>JAUIMM010000215.1:6623750-7957500 GCA_031769625.1 Taudactylus pleione
CAGTAGTTTTCAGAGAGGAGTCCAGCACTGTGACCCACAGCCTCTGCTGTCCCGCTTTCACCCTAGGAGTAGCTGGGGGGCGGTGGCCGCATGCCTGTACCTCACACCAGGGGACTTCATGTCTTCCAAAGACTTTGGGGTATATTTACTAAAGGGTTTTTTAGTGAAGATGTTGCCCATAGCAACCAAGCAGATTCTAGCTATTATCTTCGATAAGGTTACTAGATAAATGTTAAGCATACCTCCCAGCTTTGGGCGGGACAGTGCTGTTTTTCTGGGACTGTCCCGCTGTCCCACCCGCAGGCCACATGGTTATGCGGTATGGGGAGAAAGTTGGGGAGAGCACACACCGCCGCTTGCGGTAAGCCCTGCCCCTCACCACTAGAGCCCACCCCTTTTTGGGCTGTGCGCCAAAGACGCACGATATTGTCCCACTTTTATATTCACTAATGTTGGGAGATATGGTTAAGTGAAATCTGATGCTATGGGCAACATCTTCACTTCTAAAAACCTCCACTTTAGTAAATATACCCCTTTGAATATATACATGGGAGGTACTACTGACAGGAATGACGGACCTGACCTGATAACGGCAATGCCAGCTGTCTATAATGAGAGCAAATTGATATTTTATGATTATAAAAAAAAAACATACATGTACTGTACTATGGAGTTTGCAGAAGTTGGAGAGATGTTGAGAATAACAATACAGATAGTATACTGCACAGTAATAATACTATGCAGAGAGCAGTTAGTATACTGTCATGCACCTCCTGCTCTGTGTACCGTCATGCACCTCCTGCTCTGTGTACTGTCATGCACCTCCTGCTCTGTGTACCGTCATGCACCTCCTGCTCTGTGTACAGTCATGCACCTCCTGCTCTGTGTACCGTCATGCACCTCCTGCTCTGTGTACCGTCATGCACCTCCTGCTCTGTGTACCGTCATGCACCTCCTGCTCTGTGTACCGTCATGCACCTCCTGCTCTGTGTACCGTCATGCACCTCCTGCTCTGTGTACCGTCATGCACCTCCTGCTCTGTATACCGTCATGCACCTCCTGCTCTGTGTACCGTCATGCACCTCCTGCTCTGTGAACCGTCATGCACCTCCTGCTCTGTGTACCGTCATGCACCTCCTGCTCTGTGTACCGTCATGCACCTCCTGCTCTGTATACCGTCATGCACCTCCTGCTCTGTATACCGTCATGCACCTCCTGCTCTGTATACCGTCATGCACCTCCTGCTCTGTGTACCGTCATGCACCTCCTGCTCTGTGTACTGTCATGCACCTCCTGCTCTGTGTACTGTCATGCACCTCCTGCTCTGTATACCGTCATGCACCTCCTGCTCTGTATACCGTCATGCACCTCCTGCTCTCTATACCGTCATGCACCTCCTGCTCTGTATACCGTCATGCACTCCTGCTCTGTATACCGTCATGTACCTCCTGGCAAAAGGGAAGGCCCATGGTATACTTATAGTGCATTTGTTCGCTGGAAAGGAGCAGGGTGGATTTGGGTGTTCCTTGCGGAGTACGGGGCCTCATATTGTGACTATGCAAAAAATATCTACTTGCAGAATGAGTTAAATGTAGTTAAAATATTGGTGACTGCGCATTTAAGGCGCTGTTCCGGATATGACCAGTGTCCAGGGAGGCCTTCATTTATACATGCCTACTCTTCCGAAGACGTCCAGGACACTCACAAATTTGAGGCGGTCCTCCAGTACTTCTGGAGAGTAGGGATGGACATTGGAAGCTGACGGTTAGCAACCACTGATGTTCCTGATCCGATGGAAGTCATTTTTTTTCCATTGAATTGCAGGTTTTCAATGGTTTCCAGCGTTCAGATGCAGTTTTCCAATGCTCATGCGATGGCTAATAATTTTTTTTTTTTTACCTGCGACACCTGGAAATGGTGCATGCAGCTCAGCTAATGTACACATGCATGAAGATCTGACTGCTTCTGCACATGCGCACAGTATAACAATGGTACTAGCCATTGCATTGCGTGATTTAATGTTGCAACCATTCAATGCCGCCAGGCTTCCAATGTCCATCCCTACTGGAGAATGGACCACCCACTGGCCACCCACTTTGCTTTCTTCTGATGTTGGCAAATCATTGATGAGGTAATTCACGATGCTGGTCCTGATTGTGCGAATCACATTATCATGGCTGTGCCCCAAGCAGCGCATTGACACATAATTTCAGGGAGCTCTCCCGGATTTAGATTAGTTGGCAGTCTGGGGGATGGATGTTATAACTCATGTGAATCGTGTTATTGTGCCCCCCCTGAATTTTGTTGCCCATTGTACAGACTGCCCATTGGGTAATTATCTTTTTACCATGTCATTTTCACTAAATTTCTTGTGTGAATGATTTTACACTATTGTCCATTTGCTAGTTATCCACATACCATGCCTGAGTGAGAGACAACCTAAAACCATGGAGGCTGCACTGCATCATCTGTACTTGGGAAGGCACGGCAACGTCTAATCTTTTTGAGAAGACTGCGGGCTGTGGGTTTACCGAGAAATATTCTTATACATTTTTATTGATGTGTTTTCGAAAGCCTCTTAACTTATGCTATTACTGTGTGGTATGGAAACTGGACGCGTGCAATTCTATAGCCAGGGTGATTAAAGCACCTGAGGGAACCATTGGTAAACTTTGCCCCAGTTGGAGACAATTTTTTGTTAGGAGGAGTTTACTGAATGCGAATAAGATCATTGCTGAAATCAAGCAGTCAGTCATCAGAAAGCGGCATCGATGATGGCTGGCAACCATCGAAAACTCGCTATTCGATGGAAAAAGTATTTCCATTGGATCAGGAACATTGATGTTTGCTAACTTGTGTTTCCAATCTCCATCCATCATACCTCAGAAACATTTATAAAAGCAAAGTGTTCAAGCTCATACATGATCCACTCAAATTACACACAGATCATTCCAAACCACGCTTAGGTCATGTCAAACCACACTCACATTACTGAGAATTTATAGGGCTAATCGGTATAGTTCTGCCAAATAGTTACTGTTAGGAGGTATGTGTGTGGTAGGCCTTAACCCAAACTGAATGCACACAAATAAATACCAAAACATAATGCAAGCCACAACTGTCACGAATCTTGGTCTTATCATGTCTGATAAGCTCAGACACCCCTTCCTTGCTGGATTCAGGCCTGTGCAGAAACATTCCCTGTGATTAATTGCTGCACCTGTTCGCTCACCTGTTCTGTTAGGCCAATGGCTAGAGACCTCTCCCTATTTAAACCAACTCCTGTGTGCAACCCATTGCCTGAACAATGTGTTCCTACTCCGCAGGGTTCACGGCTCCAGTAGTACTCTGTAGCCTATGTTGTGTTCTTTGTGACTTCTTTGCTACTTCATTGATTTCAGCTAGTTATTATTTGCTGAGTATCGCTCACCTGTCAGCTTCACAGTGCTATAGACCAGCACCTCAGCGTTCACACTGATCTGCCACTGTATTCTGCTCCTGTTAGCGCAGCAGCTTCCACACTGTGCACAAATCCACTAACCACCTACTGCTGTGTCTGCAGATCCGCCAGTGTTACAGTGTCCACGCTACTTACCATCTAGGAATTATCCACCGTAGTGCTCCATTACCTGCCAGGCCTGCAGTTACAATACTGCATAAAAGTCATCCTTACCATCGCACTCCAGACTGCAAGTATACTGTGCTATTTCCCTGGGAACTGTATACATCCTCTGTCTATACCTTCATACCGCAGGCACATTGCTTGTTGTAGTGTTCTACTTTGTGCTCCATAGTTGTCCAGGTGTATAGTATACTACTCTGCTAGCAGATTTTGCTGATCCTGCACTGTGTGCTGTTATCTTGGGCAGGTTTAAGGAAGGGTGCTGGTTCCAGGGCTGTGGTTCAGTGTGAGGTATACAGTCTGTGCACTGAAGTGTTCAGAGTCTGTATTACTTTTCCTAACATGCAGAGTTCTGCACTGGTTCCAGTTCCAGGTTTTACGTCAGAGTTGTGCCAGGGTTACATCTTTCTCAAGTTGTACCCTGGATACATAAGACTCCAATTCACGATCTGAGGCTCTGATTCAGAGCCGGATGCTCTGACAGAGCACTCGCTCTGAATCAGGGCCGTCCTTCTTAATTTTTAGAGCGGCCTCTAGGCTGCTCGTATAGCTGTGGGTGACCACCCACAGCTATAGCGAGCAGCCAGGAAGATGGTCGCGATGGTCAAGACCATCGCGACCATCGGGCTTGCGACTAAACCCTTGTGGTAGGGTATCGTTGCTGCAAGCCCTGGAGTGCTTTCGGCTCTATCAGAGCCGAGAGCACTCCCACTGACAGTGGGGCCGGCCCCAGACGGTAGGCCTTCCCATGGGAACGCCTCCGTCTGGGCAGCCATGCCCCCGGCACGCCCACCAAAGGGGGCGTGCTGTCACTCACCATTGACAGCACGCCCCCTTTGGTACGAGACCCGGAGCGACGGCTTGCCCGTCACTATCCGGGTCTCGTGCATGCGCACAACGGAGCCGGCTCGTGCATGCGCACTGGTCCAACATCGACCCGCTTGCGAGCGCTCGTGAGCGGGTCTGAATCAGGCCCTGAGTTCCTATGTACCAGTACTATGCTATTGAGTTCTGGTGTCATCCTTGTGTTTGTAGCATATTCCTGTTCTTGTAGACCTTCTGTGGTCATTAGATGAGGGAGTGCCCAGTTACCTGGGTAATCACCTCTGTTCCAGTTTAACATCCTTTCACATCACAAGTCTGTGGTTCCTGCTCTGGCACTAGTGTACCTGTGTTCTTGGTTAGACTCATGAGCAAGAGTTACAGTGCATCTGGAAAGTATTCACAGCACTTCATTTTTTCCACATTTTGTTATGTTACAGCAGGGGTGGGGAACCTTTTTTCTGCCGAGGGCCATTTTGATATATAACATTATTCGTGGGCCTGGTGCACATGGGCAGAGCCACAGTCGCCAGTGATTACAGCAATGCCCAGAGCATACTGAGGCTGCTCTGGGGAGCTGTAAGGGCAGTGGTGTGTCCGTCTGAAGCATCCTAAGGAGGCTCCAGGCAGCACTGTTGTATAGATTCAGGCTGCAGGCTGCCGATCTACGAATCCTGCTAGCCAGATAAGGCTAACAGAAAAAAGCTCAGAGGGCCAGACCAGATTCCGGGGGCCTTATACGGCCGTGGGGGCCTTATACGGCCCCTGGGCCCGAGGTTCCCCATCCCTGTGGTACAACCTTATTCCAAAATGGAATAAATAAATTTTGTCCTCAAAATTCTACACACAATACCCCATAATGACAACATGTAAAAAGTTTTTTTTTTAGATTTCGGCAACGAGACCCTACTGTCTTGACCATCGCAACCATCTTCCTGGCCGCTCGCTATAGCTGTGGGTGGTCACCCACAGCTATGCGAGCGTCCAGGAGGCCGCTCTAAAAAAAAGAGAAGGACGGCCCTGATTCAGAGCGAGCGCTCTGTCAGAGTGTCCGGCTCTGAATCAGGACCTCAGTCATATTCCACAAATGGCTGTCTAATGCCATGTATAATAATTACTAGCCATCACTGACACCGCCGATGTCAGACTGAAAAACAGTCTTCAAAGGAAAAAGGGTTGTGGACAAAAACTTCTGCACCAGTAGGTACATATGAACTGTAATTGGTATTAATCCCCAAATTTAAGAGTCAATCAGTTCAAATTACTAATAAAGTAGTAGGGGGTGCTGCCAATGACAATACTAGAATACTAATAAACAAAAGAAAAGTAATAAACAAATTATATTTGGTATATTTTACATTTGGGGTGAGCGTTCGGGCGTAAGACCCCCGGGGCTGGTCTGGCTGGGCCCCCTCATGGCATCACCACTTAATACACATAGTTGCTTTTTACATCACATATTATGTTTGTATTTTTTTCATGTAATAATTCACATATATGTTAACCCCTTTTTCCAACACTCATTAATTAGTCTTACACATCTATACTTTACACTGCACTGTCACTCTTTTTCCATTTTTCGTGTGATGCCTTGGGGGGGTCCTGGGCTGGACGTTTTTCGGGGTGCACTGCACCCCAGATGTGAACCCCTTAGTGTTAGGGACTGCTAGAGACAGGGAAGCCGTGACGTGGCCTAGCAGCTTCCCATGTATTTGCAAATGCATGCAACTAATATCTCTGATTTCTATGACCATATAGTCTTCATATATTGTTGCAGGTACTATTCAGTGTGCTGAAGAACAATAGGGGGTTAAACCCCCCTCCTTTTTCTACTTAGTATGACCCCTCCCTTTCATGCACCTGATTAGTGCTGCTAGATTGATTGAGCAGCTGCCATTTTTTGTTTGTTTGAGATTATAAGCCTGTAAACAATTAAGGTGAAATTTAGTTTCTTCTAAACCTTGTTTGTGTTCATTAAATTTGGTTACTGAGTATTAATTTGCATGAAAAAGGCTAAGGGGTCTATTTATTAAGACCCTTTATTAAGATCCTTCCATAAATTAAGATTTTCTATGGCTGTTCATCTTCTTTTGGCTATTTATTACAAAGACAATGCACAATGCCCAGCACTTCCACTATATAAATACCTCACTTCCTGTTTCCTACCAACAGACATTAAATTGACTTGATTGTACTCATTAATATCACGTCTACCTATAAATATGGGACCTTGTACCAACCCTCTACTCCCTGAGGATGTCTGGATTTGGACGAAACGTATCGGACTCGGTGGACCTCTGTCCAGATACCAGGGCACTTCTGGAGAACCGTTATCTGGCTAGGAACACCCTCCTTTATAGTTGGGTAAGGATCTGAATAAGCCTATCCATTTATAATATTGTGTGTGGGCATTTTGTTATGAGTTTTTAAATATTAAAATTATACCTTTTCAGTAACACTATGATGTTAGGACAGGGGGCGGCCATGATGTCAAGGGGTCAAGCCTAGTGCTGGAAAGCACACAATGACATCAAGTGGATGTGTCTGTGTCACTGAGGGGTGTTACTAGCACTGAAGTGCCCTAGGCTGTCCCTTTGCCCCCTACTATCCCTTCGCAATGATCTTTTCAGCAACACTCTCACCACAGATGGGAGCGTGCGGCACTCACTCATCATGCTTCTCTGCAGAGCAAAGCAGCGAATAGGTCCTCACAATGCAGTCCTGATTGGGACAGAGCCCCCATAAAGGTCTTTGATGACAGTGCCCCTGTGATATGCTTGGTTGGAACACAGCCCTAAACTACTAACAAGTGTTTTGTGAGCTGGTTTTATATGTTCTTTAGGTGCACAGTTATAAATCCACTTAATATACTGCCATTGTTATTATGTATGACATTATTTTCGCTTCTATGTTCTTTGGAGGTTACTTTATTTGAGACCGATAAAGATCATCAACGAGATCCTGAAAGTCCTCATTTTGTATGTATTGTTACTCCCTAAACTGAATTCACATTTTCTACTTCAGGGTCCATAGGGTCAACCCTGTGGACCCTATGGACTTCGTAGAAACAGAGATAACAAAGGTAAGTTCTTACCATATCTCTTGTTTTTTTTGTTACTTACTAGACAACATGGGATAAATGTAATAGCCTGCAGACTTCAAGCATTGGTGAGTCCCGTGCAAGACAGCCCGATGTTTTAAAGTAGCAGTCATTTATAAGGCAAAATCAACCTGGCTTTGCCCTATAAATGACTGCAATGTTAACACATCAAGGAAATCTCGCACGATGACTCACCAACTCAGTCCGCAGCCTATTACATATACCACTTGTCTCTTAGAAATCGGAGTGGGGTTGAGAGAAGAGTCCTAAGTAAGGGTCCCTTAATTAATCCAACAAACCCTCACAGGGATTTAGAGTGGAAGGTGGATTTAAACTGCTTCTCACACAAACCAAGATTGTAATTGTAGTTCAAAATTTAGTGGAACGTAAACGTGCACTTGAAAGACAAATGCAGACCCACAAGTTTAACAAGCACTGCAGCTGATTGTATCATCTGATAGGGATCTTCCAGGATAAGCGTCCTCTATCTTGTTTTACCAGAAATATAAGAGATACATACTGACATAACTGTCTTCAACCACACACAGGGCCTGACTCAGACCCGCTCGCGAGCTCTATGCGCTCGCAAGCGGGTCGATGGTGGCCCAGTGCGCATGCGCACGACGGAGCCGGCCCCCGTCGTGCGCATGCGCGAGACCCGGATAGCGACGGGCAAACCATCGCTCCGGGTCTCGTACCAAAGGGGGCGTGCTGTCGATGTTGAGTGACAGCGCGCCCCCTTTGGTGGGCGGGCCTGGGGCGTGGCTGCCCAGACGGAGGCGTTCCCAAGGGAACGCCTACCGTCTGGGGCCGGCCCTACTGACATCACAAGTGATTTCAGTGGGAGAGCTATCGGCAACAAGACCCTACTACAAGGGTCTCGTCGCAAGCCCGATGGTCACGATGGTCTTGACCATCGCGACCATCTTCCTGGCCGCTCGCTATAGCTGTGGGTGGTCACCCACAGCTATGCGAGCGGCCAGGAGGCCGCTTTAAAAAAACAAGGCCGGCCCTGATTCAGAGCGTCCGGCTCTGAATCAGGCCCACAGTATATATATGCGCTTATTCACTAAACCTCCAGAATCCCATAAATGCCCTAGTTGCATAACTGCCGATACATAGAGACAGGTTCCATCTTTAAACATCCCCATACTCAGGGCTCATACTCATCTTCCCCTTGGCGCCCCACCCCCCAACAACACTGGAGCTCCATGGACATGAAACCCCGCCGTGTCCGTGGAACCACACTTCCGCCTTCACACGATGTCACATTCGGCCTGGGTCAGGACTAGGGGAACAACGGCCGCGGACGGTCAGGGGCTGTGCTCCCCTGTGCCGCACGGAGGAGGAGAAGGTGTAATGTGCTGTGTTTTAACTTAATGACCACACAGTACACCTCCTCCTCCTCCTTGCTGTGCAGCCTATTGCTGTAAAGCACAGCCCCTGACCGTCCGTGGCCGGCCCGTTGCCCCCACCCCCGACACCTATGCCCCAACTGGTAAAAGCTATAAGATACGCCATGTTCCAATCTGTAGTTTGTCATTTGTAGTGTATATCAGTGTCGGAATTAGAGAGTGGTGGGCCCAGGTGCAAGAATACGATTTGGGCCCCCCTATGCAGTGCCCCAGTAGTGGCCCCCCCTATGCAGGGCTCCCAGTAGTGCCCCTTATACAGTGCCCCCAGAAGAGGTCCCCCTATGCATTTTCCCCAATAGTAGTCACCCTATGGAGTGCCCCTTATACAGTGGCCCCCATACATACATAAGACAAACACACACTCACGAAAAACAAAAAACACTTACCTGAATCCCCGCTCCTGCGCCCGCCGCCGTCAGCTTCTCTGTCCTCCCGCTCTGACATCTCTCCCAGCACCCACTGCGGGAGCAGGAAAGCGGAGCTCATGAGTGAGTTCCAGCCTGGCTCCCTCCGTGGACGCAGCAGCCAATGAGTCTGTTTTACTTTCATAGGCTGCTATAACAGACACACAGACACCGCTGGTGGTGATGTGTTTGTTACTGTGTTGTGTGGACCGCTCTCACTGCGGCCCGCACTACACTTAAATACTGTGGGCCCCGAGGGACACTGGCGGCGGGTGCAGTGGCGCTGTTGGATGCAGGGCATCGGCTGCACTGCCGCTAGATCCGCCACTGGTGTATATGATAGTCTGCCCTTCTGGCCTATGCTATACAGGGAAAAAAAAAGCACTATTGAAGGAACACTGACCTCCTGACGCCGTCTCGATCCACAGATTTTAGCACTCTGCTATTCGCTTTGTATACAAGTGGCTTAGTTTGAAATTGCAGGTTGTATCCAATCGTTGTTGCAGTATTGTAGAAATATAGTAACAGGAGCTTCCACAGCAAGGATCAATCAGTTGTTTGAAGTGCTAGTGATCCAGTATTAAACCTGCTGACGCGTTTCATCCTGATCAAAACAGATTTTTTTTTTTTAAAGGAAATTGGTGAATCAAGACGATGTCTTGATAAGGGCCCAATTGGGGCTGAAACGCGTTGACCAGCAAAGATAGTGAACAGCCTTTCTCTACATCATATGAATTTTAAGTATGATCTATTTATTTCTACCTATACTTGAATAAAAGATTTGCATTGTACCTTTTTGTTTTTTTAAACTGTCTTTTGTAATTTTATTTGACATTTGTTATTCACACCGGACCCCTGGTGGTCATGTAGGTTTTTATTCTTTTAATTATTGTTTTCCCTAGACATCCCTCTTGTTTGGGATTTTTTTAATAAGGATTTTTTTGTGGTACTATTCACCTTGGTCATACTTTCTGGACCGCATACCGAGGGTGGAGAAAAGACATGATGATGATGACTAATGGAAGATTATAAAGATACCGAGATATGCTTAGAAAGAACTATACTTACCATTAGTAGGGTATGCCCTCTATCTTCAATTATTGCATGCTTGAATTCTTCTGCTCTTATAGTGAATGCGGTACGCTATACCTATTCTATTGGGGCTACTCCATACACGGTTCACACATTACATATACATCTTGGTGGTAAAGATACCTTTACATGCTGTGTACCACATTTAGAAGTGTGAGTTGGGATACGCTGATGGTTTCATAACTGGTCCCAGTGTGGGCATAAAGGATGTTATTGAGTTATGTAATGGAAAAGGAAAAAAACTGTACTACACATATATCTACTTGTTTCTCTTGTATGACATCTCGTAATGAGTGGAGAAGACAAAGAGGAGGAACTTTCTCTCTACCAACGTATCTCCTCGATCAGCACTAAAAGGGATGTATCATTATTTGTTCATATTCACTCATTGTCTATAGAGCGCCCAGCTTATGAGTCCCATGTTTTATTGTTGTATGCATTGTGTATAAAAAAGCTCTCTGTGATTCCTGTTTAAGGGGGCTGGTGCACGTGCTGATGCTAATGATGCCGGTTGCGGAGTAAAATCAATGGGCAGCGTGGATTTCTGCTTGCAGACACACAAACCCACCCATTAGCTCTACAGATTCCCTCCGTAGCATGAGGTAGTCAATCTGGGTTCCACAGCTGCCCACAAGTACAGCCCCTTTGCTGGCTTCTCAGAATCAGCCCCCTGTTTCTAATTGTTGGTGTTTATTTGTGCTTTCTTCACACTGGGACCTATAGATGAATGTATTCCATACTTTGGCTGATAGATGTCATCCATAGCAGAAAACTACTGGTAGTAGTGGTTACCAGGGAGCACTGTGGGAGGATGCACCATTGGTAATGGACACTAGCATGCTTTACACATGCGTTACGAAGCAATACAGGAAATATGTCATAGCAGTGCTTTGCTATTTATGATATGCAGATTTTATTCTCTTATGTGTTACCCTGATGAAAGGACAGTTGGCATTCTGAAACATGCTTTAATCCATTTGAAATAATAATAATACCATACTACTACAGACATATGTAAGGGACTAGTCCACACTTTTATTTAAACGTTCAGGAATAAAGTCCATAGTTTATCTTTCTTCTTTATTTCACTTTAAAGTAGCGGCTTACTAATACCTCTTTTCCACCAAAAACAACGGGTCCGACCTGGGTTTTCAGACATGGGGCCTGATTCAGAGCCGGACGCAATTAGCGCTCGCTCGTCCAGAAAATAGGGGTGGCTATTCAAATGAACCGTTCGCTCTTTGCGGTCTGTTCACGCCTCTAGGTCTGAACGAGCGAACAAAACTTGCAGTCGTTTTTTGGAAAACTACGCCCCCTGGCCGCTCGCATCCTACGTCATGTCCGCTATTTATTAGATTAATCGAGTACATCGACCAGCGTATGAACTGCTCGCTATTCTTGTGGTTGGTTTTTGCTACCACAATATTGCGAGCAGTTCTGGCTATAGAATAACCCAGTGACGTGGTCAATGACGCTGCTGTTTTAATTATGCACACCCATAAAACGCCCGTTTTGACCTTTAAGCACGCCTGCGTTCGGATCTCCACTCCCCGTTTTCAAGCACCTTCCCCAGTTACCACCCACATACGCCTCTTTCTGTCACTCATATTTTCAGGCATTCGCTATTTTGCGAGCACATGAATTTCGACCACACTGACTGGTTCGCGCATGCCTATAACGATCCGTACGCATGCGCAGTTGGGCAAACATCGCTCGGAGCGAACGAGTGGCCACTTACGAGCGGCTCTGAATCAGGCCCATGGTTCCAACCCAGGTCAGACACAGTTTACACTGCACCATCGATCTGGGTTATTCTCAGGTCAGCCCTGTTCACACTGAACCTAGGTCTGCCCTGCTAAACTTGTGAGGTCATAAAAAGTGGGAGGTGACTGCTCAACAACCACCAATCAGCTAATTTTAGGCTTGACCCAGGTCGGATAACCCAGGTTGCACCATTTACACTGCACCATTACCCAGGTCCATCCTGGGTCTGACCCTGGTAGCTACCTGGGTTGGATTGCCGGGTCACTTGACCCGGGTTATTTTTCAGGGACCCTTTTACACTGAGCTGCGACCCAGGTAGATCCAGCAATAACCCAGGTTTTTGCTATGATGTAAAAGGGGTATAAGTAAGAAGTAAAAGAGACTACAACACCTGCCATAATCACAGGGAAACCCTACGTTGTACTTCACAGACATGACGAGAACATTTTTTTTCTGGTGTGAAGTCTGTTTCCACTGTGCCGAGGTTACACCTTCTGATACCGGCTTTTGTGCTCAGTTGGATTCTGATTTTCCGACTTGTCTGGCCCACACATCACCATAGTCCTTAGTTCCTGTTCCTTTTTATAACGATCCAATAAATCAAGTGCATTTGTTTGCTAAACCGAAGGCCTGATTCAGAGTTATACTCTAAAGCCGTTAGAGCTGCGAATCTTTATGCAGCTGCTATGCAAAATTATGAAACTGTCGCAGCTGCCGGGAGAGGTATTGAGATGCCCACCTGTGGCTTAGCGACTCCAGGCATCTGCGTAAAATGTCACAGCATCTGCATACAAATATGCAGCATCGGTCGAGGATCATTCGATTCTTGTAGTCCTGAGTGAGTCTATGGTTCCACAGAATGGCCGTGGGAACTGCGACGCTTAAGCCATATTCCTTGTGTACGGGAACGTAGTCTCAGGGTGAGACACACTCCAAAACGGTCACTACACGCCTGCGTTCTTTGATGTCACTCCCTGTTACCTCCCCCCCAATGCTTCCTGACTGTCAATCACATTGAGTATGGAGTCTGGCATTGTAATATGCACATCAGTCAAAGGCACAAGGGGGGTCATTCAGACCCACTCGCGAGCGGCAGTACGCTAGCAAGTGGGTCGATGTTCCCCACTGCGCATGCGCACGACGGAGGGAGCTCCGTCGTGCGCATGTGCGAGACCCGGCGAGCGAAGGACTTTCCTTCGCTCGGAGTGTCTCTACAAAGGGGGCGTGCTGTCGATGGTGACTGACAGCACGCCCCCTTTGGTGGGCGTGCCGGGGGCGTGCCTGCCAGACGGAGGCGTTCCCATGGGAACGCCTACCGTCTGAAGCCGGCCCCACTGACATCACTAGTGATGTCAGTGGGAGTGATTTTGGCTCTGATAGAGCCAAAATCACTCCAGGGCTTGCGGTTGAGAAACCCGACCACAGGGTTTCACTCGCAAGTCCGATGACCCACAGCTATACGAGCGTCCAGGAGGACGCTCCATTTTAATGGAGGTGGGCCCTGATTCAGAGCGAGCGCTCTGGTCAGAGCGTCCAGCTCTGAATCAGGGCCAATATACGTAAGTCCTGCTAATATTTAGACTGTGTAGTGCAGCTTTGGTTCATTTTTGGGGTGTGAGTCCCCTTGGATTGCTTTGGTTGATCTGCTTCAGGGCACCGCATTATAACATGTTTTTCCTTTACAACAAATGTTAATGCTTCACTGTCTGTTTTTTTATATGTGTATTTCACTTTTTAATTTTTATTCTTTATATGCAGCTGTGGCTGCTCTTAACGATTTCCTGTACACTTCACTTTTCTTATTAGAGCGGTACCTTGGGGCGGCTTAGCTGGGCTAGTTTGGGGGTGTTCTGCGCTCTGGATTTGAACCCTAGTAAGTTAGGGACCTACCCTACAGAGGTTACCCGGATTTGGTGGGTAGGCCCATAATCATGGCCATGATTATGCCAAAAAAATCTATTTACTGCAAAATGTATTTATTTATATATAATCAGTTAATTTGGAGTTGTGCACTTGTATTTCTTCTTTTTGTGTATATATCAATCACATTGCTAATTAATAGTCACTGCGAGTGACTTCAGTAATGGTCCTTGACGCATGCACATTGTAACTTAGACGCATCTGCAGTTAATTGATAATCGCTCAACTCCGTAAACATCGAAATAGCGTACAACTCTGTATCAGCCCCTGAGTCAGTTGTGTTTTTTGATTGTACCTGATCACAACCCTTATTCATTACTTTGTGAGAATAATTAATATTCTGTAGCTGCTATTCACTTTAAACACACGTGTTGACCTTCGGGTGGGTGTTGTGAATTACAGTTTTGGATGAAAACTATCTGCCCTTTACCACTTAACTGACGATTTTTTTCTGGTAAAACCGGTCAGAAATTGCCGGGTCCGGGGAGTCAGAGGAGATCTGTTATGCACATGTATAGAACGGATTTACTGTTCAAAAACACAACGGGGTGGTGCAGTCGCACCTTGTCAGCTGAAGTACAGTTGGCTGCGTTCGCGTCCCATACAACTACGTCAGTTAAGTGGTTAAGAAGCCATTGCAATATGTACATTTAGAAAAGAAATCTGTACATTGTTCTGATTTTGCATTATTAATACCTCACAAAAAGTTAACTATGAAATCTCACTTGATTGAGGGGGTTATTGCATTGCTCCCATCAATCTCCTCATTTGCATTTCTTTTTTTCTTTTACTCACCAGCCCTATTTTTACTTGTTATGTTCTATGACTCTTGAGATATATTTTTTAAATAATCTCTTCTTGCTCACAGTAATGATCTCAACATAACACATTGTTTTACTATTGACTCAGATGGGATTGCAGGCTCCCTGGTTGTGACGCAGCCTCGTAGGAGGGGTTTCAATATAAAAATTCCCTAGACTGTCCCACTCCTCACCTCTCATCCTCTGATCAGAAGACAGCTCAGGTCTGTAACAACTGAATATGTCTATGTTATCTGTCTATCTCTCTACCTATTTCTTATGTATTATCTCTATTCTCTTATTATTGATTTATAAAGTCCCTGCATCTCCCACTGCGCTGCAGAAAGTAAGTAGCACATACAAGGTATTAGTATAATGACATTATTTATATATATTTAATAGGATGGGTCTTGTATTAAGACAAGCAGCGGCACTTGGAGACATTTCAAAAACAAAGTATATTGAGCCCAATGTTTCGGGGCTTGCACGCCCCTTTGTAAATATATATATAATATATATATAAATAATAATAATATTTTTTTTTATTGATTGTTGTTTTCAATCCTGGAACATATATCCTTCAAGTAATATTTAAAAATCTGTATGCATGTAAACTCAGCTGATCATTTATTATGAGGTTATTTCATATCCTGTTCTACTTTTTATTTTGTTAGATAATGTTTGTTCTTTTTCAAAACTTAAGCTAAAGAATCAATTTTTATTTTTTTGGGGGAGGGGGGATTTTAATTTCCTACAGTATTCACAATTGCAGTCAATGCCATAAAGCAGGATTAGGTATCCTGTAGCTTTCCAGCCAGAGGCTGTCATGGCATGCTGGGACTTATAGTGCACAGCAGCTGGAAAGCTGCAAGTTTCATCGCTCTCTTGTGAATAAAAGGTATAATGATGCAGCACATGTGGCTGATATCTCAAATGTACAGTTTATTAACAGGCAGATGAAATCTACCAGAGACAAATGCAATAAATAGGTGTTAGTTTTATATTTACATGTTTACGCTCTCACGCAGGAGACACAAATGTACATTATACTGCACGCCGCGCTCTTATTTATTGGAATGTGCATTGGGATTCAACAAGTGGACCAGTACAATACTGACTCACACAGAGCACGAATCAAAGCGAGTACTAGGACAATGCACTTGTTAGACAGCACTGAGTGCGCACAGACCTTTATCTAGGACTCTCATTATAATTACTTCAAGGACAGAGCACAATAAACCTAACTAAGCAGCTACTGTCATTTCTCCCACATAGAAATCCTTCAAAGCAGCTTCTGTCATGCACTCACAAGGCTGTATCTTCAGAATAACATAAATATATGTTTCACCCTAGAATGTTAAAGGACAAATTGATTTTAATCTTTTATAATTGGTCAATTTCAATTGTCACCAACGGTCATCTTGCGACACATTGGGAGAGATGTACTAAGCTCTGGAGAGTGATAAACTACCAGCCACTCAGCTCCTAACTGTCATGTTACAGGCTGTGTTTGAAAAATGACAGTTAGGAGCTGGCTGGTTGGTAGTTTATCACTCTCCATATTATCACTTTTCAGGGCTTAGTACATCTGCCCTAATAGACATTATTAGAAGAGTTTTTCTTTTTTTAGTACTGTGGGTGATTAAAAAGAAATAAATGTACAGTATAAAAGGCTTTTTATGTTGTGTTCCTATTTAAGACATGTACACAGATTAGTGTATAGTGTAGCCAAATGATGTTAGTTGTGAGAGAGTCAAATATAGTAGATTATGGCAGATCAGGGCTTTCCATAGAGCAATGTTTCTCAAATTTAGGGCATATTTACCGACATTGCCGGGCACCTTTCCGGGAGCAGCCGGAGGGGACCTGCTGCTCTCATCTTCAGGGGGGCGGGGCCAGACTATAGATTTTATTAGACCACGTTCCCAAACCCCTGCGATTTGTGGGTCCGTGAAGAGGGGGCGGGGCAAAATGATGCGATTTGCGCCATTTAGCCCCCTTCCCTACGGACACGAAAATTCCACCAAAATATCTCCCCATCCTGCCCACTTCACTAGGAAGTTGGCAGGATGCGGGTGATATGCCTACTGTTCCGGGGGTGCAGGGGGTTACCCGAAAAATTGTGAGACTCCCAGGAGAGTAGGCATTTATGACTTAGAGGCCTGATGGAACCCTAACAGTGCGTGTTTTCAAGATATCATCACGAATAATTACTACCACTTGCAGATATATTGGGGCCTATTCATTATCAGTTAAGCTAGTTTCCGCATGTTTAGTTTAAGTAACAGGGCCATTCATAATTAGGGGCCCAATAGGGGCCGCCTAGTATTCAGCAGTTTGCTTGTAAGAACCAATGCCGCCATCTTCTTATGGTGCCGATTTCTGGTGCATGAATGTGTAATGACCCTGCAGCTGTGTGTGGCACAGAACAAGCAAAACAAGAAACCAAGGAGCAGCGCTGGGAGGGAGGGTACGCAATCGTACGTAATGAATTAATAATCAACTGTTCACTGTGAATATATAAAATATCACACTTTTAAGGATTAAAAAATCCACATGCACAAACAAAAGTCACATAAAACAACCCACAGAGCTATAACTGATTTATCCTCAATAAATCTGTAAATTAGAGCTCGGTCAAGTAACTTTATATAGTATCAAGATTTTAATTATATTATACCCAAACTTCAGATGACGTTTGTTCCCGCACCTCCGATCCTTTCCTATAGCAAGGAGTCCCGGGTTATGAAGAGGGATCCATTCAGATCCCTCCGATACTGCCCGGCTCCTTCCGCCGGCCGCCGTGACTTTGTGCGCCTGCGTGAACCCCAGTGAAGACATTCGCAGGGACACGCCGGAGCAATGATGAATTGCTCCAGCACTCGCAGTGAGACAGATTGTTAATTATCCGGGGCCGTCCGGCCCCCAAAAATTAACATTTGTAGTTGTAGATTTTTTTTATACATTAAAAATGTATATATATATTTAAAGTGAACAATTTATTATGAATTCATTATATACAATTGCATACCCTTCCTCCTAGTGCTGCTCCTTTGTTTTCTGATCACAGGGACAGCTACTTCTCGGAGCAGCTGTCCCCTCAGCGGAGCAATATTGAATTGCTCCGATACTTACAGGTATCCGCTGCTGCAACTTGGGGAGAGTTAAATACTTAATTTTCACGGCCCCAGATAATGATTAGGCCCAGGGCCGGATTTACCGTTATGCAACCTAGGCGCCCGCCTAGGGCCCGTCACGTTACAAAGGGCCCGTGGTCGGGCCCCCTCCCCTCGAAGTCTGGATCTATATAGTCAGTGTGAGTTGCTGCATTCACACCGTGACTTAGTGTAGCCGGTCTCCTCCGCATCCCCTCCTCCACAGTGTAGCGTAGCTTAGCCACTAGCCAATGCCTCTTCTCAGCTGCATCTAGCCAGCGGCGCCCCTTCCAGCCAATCCACAAGCAGCCAGCCCCTCCCCCCGCAATCCTTCCTCTCCATTACAGCCCCTCTGTTCGGCTCCGACCACCTACCTCCGGCAGTGTAGCAAGCAGTCTCCTGCGGCTACAATCCCCCACAGCACATTGGGGGAGATGTACGAAGCCCAGAAGCGCTGTCCCTGCTGCGGCGGCTGCCTGCTCCAGGGCTCCATGCGGGGTTCTCGCGATACTTGCGAGATCCCGCGGATGCTCAGTGGAGCCGGCCGGGACAGAGACACAGCGCATCAGCACTAGGCTGATGCGCTGCTGTCTCTAGCGGGTAGCGGCGGAGGGTGAAGTTAACGCTCCCCCTCTCCGGCCGACGAGATGTTTATACATCTCATCGGTAGTGCTTCCTGCTTCGCCTCGGTAAAGAGGCGAAGCGGGAAGCGTTATAGCGGCACGGTAAGTGCCGCTATAATACATCTACCCCATTGTAGCAAGCGGCCTCCTCCATCCAGCTCCGACAGTGTGGTAAGCGACTTCCTCCGGCTCTGACCACCTGCCCAGACTCCCCCTGCGCAGTTTAACGAACAGCTTCGCTGGCTCCGGCCACCTCCATCCCTCCCCCCAACCCCTGCATTGTAGCAAGCAGCCTCCTCCATCCAGCTCCGACCACCATGTTGGAAGCAGCTTCCTCCGGCTCTGACCACCTGCCCAGCCTTCCCCCCCAGCGCAGTATAGCAAGCAGGCGCCAACTCTACATCCCCATGGTTGTGGGAACCGCGGAGACTTCCGTTCCCCGAGCAAAGATACAAAGATGGTACTTTGGTAAGTTCAACTGAAATATCTTATAGCTCTTATATAAAATGTGTGTATCTATACATTGTGTACTATATATACTGTATGTGTACATATACTGTCTACAATATATATATATATATATATATATATATATTTATTTATTCGCTGAGTTCTTCCTCCTTTCCTTCTATCTCACCATGTTCTTCTTGCCCTTTCCTCCCTCTGTTTGTTCCCCTCTCCTCCCTTCTCCCTCTGTTTGTTCCCCTCTCCTCCCTTCTCCCTCTATTTGACCCCTCTCCTCACTTCTCCCTCTATTTGTCCCCTCTCCTCCCTTCTCCCTCTATTTGTCCCCTCTCCTCCCTTCTCCCTCTATTTGTCCCCTCTCCTCTCTTCTCCCTCTTTGTCCCCTCTCCTCCCTTCTCTCTCTATTTGTCCCCTCTCCTCCCTTCTCCCTGTTTGTCCCCTCTCCTCAATTCTCCCTCTATTTGTTCCCTCTCCTCCATTCACCCTCTATTAGTCCCCTCTCCTCTCTTCTCCCTTTATTTGTTCCCCTCTCCTCCCTTCTCCCTCTATTTGTTCCCCTCTCCTCCCTTCTCCCTCTATTTGTTCCCCTCTCCTCCCTTCTCCCTCTATTTGTCCCCTCTCCTCCCTTCTCCCTCTTTGTCCCCCTCTCCTCCCTTCTCCCTCTATTTGTCCCCTCTCCTCTCTTCTCCCTCTGTGTCCCCTCTCCTCCCCTCTCTCTCTATTTGTCCCCTCTCCTCCCTTCTCCCTCTATTTGTCCCCTCTCCTCCCCTCTCTCTCTTTGTGCCCTCTCCTCCCTTCTCCCTGTCTGTCCCCTCTCCTCAATTCTCCCTCTATTTGTCCCCTCTCTTCCTGTCCCCTATTCCGCCCGTCTCCCTCTGTCTGTCCCCCTCTCCTACTGTCTTCCACTGTTTGTCCCCCATTTCTCCCTCTACCTCTGTTCCCCATTCTTCCCGTTATACACTGCAGGCTTGGAAAGGGGGGGCCTTGGCTGTTCACTTAAAATTTGCATTCTATAACTGTGTGTGTATGCGTGTGCGCAAGTGGCATTAATCTGTGTCATTTTCAATGTTTTGCCATACAGGGCCCATACACTAGCGACAGATCGCCGCTTTTCTGCGATCCTGCAACCTGGCATCTCAGGATCAGTGAAATCCAACATGTTGGGTTTCACTGATTTGCCGATCACAATCAAAATATGATGGGATTTGCAAATCGGTGAAATGTAACATGTATAATGTCACATTGATGACTGGCGGATCAGTGTTTCCGATCCCATTGCAGAATCCAACAATCCGTCGGTAGGTGTATGGGGGGCCTTTATGTACATGTTTTCTAAATTAGTGCTTCCACTGCGTACTTGATTACACCTACTATAATAACTTCATATTTTACAGTAGTGTCATTGATTAGAGCATGTTAAACACATCATAAAATATATATATATATATTCCATAGACAAAAAAACCTTACGGTTTCATATGTCCCATTAAGGCTGCTTAGACATGATCTGAAAATTCACAAAACCTATTGACTTTCTGCCACTCAAACTCCAAAAAGCAATGAAATTACGATCATTAAGGCTGACGCCTTAATAGACGTGTTCCTTGCGCAATACAGATATGGTATGCCATCACACCCTGTGGTTAATGGCAGATTCAGCACTCTCACAGAATGAGATTGCTGTCACTCACAAAATGGTGGAGCTGCTAATTCACAGAATTGTGTGCTCATTGTAATACACACATGCAGTCTATGCAACTGAGGTCAAAGCAGTTATGTGGCTCCCGCATCCCACTCAGTGCCCACAATCTTCCCATTTGATCACCAAAACAATCTCACTGGCTTCCCACATCCTTCTCACTGCATACATTTATCTCAGTTAGAATACACCTTCAGCTCCCTTATTTTTAAAAATATCATACTCTGTCTATGCATGTACACTTTCTTCCCCTATATGCCTCCATGCTGCTATATATTCCCCAATCCCTACTGCTGTGTGGTCTCCCAACTGTGATATCCTGTGTTCCCTCATCCGCTCCAATGTTTTTCCCCAGCCGCACCGACCTGCATCCGTGCCTTCTCCACAGCCACGCTGCTGTCTTTCTTTCATCTGTGGCACTCTTTCTTCCTCCATCTGCACTACTCTGGTCCCCCAACCATGCAACTCTGTCTCCCCGAAGCAGCCGCACCACTCTGTCTTCCTCCCCATCCACACCAATCTGTCTTCCCCAATCCCTACTGCTGTGTGGTCTCCAAACTATGGTAGTCTGTGTTCTCTCATCTACACCAATGTGTCTTTCTCTATCTGCACCGCCTTGCATCCGTGCCACTCTGTCTCCTTCTGCACCACTGCCTTCCCCTAAGCCATGCCACTGTCTTCCTTTCCTCTGTGGCACTCTTTTTTCCTCCATGTGCACCACTCTGTCCCCCCCAACTGTGCAACTCTGTCTCCTCCTCCACCTGCACTACTCTGTCTTCCCCAATCCCTACTGTTGTGTGTTCTCCTATTTGTGCTAGTCTGTATTCCCTTATCCGCACCAATCTGTCTTTGCCTGTCTTCCCATGTCCATGCCACTTGCTTCCCCTATCCACATCGCTGTCCCCCCAAACCGATCCACTCTGTTCCCCCCCCCATCCGCACCACTGTTTTACACCCATCTGCATTACTTTGGCAAACCCCCCCCCCTGTACTGCATAACCTTCTCTCCTCTACACGCCTTTGTGTCTCACCTATCCACGCTGCTGTGTCTCCTCCCCCAATCCACACCACTTTTATCCCATCTGCACAGCTCTATTCTCTGCTTTGACCTCAGTTGCATAGACTCCATGTGTGTATACCAATGAGCACACAATTCTGTGAATTAGCAGCTCCACCATTTTGTGAGTGACAGCAATCTCATTCTGTGAGAGTGCTGAATCTGCCGCTAAAACCACAGGTTGTGATGGCATACCATATCTGTATTGTGAAAGGAACACGTCAGCCTTAATTATCGTAATTTCATTGCTTTTTGGAGTTTGAGTGCAGAGTGCGAGACGGCTGTAGGTGTGTGGGGTAGCGGCAGCAGCGGTGGTGCCGAGCAGTGGCAGTGGTGCAGTGCAAAGGGGGCATCAGTGGGCGACAGAGGGTGGAAGAGGGGACCGCACACAGGAGGTTGGTCTGCATACCTTCCAACTGTCCCGCTTCCAGCGGGACAGTCCCGTTTTTCTGGGACTGTCCCGCCTGCGTGTCACAGTGTCCCGCGGTGGGGGGGGAGCACAAACCGCTGCTCTGCATAGCAGAGCAGCGGCTGTGCAGGAGGAGAACATGCCGTGCGCATCTGTTCTTTTGTGTAGGGAGAGCCTGGGGGCTGGCCAGCGTCTCGGAGAGTGCTGGGCACGCCCCCAAAGTGACAAAAACAGGGGAAGCCGCAAGGATCCACCCCTTTTACAGCAAGCCACGCCCACTTTTCGGGCGCGCGACCTGTACCGCCTCAACATCTTTAAATGTTGGAATATATGGGTTTGGGAGGTGCAGAGTGTGAGATGGCTGTAGGCGTGCGGGGTAGCAGCAGCAGCAGTGGTGCAGAGCAGTGGCAGCGGTGCAGTGCAAAAGGGGCATCAGTGGGCGACAGAGGGCTCACTGGTAGTGCGTATGCACCTGAGAAAATCAAATCAATAAGTCACAGATGGACGAATGCAGCACTGAGATCTACGCATTTATGTTCAAAATTGAATGTGTAAAAAAAAACAAAAACGTAGCCACCCCCCACAGAAAACAACCAGCCCCAGGCTTTGGAGCCCCAGTACTGGTTGTGCTAAATACAGGAGACAAATGACATAGGGGTCCCTGTATTAAGCACAACCAGCACCAGGCTTTTGAGATCCTGTCCTGGTTGCCAAAATACGGGGGACAAATGACATAGGGGTCCCCCGTATTTGTTGCAACCAGCACAGGGCTCTGAGCCGGTCCTGGTTCTGGAAATGCAGGGGGGAAAAAATGCATAGGGCTCCCCCTGTATTTCCCAAAACTAGCACCGGACTCCGTCTAGCAGGGGGGTGATGCCACAGCCAGGGGAGCCCTTTCACCGAGCCCCCCAGCCGCAGCATCACCTCTGACCGCTAGTCAGCCCAGGCCGGAGATCCCTGGGTAGTTGGGGACCCCCCTACTCAGGGCACCCCAGGCCCAGGCTGATAGCCGGGGCTATCCCCGGCACCCCTGGGTGGTGGGTGCCGGGTTGATTATGTATAGTGTGGTGCAGAAGAATATATAAATATTGTCTTTTGCAATAGTACTACAGGTCCCAGCAGGCATCCCCCGCATGCTGGTACTTTGAGAACCACAAGTACCAGCAGGCAGGTTATTAAGGGCCTGCTGGCACCTATAGTACCCCTGAAAAAGAAATATTAAAATAAAACAAACACCGTTTTTAAAAGTATTTTATTATGCCGCACCTTCACCTGGAGGGCGACGGCCTTTAAGCTCTTTAACATGGCCGTCGCCCATGCAGTACTTCTACGGTGTCTTCACCTGGAGTACGGCGGCCATTAAGCTCTTTTGCGCGGCCGCCGCACATCCAGGGCTTCCCGTCGTCTTCATTCTTCAGCTGGTCTCTCCAGCTTCCCGGCCGACGACTGAATGGACGGGGCTCGCGCTGCAGGTTGTATTTAAGCCAGCCGAGGGGGCGGGGCGATGACGTCGCGAGCCGTGATTGGCTCGCGGCGGCCATCTTTGAATTTCAAAAATGGCGCTAAGGTGCCATTTGTGAAAAGGGCACGCTCGGTTCTCACCATTGAATTCAATGGGGAGAACCGCTCATTGGCTGAGAGGCGGAAGGCTCGCCTGTGTCAGCCAATGAGCGCTCCGCATCGGGATTTCTGTACTGAAATCCCGGGCGGAGCTGTCAATCGGGCAGCCCCGGTTATCAAGACCCTGGATTGTGTGAAGAGGACCTGATCCACGCATAGGAGGAGTTGAGTATGGAATTTTTTTTCACAGGTAATCCATTAGATTGTCTACTGGAGAAGAGGACAGATTGGCTTCAGGGATACATAGATGAGTATGTGAGATAGTGTGTGCATGTGTGTGTGCATGTGTGTGTGTGCATGTGTGTTTTAATAAAATTATACTTTTCTACAGTGTGTGTGTGTTTTTTTCAATATTGCTTTTGCTGTGGAAGTACCAGCAAGCCCGTAATGCCCCGCATGCTGATACTTGTGGTTCTCCAAGTACCGGCATGCAGGGGAGGCTTGCTGGGAACTGTAGTTCCACAGCAAAAGCCAATATTTATATTTTCAAATGCACCACACTAACGGGGAGCTGGAGAGACCAGCTGAAGAATGAAGACGCCGCAGAAGCCCTGGATGTGCAGCGGGCCACGCAAAAGAGCTTACTGGCTGCCGCGCTCCAGGTGAAGACGCCGCAGAAGCCCTGGATGTGCGGCCGCCGCACTCCAGGTGAAGACGTCGCAGAAGCCCTGGATGTGTGGCGGCCGCGCAAAAGAGCTTACTGGCCACCGCGCTCCAGGTGAAATTGCCGCAGAACCCCTGGATGTGCGGCGGCCGCGCAAAAGAGTTTACTGGCCGCCGTACTCCAGGTGAAGACGCCGTAGAAGCCTTGGATGTGCGGCGTCTGCTCAAAAGAGCTTACTGGCCGCCTGTCAACCTTTTGTCCTTGTCGATCTATTGCATGTTGACCATCTTGTGTAGACCTATTGACTGTCGACCTATTCACTGTCGATCTTCTATACGGACACCCCGCCTCCCTATACCATCTCTGCCAGTCTGCAGTCTCCCTAGAGAGTCACTTACCAGTCTGCTTTCTCAGGCTGGTACTCACTCAGTGCTCACTGCTCCCACAGTCATAGAGTGGCCGCCGTGGAGAGGAGAAGAGGGGCCTGCTTACGCTGCACTGTGTGGGGGTATAATACAGTAAATATCCCTCTTTAACCTCTCATTACCATTATAAAAGGCTTTTTTGTAACACATTCCATAGGTCACCATGACGTGAGAACTTTTATGTTGTAGCTCATGGTAAATATAGGTAAAAGGTTAGGCAGGGAAATACATTATAAACACCAATAGCACCTACTGTACTTATGAGGCAGAAAACTTTTCCCATCCTATAATAATCACTTTTCATTTTGGTGTTTAACAAGGTGATAACACTAAGGAGTATAGGAAGGGGCTCTAGACTGCACGCCCTAATAGTAATGAAAGGTGCCATCATGCTGAGATTTTAAAGTAACATACACAAATTGCAGATGCACTATGCGATCATTACTGTTCACATTTGCATTTTATAAATAGAATTTCAGAGGTAGTTTGCATATCAATAGCAACTGATACGGGCCTGCCCACCAGTGTCAAGGTCACCTCATTGAGCAGGTCCCTAACAACACTCTGGGGTTCACATCTGGGACGCAGGCCATTGATATGCAAACTACCTCTGAAATTCTATTTAATGCATTTAAATGTGAACAGTAATGATAACACTAAGGGCCTGTTCATCATGGGGCTGGTATATAGTGGGGATACATAAAAATATATATATATAAAATCTTGATAAATAGGCTCCCCCAAGTGACTCAAACCCTCTTATTTAGTCTGTTACCAAACTGGGCACACATTGATCACATTGGTTGCTCTGATCTGCTCATGGGCAGTTCCATTTAGTTTGATGTGCAACTTTTCCTGCAGATCGTACATACTTTAGGTTTACGGTCTGCTGTGGTTATAGTCAAGGCTTTGGCATCTTGAATAAATAAATATATATTTTTTTAAATATGTGCCTGCACTTTAAAAATGAAATAGTTTAATCATAGGACCTGCTGTGTTGTTCTTTATTGCAGATCCTTTGAGGACAGGTTATGGAATCTGCAGTGAGCAACTGGTACCTTCAGGTGATCTACCTGCTCATGGTGACCTCGGTCTATGCCAGGTCGGTGTATCATAAAGAATCCCAAGGACATCCAAACTCGGGGGGTCTTGGAGAAATTGACAATGAGTGCTGGGAGGCAGCAACACGCAAGCTGGTGGAGATGAAAAAGCTAAGGGTGGCGGATACGGTCATGGGCCTTTGGGACTTCATGGTCTACTTGAAAGAATCAGCTAATCCGAAGCATAATGCCCTCTTTGATGGGTTAGCACAGGACTTCTGGGACATATATGTAGACTGTGTCCTCTCAAGGTCTCACGGGATGGGCAGAAGACAAGTGACCTCTCCAAAGCTTTCATTTTATCTACAAAACCCAGTGAAAGGTAATGCAATTCATGCTTGAAGTGTTGGCTTGCTGAACAGCCAAATACATTGAGGGCTATTCTATAATAGTGAAGCAAGCCCAAAATGGAGTTAAACCATCCAAGTTCCATTCAGTATAGATAAATAAATATTTAGCTCAAGTCTGGCGCCACAACTTCAGATCTAGCACCAATAACTTCACATTTAGCCAAAATGGTTACGGTTTCGAGTTATTCCAAAAATAAATCCACTTTGATAGAATTAGTCTAGATGCTTCACATTCAGGAGCTTGGAAAATCCGACCATTTAGCAGCCCCTATAGGAACCTATTTTTGGCTGCTCTTGCAGAAGTAAATGGAGGGAACTGCAGCAGATGACTGAGATCTCTTTTTGTAGTCCCTTCTTGTTACATCCCTAGATGCTTAGATCTTGAGGGGATCCCCTGAAAGCAGCTGTTTACGGGGGGATTCCCAGCAATTTATCTGTAATACATATACCCTTTACAATGTATTATATGTGTGCGTGTGTCTAGCAGCTGCTGTGGAGGGAGACCACGCCCCCTCCCTCCTCTGACAGCTCTCACTGGCTGCCCACTCATCCCCTGCAAAACACCAAGGCTGTCCCACATGGACTCGGAAAATCTTATTGTACTTGACCACAAAACACACAGCAGGGAAGAAAGAAAAGAGACGGCTGGAGGGGGAGAGCTAGATTGGAGAACACAGTTGAAAAGGGAGAGATAGGGAAAGAGGAGGAATGGGGAGACACAGATAAGGGATAGGATAGAAGAAGAGAGTCAGTGACTGGGGAAGGGGCGGGCAGACATGGTAAGGGGAGGGTACACAAAAAGAAAAAAAATATGGCAGTCAGTAACAACAGCTAGCAACCCTCTGAATGAGGGCCGCCCTCCATAATTATGGAGCGTGCTCCTGGACGCTCGTATAGCTGTGGGTCACCACCCACAGCCTATACGAGCGTGCAGTTTGATGGCCGCGATGGTCTTGACCATCGCGACCATCGCCACTGCGAGCCGGAGCCTGCGGTTGAGTTTTTCAACCGCAAGGCCCGGAGTGATTTTGGCTCTATCAGAGCCAAAATCACTCCCACTGACATCACTAGTGATGTCAGTGGGCCGGCTTCTGACTGTAGGCGTTCCCTTGGGAACGCCCCCGTCAGGGAGGCACGCCCCCGGCACGCCCACCAAAGGGGGCGTGCTGTCAATCAACATCGACAGCACGCCCCCTTTGATCAGACACAACGAGCGAAGGAAAGTCCTTCGCTCGTCGCGTCTGACGCATGTGCACGACGGAGCTCCCGCCGTCGTACGCATGCGCAGTGCACAACATCGACCCACTTGCGAGCGGACAGCCGCTTGCGAGTGGGTCTGAATCAGGCCCAATGTATTTACTCCAAGCTCTCAGTCACTTTGTGTCTGCACACCGAACTGGTTAAGTACAGGATCCCGACAGTCAGAATGCCGCCTCCAGAATCCCGCCGGTCAACATCCCGAGGCATGTTGGGAAGTACCCTAACCGTCCCTTCTCGCAGCCTAACCCTGCCCTCCCCCAGCCTAACACTAACCCTTTCCCTAGTGCCGAACTATAACCCTAATTCTAACCCTAATACTTACTGTCGGGATTCCGGAGCAGCTATTCTAATGACTGTCAGGATTCCGGAGCCGGGATGCTGACTACAACCCCCACCTAACATGGCAACCTGCTGTAGAAGAGAGCTAGTATGATCACTCCAATTATTTAGGGTGTGGCTTAAGAGAGAGACAGTAAAAAGGTCAACAATGTCTAGATAGACATCAGATGTTACAGTCAATAGGTCGACAGGGACAAAATGTCGACAGGTCCAAAAGGTTGACACAAAGATGGTCGACATATGAATTTTTTTGTTTTCTAGCCCTAATCTTCACCCTAACCCTTCCCTTGGTGCTTAACCTTGCCACCTGGAGCCTAACCCTAACTTTCGGGATAGGTGCCTGACCCTAACCGTACCTTCTAGTGCCTAACCCTCCGGTAATTGCCTAACCCTAACCGTCGGGGTAATTGCCTAACCCTAACCGTCGAGGTAAGTGCCTAACCCTAAAAATAAAAAATTTAGTATAGAGAAAGAAAAAATAATGTTTCTTTGTTGGCGCACTACAGAAATAATAATATTAAAATATAAATTTTATTCCAATAAAATAACATGCCTCTCCAGTGATTAATCTAAATTATAACCGTGAGTGTGATTCCATGTGAAGTGGATATAAATTGTAGCCAAGGCATATTAGAATTTAATCGCGAAATAAAGAGTTGATAAGCGAGAAATAAGTTTTTTATTTAATATTTTTTTACACTTACACACATTATTATTCACATTAATTGCGGAATCGGTATGATTTACCGGCGGTTGAAATCCCGACAGCGGCTGCCCGACTTGGGTGAAAATCCCGATCATCCCTAAGGTAAATATTGACTAACCTAATTCCCACCCCTAACCCTCCTTAGGGGTGCCTAACCCTAACCTTCCCCCCAGTGCCTAACCCTAATCCCCCCTTCCCCGCCGCCTAAACCTAAGTCCCCCCGGGGGTGCTTAACCCTAACCCCCCCTTCCCCTAGCCTAAACCTAACCTCCTGGGGGGGTGCCTAACCCTAACCCCCCTCCCCCTAGCCTAAACCTAACCTCCTCGGGGGGTTGCCTAACCCTAAATCCCCCCCAGGAACCCTAAACCTAACCCTCTCCCCCCCCCCCCCCGTGGCTATCCACGCTCGGCGCCCGGTGTCCCTTCAATCGGGATGCCGGACGCAGGTCTCCCGGCATCGGTAAAGTGGCAGGCGTCTAGATTTAGACGCCTGTCATTTAACCCTTGCCGGGATTTAGCAGTCGTAAGTCGGCTGACGGGATTAGGTCCGCCGGCTTCCCGACTGCATCCCATTAATTGCTTTTAATATTTCACTGGAGAGGCATTTTATTTTATTGGAACTAATAAAAGTTATATTAATATTATTATTTCTCTAGTGCGCCAACAAAGAGACATTCTTTTTTTCTTTCTCTATACTCAAATGTACCTATTGTCTCTGGCAGCACCCCCAGAACCATATGAAAGAAATTCAAATCTATGAGTGAAATAACTGGGGTTATTTATTTAATATCAACTACCAATTAGTGCAGAAGTATTTTTCCCTTTCCCTAACCCTGAATAAAAAAATACAAGTCGACTGTTTTTTTTTTATTTTTGTGTAGACATTTTGACCATGTTGACCATTTGTACCTGTCGACCTTCTTACATGTCGACCTTTTATCCCAGTCGACCTATTTACTGTTTAACATCTGGTGTCTATCTAAACATTGTCAACCTTTTTACTGTCTATCTATAGTCCAGAACCCAGTTATTTCATGAGCATTGTTCAGCTTTATAAAACACAGCTGGTAATATACATGATTGTAACACAGTAAAAGTAACACTTTTTAAATTGAACTAAAAAAGGAAATCCTCGATAATAGCGCCCTATAACAAAATAGTCACCTTTTGAGTCGGTTTTAATTTAAATATATTACTTTATCTGCACCTGTTTTCGATCCATTGTGGTTCCATGGTGAGATTATACAGCACAATGTCTGTCTCTTGCTATCTGTATATAAGGCAGGCAGGTTATACAGCACAATGTCTGTCTCTTGCTATCTGTATATAAGGCAGGCAGATTATACAGCACAATGTCTGTCTCTTGTTATCTGTATATAAGGCAGGCAGGTTATACAGCACAATGTCTGTCTCTTGCTATCTGTATATAAGGCAGGCAGATTATACAGCACAATGTCTGTCTCTTGTTATCTGTATATAAGGCAGGCAGATTATACAGCACAATGTCTGTCTCTTGTTATCTGTATATAAGGCAGGCAGATTATACAGCACAATGTCTGTCTCTTGCTATCTGTATATAAACAAAGCAGGCAGGTTATACAGCACAATGTCTGTCTCTTGTTATCTGTATATAAGGCAGGCAGGTTATACAGCACAATGTCTGTCTCTTGTTATCTGTATATAAGGCAGGCAGATTATACAGCACAATGTCTGTCTCTTGTTATCTGTATATAAGGCAGGCAGATTATACAGCACAGTGTCTGTCTCTTGCTATCTGTATATAAGGCAGGCAGATTATACAGCACAATGTCTGTCTCTTGCTATCTGTATATAAGGCAGGCAGATTATACAGCACAATGTCTGTCTCTAGCTATCTGTATATAAGGCAGGCAGATTATACAGCACAACTAGACTTAGGGCACCACTTTAAAGTTGATCTGCCCATATATCTAGGGCAGCATACACCTAAAGCAGCCGCACTTGTTTGACTGGTAGCGCTAAAATGTAGGGTGTGATGCAGAGGTGGGCGCAAATCTGATGGTGGCGGAGTTGAGCGATTATTTGTTACTGTGCATGCGAAATTCCAACAGCACATGCGTTCCGCTGAGTGTATGCTATCCGTACGGGATCGTTGGCATTAGGAACAGCGTGGCGAAACCATGGGCGGTGACTGGGAGGTGCCCTGAATTGAGCGCCAAAAAAGCCATCTCATGGGCGTGCTATGGGGGAGTGTTGCGGACATGTCTATGCAACCGTTTGTGTTTTCAGACACAGTGCCGCAGCAGAGGCCATGTTTAGCTGGAGATCAGGAGAAACTGCACCTGCCGTAGACTGTAGATCATGAACACTATGATGCGCCAATGGTGGATTGTTTAGAATCAGGCCATTAATATGGGAAAGGGTTTAGCCTGTACATTGGGATAAATCATCAAAAACTCCTATTTCTAAGAGCGAGGAACAGATATACATGTGGCGCCGTGATGTGGCCCCTGTACATAAATACCCCACCCATATACAGAATAAACTGGCAACGTCTCTGTGCCATGTCTCTGGGATCGCATATGGACATTACATGGGCATTTGTTTGTACATGAGATGTGGTACATGGTGCTGTGTTGTGGTTTATTACATATGTTTTTCCTGTAGCTTCACCTGAAAAAATATATAAAAAAACAAAATTTGTGAATGAAAATGAAAAGTATTCTATGGGTATCATACATGCCTATCCTCCCGGTTTTCGCAGTAGGCTTCCGCTATTTTTCGGGTAACCCCTCGCACCCCCAGAAGGGTAGGCACTTCTCCTGCATTCTGCCCACTGCCCCTATTTAAATTTAAGCCAATCACACAATTTGTCACAGAGGGGGCGGGGCTTACTGACATGAACCATCAGGCCACGCCCCCATCACAGCCCACCTGCTTCTTCTTCCAAGGCTTCTCCCGGGAAGGAGAAGCCATAGATAGGCAACTATGGGTATAATAGACATTATAGGGGTGCTTCAGAGGTGCACGCAGTGTGATCGGATTCTAGCGCTCAATGTTTTTAGTCTGCACATCTAAATCGCAGTGCGCATGCGTCCCAACAGTTACCTGAGGGAGCCGCAGAACGAACTTGGACACAGAGAGAGGCAATGTCAGTGCACGTCTGGGTGGTAACTGGGGTGACTAGCTGGACGCTGGCACGTTGTTCTTAGCGGCTGCGTCTTTTGCGTCAGTTGCACTGATCCCAGCTACCATGTTCGGACAGCGATTCTGTGCCTCCATAGGGCTGGTGAAATGTTCGATGGTGCCTCTTATTGCGCACAGTGGCGGATTATCGTCGCAGCCTGTGGACGTCTCTCACGGTCGCTCTGCGGAAAAATACGCAGTTGCTGCCTCAATAGCGTGCTCCTCTGAGTCCAGCCCTATATTTCAAATTTTTCAGTTTTATAATAACTACTTTTCTCTTTTTTCTTTGCTAGGTGTCACCTGGAGCAGCCCCTGGTTCTAATGTGACCAGTGACTCAGGAACGTATCATACTAGGAGGCATTCTGTATATGTAGCAGTCCAACAGTATTTGATCGAGAAGGTTATTTCACGGCTCTCTGAATATAAACCCCCTATGCCAAGGTTGCCTTCTTCCACTGTTGTTTATAATGTGTTTACGTAAGACAATCTCTCAGGTAGGCCGGCCCATTCCCACCCACATACACCCCAATGTTTGTACCATGCCATAAGTTGACGTGAGCCCAGTGTACAGTCACATTTTTGTATTATTAGCAGGTTTGAATATCGCTGCTGAAAATGATTTTGTCATTGATAAAAGTAAATAAAGTGCATGGAGTATTTTATCAATATATAATTTATTTATATATGTGAATGAAATAAAGATAACAAATATTTTTGGTATCCAAGGACTGCAGAGACTGTGTGATCCGTCCATCTTTCCATTGTTGTTTTTTTTTTTTTAAATATCCTTGATCACTGAATGAGTCTTTTTGTTAAAGTGCATCCATCTACCCCTTATTTATTTGTACTAAAATTCAATAAAAACGATTGTTTAAAAAAATAAAAAAAAAAGGTGCATCCATCACCCACTCACCGCTGAGGCCGCCTTTATGTGTCTGAACATTCATTCCTATGCAGCGTATTCATATGTCAGTAACTAGTGACAATAGGTCTGTTATTATTGCAAAGGACCATCCATTAGGCAGATTAAGCTTTATGGCCCTGTTGGCTCTCAGGGACTCAGATTACCATAACTCAGTGGTTCCCAAATTGGGTGCCTTGCCATGTAGGGTTGTCTCGGGTCACATGCAGGGGTGCTACGGGGCACATACAGGGTTGCCACAGGTTGGTAGTCCAGGACAGAATTAAATTTTTTTTTATGGTCAAAATCAGTGCTGGCAGCTGCCAATCCTAAAATATGTGAACAAGCAGAAGGGTAACCCTGTCCACCATCACATAATTGAATACAAGGAAGGCGATAAGCACATTTACTTAATGCCATTTTTTTATTATTTATTACCAGTTATATAGTGCACACATATTCCTGCAGCGCGTCACAGAGAATATTTAGCCATTCACATTAGTCCCTGTGTGCCCTACACATACACAGAAAGGACCATGGTTAGCACCATGGTAGGAGTTGAACTCAAGACCTTTGCTGTAAGGCAGTATTGTAAACCATTACACTATCCTTGCTGCTGAATTTCTCAATAAGAAACTTTTGACCTAGTGGTGTGAAAGCAAAATGCTGATACTCTAGGGCGCTACGATTCCAGAAAGTTTGGGAACCACTGCCCTAACCTGTTGTTTTTTTTTTTAAATGGATGGGAGGTTGCTCCGAACCAGCATGTTGCGTATGGCCCCATGGGTCAATCCGAGTCTACATGTCTCACGTTTGTACATTTTAATGTTTTCATTGTACTAGTTTGAAGTATAAAAAGTAGAACGCGTAGGAATAGTTATACATTTGAGCACATCACTAGTATCCAGGGGCAGAACTATGGGAGACAATGGAGGCGTCTGCCGCCGGGCGCCAGCACTGAAGGGGCACCTCATCCATTGCCCACAATATATTCACCCCACTTAGGGCTGTAACTATGTACCCGGAGTGTACTGTCACGGCCGCCCAATACGTGGCACCTCTTCCCGGCACCTGAGAAGCCACCATACACTAGTGGAGGGCTCCGTGTCAGACCATCAGCTGCTGCCTCCGTCTATCTATAGCCTGTCTCTACTCATTGGTGTCACTGCTCCTCAGCAGATTCTTATGTCAGTGTGACATGTCCGGCGCCTCACAACTCCCCGTCGATCTCCTCCCTGGCGGCAGCCCTAGCCTCAGACCCGTGCAGCACCCCCTCATCCACAACTCCCCGTCCCACTCTATACAGAACATCTATCCTCCATGCACGACAAGTTGTTACACATAATGTGTGAGCGCAGAGACGCAGGGAGCACCAAATTCTAACTTGCCTCCGGGCATCTGGGATGAACTTACGCCACTGCTGGTATCACTAGTATCTGTCATGACTGCCCCAATCACTGTACACACACCTGGAGCGCTTAGCTTGCACATTTTGAACCCAACATACCCTCTGGCAGTTATATCCCCCTCCTGCTCCTTCTCAGTCTTATCACATGTGGATGTGAATTCCAGCTTTTTCTTTCCTTTGAAACAACAGAAAAGAAATATGCCCACATTCGGTTTTGCCCGTATTGTACATGGTACCAGCTGTGTGGCAGTATTAATGCCATATATGCAGGACCAGCAACAGATATCACGGGACCCGGTACACACATTTTTTTTTAGCCCCCTCTCCTATCCCCGAGTCCCTGGCAGGCACAGGTCAGTCGTTTGAGAGTCTGCCTTACCTACGTATTTTCTCTGCAATGGGCAACCTATGAAGAAATTGTTCCTCCCTAGTATTTAGTTTTCACGAGGGAGATCGGAAGACGCCTGTTTGCGAAGGAATTTAAACAATGTGACTGTCATATAGCAGAGGTTTGACCAGAGAGAGGGTGACAGGGAGAGACAGAGGGTGAAGCATTGGATGACAGGGAGAGGCAGAGGGTGACGGAGAGACAGAGGGTGAAGCATTGGATGACAGGGAGAGGCAGAGGGTGACGGAGTGACGGAGAGACAGAGGGTGAAGCATTGGATGACGGAGAGGAAGAGGGTGACAGGGAGAATTAGATAACAGGGAGAGGGTAATAGGGAGAAACAGAGGATGACATGCTAAGGATGAAAGGGATAGGGTGGCAGGGAGAGGAAGAAGACAATGGGAAGAGGGTGAGAAGAAGGGGGACACGGTAAAGGTGAAAGAGAGGGTGACGGAGAAGCAGTGGGTGATGGAGAGCGGATGAAAGGGAGAGGATGAGAGGCAGTGGGTGACGGGAGAGGCAGGTTGTGAAGGGGCAGATGGTATGCGAGGTCCCTGTAGGAGGGTGTAAAGGGGGTTATTTGGGGAGAGAGATCTTTTAGGGAAAAAATATTTATGTGAATATAAAGATGTCTGTAGAAATTTCTGTGAGTAAAAAGTAATGATTTTTTTTTCGGGGAGGGGGGGGGAGAGAGAGAAAGATTGTATGAGTCAGTCTGACTCGTTATAATTAGTATTGTCTGTGGGCTCCTCCGGCGCCCCTAAAATCTCCTCAGTGAAGGCTGAGCTGTGTGTATTTTGGCACCACTCAGAAACCAGCCCCATAGAAATGTTTATCCCAGAGTCCCGATTGGCCTCATCAGACTGAATGGCAGCTTGGCTGCAGCATTCTCTCCTCAGAGCAGTCGGACACCATGACCAGCAATATATTAATCAAAATGGCGCCCCAAAATGCTTTGCACATGATCCGGCATTCTAACACGGCACTCCGGATGCTCAGAGAGCGTATGTGGGTAAAATCGCTACTCAGGATACAGAAGGGCACGCAGAAAGGTCTGTGGGTGGTTGCCACCTGCGACTTTATGCAGATGTCAGCACAAACCCCTTCCCTTGGGTACAGTACATACGTGCGGCCGACTATGCAAAGACTGAGGCGCCCGCTTTCAGTGTCCGGAGATGCGGTAATACTGATCGGTGCATCCTTAGACACCACCATCTGTCGCACCATCAAAACTTGCATCAGCCCTATGGAAGCTGCAGATTCTCCTTATGACTATGGCCTCCTATGTGTGCGTCTGTGTATGCAGCTGCTTTTACTGACACTCCCATGACATGCCCATTGAACAGACCATTTGTGCCTGCATTCTAGCCACCGTCCAGGAATGCCCGCTGAATTCTCAATACATTTCTCCCTCCATGCGACTCTGCACAGACACAACTTGGACACATGCCTGATGCGACTTAGGCCCTGATTCAGAGCCGGACGCTCTGACCAGAGCGCTCGCTCTGAATCAGGGCCCACCTCCATAAATATGGAGCGTCCTCCTGGACGCTCGTATAGCTGTGGGTCACCACCCACAGCCTATACGAGCGTGCAGGATGATGGTCGTGATGGTCTTGACCATTGCGACCATCGCCAGTGCGAGCAGAAGCCTGCGGTTGAGTTTCTCAACCGCAAGGCCAGGAGTGATTTTGGCTCTATCAGAGCCAAAATCACTCCCACTGACATCACTAGTGATGTCAGTGGGGCCGGCTTCTGACGGTAGGCGTTGCCTTGGGAACGCCTCCGTCTGGCAGGCACGCCCCCGGCACGCTCACCAAAGGGGGCGTGCTGTCAATCAACATCGACAGCATGCCCCCTTTGATCAGACACAGCGAGCGAAGGAAAGTCCTTCGCTCGTCGCGTCTCGCGCATGCGCACGACGGAGCTCCCTCCGTCGTGCGCATGCGCAGTGCACACCATCGACCCACTTGCGAGCGGACAGCGGCTCGCGAGTGGGTCTGAATCAGGCCCTTAGATGCATGCACAGTAGCAAATAATTGCTCCATTACGTTCGTCATCGGCAGTGTGTACACTTCGGAGTCAGGCCCTCGTACTCCCTGAATTTTACCCACATACAATACCGAGATCTCGTTTAGTGAAATGCGATAGTTCAAAGAGATTTATTAAAGTGAGATTTTTTAGAAGTGGAGATGTTGCCCATAGCAACCAATCAGTTTCTACTTAACATTTAACTAGCACCTTCTAGAACAGGGCTGGGGAACCTTTTTTCTGCTGAGGGCCATTTTGATATATATAACAGTATTTGCGGGCCCGGTGCAAGACACGCCCCCTCCATGTGATGTCACACAGGGGTGGGGCCACAATCGCTGGTTATTACAGCAATGAGCTGTAAGGGCAGCTGTGTGACCGTCTGAAGCGTCCTAAGGGCGTTCCAGGCGGCACTGCTACATAGATTCTGGCTGCAGGGTGCATTTCTAGTCACTCTGCTAGCCAGATGAGGCTAGCATAAAAAGCTCAGAGGGCCAGACCAAATGATTCCGTGGTCCTTATACGACCCCCGGGCCTGAGGTTCCCCATCCCCGTTCAAGAAGATAATAGCTAGAATCTGATTGGTTGCTATGGGCAACATCTCCACTTCTAAAAACTCTCACTTTAGTAAATTTACCCCTAAGAGGGGCATTTATGGGGATTTACAGTAAAGAATAGATGGTTGCAGAGCCGCTTTCTGCAACAGAACTGATTTGTAACATTCCTCCCAGTTGTCCCTATTTCCCAGGCTCAGCCCGGCCTTGGTGGGCAGTTGGCAGCACTGGACAGGACAGTGGCCCTGATTCAGAGCCGGACGCTCTGAAAGAGCGCTCGTTCTGAATCAGGGCGTTTTTTTTTTATTTTTTGTGCGGCCTCCTGGCCGCTCACATAGCTGTGGGTGACCACCCACAGCTATAGCGAGCGGCCAGGTTGATGGTCGCGATAGTCAAAACCATCGCGACCATCGGGCTTGCGACGAAACCCTTGTGGTAGGGTCTTGTGGCCGCAAGCCCCAGAGAGATTTCGGCTCTAACAGAGCCGGAAGCTCTCCATTGACATCACTTGTGATGTCAGTGGGGCCACCCCCAAACGGCAGGCATTCTCATGGGAACGCCTCTGTTTGGGCAACCCCCCCCCCTGGCCCGCCCACCAAAGGGGGCAAGCTGTCACTCAACATCGACAGCTCGCCCCCTTTGGTGCGAGACTCGGAGCGACGGATTGCCCGTCGCTAGCCGGGTCTCGCGCATGCGCACGAGGCAGCCGGTTCTGTCGTGCGCATGCGCTGTGGGCCACCATCGACCCGGTTGCGAGCACTCAGCGCTTGCGACCGGGTCTAAATCAGGCCCAGTGTTTGGCTATTAACCATCGATGGTTCACAATCATCGATGGTCTATGACTGATGGCAAGTGTTTTACCATCAATGGCAGTGCTTGATGTTGGGAGAACATCGGTGGTGCCAACCCGATGGCCTACTCATCAATGGCTAAACCATCAATGGGTTTTTACTAATGGTTTAAAACCATCGATGGTATAGTCTTCGATGGCCATCACTAGGCAGTGTTATTTGAGAGGACCATATGAGTGAAAGGGGTTTGCGTGGCGTACGCTTCATCTGTGATGTGGCTATGCCCCTCCCTGGCATGGCCACAGCCCCTGCTTTCCAATCCTCGCCATTCAAAGGGAGCAGTCCTATAGTATCAATGGTATGGTTTTTTGCAGGAGTTATCAATTGAAATATATTATTTTTATCTCCTTAGACACCTATGACATCACACTTATTATATATTATACTTAAGCGTGTGTCTAACTGCAGGGAGGACCCGCCCCTCACTCGGTTCACAGCTCTCACTGGCTGGCAAACTTCCAGACACAGTGGGGCAGATTCTGAATTGGGAGCAAAACAAGCAAAAGCAAGTAACTGTCTTCTCCCATTAGCACCTCTAGGACAGGACTGTTCAATCCTGTCAGCACCTGCCCCCACCCATAGATTCTCTACATTGCCCGTTTGGGGTGGGGTGATTGGGGACAAAGTTGATAGAGAATGACAGGGGAGAAGGGTGGAGAAAGAGAGACTGACATTAGGGACGAATATGAGAGATCTGGAACTGAGGCAGGGAGAGAGGGGCACAGATGATATGACGAAGTGGAGGTGAGAGGGACAGGGATGAAATACAGAGGGGCTTGGTGGTGGTGAGGGGGACAGAAATGAGAGACAAGAAGAAGGAAGGGCGGGAAAGAGATGAGAGATAAGATGGGGAGGGGTACATATATGTGAGAAGGGAAAACTAGCAGCCTGGCATATGACAGGTCTAAAACACCAGTATTAAGTAACCAGCTTCTTCCAATACAGTATACACTGTAACATCATTGGTAATTTCCTCTATTGGTAATTTTAGCCCTGAAGCCCGAAGTGGCTGGCAGAAGAATATCATTATACTAAGGTAGGTGATCAGTGTCGGCAGAAACTACTCATACCTAAACTTCCTATGGAGACCCGTGTGATTGCCAGTTTCAATGAATTATTAGCCGTCGCTTCCAATAGCAGTCTACAGCTGTTTAGTAATCTGTCAGAATTCTCATGCTAACAATCGGTGGAAGTTATTACATTTACGTCTGGCCTTTGGTACATGTATAATTGCCAACATTACGGTATGACTGTCAGGATCCACGCTTACCAAGTCATGCACAGTACTGTCTAGAATGGACCTAACTAGCCCACAATCCCAATCATGACATGTTCAGTGTCTTCGACTATAGTGCATGTTTTCTACCCATCAAATATATCCAATGTATATAATATTATCCTATACAGCACAGAGGGTACAAATATATAATTAGTATTGCTCTTTGACTAACGAATTTAAGTTGGCAGTTACTAAATACAAATAATAGGGACATTTCCCGGGGGCTTATGTTACATGGTACAGCTTTATGATCTCCATCCATGTCTATTAGGGACAGTTGATAGTACATTTCTCCTGTTACTGTATGGCCTAGCATTACATGTAGTTCACAGCTGGTGCGTCACCCTCTTATTCTCCAGTTATAAGGAAGCGGAGAGAATGTCACAGTGAGATGTTATTATAGATGTTTTTTCTTCACTTCTTCTGATTTGACAAAATCAGTTCCTGATTACAGAATTCAGCTGTGTCTTTATTATATCACTGAACAAGCTGGGGGCATGGCGGCATAGCTAGGCTATAAATTAGTCCTATATTGCTGGCATTACTATACACTGAGAGGACGGCCAGTCTCGCATCCACTGTGTTCTTATCCTCAAGAGATTGGTTTATTTTCTGAATATAATTCCTGTTTCTTAGACAGAGGCTGGACAAATTGACACTTACAATGGCTCCAGTATAGGTCAGAGGCATAAACATCCGAGTGCTGTAATGCTGTCCCAAATCATCCAACGCCACCTGCTTCTGTACATCTGAATATTCGGTTACCTCAGGCCCATGTATACAGCAGGTATGATGCCATAGGCGTGCCAGGGTCTTGATATGGGGTGTGCATTTTCAATGACAAAAACTATCAATTACCAAACCCCAGACCCTGTCATTACAGGATGTCTGCGGCACGAGCTGACGGCTGCAGGGAACCGGGCCACGGGCGCTTTAAGCATGAAGTTCTAATGTGTTCTTATACACTGTGGCTCAAGTTGGGCCAAATAGTGCCCCTTGGGCGCCTGGTCGCGGCCACGTCGAGCTTCTTTTTAGCTCAAAATTTGCATCTTATTCACATAGTTAAAACAACTACAAGTGACAAAACCATATTGCTAGCATGCACTGATCACTGGGGCTTACGTCAGTTGTATATCTGTGTGCGACCTAGTCTGCATCTGTGTAAATAGGGTTCCGATATGAGCAGCCGCCGCTTTTCCTCACGCTGTTCCGTTGTGCTTAATCTGCGACTTTGTACATGTGTAAAACCAATTCCTGTGCAGTAAAAGTCGCAGACCGGCATCTCTAGTGCACTGTGAGCGGCTTTTTATTGCATCTGCTATGCGAATAGGAAGCTAAATTTGAAGAATACGATACGCTGCACCTCTTATTGCGCAGGGTGTCTCATCCCACATTGCTAAAATAGGCTTAGTGTATGAGGACACATCTATATACATACTGCTCTATTACAGACTATACATCCTGCTCTATTACAGATTATACATACTGCTCTATAGCCTTCAGTATTCTTACAGATTATACATACTGGGGGAGATGTATAAAGCCCTGAAGCGGTATCAGCGCACGTTATGTGCGCTGATACCGCTTCTCCCTGATGTATGATCGGGGGTCTGGGTGGTAGTTGACAGGGGCGCTATGCACCCGTCATTATCGGCGCTGCTATCTACAAGATAGCCTGGGCCACGTACGAATGGTCATAACGTATGATCGTTCGGCCGGCTGTAGCTGTCGTTATCGACAGCTACAGCCTGGCGCTAGCCTATACCTACAGCAGGGACAGCGCTGTCCCTGCTGGGGCGGCTGCCGGCTCCAGGGCTCCACGCGGGGATCTCGTGATACTTGCGAGATCCCGCGCATGCTCAGTGGAGCCGGCCGGGACAGACGCAGCGCATCAGCACTAGGCTGATGCGCTGCTGTCTCTAACGGGTGGCGCCGGAGGGGGGAGTTAACGCTCCCCCTCTCCGGCTGATGAGATGTTTATATATCTCATCGGTAGTGCTTCCTGCTTCGCCTCGGTAGCCTTCTATAGCCTTCAGTATACCTACATATTATACATACTGCTCTATAGCCTTCAATATACTTACAGATTATACATACTGCTCTATAGTACTATGGCGGTGCCCTGGGGCGGCTTAGCTGGGCTAGTTTGGGGGTGTCCTGCGCTCTGGATTTGAACCCTAGTATGTTAGGGACCTGCCCTACAGAGGTTACCTGGATATGGTTGGTAGGCCCATAACCTTGGCCAAGATTATGCTAAAAACCTCTATTGATTGCAAAATGTTATTGCATTTATATATTATTAATAATTTGGAGTTGCGCACCTGAGATTTGTCTGTTTTTGTGCCTGCAATTAGTCTCATCAGGTAGCACCTCCCATCATATATACATATACAGTATATATATATATATATATATATTCAGGGTGTGCAGTCCAGAAATCTTTCCCATATACTTTCAGATGATACATACTGCTCTATAGCCTTCAATATACTGACAGATTATACATACTGCTCTACAGGGACGTTTCTAGAGAGGAGGGGGCCCGTGTCAGAGACTGCACTTCTCTCCGCCCAGCAGCGCACTAAGCTGTGCAGGGCTAGCGCCGGAGTTATAGACTCTGAGCGGCCATTTTCCCTGTACTGAGCATGCGCAAACGACGGGAAAATGGCCGCCGCAGCCATTTTCCAGTCGTTTTACAGCACTAGGCTGATGCGCTGCTGTCTCTAGCGGGTAGCGCCGGAGGGGGGAGTTAACGCTCCCCATCTCCGGCCGATGAGATGTTTATACATCTCATCGGTAGTGCTTCCTGCTTAGCCTCGGTAAAGAGGCGAAGCGGGAAGCGTTATAGCGGCACGTTAAGTGCCGCTATAATACATCTACCCCACTGATCTATAGCCTTCAGTATATTTACAGATTACACATACAGTAAATTTACAGATTATACATACTGCTCTATAGCCTCAATATATTTACAGATTATACATACTGGGCCTAATTCAGACCCGCTAGCGAGCGAAGGTCGCTCGCAAGCGGGTCAATGGTGCCCGAATGCGCATGCGCACGACGGAGGGAGCTCCGTCGTGCACATGCGCGAGACCCGGCGAGCGACGAGGAATACGTCGCTCGGGGTCTCGCACCAAAGGGGGCGTGCTGTCGATGGTGACTGAGAGCACGCCCCCTTTGGTGGGCGTGCCTGCCAGACGGAGGCGTTCCCATGGGAACGCCTACCGTCTGGGTCCGGCCCCACAGACATCACTAGTGATGTCAGTGGGAGTGCTTTTGGCTCTGGTAGAGCCAAAATCACTCCAGGGCTTGCGGCAGCGAGACCCTACCGCAGGGTCTCGTCGCAAGCCCGATGGTCGCGATGGTCTTGACCATCGCGACCATCATCATGGATGCTCGCATAAGCTGTGGGTGGTAACCCACAGCTATGCGAGCGTCCAAGAGGCCGCTCCATTTTTAGGGAGGAGGGCCCTGATTCAGAGCGAGCGCTCTGGTCAGAGCATTCGGCTCTGAATCAGGCCCTCTGTTCTATAGAGTTCAGTATACTTACATAAAATACATACTGCTCTATAGCCTTCAGTATATTTACAGATTATACATACTGCTCTATACTATAGCCTTCAGTATATTTAGATTATACATACTGCTCTATAGCCTTCAATATAGTTAAAGATTATACATACTGCTCTATAGCCTTCAGTATACTTACATATTATACATACTGCTCTATAGCCTATTACAGTAGGGGTGTGCACCGGCCACTTTTCGTGTATTGTGTTTTGGATCTGGATCTTTCTTCGTGTTTTGGATCTGGATTGGTTTTGCCAAAACCACCCTTCCGTGTTTTGGGTTCTGAGTTTTGTGTTTTGGATCTGTATTTTTTTTTTTTAAAAGCATAAAAACAGCTAAAATCACAGAATGTGTGGGTTTTTATGCTCCTATGCTATTATTAACCTCAATAACCTTAATTTCCACTCATTTCCAGTCTATTCTGAACACCTCACAATAGTGTTTTTATGTCCAAAAGGTTGCACCGAGGTAGCTGGATGACTATGCTAAGAGATAAGAGTGGGCGGCACAAACACGTGGCCCATCTAGGAGTGACACTGCAGTGGCAGATAGGATGGCAGTTTGAAAAACTAGGCCCCAAACAGTACATAATGCAAAGAAAAAACCCACCCTTATGTTGTATAAACAGGACATGCACACTTTAACAAACCAATCATTTCAGCGCCAGGGTCTGCCACACGACTGTGGCTGAAATGATTGGTTCATTTGGGCCCCCACAAAACAAGCTGACAATTAATCTAATCTGTCCCTGCACAAACTGGCTCTGCGGAGGCAAGATGTCGTCCTCATCCTCCTCATCCACCGATTCCTCACCCTCTTCAGTGTTGTGTACATCCTCATCCTCACAGAGTATTAATTTGTCCCCGCTGGAATCCACCACCACAGGTCCCTCTGTACGTTCTGGAGGCTAGTCTCCCTGGAAGAGTTGATAATTAATTTTTATGAACATCATCTTCTCCACATTTTGTGGAAGCAACCTCCTACGCCTTTCGCTGACAAGGTTCCCGGCTGCACTAAACACTCTTTCGGAGTACACACTGGAGGGGGGGCAACTCAGGTAAAATAGAGCCAGTTTGTACAGGGTCTCCAAATTGCCTCTTTTTCCTGCCAGTACAGGTACAAGACTGTCTGACATGCCTACTTTGATGCTGTCACCGATGTAATCCTCCACCATTCTATCAATGGTGACAGTATCATATGCAGTGACAGTAGACATGTCAGAAATTGTTGCCAGGTCCTTCAGTCCGGACCAGATGTCCAAACTTGGTCCTGCCTGCCCTGCATCACCGCCAGCGGGTTGCTTAGGATTCCTAATTTTTTTCCTGGCAGCCCCAGTTGTGGGAGAAAATGAAGGAGCTGTTGACGTGTCACGTTCCGCTTCAGCTGACAGTGTTTTCACCAGCAGGTCTTTCCACCTCTGCAGGCTTGTGTCGGCTGGAAAGAGAGACACAAAATAGGCTTTAAACCTAGGATCGAGCACGGTGGCCAAAATGTAGTGGTCTGATTTCAACAGACTGACCACCCTGGAATCCTGGCAAAGCGAATGAAGGGCTTCATCCACAAGTCCCACATGCCGAGCGGATTCCCTTAACATCCTGGACGATTTGTTTTCAAAATGCAACGATTTCACATAAGACCATCAGATACGATCAATCTTATACGATTTGAAATCGTATAAGATTGATCGTGTGCAGCACATTCACACAAGATTCATCTGCTAGAGGAGGGAATGTCAGCTAGGGGAGGGAATGTCAGCTAGGGGAGGGAATGTCAGCTAGAGGAGGGAATGTCAGCTAGGGGAGGGAATGTCAGCTAGAGGAGGGAATGTCAGCTAGGGGAGGGAATGTCAGCTAGGGGAGGGAATGTCAGCTAGAGGAGGGAATGTCAGCTAGGGGAGGGAATGTCAGCTAGAGGAGGGAATGTCAGCTAGGGGAGGGAATGTCAGCTAGGGGAGGGAATGTCAGCTAGGTGGAGGGATGTCCCTGTAAATTTTCCCTTTAATTCCCGTTCTTTTGTACCTGTAAAAAAAGGGGTTATAAGTTTTTAATAAAACATGACATAGGCCCCCCCCCCCAAAAGCCTTACCAGCCCCAGGCTTGCCAGCCAGGCCTGGTTTCTAAAATTACGGGGAACAAAATGTGTAATTTAGAAACCAACACCAGGCTGCAGGGACCAGTCCTGGTCTTAAATATAGGGGGTCAAAAAGACGTGGGGTACCCCCTATATATAAGACCAGCACCAGACCCAACCGACCGGGGTGTAATGCCACAGCCCGGAGACCCAATCACCGAGGCGCTGACTGTAGAGTGGGTTTGGGAAACACATTCCTCGAGCTGTGCTGTCTATAGTACTCACTTGAAAACGCTGACACATGCGTGCTTCAGCTTTTAATTTTATGCAGGTACCTCGACGTCACTCAAAATGGCGGAGGGGAGTGGCCAGGGACATTGTATGTCGTACAACTGATCGTACATGTTCAAAATACATACGATTGGGCTCAAATCATACACGATAGGTTGAGGTCTCTCTGCAAAACCATCTGATCTGCGATCCAACTACACGACGGCGGGGACGCGCATCGGGGTCGCAGGAGACTCAAAATACATCTATTTTCATAAGATTGGTCTGTCCAACCTGTAAAACCAGCCCAAATCGTGTGATCAATCGTCCTGTGTATGGCCAGCATCACTGTGATCACTGGTCCTGTATATGCTGGAATTAGCTGCTTTGTATGACACATGTTAAAGCTTGATAAGTGCTAATTATGTCCTCTTCATGGACTGGCCACACTCACTCTACAATCAAGCATTTGGAAACCCCCCTCTGGGTATCTTGCGTTTGACACTGGATTATACATACTGCTCTATAGCTTTCAGTATACTTTCAGATTATACATACTGCTCTATAGACTTCAGTATACTTACATATTATACATACTGCTCTATAGCCTTCAATATATTTTCAGACTATACATACTGCTCTATCGCCTTCAGTATACTTACATATTATACATACTGCTCTATAGCCTTCAATATACTTACATATTATACTGTCCTATACAAAATTTTAAGTAATTTTAGTGTTCTCTGAGACCAAAAGAACTGAAAAACAAAGTTTAATATATAATATACTGTACAAAATAACACGCACAGGCACACTCCATTTATGGATGAAATGATTCGGTCCATGTCAGGACATTAAGTCCTTGAAGATGTTCTTTATACGAAGCAGTGAAATAATAATGGTCCCTTTTTCACATTAAAATGTTGATTGACCATCGCACTTAGGGCCTAATTCAGACCACTCGCAAGCGCACAGCGCTCGCAAGCGGGTCAATGCTCCCCCACTGCGCATGCGCCGCCTCCGACGTACGCATGCGCGAGACCCGTTCAGCGACGGCTTCTCCATCGCTACGGGTCTCGCTACAAGACGGGGCGGCAGTCGATATTGAGTGACAGCTCGCCCCGTTTTGTAGGCAGGGAAGGGGAGGTAGCTGCACAAACGCAGGCATTCCCTTAGGAACACCTGGCGTTTGTGGGCGGCCCTACTATCACTAGTCTGACTCAGGCCCTTATTTTGTAGTCAATATTGTACTTGCTGGGAATTACAAAGTGCTAACATAATTAAATGGAATCGGCCGCTACAGTGTCTTCTCTCTATATTTATTATCTATATGAATGTATTCTAGTTTTGTTTTGTTTACAGCTCGTTACACAATGCAAAGGTACAGACACAATCTGATATATGGTATTTTAAGGAAAACTATGCTGTTAAATCTTAAATTACTAACACTGAATCAAGGTCTTCAACAAACCCCTGCTCATATAACAGTGCTATAGGGAGGGGCACATTACACTAAAGTAAATTTGATGAGAGAATTATTAATGATGCTATAAGGCACAGTGCCATTATTTTTATTGGTGCAGTGTATGTACTTAATGTCTAAGCAGCTGCAATAATGTCTTGAGCCTATATTATCTATGTATAGCTCCTCTTCTGGTTGCTCAGTAAAACATTTTCACACTTTTGGTTTTCTTCAGCGCTCCACCCCGGACTGGAACTCTCTTTAGGGCGAGGTCTGTATCAGCCAGGGATCCTCCTGTAAGTTTAGATGGAGTGCTTTCCACGGTCACCACCGGGCCACAAGCAACCTACGACGACATTGGGTGAGACATCAATACTCATATCTTAGGGGAGAGCACATTTCAGACTGACCTCTTACCAATACTTTCATTACAAGATGATGTTTTTATTTTGATGTATTATAAGCAGTCTTATCACTGATTATATATATATATATATATATATATATTTATATAGATGATGATTGAAATAGGCATTCATCACCAGGTTAAATGACAGAAAAATTATTTTTAATTACCCTTCCTGGAGGACCGAAACTTTGACTGATGCACTTTCTTTGACTTCATGCACTTTATCTTCCTTCATGGAAGGGTAATTAAAAATATTTTTTCTGTCATTTAACCTGGTGAGTGCCGATTCAATTTCCATCTATATCAAAATGGACTTTTTTGTCTCTAATTGAGCACCCCAACTTTTGTTTATTTTTTGTGGAGTGCAGACACTCTGAAAAATTTATATATATATATATATATATATATATATATATATATATATATATATATAAAAATTTGAGGATTCGGCGCCAGTGATACTAGGTGACAGTGAAACTTCAATGAGTAAACTATATTAGGACGTCAGCTCTTATGTCAATAAATGTAGTATGGGTGATATACTACTAGATAGATGCAAAATACAGGGGGATTGACAATAGGCGACAATTCCGCTTAACATATATTTCTATAGGAGAAATTCACTTAATAAATAGCCCTGGGCTATTCTCTCTGTGTCCCAGAAATAACTTCTGCTCTGACTCAGATAAGCTGATTTATTTTCAATGACATTCTTAGCTTTTTAATTATTGCTATATTTATCTCCTATTTATTACTGCATTGGCTATTTATTAAGTGAATTTCTCCTGTTTAGCAGTTTCTTATCATGTTCATGTTTTAAAATCCCTGAATTAAATTGTGTGTTTTTAACTTTAATTGTATTTATATATTTACTGTTATGGATGAATGTTTTTAGTGTTGTTTCTATGCACTTTATTTAATTAGCACTTTGCACTTTTTGTATTTATCCCAGGAAACTGGATGTGGGATTCATATTGTTTAGACAAAATTATTTTATATAAGCGGAATTGTCGCCTATAGTCTATCCCCCTGTATTTTTATATATACATATATATATATATATATATATATATATATATATATATATATACAGTCAGGTGCATAAATATTGGGGCATTGACAGAATTTTCATATTTTGGCCTCCATTCACCACCACAATGGCTTTGAAATGAAACAAACAAGATGTGCTTTAACTGCAGACTTTCAGATTTAATTTGAGGGTAATTACATCCAAATCAGGTGAACGGTGTAGGAATTACAACGGTTTCTCTATGTGCCTCCCACTTTTTTTTTTATAATTCTTTATTTTAAATGGTCAAATAGAATACAATATAAGACAAAAAGGAGAACAAATACAGGGTCACAAGAAACCCAATACAGACCATATTTTCAACAATGATAGACAAATAAAACTATTCAAAAAAAATGCTTGGTAAGAAAGAGGGGTAGTAAAAAGAGGACAGGTGGAAGGGAGAAATGAGGGGGGGGAGACACGACATATCATCTAGAAAATTAATACATATCAGACATTTTCCGGAGGGTAAACCTCAATCGTTGCCCACGGGTCCATGCACCAAGTGTGCGGAAGGAGAAGGGGGACTGCGCTCAGCGAGCAGCCAGGGAGCCCAAACTTGAGAAAAAATATGCCCTCGATCATGGAGGTAATAAGTTATCTCCTCCATGGTCGCAGTATGCCAAATCTGACTCTTAAGTACAGAGAGGAGTGGGGGGGAGGTCTTTTTCCAATTTAGAGCAATAAGAGATTTTGCTGCTGCTAATATGTGTGCAACTAACTTTTTGGAAAATTTATCAATATTCGGGGGTGGGTAACACAATAAAAATATCCAAGGATCTTTTGAGATCGGAGCTTCCAGAAGGGAATTTAGTAGATTATGGACAGAGTCCCAGAAGGGAACAATAATCGGACAGGTCCACCAGATATGGACCATAGTACCCCTACAGCCACAGCCCCGCCAACAAAAGGGTGAAGAGGATGGGAACATTTTATGAAGTCTCTCAGGAGTATAGTACCATCTGTAATACATTTTATATGCATTCTCTTTAATTTTGGTTGCAATAGAACTTTTGGCTATCCCCAGTTTCATGTTGTCCCAGGCCTCAGGATCTGGAGGAGAGCCAAGGTCTCGCTCCCAAGCATTTTCGTGAGGGCTAAGAGAGGGAAGGGTAGTGTCCAAGAGAAGAGCATAAATCTGGGAAATTAGACCTTTAGATAAGGGGTAATGTCTACAGAGATTTTCAAAGGAGTAAGGGCACGGGGGACAGATAGTGGAGGTAATGATTGTAAAAAATGGCGAATTTGAAAAAAATCGAAAGGGTTAAGCGTCTGGAATGGAAGTTTTAGTTGTAACATTGGAAGGGATAACCATTGACCCTGGTCAGAAAAGTCAGTGGGGAATCTAAGGCCTGCATTAATCCACCTATGGGACCTCAAAGTAGAGGAACCAGGAGGTAACAGGGGGTTATACCAGATAGGAGTTAGAGGAGATACCGGAGAAGAAAGATTCATTTTGTGTGAGTAGAGACCCCAGAGTCTAAGGTGAAATTTAATAGTAGGGAGTAATTTGAATGCGGAAGGTCGGTGTGCGGGTAGTGTGCCCCATAAAGAAGTTAAGTCTGGGAGAGTAATATAGGCAGATTCAATATCCAACCATGAAGTAGAACCTGGAGGAGAGTATGAGGCAACAATATGGGAAAAATGGGAGGTGAGATAATAAAGTTTAATATTAGGAAGACCTTTCCCACCTCTTACAACCGACCTTTCCAAAATTTTAACCGCAATTCTCGGGGGTCTGTGATTCCAAACAAAACGAATCAGGGCTTTTTGAATATTACTAGAAAAACAGCGGGAACAGTTACGGGGAGAGGCTGAAAAAGATAAAGCCATTTTGGTATAACATTCATTTTGACAGCTATGATCCTACCCAACCACGAGATAATAAGACGATTCCAGGAATTTAAATCGGCGTGCATTTTAGATAGGAGAGGTGAAAAATTTTCACGATAAAGAGAGTCATAGCGGGAAGTTAAGTATATCCCCAAGTACTTGATCTTTTTGGGTTGCCACTTAAAATTAAAATTAATTTGTAGGTTTTCAGCATCTCATGGGGAAACATGGAGAAGCATGGCCTCTGAGTTGGAGTAATTGATTTTATACCCAGAGACAGTGCTATAGAACCGAAGAACAGAAAAAAGGTTGGGGAGAGAGATTGCCGGTTGGGTCAGGGATAAAAGGATGTAGTCTGCGAAAAGAGAGATCTTAGGCTCCAAAGTGCCAACTTGAACCCCCCCGAATATCAGGATGGGATCTAATATGGGAGGCCAGCGGTTCAATTAAGAGGGCGAACACCAAGGGGGATAAAGGGCAGCCCTGCCTCGTACCGTTGCTAATATTGACTGGGCCTGAGGGAGTACCATTAATCAGGACCATAGCAGAGGGGGTAGAGTATAGTGCCAGAAGGCCAGTGAGAAAGTCACCAGACACGCCATAAGCTTCGAGAGCGGCTTTCATAAAATCCCAGGATATCCTATCAAATGCTTTTTCAGCATCTAGAGAGAGTAAAATAGTAGGGGATCTCCTTGAATTTGAAATATGAATAAGATCAATAGCGCGTCTGGTGTTATCCCTCGCCTGGCGCCCCGGTATAAAGCCCACTTGATCGTAGTGAATCAGGGAGGAGAGGAATGGGTTCAGGCGATTCGCAAGAATTTTAGCAAATATTTTCAAATCCAAATTAAGGAGGGAGATAGGCCTGTAGCTAGCACAGTTAAGTGGGTCTTTGCCTTCTTTGGGAATCACCACAATTCTGGCTTCCAGCATTTCAGAAGGGAAAGGATCACCCTGAAGAACCGTGTTAAAGAGAGTATAAAGATGGGGAACGAGTAAATCTGAAAAATTTTTGTAATATGCCGCCGTAAATCCATCTGGGCCTGGGGATTTTCCGTTTTTTTTTAGATTTTATAGTATGTTCAATCTCCTCAGCTGATATCTCGGAGTTAAGGAGTTCTATAGCGGTAGAAGATAACTTGGGCAAATTGGAGCTACCTGTAGCAAGAAAATCAGAAATCAAGTTAGACTGAGATAGAGGAGATGAAGTGGCTGGGGGAGGGAGATTATACAGATCAGAGTAGTAAGATTGAAAGGCATTTCTAATGGCCGCAGGATCATAAACCAGTTGGTGGTGAGAGTCACGGATCTAAATAATATTTTTATGAGTCCTAGCAGATCGAAGACGAGATGCAAGGATTTTATCTGCTTTATCCCCTTTCTCATAAAAGGATTGGCGAAGCCATTTAAGATGTTTTGCCACCCGTTTGGAGAGAAGCAAATCCAATTCGGATTTAGGGCCTGATTCAGACCCACTCGCGAGCGGCTGTCCGCTCGCAAGTGGGTCGATGTTCTGGACTGAGCATGCGCACGACGGAGGGAGCTCCGTCGTGCGCATGCGCCAGACGCGACGAGCGACGGAAAGTCCTTCGCTCGTTGTGTCCGATCAAAGGGGGCGTGCTGTCAATGTTGATAGACAGCACGCCCCCTTTGGTAGGCGTGCCGGGGGCGTGCCTCCCTGACGGGGGCGTTCCCACGGGAACGCCTCCCGTCAAAAGCCGGCCCACTGACATCACTAGTGATGTCAGTGGGAGTGATTTTGGCTCTGATAGAGCCAAAATCACTCCGGAGCTTGCAGTTGAAAACCTCAACCGCAGGCTCCGGCTCGCAATTTCGATGGTCGCGATGGTCTCGACCATCGCGGCCATCAAAATGCACGCTCGTATAGCCTGTGGGTGGTGACCCACAGCTATACGAGCGTCCAGGAGGACGCTCCATTTTCATGGAGGCCAGCCCTCATTCAGAGCGTGCGCTCTGCTCAGAGCGTACGGCTCTGAATGAGGGCCTTAGTCATTTGGAGTTCGACAGTATAGTAGGATCAGGAGATAGTTTATGTTGCGACTCCAGAGTTTGAAGTTTGATGGAAAGTTTATTAATCTGGGTGAGAGATTCTTTTTTATTAATGGAGGCCACGCTAATCAAATGTCCCCTCAAGACTGCTTTATGTGCCACCCATAGGGTAGATCTGGAGATATCTGGAGTATCATTTAGAGCAAAATAATGAGAGATTTGTGCCCGTAGTCTGGATATTATCTCAGGATTATGTAGTAGGGAGTCATTTAGACGCCACGTCATAGGGCGAGGACGAGAGAGTAATCCTGAAATATCACAGGATATAGGGGAATGGTCAGACCAAATAAGCGGGTGGATAAGGGCCGAAGGGAGATTGAGAGCAAGCTCGTGGCTGAGCAGGATCATATCAATACGGGAGTATGAGTTGTGGGGTGAAGAATAAAACGTATAATCACGAGCGAAAGGTTCTTTCACTCTCCAAGAATCACACAGGAGCTGAGACTTCATGAGACGGAGGAGAGACATAGAATGTTGGGAAGCCGATGAGGAAGAGGCTGAGGCAGCAGGAGTAGAACGATCCAAAGTGGGGCTTAGAACAGCATTAAAATCGCCAGCAACAATGAGTTCCCCTTGACGCACTCGAGTAAGAAGAGAGTCCAACTTGGCAAAAAATTAATTTTGCTGTTGATTGGGGGCATAAATATTTACTAGTGTACATAAAGTATTATTAAGCTTCCCAACCAATACGAGGAAACGGCCTTCTTTATCAACATGGGTGTCAATAAGTTCAAAAGTGAGATGGCGAGCAAATAAAATCGCTACACCCCATTTCTTAGCGTTATGATCACAGGCATGGTAAGTATCTGGATATGGCTTACAGCGTAATTCGGGGTGAGAATTATACAAAAAGTGGGTTTCTTGAAGGAAAACCAGGTCGGCTTTATGAAGCTTAAGGTTAGTAAAAAGTTTCCCACGCTTTTGGGGGCTGTTGAGCCCTTTTACATTAAAAGAGAGAACACGGAGACCCATGGGCAACCGGCAAGGGCAACATGCAAAAATTAAAAAAAAATAGAGATCAAGACATGTCGTGATCATAAGGGAAAAAAGTAAGGGAAGACAGAGGGAAAAAGGGGAAAAGAGAGGGATCAGTTGGTCGACTGGCAAAATAGGCCAGGACCAGTGGCACTGACAAAGGGGAAGGATACTACGTGTCTGAGAGATACCTAGGTCAGCTAGGGGGCTGAAAGCCCTGGAGGGGCGTGGCGAGGCATTAAAAAAAGCCATCTCAGTGAAGGTAAGGACAGATCAAAGATCTATCCCTCTTGGGAAGCCTGAGGGAAACAAAAAAATTAGAAAGAAAACAATACTAAAGGGCAAGCGGAGCAAAAAAGTAAAGGGAAGAAAGGAGAAAGAAAAAAGAAAAAAGAAAAAAAAAAAAACCTGAGGAACAAAAAACAAAACAGACTAATATATGTATATATATACACCCCAGTCTAACAAATACAGCAAAGAAAATAAATAAAAATAAATTAAAAAAAACACAAAAAACAAATAAACCACAGCATATACAGTAATCAAAAACATACACAAAACTATCCTAAATAAAAAAAAATAAAAAGTAAAGTAAATAAAAATAAAACCAACTTGCAAGAACATAGTAACAAACGGAGGGAAAAGGCACCCTGAAATAACATAGATAAACATATCAACATAAATTTAGAGTGTGCAGAAAATTAGTCAGGCAAAAATAATGACCAGTGAAGGTCATTGTATCACCAAAAATTACTGTATGAAACAAATAAGAAACTTGGGGTCGAAAATCAAGTCACAGGGGGCGGAGTTGAGGAAGCCCGTGAGGAGGGGACAGTGGACCACTCCAAATCGGGAGGAGTCTTCTTCGGTCTCTGCGGGAGTGCAGGTGTTGTAGAAGAATCACTATGTTCCTTGTGGATACCCAGTTTAGAGAGCAGAGATTGGGCCTCGTCGGAAGATCTGGCAGTGAGCATTTTTCCCTGATGCTGCACGGATACGGAAGGGGAAACCCCACTGGTATTTGATGTTGTTCTGGCGATGCAAGTAATGGGTCTAAAATCTCTGCGTTCGGCTAATGTGATCGGAGAGAGGTCTTGGAAAATTTGTGTGCCTCCCACTTTTTAAGAGGCCAAAAGTAATGGGACAAACTAAACAATCCTAAATCTAACTTTCACTTTTTAATACTTTGTTGCAAATCCTTTGCAGGCAATTACAGCCTGAAGTCACACTGGTATTAAATGCAGGTGTTGTTGTTTTTTTTCTTTTGTTTTAGAAAATGGAAACTGAAACTCACATCTGTATTTGTGCCTTAAAAATCTATAAAGTATAACTGCCCAAAACTGAGAATTCACTTATAAGTGTAGATCCATAACATTATACATGATCCCAGAATATTCCTTACCTGGGGTCCGGCATTACACCAATCCAGCAGGTTTCCTACTATCTCATCACCTCTTACTGACTGTGGCAGAAATGGGAGGTCTGCAGGGCTGGGTGGTACACCGGACCCCCAGGTACGTAATATTCTGTGATAATGTATCACATTAGGGATCGCCACCTGCAAATTAACTTTTTCAAGACACGACAACCTGTACTAGTTGTAACAATAACTGAGTTATTTATTCAGTGAACTGAAATTATTTTCTAGATTACTTTTAATTCAACTGTGTCTTATACCTTTCTCACCCTATTTATGGAGCTTAGCTCTAATCTGATATGCCAATTGGTGAGGAATGTGTTGTTTGGAGATACTACACTATTATTGGTGTTTATAGAGCACCAATTATATTACCGAGCCCTATATAGAGAATATGACATTTTAACCACGTCGGCATTACAACGTTAAACAGGATTGTTATGCATCATGTTTAAAGTTATAATGCCGAAATGGTTATACATATATATATGTATATGGTTCCACAATAAAGAAGGCACTCCCATTCACAAAAATAGAAAATTTTTTATTTATTGATTTGTATGGAAAAAGAACCATAAGATTTCACCACAATATTAATCCAGATCCAGATTAGTCCAGATTAATCAGATCACATGAAAATACTTATTTAGTCTGTCGACTTCAGTCCCCTTACGTCGGGACCGTTAAAGACAAGCATCATCCCAACACATCAGCATGCTCAGAAGGAAGGCTATTTTCATGTGATCTGATTTTACATCATTCAAATGCTGTTTTGCACATTGACCAGCTTAAAGGCATGTTATATTGAGCCAGGATCTTACTGCTATACCTTTCCACTGGGTGGTGATGAAGAATTCTCTCTCTGTTTTTGTGTTATGGATTAATATTGTGGTGAAATCTTATGGTTCTTTTTCCATACAAATTAATAAATAAAAACACTTTCTCTATTTTTGTGAATGGGAGTGCCCTCCTTATTGTGGAACTATTTTGTGGCCGGATGGATATTGTGCTGGCCTTTTGGGAGTAAGCACCTCACAAGTTGTAAAGATTTAAGATGAGTGCAAACAACATTTTTGTGTATATATATATATATATATAATATATATATATATATATATATATATATATATATATATGGAATATCATGACTGCCTCCATTGGAGAAGATCTCTTCTTACCGTTGTATTCAGTCGGAGGATTTGTGTAGAGTGCACGGTTGCATTCTGTGCTTTTGCTTTAGGTCTCGATGATTCAATAGACTTTTCCTGAAGTCTCTTCGCTTTCTAAATAAATAATATGACATGTAAATATATCATAGTGGCCAACTTACAAAAACTAGAATACGGAATATCCAATAACAAATCCAGATTTGTTACTCATATAAAAAAGTCCAATTCAGATGAATTAAAACATGTTCTAGATTGGAAAGACTGTATTTGATATATGATATATGATAAGCAGCCACATGTGTGCATTATATATAACCTGTAGGTTAGTAGGCGGAGGAATGAGAACAGGTGCGCAACCAGGCAGCAGGGGGGTTTCTTGTTTCCCGAAAACCCCATATGCCCGAATCATCCCCTCCCCCTCCAGTTTACAAGAGAGGTTTTCCCGTTTACTCTGGTAGCTCCAGTGACGTCATAGGACTGCCAGGAAAATGCTGGAGCTGTGCAGCATAATGCTACTGTGTATAGCCCCAACCTCTTACAAGAACCCCCTACTCTGCACCACAAGCTGCTTATTACCGTACAAATATTAGCGTGCAGCTATATAAATAACACGCCATTGATCCCGCACCCACTTCTACTCAGGTGAGTGGCACATCTCTGACTTTCATTTGCACCCCTTGCATTGCAACATGGGGCCTGATTAACTACCGTTCGCAAGTGCGTTTACAGTAGCGATTACGCACGCAGTTCAACTGCGATAGTATGATAATCCATTGCCATCGCAATGCCGCCGCAGCACAACATAAGGACGCCCACTTTACCTTACACACATCCATGATGTTTAGGAAGACTGCAAAACCATCGGTACAATCGAGTACCATCGCAGCCTCACGCGCAATTGCACAAGCTCTGACCTTACTCAGAAATTGCTAACCTCATCGCACGCTATGGCTGCGTAGGGCATCACAGTGGATAAATTATGCACGCCCCTGCAACAGCGTTCAAACACATTGGCACGCCTGCGTTTCCCAACTGCCCCCCCCCCCCGTCACCACCCACAAACAGTACTTCCTGTCAATCACTCTGCGATGGGTCTGCGTAGTCACTGACTATCACAGTCCCGATGCATACGCATGCGCAGTACGCAACAATCGGCCGATTGCGTGCGTATTAGCAGTTGCGATCCAAACTGAATCAGGCCCAAGGTTTCTCCAGGTGCAAAGGCAGTCCTTTCTTTGCCTTACTCCCAACTTTGGGGTAAATCCAATTAGGTGCAAATTCTTTGCGCCACGAGTAAGTGCGGCTGTTTGCCACCCTAACGATACTTTCGGACTCGCACATTTCTGTTCGCAGCCCCATGGATTGACCCATCAGCTGTTTGGATTGGAAAAGGTGGTCATTATAATGTTAGTATGCGTGGATTGCCGATGCCCCTGGAATATATCATCATCATCACCTATAACAAGAGGAGATCTACAAACAGCCGATAAACAGAATATACATTGGACAGCAATATAATAATAACCGTACTGTGTCCAGCATACAAAACAATAGCTTAACAGTCTTAAATAAAGAGAGGAAGGAAAACCCGGCACTCATAGGCAAGCGCAGAGTGGGGGGGTTTCCGGTTGCCTTGAACCCCCCTCCCCAGCCCACACCATAACAACAATAGAAATAGTAATATAATAGAATATTACTAATGCTGCATGTTCTTCTAAGTATCACAAATGAAATAATTAGCACCACCTGTGGATCTTTTAACATGTGTCAGCCAGTAATAAATACACCTGTACATCAAGTAGGAGATCTAGAAAACATGCACTGTTAGGGATGCACTGCTATAGACCATCAATAAGGTTAATTATTAATATCATATAATAATACACTATCCAGTGCATAACGAGACCAATATGTACATATATGTCCAGGGCAGTGCTGGGTTCCTCTGCTGCTCCCCCAAACTCCCGGACTTGCTCCCATACTCTAGAATGGAGCCCACATCTGAAACAAAAACATTCAGCTCAGGCAGCATGGTCCTACTGCCGCATTTAATGTCTTTTTTTGATCACTGATCATGTATATGCTGGAATTATGACACTCAAAAGTTCAAAACACTTTGTATGATGGATATTAAAGCTGGATAAGTGTTAATTATGCCCTCTTCATGGACTGGTCAAACTTGCAAAATTAAGCATTTGGAAACCCCCCTTTAGAAATCCTGCGTTTGCCACTGGCACTGTCTCTGGAAATTAGAGACAGTTGATAACTACTATTTTGGAGACCCTCGGCTGGTTTATTTCCCCAAACACCTACCACCTGCGTTATTACCAATAGATAGATTTATATAAACACATTTTGTTTCCAAATGGATTTAATCTTTTCCTGCATCCAGCCCAGCATGTACATAGTGTCACCTCCATCTGAACTAACGCACTCTATTATTTTCTAACTGAAAGGAACTAAACAATTCATTACATCTACAGTACAGGCATCAGCAACAACAGGAACAAGTGACGACTCTAGGCAATTGCCAGTTTAATAATTTGGTTGGCTGATAGTTATTTTAGCCAATCACAATAAACCTGAGTACAAGCTGCAGTGAGACGTACGACAGAGAAGGGAAAGATTTCCGCATCTGTTACAGCAGCGTTTTTCAACCGCTGTGCGGCGGCACACTAGTGTGCCGCGAGCGGTTGTTAAGTGTGACGCGCGGTCAGATCTGACGGTCAGAGGTGTCGGTCATATCTGCCGTACTGCGGACCGGGCAGCGCTGAGCTCTTCTGGGAGTCTCAGGCTTGCCCGGGCAATCACCTATGAAGATGCATCAGCTTGACATCACATGCCGCATTTCCAGTCAGCCCATTTGCCCGCTAGCCAGCTCCGCGGCCTGCCCTGCATGAAGGCCACCAGCACCCCCAGTCACCTAGCCCCCAGCTACCAGCACCACCAGCCAGCCAACCCCGCGGCCACCAGCCAGCCTACCTGTGTCACCAGTCAGCCCCGCAGTCGCCAGCCAGCCTGCCTCAGCATCCAGCTAGCCCCGAAGCCACCAGCACCTCCAGCCAGCCTGCCTCAGCATCCAGCCAGCCCCACAGCCACTATCTCTACCAGCACCCCTAGCCAGCCCCGTGGCCACCAGCCTGCACGCTGCACTCTGCTGACAGGTAGGGGCAGAAAAATGTATATTAATATTTCATGTGGGAGCCGGTGTTCTTTGTTTTTTTTGGGGAGCAATGTGTTTTTTTTTTCTTTGAAGACCAGCAATGTTTTTTTTTTTGTTTCTGTGGGATTTATGCCATAGTGTGTGGGTTTTATTCCTGGGGGGCCATAGTGTGTGGGTTTTTTTCCTGTGGGGCCATAGTGTGTGGGTTTTATTCCTGTGGGGCCATAGTGTGTGGGTTTTATTCCTGTGGGGCCATAGTGTGTGGGTTTTATTCCTGTGGGGCCATAGTGTGTGGGTTTTATTCCTGTGGGGCCATAGTGTGTGGGTTTTATTCCTGTGGGGCCATAGTGTGTGGGTTTTATTCCTGTGGGGCCATAGTGTTTATTCCTGTGGGGCCATAGTTTGTGGGTTTTATTCCTGTGGGGCCATAATGTGTGGGTTTTATTCCTGTGGGGCCATAGTTTGTGGGTTTTATTCCTGTGGGGCCATAATGTGTGGGTTTTATTCCTGTGGGGCCATAGTGTGTGGGTTTTATTCCTGTGGGGCCATAGTGTGTGGGTTTTCCTATGTGTGAGACAATATGTTTTTTCATACTGTAGGTCGCGCACGCCGCATTGCCGGATGGTGTGCCTTGGCAATTTTAAGATCTTGTGCAGTGTGCCTCGAGTTATAAAAGGTTGAAAAATCACTGTGTTACAGTAAAGCACCAATGTGCACGGTCAGTCGTTGCTCCATAGAGATCATGTAAATATGAAGATACGTGATACGTTATAGTCATGTGATAATGGGATAGGCATAAAAAGAAAGCTAATACAGGTACCTTTAAGGCTTCATAATTGGATGTTCTTGCCAGAAAATTATCCCAGGACTTCATAACTATTTCACTCTGTTTGTGGTTTTCTTTTATCTGTAAATAAAACAGAAATGTACATAGTAACTAATCAGGCACGTATGTAACATGTGTACTAATGTATCTGATCAACACAAAGGGTCATTGCTGCATGTATAACCTCTGGTTTATCCTTATCTCACTGGTAATATATATTCTCTAGAGGTACAAGTGCAACCTACCAAAGTGTATCCTGCCCAACAATGTTATGTACATTCCTGGTTCTACTCTGCAAAATTCTACACCCAACAAGTGTAACCTGATTGGAGCAATATATTTATGTTTAGGCATAGTAGAGGATTGTTAGAGACGCCCTTGGGTCACAAATGGCTTTGTGTTTACTTTATGCAGATAATGCTGGTGTCTTGTATGTTTTTTTTGTTTTCTGAATAATAATTTTTATTGACAGCTTACAGGAAAAACAAAGGCATTGGTCAGTCACAATAAGAGCAGTAAAATATAAGTAAACAACAAGGATAAGGTAACAATAGTCACAAGCCTTATATGCTTTTAAATATAAGCAATGTCCTGAATGTAATCTCTAATGGTCAAATACAAACCGTAAAAGTGTAATGGTGGGTACACACCTGACAGATATATCTGCAGATCGAGGGATCTGCAGATGATGGTCGTTCGTACACACCAAATGGCCATCATCTGCTTGTGCCCCCAGCGGCCGGGGGGCGTGTCAGGGGCGTGTCTCGCCCCCTCCCCGCGGCTGCCGCTATGTGTGTACGGGTGGTCTGCAGACATATCTGTCCATCGGCTGTGCAGCGCAGCCAATGCCATATGTCTGTGAACGACGCAGTTCACAGACATATCGTGGGCACACACTGGCCGACAGGCAGCAGATATATTGGCCGATCAATTGACCGGCCAATATATCTGTCAGTGTGTACCCAGCTCAATCCCACAGCATAAATGCTCCCGTGTGAAATGGGGTAGTGCAGGAATCAGTGGAGCGATTACAGTGGTATTCCCGGCTCTGAAGCCCAGCCAGGACCTTCTAGAGCTGACAAGTGACCGGGTACTAGGGCAGGGCGTGGCCAAATCCAGGAGGCATTCACTGCACCACACGCTGCAAAGGGGGACATCTACCCCCCTCAGCAGAGCTGCAAAGGTTCCCCTCAGCACACAGCAGCTGACTTGGACCCCCTCCGGGGCTCCTCCAATATGTCTCTGCCCAGGTAATCAGTACCTTTTCCTCTGAGCGTCCCTGAGGACAGCAGACTGACTGCATTTTCCTCTCCGGAAAAGTCTCTGCCACTTCATAGCTCTGGGTTTCCCCTTATAGTTATAATGGGATAAACATAAAGCTGGTTACACACCTATACAATCATCTCGCAGATCACACAATTCGCATCCTCTTGGTGTGTGCGTGCCCTTACTGTGTTACTTGCAGACATATTAATGCTCATGGTGCCATTATTTTCAATTTCCAAAGACCAATTATGAAATTATATGTGATAATTACCTCAGGATTCACTGAATGAGAGCTTGGAAGCTGGGGAGGAGGTAAACACAACAATTGACAGATGGCTACACATACACTCAGTGTCCAGGGGCACTAAGAAGGATAGAGCAGGCGCGGATTACTCAGGCCCAGGTCTCTGCAGGAGCCCGGGACAGCAGGGGGAGACGTAACCACGCCCCCCGCAATGCATGATCATATCCCCCCAATGTATGCGCCCAAGGGAGTGTAGCTGTGCTCCATCCTGTGGCCACACCCCCCCAGAATCCAAGCCCCCTGGAAGTCTCGGCGACCCTGTCATTGGCCACTTTATTAGGTACACCCGGTCATTAGTACAAATATATATTTAGCCAATCATGTGGCAGCAAGTTATAAAAGTAGGCAGACATGGACAAGTTCATTTGTTGTTCAGACCAAACACCAGAATGGGGAAGAAAAGGGACTTTGACCGTGGACTGATTGTTGGTGCCAGGCGGTGTGCTTTTGGTATCTGAGAAACTGCTGATCTCCAGGTAATATCACGCACAACAGTCTGTAGAGTTTACAGAGAATAGTGCACAAAACGAAAAAACACCCAGCGAGTGGCAGTTCTGTGGGTGAAGCCGCTATGATAATGAGACAGATCAGAGGAGAATAGCCAGAACTGGCTCAAGCTGACAGGAAGGGGACAAATAAGCATGAGATACAACAGTGGTATACTGTACAGAAGAACATTTCTAGATGCACAGTACAGCAGACATTGAAGTGGATGGGCTGCATCAGCAGAAAACTACATTGGATACCACTCCTATCAGATAACAAGAAACTGAGGCTACAGTGGGGACAGACAGACCAACACCGGACAGTTAAATATTGTACAAATGGTGCCTAGTCTGCGAATCTCAAATTCTGCTTTAACATGTAGATGGTAGGGTCAGAATTTGGCATAAACTATTGAATTAATGGATCTATCTGGCCTCGTATCACTGGCTCTGGCTGCTGGTAACTTAGGTTACCCCAGTACAGTGGCGTAACTAGGGCAGGGCGAGCGGGGTACGTGCCCTGGACGCCGTGGCAGGCCCAGCAGAGGGGGGCGCCGCCGGCCAGGACATCGTACCCGCACCGCCCCCCCCGCCACCATTGCACGAGGTCCCGGACGACTTTATTACTGTGAAGAGCACTGCCTGCTGTTGCTGCTGGGGACTGTAGGGGGAGCTGCAGCAGAAGTGCGCAGCCCCTCCCAGGCAGTGTTGCTATTCAGAGCTGACGCCGGAGGCCAGGATGAATTTCCCTCCCCAGCGCTGTCTCTGCTCCGGACCAGCTACTGCAGCCAGGTAAGTAAGTATTATTATTTTTTTGCTGGTGGGTGTCGGGCTGCCAGTGGGGGGAGGGGTAACTTTCAATTGATGTCAGCCTTGTTTTTACTTGGCTGGCTGCATCTATTCTGTGTGAAAGGTGTGTGTGTGTGTGTGTATGTATCTGTGTCAGTGTGTCAGCATGTGTGTGTGTGTGTGTCACTGTGTCAGTGTATGTGTGTCACTATGTGTGTGTGTGTCACTGTGTCAGTGTATGTGTGTGTCACTGTGTCAGTGTATGTGTGTCACTATGTGTGTCAGCATGTGTGTGTGTCACTGTGTGTGTATCTGTGTCACTATGTGTGTCAGCATGTGTGTGTGTGTGTGTGTCACTGTCAGTGTATGTGTGTCACTATGTGTGTCAGCATGTGTGTGTGTCACTGTGTGTGTGTATCTGTGTCACTATGTGTGTCAGCATGTGTGTGTGTCACTGTGTCAGTGTATGTGTGTCACTATGTGTGTCAGCATGTGTGTGTGTATCTGTGTCACTATGTGTGTCAGCATGTGTGTGTGTTACTGTGTCAGTGTATGTGTGTCACTATGTGTGTCAGCATGTGTGTGTATCTGTGTCACTATGTGTGTCAGCATGTATGTGTCACTGTATGTGTGTCACTATGTGTGTCAGCATGTGTGTGTCAGTGTGTGTGTCACTGTGTCAGCATGTGTGTATCACTGTGTCAGTGTATGTGTGTCAGCATGTGTGTGTGTCAGCATGTGTGTGTGTGTGCCACTGTGTCAGTGTGTGTGTGTGTCAGCATGTGTGTGTGTGTGTCAGCATGTGTGTGTCACTGTGTCACTGTGTGTGTGTATGTGTGTCACTGTGTGTTTGTATCTGTGTGCAGGGCTGCCATCAGAAAGTGTGGGGCCCGGGACTGATGTAATAGACAGCGCCCCACCCCTCCCCAGGGGAAATTTCTGAAAGCAGCCCTAATATGGGGGTGGGTGTGTTGAGGGGCGGTGTCTGAGGAGGGGAAGGAAACTCCCTAATTGAGCCCGGCAACAGCAGTGTGGTTTAATCCTGTCTGTCTGTCTGTCTGTATATATATATATATATATATATATATACACACACACACATACAGCCTCTTCCCTGTCCGTACAACACTTCACCCCCACCCCTTATAGATTTAATGTTTCTCTCCACCTCACCCCCTCCCATTATAAAATATGTTGCATTAGTTTCTCCCCCCTCACCCCACTCCTTAAATAATATATATAATGATTTATAGCACCTACGCTAATGGGTGGTCTGGGTTCTGCTCAGTCCTCCCGGGCCCCAACATTCCTACTTGGTCAGCTGAGCTCCAGCAGCCAGCCTACTTCTGGCCCATTGTCTTCTTGGGGTCCCAAGGTGGTGCGGTGCTGTCATCATCACCAGAGGAAGGAGGCCAACAGGGTGAGCCAGGTGCCGGCGGTCAGTCGTATATTTGTAATTTGCCCAGCACCTGAAGGCAGTTGGTTGGGCAGAGAAGCTGGGCTGGAGCATCCTCGCTACAGCCCTGCTTATGCGCAGATGCTCAAATTGGCTAAACACTGCCCAAACGGAGTATGTTTGTATCGGACCAGGCAGTGAGAGACAGCCTGTGTCTGTTGCAGCATGGCAGACAACTGAGGGGCCCGGCGCAGAGGGAAGGTGTAGGAGCGGACAGCGGGCCCTTCCTCACTGTCTGAGTGTACGGGCCCGGGACTCCAGTCCCGGCAGTCCCCCCCGATGGCGGCCCTGTCTGTGTGTGTGTCACTGTGTCAGTGTATGTGTCCGTGTGCGTGTCACTGTGTGTGTATGTGTGTGTGTGTCTGTGTCAGTGTGTGTGTGTATGTGTGTGTGTGTCACTGTGTGTATCTGTATCAGTGTGTGTGTGTATGTGTGTCAGTGTGCGTGTCACTGTGTGTCTGTGTCAGTGTGTGTGTAAGTATCTGTGTGTGTATGTGTGTCAGTGTGCGTGTCACTGTGTGTGTATCTGTGTCAGTATGTGTGTCGGTGTGTGTGTATCTGTATCAGTGTGTGTGTGTATCTGTCAGTATATGTGTGTCTGTGGCTGTGTCAGAGTGTGTGTCTGTGTCAGTGTGTATGTGTATCTGTGTCAGTGTGTGTCTGTCAGTGTGTGTGTATCTGTGATGATGAGCTGAGAGACGACACGGAGGGGAGGGATGGTGTGGCTGAGAGATGACAGAGGGAGGAGGTGATGGTGTGGCTGTGAGACGAAGCAGGGGGGGAGATGGTGTGCTGAGAGATGACGCAGGGGGGTAGGAGGTGGTGTTGCTGAGAGACTACGCAGGGGGAGGTGATGGCGTGCTGAGAGATGACGCAGGGGGGAGTTGATGGTGTGGCTGAGAGACGATGCAGGGAGGGAGGTGATGGTGTGGCTGAGAGACGATGCAGGGACGGAGGTGATGGTGTGGCTGAGAGACGATGCAGGGAGGGAGGTGATGTTGTGGCTGAGAGACGATGCAGGGAGGGAGGTGATGGTGTGGCTGAGAGACGACACATGGGGGAGATTGTGTGGCTGGGGGAAGGAAGTTACACAGGGGGAAGGAGTCTCATTGAACCGCTGTTGTATGATGATGACCTTGTTAATATTCTTACACAAACAGACATCATCCAGACGATGTGACCTACAATACATGAATATTGAATACCGACTGAAGACGCCGTCGTCCCAGGGAGGATACATCTCTTCAGAGGTACCACATTGTGAGAAACCACCGCACAGGTAAGATGCATATGGTATGGAAAGGAATGTTCCCAGAGTGACTAGAAATGGGTGGTGTGTCATGTCGGCACACCACATTCGGCATGTAGCCACGCCCATTCGGTATGTGGCCACGCCCCTTCGACATGTGACCACACCCATTTTTGACACGCGACGTAGGCGCGCACACTTTTTTTGGCTGTTTGTTTGTTTGTGTGGGTGGGGGGCGCCATTCTTAAACTTGCCCTGGGCTCCAAAAACCATAGTTACGCCACTGCCCCAGTATGTTTTCTTTTAACCCTTTCTGAAATAATCATTTTTAAACCCATCTGATCCAATGAGGCAGTGTATTGGGAGAACAAAAAGGCTACTGACAGCCATTTCTATTCATGGTTCTTATGTGTGTATCAGATATGATGTGGTGTATCAGGCATGAAATGGTACAGGAATGTGGAAGCAGGCAGGCCATAAATCCACAAGGTGTTGTCTACTGCGATGTACGCTTGTGTTAAGTTTTAGAAAGTCCTTATCAGTAGTTAACCAATAAAGTAGTTTGAAGTAGGTTTATGCCCATATTAGTAAGAGTTAGATGGGTATGACAAGTAGGATATTATATAAAGGAAGAACAAAGGAGATTCCAGTGGCCTGCCCTATGCCTGGACTAGACTGCAGTTAGTGGCCAGGAAATTGTTCGTTCCAGGCTCTCCATTCTGAGAGATGAGGCTCCTGGATCGTGTAACCATTATATTCCAAAGCTAAGTAACTATTATTCTTTTATATCTTGTCATTTGTTGTAATAAATTATATCTTTTTTCAAGATACTGGTTTGTGTGGCTTAATTAACCTTCTGTATCCAAGAACCTTATTCCTTTCCACCGGGAACATTAAAGTGGTGTCAGAAGTGGGATACAGAGAGTTAATAGTCATAAACATGCTTGGAATGTGTAGTTGATTGTTTTAGCATTGCTGTGCAAATGCGGGGTTGTGCAAACCCATGTAAAAAATCCTCTGTCTCATAAGTGAATGAGGGAGATGTGACCTGATCAGTCACAGAGTGTATACTGTACGTCACAGTATATCTGCATATTCTCTGTTTACTGTCTTTGTGTTTGTGTTGTTGAAACAAACAAGAATAATGCATTTTAAGATTTTCAAGAAATATGTAAATATGTTGAAAGATGAATTAGGATTTCAGCTGGCTGATTTCCAGAAAAAGCATAATGTTGGTTTTTAACTGCCTGCTATTGATAAGAGTAAAAATAGTGAAATTTTGCATAGACCAATATATGTTAAAAGAAGTGTAAAATCTGTTCAGAGGAATGCAGTGATAAAAAAGCCTTTCTCACAGACAGAGAGAGTAAGCCTGAATTCACATTGCCCCATGAATTCCATAGGGAGGGGGAGTGAATCCTCACAAGTAAGAGTTGAGATGTCAGCTAGCGCAAAAATAAGTGCTGATTTATTACACACAGAAAGTGTAGAAATTAGTGAGTTTGAGATACACAGAGAAGTGTGTCAGAAAGAACTTGAAACAGAAAATGTGATTGATCAGAGGAGTCATTGTGTGATGCAAATGTCTGATGATTTGGCAACATGTGAACAAAACGTTGAAATCCATGAATGCAAGGAATATGTCCAGAAAGTAGAGTCAAAATTGAATGTAAATGAGGTTTCTGATAACATGCCATTGATTTGTGGTACAAATGAGGTGAATGATGATATGTCTAAATTGCCCAGGACTGTCCAGCTTGCCATCCATTGTGATATGAATGCAGAACAGGATGTATGTTCTTGGCCATTGAAAGGGGTGTCGCTAAGTGAAGGGGTGGTGATGATGCCCAATGAGACAAAAGTGAAGGGGTGGGAATTAGGCAGTATTGCAGTTAAAGACCATGCCCCTGAGACTGAAGACTTCCCCATGACAACATTACTTTTACATGGCATGATCAACGTGTCATTGTTGAATTTAAAAGTCCAAAAAGTGAACAAGATGTGTTTTCTGATGAAACATCCATTGCAAATGATGTTCATGGTTTACTTGTTCATTGTGAAGGAGGGATTGGTGGGTACACACTGACCAACCACAAGGGGCTTACATGCAATACAGACCAAAGTTGCAGATTTTGTGTTTGGTAATGAAATTCGCATCCCAGTGTATTTCCTTACAAAGCCTTACCAGCCAAAGGTTTTGAAGCAGCTGAAAGACACACAGTTGCTAACGACAACGGCAGAAACTCTGATGCTGATTAAGGAGATTAAGGTGATACTTGCTGGCCGAGTGAAATTTAAACCAATGTTTGAACTGTTCATATTGGATGTCTTTATGATCACAGCTCCACGGTGGTGGGAAGATTTCCAAGACAGAGAGCATTATTGGTTCATGGACTATGGTGCTACCTGCACCCATACAGAATTGTTGATTTTTGCTGAAACAAAGCAGCTATCTTTACAAGCTGACAGCCGACTGACAGAAGAAGGGGCTAGCGAACTTGTTGCATCTATGACTGTTTTCCAAGTCACTGACAAGACTGGATGCCCTGTAAGTCCTCACAGTGAGAAATTAACATTTGACACAAAGTCTATATGGGCTGCTGTCCAAAGCTGGAAGATCGACAAGGGACATGCTGATGCACACACCTACAGCTTCAATGGTGTGTGCACAAGTGAAATGAGCACAGAACATGGTGTGCAATTCACCGCAAAGACAGCACTGATGGTGCTAGAACTGTTAAGCCATGACAGAGCTGAAGCTGCATCCGAGCAAACTCAAATCAAAGGGATTCCTTATATCCAAACCATGGTCAGCGACATTGCAAAAACTTGTTACATTTGCCAACAGCTGGAATTGTGGCCTACCTTGCTTGCTACTGATAAAGGCCTCATATACTGTGAAATAATAACTGCACAAGTCTGGCAGTTTGAATTAATTGTTTGCCACCAAGAAGATGGAGGACGAGTGTTGTACTGAACAGCTACAAAACACTGTCATTCAGGAGTGAAGTTCTCTCAAGCAGAGTGATACAAGATAAGAGACTTTCCTGAAGATGTGACACAGACTGATTTGTTGATATTATGGGATGTCCAAGAGCATTCAAGCAGACAAAGACGCCCATTTTACAGAAACAACTTGGAGTATATTGAGTTTTTTATGCTTCATACCATTCACAAAACTGACATCAGTATGATTGAATGAGTGGATGTGTTTAGGAAACAGGAATGTTCATATATACATATAATGTTGGGGTTTTTAGAGTAGGATGTATACATATATTTTGTTAACCGGAGGGTGGTAAAAGGTGGAACTTTTAAAGTAAGATATCTGGTGCACAGACACAAACACTTATGATAAGGTTGTTGTGAAGAAATGTTTAGTAGGAAGAGAAATATAGACAGGTGTAAGAGACATTTGCAGCAGGATAAGTACCGTATATACTCGAGTTTTTCAGCACATTTTTTGTGCTGAAAAAGCACCCCCTCGGCTTATACTTGAGTGATGCCCGCATGGTACGCAACTGAGTAGCGTACCATGCGGGCCGCGGTGCAGACTATGTCTCTGTGACACAGCTGCACCGCGTGTGTAGCGATGACCAGACGGAGTTCGGTCAGCACTACACACTGCCAAACACACAGCCGCCGGAGCCGGCAGCTGTGTGTTTGTTGTAATCAGCAGCCAATGAGAGTCTGTCAGACTCTCATCGGCTGCTGCTGCTCCCACTGCGGGAGCCATCTTCCGGCTCCCGCAGTGGGTAATGGGAGAGACGTCATGACGACGTCTCTCCCATAATGCAAAGCGGCCGGAGGAGCTGATAACAGCGGCGGGACCAGGAGCGGGGTTTCAGGTAAGTGTTTTTGTTTGTTTTTTATTAGGACTACTGGAGGCACTACCAGGGGGGATTACTTCTGAGGGCACTACCAGGGAGGATTACTACTGGGGGCACTACCAGAGGGAATTACTTCTGGGGACACTACCAGCTGCTGCATTTCCCACCCTAGGCTTATACTCGAGTCAATAAGTTTTCCCAGTTTTTTGTGGTAAAATTAGGTACCTCGGCTTATATTCGGGTCGACTTATACTCGAGTATATATGGTAAATGCTTATTTTGTTTTGCTGTTATGGTTTATCTCACACTGTTTCTTTGTTTAAGCCAACAGGTTGATGATTGGAGCAGGAGATGAGAGAACGGCGCTGGAGGTGTGCCTGAGATGACGATGGCCAGAGAGTGATTTCTTATACAGGAGAGTCCAGGAGGACAACAGATCTGACAGCACAACCATAACATACATCTATGTGCATTCTGCAAGACTGAACTTGTGCCTTATATTGGTTGGATTCACACACTCACCAATATTCTCAACAGTTTTTCAAGATTTCACTGAACTGAACTTTACTTTACTGATATTAATTATCTTATAAGTAACTGATATATTTGCTATAATCATATGTATTATTCACTGTTTTATTAGAGTATGCACATATAAAAGGGGATTGTTTATGTCTGAGTGCAGGGTGGATTTGAAGACATTTCAAATACGGGATGTAGGACCTCAATTGGTTAATGCTGCCAGGGAATGGTGGGCTCTGTTAAACATTACACGTAATTGTAGTAATACCCCAGACATGATGCAATTAACACCTGATCCTGATAAGAGCAGAGATCTTTTGGCCAATGTATACACTGTGGTGGCTAATATTCCATATATTCTTCCAGATGATGTGTATTACCTTTGTGGGAGAAAAGCCTACAAATGGTTGCCCTATGGGGGATTTGCTAATTGTACATTGGGTGTTTGATACCATTCTTTACAGATGGGAATCAAGTTAATACCAAGCAGATTCCACATCATTTGTTAACCAAGAGAGCAGTGCGGCCTTTAAAACAGCATCATGAGGACAGTTGGTTATGGTGGTTCAACCCTGTTCAGAAATAGGGGGTTGGTTCACCGGTTTACTGCATATGCTTATTTATGGAATCATGATTATAATATGTATGTATCTTGGGGTCAAGGTATTATTTCTTTGTGCAGGGAAATGTTGTAACATGCTGGATTCTGCTAAATTGATGCCGATTAGGAGGAAAGATTCCTATGAGAATATGATATACATGTCTTCCACACCATAAGCCCAAGGGTGGACTATATTGGGATAGCAAAATGGCTACTGACGGCCATTTCTATTCATGGCTCTTATGTGTGTATCAGACATGAGGTGGTGTATCAGGCACGAAATGGTACAGGAATGTGGAAGCAGACAGGCCATAAATCCACAAGGCGTTGTCTACTGCGATGTACGCTTGCGTTAAGTTTTAGAAAATTCTTATCAGTAGTTGACCAATAAAGTAGTTTGAAGTAGGTTTATGTCCATATTAGTAAGAGTTAGATGGGTATGACAAGTAGGATACTATATAAACGAAGAACAAAGGAGATTCCAGTGGCCTGCCCTATGCCTGGACTAGACTGCAGTTAGTGGCCAGGAAATTGTTCGTTCCAGCTCTCCATTCTGAGAGACGAGGCTCCTGGATCGTGTAACCATTATATTCCGAAGCTAAGTAACTTTTAACTATTCTTTTATATCTTGTTATTTGTTGTAATAAATTATATCTTTTTTCAAGATACTGGTTTGTGTGGCTTCATTAACTTTCTGTATCCAAGAGCCTTATTCCTTTCCACCGGGAGCAGGCAGTGTCCCCCTTGGGCTGCAATAGAAACAATGAAATGCATACTGTACAGTACCCTCCAACGCCCTCCCTGATAACACCAGTGTCCCCTGTGACAATCAGGACAGTACACCCAGTAATAAGAAATTGGGGCAGGGGAATACGGTCTATGAAGTACAATTGTCACCTCTGCATATTTCTGCTGTTCCTCCTGCAGTTCCAGCTGTTGGTGAGTCTCAATCATTTCGGTTTGGTGAGCGGCGACATCCTTACTGACATTTTCCGTATGTTTTTCTATAACATCCAAAGCTTCATGATCAGAGGTCACTGGTCGGATATTTTCAGCATTTAATTCTGCTCTAATTTCACTCCATACTTCTCCAACCTTACAACACATAACAAACAACAAAAGTAGTAATAGGAAACTAGTTCTGGTCACGCGAATAATATCACTGACAATTTCTAAGTATCTATTAATCATATTAGCCCTATTGGACAGTTATGTACTGTATATCATAAGCTTGTATATTGCTAGGGTAAATACTGGAGCAAACGTTTCAGGGAAAAGCCATTTACACATAGTGGACAACAAAAGCCTACAAGAGATCTGCTCATTACCTCTATGTAGAAGCATCAGATTATAGTATGACAAATTCACCAAGCCTGGACGGGTGTAGTATAAAAACTTGACAGTCAGAATGTCAACATGGACATTCGGTTGACAAGTGATATGTCAACATTCACATATGTCGACATGGTCAAACTGTCAACATGTTCATAATGTCGACATACAGTTTTTTTGCATATTGTAGTCTAAGCCTAAACCTACCCCTAGAAAATAACACAAAAATGTACTGTGTCAACAGCATGTGACAGGCCCATTTTCCCAACAACACTGCAACAGCCCCACCGTGCTCACTTAGTGACATCACAGCCACTAGGAGGAGGACAAAATAGGGACAATATCAAGAAGCTCTGCAAATAAACTCAAAGGGGGCAATTCAATTTTAGGGCGTCTGTTGGAGCAAACCAATTGTTGCTCCGTCTGTGTGCGATATTCTGCCTGCGACAGCATCTCTGCTCGATGAGCAAAAATGTGTGATAAACCTGTGGTTAGGGTGCCCTAACCAGGACTTTAGATGGGTTTAGCCGTTTTACATGACTAAATCCGGTCTAATAGGGCGTGAAGACGGCAGTAAATAATGGGTACCAGAATAATTGCATTGCAACACTGGACGCCCATTAATTATCACTGCCCACACAACAATTGAATCGCCCCCAATGAGGGACCCAGTATCTTTATCAGGCTACCCATGAATGATCTATAGGGATTTCATCCTCTGAATCCGTATCATTGCAAATAACATCTCAATAGTCTCATCATTTTCCACTTCTACCAGTGAGGTGCTAAGTAAATTCGGCAAGCTAATAATAACATGAATAAACACAGAATACACCATAAAGCTCTAGGTTTATTGTGCAAAAATACACTTACTTTAAAATCAAGATATCTGCTTATTATGCTGAGTGTGACGTAATCCAGCGCAGATAACCCGGGCAAGTTTTCAAAACCTAAAAAAAATGGCAGATTAACGAGAGAAACACTTTAAATAAAAACAATACACAGACAATGTCAATTGTCTGGTTAGCCCTTAAAGGTCTGCCAAATAAGAGTACAAGTGGCTTTACATAAAGAAAAGAACGATAAGTATATACAGTTACTTTTTACTCCGATGGAACAAGGATGTCAAGATTAAAGCATAAAAGACTCATTATTATCCTTTATTTATATGGGGCCACAAGGGGTCCGCAGCAGCTTCCAGAGTACAAAGACAGAAACAGTGTGAACAAAAACAGCAACGAAATACAGAAGACTGCAGAGAATGGCCATGGTTCATAAACATTGCTGAATCAGACGTCCTGATACTCAAATATGCAGCAGGACGTCAGAACCAGAGGTTGGTTGCCATTGTAGGCCATGGGGAGGGTATAGTGGTAGAAGCGAGGGAAGGAAAAGCACATTAGGGAAGAGGGCCCTTCTCGTGAGAGCTTACAGTCTAAATTAACAACAGTTCAGGAATTATCCTGGAACCTGTTATGGGTGATTGCCTAACGTAATGGTGTGTATGTATCTGGCAAGCCAAAGGACTAAAAATACATTCTTTTTATATAAGGTTGCACTAGTGGTGGACCTGTAGGAAGTCTCATACATAAGACAGTATACCGCATTTTCATTTCCCATCATTATGAATAAGGAATATCTTACAGACAGGATTGCCATTATTTTGAGAAACAATAAAATATATCAATGCATTTTTCAACATAAGGCTGTAATATAATTATTAACTTACGTCAAACTCTCCCTGGTGTTATTTATTACACAGTATGAACGCAATACCCAGGACTGTACCAATACATTATTATTATCTTTTATCTATATAGCGCCACCAAGTGTCTGTTACATCAATCAACAGGCTGACGTGAAAATCCAAAAAGGAGTTAAGAGAAATAGGACATTTCCTGTCCATCTAATACAACCTTTAGTGAATGTCAGTATATTATGTCTACACACTAAAAGGCATGACTTGGATTTTTTTCATGTTAAATACTCTCCTGCTGCATCTCAGATATCAGATACTGCAACTATATGTAGTATTAAAGTTCTTACCGAGTTTGGAAAACACCGAATAAATTTTGGCGCGGATGTTTTCAGCCACTTCCATGATTGCAATGCTGAAGCAGTTCACGGGCATTGGGGTGACCTCCTGTTCCTCCTGGAACTGTCCGACTAGGGGTTTCTTTGCATCTATTAATGTAAGACCAGTACACTTGCTCAGATATCACAATCATTATTCAGATAACTGTATTGAATAATAATATCAAAAGCAGTTCAGCATGTCAGGGGAGGGACAGCAAGATGAACTGTATAGCAGAGATATAAGTGGAAAGTGCTGAGCTGGAATACAGGTGGGTAAAGCAAAGAACAACATAGCATGGATATAAAAGATGGGGCTTATAGCAGCGTTATACATGTGTCTGTTTTTTGTCAAATGTTATAGAAATAAGTACACAGTCATACTATAGTAGCAGGTTTGTGACAATAGTAACTTGGTTGCTGGATGAAAGAGAAAAATGATTAGTGAAGTTATTGTATTCAATTTGGTATCATATCATATAACAGATAGTGTAACAGTTATCTACATTTACTACTCTGCAATGCTGCAATACCTCTCCACCTCTGACAGCACGCAATCTGCTTATAAATGATATGGGGTTTATCTCAGACACCACGCGTTTCATGAACAGTAATCCTAACATCATAACATTATGCTTATGCTATCAATTCTTAATACCAAGGATTTTCCAAGGGACTCTGGACCTCATTCAGAGTCGGTCGTTGCGGCCGCTCGGTCGTACGCCACCGATGTTCGCTAAACTGTGCATGCGTAAAATTCGCAATGCACGTGCGCAAACTACCTATTACGATCAGAAATTGCTCTCTCCTTGAACACAGCCAGGTCGTTAGTTTGAGTGACAGGATGAGGCGTTTGTGGGTGGTAACAGGGGAAGGTGCTTGTGAACGGGGGAGTGGAGATCCGAACACAGGCGTGCCTGACTATGCGAGGGGAGTTTAATGGGAGTGCATAATTAACTAAGTAGTATCATGGCACATGTGACATGGGAGGTTTTTACACTGACTAGATCGTAGTGCTTAAGAGAGGGTATGGTCAACCTTAAGCTCTACGACCAGCTCTGATGGTTCCCGATAGTCTCGATTAATCCTTATATGCCCGGAGATGACGTGTAATGCGAACGAGAAGGGGGCGTATTTTTAGTCTTACGGCCGCATCCTCCCCTCGCACGTCCAGCTAACGATCCCATCTTAACGACGTAACTTGCGAGCGCTTCATTTGCATATCCGGCCCCTTTTACCTTACGACCGTGCGGCCGCAACGACCGACTCTGAATGAGGTCCTCTGTTCTTTAGCTTTTATTTGTGTACTTATAAAACATTCACAGCTCACTCATGGTAAGCCATACACAGCAGACATTAAAGGTAATTAACACATATTTCAAATTCTATACCTCCCTTTACAAAGAGTGTGCCCACAACATGTTTTCGAACGGTGACCATAAATAAACCCTGTGCAACCTTTTGTGGGTTTACAAGTCTTGCTGGAAATGCACATGGTTAAATTAATTCTATTACCATCGTAGGATAATAACCTTCATTAATTTCAATGTTTACATTTCTTTTTCGTAAATAAATTATGAAAGTGATGGGACATCGGGATGCAGTCAGGAAGCCGACGGTCGAAATGCCGACCGCCGGCTTCCCAACTGTCTAATCCCGGCAGGGGTCTAATGACAGGCGTCGAAATCCCGACGCCTGTAATTTTACCTATGCCGGGAGCCCGACATACCGATTGAAGGTAAGCCGGGCGGCGGGCGCGGGGGGGATGGTTAGGGGCTCCCCCCCGTGAGGGTTAGGCTAGGGGGTTTAGGCACCCCCGGGGGGGATGTTAGGGTTAGGCACCCCCCCGGGAGACTTAGGTTTAGGCACTTACAGGAGGGGGTTAGGGTTAGGCACTTGGGGGGAGGTTAGGGTTAGGCACCCCTAAGGGAGGGTTAGGGGGGGGGGATAGGTTAGTAAATACATAAAATACCTGTCGGGATCTTCACTGCCGGTCTTTTAGCATCGGGATTTGAACCGCCGGACAACTGCCTAAATGCCTTGTCAGTTTTCTGTATTTTAATGTTTTAATAACAATAGTCAGGCATGCGAATTCCATTATAAAGTATGTATCAAGGATACCAAAATTATAGGATGAATATTTTTCTACCTTTTATGGGTAGAAAAATGCTCTGCAGCACCTGCTAAACAGTGAGCTCTGTGCCTGGCGCACCTCTGCCACCCCTTGGATCTAATGTACATAATCTAATCCTATAACAGTACTCCATAACTAGGGCATTACTGTGCCTAGCCTGCACTTAGCAAAGAAAGCCCAGAAGGTGCAAATAGTGCACGCCTGCAATAATATACCATATTGTCATTCAAGTCCATGCACTTCCGTGTACACAAGTTGTGCAAAAATAGCCACATAGTCGCAAAACCACAATTGCACTGCTGTAAATGAACATTGCTGTACACAAGTTCCAAATAAAAAACAACTTACTGTAAGCGATATATTTACTAAAGTGAGAGTTTTTAGAAGTGGAGTTGTTGCCCATAGCAACCAATCAGATTTTACTTAACATTTAACTAGCACCTTCTAGAAGATAATAGCTAGAATCTGATTGGTTGCTATGGGCAACATCTCCACTTCTAAAAACTCTCACTTTAGTAAATGTACCTCTAAGTTTCAAAGTATAGCTCAATTGACAGAACATGAGACACATAACCCTTTCTTAAGGGTGCTATCATTAATCTGAACAAGGGTTCTAGTATGCCACAATACACATGAATATGTCTCTTAGGAACAGGTAAGTATGCGTCTGTAAATATCGCTGTAAGCCTGCAATAAATCGCGAGTGCATTTGGTTCAGTGTAATCAGCATATGAGACATGTAACATCAGCCATGTTTATAGAATGTTGGCTCACAATCATGAGCGACTGCATGGCTCACTAAGGCGGATGTGTCATGTTCTGGCGCATACAGAAGGCAGCCTCGCACACACACGGTTATAGGTACTGATGAACGAAGATAGTCTCACCCTGGGTTCAGGAGTATAGACATGTGGAACCGGGGATTCCACATCGCAGCAGTCTGTCTAATTAGTTGCAATGATCTGAATGTACAATGAAACGTCTCTTGGCTGTCACCATTTCTGAAGTGCCAATTGCTGTGGCCGGCTGCAGTACCTACTGCACTGTGGAGCTCCAGAGTTAGAATCTCAGCGGTAACAATATTTCAGAAAAGAGGGATTGACTAGGGAAATATTTTTTTAGTGCAATTCTCCTTGTATAAAAAGAGATAAGGAATTGTGTTGGTAAGTACCTCTGACTGCTCATCTTTCTAGATCTCTGCCAACCATCGTTTACACATACCGTGTTTCCCCGATAATAAGACACTGTCTTATTTTTTTTTTTGTTAACAAAAACACCATAGGGCTTATTTTCGGGGTAGGTCTTATATTAATTTTGACAGCAGTGCCCTTATGCAGGCCCCCCCCTTGCAGAAGTGTCCCATATGCAGGCCACCCCCTTGCAGGCCCCCTTGCAGAAGTGCCCCTTATGCAGGCCCCCCCCTTGCAGAAGTGCCCCTTATGCATGCCCCCCCCTTGTGGAAGTGCCACTTATGCATGCCCCCCCCCCCCTTGCAGGCCCCCTTGTGGAAGTGCCACTTATGCAGGTCCCTCCCTGTAGCAGTGTCTCTTATTGCAGTGCACTTACCTGACTCGCCGCCGTCCGGGATGTTGCTCTCACCTGCGCGCTGACTGGATCTAACATGATCCAGCAGGCACGGCCGCACAGGATCCTCAGCGCGCGGGTGACGTCATGACGTCACCTGTGCACTGCATGACTGGGAACGCTGGTCTCTGCAGCGTTCCCAGCTGAAAATGAGTTCAGGTAGGTCTTATTTTCAGGGTAGGGCTTAATTTGGACCGGGTTTCAAAATTAAGGGTAGGTCTTATTTTCGGGGTAGGTCTTATTATCGGGGAAACACGGTATGTACATCATTTACTTGTATGTGCTTCCATTACACGGTGGCTCTGTGACCCCCACATACAACTACACAAAACATCAAACAATGTTATGTTTATATATAAAAAGAATGGGACTGTTACTACATTTTCTATCCTTTCCCTAAAGATACAATGAAAGGAGTAATCTATCTCTTTTGAGACCACTCTTAAGCTGCTGAATCTGGGCCTGATCCAGACCCGCTCGTAAGCGTCCGCATGCTCGTTCTGAGCGATGGCCGCACAACTGCGCATGCGTATGGTTCGCAATGCACATGCGCAAACCAGTCATTGCGGTCGGAAATCGTGCGCTCATAAAACACAGAGGAGCTGCTATTTTGAGTGACAGAAAGTGCCGTTTGTGGGTGGTAACGGGGGAAGGTGCTTGAAAACGGGGGAGTGGTTGTGCGAACGCAGGCGTGCCCAACGGTCAAAAGGGCGTTTAATGGGAGTGCATAATTAGTAAAGGAGCGTCATCGATCACGTCACTTGGTTGTCTTGTAGCCTGAACTGCTCGCAGTGATTGTGGGAAGTAATTCCTACCTCAAGCGCTGCGAGCAGTTCAGATGCCGTTCGATGTTCCCGATTAATCTAATAAAAACAGATGACGTGATTTGCGAACGGCAAATGGGCGTCTTGAAAAAATAGCGAGCGCATTTAGCGGACGCTCTCACAGACATAGAGGCGTCCTCACACCGCAAAGAGCGAGCACTCAATTTAAATATCCGGCCCCTTTTTGAGAGCGAGCGGCCGCAAATAGCGTCCGGGTCTGAATCAGGCCCTCTGTCTCCTAACACAACGCTACTGTTAGCATTAGGCAGGTAATAGCGGTTGGAAAAGGAAGAGACGGGTTCAAAGCGCTGAAATACTTATTTCTGTAACAGTTGGCTGGGATGATATAAAATGTTACACATATAGGACCTCATTCAGAGTCGGTCAAAGCGGCCGCACGGTCGTATGCCACCGATGTTCGCTATACTGCGCATGAGTAAAGTTCGCAATGCGCGTGCGCAAACTAGCCGCTACGATCAGAAATTTCTCTCTCCTTGAGCACAGCCAGGTCGGTAGTTTGAATGACAGATTGAGGCGTTTGTGGGTGGTAACATGGGAAGGTGCTTGAAAACGGGGAGTGGAGATCTGAACGCAGGCGTGCCTAATTATGCGAACGGCGTTTTATGGGAGTGCATAATTAGCAAAGTAGCGTCATGGCACATGTGACATGGGAGGTTTTTACACTGACATGATTGTAGAGCTTAAGAGAGGGTATGGTCAACCTTAAGCTCTACGACCAGTTCCGATAGTTCTCGATGGTCACGATTAATCCTTATATGGCCGGAGATGACGTGTAATGCGTACGAGAAGGGGGCGTATTTTTTTGGATTCCGGCCGCTTCCTCCCCTTGGTCGGCCAGCAGACGATCAGAACTTAGGGACGCAACTTGCGAGGGAATCATTTACATATCTGGCCCCTTTTCCCGTACCGTGCGGCCGCTTCGACCGACTCTGAATGAGGTCCATAGATCCTGATTCTGAGTCATGCTCTGAGATAACCACTGCGAACATAGGAGCTCATTCAGACCCGCTCGCTAGATGCGTTCACTCGCAGCCTGCATATGCAAATCCAGCACACGCCCAGCAAGGCAGGCGATCACACGGCAAGGCATTAGCACACCCACTATGTCTTGGTGTGCGATCACTTAGTGTATGTAGACGCCCACCAGCTATTCATAAGACGCCCACCTGCGCACGTCATCTCCTGGAACTGCATGAAAACATTGGTACATTGATGCGATCGCAGCGCTTGAGGTTGACTATACCCTGCCGCAAGCACTGCGATCACTTCAGTGTGAAATCCCACCAAGTGATGTGTGCTATGACGCTGCCTTTTAATTATGCATGCCTTTGAAACAGCGTTGCAACACTCAGGCACGCCTGCGTTCGCACCTCCACTCCCCCATCTCTAGTGGTCTTCCCCTGTCACCACCCACAAACGGCCTCTCCTGTCACTCTCTCTGCTGGGCTGTCTATGGGCAACGAGCGAACGCATTCTGATCTTTCGCAGTGGTTTGCGCACGAGCATTGCGATGCATACGAGCGAGCGTGTCTGGATCAGCTCCATAATACAATAAGTGTGCTAGCCATACCATGCGTCCGTATCTGAGACACAGGCTCTTTGCGATCCCACTGTCCCACTGCTCTAATCACAAGAGCATCATCAACACTACAGGGGTGTTCCTAGAGAGGAGGGGACCCGTGTGCAGTCTTCGTCCAGGGCCGCCTCCTCTCTCTGGCAGCTGGCAGCGAACTGAGCGCAGGGCAGCAGTGGTAGACTCTGGGCACTAGTCTGTGCCCAGAGTTTACAGCGCTTTCGCAAGTCACCGGGAAAATGGCACGGCACCCATTTTCCCGGTGTTTTCCATACTGCGCATGCGCAATTTGCCAGGCGTATTTTACAGCTCTGACACCGACTACGAAGAGGGACTCCGGAATGGTAAGTATAATATGGGTGCAGGGTGTGCGGTGTGGACCCCCCTGGACCGCACACCCTGCACCCATTATAAATACACCCCTGCATCACTATCATCAGCACTTACACCTACCCCATACTATGTACAGGAGTGCCGTCTGAATTTGGCCTACACAATGCATGCACACCCCAATACACCCACATAACACTTCTCTTGCCTGCGTTAGAATTTTTGCTGACCAGAAACGGCTGATATGCGAATGACTCTGAATCCAGCGCATTTTCATAAAAATGTGTAGGCGCCCCAGGGACAGTATGCGATAAAATATCATATAGGAAATTGTGTGACGGGGACTCAGAATCGGGGCCTACGTTTCTGATGAGTATTGAATATGAGAATGTTAATTCACGGTAAGAGAATACATGAGTTTATCGTCTGCTTGTAATCAACTACTATCCTAAAGTCACTATTTAGCCAGCACCCCATACTAACCAATGATACGTCCATAGTTATCTCTTTTCACACCCAGTTCCTCCTCTTCTTGCTTCCACAACTGGACAAGCAGTTTTGGGGCTGTCTCATTATTCTTCCCCCGCCACGTTGTAATATGTGAAATGGTTTTCGGATTATCACAGAATTCCACCAGTATTCCGAGCACCAGATTGGTCAGGCTCTTCAGATTCAGCTGTGGAGAAAGGAAATCTGCCATGTCAGGGAGGCTGGCTGTCCAGCTGGGAATACATGTATTATATGAGACATTCCACCTGCAAAGCTCTGTCATTTGCATACACCATATGATGGATTTACAATGACTTGTATGAATAGGAGGGTTAGGGCCAGTCAAACGAGGCTGCTGCTTGGCCACAAGTTTTGGGGGCACAGAACACATTGTTCTGCTAAAGCAAAGCAGCAGGAGGCCTAATTCTTCATTATTAAGATGTCGCTTGAACACCACAAGCAGGTGAAATTCACAACTGTATTATGTATCATAATCTTATTATATGACCAGCAGACACCATGCAAAACATGGGACTTGCAGCTTTATATAAGAGGGTGGTTCAATAAGTAAGGTAACAAGACCTCTCACGTATGTAATGTTCTCTTTTTCTTTCTAATTTCCCACCAGACCAGAGCAGGTAGACCACTGCTTCCCCTCACAGCCATTAGACTGCGCCTCATATCAGTTATATGGGAAGCAATCGGGAAGCCGACTGCCTAAATACTGGCAGCCGGCTTCCCGACTGTCTTATCCCGGCAAGAGTGAAATGCCGGGTGTCTAGATGCAGACGCCCGCATTTCCCCGAAACCGGGAGACCGGCGCCCGGCATCACGATCGTAGTGAGACAGCCGCGGGGGGGGAGGGTTAGGTTTAGGGCTCCCGGGGGGGGACTTGGGGTTAGGCACCCCCCCGGGAGGGTTAGGGTTAGGCTAGGGGGAGGGAGGGTTAGGGTTAGGCACCCCCGGGGGGGATTTAGGGTTAGGCACCCCCCCCGGGGGACTTAGGTTTAGGCAGCGGGGAAGGGGGTGGTTAGGGTTAGGCACTTAGAGGGGGGATTAGGTTTAGGCACTAGGGGGGGAAGTTAGGGTTAGGCACCCCTAAGGAGGGTTAAGGTTAGGGGGGTTAGGTTAGTGGATACTCACCTATCCACGATCGGGATTTCCAGCGCTGTCGGGCTTCCGCTGCTTCGCACTCTGCTCCTGTCGGGCTGCTGCTGACGGGAATTTCATACCCATTCCAGTTATACTGTCCCAACATCAGGTGTAAGATGGCGGGGCTGGCGGACACATGGTCACACATTGCGGTGCGTAGTGTGATCAGATTTCTGAGTCTAAAGGCACATCAGCAACTGAAAGTTATCGCCATCTTGTTGAGGTGTACGGTGATAACGTCATGTTACGGAAACAGGTTTGGATTTGGTGCACTGCCTTTGATAACGCCAGGCCACACTCAGCGAACCACACATGATTTGTTATGGCGCTTCCATTGGGAGGTACTGGACCATCTTCCCTACACCCCTGACCTGGCACCGAGTAATTTCAATCTCTGTGGACCATTGAAGAAGCACCTGAGTGGAAGGCGATTCGCAACCAACAGTGAAGTTCAGCAAGCCGTCATGTCCTGGCTTCAGGCGCTTGACACTTGTATCAAGACCATACTTTTGATTATACGAATACGTTTGAGTTGAATACATTTACACAATGAGGGGTCTTGTTACCTTATATAACTTCTGATTATGAGTTTATCTTACTATGCAATGTGTATATATGGAAGCAGAGGTAGATGGGAGCAGTTTGGCAATTTGCCTTGGATGATAAAATATTATGTCCTGGAAGTTGTAGAAGACTAAACACAGAGGAGGACATTTATGAAAATTGTTGTTGCCCTTAGCAACCAGAATCTAATTTCCATTTTCTTAATACAATTTATCCTGAGTTTGGTGCTCAGACCATGCGCAGGGGCCATCAATGTCTGGCACAGGTCTTGCTCCAGCTGGTGGCAGGTAGTTGGTGGAGAATATATTGCCGTCTGGTATATAATCAGGTCAGCAGGAGTATATAGTCTATAGGTATCTGCCGCACTTTCTGCGGTCCTACTGCCAGGGGTAAGCGTTTCATTGGTAGGGGAACAGGTTGCCAGGAAACGTGCCGGAGAGCCTGATTGCTGGACTTCAGATTGAGTGAACTTTTGTGACTGCGTTTTACATCGAATGTTCCACCCATAACTGAATTCTCATTTTGTTATTGAAATAAGTCTTTAATACTTAGAGTAGTTCTGATTAATGTAAAAGGGCTACAAATAAACCCTTTTAATATACTTACTGCTAATAAATCCAAAATGATAAACATGCCCTTCTGTTCAAGGAAATAGTCTTCTAAGGGAAAACATCCTACAATACAAGACCTTAAAATAAACAAAATAAAAAATAATTAAAAAGACACAACAGGTTAATAAAAAGCATGCCTTTTCTAATAAGACCCAGAGAGAGAATACTGACACCACTGAGGCACAAGGAACATGTCCCCGTAAATGGGTAGCTCTAAGGCGTCAAACCCAAAAAGGGGGAGCAATACTGAACCCTGGAGTGGACTGATCAAGACTGGCGGGCCTGAACCGTGGCTGCTGCTGGACTGCTGGTGTCGCCCACGACTGAGGGCAGGGAGGGACCTGGAACGCCTCTCTATGAGGTAGGTCAGTATTCTGTCGTGGGCTGGGGAAATTAAATGTATGTTTTATTTTGTATGTGACAGTGTTGTGTTTTTTTTTCCTGTGGGGGGGCATTGTGTTTGGATTTTTTTGCTGTGAGAGTCAGTGTTTTTTGTTTTTCTGTTGGGGCCAAAGTGATACATTTTTTCACTGTGGAGGCCAATGAATGATTTCACCAGGACAGTCACAACGCCCTTTGCTTCGAAGTCATACCCCCTATTTGGGCCACCACACCCCCTTTTTCAGGCATGCGCCTACGGCGCGAGCAAATATAGATGCTTGGTAGATCACAGAAGATGTTTGGCTTTAAAAGTAAATCACTGAGTCCAAACGTCTGCCCACCCCTGCTATAAGTATTAGCTAGTATTAGTAGAAAGACTTAGGACCTGATTCAGACCCGCTCGCTAGATGCGGCCGCTCGCTCCCAGCGTATGGAAATTCAGCTAAGTGACGTCAAGGCATCCGCTCGCACAGCAAGACATAAGCACACCCACTATGTCTTGGCGAGCGATCACTTTGTGTTTATAGACGCCCACCAGCCTGTCTTTAGCCGCCCACTTGCGTACGTCATCTCTAGGAAGTCGTAACATCGGGAACCATCGGATCTGACCGTAGCGCTTGCGGATGACTGTACCCTACCGCAAGCACTGCGAGCAGTTCAGTGTAAAAATCAACCAGGTGACGTGTACTATGACGCTGCCTGTTAATTATGCACGCCTCTGACACGCCGTTGAAACACTCTGGCACGCCTGCGTCCGCAGCTCCACTCCCCCGTTACTACTGCCCTGCCCCTGTTACCACCCACAAATGGCCTCTCCTGTCACTCATTCCACTGGGCAGTCATGGCAGGGCGAGCAAGCAAATTCCGATCGCTCGTACTAGTTTGCGCACGTGCACTGCGAACTACACGCATGCACACATTAGCGCTCATCGTCTGCAACGAGCGGCCACTTGCTAGTGAGCAGCTCTGAATCAGGCCCTTAGCCCCAAGAACTGACAATTTCACAAATCATTCATCACTTTTTAACTCTTCCTTATATTCAAAAACATTTCTAATAATTATAATTTACAGAGCATATTTTAATGCTACTAAAACATATTAGAGATATGACAAAAAGTTCAATAAACAGAGCATGATGTTCTGCACTTATGCATAGGAAACATGAATAGGTTATATGAATAATTGGGAAAATATGTCCAGGAGGACGCTCCATTTTAATGGAGGTGGGCCCTGATTCAGAGCGAGCGCTCTGGTCAGAGCGTCCGGCTCTGAATCAGGGCCAATATGCAATCTTTCTTCTTCTGGGTCCATAGGGATACCATGGGGTGTAGGTGGTGGATAGGAGGACCGGACACCAAACAGTTAAGCTTTCAACTGCCAGGATACAACGGTCCCTCCTCCCTAAGCCCTGCCTCTGAGGCAAATCAATTTGCTTGGTGTCCAGCAGGAGCTCGGATCACTTTTTATAACACTGGGCTGCCTTATGCAGCCCAAAGTTTTATTTTTATGATTTCTAATTTTATTTATCTTTATTACTGCGCAGCATCAGACTGTCATTAGGAAGTCTGTGCTGCCACTCCATCGCCCCTCCGGGCACCGCGACTCCATAGCATCGCTTGGTACTTTCGGCGGGGCTCCCGGGGACCTTGCTAGCAGGCCCCGCGGAGGACCCCAGACTGCAACTCAGACGCACGGGACAGGTAAGGCTGGTTACCGCTTCCGGTAGCCCATGGCTGGGCAGTCTCACCTCCGGTCTTAGAGGACAGACCGGAGGTGCTGAGAGTGAACACCGGCCTCGACCACGTGATCCACTAGACCACTATGGTACATATGGTGCGGGAATCCAGCGTCCCGGTGGTCAAAAATCAGCCAGGGGGACTCCAAATGTTCCTTTCACGTCCGAGACAATATGCAATCTTTTAGCAGCAGCCATAAAACATAGGTGATTGACCGTCTGTGACATTCAAACATCTCTGTATAAACAGAGGTGACAAAAATGGGCCTCTAGAGCAGGGGTCTTCAACCTGTGGCCCGCAGAGCTCTGTCGGGTGGCCCGCCGACCGGGGGGAGCGGTTCCCCGCGGCCAGCCAACAGGCTTCATTTGCCAGGCGCCCTCTGAGATTTTGTTACCAGCGGGCGCCCGGCTCCCTACCTGCACCGCCAGCCAGAGGCTGAAGCTCTCTTCTGAGCTCCGGCTTCCGGCTCCTGCAGTGCACTATGGGAGAGATGTCATGACGTCTCTCCCATAGTTCAGAAAGAAGAGCAGCCGGGCGGACCGGAGGCAGCAGCCACGGGAGCGGAGTTTAAGGTAAGTAGATGTTTGTTTTTTTTGTAAGCGGCTTCACTACTACTAGGGGGAATTTCTGTTAGGGGCACTACTACTAGGGGGCATTACTATTAGGGGCTCTATTACTAGGGGTATTACTATTGGGGGCACTACTACTAGAGGGCATTACTTTTAGGGGCACTAATACTAGGGGGCATTACTACTAGGGGGCATTTCTATTAGGGGCACTACTACTAGGGGGCATTACTATTAGGAGCACTATTACTAGGAGTATTACTATTGGGGGCACTACTACTAGGGGACATTACTATTAGGGGCACTAATACTAGGGGGCATTACTATTAGGTGCACTACTACTAGGGAGCATTTCTATTAGGGGCACTAGTACTGGGGGCATTACTACTGGGGGCACTAATACTGGGGCACCACTAATGGGGGCATTGCGTAGGGGACACTGCATAAGGGGCACTACCACTACTGGGACACTGCATAAGGGTCATTACCACTGTGGGCTCTACATAAGGGACAGCACTACTGGGGGCACTGAATAAGGGGCACTACCACTACTGGTGGCACTACATAAGAGTCATTACCACTGTGGGCACTGCATAAGGGGCACTGCACTACCTCTACTGGGGCATATGGGGCACTACCACTACTGGGGGCACTGCAAATGGGGCACCACTACAGTGAGCATTGTATTAGGGGCACTACTGCTGTGGGCATTATGTGTAAGGGCACTACTACTGTGGGCATTGTGTATAAGGGGCACAAATGTGAGCATTGTGTAAAAGGGGCACTGCTGTGTGTCATACATGAATAAGGGACACGACTATGTGGTGTAATGTGAATTGGGTGAATCAAGATTGTGCTACTGTGTGGCATATAGCTTAGTGGCCCTCGAGCTTCGTTTAATTTTTTTATGTGGCCCACACTGTGTAAAAGATCGAAGACCCCTGCTCTAGAGCATACATCTACCTACATTAACCCCATGTTTACTTCATCTATATACTGAGGTTTCAAATATTATCTGTAAGAACTCATATTATCTGCAACAACTCACATATCGTTGGGAAGGATCATGACCCCATTATTATTTTATTTTAGTAATTATCTTGATTAGTCAATAATCCTTACAAACTCCCATTATTCTTACATTAAAAAGGTATTTTTTTTTATTAATACTTACCAAATGCAGTCGAGTGTGCAGAATAGGAGTTTGTTGTGACCTAACCCACTGTGAAGCATAGAGGGGTCCATCTTGAGGAGCTGTAATAGCACATCCGCCCCTTCTGACCCAAACAAATCCTGAGAAATAACAAGATATTTGAAGTCAACACACAAAACAGAAACAAAAAAGCATTACAAACAATAAACATATAGAAGAGCTGACAAGCGTAAGTGGGCTTATGTAATAGCCTGCGAGAAGCGAGTCTGCTTGTATTTTTTACAGCGGCAATAATTTAAAATACAAAAACCAACCTGTTTTTGTCTTTTAAATGATTGTTATTTCAAAAATACAGGCAGGAAGTGTATATCCTGGGGGTCTTTCGCTGAATCCTGAGGCAGCGACTTGCACAGAATGACTTTCATCCTGAACCAAAAGGGATTCCAAGCATTTTGCAGTGCCATGCAATACCCTTTGGTTTATGCCTAGTTGATCAAAGGTTCATCCTACCGCAAGATAATGACCCAAAACATACCACTCGGCTGATAAAGATATAGGCCCGTATTCAATTTGGAGCGAAAAGCCGTTTTCACATGTTTTTGATGAAAAGTTTTCGCCGATGACGTCATTTTCGCCTGTTTTGCTTTTACCCCGTATTCAATTGAAAGATTTTTCGCCTAGGCGGAAAGTCAATGCAATGTACTAGGCGAAAAAGTTTCGCCTATGAATAGCAGGAAAAAAAAGTGCAGAATTGGGGTTTTGGGGTGCAACGTTGCGGGAACCCCCATGCAGCCCCCAAAGGTAACTGTCCAACATTTTTTTTAAAAAACCACTTAAGGACATCCCATAAAATGACTTTGAAAAAGGGGGCGAAAAGTTGGGGTACAAAGTTAAAAACTAGCGAACTTGACTCTGGGGGGTCCCCAAGTATGCCCCAAGTGTTTTTTTGATTGCAGGTGCTTGCGGCAGGTGGTTTTTTAAACTTCACTTTAGCAACTTTTAAATATGCTGGCCCCCATTTTCAAGTACTCCAAATTTGCTGGGATAAGTTATTTTCTGGAAAAAATACTCCTGAATACTATTCTGCACCACTTATACAAAAACGCTATTTAGCAGCTATTGAGCCCGTTTAAAAACACCAAATCCCTCCAGCAAGCCAAATCGGGGGTAACCATAGTGAACCCCCATGTCAGAGCATCTTTTGGGGAGTGTCAGGCTGATTTCCCCAAATCTGACAGGACTTTCCGCCTGTTCCAGTTTCGCCGGGTCCCATTTTCGCGTACTTTCAAATTGAATAAGGGGATACGCGGGCACGTGCGCAATACTTTTCCGCCTGCAAAACAGGGCGAAGTAGGCGAAAAGTCCGGCCCGTGAAAAAGTATCGCTGCTCAGCTCAAATTGAATACGGCTCATAGACGCAAATGCCGCCGCGACTGCAATTCCATACGCAGCAGACTTTTAGAAAACATGCTAATGCCTCTGTTTTGTGCCCTGAGGCACTCACCTCCGGTGTCTGACATCCGTCGCTCACGTATGCGGGAACGTTGGTTGCACATTAGTGGCACATCGAATCTCTGAGTAAGCCTATGCTATCCCAGACAGAGCGGCTCTCTTAAGATGCCGGGACCTGCTGTGAACAAATTTGCAGAGCCTCCCCAGAGCACACCCAGAAAACGGTCCCGACACACCTGTGTTTTACTAACCACTCCCGTTATCTCGCCCAAACGCTGACTACTTATTACTCACTTTGCAAATAAATCTGCTGTGCGACCGCCATTGCTAATGCATCGCCGCACGTGCGGGTTTGATGCATGCGCAGTGGCATAAAAATCGCTCCACTGCGTGTAACATCAACATTTCGTCCATCACTGAATCAGGTTCTATGCTAGAACTAACTTCAAGGAAAAGAACAAGACGGTAGGCTTCAAATCATGGAATGGCCAGCACAGTATGCAGACTTACGCCCCATTAAGCTGGTTTGGAATGAACTGGACAGAAGGGAGAAAGCAAAGCAACCTACAGATATGTCCTCATATACCTAGCCTTAATGCACCATATGGGAAGAGATGCCTGGCGTGACTGAGCCGCCAGGATGGTTGCGGACTTGGACCCAGAGTGGAATCAGGAGTGGGTTTAAGAACTGTTTTCTGATACTGGAAGGACGCAGGCTTGAGGAGTACTGCTCATGAGTGGCCAGTTAGATAGTGAGCATCTCAGACGGCCATTTACCCAGAAAGGCACGTGGGTACCGACTGTAGGTGACTGGATAGCCGGAGGGGACGTAGATGTCGTGGACTTTAGCAGGGATCCCAACTGGGAGCGAGAGCCAGAAGAAGCACTGCTGCACACGGAGGTAAACGATATTAGCTGTATCCTGAAGCAAGCAGAGTCATAATCAGGGCCGTAGAGAGCCTCAGAGAGGTCCGCGGCCCCCGAGCACACACAGCCCTGGTCATGACAGTACCCCCTCCTTTATGGGTGACCTCTGGGAACCTCTTGGGTTTCTCTGGGTTTTCGGAATGACATTTTTTGACAGGATGCGTTGACATCTCCTTCTTTCACCCAACATCTTTCTTCTGGGCCGTGGCCCTTCCAGTCCAACAGGTACTGAAGTTGTCCAAAACGGAATCGAGAATCCGGATGATAAGCTGTGGAGAATTTTAACTTGACTTGCAGGGCTGAACATAAAGCTCTTCAAAACTTTGCCATGAACTGGACTACGAGGTCAGACACAATTTCAGTTGGTAATCCGTGTAGACGAAAAATATGGGAAATGAAGAGTTGAGCCAATTCAGGGGCGGAAGGCAATTTCTTGAGAGGTATATAATGTACCAACTTTGAGAAACGGTCTATCACTACCCAAATGGTGGTGTAGCCTTTTGAGAAGGGCAGATCAGTCACAAAATCCATGGACAAGTGGGACCAAGGACGAGTTGGGATGGAAAGGGGTCTGAGCTCTCCCGCTGGTGCTTGTCAAGAAGTCTTGTGTCAAGCACACTGGATGCAGGTGGCAATGAATTCTGTGACTTCGGTTCTCATGGTAGGCCACCAATAGAATCGTCAAAGGAATTCTAGGGTTTTTTGGGTGCCGGCGTGACCGGATAAACGTGATGAATGTGCCCAGGTTAGAAGTTGCTTCCTTAGGTCTGGAACTACATAGCTCTTCCCTGGAGGTGGCTGGATATTGGTAGCAGCAAATACTTTGGACTCTAGGACAGTTGCTACTACAAGATTTTTGGCAGAACTCTCGGAAGAGAAAGATCGTGACAGTGCATCAGCTTTTAAATTCTGTGATCCTGGGCGAAAGGTTAGATTGAATTCAAAACGGGAGAAGAAAATTGCCCATCGGGCTAGGCGAGGATTGATGCATTGAATATTCTTCAAAAAGAGTAAATTCTTTGTGATCAGTGTACACAGTGATGGGGTACTTGGCACCTTCAAGTAAATATCGCCACTCTTCAAAAGCAAGCTTAACTGCTAACAATTCCTGCTCTCCAATAGGGTAGTTCTTTTCTGCAGATGAAAATTTCTTAGAATAATACGCACAGGGATATATTTTGTTATCCTCAAATCTCTGAGAAAGTACCGCTCCTACTGCTTCGGAAGAGGCGTCCACCTCCAGCAAAAAAGGGTTCTCCACATTGGGTTGTCTTAGAATGGATGTAGTGATGAAAGCTTGTTTTAGTAGTTGGAAGGCTGCTTCGGCTTCGGGTGGCCACTGAAAGGGGGTAGCTCCTTTTCGGGTCAATGCAGATATTGGTGCCACCAAGGTGGAAAAGCCCTTGATAAATCGTCGATAAAAGTTGGAAAACCGTAGGAACCTCTGAACTGCAGGTCGGGACCAATCGATAATGGCCTGTATCTTCTTCGGATCCATCTCCAATTAAGACCCTGAGATGATGTAACCTAGGAAAGGGATAGAAGGAACTCGAAGACGCATTTCTCAACTTTAGACTATAACTGATTCCTTCTCAAACGGGATAAGACTTCTTTTACGCGGGCTCGATGTTTCTTGAGTGAAGTAGAGAAGATCAAGATATCATCAAGATACACTATGACTGAGGAGTAAAGCAAATCTTTGAAGATCTCATTCACGAATCCCTGGAAGACCGCGGGGGCATTGCATAAGCCAAAAGGCATCACCAGATACTCAAAATATCCATCCCTGGAATTTAAAGCGGTCTTCCATTCGTCCCCTGAATGAATCCTGATGAGGTTGCATGCCCCTCTCAAGTCCAGTTTTGTGAATACTGTAGCCCCCTTGACTCTGTCGAATAATTCTGTAATAAGAGGCAGAGGGTAACGATTCTTCACTGTGATATCGTTTAACCCTAGATAGTCTAAACAGGGTCGATACAGACTCGGAGACCTCCGTCTTTCTTGGCCACAAAGAAGAATCCTGCACCAGTCGGTGAAGTGGAAGGTCTGATGAAACCTTTTTCTAGATTCTCCCGAATATATTCGGACATGGCCTTAGTTACAGGCAGGGACAGAAGATATGTGTGACCCCTAGGAGTAGTCTTTCCCGGCATCAGTTCAATAGGACAATCCCAGTCCGGTGCGAAGGCAAAGAATCTGCTCCAGCACTAAACAAAACATACTGACAAGGAATTTGACGCACAGAGACACAGCAGGTGGTAACACACGCAGCAGGACATCATGAGGATCAAAGCAATTTTAATGGTTTTGCTGCAGCCTTTATAGTGAAATCTTGTATATACATTCTCTGATCTACTAGTGAATATGTTCAACCCTGCATTACTCAGTATATACAGTATGTCATTGTGCCTATTTACTACCATGCCAGAAACATACAGATGCTATCTCCAGTAGGTCCTGATAGAACAAAGTGTAACCCTTGGTAAAATAACCAGTGTTGCATAAATGAATACACAACATACCAACTTATGTATATTACTTAATGGTAAAAAAAATCATAAAATAACTGTAAATAGATACTGAATATTATAAAGGGAATGTGACAGGTGATATAAAAGACAATGCACACCTTTCTGTGGAGGTCACTCTCACACACTGAGGACAGGATGAAGAGGATGTCACACTGCAATTCCAATAGGACGCTGCCATCATTCCCGTCAGCACATGCCATGGTTTGTTTCAGCATTCCTGATCAAAACAAATAAGCAATTCAGCTTTTATGGAATATGAGGATTTGCACACCAGCAGAAAACACTCTTGACTAAAGTCTTTGTGCCAGTGTCATTAGATGGTGTGTAGCGCGGAAATCTTATTATTAGATGTGTGTGAGTAACTTGCATCTGCACCTATACAACATGAAGGCAGCCATATTGCGACCCAACTGTCATAAGAATGCAGCCTATCAATTCGCTAGGAAACAGTGACATCACTAGAGTGCATCAGCAATGTCTCTGGTTAGTTCACAGGCTGCATTCTCATCAATGTTACCACAATGTGGCTGTCTCGGGATGTAGCCGACAGTGTAAATACTGGCGCCAAAATCCTGATAGGTCGGGATCTCGGCACCAGTATCCCGACTGTCTGCATCCTGAAGGTAAGTATCGGGATATTAGGGGGAGGTTAGGGTTAGGGGAAGGCACTAGGGGGAGGGTTGGGGTTAGGCACCGGGGAGGGAGTGTTAGTTTTAGGGTGCGGGGAGGGGGAGGTGAGGCTTAGGCACTAGGGGGTGAGGTTAGGGTCATTGAAATGCGTCGTGTCTGGATTATTTTAGAATAGCACTTTGCCATGAAAAAAAATGGATACTAGACATAAAAGAATCAAAATCACCGATATCTGTAACCATAATTAATATATAACATACCCAGCAGGCCCTTCCCCCACTTAAGTATAATTGCTGTGAGTGAAGAACGGTGTTTTGAATTACCTAAGAGCTGACTAATTGCTCCCTGGTCGCACAAGTCTTGATTCACAGTCTCATCCCCTACAGACACCATAGACCTGAGAAGTCTGAGGCTGTAACGCATCTGAGCGTGCTTGTTGCCCCGCCCACCCGCACCATGGAAACAGTTGCCCTGACCAGAGAATCCATCTAATAAAAGAAAACAAATGTCATTTTAAATCAATATAAAGCAATGTAAAGCCAAATCCACAAATAAAACACATTTTAATAACAATACAGTGAATTCTCAGATTGAAATGTAACCCACAGCGACCAAACCAATCATTTGCTTCCAATAGTCTATAGCAGTGGTCTCCAACCTGTAGCTCGCGAGCTACCGGTAGCTTGCGGCCTTAATTATGGCCTTAATTTTGGTAGCTCACCTAGCTGTAGTACTGCCGAGTCAACCAGGGGAAGTGACCTCTGATGTGTGGCATCCCCGTGGCATCGACGCCATGGGTTCATCCACAGCGAAGCACATAAGATTGACGCAGCCTCAATCACCTGACGTGCTTCCCCGTGGTTCCACCCACGGCATCTACGCTGCCGCGGAGCAAGTGACTCCCGCCCAGTCCTGCCGGAAAATCACACAGCAGTCCTGCCGCTATCTTTTGCTCCTCTACTGTACTTTCCTCCAGTAATTAACAGTGAAATGTGCCTGTGCTTACATTTTAATTTACAAACTACAACAATATCACTGTAATAATTAAATGCATTTTTATTTTCTATGAAACATTTTTTTTTTTCATTTTCATTAAATTACATTCAATTGTTTGTTTGTTAGCTCACACCTCAATTAACGTTGGAGACCACTGGTCTATATACACATTGGCCCTCATTCAGAGCCGCTCGCAATTAGCGCTCACTCGTTCAGAAAAAGGGGGTGGCTATTCAAATGAACCGTACGCTCCTTGCGGTCTGTTGACGCCTCCATGTCTGAACGAGCGAACAAAACATGCGCTCGTTTATTTGAAAAATACGCCCCCTGGCCGCTCACATCATACGTCATGTCCGCTATTTATTAGATTAATCGAGTACATCGAACAGCGTATGAACTGCTCGCTATTCTTGGGGTTGGTTTTTCCTACCGCAATCTTGCGAGCAGTTCTGACTGTAAAACAACCAAGTGACGTGGTTGATGACGCTGCTGTATTAATTATGCACACCCATAAAACGCCCGCTTTGACCTTTAAGCACGCCTGCGTTCTGATCTCCACTCCCCGTTTTCAAGCACCTTCCCCTGTTACCACCCACATACGCCTCATTCTGTCACTCAAAATAGCAGGCACTCGCTATCTAGCGAACAAACAATTTTCCGCCGCACAGACTGGTTCGCGCATGCGTATTACAATCCGTACGCATGCGCAGTTATGCAAACATCACTCGGAGCGAACGAGCAGCCGCTAACGAGCGGCTCTAAATCAGGGCCATTGTACCAGCATTCCAGCACATAGGCCGGGGGAAGCCTTTATGATTAATCAACTGAGCCAAAACTTCTCTCTTCAAGTTTCAGCCTAAAATAATCATTATTACACTTCATTTGTATAAAAGAAATCATGTGTATTCATAGAGGGGTATCCAATTAGCCCCGATATTATTATTATTATATAATTATATTTTGCTGATAATCCCCGTTTTTCGCCGATGTTTTTTTTCCCCATATCCTAATTATTTCGGACGAAAAAATAGGATATTTCGAACGAAAAACACATAGGATCCGTGATAAGCCTACGAACCTATGTGTTCTCGCCATTGCGGGGGTGAAAAAACTGAACTTTTCGTGGATTAATTTTCGGGACACATCAGGTCCCAAAAAAAATCCACAATAAGTGCCGACGTCGGGCGGCACTTTGGGGCTAATTGGATAGCCCAGCGACGATACCAGCCATAGAGTCAAAAGTGACCCACTTTACCTTAGGCATGGTTCTAATGACACATCAAAGCAAAATTTGGGGAAGTACTGCTCCGCTGACACCCCTGATGGTTGTCGTGACCAGTAAAACTGATACCAATTGGGCTTATGTACATCTGCAACATGTCATTAAATAACAGTCAGCAAAGTCCATAAGGTGCTTCGGTTTCTCATTAAATATTAAGTGGCTCATTTAAAGCTAGACGTATGCGAATATTTCTCTGTAAGCTATATACATTCCGTACTGCGCCTGCGCAGGAAAACTATATACGCATGTACAGTATATGTATCCAGTTTTCTTTGGGGGTGATGTTGAATAGCCCCGGGAAGGAGTTCCCAGAGTTATTCGATTGACCGCACTCTTAAGTCTGACTAGAAAGACTTATGTCGGAGAATGCCGGTTACTGCGCCTTAAGCTGGGTGTTTAGTTGCGATTACCAACATTCTCCGACTAAAGTGCTGGTCGAGAGGCTGTTAGAGCCACGCTAAGCTGGAAAGCAGCTTCGGGGCTGGCACTTAGGTTGGATTTCTACTCACACCTCAGGAAGGTGCGAGAAGAAATCCTGTAGCCGGACTTAGCAGCGCAGTCAATTGAATCGCTCCAGGAGATCCCTCCCGGGACTATTCAGCATCGTTTTGAATTGAAATTGCCTCCATTCACTTGTCTCCATATGCTTAGGGAAGATGACCAGGGGTGGGAAATGGAAGACTAAGTAATATACTGGAATGCAGAAGGGTTGATCCCAGCATTAGCATATAGTTGCAGGCGTGACTACGGCAAGACGCTAAAGTGGATGCAGCAGCGTCTGACTCAGTCAGCCCCAGAGCCTTTATTACACTGCCCGCTGCCCTTACCCCAACAAGAGAAGATACAAAGCCAGATCTTGGGTTACAGTAAGAAAACCAAATCACAGGCGCGGTTATTAGGCACATGTCAGCTGTAATGTAGCGATGATTATTTGTGTTACCTTGGCTGGAGCACCACTCCAGGAAGAGGAGAATACGGGTGTTCCCCTGACACGTCATGTAGTCTTCCACCAGCAGAGGAGCCATGGTAGACAACGTGGCCATTGCGTGTAGCTGTAACTCTTCAAAACGGGCAGCAGGCCAGTCATGGATTCCTGGTTTTTCATTTGCTTTGACATAGTTAAAAAGGGCTAAAACCACCTTGCCGTCACAGAGCAACTAAATACATAACACAAAGAGACAGTCATTACAGTCCTGTATGCTAACTGATGTCATAGGGGGGGCTGGAGACACAAGGAGCTAAGCCTAATAACAAGACATTACGCCCTATAGTGGCAATCTGGACGTTAAAGGACATAAAATACAAACTGTCTCACATGAAAGAGCTATTAGTAACATTAATAAATATGTATGTAAAGGTTCCCATATCTTGGTAGAACTTGTGATATTTCACATTGTATTCTATACAGAAGTGTCCACATACATCTATCCTCCATGTGCTACAAGTCACATTACACATAACGCGTGAGCGCTGTGTGAGTCGGTAGCGCAGAGTGCGACTTTGTCCCTTTAAATGCATTTTATTCACACAGTGATGCAAATAGGATGCATGATCAGCTTCTGCTGATTAAGATGATATGCTCCATGCCTATACTCTGTGTGCGGCTGCGGGTGTATCTGCTTGGGGAATGCTACGTTACAGTGGCTGTGATTAGAAATGCTGTTTAACGTACAAGGAGACTACATGTATGTGGACGGTAAGCAGTCGGGAAGCCGGGGGACCTAATCCCGGCAGCCGGCTTCCCGACTGTCATATCCCGGCATGGGTGTAAAGACAGGCGTCGATATGCCGACGCCTGTCATTAGACATACGCTGGGAGCCCGGCGCCCGGCATCCCGATCGAAGGGACGCCGGGCACGGACAGCCGCGAGGTGGGGGACTTAGGTTTAGGCGGTGGGGAAGGGGGGGTTAGGTTTAGGCACTTAGAGGGGGGAATTAGGGTTAGACACTGGGGGGGAAGGTTAGGGTTAGGCACCCCTAAGGAAGGGTTAATGGGTAGCAATAGGTTAGCATATACTTACCTTTGACGATCGGGATTTCCTCCTCTGCTGGGATGCCGCTGTCGGGATTCCAACCGCCGGGCATGGGTCCGGTGGTAAATCTTACCGATTCCATGTGGACACATCTGTATCACTTATTTGCTGCAACTACACCTGGATGACTGCAGTGTCTTACAAATATATTTGAATGTATACGTGTGTGTTACCAATGTATACTCCCTGACTCTTTTTGTTCCCTCTGTAAAGTTTGGGTGAGTCTAAAACTGTGTAAACACTATACAATATATCGTCCGCAATGGATTGGGACGACCATCGTACTGTATAGTGTGTATCCTGAAAACCAACCAATTCATTGTACGATTAATTTGGTGGTCGCATCTTCCTATTGGATGTGCTGCACATCAGCTGGGAAGATGCGATGGACGATGAGGTATAGTTACATTAGACATGTAACATTATATCGCACTGTGGGCCTGATTCAGCTTGGATCGCATTGCTAATATGCACGCAATCGGCCGATTGTCGCATTCTGCACATGCGTAATCATCGCAGTGCACGTGCCGGCCACTGCAAGGGTTAAGCCGATGGTGTGCTGCGATGTAAGGATACATGCCCGCACCGTACACACTGCATGATGGCGTGATGTGTCTGTACATGCTACATGTAACTCCCCCGGGTTGTCCATAGCGGCATTAGCATATTTTAGCATTATTGCTGCGATGCTAGAAACTTATAACTCTGAATCTGACCCTACATGAGAACTAAGGGCCTGATTCACTACTGATCGCAACTGCGATTACGCACGCAAATAGCCAATTGTTGCGTTCTGTGCATGCGTAGGCATCGCAGCGCATGTGCGCGAACCGGCTACTGCGGTCGGGACTGCGATTGCAGTGACTATGTAGACCCATCGCAGAGTGATTGACAGGAAGTGCCGTTTGTGGGTGGTGACGGGGGGTAGTCGTCGAAACGCAGGTGGGCCATTGCAGGGACGCGCATAAATTATCCACTGCGATGCTGTACGCAGCCTAAGGCCTGATAGCGTGCGCTGAAGTTAGCAATTTCTGAGTAAGGTCAGAGCTTGTGCAAGTGCGTGAGGCTGCGATGGTACTCGATTGTACCGATGTTTTCGCAGTCTTGCTAAACATTACGGATGTGTGTAAGGTAAAGTGGGCGTCCTTATGTAGTGCTGTGGCGGCATAGCGATTGCAATGAATTAGCATACTATCGCAGTTGAACTGTGGGTCTCATTCAGAGCCGCTCGTAAGCGGCCGCTCGTTCGTTCCGAGCGATGTTCGCACATCTGCGCATGCGTATGGGTATTAGTACGCATGCGCAAACCAGTCAGTGCGGCCAGAAATCGTTTGTTCGCAATATAGCGAATGCCTGCTATTTTGAGTGACAGGATGAGGCGTATGTGGGTGGTAACAGGGGAAGGTGCTTGAAAACGGGGAGTGGAAATCAGAACGCAGGCGTGCTTAAAGGTCAAAACGGGCGTTTTAAGGGTGTGCATAATTAAGAAAGCAGCGTCATCAACCACGTCAGTTGGGTGTCTTTTAGCCAGAACTGCTCGCAATATTGCGGTAGGAAAAACCAACCACAAGAATAGTGGGCAGTTCATACGCTGTTCGATGTACTCGATTAATCTAATAAATAGCGGACATGACGTATGATGCGAGCGGCCAGGGGGCGTTTTGTACTAAAAACCGTCCGCATGTTTTGTTCGCTCGTTCAGACATGGAGGCGTCAACAGACCGCAAAGAGCGAACGGTTAATTTAAATAGCCACCCCCTTTTTCTGAACGAGCGAGCGCAAATAGCGTCCGGCTCTGAATCAGACCCTGTGTGCGTAATCGCTATTGCAATAGCGGTCCTTACTGAATCAGGCCCTGTGGTACAGTGGATCATGCAGTGTGTATGACAATGCGATATGTCGCAACATCACATCGCCATGTCTCTGGGTTGACCTAGTTCATATTTTTGAAAATAAAACAGCTGATACCTTTAATAGCTATTATTACAGTATTTCACAGAATTTGGAGAAATTTGTTGGCAACTATCTTAACACACATTTCTGCCTGATTCATAGTCGGACACAATACGGTCACATCTGCGGCCGCAATACGTGCTCGGAAATTACAGCGGATCACCGCCTGTATTTAGAGTAGGTTGAATCTATGTGGTCGCACACACCCCATCCGTGTGACAGCAGCCGTCATTGCTAGCAGTGCAGACGTGCACCAGCCTTACCCTTGTGTTTGAAACCAGCCGGTTCTCTGCGTACACTCAGCTCTAAATAGCCTGCAAATTCTGTCTACTTGCCCACTGTGCACTTATCCTACATACAAACACCCAATTGCCGCCCAGATACACCCACAAAACTGGAGGTGGAGATGCAGCTGAGATGTGTACAACTCTGAATAGCCAGAGGTGGCTCAAAGTTGCTAAAAATTGCAAAATCCAATCCGCAGAGCAAACTTGTGTGTAACCTGATTCTGCCCCTTTATGTGCACCACCGATTGTCTATTTCTGACCTGAACCGTGGACAGGTCCTTAGATAACACCACCAGCATGTTGAACAGCAGCTTCTTCATCTCAAAATCTTCGTGGTTATGCAAAAGTTTTAAGCTTTTCACCAATGGGTTGTGACTTTTAACTGAAGTGAAAAAAAATAAAAGAACAATATGTAAATACGCAATAAGGAGGGGTCTCTGAGAGCTGAACGTCCAAATGATATAACATGTTATACACTAACAACTATACATTACCAATAGTCACTAAGGAGCCCTGCGGGGTCTGTAGTAGTCACTAAGCACTCAGGCGGCGATCGCTTTATTATCACTAATATAATTACAGGATTGTATCACTATATTTAATGTAGCTAGTGTATTATATATGTACTATCCCCCTCCAAATGTGTATATGTTACTGATCCTGAAATGCATTGTTATGTATTTGCTATAGAGATATTCAGAAAATTATATTACTACTAAGGAGGATTTCAGACATAGCTGCGCTAACAGGGCTGATTCAACAGCGGACGCAATGCCGGTATTTATGCCGACCACGTTATTATTTGCCATTGTGCATTGCTCACTGCATGAAATTCCGTGCAAAATCCCAGCTGCCATCGCATTAGCGCCCACTGCTTAATCAGGCCCTATAAGCGAATTAACGGCCTGATTTAGAGATGGACGGAATTGCACAGCGGCATAGGAAGTACCGTTTGGGGGTGGTGACAGGGGGGGAGGTGGTCGGCAAAACACAGGCGTGCCAGGGCGTTTGAACGCTGTTGCATGGGAGTGCATAAATTATCCATTGCATTGCGATGCCGTACACAGCCTGAGCACTCACAGCGTGTGATGAGGTTAGCAATGACAGGATTTGCACCTCACTTCACAATTATCAGTGGCATCACAAGGGGGGTGCGGGCCGCAGGGGTGACACCAAAGTGCCGACTCCTCCTCAGTGACAGGAGCCGGGTGCTGCACTGTAGCATTACGTGGAGCACTCGGCTCCTGACACAGTGAGGGAGCTGGCACTGCACAGAGTGGTCCCCGTGGGCAGTCCGCACCTCCCGGACCCCCGGAGTGACTAAACAGGGGTGTGGGCCGTGAGGCCTCGCCCACTACCCATGAGGCCACGCCCCATTTTTTACCACCATGCGCCCAACTATCTTCTACCAGGATTACGCACCAGGTGTCACCGAGGTGAGTGACACCACTGTCTGCTATTAACATATGGTTTCTTGGATTAGGAACGTGTTGGCCTAGCCACCATAACACAAAGCAGCCTGCACGTCACTGATAACATTCTAATGCTGGAGCTTGGGCAGCACAGACGATGTAACGGTTAGCATGATTGGATGCTATGGAGCACAGAGCTGAGGGGGGGGGCCCATCTTCCTTGTCAAAGTTACATGTGCTATGTACATTTTTCACCATTGGGTGGTACTTAAGGGCCCTTACAAACCTTTGGTATTGGGCCTTCTAAATACCTAGTTACTTGCCTGCTTAAACTGTTTCTATTCGCGCAGCTGTACTAAAACACTCACCTTCCGTAAAAGTTGCAAATAAGATCAGTTGTTTGGCAAATCCACTTTCCTAGAAGTATACAAATAAATAAGTAATATCTATAAATAATTAATACTGTACTATATACAGGGTGGTCCATACGCGTGAAAACACCCTTATAAAAAGGAAATGAGTAAGGAAATATTAATCCAGTGTCTACTACACATATGATATGGGAGTGGGGGATAACTTTTTAGGGTATGTCACCAGTATGGCGGCCATCTTTAAGTCGACCATCTTGGATGCAACTCTAATTTTTTGACTTGGAAAGGTAGGCATGTGACATATCAAACTGATGCAGAATTTCACAAGAAAAACAATAATGTTCTTTGTTTTAACGTATGTTTATTAATTATCGCATTTTAACTGAGTTTTATGTTGCAGGTAAAAAACAAAAATGACAATGGCACTAACACAAACAGAACGTGTTGAGGTTGCCTTAAAATCTGGAGAACAAAGCACACGTGCTATAGCAAATGATTTCAACCAACGTCACCCAAATAGGCCACCCATTACTCACAGTGCAGTTACCAGACTCCCTGCCAAATGTAAAGAAACCGGATCAGTTGCAGATAAACAAAAAAGTGGACGACCAAAAGCCGTTAGATGAAGCAACAGCAAATGCTGTGCTGGCATCGTTTTCAAAGATCCCTCAAAGTAGCACTCGTCGTCTTTTTTTCTGCATCCTAAAGAGGTGTGGCTTGCTGGTTAAGGGTGGGGCCTTACTCAATATAGGAGTGGTTTAACAGGACCCGGGACATGCCTATATTTTCCTAATTTTCCAATCAGTTGCGTGGTATGGTGCAGATCAAGGTTCTCTTTCTCAGTATTAGTGCAAATCTACAAAGCAGCCCATCAATATTATATTTTAGTACTGCACAATTTACAAAATACATAAAATGTATACAGTGTTACAGTATACAACATAATCTATTAAAGACTCAATATATTTGCTCAAAGCAGAAGTTTGTATTTCATTTTAACAAGTTACATGCTGGAACAAACTTTTTAACAAAATGCGATCAGCTGCAAACTGCCTTTATTCCATATTACTCGCACTTTAGGGTGTTTCTACAACTGGCAAGTCCCTGTATTGTACAAAAATGATCTTGGCCAATTCAAAACACATATTTTTTTAATGTACTGTAAATTATACCATGTAAACCACACAATTTTGTTTCCACTAAGATATTTTACAGAGTACCTGCCAGCTGTATGCAGTGGTAGCAGCAATTGTGATTGGCTCAACATGCAGCTAATCAGGTCACAAAGAACCCATGACATCACGGCATCACTGAAGCGATAGTCACGAGAAGGCAACATGCCAATCACACCCAGTGATGTCACGGGTCCCTATTGGATGACAGGCTACCTTTTCATGAACACTGGGCCTGATTCAGCACGGATCGCAAGGCTGCGTTCGCACACACCCGCTCGTTGTGAATGCAATCACACCGCAACGGCAGCACTATACCAAGACGCCCATCGCTGTATATAGCCGCCCACTTCCCATTACATACATCCGCAAGTCAGCGAAAAGATCGGTAACATCGAGTAACATCGGACCCATACGCAGATTTGTGGTTGGAGCTTGACATCACTCACAACCTGAAATGCTTCCTGTCGCCATGTAGACCTCTGGCTGTGTATGCCGTCGCTGGGGCTTAATTATGCACGCCCCTGTAACGGCGTTCAATCACTGTGCGATGGGACTGCGTGCTCTCTGAGATCGCTTCCCGATCGCAGCGGCCGGTTCGCACACTGCTATGCATACGCATGTGCTGAACTCAAACATCGACCGTGTGCGTGTGCGAAAACAGCCTCGCGATCCGTGCTGAATCAGGCCCACTGTTCATCTCACATGCTAAATGCACACGAAGTATACTCATCTGTTACTTACAACCATTGGGGGACGACTGTTCTCCGCAATCAGGGTGGCTATGACAAGAAGATCGTTTCTCAGCTGTCGATCATGGTGCCTGTAACCTTTTGTGAGCAGTCGTATAAAAGAATCTTTCAGTCCACTGGAAAAGAGATATGAATTTGTGCAATCAACCACTAAAACCCATTCCTAGAAATCACAATATTGTCCTGCGAGTTCAGGGCCAGTTGCTCCATCTGCATTTTTCCTTTTCTTTTTTTTTTTTTTTTTTATTGGCCTTGGTTAAACTTTTTTTATTGTGACTATTTGTCTGAACACTACGACATGGCACGTGGTCTATGGAAAATACTTACTAGATACATTCTATGTTGCTGAGCTGATTAATGATTTCTTCCTTAGGTCCATTTTCCAGTAGGTTCCACAAAATTTCGGAGGAACGGAAAAGCAGCTGCCCAGACGGATCTGGGTCACTGAGGCGGGAGCAGATTCGGCAGGCAGCCTGTGCTCGGGACATACGTGAGCAGTTCTCTGTATATGAACAATATGGGGCATATTTGAAAATGTAACAGGATTTGAAACTAAAGAATGAACATTTATTAAGGTGTCCTATAACAAATAGAAGAAATAGTAATTTGTATGGAGCAGTTTTCTAATTTAAAGAATGCTAAAAGTTATTAAAGTACCTTTAAACCTACATGTACAGTATACTATACCAGACTTCCTGTCTGTATCCTATGAAAGTCTTTAAAAGCCTCAGATGGCAGCCAAAAGGGAGCTTAATATTGAATATGCAGGTCAAAATAGTATCATCTACCCTGGTAAGATTATTAAAAATGCTAGGGATGCAAAATGCATATTAGGGAGGTGTCGTCAGCTTTATGGGGGCACAGACATTTTTTTTTTCCCTGTAAGAGATCCAGATTATACACCCGCTTAGTGATGGTGTAAGTCAGGACCAGGGCCGGACTGGGACTAAAAATAGGCCCTGGCATTTAAAGCACACAGGTCCACCTAGGCGTCAGCATTTGGCCCCAGATGTAGACTCCTCCCGTTACTATTCCTGACTCCTCCCACTTCATAGTCTATGCTCTTACAAATATAATAATTATTAGAACAACATACAAGTATACATCATTCTCTACATTAAAATACACACACAGCAGAGCAAATCATGCAGGGGATTCAAACATGTGCCATAGTTAGATATTTGCTATTGGTTTGGTTCTGTTAGGTAAAGCTGGCGGAGAAGGCATTTTCCCAATTGACCAAGCCCTAGCTTAGCAGTTGTAGAGGATTAGATAGAATTCACTGTAGGAATTTTTTAGGGCAGGGGTGCTGAACACAGAGGATGATACATCTGTGCACACCAAAGCTGAGCCATAAGTACACATTTTGTGCACTATGTACATAAAGAGCATTGGTGACACCATCCACAACCAAAGCAGGGAGAGTGCACGCCGAAAAACATAAAACGGCGTGGTTGGGTCGTGACCGCACAATTGTATCAATAATTCAAATTATACCACACAGTAGTGCCCATTAGTCACATTGCACCGCACAGTAGTGTCCCTTAGTCACATTTCACCGCACAGTAGTGCCCCTTAGTGACATTACGTTACACAGTGGTGCCCCTTTTTCACGTTACTCCACACAGTAGAGCCCATTCAGTTAATGACACACAGATCCCATTCACGTTATGCCACACAGTACAATAGTACTCCTTATAACACATACCACACAGAGTAGTGCCCCTTATAAAAAATTATGCCATACAACAATGCCCCTTATAATACAGTAATGTCCATAACACATTATGCCACACAGCTCTCCCCGACACCATAACCCTTGCGGTAGTGGATAGATCCCCTTCTGTAGATGTGCCCTGATGTCATCAGTTACTGTCCAACATCATTTTTACTATCCACGTGGACATAGAAGGGGAATATAAACCTGTGATGAGCGAAGCGAGCTACCATGCCTGAAGCCTATTCCTCACACAGCTCTCCCCCTGACACACCATCTCCCTCACACATCTCTCCCCCGACACACCATCTCCCTCACACATCTCTCCCCCGACACACCATCTCCTCTGGGCCCCAAAACAGCATCTCCCCCTGACAATGACACCATCTCCCCATGACATTCATACCATCTCCCCCTGACAGTCACACCATCTCCCTCACAAAGCTCTCCCCTTGACACACCATCTCTCCCTGACACACCAGCTCCCCCTGACACAGCTCTCACCCTGACACACCATTCCCCCCTGACACACCATCTTTCCCTGTCACACCATTCCCCCTGACACAGCTCTCATCCTGAGACACTATCTCCCCCTGGCACTGTTCTCCCCCCACCTCACCATCTCCCCATGGCACACCATCTCCCCCTGGCACAGCTCTTACCCTTGCACACCATTCCCCCTGACACAGCTCCCATCCTGAGACACTATCTCCCCCTGGCACTTCATCTCCCCCTGGCATACCATCTCCCCCCTGGCACACCATCTCTCCCTGGCACAGCTCTTCCCCCTCGCACACCATCTCACCCTAACACAGCTCTCACCCTGACACAGCTCTCACCCTGACACAGCGCTCACCCTGACACACCATCTCCCCCCTCTACAGCTCTCCCCCTGGCACTGCTCTCCACATGGCACAGCTCTCCCCAGGGCCCTCCTCACACAGTTTATCCCCCACTCATGCAGCTCAACTTACCTCTGTTGCGCTCCTCATGCCGTCTTCTGAACTGTTCCTTCGCCGCTACCTGCTGCCTGTCACTGATACCGGCGACCGCGTGGGTCTGTCCTCTAACTTCTCTCCATTGTCCTCTTCACGCGGCAGCCCGCAGGAGAGACAGACGCGCGATGACGTCACCGCGCTGTCTCATTCTTCAGTCCCGGCACAATGAGAGGGGTCTTGAGGGAGGCTGGCTCAGTCACTGCCTAGCGCCGTCCGCCAGCCAGCCGCATCTATTCCATTTTATATTGAACTGTAGGCACGGCGGCGGGTGGCAGGCACAGCAAGGCAGAAAGTCTCTATCTGTCAGGCAGCCACAGCACTGCATGTACAGAGTGCTGTAGCCGGGAATACTGCTGCAGCCTGAGCACCCCATTGGCGGCACTGGCCGGACCGGCCCATCTAACCATCGGCCCTTCTGGCATTTGCCAGAACTGCCAGATGGTCAGTCCGGCCCTGGTCAGGACATTACCAATAATATTAATGGGACACAGTTTGCACCCTCTATTCTAACTTTAACCGTTTAACGTAATGTCTAGACACAATGTAAGCTTCAAACACACAAATGTGACACAAAATAAATTCAGTCCAGAAGTGCCCTCACTGGCGAGGGGCAGTGCACATACCAGGGGTGCTAGATAGAAGCTGGAGGGCCTTCAGAAGTGCTAACTTCTCCTGTAGACGATTCTCTACTACTGTGAGGGACAAAACAAGGGTCTCCGCCAAACCCCCCATTTCAGCCATCTGTATCTTGTACATCATGCTGGTTGGTTGAAAACCTGTGTACAAAAAATGTATTCATAACTTGTACATAGAACACTAATTAGACTGGGGTAAGAGGACACAATACAGTTGTTTCAAATCAAACAAAAGGGCTATTAAGAACACATCTGAAATAGATATTGAAAAGATCATTAATGATGGCAAATCCCACAGTACAGGTACTAATCAATAATTTTGCCTTATTCGAGAGATATATTTATATTTTGCCTATTTGGTGCGATAGACGTCAGTGTTGCCTATTTGGTATGATGGATTTCAGTGTTGTCTTTTTTGTGTGATAGACTTCAGTGTTGCCCATTTTGGTGTGATAGATGTCTTGCCAATTTGGTGTGATAATTTTCTGTGTTGCCTATTTGGTGTGATAAGTTTCTGTGTTGCCTATTTGGTGTGGTAGACTTCAGTGCAGAGTATTTGGTGTGGTAGACTTCAGTGCAGTGCATTTGATGTGGTAGACTTCAGTGTAGCCTATTTGCTGTGATAGACTTCAATGTAGCCTATTTGCTGTGATAGAATTCAGTACAGCCTATTTGGTGTGGCAGACTTCAGTACAGCCTATTTGGTGTGGTAGACTTCAGTGCAGCCTATTTGGTGTGGTAGACTTCAGTACTGCCTATTTGGTGTGACAGACTTCAGTATTGCCTATTTGCTGTGATAGACTTCAGTGCAGCCTATTTGGTGTGGTAGACTTCAGTGCAGCCTACTTGCTGTTGTAGACTTCAGTGTTGCCTATTTGGTGTGATACAGTTCAGTGCAGCCTATTTGGTGTTATAGACTTCAATGCAGCCTATTTGGTGTGGTAGACATCAGTGTTGCCTATTTGGTGTGGCAGACTTCAGTGTTGCCTATTTGGTGTGATAGACTTCAGTGTAACCTATTTGATGTGATAGACTTCAGTGTAGCCTATTTGGTGTGATAGACTTCAGTGTAGACTATTTGGTGTGATAGACTTCTGTGTTGTCTAGTTGGTGTGATAGACTTCTGTGTAGGCTATTTAGTGTGATAGACTTCAGTGTGATTTGGTGTGATAGACTTCTGTGTTGTCTATTTGGTGTGATAGACTTCAGTGTAGCCTATTTGGTGTGATAGACTTCAGTGTGATTTGGTGTGATAGACTTCTGTGTTGTCTATTTGGTGTGATAGACTTTTGTGTAGGCTATTTGGTGTGATAGACTTCTGTGTTGTCTATTTGGTGTGATAGACTTCTGAGTAGGCTATTTGGTGTGATAGACTTCTGAGTTGTCTATTTGGTGTGATAGACTTCTGAGTTGTCTATTTGGTGTGATAGACTTCTGTGTTGCCTATTTGGTGTCATGGGCTTCAGTGTAGTCTTTTTGGTGTGATAAACTTTTGTGTTGCCTATTTATTGTCATGGGTTTCATTGCTGTATTTTTGGTGTGGATATAGAGTAGTAAGAGAAGTATTTTTTCCTGGGCATAGTTATACTTTGACACCCCATAATTAATGACATTAAAATTAGCTGCTATCTAACATTATTAAAAAAACAAACAGTACTTAGTTTTAAGGTTTACTGGAAAATAAAATGGTAACACGACATTTGTCAATAAATATCAAACGGTAAGAGACTTGTTTTACCTTCAGGCTGCTTCTTTGCAGACTCTGGCCTGTAAAAATTGGCAACAGAATTGCAAATCTGTATCCGGACCTGAGAACTTGGCACCCGCATCAGACAGCCTACAAGAAACAAGCCATGTCAGCCCTGTACCATTCTCCACAAAACAGGAATACTAGAATCTGCTTCATTCAAACTACATGGATTCATTATCAACATGAGATTCACTAATATCTGTACCTGTAACAGTGACTTAAATGGACTTTTAAATGTTTTGCATGATTACTGAACGTCTGCATTAAATTACACTTTACAATTCATATTCTACTAATATATAATGGTATCTAACCTTGTGTATACTGGTTTTACACTGTTTTTTTAAAGGAACACTATAAAATTACAATATATTCCAGATAAAAGTAAAGGAAAAGCATGGTTTTATCATAGAGGAGAGAATTTGATGTGTTAATTCAACCCCTTTTCTGGGGTCACCTGATTTTCAGATATACAATACACTGCAGAGTGACTAGGTTCTTTTAAGGTTGATAAATGGTGGTGCACTAACAGCTGGGAAAAAACAGCACTATCTCCCCTTGAAGTTTTTCTGTGTAGACTCTCTGGGTGGGATGCAATTATTTTATCGCACCGGGTGCACTAAGCCAGGCCTGGCCAACCTGTGGCTCTCCAGCTGTTGTGAAACTACAAGTCCCAGTGTGCCCTGCCACAGTTTTAGCATTCCCTACTAGCAAAACTGTGGCAGGGCATGCTAGGACTTATAGTTTCACAACAGCTGGAGAGCCACAGGTTGGCCAGGCCTGAACTAAGCCTTGGAGAGAGATAAAGTGGAGAGTGATAAAGTACCAACCAGTCAGCTCTTAACTGTCATGTTACAGGCTGTGTTTGAAAAATGACAGGAGCTGATTCAGGGGCGTATTTATAATGGGTGTCTGGTGTGCGGGGCCCCTGGGTGCAGGGGAGCCCCGCACCGCACACCCTCACCCATAAAACTTACCTCTCCGGAGTCCCACGTCGGCTCCGGTGTCTATGCCTGTAAAAACATCATTTGCGCATGCGCAGTACAGGGAAAATGGCCACCAGGCTCATTTTCCCGGTGACCTGTGTATGCGCTATAGACTTTGGGCACACTCTAGTGCCCAGAATCTATAAGTGCTGTGCTGGCCATGCACCGCTCACTGCGCAGCCAGCGCGCTGGATGGAGAGGAGGGGGCCGTGTCGGAGACTGCACACGGGCCCCCTCCTCTCTAGAAACGCCCCTGAGCTGATTGGTTGGTACTTTATCACTCTCCACTGTATCACTCTCCAAAGCTTAGTGCATTCCCCCCTACATCCCATCTAAAGTGACAGGAGAGCAGGGTGCAATATTCAATTGTTTTTGGGCACACATGCTTTATCGCACATGTCTCGCCCAAAGAGACAGGGTTTAGCCGTGTAAAGCAGCTAAACCTGTCTATAGTCCTGGTTAGGGAGCACAAACTCCCGAAAACAGGACTTATCGTACATTTCTGTTCAGTGGGTGCAAAAAATGGTCCGTTCAGTGGGCGTGTCATGGGATTGCCGTAAGCCAGTCAGTGCAAGCGGTTATGTTTACAGACGGAGTAACTGCACCTGCCAAAGGGCTGGTAGCAAGCTTTGATGGTTGCGACCAATGGTAACGTAAAAGGACACAGCAGTCGGTATTACAGCGTGCACGGACACTATAAGTGGACGTCTCAGTCTTTACACTTTCGACCGAAAAAGGGCATTTGCGTGTGACCCAGAATCAGCCCATAAGTTTAAGTTCAGAAAAATCTTTAATTTTCTTGTTGGTGAAATCTGTATTCAGCTAATACAAAGTAAAGATAAAAACGATACTTTATTGGCTAACGGAGCAGGTTTTATTTGTACGCTTTCAAGACTAGTCACTGTAGATCCATAATACCATGCCGAATGCTGAGACCTAAGCAGACTCAAAAGTGTGCATCTACCGGAAGAGGGTATCAGTTTTATGTGCTGACTGCAGATTATGGGACAAGGCTTCCCTTACAAAACCAATCACGACAGGCTTAAACCTAGTGCTCACCTAACTGAGATAAAGACTCTGCAACAACCTGACCATACGTGGCTTCATCTGACATCTTCTCTTTCAGGAAAGGTAAGCTGGAAATACAGAAATTCACCAGAGCAATAATTAATTGAGGCAAATCTAGCTGGTGACAGACAGCAATAACTGTACAAATATATTTCTTCTTCAGGGTCCATAGGGCTCTACAGGGAAACATTGGGGTGTAGGTGAGACTTGGAGGACCGGACACCAACAGCAAAGCTTTTTCAATCCCAGGATGCTCCGGTCCTTCCCCCTATACCCCGTCCACAGCCTGAGGGCAACTCAGTTTCGTTGGTGTCCGGCAGGAGCTGGATCACCATTTTAACCAAGCTTATTTTTATGATTTTACTTTCTTTCATTTATTTTACTTCAAGAGCAAAAGCGCGAGACAGTTCTTTGGACATCTGCACTGCTGCTCCATCACACCTCTGTGGCGCCATGGCACCAGGCCTTGGCTAGGTACTCCCAACGGAGCACTGAGGGGGACCTAGCTAGCAAGGCTCCCCGGACCCCAGACTGCAGCCGGGACTCAAGGGGACAGGTAAGACGAATCCCTGCTTGCGGGGACCCGTGTCTAATGCACAGTGTTGCAATAAATAAATAGAAGTTTTTAGCATAATCATGGCCAAGGTTATGGGCCTACCCACCCTATCCAGGTAACCTCTGTAGGGTAGGTCCCTAACATACTAGGGTTCAAATCCAGAGCGCAGGACACCCCCAAACCTGCTCCCCGTCGATCCGGCAGCAGTCCTGGGCTCCCGCAGTCCAGCTAGCACAGACTCTGGGGTCCCGCCAAGATCCCCAGATCTATACTGGCATCTCGGCGCCAGCGGGGTGGAGGAGCGGCAGCTTGGACGTCCTATGGACAGTCCGACGCTGTCGCTCTGAAGAGACAAAAAGTAAATTAAAAAAAAAACCTGTGAACTCATAAAATAAAAATAAGCTTAGGGGCTGCTAATCAGCCCCCCCTGTGATAACGGTGATCCGACTCCAGCCGGGCACCTACTCAAACTGAGATGCCTCTGGCTTGGGGGCGGAGTTATAGGGAGAGTGGACCCAGTGCATCCTGGGAGCTGAAAGCTTTAACTGCGTGGTGTCCGGATTTGGTTCCCAACCTATACCCCAAGGTCAACCCTGTGGACCCCCTATGGACCCTGAAGAAGAAGTCTCGGTATTACAGCACCGGGTGCGCAGACTACTACACAGTCACCAAGTGTCAATTCACTCTGCAATGCAGGCCTTGGGGTCCACGGTGTCCACCTTCGACATGATGGAGTTTGCTCAGTTTCCCAGGGCCCTACAACACCTGATTCTCTCCAGGTGGAATGGGCTCCCCCAACTGCTCAGATCCCAGATGATGGGTCTTTTCCCGGAGGTTTGCCTGTCCCTAGCCTGGTGGCTACAGACATCCCACTTGAACAAGGGGTGCCCTTTTGGACCTCGGACTGGGTACTCCTAACCACGGACACAAGCCTCCACGGGTGGGGCGCAGTGGCCGGCCGACACTCCTTCCAAGGACGCTGGAGTCCAGTCAAGGCGATCTTGCCTATCAATGTCCTGGAACTCTGAGCCATCTACAGAGCTCTTACCCTGGCTCAGGATATTCAGGCATCTGAAGGGGTCTGATGGTATATTAGGGGCATGTGGAGGGTTCTTATGGCATATAAATGGCATGTGGAGAGGTCTGATGGTATATAAGGGGAATGTAGAGTGGGTTGTAGAACTGGCACAATGAGGTTAACTAGATTTTATCTGGCACACTGGTAGCAAAAAGTTGTCTACCCATTCCATACACCATGCTCCCCAGTGTCTCCCACAACTATGTTCTAGATACCTCAGCATAGATAACTATATTCTAGATACCTCAGCATAGATAACTATGTTCTAGATAAGGGATTCAGTCGCACACAATGTTCACGGAGTTCAGCTATTTGTTTGGCTACTTTAGCACAAAAATCCCTAAAGTTTTGTAAGGCGCAGGTGTTACACAGTGTGTATGCACAAAGGCGCTGCTGCAACAAAAATCTGCACCTGTCATAGGGCTGTTGCAAAGGCGACCTGTGCCCATTTACTCCATGTAGAGGTACCACACACCAGGCAAATTATTCTCACTGCAAATCCCTGCATTAAGGAATCCCGTCTTTAAGTTGTGATCAAGCAGCTACGACTGTGGATTACTTACCCGCATAGCTTTATAATGTCACACATGGGCTCTATAAAATCTTTATGGTCTTCTGCCTTTTTAGCACAAATATTTAACAGTTTCACTATTTGTGGGAGTTCTTTCAAAAGCTTTTTAGGAATTTCATATTAAGGAAAACACATATGTAGCGTAAGATAATGTTAATTAGATCGCAGACAAATGCATCTTGTGATGTCTACAAAATGGACCTACAGTACATCAGAGTAGGACACAATATTAGGTGGTACAAGGATGCATAGATCACATAAGTGATAGATAGATAGATAGATAGATAGATAGATAGATAGATAGATAGATAGATAGATAGATAGATAGATAGATAGATAGATAGATAGATAGATAGATAAGACAGACTGGTACAGTAGTTCCAACTTCTGTAAGATATTTTTCATTAAAAACATGCTGCTGTATCATATTATCTAGTTACTGTACAGTACTTATGTGTATTACTATATATAGATGTGTAACCTACGTAATTCTGACTTATAAAAAGATCAATCTTATATAGCAAAGGGAAAGAGAGCCACTTCTGCCCTGACATTATCATTTGCTACATGACAGGATGTCTCGCTAATAGATCAAATTTGTTAAAGAATAAATGAATTTTCTGGTAAAGGCAGGCATAACATTCCACCCATAGGTGTTATAGATCTAGGGTCACAATCCTTTCTAAGTGTACTTACAGCAGCACAAAAGGATACAATACCGTGGCAATAATGTTTGGTCAGCTTCTTCAAAACCCTTAATTGCCTCTCTGATAAATTTCTCTGAAAAACATAAACCATCTTTATTGGTTACTAATTCTTATGGCAGGTGCTTATATATTATTACACTTACAAGTACTATTTTTTAAATGAATTACTAAAAAGCACAAGAACATTATACATATAATCATATCAGTGAGAGCAACATGTCCTGTGTGCCATAATATATTGCTAGTTACAATGTCCTACTTCATCTAGGACGGAACCTGTGCCTCGGTCAGATACTGTCTTGCATTCATCACATATAGTGGAGGACATACAATATTGGTGAGGTATATTAACCCTGCTATGGTGCAATGTGATATATATTCATATAGTACCCAGACTATACCACTGTAGACATTGTACCACTGGTACAATGACTTAGCAAAAGATGGAGATGGCAGATCATCACACAGAGCCTTATGTCATCCACCTAAGTGTACTGGTATGGTACACGCATAAACCATTTGCCCCAGATGCGGCTATACCTCAGCATGCACAATACAATACAACAGAGGTTCCCAAACTCCGCCATTACAGTTCATGTTTTAAGGATATCCATGCTTGAGCATAGGTGACTTAATAAGTACCTCAGTCAATTTGCTTTAACCATCTGGACTTCTGAACTCAAGCATGGATATCCTTAAAATCTGGACTGTAATGGCAGAATTTGGGAACCTTTGCACTATAGTAATACTGTACAGTATGTTGGAATTGGAGGAGTGGCCACATTGCAGAGGGGGCTTATCTGTGTCACGGATGGGACATGGCCACACCCCCGGTGGTTTGCCTATCACTAGACTGCCACTGCCCTCTCTCTATTCCCCTTCCTATCACCAGTGCTTAAAGTGGTCCTAGAGAAGTGGTGGAACTCCCTCCCGGCACTTATTTAATAAAGGGACTACGCGCACGTCGCAAAAGGGGTGTGGTCTAAAAAGGGGCATGATCTAAAAAGAAAGGGGCGTGGTCACACAATAGTATCCCCAATTCAAATTACGCCACATAGTTGCACAATCTTATTCACATTACACCGCATAACAGTGTCCCTTATTCATGTAATGACATGCAGTAGTGCCCCTTTTACACAATGCCCACATTAGTGCCCCTTATACGCAATACCCACAGTAGTAGTGTCACTAACACACATAATGCCCACAGTAGTAGTGCCCCTTATACAATGCCCATTGTAGTGGTAGTGCGTCTTATGCAGTGCCCACAGTGGTAGTGCCCCTTATGCAGAGCCCACAGTAGTGGTGCCCCTTATGCAGTGCCCCCAGTAGTAGTGCCCCTAATGCAGTGCCCCCATGAATGGCGCCCCTTATGCAGTGCCCCCTATGCAATGCCCCCATTATTAGTGCTCCAGAGGTAATGCCCCCATTAGTAATGCCCCCTGAAGTAGTGCCCCCAGTAGTAATGCACCCTGTAGTAGTGCCCCCTGTAATAGTGCCCCCTGTAGTAGTGCCCCTTGTAGTAGTGCCCCCAGTAGTAATGTCCCCTGTGGTAGTGCCCCCAGTGGTAATGCCCCGATTAGTAGTGCCCCCTACACACACAAGAAAACAAACACACTACTTAGCTTAAGCCCCGCTCCTGTATATGACCGCTGCCGTCCATCTGGCCGCCCGCTCCTCGGAAGTATGGTAGAGACATCTTGACGTCTCTCCCATAGTGCCCACTGTGGGAACTGGAAGCTGGAGCTCAGGAGTGAACTCCAGCCTCCGGCTGCCGCTGTGGGGAAGGAGCCGGGCGCCCGCTGGTAACGAGATCTCAGCGGGCGCCCGGCATCTCCCTGGGGCGCTGGGCTGACATCCTGTGTTAGGTGGGCCAGAGGAGGCGAAACTAGTTCCGTCTCCAAATGTTACTGATGGAACATTAACCCCTGCCTATCACCCATTTTATGCAGCACATACTAGTGGCAGGTGTGTACAGCACCCATTCCCTGCTGCTCTTGAAGAGGCTTCTATGTAGAGCAGTGTGAAAGAGAGGTGCCTACCAACTCCCAGGCAGATCGGGACAATGCAGTCCCAATTGTGACCACGGGGCAGAGTCCTGAAATAGGGACTGTCCTGCTGAAAATCGGGATGGTTGGGAGGTATGGTGTAGTGTTATGTGTATGACGCGTTTTGACTCTGGATGCACCTATACGCCAGCATCTACAATATTATGTAGTACAGAATTGTGTTGTCTATAAATTGTGCCATAACTGTTCTGTTTAGTCAGTGTTTCCGAGATCTGCCCCTCGGGGACCACTAACAGTGCATGTTTTCCATATCTCTTAGCTGCATCACAGGGGTATTCATTACTTACTAGCACATTTCAATAGATCCACAGGTGTTACCAATTATATCATTTGTAATGTTGTGAAGAGCCTTGGAACACATGCAGTGATAGCAGCCTCAGGAGAAACTGCTCTAACTGTCCCTTATTTCCTATTATGTCAGGGGGGGCAATACACAGTATAATGTGCTTATCTGGCTCAGGGGTCTATTTACTAACCAGTGTTAGGAGACAGTGAAAAGTGCTAAGAAAGTGATAAGGTGCCAGCCAATCAGCTCCCAACTGTCATTTCTCACACAGCCTGTGAGATGACAGTTGTGAGCTGATTGGCTGGCACCTTATCACTTTTCACTCTGTCTCCTAACACTGCTTAGTAAATAGACCCCTCAATCTGTTATTTGGGCTTTACTTTATTCTAAAGTGCAATAAATATTAAATATAATCAGATATATTGTAGGGGAGGTTAACTTAAACTCTTTAAATGTCAGGGCAGAATACAGTAATTGTTAAGATGTTGCTCACTACATACTGCCATACAGTATTTCTCCCATAATCCAGGAGAATGTTATGAATAGAGTGCTCTGTTAACAGCAATATATGCTATGTCAGACTTTTCTGAATATCAGCTATTTGTTTACATAGCAAAATGGAGAAACATAAATGTACAATGACTTACAGAGAATGGATCTTCAAACAACTTGAGCACTCGTTCCAGATCCATAGGTTTAAATTGAACTGCCTGAAAGACAAGATTACCAACATGATAATACAATAATAAGAATGAAAAAAAAAATTGTTTTTATATTTATTACTGAGATACAATTAAATGCTCAAAATACCATAACATATAAATAACTCAATTTAGTCAGCCGCCCTGAGCCGGCCTTGAAAAATTAGGTGCCCTAGGCAAAGATTTTAGCTGGTACCCTTTAAATTGCATCCAGTCCCACTACCATGCATTGTGTTGCCTGCTGGGTGCCCCCCTTGAGCAATGGCGCCCTATGCATTCACCTATATGGCCTATGCCCGGGGCATGCTACACCCCCCTAACCTTTGTACAAATGTAAAGGGACCCATACATTAGCGCCACAATTCCTCGATCCCTTGATGCCGATCGGCTATCAAAACAGGGAAATCGGGGAAATGTTGCATGTTAAAAATCCCTGCTTTGCCGATCCCGATCATTTTTTGGTTGGGATCGGCAAATCAGGGAATAAAACATGATGGATTTCCCCGATGCCCTGACCCAGACGTCGGGGGATCGGGGAATTGCGACAATCAGTCACATATGTAAGGGCCCCTTTAGATCATTTAAATATTTTTTTATGTAAAGCTTTTAAAGTTTTTTAACGATTTCTTAAGCAGTGGCTATGTATGAGGATTCCTATGGTGCTCCAAACAATCAGCTCCTGTCATTTTTCAAACATATGACAGTTAGTAGCTGATTGGCTGGAGCACCATTTAAGATTAGTAATGATTGATAGCAAGAATATCACTGGTTGATAAATCTGGGCCAAAATCCAGTATCTGCTAAGAAAATAAAGTTCTATTTCCTTCAAAATAATAATAAAAACAGAAAAGTGTAGCGGAACAGACAGTAAAAAGTTGTGTAATAATGAAATACATATGATTAAAGTACATACGAGAAAGAGAAAAAGTTGGGTCTCTACTGAGCATGTGCGATCCAGCGTATGCACCCACTGTGGCTGTGTCTTTGTTCTTCTCTTTTAAGACCAAAGTGGGGGTCGTGGGGAGAGTGGGATCCTCAGTAAGGGGATGACCAGGCATTGCTGGGCCCCATCATTTCAGGGCCCCACAGCGGCTGCACCAACTTAGTTTCGCCACTGGATGCCGCCATAATGTGTGCTGACCCAAATACTCATGAGTTTGCAGCCTATACATATACATTCACTAGGGCACCAATAAGGGACAAAACAGATTAGTCACAAGGCACTGGCTCATGGTTACTTGACTGACTGCATTCTCTTCTTCACAGAGCCTATAAAACACAGGTGGACATTGGGGGCGATTCTGAGTCTGGCAAATCTGCGGCTGCTATTCCGTACTTAGGGCCTGATTCGGAGCCGGACACTCTGACAGAGCGCTCGCTCTGAATCAGGGCTGGGTTGTTTTTTTTTAGAACGGCCTCCTGGCCGCTCGCATAGCTGTGGGTGACCACCCACAGCTACAGCGAGCGGCCATGATGATGATCGCGATGGTCAAGACCATCACGACCATCGGGCTTGCGACGAGACCCTTGTGGTAGGGTCTCGTGGCCGCAAGCCCCAGACAGCTTTCGGCTCAAACAGAGCCGAAAGCTCTCCCAGTGACATCACTTGTGATGTCAGTGGGGCTGCCCCCAGACGGTAGGCATTCTCATGGGAACGCCTCCGTCTGGGCAGCCACCCCCCCGGCCCGCCCACCAAAGGGGGCGTGCTGTCACTCAACATCGACAGCACGCCCCCTTTGGTGTGAGACCCGGAGCGATGGAGTGCCCATCGCTATCCGGGTCTCACGCATGAGCACGATGGAGCCGGCTCCGTCGTGCGCATGCGCTCTGGGCCACCATCGACCCGGTTGCGAGCGCTCAGCGCTTGCGACCGGGTCTGAATCAGGCCCTTACTTCCTTATGCTGATGTGAGAATTTGCTCGTGTATGCCAGGGATCATACGGAAGGCCATTCAGCTCACTGTTTTTACATCTGCAGCTGCCATCAGTAGTATATGGAAATGCACCCACCTCATGCTGGGTGCAAAAGATCTGTCTGAAACACGTCCCATCTCTGTCTGGCCACTACGATCCAGCACAGGTGTTTGCTGGCACTCCCACTACACTCTCAGACCGCCCAGAAACGCACATTTCATGGAAAGAGTAATAAATCCATCTGCAATTGCAATCCCTGGCCTTGTCTGGTGCATGCACAGTCAGCGATTTATTTCTACAGCGCATGTACAGTATATAGATATCTTCCAAATCCATCCGCAACCAATTCTGAATGAGACTCACTGCATAATATACACACTCAGATCTAGTAAATGTATCATTACACAAATACTCATGAATAAATACTTACATGTATGTGGGCTGTGCACCCAAACGCCACCCCCTTCACAAATAAAAATAAAAATAGCCTGCACTTTAGATTTATGCTAGGGATGGCCATCGACCATCGATGATTCCTAATCATCGATGGTTTATGGCTGATGTCGAATGCTTTTACCATCGATGGGGGATAACCATATGGTTGGCACAGCATAACCTAATGTTGTTTGTTTTTTTTAACAAGGTGCCGGGACACGGAACATAGCTCCACCCCTGACACATGGGAAGCCATGCCCCCATCTTCTGATTGGCCCACAGGCCAGTCAGTCAAAGAACAGGGATGACCATCGGTTGGTGAAACAATCGATGGTCATCCATTGCATAGTTGGTAAGCATCGATGGCCACTTGCTATATTACCATCTATGGTAACCACACTAATGGCCATCCCTAATTTATGCAAAAGTTCTGCTCTACAAGTGTAGTGAGAGCTTTTATATACTAGTACAGTATATGGGACCAAGCATATGAGAAAGGGAGATTTATATCAGTTTTCAGCTGCTGAGCTGGTGGGTTTAAGCAATTTTGTGATGGAACTTGGGGCCCGATTCTGACCCGCTCGCGAGCGCTGTACGCCCGCAAGCGGGTCGATGGTACCCAAGTGCACATGCGCACGACGGGGGGAGCTCCGTCATGTGCATGCGCGAGACCCGGCGAGCGACGGGGAATCCGTCGCTTGGGGTCTCGCACCAAAGGGGTCGTGCTGTCGATGGTGAGTGACAGCATGCCCCCTTTGGTGGGCGTGCCGGGGGCATGGCTGTCAGACGGAGGCTTTCCCATGGGAACGCCTACCGTCTGGGTCCGGCCCCACTGACATCACTAGTGATGTCAGTGGGAGTGATTTTGGCTCTGATAGAGCCAAAATCACTCCAGGGCTTGCGGCAGCGAGACCCTACCGCAGGGTCTCGTCGCAAGCCCGATGGTCGCGATGGTCTTGACCATCACGACCATCATCATGGACACTCGCATAAGCTGTGGGTTTTAACCCACAGCTATGCGAGCGTCCAGGAGGCCGCTCCAATTTTAGGTAGGCCGGGCCTGATTCAGAGCGAGCGCTCTGGTCAGAGCGTCCGGCTCTGAATCAGGCCCTTGGAGGACTAGTACACTCCCCATCACGTTGTGGTTACTATATTTAGTTCTTGTATTTCTCTTCTTTGAATATCCCGCCACAGTATATATTTATTAGCAACACAAAAGTAATGAAAACATAAAATTAAATCCTGTCCTGTTTGGCTCTAACTAAACAAAATAATTCCCTCTCTCAAAGTGGGGGGACCTAACATCCCTCTCACAAAATAGCATAGTACTTACATTCATTAATCACAGTGTCTCTCAACGGGTCTCTGACCTGTTCCACAGGCAGTGAGAGACTAACTACAGAGACTGACACACCCTTTCTAAGCCTCTCATAGGTAACATGTCAATCAAGGCTGCTAATCAGCTTCTATCAACCAGACAGAAGCTAAAAACCTGGGGCATATATATCTCCCCTTGACACATACTTGCCGACAATCTGGCTGGCCCTTCCGCGAGGGAGCAGCCAGATCGGCATGACTGGGGGGCGTGGCCAGCAAACGGGGCGGGGACGGCCAGTCGATGAGTGTTTGCCGAGCGGGGGGCAGAGCCACACAATCACGTCATTTTGGCCCACCCCCCGCTACACACTGCCGATATTACAGGCGGTGTGAAGCTGGGGACGGGGCCAAAATGACGCGATTCCACGTGAATCGCGTCACCGCCGTCCCCCGCTGCGGGGGCTTTACATGTAAGTGCGGGGGAATAGGAGGGGTCGCCGGCAGCCGGGAGGATTGCCTGCCTTCCCGGGAGGTCGGGAGCGGCACCCGATATTCGGGAGGCTCCCGACCAAATCAGGAGGGTAGGCAAGTATGCCTTGACAGCATTTCCAGTGTTTTTGTCACTATAATAATCGTAAAGTTTAGAATAATAATATAAGAATCAGCAGAAAAAAACAAACAAAGGTGTCTGTGCTTAGTTAACAATAAGTAATGGCAATGTAATATCAATATATCACTAAAGAACAATAGCTTCCAGTCACAGCAACTGCAACTAAAACGCCACTTAACCTAATGTTTTCAAACACAGTAAAATTGTATCACTAAACAAGTGGGTGCGGAATGGGATTGAAATGGGGTTCAAATCCTAACAGCGGATGCCCGACAGGATCAAGATCCCGACAGAGGCAGGTAAGTACCCTAACCTCCCCTACCCCCCCCCTTAACTCTAACCCTCCCTTAGTGGTGCCTAACCCTAACCTACCCCCCTACTGCCTAACCCTAACCTACCCCCGGGGTGCCTAACCCTAACCCCCCTTACCGCTCCCTAAACCTAATCCTTCCGGGGGGTGCCTATCCCTAACCTCTCCCTGGGGGTGTCTAACCCTAACCCTCCCCCCTAGGGGTGCCTAACCCTAATATCCCCCCCAAACTTAACCCTAACCCCGCTAGACTCCCTAATCCTAAAGTGGCTAACGCTAAGGGTGCCCCAGACTTACCTTCGTTCAGGATGTTGTCCTTGGCGTTCTGGTGTCGGGATTATGATAGGCGTCGGTATTTCGATGAATATCATAACTCCCTAGCCGGCATTCCACTGTCGGGATTGTGGCCGCCAGTCACATGACTACATCCCAGTGGGTGCTATATATTTCTGTAGTGCCATTAAACTAATCACAGGAGGGTCTGTTGTGTGTGGTTCCGCTCTAGACTTTATCACACTCCATCTATTTGAAATTTTACCTATTTTAATAATTATCTTGGTTTTACCAACTTACTAAGGGCTGATTTGGTGTTTTGCTGCGATATACCATAGACGGTAATCGCATGAAAAATCCAACTTTAGATAGCATTAGACCATCGGACCAAACATTGAATAATTTCCATAGACAGAAATGCAAATGCCGTATTTATTAAGCATCGTGTTAGTAAACCAATAGCAGCTGCAGAAACATCACAGCAGAATAGTCCAAAAAATATAGACCTGGCTGTGAGCAGCACGTTCTGTGCAGGCTTTGGTGGATAAAGCAGTAAATAAAAAAATAAGTGATGAAAAATTGGGGAGGGGGAACTGCGGGGGGTCCAGTCGGGGGGGGCTTACGTTATACCAGGAAGACACACAGCGAGGGGTCTGCCTTTCTGGACTCAAGCATGCGCAAGTATGGAAAGGCAAGGGATACACAAAAAAAGATGAGCATAGGTTTGATTTTGGCTTGGATCCGCCTGGCAAGTTCGGATCTCAGAACAAGGCAAAACGTCACCTTTCACGGAGATCTGGGCACAGATGTTGGTGTAAGAAGACGTTTTGCCTCATTTCCAGATTTGAACTTGGTGGAAAGATCTGAGCCAAAACCAAATCGCTCATCTCTAGTAAAAAGAACACAGTGATACACATTTTACACTCCAGAAAGGGTCTTGCACCCAACTGTAAGTGACCCCTAGAGTGCATACAGTATTTAGCACAGTGGGATTAACTTGTACAGTATACAGGCCAAGCATAGAAGGGATATGCGGATAAACTGAATATTTATCAATCATGAAGGTTCAGTATATAAAGGGCATAATGGGGCCTTAACTGTATCTTCACATGACCAAACACTGTATATTGTATACTGGGCACAAAGACTATGGGGGAGAGTCAATTAGAAGCAAGTTTCCCTCAATACCTCACAAACTGATGTAACGTTGGTTATCCGGCAGGAAAGCCCCTCACTCATTTTTGCTGGAACCCATAGAGGTGTTGGAATAACTAGTCTTGGCCTCACTATTAATATCAATAATGTATAACATCATACATAGGGGCAGATGTACTAAGCTCTGGAAAGTGATACATTGGAGAGTGATAAACTACCAACCAATCAGCTCCTAACTGTCATTTTGAAACACAGCCTGTAACACGTCAGTTAGGAGCTGAGTGGCTGGTACTTTATCACTTTTTTTAATTTATCACTTTCCAGAGCTTAGTACATCTCCCCCATTAAAATGTTAATTAAAATGTGTTTTGGGGTATTATTTCATGCATTATTTACGTCTTGCTTGTTTTCTACCCAAGCAGCAGTCTTGAAAGATGGAAAGTAGACAGAAGCAGCAGATAAATAAAAGAAAGGTGATAGGAACTGATTGATTGATTGATTGATTGATTGTTTGATTGAATGCAGTAAAAGAAGACTTTGGTGAATATGGAGATGGTAAAGTGACAGATGTGTATTAAATGACAGGTGTATAATAGGAAGCTTATCACACATCATTACAAATTATATTGTGCAATTCTCCTTTATGGAATGTAGAACATGGGTGATGTCATGCTGTGATGTCATAATGGTAACTTCCTATACCAGTGCTTTGTTGTTGCTGCCTCTCTCACACACCCAGGACACTGACATAGGATTATCATTGTTGTTATTAACATTCTCCATATACATCTCTTGCACCCTGATATATACCTCATATACGCACAGCCATCTGAGGGAAAGTTACCTGCGTGAGGTAAGTATCTTATCAAAGACAAGGGCGCCTCACCTGGGTGTGCCTGCAGACTTGGAGATTGACAACTCTAAAATATGACCTTGAGCTTATTTACTTCTACAATTGGAGGTTCTAGTGTTATATCTCAGCCATTTGGGAAATTTTGTGCTTCTCAAAAAGGGATGACCATCCTCTTCAGTAAATTGTGCAATCTTTACACTAATGTGAATAGCAAAGTCGTAACAAGACTTTTTGGTGCCCTGCGCCAGAAAGAGCATTGGCGCCCCCCCCCCCATTTTTCAAATAGGGGCATAAGATAGTGCACCTGAAAAAGGGCCAGGGCCTCATGAGGAAGGGCCAGGGATGAGATAGGGGAGGCCAGGAGATGCTGGGGATAAAAGAAGAGGAAGCTACAAGTGAGAATGATAATAAACAGAAAAATTGACAGGCCCAAACAGCGCCCCCTGCCCTGTGGTGCCCTATGCCATGGCACAGGTCGCACTACCCATGTTACGGCCCTGGTGAATAGGGCAGTGTCAGGCGATGTGGACAGGATCTATATTAATGATATCAGGCAATGTTAGCTATAACTATGGTGTAATGTATATTTCATATGTTCATATTTGAGTGTTAGGTAATGTAACTATAACTATGCATAGCCTCCTAATGCCCAGAGGGACAGGCAGTCCTTCAAACCATGGGTCCCCAGAGGTTTCCTCCACTGGGGTTTTTCCTCTGCTGAGTGCTGAAGGATGACTCTTTGTGAGTCATGAGGCTTCCACCATCTTGGTCCTCTTATAGGACAAGCTTGTAAGAGCCCGCGGCCAATTTGGTCAATAATTTCCAACTTTATAATGCAGAGTAAAAAAAAGTGTAACTGTACTTGTGTTAAAAACTCTTAATTAATGTATTTTAAATAGATTTTGCTTGATTTGGTCCTTGTTTTATGAATGGAGGCTTTCAGAAGGTGAAGAGGATATGAAACGTGAAAAACGCACCTTCTGCAAGCACCTGCAATAAACCCACCCCCATACTTGCAGCCCCCCCCTAAAATCTATTTTGCTAGTTTTTAAGTTTGTACTTTTTTGCCCCCTTTTTCAAAGTCATTTTTTGGGGTATTCTTAAAAAAAATTAGGATTTTTTTGACGCAGTTAACCTTTGGGGACCTGTCCCTAGGGTGAAGGGTGGTTTCCTCACCTTTGCACCCCAAAACCGCAATTCTGCACTTTTTTCTGCCTGGTTTCATAGGTAAATCTTTTTCGCCTATACCAATACATTGACTTTCGACACCGGCGAAAAGTCGCCACAATTGAATACGGGGTTAAGTTTTCGCCTGGCGAAATGACGTCACCGACGAAACTTTTTTGCAGAAAGCGGCTTTTCGCACCTAATTGAATATGCCCCTTAGTGTCCCTGTTTTAAATGTAACTGCTGAGTGCTGAAGGATGACTCTTGTGAGTCATTAGGCTCCCACCATCTTGGTCCTCTTATAGGACAAGCTTGTAAGAGCCCGCAGCCAATCTTGGTCAATAACTTCCAACTTTATAATGCAGAGTAAAAAAAAGTGTAACTGTACTTGTGTTAAAACTCTTAATTAATGTATTTTAAATAGATTTTGCTTGATTTGGTCCTTGTTTTATGAATGGAGGCTTTCAGAAGGTGAAGAGGATATGAAACGTGAAAAACGCACCTTCTGCAAGCACCTGCAATAAACCCACCCCCCATACTTGCAGACCCCCCCCCTAAAATCTATTTTGCTAGTTTTTAAGTTTCTACTCTTTTGCCCCCTTTTTCAAAGTAATTTTTTGGGGTATTCTTAAAAAAAATTAGGATTTTTTTGACGCAGTTAACCTTTGGGGACCTGTCCCTAGGGTGAAGGGTGGTTTCCTGACCTCTGCACCCCAAAACCGCAATTCTGCACTTTTTTCTGCCTGGTTTCATAGGTAAATCTTTTTCGCCTATACCAATACATTGACTTTCGACACCGGCGAAAAGTCGCCACAATTGAATACAGGGATAAGTTTTCGCCTGGCGAAATGACGTCACCGACGAAACTTTTTTGCAGAAAGCGGCTTTTCGCACCTAATTGAATATGCCCCTTAGTGTCCCTGTTTTAAATGTATGCATGTTTCCCTTTAAGTTGTCCTTTCACTATACACAGACCCCTGAGCAACTAAACACAAAATATAATACCCCCCCCCCGTACTTGTACAACTTTCTATGCTACTTTTCTTCTACCGGTACTAAGATGTTATTATACTCATTATTACATATTTCTGACTAAACACTGATTTCGTATTCAGTACTTAATTGTAATAATTTTAATATATTGCACATATATATATATATATATATATGCAGTGGCAAACCCAGGATTTCTAGAGGGGGGGTTCCAAATGCTTGATTTTAGAGTGAGTGTGGCCAGTCCATGAAGAGGGCATAATTAGCACTTCATATGTGTCATACAAAGTGTATTGTATGTCATAATTCCAGCATATACAGGTCCAGCAACCACAGTAAGCCACTAGATGTGGCAGGAGTGCCATCCTGCCTGAGCTGAATGTTTTTATTTCCGATGTGGGCACTATTCCAGAGGGGGAGCAGCAGAAGAACCTAGCACTGCCCTGGACATATATGTACATACTGGTCTCCTTAGGCACTGGATAGTGTATTACACAGTATTAAAAATTAACCTATTGATGGTCTATAGCAGTGCACCCCTAACAGTGCAGGTTTTCCTGATCTCCTAGTTGGTGCACAGGTGTATTTATACTGGCTGACACATGTTAAAACAGCCACAAGTGGTGCTACTTATTTAATTTGTGATACTGAGAACATGCAGCACTAGTAAATTTCTATTATATTACTTTTTCTATTGTGGTCATGGTGTGGGCTTGGGAGGGGGGTTTCCAGGCAACCAGAAACCCCCCCTGCGTTTGCCTATGATATATATATATATATAGAGTGAAGACTGAAAATTGCATAGACATTCTCAGGGGCTACATTCCCATTGCAATGCCTGTAGGAGTAGGACACTAGTGCAGACAGCGATGCTCAGGGCCGGCTGTCATTAATACCTCTTGCTCCCCCAGGTCTGTGTTGGTCACCACCAGCCTCACCACGGGGCGCCCATTCTTTTTGCCATTCTCCGGCCGGGGAGTTCCGGTCAAGGTCATGCCGGGGCTCGGTTCTCGGGCGGTTGTCACCTCCTGGGCTGCCGGCATGGCTGGCAGGAAGAGTGGCTGCGGCCGGGGCTGGTGATTTCCCCGGGATCTCTCTCCCGGGACCTGGTTGTCAACACAAGCGAGACAGCGTTGCCATAGTGAGAAGACGCGCACAAGATACAGTACAGGGCTAAGGAAGCCGCAGAAGGTCACTCACCCTCCATTCTCTCTCTGCCAAACATACAGTAGCTGGGATCAGTCCTACATAGGTCACTATTAGGTCAGGGGAGAATAGGGGTACAGAGTATTATAGGTGCCTGGGCAGCAGTTCTGTATATTGTTTTTAGATCAGGGGCGAATAGGGGTAGAGAGATATTATAGGTGCCTGGGCAGCAGTATTTTATATTGTTATTAGTTCAGGAGAGACTATAAGTAGAGAGGTATTATAGGTGCCTGGTAGCAGTTCTATATATTGTGGTATTAGATCAGGAGAGACTATAAGTAGAGAGGTATTATAGGTGCCTGGTAGCAGTTCTATATACTGTGGTATTAGATCAGGAGAGACCATAAGTAGAGAGGTATTATAGGTGCCTGGTAGCAGTTCTATATAAAGTGGTATTAGATCAGGGGATAATATAAGTAGAGAGGTATTATAGGTGCCTGGTAGCAGTTCAATATACTGTGGTATTAGATCAGGAGAGACTATAACTAGAGAGGTATTATAGGTGCCTGGTAGCAGTTCTATATACTGTGGTATTAGATCAGGAGAGACTATAAGTAGAGAGGTATTATAGCTGCCTGGTAGCAGTTCTATATACTGTGGTATTAGATCAGGAGAGACTATGAGTAGAGAGGTATTATAGCTGCCTGGTAGCAGTTCTATATACTGTGTTATTAGATCAGGAGAGACTATAAGTAGAGAGGTATTATAGCTGCCTGTTAGCAGTTCTGTATACTGTGTTATTAGATCAGGAGAGACTATAAGTAGAGAGGTATTATAGGTGCCTGGTAGCAGTTCTGTATACTGTGTTATTAGTTCAGGAAAGACTATAAGTAGAGAGGTATTATAGGTGCCTGGTAGCAGTTCTATATACTGTGTTATTAGATCAGGAGAGACTATAAGTAGAGAGGTATTATAGGTGCCTGGTAGCAGTTCTATATACTGTGGTATTAGATCAGGAGAGACCATAAGTAGAGAGGTATTATAGGTGCCTGGTAGCAGTTCTATATATTGTGGTATTAGATCAGGAGAGACTATAAGTAGAGAGGTATTATAGGTGCCTGGTAGCAGTTCTATATAAAGTGGTATTAGATCAGGGGATAATATAAGTAGAGAGGTATTATAGGTGCCTGGTAGCAGTTCAATATACTGTGGTATTAGATCAGGAGAGACTATAACTAGAGAGGTATTATAGGTGCCTGGTAGCAGTTACATATACTGTGGTATTAGATAAGGAGAGACTATAAGTAGAGAGGTATTATAGGTGCCTGGTAGCAGTTCTATATACTGTGGTATTAGATCAGGAGAGACTATAAGTAGAGAGGTATTATAGCTGCCTGGTAGCAGTTCTATATACTGTGGTATTAGATCAGGAGAGACTATGAGTAGAGAGGTATTATAGCTGCCTGGTAGCAGTTCTATATACTGTGTTATTAGATCAGGAGAGACTATAAGTAGAGAGGTATTATAGCTGCCTGTTAGCAGTTCTGTATACTGTGTTATTAGATCAGGAGAGACTATAAGTAGAGAGGTATTATAGGTGCCTGGTAGCAGTTCTGTATACTGTGTTATTAGTTCAGGAAAGACTATAAGTAGAGAGGTATTATAGGTGCCTGGTAGCAGTTCTATATACTGTGTTATTAGATCAGGAGAGACTATAAGTAGAGAGGTATTATAGGTGCCTGGTAGCAGTTCTATATACTGTGGTATTAGATCAGGAGAGACTATAAGTAGAGAGGTATTATAGGTGCCTGGTAGCAGCTGTATATACTGTGGTATTAGATCAGGAGAGACTATAAGTAGAGAGGTATTATAGGTGCCTGGTAGCAGTTCTATATACTGTGTTATGAGATCAGGAGAGACTATAAGTAGAGAGGTATTATAGGTGCCTGGTAGCAGTTCTATATACTGTGGTATTAGATCAGGAGAGACTATAAGCAGAGAGGTATTATAGGTCCCCGGTAGCACTTCTATATACTGTGGTATTAGATCAGGAGAGACTATAAGCAGAGAGGTATTATAGGTCCCCGGTAGCACTTCTATATACTGTGGTATTAGATCAGGAGAGACTATAAGCAGAGAGGTATTATAGGTGCCCGGTAGCACTTCTATATACTGTGGTATTAGATCAGGAGAGACTATAAGCAGAGAGGTATTATAGGTGCCCGGTAGCAGCTCTATATACTGTGGTATTAGATCAGGAGAGACTATAAGCAGAGAGGTATTATAGGTGCCCGGTAGCCTGGTAGCAGTTCTATATACTGTGGTATTAGATCAGGAGAGACTATAAGTAGAGAGGTATTATAGGTGCCTGGTAGCAGTTCTATATACTGTGTTATGAGATCAGGAGAGACTATTAGTAGAGAGGTATTATAGGTGCCTGGTAGCACTTCTATATACTGTGGTATTAGATCAGGAGAGACTATAAGCAGAGAGGTATTATAGGTGCCCGGTAGCACTTCTATATACTGTGGTATTAGATCAGGAGAGACTATAAGCAGAGAGGTATTATAGGTGCCCGGTAGCACTTCTATATACTGTGGTATTAGATCAGGAGAGACTATAAGCAGAGAGGTATTATAGGTGCCCGGTAGCCTGGTAGCAGTTCTATATACTGTGGTATTAGATCAGGAGAGACTATAAGTAGAGAGGTATTATAGGTGCCTGGTAGCAGTTCTATACTGTGTTATTAGATCAGGAGAGACTATAAGCAGAGAGGTATTACAGGTGCCTGGTAGCAGTTCTATATACTGTGGTATTAGATCAGGAGAGACTATAAGTAGAGAGGTATTACAGGTGCCTGGTAGCAGTTCTATATACTGTGGTATGAGATCATTAGAGACTATAAGTAGAGAGGTATTATAGGTGCCTGGTACCAGTTCTATATACTGTGGTATGAGATCAGGAGAGACTATAAGTAGAGAGGTATTATAGGTGCCTGGTAGCAGTTCTATATACTGTGGTATTAGATCAGGAGAGACTATAAGCAGAGAGGTATTATAGGTGCCTGGTACCAGTTCTATATACTGTGGTATGAGATCAGGAGAGACTATAAGTAGAGAGGTATTATAGGTGCCTGGTAGCAGTTCTATATACTGTGGTATTAGATCAGGAGAGACTATAAGCAGAGAGGTATTATAGGTGCCTGGTAGCAGTTCTATATACTGTGGTATTACATCAGGAGAGACTATAAGCAGAGAGGTATTATAGGTGCCTGGTAGCACTTCTATATACTGTGGTATTAGAAGAGACTATAAGTAGAGAGGTATTATAGGTGCCTGTAGCAGTTCTGTATACTGTGGTATTAGATCAGGAGAGACTATAAGCAGAGAGGTATTATAGGTGCCTGGTAGCAGTTCTATATACTGTGGTATTAGAAGAGACTATAAGCAGAGAGGTATTATAGGTGCCTGTAGCAGTTCTATATACTGTGGTATTAGATCAGGAGAGACTATAAGTAGAGAGGTATTATAGGTGCCTGGTAGCAGTTCTATATACTGTGTTATTAGAAGACACTATAAGTAGAGAGGTATTATAGGTGCCTGGTAGCAGTTCTATATACTGTGTTATTAGATCAGGAGAGACTATAAGTAGAGAGGTGTTATAGGTGCCTGTAGCAGTTCTGTATACTGTGGTATTAGATCAGGAGAGACTATAAGTAGAGAGGTATTATAGGTGCCTGGTAGCAGTTCTATATACTGTGGTATTAGATCAGGAGAGACTATAAGCAGAGAGGTATTATAGGTGCCTGGTAGCACTTCTATATACTGTGGTATTAGAAGAGACTATAAGTAGAGAGGTATTATAGGTGCCTGTAGCAGTTCTGTATACTGTGGTATTAGATCAGGAGAGACTATAAGTAGAGAGGTATTACAGGTGCCTGGTAGCAGTTCTATATACTGTGGTATTAGATCAGGAGAGACTATAAGTAGAGAGGTATTATAGGTGCCTGTAGCAGTTCTGTATACTGTGGTATTAGATCAGGAGAGACTATAAGTAGAGAGGTATTATAGGTGCCTGGTAGCAGTTCTATATACTGTGGTATTAGATCAGGAGAGACTATAAGTAGAGAGGTATTATAGGTGCCTGGTAGCAGTTCTATATACTGTGGTATGAGATCAGGAGAGACTATAAGTAGAGAGGTATCATAGGTGCCTGGTAGCAGTTCTATATACTGTGGTATGAGATCAGGATATACTATAAGTAGAGAGGTATTATAGGTGCCTGGTAGCAGTTACATATACTGTGGTATTAGATCAGGAGAGACTATAAGCAGAGAGGTATTATAGGTGCCTGGTAGCAGTTCTATATACTGTGGTATGAGATCAGGAGAGACTATAAGTAGAGAGGTATTATAGGTGCATGGTAGCAGTTCTATATACTGTGTTATTAGATCAGGAGAGACTATAAGTAGAGAGGTATTATAGGTGCCTGGTAGCAGCTCTATATACTGTGTTATTAGATCAGGAGAGACTATAAGTAGAGAGGTATTATAGGTGCCTGGTAGCAGTTCTATATACTGTGGTATTAGAAGAGACTATAAGCAGAGAGGTATTATAGGTGCCTGGTAGCAGTTCTATATACTGTGGTATTAGATCAGGAGAGACTATAAGTAGAGAGGTATTATAGGTGCCTGGTAGCAGTTCTATATACTGTGGTAACAAATCAGGAGAGACTATAAGCAGAGAGGTATTATAGGTGCCTGGTACCAGTTCTATATACTGTGGTATGAGATCAGGAGAGACTATAAGTAGAGAGGTATTATAGGTGCCTGGTAGCAGTTCTATATACTGTGGTATTAGATCAGGAGAGACTATAAGCAGAGAGGTATTATAGGTGCCTGGTAGCAGTTCTATATACTGTGGTATTAGAAGAGACTATAAGTAGAGAGGTATTATAGGTGCCTGTAGCAGTTCTATATACTGTGGTATTAGATCAGGAGAGACTATAAGTAGAGAGGTATTATAGGTGCCTGGTAGCAGTTCTATATACTGTGGTATTAGATCAGGAGAGACTATAAGTAGAGAGGTATTATAGGTGCCTGGTAGCACTTCTATATACTGTGTTAGTAGATCAGGAGAGACTATAAGCAGAGAGGTATTATAGGTGCCTGGTAGCAGTTCTATATACTGTGTTATTAGATCAGGAGAGACTATAAGTAGAGAGGTATTATAGGTGCCTGGTAGCAGTTCTATATACTGTGGTATTAGATCAGGAGAGACTATAAGCAGAGAGGTATTATAGGTGCCTGGTACCAGTTCTATATACTGTGGTATGAGATCAGGAGAGACTATAAGTAGAGAGGTATTATAGGTGCCTGGTAGCAGTTCTATATACTGTGGTATTAGAAGAGACTATAAGTAGAGAGGTATTATAGGTGCCTGTAGCAGTTCTATATACTGTGGTATTAGATCAGGAGAGACTATAAGTAGAGAGGTATTATAGGTGCCTGGTAGCAGTTCTATATACTGTGTTATTAGAAGAGACTATAAGTAGAGAGGTATTATAGGTGCCTGGTAGCAGTTCTATATACTGTGTTATTAGATCAGGAGAGACTATAAGTAGAGAGGTATTATAGGTGCCTGGTAGCAGTTCTATATACTGTGTTATTAGATCAGGAGAGACTATAAGTAGAGAGGTATTATAGGTGCCTGGTAGCAGTTCTATATACTGTGTTATTAGATCAGGAGAGACTATAAATAGAGAGGTATTATAGGTGCCTGGTAGCAGTTCTATATACTGTGGTATTAGTTCAGGAGAGACTATAAGTAGAGAGGTATTATAGGTGCCTGGTTGCAGTTCTTTATACTGTGGTATTAGATCATTAGAGACTATAAGTAGAGAGGTATTATAGGTGCCTGGTAGCAGTTCTATATACTGTGGTATTAGATCAGGAGAGACTATAAGTAGAGAGGTATTATAGGTGCCTGGTAGCAGTTCTATATACTGTGTTATTAGATCAGGAGAGACTATAAGTAGAGAGGTATTATAGGTGCCTGGTAGCAGTTCTATATACTTTATTATTAGATCAGGAGAGACTATAAGTAGAGAGGTATTATAGGTGCCTGGTAGCAGTTCAATATACTGTGGTATTAGATCAGGAGAGACTATAAGTAGAGAGGTATTATAGGTGCCTGGTAGCAGGTCTATATACGGTGTTATTAGATCAGGAGAGACTATAAGTAGAGAGGTATTATAGGTGCCTGGTAGCAGTTCTATATACTGTGTTATTAGATCAGGAGAGACTATAAGTAGAGAGGTATTATAGGTTCCTGGTAGCAGTTCTATATACTGTGTTATTAGATCAGGAGAGACTATAAGTAGGAAGGTATTATAGGTGCCTGGTAGCAGTTCTATATACTGTGGTATGAGATCAGGAGAGACTATAAGTAGAGAGGTATTATAGGTGCCTGGTAGCAGTTCTATATACTGTTGTATTAGATCGGGAGAGACTATAAGTAGAGAGGTATTATAGGTGCCTGGTAGCAGTTCTATATACTGTGTTAGATCGGGAGAGACTATAAGTAGAGAGGTATTATAGGTGCCTGGTAGCAGTTCTATATACTGTGTTATTAGATCAGGAGAGACTATAAGTAGAGAGGTATTATAGGTGCCTGGTAGCAGTTCTATATACTGTGTTATTAGATCAGGAGAGACTATAAGTAGAGAGGTATTATAGGTGCCTGGTAGCAGTTCTATATACTGTGGTATTAGATCAGGAGAGACTATAAGTAGAGAGGTATTATAGGTGCCTGGTAGCAGTTCTTTATACTGTGGTATTAGATCATTAGAGACTATAAGTAGAGAGGTATTATAGGTGCCTGGTAGCATTTCTATATACTGTGGTATTAGATCAGGAGAGACTATAAGTAGAGAGGTATTATAGGTGCCTGGTAGCAGTTCTATATACTGTGTTATTAGATCAGGAGAGACTATAAGTAGAGAGGTATTATAGGTGCCTGGTAGCAGTTCTATATACTGTGTTATTAGATCAGGAGGGACTATAAGTAGAGAGGTATTATAGGTGCCTGGTAGCAGTTCAATATACTGTGGTATTAGATCAGGAGAGACTATAAGTAGAGAGGTATTATAGTTGCCTGGTAGCAGTTCTATATACTGTGTTATTAGATCAGGAGAGACTATAAGTAGAGAGGTATTATAGGTGCCTGGTAGCAGTTCTATATACTGTGTTATTAGATCAGGAGAGACTATAAGTAGAGAGGTATTATAGGTTCCTGGTAGCAGTTCTATATACTGTGTTATTAGATCAGGAGAGACTATAAGTAGAGAGGTATTATAGGTGCCTGGTAGCAGTTCTATATACTGTGTTATTAGATCAGGAGGGACTATAAGTAGAGAGGTATTATAGGTGCCTGGTAGCAGTTCTATATACTGTGTTATTAGATCAGGAGGGACTATAAGTAGAGAGGTATTATAGGTGCCTGGTAGCAGTTCAATATACTGTGGTATTAGATCAGGAGAGACTATAAGTAGAGAGGTATTATAGTTGCCTGGTAGCAGTTCTATATACTGTGTTATTAGATCAGGAGAGACTATAAGTAGAGAGGTATTATAGGTGCCTGGTAGCAGTTCTATATACTGTGTTATTAGATCAGGAGAGACTATAAGTAGAGAGGTATTATAGGTTCCTGGTAGCAGTTCTATATACTGTGTTATTAGATCAGGAGAGACTATAAGTAGAGAGGTATTATAGGTGCCTGGTAGCAGTTCTATATACTGTGGTATGAGATCAGGAGAGACTATAAGTAGAGAGGTATTATAGGTGCCTGGTAGCAGTTCTATATACTGTTGTATTAGATCAGGAGAGACTATAAGTAGAGAGGTATTATAGGTGCCTGGTAGCAGTTCTATATACTGTGTTATTAGATCAGGAGAGACTATAAGTAGAGAGGTATTATAGGTGCCTGGTAGCAGTTCTATATACTGTGTTATTAGATCAGGAGAGACTATAAGTAGAGAGGTATTATAGGTGCCTGTAGCAGTTCTTTATACTGTGATATTAGATCAGGAGAGACTATAAGTAGAGAGGTATTATAGGTGCCTGGTAGCAGTTCTATATACTGTGTTATTAGATCAGGAGAGACTATAAGTAGAGAGGTATTATAGGTGCCTGGTAGCAGTTCTATATACTGTGGTATGAGATCAGGAGAGAGTATAAGTAGAGAGGTATTATAGGTGCCTGGTAGCAGTTCTATATACTGTGGTATTAGATCAGGAGAGACTATGGGCCTGATTCAGACCCACTCACGAGCGGCTGTCCGCTCGCAAGTGGGTCGATGTTATGGACTGAGCATGCGCACGACGGAGGGAGCTCCGTCGTACGCATGCGCCAGACGCGACGAGCGAAGGAAAGTCCTTCGCTCGTTGTGTCCGATCAAAGGGGGCGTGCTGTCAATGTTGATTGACAGCACGCCCCCTTTGGTGTGACAGCACGCCCCCTTTGGTGGGCGTGCCGGGGGCGTGCCTCCCTGACGGGGGCGTTCCCACGGGAACGCCTCCCGTCAGAAGCCGGCCCACTGACATCACTAGTGATGTCAGTGGGAGTGATTTTGGCTCTGATAGAGCCAAAATCGCTCCGGAGCTTGCGGTTGAAAACTTCAACCGCAGGCTCCGGCTCGCAAATTCGATGGTCGCGATGGTCTCGACCATCGCGACCATCACAATGCACGCTCGTATAGCCTGTGGGTGGTGACCCACAGCTATACGAGCGTCCAGGAGGACGCTCCATGAAAATGGAGCCCGGCCCTCATTCAGAGCGTGCGCTCTGCTCAGAGCGTACGGCTCTGAATGAGGGCCTATAAGTAGAGAGGTATTATAGGTGCCTGGTAGCAGTTCTATAAACTGTGTTATTAGATCAGGAGAGACTATAAGTAGAGAGGTATTATAGGTGCCTGGTAGCAGTTCTATATACTGTATTATTAGATCAGGAGAGACTATAAGTAGAGAGGTATTATAGGTGCCTGTAGCAGTTCTTTATACTGTGATATTAGATCAGGAGAGACTATAAGTAGAGAGGTATTATAGGTGCCTGGTAGCAGTTACATATACTGTGTTATTAGATCAGGAAAGACTATAAGTAGAGAGGTATTATAGGTGCCTGGTAGCAGTTCTTTATACTGTGATATTAGATCAGGAGAGACTATAAGTAGAGAGGTATTATAGGTGCCTGTAGCAGTTCTTTATACTGTGTTATTAGATCAGGAGAGACTATAAGTAGAGAGGTATTATAGGTGCCTGGTAGCAGCTCTATATACTGTGTTTTTAGATCAGGAGAGGAAAGGGATACAAAAGTATTATAGGTGCCTGGGCAGTAGTTCTATATGCTATTATTTTTACTGGGGAGAATATGGGTAATGAGCTATTGTAGGCAGTGTCGGCAACATAAATCGTGGGGCCTGGTACGCTCATGTTTTTTTTGGCCCCTATACCCTCTCCTAGTCTTTACCTAAAGGTGGGTACACACTGGGCGATATTACTGAGCGACTGCACGATTACGACATCGTAATCGTGCAGTCGCTCAGTAATCATGCACAAATCGTGCACTTTTATGTTGGAAACGACCAGCGATGCGCACTCCCGCTGGTCGTTTCCGACATTGTTCATTGGGCTGACATGCAGGCCAACCTGACGATCTCGTCTGGTTGCTGCATGTCGGGGAATGGGGGAGAGAGCCCGGCGCTGAACGATATCGTTAATGATATCGTTCAGCGGCTGTGCTCAATGTCATGAACGACATTGAGCACAGCCTGCCGGGGACACACTACACGATATCACTCAGGGAGCATATCGTGTAGTGTGTACCCACCATAAGCCCGTCACACACACACACCCCTCTTCCCAGCCCCTGTTACTGTCACACACCCCTCTTCCCCAGCCCGTGTCACACACCCCTCTTCCCCAGCCCCTGTGTCACGCACCCCTCATCCCCAGCCCCTGTGTCACACACCCCTCTTCCCCAGCTCCTGTGTCACACACCCCTCTTCCCCAGCCCGTGTCACACATCCCTTTTCCCCAGTCCGTCACATCACACACAGCCCCTGTGTCTGTCACATCTCCCCCTCTTCCCCAGCCCGTCACATCTTCCCCAGCCCCTGTCACAATTCCCCCTTCCCAGCCCCTGTCACATCTCCCCCTCTTCCCCAGCCCCTGTCACAGTTCCCCCTTCCCAGCCCCTGTCACATCTCCCCCTCTTCCCCAGCCCCTGTCACAGTTCCCCCTTCCCAGCCCCTGTCACATCTCCCCCTCTTCCCCAGCCCGTCACAATTCCCCCTTCCCAGCCCGTCACATCTCCCCCTCTTCCCCAGCCCCTGTCACAGTTCCCCCTTCCCAGCCCCTGTCACATCTCCCCCTCTTCCCCAGCCCGTCACAATTCCCCCTTCCCAGCCCCTGTCACATCTCCCCCTCTTCCCCAGCCCCTGTCACATCTAACATCCGTCGCTAACGCACAAAGCTGGGAACATTGAACGCAGATCTGATGCCCTCAGCCTTCTGAGTAGGTCTATACTGTCACAGACATAGCGGGTCTACAGACACACAGAAGGCTCTCCTGTTGCAAGCAATGTCTACTTTAAGGATGCCCAGAAAACAGTGTTTAAAGGGCCCGACACGCTTGTGTTCTCTAGCCACCCTGTTACCTCCACCAAATGCTGAATACCTGTCACTCACTTTGCAAGTGAGCATATTCGCAATTTAATCGCTGCACGTGCACAGTGCAGTTTACACATATGCGCAATGGCAGAGCTGTAACTAGACTTTTTGGTGCCCTGTGCCAGAGAGAGCATTGGCGCCCCTCCCCCTATTTTTTAAATAGGGACATAAAATGCAGTTCAGTGCACCTGAAAACGGGCCACGGTCTCATGGGGAAGGGCCAGGGAAGAGATAGGAGAGGCCAGGAGATGCTGGGGATAAAAGAAGAGGAACCTACAAGTGTGAATGATAATAAACAGGAAAAGTGACAGGCCCAAACAGCGCCCCCTGCCCTGCGGTGCTCTCTGCCATGGCACTGGTCGTACTATCCTAGCTACGGCCAATGGCTAACAATTGCTCAGTCTACGTAAATATCATCATTTGTGGCATGGTTTGTCCAGGTACACAGGTACACAGTTACTTGCTCTGTCTTACTCTTTTCCCAAATCTGAATCAGGCCCTCAGTCCTTTTTAAGTGTAAAAGGGTATATGTATTTTTTTTATATTATTTATAACTCTGCAGTGCTTTGGATTACTATGCTTACTACAGTCTTCTTTGAATTGTTGGAAATGATGTCTGTGCAGGTGTTGAGTGCACAGTTATATATGCAGGCACCAGCGGATGACTCAAACTATGAACAGTCCAGTTACTTAACATATGGTGTTGGTTTATTGATAGATATAGCAGGTACCGCTGTACCCACTGTTACATGCACGCTGGTTATGGAGTGGAATGAGGTTCCATGCAGGTCAGCAGCTGGTGAGTACGTTTCTTGCAGGGAAGTGGAGCAGTATGCTGGAACAGCTTTATAGCAGGTAATAATCAGGTCTCTCATAGGAGTAGAAGATGACTCCCACCATGTTACTCTTACACAGTACACAGTAAAAACAAGATGGCCCCTGCACATGCTCAGTAGTGATCTCGGAGCCATATTGGAACAGTGCATGAAGCCTCCCTGGAAGGACAGGAAGACTAGAGTCTGCGCAGTAGTGCACTCCTCTTTCAACAGCCCCCTCCCTTCTGCTACAAGCTTCTCCATGTTACAAACATTTAATTTTAGCTTTTCTGTAGCGACCTGTAAAATAAATTGGTTTAAATACACGAAAAGGCATCAACATATCACGTGACTATGGCTTGACCTTCTTGGAAGATAGTTACAATTTGCGTTGTTTCTTTAAAGAGAACATCTCTGGACTTAACAAGCTTTCTGCTATTTGGATTCCACAATCTGTAACCTTTGCGCTCATGACAGTAGCCAAGCATGATGCTCTTTACTGACTTTGAATCCAGCTTTTGTCTTTTCTCCTTTATTATATGGACATAGGTCATACTTCCAAAGGTTCTGAGATGTCTTACATTTGTTTTTTCTTTGACTACGCTTCAATAGGTATTATGTTCATGAGATAAACTGCTATAGACACGGCTTCCGCCCAAAATTGCTTGTCCAGGTCTGCATCCTTTAGCACGTATCTTGTTCTTTCTACTAATTTGCTCATTCACTGACACCATTTTGTTCAGGAGCATAGGCAATGGTCAATTGATGCTCTATTTCATATTTTCTTAAGAAATGCTCCACCTCTCTGGTGAGATATTCTCCATCGTTTTTAGATTTTAGGGTCTTGAGTCTGTGACCTGTTTGATTCTTTACAAGTCTCTTCTATTCTGAAAACGTTTTCACCACTACAGATTTTTCTCTGATGAAGCATACGTGTCTTCCTTGTAAAGTTATCTATAAACGTAATGAACATGGGCGTATTAAGAGAAGGGGGGGCCCGTGTCTACTCCCTGTCCGGGGGCCTCCTTCTCTTAATACGCCCATTACTCCCTCCTACTACTCCCTCCTCTCTCCCCAGCTGCAGTCAGTGAACTGACAGCAACAGTAGACTCTGGGCACTAGAGTGAGCCCGGAGCCTACTGCGCATGTGCAGGTCACAGGGAAAATGTCGCGGCAGCCATTTTCCTGGTGATTTCCTACTGCACATGTGCAAAACACTGGGAAAATGGCCGCGGCTGCCATTTTCCAGGCATTTTCTGTAGCACTACTCCGTGGGACATTGGAGAGGTAAGTATAATAAAAAAAGTATGGGTGCAGTGTGTACAGTGAGGCCCCTCCCTGAGTGTTTGTATCTACTTCTAGACTTTACTTCCATTGGACCACACACATCTGAAAGTACTATATCAAGTTTTTTGTAGCTCTGTTTGTTGATATTACAAATAACTGACGCTGTTTTCATGCACCACAGCTCTCACATACGGGTTTCTCTGTGATACATGATTTCATGTGAATAAATCTTTCTACCAGTATTGCACTATTTTACCTTTTCTTTTATATGTACATACCATACGCAGCCTTGATATGCGCATTTGAACCATACTTACCGTCTTTTCTTGAAGCCTTTTTCCGGGAGCAGTCGGAGAGGAGCTCCTGCTCTTAGCATCGGGGGGAGAGGCCAGACTACATAAGTCAATAGGCCTCGCCCCCTCTACAGGGAAATCCTGCAATATGCGGGTCCGTGCGGAGGGGGGGCGGAGCTAAATGAGACGATTCGCTGCATTTAGCTCTACCCCCTCCCTACGAACCAGCAAATTTATTGGAAGTGGGTGGGGTGAGGGAGATCTGCCTACTCTTTCGGGGGTGCGGGGGGTTACCTGAAAAATCGGGAGCCTCCCGCGACTCCCGGGAGAGTAGGCAAGTATGGTTTTAACCCATTTGAAGGTAATTATTCAATCTGCAAGGAGACGTTGGGATTCTGGCACTCTTCACTCAAATAATTCAGTCCTCTCACTGGAAGGGCACTAGCACCATATAGTGTTAAGAAGAGTGAATCACATGGTGGTTAACCAATTGCAACGCAAGTTACACTATGTATTCTCATCCCTCCTTTGATTTTTATGTGCTGTATTGTTGAACACCTTAAATTCATACTTGCCTACTCTCCCGGGAGTCTTGGGAGGCTCCTGATTTTCAGGTAACCCCCCCCCCCGCACCCCAGAAAGAGTAGGCTGATCTCCCGAATCCCACCCATTGTCTAGTGAAGTGGACAGGGTGTGGAGATTTTCCAAGAAATTTGCGGGTCTGTAGGTATGGGACGGGGCTAAATGACACAAATCGCATCATTTAGCCCTGCCTCCTCCTAATGGACCCGTGAATTGCAAGCTTTTCCTGTAAAGGGGAGGAGTCTAATTATGCCTATAGTTTGGCCCCGCCCCTTAGAGCAGCAGCTCCTCTCTGGCTGCTCCCGGAAAGGATTTCACAAAAGTCGGTAAGTATGCTTATATTACAGAGAGATCATTGGTTAAGGAATGATTCTTCAGTTCTAGAAATCTTGGTATAGAAGGATGGTGACAATGTCTTTGATTGCATGTGGCTTGTACTGTCTAGTTGTTTGTGCTTAAATGCCTTACCCTAATTGTATAATTAGCTTCTGAACACTGGGCCCGATTCCGAGATGGTCGCAATGCTAATATTTTTGCAGATTGAGTGACTGTTAGCCATTGTGCATGTGTGTAAGCCGCTCCTCGCACGCGCAGCAATTGTTTTGTGATTACGCTCAGTCAAAGGTTTCACTCGCAAAGTGAGTGACAGGTAGTCAGCATTTGGGGGAGGTAACGGGGTGGTTAGAGAAGCACAGGCGCGTCAGACGTTTATACACTGTTTTCTGGCCATGCATTAATTAGTCACTGCGTCCTTGCAGCAGGAGAGCCCTCTGTGTGCCTTTTATAGTGATAGGTTCAAATTTGATTAACTTGGTGAATTATTTCTCACTGCAACGGAAATGCCTTGCTGCACCTGTATCAATATACCAACAATCTCTTTTGCAGCTGTCTGTAACACTCATGGCTAATTCATCTCTGCCGCCATATTTCTTGCTTTGCATAGGAGTCACATTCTTTTGTCTGCATTCAATTGCTTTGTGACCTATCTTGCGACCATAATAACTTTTTGTATTAAATGCAGTTGTCTCAGCATTCAGATCAAAGGACACACATTCTTGAAACTGTAATAACTTTGCTATGACTGTGTCTGCTGTTAACTTTGTTGTATTTGCCTTCAATGCCACAATCAGGAAGTCAAACTCAGGTGTCAAGTTCTGCAGCATTGCTGTAGCAAACTCTTCATCCACAGACATTAGACATAATTTTGTCTATGTAGTCACTCATATTGCTGCATTCATTCAATTTGGTTTTATACAATACACGTCTTAAATTTATCCTCCTCATGAGTCCCCATCTTGATATGCTGCTTGAAGTGCTATCCGCATGTTTTTTTGCTGACTACTTCCCATGTATCATAGAGTACACATGTTGTTCTACACTTAATCCTATGATCTCCATGGCTCACTCTATATCATCTAAGCTTGAATATACATCTAGTTTTACAGTGACCGTGTATCATTTTCTGCACCTTTTAGCTTGATAAACCCCATTATGGGTGTAGCGCCTGTATTTATGCTTCTTACAGTCATGATTGTGCTGCTTCTGTACTTTAATCAGCTTCACTGCTGCTATACTGTGCTGCAAACACTCTGTGCTGTCGCGACTGTGTTCTTATTGAGTCTGCACTGTACATTCGCTTAAGATGGCATCTATGTGCTGCTCTAGTCATCTTTAATGCTTGTGTGTCTGGGTCTGTGGGTGTCTGGACCCATAACCTGTTGGAAATGATTTGTGTGCAGGTGTTGATATTGCAGAGTTACGTAGGCACACAACAGTGGATGATGCACACTATGAACAGCCCAGTTACTTAACCAGTGGTGTTTGCTTAGTGATAGATATAGCAGGTACAGCCTTACTCACTGTTACATGCACACTGGTGCTGAAGCGGAGTGTGGTTCTATGCAGCTCACCAGCCAGTGAGTGTATGTTGCTTGCAGGTAGCAGTGCAGGATGCTGGAACAGCTTTTTAGTAGGGAATAGCGAGATCTCTTATAGGAGCTAAGTAGGAGACTACTGTCCCCCAACTGTCACTCACACAATACACAGTAAAAACAAGATCGCCCCTGCACATACTCATAACTCCCAACTGTCCCGCATTCAGCGGGACAGTCCCGTTTGTTTGGGACTGTCCCGCTGTCCCACCCGCGGCCCGCAGTGTCCCGCGGCGGGGGGGAAGTTGGGGGTAAGCAGAGCGATAATAAATGCCGTGCGCATGCCTCTATTCACAGTGCGGGGAGGAAGCCCTTGGGCAGCCCAGCATCTCTGAGATGCTGGACACGCTCATTAGTGATGCAAACGGGGCGTGCCGCTAGGCCATACCCCTTTATGAATAGGTCAAACCCCCATTTTGGGAGCGCGCAGATGGCGCACGGAAGTCCCGACCTATGAAACTCAAATGTTGGGAGGTATGCATACTCAGTAGTGATCTCAGCAGCCATCTTGGAACAGGGCATGAAGCCTCCCTGGAGGGACAGTAAGACTGGAGTCTACGCAGTAGCACACTTCTCTTTCAACATGTATACTGTTAGATCAGCCCACTCCTTCCGTCCCCTCTGCCTTCGCATGACATGCTGAGAGCTGTAAGCCATTGCTTTGTGCCCTCCAGTTTGAAAAGAAGTTAATGATTCATGAGAGCACAGCTTAGAAAAATGACTTAATTATTAAAAGGTACTTAGGGCCTGATTCAGAGCCGGATGCTATTTGCGGACGGTCGTTCCAAAAAAGGGTCCGGCTATTTAAATTGAGTGCTCGCTCTTTGCGGTTTGTTGACGCCTCTATGTCTGAGCGAGCGAATGAAAAATGCGCTCGCTATTTTGTAAAGATGCCCCTTTGCCGTTCGCATCACACGTCATCTCCGGTATTTATTAGATTAATCGGGAACATCGAAAGGCATCTGAACTGCTCGCAGTGCTTGTGGTAGGCTTTTCCTACCGCAATCACTGCGAGCAGTTCAGGCTAAAAGACACCCAAGTGACGTGGTCGATGACGCTCCTTTACTAATTATGCACTCTCATTAAACGCCCTTTTGACCGTTAGGCACGCCTGCGTTCGGATCTCCACTACCCCGTTTTCAAGCACCTTCCCCTGTTACCACCCACAAACGGTACATTCTGTCAATCAAATTAGCAGCCCCTCGCTGTTTTGCGAGCGCACGATTTCCGACCACAATGACTGGTTTGCGCATGCGCATTACGATCCACACGCATGCGCAGTTGTGCGAACATTGCTCAGAGTGAACGAGCGCCCGCTTACGAGCGGCTCTGAATCAGGCCCAGAATGCATAAACAAAAAATAATCTAACTGTCTAAGTTGGTTTCAGCTTTGATAACTAGTTCAAGCGTTGAGATGACATGTCTTGTAATGCATGCCAACACATCAATCTCTCAGTTGTTCCAAGAAATCTATAATGCTGGGCATACACTATGAAATTATCTGTCAGATATCTGTCCAATCTGGCTGGTTGGAATGAAAACCTGGTAATGTATGGGAGCAAATGACAATAGAAATTTGCTCCCAAAGACTAGAAAACGGACCAGATTTTCCTTCCCACCAGACAGATTTGACAGATATCTGACAGATAATTGTAGAGTGTATGCCCAGCATAAGGAGCTGTATACTTGGAATCTGTATTTACACTAAAGCTGGGTACATACTGGAGCGTTGTCGATATAGTAACAACATATCGCCTACATCGCTCAGTATGTACGCATGTTTGCTCTCCCGCGCGGTCACTAGCGATGGTCACCAGGTTTGATGTGCTGCACATCAAACTTAGCGATATCGCTAGCGGCCTGTGAATTGTTAATAAATGACATAACAGTGATCGTTACGTCGTTTATTAAAGTCGTACGGAGTGGACGCACAATCACTGTTGACGGCATTTGTTCCAATGTCAGAATGAATGGCCGTCGTTCCAGTGTGTACCTATCTTAAGCGCAGGGCTGTCTGTCCCATAGTTAATATGCACAGGATGTGGAAGTGAGAGTAAAAAAAAAGTGCAGCTTTTGCAGTACCACTAATATCCTACAGAGGGAAACCTCTGTCTGTTTACAGGCATAAATGAGAACTTTTACATTTTTCTAGACAAGTACTTCGGAAAAAGGATCCCTCTGTTCAAGCGCATTGTGGGCCTGATTCAGTATAGATGGCTATTGCGATCGCAATAGCGATTACGCACGCAGTCTCACTGAGAATATATGCTAATGATTACATTCGCAATGCCATACGCAGCCAAACATAAGGATGCCCACTTTACATTACACACATTCGTAATACTTAGCAAGACTGTGAAACCATCGGTAACATCGAGTACCATGGCAGCCTCACGCACACTTGCACAAGGTCTGACCTTACTTAGGAATTGCTAACCTCATCGCATGCAGTGCAAGCTCAAGCTGTGTATGGCATTGCAGTGGCTAATTTATGCACGCCCTTGTAACGGCGTTCAAACGCACTGGCACGCCACGTTTCTCCGACCACCACCCACAAACGGTACTTCCTGTCAATCACTCTGCGATGTGTCTGCGTAGTCACTGCGATCGCAGTCCCAATCGCAGTGAAGTGTTCGCGCACGCCTACTGCGATACATACGCATGCACGGTATGTAACAATCAGCCACTTGAGTGCGTAATAGCAGTTGCGGTCCTTGCTGAATCAGGCCCTGTGTGTTCATGGGAGAGAAGGGATGTCAGCTATATATTGTATTGGGTGTGGGATCATTTAAAAAAAAGGGATGATAGGAGCCTGAAAAGGTTTCATACAAGGACCTGAAAGCTAAAACCTGACAATTAATGACTTTGGGATTATTGCAATCATTTTATTTTCCACGGATGGCGCATGGAATTCCCAACCTATGAAACTCAAATGTTGGGAGGTATGAATACTCAGTAGTGATCTCAGCAGCCATCTTGGAACAGGGCATGAAGCCTCCCTGGAGGGACAGTAAGACTGGAGTCTGCGCAGTAGCACACTTCTCTTTCAACATTTATACTGTTAGATCAGCCCACTCCTTCCCTCCTCTCTGCCTTCGCCTGACATGCTGAGAGCTGTAAGCAATGCTTTGTGCCCTCCAGTTTGAAAATAAGTTAATGGGGGTGGGGGGTGTTTGTTTCCTGATGGCTGCTACTTCTTTTAAAAATACTTAAAATTGTTACAATATATCAATTATATAAATACCCAAAATGTTCTGCAATCCTACACTAAATGGCAGATATTTAAACGGGATACTATCAGTATGCCAATGTAGGGGATGGCGGTGCTTAGACTACCGGTGCCAGAATCCCGACCACCGGCATCCCAAAGATAAGTAGTGGGGTTGGGTTAGGGTTTTGCACTAGGGGGAGGGTTAGGTTTAGGGTGCGGAAAGGGGGAGGTTAGGTTTAGGCACTAGGGGGGGCGATTTAATTCAGGCACCGGGTAGGATGGGTTAGGGAGAGAGGGAGGGTTAGAATACCGACCAACAGGTGTTGGTATCCTAACCCTGTCGGGATGCCGGCGTTTGGGATTTTGACCGCCGGGATCCAGAGCGCCAGCATCTCGTTTAAACATTATAGGGAATATATACAGAAAAGACACCTTTTATATACAATTAACTATCCAAGAAGCTAAAATAAAGTAAACCAAATATAGCATATTTATAGACACAAAATAATATTAGGTTATGTAATCTCTATGTTCTATATGAGCTTTTCTATAGATATTGGGATGCAAGGTGGTTCCAGCGCTTTCTGAAATCTGTCCTATAAATTTATTTGGTCGTGTTCTTGATGTGTTCGTAGATAGTTGAAAAAACAGAATAACAATATCGTATAATCCATCAGGATCAGCCTGAGGAATCAGACATAGGCTCTGCGAAACACGTTGCTAGGTAACCATCTACCACGCTCTCATTTTCTACTAAATAGTATAATTTTTATCTTGTATTATTTAAAAAAAATAAATATATATTTTTTTTTTTTGCATTTTTATATTTTATTTACTTTTTTTTATCTTTGTTTTTCTTAATTGAAAAGTTTAAATTGGCATAATTTGATCAGATCATTATAGATTAATAAAAATACTATTTATTTAATAAACTGGATTTTTGTATGCGATTATTTTGGAACCAAGGCCCAACTCTAAGCACCGTAAAACCTTCGCCACCTACGGATATCGGTGTTTAAAGATAAATTATTATTATTATTATTATCCTTTATTTATATGGCGCCACCAGTGTTCCGCAGCGCCATACATAGAACTAATAAGTAAACAAGAAACAAGTAACTTACAGTACATTACATTGCAGGACAAGGACACGATTTATATACATTGCTGCAATAGTAATTAAAGCACTCACAATAAGCAGCCGGGAGTTGGCAGTAACGTGTTAGGTGCCCTTATGGGGAGTAAGGAGTAGAAGAAAATGTAAAGAGAAGCACAAGAGGGAAGAGGTCCCTGCTCGTGAGAGCTTACATTCTAAAGGGGAGATAAATGACCAAAGCTTCTATTACACCCCATTCAAGGTGAGTAGACTACATTGTTTTGTAGACCCTTGGATTAGGTTTATTGATCTGTATACTATGGAGGCTTGTCATATGTGTTTCCCTATATCGATCTTGAGTGATCGAAGGACAACCAGATCAACGTTGCTTTTGCAACCACCGTAAGCTCACAGTGAAATTTGTGTCCAACACCTATCAGTCACCGATAAATGGCGAGTGTAACTCTATCTCTTAAGAGAGGAAATTTCTTTGATGGTATTATTTATTATACGATATTGTTATTTTGTTTTTTCAACATATCTATGAACACATCGAGAACACGACCAAATAAATTTATAGGACAGATCTCAGAGAGCGCTGGAACCACCTTGCATCACTATTACTGTATTTTGGGGGGCATTGTTGAAAGGTTCCTGCGGGTCTAAGCTGCACGTCTGGATCTATCATTAAATCTAACAGGGAAATTGACTCCAGTCACAAGTCACACGCATAGATATTGGGATGTCAAATCTCATTTGCAAGCATTTTGTAATATGTACAATAATCTCGTGCTCTGCAGAAGAATTTTTATAGTATATATAAAGTAATATGTAAGTCTTATTTCACCTTCTGTATATATTTATGGGTTCCTGTATAAAGCATGGTGGGACGCAGACCAGGGAAATTAGACCACTTTAGTTCTGCTCTGTAGCACGGATACAAAGCAAGGCTTTTCTTTTCAGCTTCTGTCAGGGCACATTTATTAAAATCAGATTACAGATAACTTTCTTGCTAATGGATTAAGGAATTGAACTCGGTCTAGTTTCTGCAGAAGCAGTTACAGCTATATGGTCCCAGCAAAACCCTTAAATCACTGTGATCTCACTCATGTCCCATCTTTCTTACCGAAATATGTAATGCTGCCTTTATTTGACCATTCACCCTGATCCATCTAGATTAACAGAATGAGCGGGAGTATGTTAATTAATATTAGAATGTGCGTGGATCCCCGTGTTTTGGTTTTGGCAAAATCATCCTCAAATGTTATGGATTTGGCAAAACCACCCTCAAGGGTTTTGGATTTCTTTAAAATTGATAAAAAGCAGCTAAAATCTTGTAATTTGGACCTGTTTACATGTACTCCAAAACCTGAGATTCAGTTTTTAGATCAGAGATCCGATCACGGCTCGGTTCCATTTGGAACCCCAAAAGTGGTTCCGAGCCGGGACTTGGTCTGAATCGGAACTCCAAAGTTCGAGTGTGTTCGGTTATCAGCAGTTCGGGTGTGTTTTGCAGTGTTTGACACTGGGTGTATTTTATGGGCTGAATATTGATGTTTCAGATTTCTGTATCAGTCATACTTGCCAAAAATTGTAAGCTCCCCGGACGTTCTGGAAAAATAAGCAACCTATCAGATTCTATAAATGATCGTTATAAATCGGAATGGTTGATGTGGGTAACACCTTCACTTTTCATTTTTATAATGTTGTATTTTTTTATTAAGTTATTTAAGAAATATCGATATTAGGGCCTTGCGAGTTTGGTTTCTTTTGGATATACGAGTTATAAATCTGCCATGCACTTGTCAATAGAGTGATAAGGTCTATGACTCATAGGATGCTAATTTTGTTAATTAATGGTCAGAGAAATATAGTACAGGAAGGCCTTTGCTAGCCCATCAATGGTTTGTCATTAGTATGTTAATTCCACTTCGGAGAGGAAATTGGTGTAGATCATTAGAATGCATCTTTGAAGACATCATGGAACTAGGATGTTAAAATTATGCACATTTAGTTAGGGTAACTTTGGCAGCAGACATTGTGATTACTTGACAGGAGTATAGGACACACACAGCCTTTGTCTGTTGGCATCCAGCACAGTAGGGGGCTACGCAAACTACCAATGGATATTCAGCCTCACACAGATGTGTCTGCACCAGATCAAAGACACATCATATTTGATATGGTTTATGACATAAAATTAATATGTCTTTGATAGCTGGGATAGTCCAAAATAATGGAGATATATCTGACATATAGACACAGGTTAGATGCGATTTAGAAGTCACTTAAATTTATAATTTCCCAAAATATGAAGTATTTTATCAATACCACGTCACATGGCTTCATATTTACAGTCATGTTGTAGCTAACCCATATATTAGGCAAACATTCTGGGAGAAGTTATGCAAAATTATTTGGATTTAAGTTAAAAGTGAATTGGACAGTACTCGGAGGGTTCTAGATATAATTAACTAATCAACCAGTCAGCAGAGACTTGGATGACATCATACTAGGTGTGATGCTTTGCCTATATAAATGCATGAGCAGCCTTTGCTCTGGGTTCAGCCTCTGGGGTTCAATCTGATGGAGGGACTGTTCCATGACTTATGCTGCTTCCTCAGCATGGATTTTCTGAATGTTGATGTGTAATTTGTAAGTTTTCCCTTTTTTTATTTGATATTGCAATACATGTACAGTATGTACCTTTGTAACCATTTTCTTTGTCAAATTTTTATAACTATGGGGTCTATTTACTAAGCAGTGTTAGGAGACAGAGTGAAAGTGATAAGTCTGTGATAAAGTGCCAGCCAATCTGCTCCCAGCTGTCATCTCACAGGCTGTTTTTGAAAAATGACAGTTGGAAGCTGATTGGCTGGCATCTTATCACAAACTTATCACTTTTCACTCTGTCTCCTAACACTGCTTAGTAACTAGACCCCTAAGCATTGTACACCTTTTTCTAAATGAAGTATTCTTTGTTAGTTTAACTCATAAATGCTCCAAAAACCCAGTCTTTTGGAAGTCTAGGGTTACGCTATAAACTGCTCGTAATTTTTAGAAGCAGGGGGCGACCAATTAACAGAGTGGGAATTATGTCGCCAGGCCTGTGTAATTGTGATAGAGGTTACGCAATAAACTGTTAATAATTGGTAGAAGCAGATGGCGACCAATTACTGCAATGCGCCCACAAGTGTGGACATCAGTGTCAGCCGGATTTACTACCTTATGCTAATGTGCGTATCCAGGGCCGGCTTTAGGCATGTTCCACCTGAGAGGCCGCACAAGGGCGCCACCTACAGTGGGCGCATCGATTTTCAGCCATCACTCTGGCTGCCTCTAAGAAACATTCCGACTGCCCACCCCGCTTCCATTGGCTTTAGCCGAGGCCGCCGCCCTATTCTAAGCCTCAAGTCCCAGGATTGGGCAGTGCTGGGCGGGTCGGGTCACACGTCACCACTGCACGCGCAGTCTCTGACTCCGGCGGCAGTGGAAGTTACTAGTGGCTGGGATGTCGCCAGCAGGCGGGCAGCAGCCATCTGCGGCCACAAGACCAGTGAGCGGACTCTGTGCACACTGAGGTCGGTCACGTCGACGTTGGTGCCCTGATGTCTGACCCCAGGATGGAGGAGACAGACCATGACCGCCGGCCCCGTGAGTGGTGACTCAGAGACTGCTGACTGCGTCACTTCCACAGTGCCCTGAGTGAAATAAGAAAAGTAAAACCGCGCTCTACGGTTACGAGGAGTGTGAATGAAGGGGATGTGTTGATAAGACAGGGGAAGGGGGAAAAATGTATGTGAGGGATGGGAGGAGGAGGGGTTATATGGGTACAAGTAGGGCCCAGTCTTTTGTCAAAAAGGGGGGGCCCGTCTGCTCCTACCGTCCAGAACTGGATTACTGGCAGGCAATGGTCTCTGTATGCCTGGAGAGACTGGTGTTGAGTGAGGTAATCCTAGCAGGGCCCCGGCTATAAGTTGTGATGGTGACCGAGGACTATGTCAGACCCCGCGGTTACCGCATTCCTGACCAAGCTGCTGCGCTCACACGTGGGGCGGCTGCCGAAGGTGCGTCTGACACAGTCGCAGCTGCTGGAGATTTCCCCTGGAGCAGGGGCAGCCACTGTCTCTCGATGCACACAGAGATCATCGCTGGGCCCAGCTATAATGTGATCCCTGACAGGGTGAGGTGATCCCAGGCCCCCCGACTGTAAGCAGTGGTGGTGACCCCGGAGGCCCATGGCCATGTCAGACCCCACGGTCACTGCTATCCTGACCAAGCTGCTGTACTCGCACAGAGGGGGCTGCTGGAGGTGCGACTGACACAGCTGATGTAGATCGAGCACATCCTGCAGGATAAGGTGCAGAGGTGCTCCCAGGTGGGAGAGCTGGTCCTGGCCCAGAGAGCCCTACCAGGATCTGCTACACAATTGCTGGCAGGGCAAGAGGTGGGTACTGGGGAGATTTCAATTCGGTAGAGAATCCCTTATTAGACAGACAACCGACTCCACGATCATCTATGACAATATGGAGACCATTCCAATCTTTTAAAGCAAACCATCAAATTACGGATGTTTGGAGGTTGTTGAACCCTACAGATAAATCATATACCTTTTACTCTGCTGTCCATAAATCTTGGTCGAGAATTGACTTGTTTCTGGTCTCAGATAGCCTGGTATCTAAAATACAGGATTCCAGATTGCATTCAATCTGACCATGCGCCTATTACGATATCCTTATGTTTAAAGCAGTCACCGAGGGGTTTGAAACATTGGCGGTCTCCGTCTTATTTGTACAAGTCCACTAAATTTAAGGATTACCTACTTACACAGTGGATGAATTTTCAAGACGACAATATAGAGGCGTGGGATACACCAACAATTTTTTGGGGTGCATCGAAGGCTGTAATGCGGGGACAGATCATGGCTTTTGTCTCTTGCCAACGAAAGGCAGAGGCTGCTGTATATAAATCAATGTCAGAGGCCCTCACCTTAGCGTTACAAAATTATATAGCAGACCCTACTGAAGTTTCTCGGGAAACGTATGTTCAGACGAAACAACTTTTAGAATCACACCTTTTATCCCAAGCTAAAAAGGATGTATTGTTTACTAAGCATAAATTTTATAGATGGGGGAACAAAGCTGGAAAGTTGCTTGCCAACATGCCTAAGCCCTGACGTAAAAGAATGTACATCACAGCCATTAAAGATCCGCATACTAATGCTTTAATCACTACGAATGTTGAGATTATGAGCAAGTTTGAAGAGTACTATAGGAACTTATATAGAGATCTTTCTTTTGATCAGTCTCGATATGATGCTTTGATCCCTGATGACTTGTTGCCTTTACTGACTATAGAACAACAGGAGGCACTTTCTGGGAAAATAACACTAGATGAAGTGCTGTCTGTTATATCACAGTTACAACTCGGGAAATCACCGGGCCCAGACGGTTTCTCAAACGAATATTATAAAATATTGCGGCATCAGATGGCTCCGATTTTAGTGGATTTGTTTAATGACATAATAGACAATAATTCTTCATTTCCATATTTTACAAATACTACCACAGTATTGATCCCCAAACCTCAAAAGGATGTACAAAAATTAGAATCATACCGACCTATCAGTTTATTAAATACAGACGCGAAATTATTAGCTAAACTTATGGCAAGTCGCTTACAAACTATTTTGCCAGAACTACTAACTCCCCATCAATTGGGTTTTGTAAAAGGGCGTCACTCAGTTCGCGGAGTTAGAGCGGCTATAGCTGCAGTGGCAGTGTCAGCAGGGGTAACGTTAATTTCTACTAACACTTTATTAAGTTTAGATACGACAAGGGCTTTTGACACAGTGTTGTGGCCCCATTTATTTAACATATTACAAATGCGTGGGTTCAACCCTTCATTTATCGGATTGATCAAATATCTTTATTTATCCCCAGTGACGTCGCTAATGATAAATGGTTGTACCAGTGCACCTATAGAGATGTTCAGAGGCACAAGACAGGGGTGCCCCCTTTCACCCCTCTTATTTGATCTAGCTATAGATCCGTTGATTAGAATACTGGAAAAGGACAATCTTTTTAAAGGGATAAAAATTGGTTCTAAAACAATAAAATTAACAGCATTTGCAGACGACATAATGTTTTATATTGCCAACCCTCATGACTGTCTGACTCATATATTGGGACTTTTGAAAAGTTTTGAAGAAATATCAGGGTTTGCAGTGAACATCAGCAAGTCAGAGGCACTCTATTTAGGTTCGCGCAATTCACTGCCACGTCTGCCTAGTGATGTTTCACTTAAATGGGCCAAGGATAGGATTGCATATTTAGGTATTATAATTCCTAGCAATTTAGCAAATTTATATCAATTAATTATAAACCCATTATAAAAAGAATTTCGGAGGAGTTGGAAGGCTGGAAGGATATTACTCTATCATATATGGGACGTGCGAGCTTAGTCAAAATGATTTCATTTCCATGGTTAATGTACACACTTCAAATCCTACCTTTGTTCATTACAGTTAAGGATCTGCAACTCTTAAATAAGATTTTTAGATCTTTATATGGAATGGTAAACGGCCTAAGATTAGTTTGTTAAAATTACAACAAACCAGACTGAATGGGGGAATAAGCTTCCCAGACATCAGACTATACAACAAAGCAGCTATGTTCCGTTATTTGTCGGATTGGATAAATGGAACAGAGAATTATGCCAATACATCACTTGAGCGAGAGTTCTTAGACCAGGGCGATCTGATAACATTTCTTCACTCCCACGATCAGGAGTTACCCACCACAATTAGAACTAATCCATTATTGTGGAATACAAAACAAGTATGGCACCTAATAAGACGTGAGGCGGGCCTTAACTCACACATATCATTATTTCTTCCTTTCGTAAGAAATCCGGATTTTCAATCTGGGCAGGCGACATATCCGTTCACAATCTGGCGAGTGGGTGGCATTCAGAGAATAGGTTGTTTGGTAGATAAAGAAGCATGTCGGGCTTTATCATTTAGCGAAGCTGTAGAAAAGTATGATACTTTGTTGGGGTATCCCATGGCCTTCCTGCAGGCAAAACATTATATTAACTCAGTAATCCAGGTGTTTGCGGCGGGAGATTGGAATAATCCAGTAGATGACCTTCTATCTAAACCACCAATACTTAAGAAAGCTATTTCCAATTATTATCAATATTTTAAAATATCTCTGGATCACGCGTCCAATGCTAGGGGACTTTCGCAGTGGGTTCAGAAATTTCCTTCGTATACAGTAGAAGAGTTATTGACTGCCCTTAATTATTCATGTAAATCTTTAACATCAACAATATATGTGGAGATGTTCCTAAACATTTTCCACAGAGCATATCTGTCTCCGCATAGGAGTTTTTTAATGGGTCGTTCAGTTTCTCATTCCTGTTATAGGTGCGGAGAAAATAATGCTGATTTATATCATTGTTTTTGGTCGTGCCCAATAGTCCGAGGATTTTGGTTACGGATCAAACGATATGTGGAGTCAGCTTTACTCAATTATATCCCTTTCATTCCAGAGTGGGCTATTTTCGGCATTATACCTACAGATATGAGGGCTAGTAAAGGAAGCAGAAGACTACTCTTAGCAATAAGCGCGGCTGCTCGTAAAACAATACTGCAGGAATGGATCTCGACCTTCTCCCCATCGTTTGTGCTATTTAAGTCAAAATTATATAACATATTTCGAATGGACTGGGTAAAGGTAGTCTTAGAGAAGGAAAAGAAAGTAGAGACATTTTTTGATATGTGGGAATCATATATATCTACATTATCCCTTGACATGCGGCGTCAAATATATTATAGTGTAAAGGATACATCTTGGTTTTTACTTCAGACTATTTTAAATGATCCACCAATAGACATCAATTCTACCACGACCTAATGTGTTTACATGGGATGCAGGTGATTGTGATTCCTTTGGGGGTGGGGGGGGAGGATTGGGAGAGAGCCCTTTTTGTTTTTGTTTTATTTATATTTGTTTTTGGTTGTATTTGTCAGATATTGAAAGTTTCAAATATTATCTGGAATACCGTATGGACTGGTAACTAGGATATATGCTGTGTTTACATGGAAGAAAATTGCTATCATAAAATATATATATGTATGTATGTTTTTTTTTTCCTTTGGTAAATACACTGTTAATATATTATGTCCAAAACGACTATGCTCTATATATCTACTGTATTCTATGTATTTCCATATTTTTCACGATTGTTATTTTGATGTATTTAATTGTGTTTATGTGCAGTGTCTCAATAAAAGAAATTGTTTAAAAAAAAAAAGGTGGGTACTGACTTACAGCATATGGTAAGCCTAAGCATACTATATATATAGAGAGAGAGACAGGGCAAGAGGTTAGTACTCACTGGCAGCATCCAATACACAGAAGGTTACAGGAGGGGGGTACTGAATGGCAGCATGTTATATACAGAGAGAGGGCAGGAGGTGGGTACTGACTGTCAGCACCTTATGCACAGTGAGGGTGCAGGAGGTGGGTGCACAGTTAAAATAGTTAAAGTTGCATTTTAACATTAAATGTACTGTATACTGGTGTCTGGAAGCCGGCTTCCAAATGTATACTGGTGTCGGGAAGCCGGCTTCCAAATGTATACTGGTGACGGGAAGCTGGCTTCCAAATATGCAGTATCGACATAATGATTGTCACATTGCCCTATGTATTCCCTCTCTTTACATTAATAGGGGGCCCTGTACCTGTATCATGCTTAGGGCCCTGTGGGATCTTAATCCAGTTCTGCTACCACCCGCTCCTACCGCCCGCTACACTACCCCCTTGAGTGAAAGGAGAAGGGCCCACTCCAACCAGCACACCACGCTGACTACCTGACTCTTATTGAATAACAGGGCTGCTCACCACCTTGTTCAATACATTTTTTTTTTAAATCAGCACGTGTGAAGTCATGCGCCTCGCTGGAAGGGAGAGGTCAGAGGATCTGCAGCGCCAGCCAGCCAGACCAGGAGATGAAGCCTTCAAGGAGATAAGGTAAGGGGGGAGGGGGGGCCGGGGGACCTGCCTATTTTGTCAGTCTCGGGCCCCACAATTTCTGATGGCAGCCCTGGGTACAAGGGGTGGGTATGGGTATATATGAGTGCTGCACCATATGCAAGAATACCTAGTGCTGTATTAAGGCTAGAAATAGGAGACGGGTGCGTTCTCTAAGGACAGTGGTTACAGGATTGGGTGGATGGAGAGACAAGGACGCGGGGAAGGGGTGGATGTGGTGTGGTGATGTGAGGACCAAGGTAGGCATAAAACAAAAGTAGGGGGCCAAACCGTTTGAGAAGACGCAATGTTGCTCCGGATGGCGTTATAATATTTAGGGGTCTATTTACTAAGCTGTGTTAGGAGACAAAGTGAAATAAGATAAGGTACCAGCCAATCTCCTAACTGCCATCTCACAGGCTGTGTTTGAAAAATGATGGGAGCTGATTGGCTGGTACCTTATCTCCTTTCACTTCGTCTCCTAAGACAGTAATGGTGGGTACACACTGGACGATATTACTGAGCGACTGCACGATTACGATATCGTAATCGTGCAGTCGCTCAGTAATCGTGCACAAAACGTGCAATTTTATGTCGGAAACGACCAGCGATGCGCACTCCCACTGGTCGTTTCCGACATTGTCCATCACCTGAACATGCAGCACAATCTGACGATAACGACAGATTGGCATGTTCAGGAATGATGGACTGTGCCTGCACTGAACGACTGATCGTTCAGTGCAGACACTACAGCGGATCAGGAACGACGGTACGATTACGATGTCGTAATCGTACTGTCTTTCCTGATCGCCTAGTGTGTACGCACCTTAACACTGCTTAGTAAATAGACCCCATAGTCATGGATGAACCTTCCCACTGTTAGTATGTGTCATCAGCACCCAGCCATGATATAGCAAACACATTGTTTTTAGGGGTGAGCGGGTTCGGATTTCTGAAATCCGAACCCCCCCGAGCCCCCCCGATCCGAGTCCGATCCGAATCAGGCTCGACTTTTCCCGCCTGACTCGGATCTGAAATCGAGGCAAAACGTCATCATCCCGCCTTCCGAGTCTCGCGGGTTTTGGATCCTATATAAGGTACCCACGTCGGCGCCATTTTCTCACTCGGCTGTGGACAGTGAAGAGGGAGGGTGGGAGTTAGGGCTGTGTAGTGTAGTGTAGTGTAGTGCTGCTGTTGTCCACTACTTCAAAGTCCATAGGGGCTGGCTGTGTTGTGCTGTGCTGCTGTTGTTAATAGGGGCTGTGTCCACTACTTCAAAGTCCATAGGGGCTGGCTGGACTGTGTTGTGCAGTCAGTTCTCCATAGGGGCTGTGTCCACTCCAAAGTCCTGTGCAGTGTCCCAGTCCTAAAGGAGCGCTGCAGTGTTGTCCAGGGGGTGCTCTGTCCATCAGGGGTGCTCCCCCCAAGTGCTAAAAAAATAATATATTTTCTGTGTTTGTGAATTGTGTGCGCAGTAGCCGCACGTGCATCAACAAAGTAGTGCCAAGCGTGCGCCTGTGTCATAAGTAAAGGGCCGGCTGGCTTGACCGTTAAGGGTGCTGTAACCCCCGAAAGTACACTCCAGTCCAAACCAAAAAAAAAATTATTTTCTGTGTTTGTGAATTGTGTGCGCAGTAGCCGCACATGCATCAACAAAGTAGTGCCAAGCGTGCGCCTGTGTCATAAGTAAAGGGCCGGCTGGCTTGACCGTTAAGGGTGCTGTAACCCCCGAAAGTACACTCCAGTCCAAACCAAAAAAAAAATTATTTTCTGTGTTTGTGAATTGTGTGCGCAGTAGCCGCACGTGCATCAACAAAGTAGTGCCAAGCGTGCGCCTGTGTCATAAGTAAAGGGCCGGCTGGCTTGACCGTTAAGGGTGCTGTAACCCCCGAAAGTACACTCCAGTCCAAACCAAAAAAAAAATTATTTTCTGTGTTTGTGAATTGTGTGCGCAGTAGCCGCACGTGCATCAACAAAGTAGTGCCAAGCGTGCGCCTGTGTCATAAGTAAAGGGCCAGCTGGCTTGACCGTTAAGGGTGCTGTAACCCCCGAAAGTACACTCCAGTCCAAACCAAAAAAAAAATTATTTTCTGTGTTTGTGAATTGTGTGCGCAGTAGCCGCACGTGCATCAACAAAGTAGTGCCAAGCGTGCGCCTGTGTCATAAGTAAAGGGCCGGCTGGCTTGACCGTTAAGGGTGCTGTAACCCCCGAAAGTACACTCCAGTCCAAACCAAAAAAAAAATTATTTTCTGTGTTTGTGAATTGTGTGCGCAGTAGCCGCACGTGCATCAACAAAGTAGTGCCAAGCGTGCGCCTGTGTCATAAGTAAAGGGCCAGCTGGCTTGACCGTTAAGGGTGCTGTAACCCCCGAAAGTACACTCCAGTCCAAACCAAAAAAAAAATTATTTTCTGTGTTTGTGAATTGTGTGCGCAGTAGCCGCACGTGCATCAACAAAGTAGTGCCAAGCGTGCGCCTGTGTCATAAGTAAAGGGCCGGCTGGCTTGACCGTTAAGGGTGCTGTAACCCCCGAAAGTACACTCCAGTCCAAACCAAAAAAAAAATTATTTTCTGTGTTTGTGAATTGTGTGCGCAGTAGCCGCACGTGCATCAACAAAGTAGTGCCAAGCGTGCGCCTGTGTCATAAGTAAAGGGCCGGCTGGCTTGACCGTTAAGGGTGCTGTAACCCCCGAAAGTACACTCCAGTCCAAACCAAAAAAAAAATTATTTTCTGTGTTTGTGAATTGTGTGCGCAGTAGCCGCACATGCATCAACAAAGTAGTGCCAAGCGTGCGCCTGTGTCATAAGTAAAGGGCCGGCTGGCTTGACCGTTAAGGGTGCTGTAACCCCCGAAAGTACACTCCAGTCCAAACCAAAAAAAAAATTATTTTCTGTGTTTGTGAATTGTGTGCGCAGTAGCCGCACGTGCATCAACAAAGTAGTGCCAAGCGTGCGCCTGTGTCATAAGTAAAGGGCCGGCTGGCTTGACCGTTAAGGGTGCTGTAACCCCCGAAAGTACACTCCAGTCCAAACCAAAAAAAAAATTATTTTCTGTGTTTGTGAATTGTGTGCGCAGTAGCCGCACGTGCATCAACAAAGTAGTGCCAAGCGTGCGCCTGTGTCATAAGTAAAGGGCCAGCTGGCTTGACCGTTAAGGGTGCTGTAACCCCCGAAAGTACACTCCAGTCCAAACCAAAAAAAAAATTATTTTCTGTTTGTGAATTGTGTGCGCAGTAGCCGCACGTGCATCAACAAAGTAGTGCCAAGCGTGCGCCTGTGTCATAAGTAAAGGGCCGGCTGGCTTGACCGTTAAGGGTGCTGTAACCCCCGAAAGTACACTCCAGTCCAAACCAAAAAAAAAATTATTTTCTGTGTTTGTGAATTGTGTGCGCAGTAGCCGCACGTGCATCAACAAAGTAGTGCCAAGCGTGCGCCTGTGTCATAAGTAAAGGGCCAGCTGGCTTGACCGTTAAGGGTGCTGTAACCCCCGAAAGTACACTCCAGTCCAAACCAAAAAAAAAATTATTTTCTGTGTTTGTGAATTGTGTGCGCAGTAGCCGCACGTGCATCAACAAAGTAGTGCCAAGCGTGCGCCTGTGTCATAAGTAAAGGGCCGGCTGGCTTGACCGTTAAGGGTGCTGTAACCCCCGAAAGTACACTCCAGTCCAAACCAAAAAAAAAATTATTTTCTGTGTTTGTGAATTGTGTGCGCAGTAGCCGCACGTGCATCAACAAAGTAGTGCCAAGCGTGCGCCTGTGTCATAAGTAAAGGGCCGGCTGGCTTGACCGTTAAGGGTGCTGTAACCCCCGAAAGTACACTCCAGTCCAAACCAAAAAAAAAATTATTTTCTGTGTTTGTGAATTGTGTGCGCAGTAGCCGCACGTGCATCAACAAAGTAGTGCCAAGCGTGCGCCTGTGTCATAAGTAAAGGGCCGGCTGGCTTGACCGTTAAGGGTGCTGTAACCCCCGAAAGTACACTCCAGTCCAAACCAAAAAAAAAATTATTTTCTGTGTTTGTGAATTGTGTGCGCAGTAGCCGCACGTGCATCAACAAAGTAGTGCCAAGCGTGCGCCTGTGTCATAAGTAAAGGGCCGGCTGGCTTGACCGTTAAGGGTGCTGTAACCCCCGAAAGTACACTCCAGTCCAAACCAAAAAAAAAATTATTTTCTGTGTTTGTGAATTGTGTGCGCAGTAGCCGCACGTGCATCAACAAAGTAGTGCCAAGCGTGCGCCTGTGTCATAAGTAAAGGGCCGGCTGGCTTGACCGTTAAGGGTGCTGTAACCCCCGAAAGTACACTCCAGTCCAAACCAAAAAAAAAATTATTTTCTGTGTTTGTGAATTGTGTGCACTGTGGCTGCACGTGCATCAACAAAGGAGCAGCGCCAAGCGTGCGCCTGTGTCCCATAAGTAAAGAGCCGGCTGGCTAATTTCTTAAAGGGTGGTGTAACCCACAAAGTGCACTACTCTCCAGCAAAAATAAAATAATATTTTCTGTGTTTGTGTGCGCTTTAGCCGCACGTATATATATCAATATAACATAAATGGAGGACCAAACTTTCTCCGATAAAAATAAAATAGGGAAAGATCAAGAACCACTTCCTCCTAGTGCTGTTGCTGCTGCTGGGAGTTGTTCATCATCCCAGAGAGGAAGTAGGAACATCACTACTTTTACTAAACAATTGACCCTCCAACAGTCCCTAGCGATGAGGATGAAGTACGACAGCAGTCATCCTGAAGCAAAACGTATAACTGAGGCCTTGACTGCTATGTTGGTGTTAGACGTGCGTCCGGTATCCGACATTAGTGCAGTGGGATTTAGACAATTGATGGAGGTAGTGTGTCCTCGGTTCCAAATCCCGTCTAGATTCCACCTGCATCCTCAAAGCAGCAGCGACAAGCGTGCGTCTGTCTGTTAAAGGGTGGTGACACCCTCAAAGTGTGCTACACAAACAATTAAAATATTGTTCTTTTTTTTTCTGTCTTTATGAATTGTGTGGGCTGTAGCCGCACCTGCATCCTTAAAGCAGCAGTGACAAGCGTGCGTCTGTCTGTTAAAGGGTGGTGACACCCTCAAAGTGTGCTACACAAACAATTAAAATATTGTTCTTTTTTTTTCTGTCTTTGTGAATTGTGTGGGCTGTAGCCGCACCTGCATCCTTAAAGCAGCAGCGACAAGCGTGCGTCTGTCTGTTAAAGGGTGGTGACACCCTCAAAGTGTGCTACACAAACAATTAAAATATTGTTCTTTTTTTTTTGGTCTTTGTGAAATGTGTGGGCTGTAGCCGCACCTGCATCCTTAAAGCAGCAGCGACAAGCGTGCGTCTGTCTGTTAAAGGGTGGTGACACCCTCAAAGTGTGCTACACAAACAATTAAAATATTGTTCTTTTTTTTTCTGTCTTTGTGAATTGTGTGGGCTGTAGCCGCACCTGCATCCTTAAAGCAGCAGCGACAAGCGTGCGTCTGTCTGTTAAAGGGTGGTGACACCCTCAAAGTGTGCTACACAAACAATTAAAATATTGTTCTTTTTTTTTTGGTCTTTGTGAAATGTGTGGGCTGTAGCCGCACCTGCATCCTTAAAGCAGCAGCGACAAGCGTGCGTCTGTCTGTTAAAGGGTGGTGACACCCTCAAAGTGTGCTACACAAACAATTAAAATATTGTTCTTTTTTTTTTGGTCTTTGTGAAATGTGTGGGCTGTAGCCGCACCTGCATCCTTAAAGCAGCAGCGACAAGCGTGCGTCTGTCTGTTAAAGGGTGGTGACACCCTCAAAGTGTGCTACACAAACAATAAAAATATTCTTCTTTTTTCTGTCTATGTGAATTGTGTGGGCTGTAGCCGCACCTGCATCCTTAAAGCAGCAGCGACAAGCGTGCGTCTGTCTGTTAAAGGGTGGTGACACCCTCAAAGTGTTCTACACAAACAATTAAAATATTGTTCTTTTTTTTTCGGTCTTTGTGAAATGTGTGGGCTGTAGCCGCACCTGCATCCTTAAAGCAGCAGCGACAAGCGTGCGTCTGTCTGTTAAAGGGTGGTGTAACTCTCAAAGTGTTCCAAAAAATAAAAAACTATTTTTTTAATGTGTTTGTGACTTGTGTGCGATGTAGCCACACTTGCATCCTCAAAGCAGCAGCGACAAGCGTGCGTCTGTCTGTTAAAGGGTGGTGACACCCTCAAAGTGTGCTACACAAACAATTAAAATATTGTTCTTTTTTTTTCTGTCTATGTGAATTGTGTGGGCTGTAGCCGCACCTGCATCCTTAAAGCAGCAGCGACAAGCGTGCGTCTGTCTGTTAAAGGGTGGTGACACCTCAAAGTGTTCTACACAAACAATTAAAATATTGTTCTTTTTTTTTTGGTCTTTGTGAAATGTGTGGGCTGTAGCCGCACCTGCATCCTTAAAGCAGCAGCGACAAGCGTGCGTCTGTCTGTTAAAGGGTGGTGACACCTCAAAGTGTTCTACACAAACAATTAAAATATTCTTCTTCTTTTTTCTGTCTTTGTGAATTGTATGGGCTGTAGCCGCACTTGCATCCTCAAAGCAGCAGCGACAAGCGTGCTTCTGTCTGTTAAAGGGTGGTGTAACCCTCAAAGTGTGCTCCACAAACAATAAAAATATTCTTTTTTTTTTCTGTCTTTGTGAATTGTGTGGGCTGTAGCCGCACTTGAATCCTCAAAGCAGCAGCGACAAGCGTGCGTCTGTCTGTTAAAGGATTACATCGGTGACAGCATCCAAGTAGGCATGTCAGACAGTCCGTACCTGTACTGGCAGGAAAAAGAAGCAATTTGGAGGTCCCTGTACAAACTGGCTCTATTTTACCTGAGTTGCCCCCCCTCCAGTGTGTACTCCGAAAGAGTGTTTAGTGCAGCCGGGAACCTTGTCAGCGAAAGGCGTAGGAGGTTGCTTCCACAAAATGTGGAGAAGATGATGTTCATAAAATGAATTATCAACTCTTCCAGGGAGACCAGCCTCCAGAACGTACAGAGGGACCTGTGGTTCCAGCAGGGACGAATTAATACTCTGTGAGGATGAGGATGTACACACTGAAGAGGGTGAGGAATCGGTGGATGAGGAGGATGAGGATGACATCTTGCCTCCGTAGAGCCAGTTTGTGCAGGGACAGATTAATTGCCAGCTTGTTTTGTGGGGGCCCAAACGAACCAATCATTTCAGCCACAGTTGTGTGGCAGACCCTGGCGCTGAAATGATTGGTTTGTTAAAGTGTGCATGTCCTGTTTATACAACATAAGGGTGGGTGGGAGGGCCCAAGGACAATTCCATCTTGCACCTCTTTTTTTTCTTTGCATTATGTACAGTTTGGGGCCTAGTTTTTCAAACTGCCATCCTGTCTGCCACTGCAGTGCCACTCCTAGATGGGTCACGTGTTTGTGCCGCCCACTCGTGTCGCTTAGCATAGTCATCCAGCTACCTCGGTGCAACCTTTTGGACATAAAAACACTATTGTGAGGTGTGAGGTGTTCAGAATAGACTGGAAATTAGTGGAAATTAAGGTTATTGAGGTTAATAATAGCATAGGAGCAGAAAAACCTACAAATTCTGTGATTTTAGCTGTTTTTATGCTTTTTTTCAAAAAAATACAGATCCAAAACACAAAACCCAGAACCCAAAACACGGAAGGGTGGTTTTGGCAAAACCAATCCAGATCCAAAACACGAAGAAAGATCCAGATCCAAAACCAAAACACAAAACACGAAAAGTGGCCGGTGCACACCCCTAATTGTTTTAACAGTGGGAATAGTTATCCATGACTGTATATTATACCGCCATCCGGAGCAGCATTGTGTCTTCTCAATGAAAGGTTTGGCCCCTTACTTTTGACTCCTTTGTGTTTTTTGTTTCCTGTGGATTAATTTATTTAATTAAAATATAGGAAACATTAATTTTGTTCAGTTAACAAAAGAATTGGAGGGGGGGGCACCAACATTTCTCGCACAAGGTGCTAGTAGACCTACAGCCTACATACACGTAGAGGACCATCTTCTCTCCTATCCTCCATCAAGGTGTATATGTATGGTGCAGCTCATGCGCAGTCTACGATTGCTGTTTTGCTGCGAATACGCAATCTACTGATGATCGAGAGAAATGTCAAATTAAGAATCAGGCCCTTTATGTGAAGGCTATAACTATTTATTTCAAATAAAGCAACATGTATTATAGGTGGTGGAAAGGCAGTAATGGGGCCCATACATCAGCAATCAATTGGGAAAATTACACATTTTGCAGATGATTGTGCAAAAATAACGATTGGAGATCCGTCCAGAAAGAGATGGGATGTTGGATTTCACTGACCAATCAGGGCTCTAAATCACGGCCATAACTTTGTGTGTGCGACTGGTGCCGCAGGGTGTCTGGAACGGCACCCTGCAGCCAGTATCGCTGCAGCAATTCTGCCTGTAGCGTTCTTTGCTGCTATATAGCAATGATCAGGGGGCGCAGAATCATTGAAACATTTTTATCTGATTGCTGAGGTATGGGCCCCATTACTCATTATGGGCCTTCCAATCTTACAAAAGGCCAAACACATATGTTTTTCAGACAATGTTTAACCCTATTTAATCAGTTTCTTTTACTCCCAAGAGAAATATACAGACAATGATTGATGTATGTAATGCTATCTACTCTACTATTTGCAGTAGTTTGTGATTTAAACTTTGCACAACCCAGGGACTACTTATTTCATGCCCAGCATGTTTGCTTAAAGCTAATCTTCATTAAGTAAAGAGTTCACAGGACTTCCAGTAAATCTTCTGTGAAAGTGAAACGTAAGATAAAAATATTCCAGCTGTGTAATGGACTGGAACAAGATAAGAGTCCACTTTATGGCACAAACCACTGCAAGACTTTTGTTTTATATGTTGCTTCCAATAATTAGAAGCTTTACTGGTCATAGCATTATAAACCAGTTCATCTACAGATTTATGATGCACAAAGTATACGTGACATGTTAAGCAACATGGAAACACACAACACTGCTGTATATAAAGACAAACAATACTTGCTGTACCCCGCACCCTGCTAGGCCAAGCAGATCAATAACATGTTAGGGAAAAGTAAAATCTACCGATCACTGCGCTGTAGCAAAATGCGTATTAATTGAAGCTACATTAAACTATTCGAGTAGTCACACTGAGCCTGATTTAGAGGCGGGCAGTAATGCAGACTTCTTACGCTGAGGGACTGCATTTAAATGCCGCAGTCAATGCCGCTTTGCATATAAAGTCGCACTGTCGGCACAATGAGATGCACACCGGTCACCCTATGGGTGCTCAGAATGTCCCTCTGAACATGGGTACCGATGCCAGTGCAGCTGCAAAAAAAGACGCAATGGCTGCCCGTGTCTGGCTATTCTCTCTCTATGTCCAAATTCATGCGTTGTCCCACGACAGTAAAAATGGGGAAGCAGCACGCAGTGCGACTCGGACGCATGCACAGACTAAAAACATCGACCACTTGCGACCGTAATCGACACATACATTGAATCAGTTTGAGGATGAACATGTTAACAAAGAATTTAGAAGCACATTGGGGGAGATGTATTATAGCGGCACTTACCGTGCCGCTATAACACTTACCGTGCCGCTATAACGCTTCCTGCTTCGCCTCTTTACCGAGACGAAGCAGGAAGCACTAACGATGAGATGTATAAATATCTCATCTGCCGGAGTGGGGGGAGTGAAAACTCCCCCCTCCGGCGATCACCGGCTGAGCACACAGGGCATCAGCGTAGTGCTGATGCGCCGTGTCTCACTCCCAGCCGGGTCCACTGGGCATGCGCGGGATCTCGCAAGCGTCGCAACATCCTGCATTCAGCCGCGGAGCCAGAAGCCGCCGCCGCAGCAGGGACAGTGCAGTCCCTGCAGTGGTGGTAGGGCAACACCAGCTGCAGCTGTCGATATCGATAGCTGGAGCTGACGAAACAGTTGGGCAACCAGACCGTTCATACATTGCCCAGTTTATCGGCGCTGCTATCTTCTAGAAAGCAGTGATGATAATGACAGAGGCTCATAGCGCCCCTATCATTTAACACCCAGCCCCCCAATAATACATGGGGGAGAAGCGGTATCAGCACACATAACGTGCTCTGATAACGCTTCTGCAGTTCATACATCTACCCCCATTAAAATGGGATTATATTTATTTTTTACATTTATATCCTACAACCAATAACATTGTTTGCAAATTATTCTTATTAAATGTTCTGTTGCCCTAGGGTGGAAATAAAGCACATACTATTGCTGTTTTATTTGGAATGCTTCTACCCACTATACTGTGATTTTACATCCCCTTCCCCCAACTGAGAATTTATACAACTAACAGCCCGTGCTGTGAAGAAAACAAGTTATTTACACAGTGTTGAAATAACAATGATTTTCAGATGATCTTATTATTGATAAGGGGGGTTGGAAGCTGGGGGGGGTGGGCAGCATTTTTAGATTATTGACCAGCAGTGAACCATGTGGGTACGGATGATCAGACAACCTTGATGGGAGACAACCTTGATATAGTGCGGTTAGTTACATGCAAAACAATCATTCAGATTCTTCCTCTCGTCATAGTTAGCAATTACCTAAATCTACTACAGATATCTTACCAACACTGACATACTTCTCCCCTGTATCTGGAGAGGAAGTCTTGGCCCTCATTCGGTCCTCCCCCCACCTTCCACCTCCCCCCTTGACCCTATCCCTTCCAGTCTCCTTGCTATCTCTCTCCTCCTGCCTGTTCCAATCTTGCCCACCTCCTCAATCTCTCCTGCTCATCTGGCACTGTCCCTTCTGCACTCAAGCATGCACTTGTCTCCCCCATTCTTAAAAAACTTACCCTTGATCCTAACACACTCTCCAACTATCGACCCATCTCTCTCTTCCCTTTTGCTTCCAAACTCCATGAGCGTATTGTTTACAACCGCCTTACTGCCTCTCTTTCCTCCCACTCCCTCCTTGACTCATTTAAATCTGGCTTCTGTTCTCTCCACTCCACTGATACTGCCCTCACAAAAGTCAGCAATGACCTCCATGCTGCCCAATCCAGGGGCCACTACTCGCTGCTCATTCTCTTTGACCTCACTGATTCTTTTGACACTGTGGACCACCCCCTTCTCCTGCAAATCCTTCACTCCCTTGGTCTACGTAACACTGTCCTCTCCTGGCTGTCCTCCTACATCGCTGACCGATCCTTTTCTGTCTCCTCTCATGGCTCCTCTTCCCCCCCACTTCCACTAACAGTAGGCATTCCCCAATGTTCTGTTCTTGGACCTCTCCTTTTCACCATATATATGTCCACTTTAGGTGAACTGATCAACTCTTTTGACCTCCAATATCATCTCTATGCTAATGATACTCTGATCTACCTTTCCTCCCGACCTCTTCCCCTCTCTCCTCACCCACATCTCCAACTGTCTCTCTGCTATCTCTTCCTTGATGTCCCATCGCTTTCTTAAACTTAACATGTCTAAAACTGAGATGATCATCTTCCCATTGTCCCGCATAACCTCACTTACCCCAACTTCAAAGTGGGCTGTTTTGGAGTTATCCTGGACTCCTCCCTCTCCTTCAAACCACACATTCAGCACCTCTCGCAATCCTGCCGTTTCCATCTCAAAAATATTTCTAAGGTTAGACCCTCTCTCAACTTGGATGCTACTGAAACCCTGATCCACTCACTGGTCATCTCCAGATTGGACTACTGTAACCTCCTCCTATCTGGCCTCCCAGACTCCCACCTCTCTCAACTCTAATCTGTTCTCAATGCTGCTGTTCGGTTTATCTTCCTCTCCAAACATTCTACATCTGCCTCCCCTCTACTAGAAGCCCTACACTGGCTCCCCTTCCCCTTCAGAGCCCAATTCAGGGTTTTTACACTCACCTACAAAGCCCTCACCCAATCCTCTCCCATTTACATCTCTGACCTCATCTCCCTTCACACCCGCCCATCCACTTTGCTGATTACTTCCTCCCACTCCCGCCTCCAAGATTTTGCCCGTGCTGCTCCCTACCTTTTGGAACTCTCTTCCTCTCAGACTCTCCAAATCTTCAATTGGGCTCTCAAGACCCACTACTTCATCAAGGCCTATCAGCTCTCATCCTAACCCACTACTATATGCTCTTTCCTCCCTGTCTACCCCATCTGTGTCACACCTGTTTAACTGCCCCACCCCTTTAAAATGTAAGCTCTCATGAGCAGGGCCCTCTTCCCTCATGTGCTTCTCTTTATACTTTCTTCTACTTCTACAAAGGCATCTAACACTTAATTGCTGATTCCCTGCTGCTTATTTTGAGTGTTATGATTGCTAATGCAGAAATGTTTACATACCATGTCCTTGTCCTATACAGTATTGTACTGTAAGTCACTGATTTCTTGTTCACTTATTTGTTTATGTACTTTGTAAGGCACTGCGGAACACGTGTGGCGCCATATAAAAGATTATAAATCTTATATATAAAATTCATTGGTCTGTTTGTTTGTGTGTCTAGTTATGCATTCGCACACCCCTGTACCGATTGGGAAGAAACCAATGCATGGTATCCAGTTGGGTCCTGGTCAGGTTTTAGGGGGCTTAGGGTCCTGGTCGGACCTCCCGTTGGTGTACGCTGGGCAGAACTTTGATCCTGGGAACCTGTTCTGGGCCTTCCACTGGATGGATTTGGATGAAAACTTCACAGAGGGGTGGCAACTAGTCTGTGATGCCTAACTTAATAACCTGAAGTTCGGCAATGCCAGGTACTTCAGCTAGTAAATTATAATATAATATAATATAAAGCACCACTAGTTACAGTAATCTGTATGAAATACTTTGTCATCTGAGGGAAAGGAGACGCCCTCATTCTGGACTAGCACCCTTCCTTATTGGTTTAAAAGCATGGAGTATGGTAATGTATATGCACACTGTATTAGGCACAATTCTAGGTAAGTCCTACAAGTTATATACTGTAGTGCAATTTTGGTTCATTTTTGGGGCGTGGGTCCCCCTGGATTGCGTTGGTTGGTCTGTCTCAGGGCACTGCATTATAACACGTTTTTCCTTTATAACACATTTTAACCCTTCACTGTGTGTCTAATATATATGTACTTCACTTTTTTATTTTCATTCTTTATATGCAGCTGCTCCTAACTATCTCTTTACACTGCACTTTTCTTACTATTGTGGTGCCCTGTGGTGGCTTAGCTGGGCCGGTTTTGGGGGGTCCTGCGCTCTGGATTTGAACCTTAGTATGTTAGGGACCTACCCGATAGAGGTTACCTGGATATGGTGGGTAGGCCCATAACCTTGGCCATGATTATGCTAAAAACCTCTATTGATTGCAAAATTTTATTGCATTTATATATATTATTAATAATTTGGAGTTGTGCACCTGAGATTTTGTCTGTTTCTGTGCCTGCAATTAGTCTCATCGGGTAGCACCTCCCATTATATATATAGTCAGGTTGTGCAGTCCAGAAATCTTTTCCAGGTTACTGTTCGGTGTCAGATTACCCGATAAATGTCAGCAATGCCAAAAACATATCTATTAAGTTACATTATAGCAGTGCCTTCCTATCAATCTATAACTTTATCGGTAATAGACATGGTATATCAAATCAGGCCAATTTTTTTTGCTCCCTGTCTCTCTGTATTATTTCAAATATCAGTAAGATGTGCCTAAGAATGGACATCATTTATTATCTTTTTGGTTTTCCATCAATCTTACATGGTCCACTCATGGTAGATGCTTAAACCCAAAAGTTGTGGTTGCATCTGCAAAGGGTAACCCATGAAATTTAAAGAGGAGCACTTAGCAAAATGATGAGACCCAATTAAGTCTTAGGGGTAGATTTACGAAGACGCAGTTTATCAAAGCCGATGATCAGCGCCTTTGACCAATGGATTTAAAACGTCAACTCTGTAATAAATTCTTAACAGGGCTTGTTTAGCATTTATTACAGTTGCCGCTAAATACATTGGTCAAAATTGCCGAACATCGGCGGCTTTGAAAACCCAACGATAAGTAAATCTACCCCTTAGTGTAAAGTAAACTTTAAATTCCTGCCATTTTAGAACCACCCCTTTCATTAAATAAAACTTTTACATTTTTCTGTTGAGTTGAACTATTGCTTCGTTTAAAGCCATCCGATACTTACTGTACATTGTGAGAGTGAAGGGTCCAAGCGACTTATTGCACTGTTCTTATAGTTCAACTGGTAGATGCAAAATATTTACAATTTATTGTATAAGATGAGACAGACCTCTAGCTCATAGTCAGCGCTGATTGTCATTATTTACACAGCAATAAGATATCTGTGTTACCTTCTACCAAACAAGGCAAAGCCTTAAGATGCGTTCTCTGCACTCCTTTATTTTATATTATTAGTTTTGCTCTGTAGAATCAAATCTCATTTTGACACTACTCTGAAAAACTAGGTACCGTAATGGGCCTTTCCCTCTGCCTATTGGTGGAGTTGGGTGGAGCAATGGAAAATTTCTGTTCCTCTGAAAACACCTTTTGCTCCACAAACTAAATGGCAGAAATCTAGGCACTTTATTGCAAATCGAGGCACTGGATTTTGTTCTGGTCCTAGATGTTTTGTGTTTTGGGGCACAATGTTTTTTTTTTTCCAACCATAACTGTCCAGAAACTTTTTTATAGGAGAATAATGTTCCCGCTAGACTGTTTTAGCAGGGCGCTACGCTCTGCCTGATTTCAAAAGGGCAGAATGCATTCTGCCCCTTTTGGCGGCGCCCCGCTAAAACAGCCTGCCGGGTGCCGTCCCCACCCGTGGGCCACAGGGTGGGGAAAAATGCAGTGCAGCGATCACGCCGGTGAATACATACCGGGTGCATGCACAGAGAAGGGAGAGCTTAGGGGCAGCATGTTCGTAAGTGTAGGGCACACCCCCAAGTGTTGAAAAGGGGGTACGTCTTAAAGACACTTCCCTTTCCTCATGGCCACGCCCCTTTTCTGGCGCACCAGAGTGGCCTTTCTCTAGGTCTGGCGCCCTCCCCAACGCTGGACCTAGAGTGAACGCTAGGAGAAAGATTATTTTGGTGGGTCAGGAGAACCCCAATTATTTGGGACACTTAAAACATTTGTACAAGTATTAGTTGTATTATAATAATAATCATCATCATAGACCATAAAAATTCTAGTTCCCTCACTCTTGCCTAACATGGAGGAACTCCTTCCAACTCCTGCATGTATTCTAATGTCTTTTTCAAATGAGATTGTTGATAGATTTTATATTTTATATCATTGTATTACGTCCTCATACATGAAACGTATGCATTAGAGAAGATTTGACAGTAAACAGAACTGTAATGGAGGAGGAGAGCTTTTTGTTGTAAGTTCTGTACTTGTCCTGACAAGCTCTGCTTATCCAAAAATCCAGTTATAGCTGCAGCTAAATGCTTAGGTCGGACATTCCTAAATAACGAAGTAATGGTCATTTATAAACCACAAAAGTGCATGATTGCAGCATACATACTGTATTAGAACAATGTGATTCTGCTGTTATGGAACTGTACTTATGTCACAGGGAAGCCCAAGGTTGTACGGGCCACGATAGCAGCAGCCAATGAATAGTGTCAGGAGATCTGGGGTATTCCTTGCGGAGTAAGAACTGGGCACATGAGTGAAGATTAAGGGATGGGAAAGGTGAAAGTACAGGGATTTTCCCTGCGTTACAGAATGGCACACAGGATTTTCTTCCCACAAAAGGACCTCCAGCAACAAGTGGGTCTCATCCTACACATTTAGCGGGGCACATGTGTCACTTTTCAGATACACTTCTAGGCAAACGTTGATCAATGTCATAAAAATCTTTCAAATATACAAAAATTAAACATTACATTAAGGCAGCCTCCATGTCCCCTCACTCAGATACTGGCCAGACTGCAAGAATTTCAGGACCATCTGATCAAACAGTAGAGGGCCTGAGGATAGTGATGGTCCGATATTAGCAGTGCCTCCATACACAGAACGATATATGTGCACAGGTTGGTTATGAAATACAGGCGGCGAAGCAGCAAGCCTGAAGATCCCGACAGGGGAGGTAAGTAACCTAACCATCCCTCTCTCCTCTCCCCTCCCTAAGGGGTGCCTAACCCAAACCTCCCCCCCGGTGGTGCCTAGCCCTAACACCCCCCTCCCTGCACCCTAAACAGAATCCTCCCAGGGGGGGTGCCGTACCCTAAGTTCCATCCGGTGGTGCCTAATCCTAACTCCCCCTCCCCGGAGCCTAATCCTAACCGGGGGGTGCCTGATCCTAAATCCCCACGGGGGTGCCTAAATCTGCCAGATATGAACGATAATTGGTCTATTATGGCCGGCTTTAGGATTAAGCTAAGACATCAAAGCAGCTATGTAGGGCAGGATTATCTAGGGCAGGATTTTAGGATTTAAAACTGAAAAGTTTAAATAAATAGGCGCTCCTAGTGAGTTGGTAGATCTCTCTTTCCATCATATGTATTTTCACTTGGATCAGTAAAAAATAGGCAGTACTTGAATTTTCTGGGGAAGTTCCAAGAAACTGGAAGTTGCGTCCATTTTGAAATGCAGGCAGCAGGTTCACTTGAGCACGAAAAAAACATGAATCAGCACTTTCTGCAACACCAGTCAATGTTTGGCATTATTTACTGCTGGACAATCTGAAGGCCGTTATCTCCTTGTCCATTAATAATTATTAACGGTACAACATACTTGCCAACTCTCCCTGATTGTCAGGGAGCCTCCCTGAAATAGTAGCAATCTCCCTGACTCCCTGAAGAGTCCAGCAATCTCCCTGACTCCCTGAAGAGTCCAGCAATCTCCCTGATTTTCCCTACCCATATTATGAAGCTGTTACTGTCTAAATAAAACACAGATATATACATTCCAATGGGATCATTAGTATCGTTTCCATACATTGGTTATAAGGCACAATGATCCCTATGCATTTTCTGAAAAGTATCAGTGTGTTTTCATCAACAAGTAGATCTTACTGACTGTTTTGGGACTCATTTACATTTGGATATAAATCAGTTTTATGGCACGCCTCTCAGATGTAGTAATACATGTCATACATGCCGACAATCTGGCTGCCTATTCCGGGAGGAGGCAGCCAGCTTGGTACAGCGGTGGGAGGGGGGAAGGGGGGCATGATGCAATTTGAAGGACGAGACAGGTGGCGTGAGCACACAACTGCGTCATCGTGGCCCCGCCCCTGCTACACAATGTGAAGATTACCGACATTGTGTAGCTGGGGGCCGGGCCACGATGACCCAATTCAGCGCGAATCGCGTCATCATCTCCCCCGAAATAGCCACTTCAACAAGGTCAGAGCGGATGCCGGCGAGGGGTGTGCGGTCAACTTGTCCGGTCCGGGAGACTTGCCCGCTCTTCCGGGGGGTTAGGGGCGACACCAGATTTTCGGGAGGGTAGGCAAGTATGGAACACGTCCACCTTACCGCCGCGCTCATAGGTGTTGCTTTCACAATGTGCCTGAACTTATATTTTAGGCAAGTATGCGGTACAATTATCAGGTTATTAGGGGTAAATTTGCTCGAGATCCCCGGCTAGGCCTGAGCGGCTTGGGCTGATAATGCTTTGGCCACGGAGCCCCGGTAATAGGATCTCTGGGCTGTGGCATTACAGCCCGGCCGTTTTGGGTCTGTTGCTGGTTTTAAATAAAGGGGGTATCCTACACAATTTCTTCCCCCTATAATTAAAACCAGGACTTGCCCTGCAGCCTGGTGCTGGTACCTAAATTACGGTGGAACCCTACTCGTTTTGTTTTCTGTAATTTTAGGTGCCAGGACTGGCTGGCAAGTCCGGGGCTGGTTAAGCTTTGGGGGGGGGGGGGGGGGGGGAACCCTATGTCATTTTTTTTTATAGCATGTAACCCGTTTTTTAACAGATAAAACACAAGCAGCCTTCACATATCTCACCGATATGTGCAGGCTGCTTGCTCGGGAGAGTTTTGCAGAGAGAAGACATTGCAATCTCGGGTGAGTAATCTCCTGCAATACCTGCTACTCGGGGGAGATATCTCGTTCTGCTTCACTATCGGCCATCTCACTCTCAGCTAAACTCACTTTTCAGTAAATTTGAGAGTCTCAGGAGCCTCAAATCACCCGAGTTTCGGTGAAGCTAATAGAGTTGGAAAAAAAAGCAAACTCTCCCAGACTAAATTTACCCCCTGGTGTATATCTAGACATTGTCTACCTTTTTACTGTAGATCTCTCAATCCACATCCAGTAAATGTACCCCATATAATCTGTTTACTGGGCACTATGTAATAAATAATTTAGGTTAGTATTTATTTTCTCCAATGCATAACTTTATATGTTGCTTAAATAGCGCCTGTGCCAGGCAGCAGCCCAGACACCTAATTTGTGTAAATCTCTTTGCAGAAATTAGACATCAAGCACCGACTTAATGGCCTTACATAACCAACATCATCTGCAAACACAAACACTAATATACAGTGAGTATTTTCTATTAATAGCAACTCCCTGAAATTAGTCTTCATGTGGTTACCGCAAAGCCCTCACAGCAGCGCCCTGATCTAAGAATTTACTCACTTCCATGAAGAAAGCTACTCAGTCAGTTTCACATGATCGGATCTCATAACATACTAAATACATTTCAGCTTGAGGTTATCAAAGGTTAATCACAGCAGCACCTTGGGCAAGTGGCCAAGCACATTCTGTTACGGAGCTAAGCACTGGCTTAGACAAAGACCCGTGGGCCCTGGAGCAAAATACGAGCCAAACTCCCCTTGATATCCCCCCACCTCTAATAATACTCCCCCCCCCACACACACACACAAAACTACCATCCACATCATTCATGAACATTGCACCCATGCCTCTCTGGCCCTCATGCTGGTCAATTCCCCGTATCACTTCTCTGCCCCCATTTTGTACCCCTCTGAGCTCCCCAGGGAATGGAGAAAGAGAGAATAAGGCCTGAACATGTGCAGAATACAGAACTGGACTGGCCCCTTTGGCTCTGTATCAGGTGTAATTGCTTCTAACCTTTTTCTGTATCACCGCAACACTTCTTTGCAGAACTCTAGAAACATCAGTAAATTAGCATACTGCCAAATTAATATTATGCAAATCAGTCCCAATGAGAGACAGTCTAATTCCACCCATTCTTGTACAAATTGCACTAATTGTTTTTCAATTACGAGGATAACTGCAATAGCATTTATTGGCACGCATGCAACACGGATATCCATGTATTTTAGTGAAAAGCACACACACATAATACTTACAGTACATGTCATCATTACCAACGTCTATGCTCTCGATCTATGTTTTAAATATGATTTCGTTTTAAAAAAAATCAAATATACAATTCTCGATAAAAAAATAAAAACCCATTATTACTAGAAAGCTGATGTACTGACGGATTACTGCAAATACAAAACACAGTACACACTGCTACCGAAATCCCTGTAACACTATAGAAGAGGTTTGACACTGCACAAATACACGGAAAAGTGCAACAATCAGGTTTCCGGAGAAAGCGAGTTCACGTTATTGCCACAAGAGGGAGCAGTCTCAGATAATGAGCAATTCCACCCCAGCCTGTGTTACTACATCGTTGACATCTGAATTTCTCAAAAAGATATCTTGGCTTTAAAGACTGATACATACTGTATCAATGCTGCCGCACTGCAGCTCTGTCATGCGATCACTCATTGACTTCTACTCTCCAGTCTTCTATATCAACATAACAAATAAAATCTCTCTGTAGTTTATAAAATTCTTCATTTGTGCATATAATAGAGTCGTCGTGGCTTCTGACTCTTCATCTACACTTTGCTGCGGTGTAAGATTTAAGGTGCACCATCTGCCTCACCACAGCAGAGGCGGCCGTCCTGTCGGCTGAACCAATATGCATGAAAATGGATTCACTAGGAAATAGCGACGTCACTGAAGCAATCATTTTGTAAAATGAATCGACATTTACAAGCATGCAGCCGACCTTATGTTATCTTCCACAGACAAATGTGAGGAATTTTGCGCACGTAAGGCCTGAGTCATTACGGATCGCTATTGCGATCACAATAGCGATTACGCACGCAGTCTCATTGTGAAGATACGCTAATCGCAATGCCATTCGCAGCCTAACATAAGGACGCCCCTTTTACCTTACACACATCCATAATACTTAGCAAAATAGCAAAACTATCGGTAACATCGAGTACCATCGCATCACGCATGCTTGCACAAGGTCTGACCTTACTCAGAAATTGCTACCTCATTGCACGCAGTGAAAGTCCAAGCAGCGTATGGCATCGCAGTGGATAATTTATGCACGCCCCTGCATTGGTGTTCAAACGCACTGGCACGCCAGCGTTTTGCCGATCACCCCCCCCAAATGTTACTTACTGTCCATCACTCTGCGATGGGTCTGCGTAGTCACTGCAATCGCAGTCCCGATCGTAGTGGAGTCTTCACGCACGTGCACTGCAGAACGCAACAATCGGCCTATTGCATGCGTAATTGCAGTTGCGATCGCTAGTGAATCAGGCCCGTAGTGTACTTCATCTATATCCATCTTAATTAAGATTTGGTTCACTAGACCCGGCTCCTATAAAATGGCTCTCTGCTAGGTCTTCCCCAGCTCCTCCTTGCAACTATATTGTTCCCTCTTGTTAATGTCTACCACCAGATGCCTTCTAGATCCAGTAGAGCAGAGTTTCTCAAACTCAGTCCAGGTTTTAAGGATATCCATCCTGGAGTCCAGATGGTTAAATCAAATTGACTGAGGTACTAATGTCATCTGTGCTCAAGCATGGGTATCCTTAAAACCTGGACTGTAATGTCGTAGCTTGGAAAACTCTGCAGTAGCGTGTAGACGACCTACCATCGATTATGATGGTCTACTAACATTTACATTACTTTAGAGAGCTGTAGGGCCTGACTGTGAGTAGCTATGTCGATATCAGATGTAGCGGAGCAAATTGACTTTTACTGCGCATGCATCTAAAGGTGCCCACACACATACCGACTTGCTCCCAATCAGCCAATGTACACGATTTCCCTTGAACTCTCCCCAGGCAGTCGTGGTCACGATTTGGAGTTAAAAATGTCCAATCTGACTTAAGATCTATTTTGCAGCCAGTGCATTGTATCCCAGATTGGCTAATCTGCCCTACAGCTCGGCAGATCTGAAGATGCGATGTACGACGAGCGGGGACGCGCATCGGCATTGTGATCAAGTGTAGAAACTCACGATTTGGCCATTTTTTACATGGTCTGTCGTCACGATTCGTCGAAATCGGCCAAATTGGATGAAAAGTCGGTATGTGTGTGGGCACCTTAAGTCACACCGTGCATGCATTCCGGCTGTTTTCATACAGAGTCGCAGTTGCGATTTTAGATGCACGCACGCGGAATTGTATTAGGCGTTCCCGGGAGGTGGCTATTCCGGTGCACGGAGATGGTCTGATGGGGGGTTATGGGAGTGTTGGGGGCATGTCACTGAAGTGGTTGCGTACACCGTCCAACTAAAATGCGAATGGAGCAGGAGGCATTTGTAGGAAATAGACGCCTCCTGCTTGCATCTGCGATGCCAGTGCTGCGTCCCAAGACGTAACATCGGGCCACCATCGCGCCAGTCTGCGTGAGCCAAAGTCAATGACTGACCATTGGAACTAGGCAGAAGGGTCCAAGAAGTCTGCTGTCCAAAACCGCACCAAGCATGACTGCAGCGCCTGGAGACGCTCAAAGTGGGTGTCACAGTTCTTGCCCATTCATAAGCACGCTTGTATTCCAGAGTAGGGCTTGCAGCGGTATTCGCAGTACGCGTCCTGCTCATGCGCAGATCTTCAAACATGCAAACCATCAGGATTGCCTGCAACTATGAATCGGGTCCTTAGTGCCTGGTTTCACTAATATATTTTTCCACCTCTGTATTGCAGAAGTCTGGAGTAAAGGTTTTCATGTTGACTGTATTTCATCAACGTACAGATATCATTTATTGATTACAATAGTACATGCTGCCCATGTACGTCACTTTTGGTTGTGTTTCTATCTCTGTGCTATATGAATGATCTCATTTGTGTCAATAATAAAAAAACAAAAAAACTAAATTTAGCTTTGGAACACACAAAGAACAACATCACTAGGAATTAGTGACATCATTGATCACGCCTCTGTGATGTCACTATTGTCTAGTGCAGGGACGGGGAACCTCAGGCGCGGGGGCCATATAAGGCCCTCGGAATCATTTGGTCTGGCCCTCTGAGCTTTTTTCTGCTAGCCTCATTTGGCTATCAGGGTGCCTAGAATGGCACCCTGCAGCCAGAATCTATGCAGCAGTGCCACCTGGAGTGTCCTTAGGATGATTCAGACGGTCACACCTCTGCCCATACAGCTCCCCCGAAGCATCCTCAGGATATCCAGGCATTGCTGTAATCACCGGCGATTGTGGCCCCACCCCCGTGTGACATCACACAGAGGGGGCATGGCCTGAACCAGGCCCACAAATAATGTTATATATATCAAAATAGCCCTCGGGAGAAAAAAGGTTCCCCACCCCATGTCTAGTGAATTAATAGGCTGCATTCTCATGAATACTGGTTCAGCAAATAGGAGAGCTGTCTGGAGGCACCACCCACACTTTAAGTATGCTTGATATGGAAAAAGACTGAAAACAAAAAAAAACTATTTAGATGCTTAGCATCCATTCGCTGCCATGAGCTCTCTACGCCCCCTGCTGGCAAGACCACTAAGAGGGAGATTTATCAAAGCTTGGAGAGAGATAAAGCACCAACCAATCAGCTCCTGTCATTCTACACACTGTTTAAAAAAAATAGCAGTTAGGAGGTGATTGGTTGGTACTTTCTCTCTCTCTCCACTTTCTCTCTCTCCAAGCTTTGATAAATCTCCCCCTAAATTATGTACTGACAAAGGATTCCAAGAATGCCAGCTCCCACTACATCACGGTGACTCTCTCAGGGGAGACGTGTGCGGCCGTGCAGCTTGTATTCTCCTTGAAGTGGCTTTTCTCCCAACCTCTTTTGATCCGTCGTAGTTTTTTGCTGACACACGGACATAGCAGCACAATCTTTCCCAGGATGACAGTTGTGGGGAGCACCAGCGCTAAGACAAAGTTTGGCGGAGTGTAAAACCGGTAATACTCCTCTTCGAAGGCCCTCTTCCAGCCGTATATTAAAACATGGAAGGTGCTGATCAGCAAAGCGACATACCCAAGAGTAGACTTGAGGGGAAAGGGGAAAAAAAAGGAAAGTCGTTAAAAATATAAACATTAATGTGACAATCTACACACATTAGTTTTTTAGAGCTTGTCAGGCTTGTGCTGAGTCCACCTAAAGCACAACCTCCTCCCAGAGTAGTCACCACCTGCAAATCTCAATTTTGCCAAACTAACAGAATGTGGTTTATTTCCTCAATGGAATATGGAGCTTATTCAGACCCGGTCGTTAGCTCTACGTGCTCGCAAGCGGGTCAATGTTGCCCAAGTGCGCATGCGCACGACGGAGGCGGCTCCGTCGTGCGCATGCGCGAGACCCGAATGTCTTGCACCAAAGGGGGCATGCTGTCGATGTTGATTGACAGCACGCCCCCTTTGGTGGGCGTGCCGGGGGCGTGGCTGCCCAGACGGAGGTGTTCCCATGGGAACGCCTACCGTCTGGGGCCGGCCCCACTGACATCACTAGTGATGTCAGTCGGAGTGCTTTTGGCTCTGATAGAGCCAAAAACACTCCAGGGCTTGCGGCAGCGAGACCCTACTGCAGGGTCTCGTCGCAAGCCCGATGGTCGTGATGGTCTTGACCATCGCGACCATCATTTTGGCCGCTCGCTATAGCTGTGGGTGGTCACCCACAGCTGTGCGAGCGGCCAGGAGGCCGCTCCAAAAAGGAGAAGGGACGGCCCTGATTCAGAGCGAGCGCTCTGTCAGAGCGTCCGGCTCTGAATCAGGGCCTCAGTCTTCAAGGCAGTTCAGGTATTAAGGATATCCATGCTTAATCACAGGTGACTTAATTAGTACCTCATTAATTTTGGATTGAGCTATCTGTGCTCAAACATGGATATTCTTAAAACCTGAACGGTTCGGCTGCCTTGAGGACCGGGATTGGGAACCACTGCCCTATACCTTTAATACACACGGGAAATCTAAGACCATTCTTTGTAGTGAGTCCGGTCTTCCCCCAGGAGAGCCACGAAACAAACCGATCCATTTATGGCGGCGAATTAGAATTTGATGTTTTACACATTATATGTACCTTGCAAAAATTGTATAATTATTGTTAAAAATGTAACTATACTCTCACGTGTAGCATGCAGACTTTTAAAATAACGAGATTTAAAAAAATATATATTTTCATTATGATCTTTGCTCTTAATATTAAACGAATATGAGTAGTATGATATTGATAATCCTAGAACAAAAATGTCCAGTTGTGCTCAGGTGCTGAACTATAATTCCATCACTGTCATTTCTTGCTTAGTAATCTGTACTGGAGTAAACGGAAGGCTTACACCACTGAGGCACAGCTTTGTCTGAGGTCTCTTTATTTCCTTGGCGCGTTACCAGAGATGGATTATGTGAAGTATTGATGCCTTGATATGGTATCACAGATAAAGGGCGAGTTACAAATGGGCAGAAAGTTTTGTAAAATCTAAAACCCCCATGGACAGATCCTCTATCCTGGGATAGGCAACGTGCACTGCTAGGGTCTAATTGCAGATTGTGGGTGTGAGAACTGTAAAGTATTATTAATTTGCACACAAAATAAAAACAATCAATGTATAAATGGACATGAGAGCATCATAGCTAATCTTTAGGAGGACTTCGGTCTTGGGATCCAGCCCTACTGCAAGGCTTTAGGACACTTTTTTAAATACTACATTCAGACACAACAACTACCAGATACACCATAATTATAGTATGGAGTCATGCACATGTTCGTTTATATTAAATTGAATGATTAGCAAATGACTTCAGTTTCATCAATACACACATAGGGCCTGATTCAGAGGCGCTCGCTATTTGCGAGCGCACGCTCTGAATCAGGGCGGGGAGGATTTTATTTTATTTTTTCCTGTCCGCTCGAGAAGCTGTGGGTGCCCACCCACAGCTAGTGCGAGCGGGCAGGAGATGGTCGCGATTATCGCGACAATCGGGCTTGCGAGGAGACCCTGTGGTAGGGTCTCAGGTCTCGCAAGCCCGAGTGGACCTCCTGCCCTAATAGAGCAGGAAGTCCACTACTGACATCACTCATGATGTCAGTAGGGCCGCCCACAAACGACAGGCTTTCCTTCGGGAACGCCTCCGTTTGTTCAGCCACCCCCCTCCCCGCCTACAAAATGGGGCGAGCTGTCGATCAACATCGACAGCTGCCCCGCTTTGTTGCGAGCCCCGGAGCGAGTGATTTCTCACTCGCTACGAGGCTTGCGCACGCCGCGTATGCGCACTGGCCCACCATCGACCCGCTTGCGAGTGCCATAGTCCCCATGCATTCTAAAGGGTGTTTCCTCCACAAAATGTGTATGTTCCTAGTACTGTGCTCCTATTGCATCCCACAATAAATGTATTTTACTACCTATGCAGGGCTGGCTGCATCTAACATTTGCAGTCAAATCTGTATAAGTAGCAAAATACATTTATGATGAGCATGACCATAGTAACAGTGAGTAACTGTAGGTGAGCATGGGGCCAGTAAGCAGTGATACACCAGCACTGTTCATGAGGAGCAGTGGGGAAGTACTGACAGGTGCGGGGTATAATCAGAGGTACATAACAGCCCTCCGAGGGGGTATTACAACTGCTCTGAGCTACAGCTTAGGAGCAATTGTAGCAATTCCATGAGTGTACACAGGTAAGCAATTGTTTTGTCTAATTTCTCTCAACTGTCCTGATAGTGGCGTTGGGAGATATAACATATACTCGAGTATAAGTCGACCTGAATATAAGCCGAGGTACCTAATTTTACCACAAAAAACTGGGAAAACTTATTGACTCGAGTATAAGCCTAGGGTGGGAAATGCAGCAGCTACTGGTAGTAATCCCCCCCCTGGTACTGCCCCGAGTAGTAATACCCCCCCTGGTAGTGCCCCCAGTAGTAATCCCCCCTAGTAGTGCCCCCAGTAGTAATCCCCACCTGGTAGTGCCCCCATTAGTAGTAACGCCCCCAGTAGTAGTAACCCCCCTGGTAGTGCCCCCAGTAGTAATCCCCCCCTAGTAGTGCCCCCAGTAGTAATCCCCCCCTGGTAGTGCCCCCAGTAGTAGTAACGCCCCCAGTAGTAGTAACCCCCCTGGTAGTGCCCCCAGTAGTAATCCCCCCCTGGTAGTGCCCCCAGTAGTAATCCCCCCCCCTGGTAGTGCTCCCAGTAGAAATCCCCCCCTGGTAGTGCCCCCAGTAGTATTCCCCCCCCCCCGCTGGTAGTGCCTCCAGTAGTAATCCCCCCCCAGTAGAGAGAGACGTACCGGTAATAAAAAAAAACAGAAACAAAAAAAAAAAACACTTACCTGAAACCCAGCTCCTGTTCCCGACGCTGCTACCAGCTCCTCCGGCCGCTTTGCATTACCCGCTTCCGGCTCTCATTACCCACTGCGGGAGCTGGAAGATGGCTCCCGCAGTGGGAGCAGCAGCAGCCGATGAGAGTCTGACAGACTCTCATCGGCTGCTAATTACAACAAACACACAGCTGCCGTTGCCGGCGGCTGTGTGTTTGGCACTGTGTAGTGCTGACCGAACTTCGTCCGGTCAGCGCTACACACGCGGTGCAGCTGTGTCACAGAGACACAGTCTGCACCGCGGCCCGCATGGTACGCAGCTGAGTGAGGCGCCCTCCAATATGTGGCGCCCTACTCAGCTGCGTAACGGGAGAACCGGCCCTGGTCTGGAGCATCACTCAAGTATAAGCCGAGGGGGGCTTTTTCAGCAAAAAAATGTGCTGAAAAACTCGGCTTATACTCGAGTATATACGGTACATTACTTATTTCCACACCAAAACATTTTTCTTTTAACATATTCTAGGGTTTGTTATTAAAGTGGACTCATAAAGTGGATGCATAAAGCAGCCATTTTGTGGCTGAACCAAGACTCATAAGAATGCAGACAACGGGGTATATTTACTAAAGCGTAGGTTTTTAGGTGGAAATGTTTCCTATAGCAACCAATCAGATTCTACTTAACATTTAACTAGCACCTTCTAGAAGACAATAGCTAGAATCTCATTATTTGCTATGGGCAAAACCTCCACTTCTTCTTCCACATACCCCTACCAAATCACTAGCATCTAGTCCAGTGGTTCCCAAACTGAGCGCCGTGGCACCCTGGGGTGCCTCGGGACACTTGCAGGGATGCCTCAGGTTGGTGGTCCAGCACCAAATCAAATTATTTATGGTCAATGTAATGTAAATATGTGGACAAACAGAAGTGCACTGAGCCTAAGGATGACAGGTAAGCACAATTTACTTCATTATTTTCTGAATTTCTCAATAACAAACTTAAACTTAGAAGTGCCGTGAAAACAATGCTGATACCCTAGGGCGCCGTGATTCAAATAAGTTAGGGAACCACTGATCTAGTCACATCCATGAGACACTTAGGGGCAAATTTACTAAAGGTCGGTTTGGGGTGTAAGTCAAAACCGTCAGACTGCGACCGTTACTTGCGTTGGATTGCTGTAAAAAAATCAGACTATTTATCATCTGCCGAGCTTCAGCTTCAATTGAAACCTGATGTCGATGTCAGTCGGTTTTTGCAGATCTAAATGCTTTAGCCGTCGGCAAATATAGGGCATACTCCGGGTTTTTGGTCCTGTCCTTTTTAAAACCGAGCATTAGCAAATCTACGGATCCTATTCATGTCAATGTTAAAAAAAAAAAAATCATTTGTTTGTCCAAAGGTTCTAAAGTCAGCTTTTTGGTCGGTTTTCCGTTGGTTTTGCCTTTAGTAAATGGTCGGTTTGCAAAATCAGCAGAAACTCACCCAAAGAAACCTAAACTGACCTTTAGTAAAATTTACCCATGAGTGCCTTAGGGCTCTATTTACTAAGCCCCGCCCCGTCATTAAACCCCGCCCCCGTGATCGCGCACCCCCCCTCTCCCTTAATTACACTTACCTGCATGATCCGGGCTCCGGTGATGTCTTCCATGTCCTCCGGTTAGGTGATATCCCATACTGCACTGGGACCCGATCACCTGATGACCGGGCCGCAGTGCAGCATGGGAGACCAGCTGACCGGAGGGGAGACATCACCGGAACCCCGACCACCGGTCCCTGCAGTCAGGTAAGTTAATTTTGACTTTTTTTTACACTGTATAAGCGTGTGGTCTGTTTAGACCACACAGCTGATTACTGGGGCCGGCTCCAGGCTCTGCTCTCCCCGTTAGAGCAGGGCAGGAGTCCGGTAATCGGGGGAGACCCTGGATAACGCCACCTCCAGGTGGCGTTATTATCACAGGGCTTTCTCCGGTATTTTTTTACAATTTATTTTTAGTAACTTTGGTCGGATCACATTTCCCATTACAGTTATGGGAAATGCGATCTGCTTGCTAAAAATAAGTGATACTTAGGGGGTTGGAGTAGAATTTTACGAATTCTACTCCAATTGCCCTGTAGTAACAGATGAAACTAAAATAATGTGAAAGAGTGTGAAAACACCCCTTTTCACTTTATTTTAGTAAAAATAATGTTAATAAACAGAGCCCTTAGTGCCTTATGTCACAGTGATGTCACCAGTTCCACAAAAATTGACCTGAACAGCTCCGCAACAAGGTGATTATACGTCATGAGCTGAACATGTGACATTACGCCGTCGGGGAGCGCCCGCCAACACCAATGAAAAAGAGCACAGTCTGGAGCATCCATGCCCTGAACAGCTCTGCATCATCAAATGGCGGTGTCATGTGGCACTGCTCAATCTTCCCTGGTTAAGACACTTCGACTGTATATTAGTTCAGCTCACAAAATGGCTTCCTCCCCTGTGTTCAGTCATACTTGCCGACATATTTTGGCACAGCGGGGAACGTGACGTGGCATATGTGCACTTTGCACTGAAATTCATTCTCATCATTTAGCAATCTCTCTGAAAAACTTGTCATCCCTTTATTTATGTAGCTGTCATCTTCCTATCAGGGCTGTTTTTGGTGATTACAATCTCTTTGTGCTGGTTACTTTGTAACTTCCCAGCAATTACGGCAGAGCAATGTCCGGGAAGACTTGGCAGGTCAGGAATAAAACCATCTCCTCCAACACTGCCCATACTGTAGCTTGTTTGATTATGGCTTGTTTGAATTGCCCGAATGTCCCACTGGTAATACTCTGTGTTTACTGCTGTATTGTTGAGATGAATAACATCCAGGAAAGAAGAACGTGGGTGACACTTTTTCAGTCGCTGGTGGTGGAGCTTTAAGGATGGCACAATACTTATTTAGTCTGCACAGAACATTTAATAAACATGGGTAAGACTGAAATGGCAGAACAGGGAAACTGTAATAAGGACAGAGGCGTGACATGCAAATGTTAGAGGAAAAATAAAATGAAGCCAAAGTAAGGTGTTGACCTAGAATTTAGAAAGCCAAATTACTTGGTGTTTGCAGATGCGCGGTGTTATTCTGGCCGTACTAACTAAATGGTAAGAAACATGGAATAGGAAAGCAATAAATGACAGTAAATCAGTCAGAATATTGTGAAATGATTTAAGGCTATAGTTGTCTCTGGTAAAACCCAATTATAAATATTGTAAATGTTCTTAAAGCAAAGCAAGATCTAATTTTCTTTGTGCTTATACTGGAGTGGGAAAAAGTGTGACAGAGGTTCTTGTCCAAAAAAAAACGTTTTGCGACCTTATATAGTGGGGGCATAATGAGCTGAAGATGGTGATACACAAATAGATGCGGCACAATCTATGGTTCTATTCAAATCATATGTCACAATCTTACATATAGCAATACATGCAGTATAAGCTCTTTCTTTTATGCCCAGGGGGATCGGTATGAAATAATGCCGGACCTATGTCCGGCGGTTCAAATACCGACGCCAGAAGACCGGCACCAGTGAAGATCCCAACAGCTCTAACAGGTAAGTATTAACTAACCTAACCCCCCCCCCAATCCTCCTTTAGGGGTGCCTAACCCAAACCTTCCTCCCTAATACCTAACCTTAACCCCCCTCTAAGTGTCTAAACCTAACCCCCTCTTCCCCGCAGCCTAAACCTAACCCCAGCTTCCCTGCAGCCTAAACCTAAGTCTCCCAGTGGGGTCCCTAACTCTAACTACCCGGGGGTGCCTAACCCTAGCCCCCTCTTCCCCTAGCCTAAATCTAACCCTCCCGGGGAATGCCTAACCCTAACCTCCCCCTAGTGGTGCCTAACCTTAACCCCCCCTTCCCCTAGCCTAAACCAAACGATCACAGGGGGTTGCCTAACCCTAAGTCCCCCCGGGAGCACTACAACCTAACACACACACACCCCTGCGGCTGTCCGCACTCGGCTTACCTTCGTTCAGTATGCCGGGTGTCAGGCTCCCGGCGTAAGTCTAAAGACAGGCGTTGGGATTTCGACTCCTGTCATTAGTACCTTGCCAGGATTTGACAGTCGGGAAGCCGGCAGTCTGCATTTCGACCGTCGGCTTCCTGACTGCATCCCTACCCAGGAACCAAACAAAACAATACAAACTAAGCAATCTTAACTCCCTACAACGGCACCTAACACCTGGTTGCTGACGTCCTGCTGCTTATTCCAGTGTTATGATCGCTAATGCAGTAAAGCCTATAAACCATGTCTTGGTCCTGCATTGTTTTATATTGTAAGCCACAGTTTTCTTGTTCGCTCATAGGTTTATGTACTTTGTAAGCCTCTGCGGAACCTTTTTAGGCGCCATATAACTAAAGGATAATAATAATAATACACAAAAAAAAACAGTTTTGGGAGAGAGACTCTACTTTATAGCACCTATCGAAGTGAATTCTACCTTTACAAAATCTCTAATAAAATATTTATTAATGCTTAAATGTAAATTACATAACTGCTCTACTTTTAAAGTTACAGCTATCTTTGGAAGCTGTAATGTCTAGGACAACTCAACCTTTAATGAAACATTCTCTCCCATTGCTGATCATATTACATTAATCTTTGGCCTGATTTCATGCAATGTAATATATATCCATAGTGGTGATTGCTTCCGTGCTAGTGCATTCAGGAGGAGCAGAACTTTCCGATATAGGATGCTAGGATTAAGACGTGAATGTCAGTACCTGGATGAAGCTGAACTCCCTCCAGTTTAAGGCGTTATTGACAGACGGGATTGAAGTTACTGCCAGCAAGGAGAGCAGTCCGAGGCTCATTATACCAAAGGAGATATACATTTCTACCCTCCACACCTCTTCCTCATTCCAGGAATTGTCAACGTTCCCATGAATCTAGAAAACAGGGTATGCAGGTATAGCTTAAATACATTTGTATTAATCACAAGCTGTAACGACATAAACCTACTGCACAAAAAGCTAACAAATACAAATTGTGCAGAAGGTGTTACAGTAGCTAAATAATGGCAACATAGAGAACTGCCACTTATGTTCTTTGAACCACCATATACAATAATAACAACAACATAATATATATAATAATAACAAGCATATACATCACAGTGCTAGCAGGGGGTTGATTTACAAACTGACAACTGCACTGGTTAGATATACTTCTCTGCAGAAAAGCGCTATTTTGATGCGCGCCTGTGCAGCAGCGTGACGCAAAATGTGTTACATATTTAAATATAAACATGTAAATGTCCATCGCTCTATTAATCAATTTTAGCTGTCAAAAAAAAATGATCTGCGGGAACCTGCTAATTGGGCATACGTCCCAAAATACCGCTGCCGTCCCGAGCATGTCAGCACACAAAGGACCTCATTCAGAGCCGCTCGCAAACTGCGAGCGCTCACTCTGAATGAGGGCAGCCGCTTCTATGTTCAGAGCTGGCCGCTCGCTAGGCTGTGGGTGATCACCCACAGCTTTAGCGAGCGGCCAGGTTGATGGTCGCGATGGTCAAGACCATCGTGACCATCGGGGCTTGCGACGAGACCCTTGTGGTAAGGTCTCGTCTACCGCAAGCCCCAGTGAGCTCCAGGGCTTGCGCACGCGCAGTGCGGCCGCTGCACGTGCGCAGGGCCTCAACAGCGACCCGCTTGCGAGCGCATAGGTGCTTGCGAGCGGGTCTGAATGAGACCCAAAGTCTTGTTCTTGCCAAAATCATAACTGGGTGTACCGGAGCTTGTACTTATTTATTAACATGTATTCAGTCATTCACATCAGTTTCTGCCCCAGAGGAGCTTGCAATCTATACTTCCTATACACAGACAAACACTGGGCTTAATTTGTCAGAGCAGTTAACCCACCAGTATGTTTTTGGGTTGTGGGAAGAAAGCGGAACACCCGGGGGAAACTCACGCAAACACGGGGAAAACAGGATTTCTAAGTTGAATTATGAACTTAAACTGAAAACCTGCAGCTAAAAGATGGTACACTAGTAAGGAGCCCTCAAGCTTTATCTCTCTTCTATCTGCCCCGACAGGTGAAATCCTCACCTTTAGGCTAGTGCTGGGGATAAAAGGACAAATCACATCAGAAAATGAGCTGCAACTAGATGCGATCTGTCCCATGTAACTTCTGCTTTGCTTCAAACCTCCCTGTTAATTTCACTTATGTTTCTGATGCTGCTAAAGGTCCTGATGCTGAGTTTAGAGCAAGGCAAAAAAAAAAAAAAAGCAAGTAAGTTTTACACCTAGGCAAAACCATGTTGCCCTGCAGGTGGGGCAGATTTAAAGGGGCTGATCCAAGTTGGACGCAAATAGCTAGTGCGCAGGAAATAGGTGTTTAGGGAACTGGGCGGCAACAACATGATCGCGCAGAGCTCTTCTGTGGGAGTGTCATGGAAGTAACGTGGGCGGGTAGCTTGAGATCCTCGCTAGTCATGCGTACGGGGAAGGGAGATCTCTTGCACCCAGCATGAGGCTGGTACAAGTGCCGATACTAATGATGACTATTGCGGCTGAAAAACAGTGGGCGGAGCGGCTTCCCGCTTGCGGCCGCGCGGATCCAAGCATTAGGCCCTAAGGAAACTTAAATCAGTCTTCTGCCGCTCTACGCAAACACAGACACTTTGCTTCAAATTAAGAACCAGGCCCAAAATGTGCAGAGAGATTTAGATTTGGGAGGGACGTGACCACACTCCAATCTAAATTGCAGTGTAACAATAAAGCTGTTCAGTATCCGGGGGCTACATGCAAAAGCACCCAGTATTTACCCTGCATGAAAAATAAATGTATTTGCAACATGGGTTGCCCAGGTGCAGAGCTACAACTCAGAATCAGCCCTATAGTGGGTAACAAAATGTGACTCTCATTCATGAGAATGGGTGCAACCTGTCACCTAGAGAATAAGCGCAATGTAGTAATACTGATCGAGAGTCAGGAGTGAACGAAACAATGAACAATTCATCCAGTCATTTATTGGAAACAGCGAGACCGCTTATGGAGCCAGAGAAGATGTGCGCCTATTGAGGTCACATGATGAGCAAACGCGCTTGTGTATAATACCCTTTAAGACAGGGGTCTTCAACCTTGGCCTTCAAGCTGCTGTGGAACTACACATCCCAGCATGCACTGCCACCTTTTTGATATAACAGCATGCCAAAACTATGGCAGTGCATGCTGGGATGTGTAGTTCCACAGCAGCTGGAGGGACAAGGTTGAAGACTCATGCCTTAAGGTGTCTATACACTGTCAGACTAAAGTCGCCATCAGACAGACCAATCTGACATTGCCATACACTGACAGATAATTGGTGAGTATGGTGTAGATGTACTAAACCTTAGAGAGAGATGAAATGGAGAGAGATAAAGTACCAATCAATCAGCTCCTAACGGTAATTTTCCAAACTGTGGGGTCTATTTACTAAGCCTTGGATGGAGATAAAGTGAATGGAGACAATGTCCCAGCCAATCAGCTCCTAACTGCCATGTCACAGGCTGTGTTTGAAAAATGACAGTTAGGAGCTGGTTGGGTGGGACTTTATCTCTGTTCACTTTATCTCCATATCAAGCTTAGTAAATAGACCTGCTTGTCTGTAAAGTGACAGTTAGGAGCTGCTTGGAGAGAGATAAAACACTAACCAAGGCTTAGTACATCTCCCCCCATATCGGAGTACAAATAATTGTATATTTTGGGCATGCTGGAAGAATTTTCATGCCTGACAGAACATTAATTGCTGTTTGGTTGCGGTCATGCAATGGGCAATCATCCACCCAGTCAACCAATAATTGACTGATCGGGACAATAACTGCACAGGTTATGGCCTCCTTTACTATCGCAACACAATGCAAGATGCCACAATCACTTTTCTTGTGCAATTAATTAAAGAGACATCCAATCAATCTGTGGCTGTTTCAGCTTAAAAAGAGAATTTTGCCAGCAGTGCAAAACCAAAGCATGTACGACTGACAGCAGAAAACCTTCTTGGAAGGCTACAGATTGTTGGATTCATCGGGGGCAGGACATGTATTATCACAGCAAACTCATACCCCTTTTACACCACAGCTAAAACCCAAGTTATTGCAGGTTAACCCAGGTAGTTCCTTGGTGTAAAAGGGGCCTGGCTGGATTCCCAGGTCGAGTGACCTGGCAGTCCAATCCAGGTAACTTGCAGGGTTTTACACGGGAACAACCCGTGAAACCCTGCAGTGTAAACGGGTACCCTGGGTCATTCGAACCCGGCTCCCGTTTACAGCATGGGGACTTCCGGGTTTCTCGGCGCCTGGAGATGATGTCATCTCCAAGCGCTGGGAGAAGTATTCCACTGCACCCGTGTGCAGTGTGAACGGCGCTGATCCGGGAATAATCAGGATTATTCCCGGATCAGCGCCGTTCACACTGCACACGGGTGCAGTGGAACACTTCTCCCAGCGCTTGGAGATGACATCATCTCCAGGCGCCGAGAAACCCGGAAGTCCCCATGCTGTAAACGGGAGCCGGGTTCGAATGACCCAGTAGAAAAAGGTCTGTCCTGGGTCTGACCCGTTTTGAAACGGTGTTCCAAATGTGGGGTCAGACCCAGGATTCAGGTGTAAAAGCAGTATCATGGAGCCTTTGCTGACCACTGAACCCGTGTCTAATGCTATGATGACCATATGTAGTTGCAACAAAACTAGTGGGAGTGAAAGCAAATGTTTGTGGAATGTGTACATAAATGTCGCTCACCTGTTGATAAGCAGAATTCAGAAAAGAGTAGCGCTCTGACCGTCTCATCGGCAAGCACATGCTGTATACAACATGGACGGCCGCAAAGAAGAAGCTCAGGAGACCCAGCTGTTTTCTACACTGCAGCCAGTTCTCCAGCCATGGAGGAAAGCGCTTGTACTTTGTGCCGTAATACAGCTGGTGAGCGGCTGCCAGGAGCCCGGCTAAGTACACCAAGGACAGCAGAGTGATAGCGACAATGGGCAGAGTCTTATTGACAATCTCAATGGGAATCTTGTAGAAGTCACTCTGCTGATTTTTAAAGTATGGATGAATAATGTCCCTTATGAAAGAGTATATGAAAAAGAAAGTAGCGAGGCTGATGGCCAAAACCACGGGGCCCTTCCACGGAGTGAAGAGGCGCAGAGGCAAGTTCTCTATCTCTCTGGATGACGATAACGTCCCCATGTCGATCGGCATGAAGTTCATCTGGCGAGCGAGTTCAATCACCTGGTGACGAGCTTGAACGTTATTGCTGCAAATATATACCTGCAAGTAATATTAATACATTGGTCAGCTGTGTATTGTAAGACGGGGCCATAGCTTAGGCCAAATCGTTCTATAATCAGATGCCAGAGACAATTGGTAACTGACTTTCATCTCCGTGGCACTGACACCAGTGTGCCGCAGTCCCTGTATGCCACCACCCTAAGACAGTGGTTCAAACACTTTCTGGAGTTACGGTGCCCTAGACTAGAATATCAGCATTTTATTTCACGGCTCCCCAAGGCCAAAGTTTCTAATTGTGACATTTATAAAAAATGATTCTATTAAGCAAATTGTGTTTTACCAGTCATCCGTAGGGTCAGTTATGTAGTGGCGGTCAGGGTTGTGTCCACATATTCCATGATTGGCAGCAGCCAGTACTGGCTTAGCCTATCACACGGACCATAGCCGCTGACACTGTAATGTAGCAATTCTCATGCAGACAGGCTATAGATAGATGAAGGCAGCAGCTGATGGTCTGACACAGAGCTCTCCACTAGTGTATGGGGGCTTCTCAGGTGCCGGGAAGGGGTGTCATGTATTGGGCGGCCGTGATGGTACACTCCGGGTACATAGTTACAGCCCTAAGTGGGGTGAATATGTTGTGGACAATGGAGGAGGTGCCCCTTCAGAGCTGGAGCATGGCAGCATTGTCTCCCATAGTTCTGCCCCTGTTGGGAACCACTGCCCTAAGACATCCTGCTTACCGCCTGAAGGATACACAATTTGGTTGGCTGCTGTACTTAATGATGGAGTTCTCAGTGTCAAAGTGTTTTTCAGTGCCGCATTTAAATAGTCAGCAAGGTGCAGAATCCTTAAGCTCCTGTAGCGATACACTGCAGTGAAGGGGAAGCAGTTTACGGGACTTCTTTTACAGCGTCTGCCCGACAAAGGAGGAAATCCCGATCGTCCTAAAGGTAAGTATTTACTAACCTAACCTAACCCCCCTAACCCTAACCCTCCCTTAGGGATGCCTAACCCTAACCTCCCCCACTGTGCCTAACCCTAATCCCCCCTCTAAGTGCCTAAACCTAACCCCCCCCTTCCCTGCTGCCTAAACCTAAGTCCCCCGTGGGGGTGCCCTACCCCAAGTCCCCCCCGGGGGTGCCTAACCCTAACCCTCCCTCCCCCTAGCCTAACCCTAGCCCTCCCTCCCCTTAGCCTAACCCTAACCTCCGGGGGCGAGTGCCTAACCCTAAGTCCCCCCCGGGAGCCCTAAACCTAACCTTCCCCCCCCCTGCGGCTGTCCGCTGCGGCGCCCGGCATCCGCTCGATCCGGATGCCGGGCGCCGGTCTCCAGCCGTTGGGGAAATGACAGGTGTCTAGATTTAGACGCCTGTCATTCGTCCCTAGTTGGGATAAAGCAGTCTGGAAGTCGGCGGTCGGCACTTAGACCGTCGGGTTCCAGACTACATCCCTCTCTAAGGGACCTTAAGAAAGCTGCATTTTTATGTCTGAAAGAGAACTACACTGTAAAAAGCTTGTGTGGCATTGCCTAAATATCTGACATCAGGTGACAAAATATGTGCACTGAACAGAACAACTGAGAAGCCAGACTTGGGACGTTTGGGTGGCTAATCCCTTCTCTTGGATACCAATTTATAAGATACGTTCAGATTGGTTTATGGCAGTGAACTGCAAATTAAGGTTCATATATTTAATTATCATAGAGACTGTTTAATAGTCAATAAGAAATAATATTAGAGGTCAGCAAAATTTCAACATCCTCCTGACACCATGAAATAAGTTTGTGACCCACTGATTTGGAGCTTCTGAACTTTCTTGCCCTCTGGGTGTAATAACTCTTTTATTACAAAGTGATGTGTCAGTGAAAAGTGTTTAATGTCCCCACAATTATATATAATCAGCAAGTGCAAATGTGTCCTCATACATCTAGTCTGAAGAAGTCGCGCAGTGAGACATTTCTGGCGTGAGTGACCTGCCAGGTGCTACTCCTCTAGCGTCGGGTGTCTTTTTTTTTTGCCGAAAATGCGTTGCTACTATGACGCACTGGCAGACTGTACTGATTAATGTGATATGTGACACTTGTATATCGGTGTGCACCTGAGTCTGTATATGAAGCACAATGGAACTAGGAATGACAAAAAGCTACATTGTAGCACTATGTATACAGATTCAAAGACTCAGTCGCACACAGATAAACAAGTGCTGCCAAATTAATCAGCACAGTCTGCTGGCGCGTACTATGCGAATCACATTGTGACTGAGACGCATTTTCGGCAAAAAAAAAAAAAGACGCCAGGCGCTAGCTGAGTCTCAGGGCACCTGGCACATTGAGAGGGGCTTTTAGCGTGTCTGCAGCAAAGATGTGTAAGGACACATCTGTACTGGTGGCCACGTAGTAAATTTAGAGATGAGCTGTTTGTTTTTATTCGGTTCTTTTCGACAAATTAGCGCAAGTTCGGATTTATCTTACTGGCTATCCTAAAACGTGAGAGCGGGATAGCCAATAAGATGCTGTTTTGCAGATCCGAACGTAAGTGAGTAGAACCGAACCGCTCACCTCTATAGTAAATACAACCATGAATGTAATAATGTATAATATAAACATGACCATGGATAGAAAGGAGGTGGCTTAGCACTTACTTGGCTGCTGGCATCTTTTGGACCCAACTGCAGTGCCCATGCAGAGACCACATTAAAGCCCTTCACCACATAACAGTCTGGGAAGAGTGAAGACAAATACTCTGCGTTGGATTCCGGGTACTGATCTACTCTCATGTTATTACTGACGTCCACCAGTATTTTGCCACTGAGCAAATGTTTCACGTCCCACAAGGAAGAATAATGTTCTCTGTGTATTGCCACGAATATGATGTTTGACTTTATGATGGCATCCTCGTGGTGAGTGACATCCACCACATGGGGGAAAAAGTCAGCAACGCATTTCGGTTCCCGGCTTCCTATCACCACATGGTAACCGCATCTTATGAGCCGAATGGTCAAGGATTTGGCAAAGTCTCCGCTTCCGAGTATCCCTACGGTAGTTCTCTCTTCTTTTACACCGTTGGCTCCATTTGGTAAGAAGGTTTCGTTCCTGTTCTTTGGACTTCCCATCATAGTGATGGATTCCATTGCTCAGAAGTCTCCACTTTTTCCTTTGATCTGGAAAAGGCCAAAAAATGTCACAATTTTTATTACACTAATAACCAAACTTTAACTGTACTGTAGGTGGATCAGTAAATTAAATAACACTAAAATGGGGCTTTTCTGTCCTCTAAGTCGAAATCCAGTTTGGCCAGACATGTGACAATGACCGCGGTCATATTGCGGTTATAGTCTGGCTCTATTTTCCACCAGTGCTTTTCGACATCTCAAAGATCCAGTATAAAAGAATTGGAAGCCATTATGGGCCCCTATATGCGGTGAGCTAATTTAAAACAACTTCATTAGCTGAGAGATTTGCGGCATGTACGGTCCCTTTTAAAATGCAAAATAAGTGGGAAGGGATCTCTATACACATGTTTTAATATACAGTATGCTAGAATTAAATCCATTTTCGGTTTTGTTTCTGACGGTGTAACCAGTGGGTAAAAAATAATTAATTTCTACATAGGCATATAAGTTGTAACACCTATACCCTTGCTAGGCCCCATTGAGGTTTGAAAAGAGATTGTATTCATACAGTTGCAGTCTAAGCATAGAATGGTCAGATTCACCTTGAGGTCAAACAAGACATAAATATTGAGGCCTAGCTTGTACCTGTCACTATCAGAGATGTATAATGAGCCATTCATAGCTTATATGGTGTTATCAATAGACAGTGAGCCACATCCCAATAGAATGACCATTCTAAGATGTGTAGAGACGCTAAGCATTATGGGTAATCTGAGACTCTACACAAAGGAGCTTTGAAATAGAGTTTATCTCCAGACATAGTAGGATACGTCATTACTGTATTTCTTTGTCTGAGTATATCTTAGTGCTTACAGAGCACATGCAAAAGATAAGTTTGGCCAATGCTATGTTCTACCAACCAGTGCTTGATACCCAGTATGTAACTAATATGGGCTTAATATCCGGAACGCCAACACCCTATACTAGAGTATATAAATCAAGACCTAGACAAAGGCTCTTAGGATCGTGCATGGACCGGAGACTGCAGTACATGGTGCCTGCAATGTAAATTGAACTGTCTGGGCGTTATTGAAACGAGGGCTCCCCAGATGAAGATGAAGTACATGTTGTGTTGAAGATGATTAATTACCGGTGTCATCTGAATACATAGCAAAAGTTGAGTATACTGTATACTTTGTGTGTTAATTGTTTGTTTGTTACTTGTAAATAAAGTGTGTTCATTTGTACTCACTCAAATGGTCACATGTGTGTACTATTCATTTCGATCAGAACGAAAACCCACCGTTATGCAGACGGTGACTATAATCATTTAGCTATCGCCTTTAAAACAGGCCTGGCCAACCTGTGGCTGGTAAAGCTTGCTGGGACTTGTAGTTTCTCAACAGCTGGAGAGCCACGGGTTGGCCAGGTCTGCTTTAAACTGACACTACAGAAGAGAGGTGAAAAGAACGGCATATGTAAAAACATTTATTATAGCGATATACTGTACATATTTCACACAAGCTTTGTTAGGAACAGTACATAGGATAAGATGCAAAGTGGTCTCTCCAGCATCACAATTGCAATATCCAGTAAAAAAAAAAAAGCTGCTCTCTGCTTCACTGATGTCTAGCACATATTTGTTCCATGCACAGATCCAGAATAACCGCTAACGTTTCTTGAGGACTAAAATTTTAAATTTTTGTAGCGTTTGCGAAATACTGAGGTTTGCTAGCTTAAGGGGTCTATTTACTAAGCTGTGTTAGGAGATAAAGTGAACGGTGATAAGGTACCAGCCAATCAGCTCCTAACTGCCATTTTTCAAACACAGCCTGTGACATGGCAGTTAGGAGCTGATTGGCTGGTACCTTATCACTGTTCACTTTACCCCCCAACACAGCTTAGTAAATAGACCACTAAGACAGGTCCCCAAATGTCCTCAATAGTCCAATGCTGGTCTCCTCTATATGTCAAGCATGGGAAGTTCATAGTTTAGAGGTGAGGGGAACTGACAGCACTACCGCCTTTGTGAAAACGGCCAGCCATTAGCAGCACAGAGACTGGTACCCGTTACTGGACCATTGGATCATACAGCCAAATAGATTGGGGGGAATACTGTACCCTGTCCCCAGGTAATACAGTATTTGAGCTTAACATAGCCTTTTTAAGTTTTAGATAGATTTCTTCATTAGTCCCAAATGTTTTATGGCACAAAGGAGCTGTCCATTTACAGTACCCCCCTAGACATCAGGATGAGAGGGCTCAGTGTCTGGAACCTCTGCTGCTTGTGAAATACACAACCCATCTTGCATCTGACTAACCCAGAGTTTCCCAACCTCGGTCCTCAAGGCACACTAACGGTCCTAGTTTTAAAGATAGCTATACTTCAGCACAAGTGACTAAACTAACACTGTGCCTCCGTTATTTTGATTTAACCATCTGTGCTCAAGCAGAGATATCCTCAAAATCTGGACTGTTAGCGTGCCATGAGGATCGGGGTTGAGAAACACTGTTCTGACCAACAATCCTCTTGACAGGAAAATTTTGAAGGTTTTCTATATTCAGGTTTGCGATGTCTCCAGAACACCGACCAATCAGTGCTCTGGACACATGACACGCTTATTGTATGCGAAGAAACTTCACCAATCAGTGTTATGGACACATTATAGGCCGCAATGTTCCTCCTTGTCCTAGACACCGAGACCTTCCTACTGTTTACTACTGCTAATCCTAACTTCAGTATTCCTTTATTCCCATATAGTTCATATCTCTGAAGCCCGTAAAAGAACAGAATACAAGTAATAAAATTACAAATATGGCCAATTTTTTTAAGTTTTGCTGTAATCCACACTAGCGATGGTCATCGGTGGGGTGTCCATCGATGGTTACCATTGATGCGGTGATTAGCATTGATGGCACAAAATCCATCTATGGTGAACCATTGATGGTTTGCAACCCTCCATGACCACCGCTGCCGAGGGCATGGTGGGCCGCAGGCCAATCAAAAACAGGGTCGGGGCTTAGCAGGATGCTAAGCTCTGTCCCATCAAGAAAAAAAAAACAATTAACTATCGGCTCCCACTCATCCATCGATGGTGGAGAACCACTGGCTCACTGCCATCGATTACAAAACCATTGCTAACTATCGATGGTTGATGGCCACCCCTAATCTACACTAGTAATGAAGCATTGCTGTGTTGCACTGTGTAAGCTCTGTACAGCTAGAGGTTTCCAGTTTTCAGTCTCCATTAGGCTGAACTTGGTTTCATATGATGGTGCGTTCTTGTTATAAAAGTAGGTGGAGTCACGCAATTGATTCCATTTAATCCATGTTACTGAAGTCATGCCAAATGCATGTGAAGCAGAAACGTGGGCGACATGCAGACATCACTGACTGAAAACTAATCCAATAGCTGCTGATAAACCAGTGCCTAAAAATGTAAAGCTACACATAACACACGCCTATAATAACACTAAAATAAGTGTTTCATGTAATAAAAATTGGGTTTAAGAAAACTGAGAACGTGCCATGAAATACTTACGTAAAAGGCTATACTGAATTATAATATTTTAAGTATGGGCCAGAATAATTAGAGACACCTAATGTGGAATGACTATACAACATTACTATAATTATAATATTAGAATTGCAACATGTTATTATATGGGATTTAAAAGAATTAATTGGAGATTGCAACACAAATAAGTATTTACATAGAAGATAATCATCTGATAAGTGAGGAAGTAGAGATTATGAGAATAATGGAAAGGTACTTGTGAATGAATTGTAGATTAGTAATACAGTGATTACGTTGCAGGTCATGTCAGTCTAGTTGAGTGGTTATCAACTCAGGCCATGTTTTCTGAATTTCTTCAATCATGCACAGGTTAGTTCATCTATTTTGCTGGGTCGGTAATTTTTGCATCTGTTTCCAAAGAGAGAAGGCCTGAAAACATGACCAGTTGGGCAGGGCCGTAACTAGGGCTAAGCGAGCGGTGCGGCCGAACAGAGCGCAGCGCTCTGTGGGCAGCACCACCACTCACCCACAGCTCCTGCATCTGACTAGCAGGATGCCTTTAACAGCACCCCGCACTCAGAATCTCTGCAGCACTGCCGCCTGGAGCAACCAAGCATTGCTGTAAGCACCAGCACCTGGCACAGGCCACGCCCCCTCCACGTGACATCATGTTGATGGGGCGTAGCCTGCACCGGGAGCATTAGCTTGGGGGTACTAGAGGACTGGAGTTGAGAGCCACTGGTCTAGTTTATCTCACTATAAGCAGGATGTATAATATATTGCAATTAGACTGTAATACACCTTGCCCCTATTCGCATGCATAGATAATGCTGCAATACCTCCCTCCTGTGCAGGATCTGGACACCCCTCCCCCCATGCGTATGTCTATGAGAGTGAAGAGACACCAGAACTTGGATCTCTGGGCCTGATTCAGACCTGGTCGCAAGCGCTGAGCGCTCGCAACTGGGTCGATGGTGGCTCAGAGCGCATGCGCACGACGGAGTGGACTCCATCGTGCGCATGCGCGAGACCCGGATAGCGACGGGCAATCCGTCGCTCCGGGTCTCGTACCAAAGGGAGCGTGCTGTCGATGTTGAGTGACAGCACGCCCCCTTTGGTGGGCGGGCCGGGGGCTGCCCAAACGGAGGCGTTCCCATGTGAACGCCTCCATTTGGGGCCGGCCCCACTGACATCACGAGCGATATCAGTGGGAGAGATTTCGGCTCTATAAGAGCCGAAATCTCTCTGGGGCTTGCGGCAACGAGACCATACCACAAGGGTCTCGTCGCAAGCCCGACGGTCGCGATGGTCTTGACCATCGCGACCATCTTCCTGGCCGTTCGCTATAGCTGTGGGTGGTCACCCACAGCTATGCGAGCGGCCAGGAGGCCGTTCTAAAAAAAAAAAAGTAAAGACCGGCCCTGATTCAGAGCGACCGGCTCTGAATCAGGGCCTCTGTGCGTGAAACTTATTACATTGCACAGTGGGGCTAATTCAGCAGAGGACAGAATTGCAAAGCTGCACGCAAGCAGCTTTGCAATTCCGTCCTTGCAAAAATGTAAATGCAGCAGGAGGCGTCCGACACCCCTTGTTGCATTTGCGATTCCAGCACTGCTTCCAAGGCTGGCCAGCTTGCGAGGTCAGGAAACTGCCTCCGTGGACGCAGCCCCTGGCCACTCACAAAAAAACAGGGCCGTCACGCACCCCCGTTTCCAAAAACGCTGGCCATCCTCGCCCCCGCACCGCCCCTTAAATGCCTTTGCCTGTCAATCAGGCAGAGGCATAGCAGGGGCTGCATGCGATCACGCTGAACCCATTCTGCACATTCGCAGAACGGGTCCTGCGCACAGATTCCCGATAATCAGGTATCTGCGTTCTGCATTGCACGCTAAATCAGCCCCATAGAGCGGCTAATTGTCAGTTTCTCTGCCAGCCAGTCAGGACTAGTTCCCACAATAATTGCGAGATAAGTGTGGGGTCCCTCTGCTATAGAGAGTCTGGTGCTTCTAGAGGGAGGCATACTTGCCTACAATTTAAAAAGCATTTCAGAAAGGTTGTGAAAGCAATACCCATGCTGAACTGGGTGTGTAGTGATCAGTCTGAGAGGCGTGTCATCATATTGACTTAGGTCCAACTACATATTATATATATATAATATAATCCTAAGCATGATATTAATAAAACCTCATGACCCTTCTCCTTAGTGTTTCCGCCATGAAGGGCATAGAGCAGTGGTGGCACTCCTGGCATAAAGTTATTACATGATCACTGTATTGCGCACACCAGCCTGGTCTGAGGAAGATTGCTGGACTCTTCAGGGAGTCAGGGAAATGACTACTATTTCACGGAGTCTCCCTGATATTTAGACATCCCCATTGATCAGAGTATAATGGACAAGGGACCCTGATGCTCCATTCACATTATATAGAAAATGTAACAATACATGCAGATCTGCCTGCAGCTATTCGATTACGGTCTATTACCCTGAGCGGTAAACCCTATTTTCTTTGTAAACTAATTAGTGCATTGATTTGCACACCTGGGAAGCCTGAGCCACTTCCCACTCAGACTAGCACCTCTACTACATTGGTTACAGCATGGAGTCTGGCAATGTAATATGCACACCAGTCAGAGGCACAATAATAGGTAAGTCCTGCTAATATTTAGACTGTGTAGTGCAGCTTTGGTTCATTTTTGGGGTGTGGGTCCCCCTAGATTGCTTTGCTGATCTGCTTCAGGGCACCGCAGTATAACACATTTTCCTTTGACACATTTTAATACTTCACTGTCTGTTTCCTTTATATATATGTATTTAACTTTTTTATTTTTATACTTTATATGCGGCCAGCGGCTGCTCTTAACACTTCACTTTTCCTATTAGAGCGGTGCTTTGGGGTGGATTGGCTGGGCTAGTTTGGGGGTGTTCTGCGCTCTGGATTTGAGCCTTAGTATGTTAGGGACCTGCCCGACAAGAGGTTACCCGGATATGGTGGGCAGGCCCATAAGCTTGGCCAAGATTATGCCAAATACCTCTATTGTATTTACTGCAAAATGTATTTATTTATTTATAATTAGTTAATTTGGAGTTGTGCACCTGTATTTCTTCTTTGTGTATAAACCCTAAAGCTGCATACACACACAATGATTTTGTTACCAACGATTTTATGAACGATTTTCTGTCAGATTATCTGTCAGATTTTTTAAAGTGTAATGAATGATTTTTTGAACTACAAACGATTTTTGTAACTTCCCTTAATGAAAATCGTTCACAGTTGGTCAGTCAGGATAAACTACAAACGGGAACGCGCATGAAAGATAATGCTTCATCGTTATGACTCAGAAACTGGAAGATTTTTTTCAACGGTTGAACGATAACAACGTCGTTATAGTTAAATCGTTCAAAAAATCGTTACGTGTGTATGCACCTTTAGGGTTGACTTAACACAAATTCTTTTCTTGCAGCCTCGAAGCTGTGAGGAAATATCCACATTATATGTACCCTCTGGGGCTTACTGCTTGGGGGGGGGGTAATTCCAAAGCTCTGGGCATTTAACACTAAATCTATGAGTTAACGTGTGTTGGCCACAGGTTTACCGTGCATGGAAATTGTCAAATAACTGAATAGCTAGGGCGTCATACCCGGGAGCTGCCGTCCCGCTCCAATGTCTCACTGGTTGCCTTTGGTAACTGCTCACATGCACCTGTAAATTATCCCCATTTTGCGGACTTGTTGCTTTTATACATTAAGCTAGTCTGACTGGAATGGGTGTGAGAAATATTTGCATGTAAATTGCAGTATATTTAATCAATGCAATACTTCATTTACAACCAAGTCTGAATGAGTGCACAGAACACAACCTATAGGGCCATCTGAATTGTCTGGAATAAAAGTCAGGTTTCCTGAAGTAACTTTGCACCATGGTAAAATCATACTGCAGTGCAGGTGGGGCAGATGGAAAATGTGCAGAGAGATGTACAAGTGGCAAGACGCACGCAGCCGCAGTGCGCGTGCATGAACTAGCCAATGCTAGTGACAGGAAGTGCCGTTTGTGGGTGGTGACTGGGGGGGGGTGGTTGAGCGAATGCAGGCATGTCAGTGCGTTTCGACGCCATTACAGGGGGCGTGCATAATTAAGCACCTGCGACGGCATGCGCAGCCTGAGCTCTAGATAACGACAGGAAGTTTAGCAGTTTGCGACTAAGGTCTGACCTGCCTAAATTGTGCGTGAGGCTCCTATTGGTACTGATGTTTACGCAGACTTGCAAGGTATTACGGATATGAGTAAAGGGAAGCGTGCTGCTGCGGCATTGCGATCAAAGTCATTAGCATAATCTCGCAGCAGAACTGCGTACGCACTTGCTGTCGTGATCGCATTAGCGTGCAGAATCAGGCCCTCAAATCTAAATTGCAGTGTACAAAAAAAGCTGTCCAGCATTTTTGGGCTACATGCAAAAGCAGCCAATATTTACCCCACATGCAAGAAAACCCCAAACAAATGAAATGGAAAGTGGGATCTATATCACTTGTCTCTGTTTTGTAAAGATGCTGCTGACTTATGCTGGGTACACACCTTGCCGACTTGTCCGCCAACCAATAGATCCGCCAACCGAGCGACTGAATGGTAAGCCAATACACACTTATCTATATGAACCTCGATATGTCTGGCGTAACATCAATATTGGGCGGGCAGTTGAGCTGTCAATGTCAGAGGTCCCAGCAGCAAGTGTATGGGTGGTAGGGATGGCCATCGGTATTGTTACCATTTAGCATGTGGCCATCAATGGTAACCAGCTATGCAATGCATGACCATCGATGGTTTAATGAACCGAAGGTCACCCCTGTTCTTCGACTGACTGGCCCATGCACCAATAAGAAAATGGGGGTGGGGCTTCATGGATGTCGGGGGCGGAGCTATGCTCAGTATTATAGCACCTTGAAATAAAAAAACAAACAAAAACAGTTAGTTATGCTTTACTATGGATGGAAAGAAACCATTTGGTTCTCCCCCAATCGATGGTAAAATCATTCAACATCGGCCATAAACTATCGATGATTATGAATCATCGATGGACGATGGCCATCCATAATGGTCAGCTGGTCCTCTGTACACACAGCTAGATGCATCGATCCTGCAAGGCCGATGCGGTATGTCTGTAAACAATGTTGTTCACGGACATATTTTTTGTACACACGTACAGATGCAATATATTATATATATATATATATATATATATATATTTATTCAGAAGAGTCCTGCACTCACATCTAATAGTGCTAGCCAAGGACCAACAGGGTCCCACAAACATAGGATCGTCTTCAAGGAAGGGAAGCACTCGCCAATCCAAAAGTTAAATGTCTTTAATTCATGCTTGTATTTTGACATATGTATCAACAAAGCCACAGGTCTGGTCAACATTTTGGTTCAGATTTGAACCTTTATCAAGACCCAAGTTACTGGCTTACATAAATCAACTAAAATGAAAATCACATAATCTGTAAATGAAAGGAAACATAAAGCAAAGTCTATCAGGCTCCATAACATGACCACTGAAACATATCATATAAACACAGCATCATTAACAATTGGTATCCCAAAAATGACACAATGTGTACGATATAAAGAAACATACCGCTATAAACACCGCTGGGTCATACCGCAAATAGTATCCCAAAACATGACACAATGTATAAGGTATAAGGAAACATACTGCTAAAATTAAGGTCAACATATAGCCAGCAATATGTGGAAGTTTTACAACCAACACACAATTAGGTTGAGACAGCTAGCCAATAAAGCAATCAGGTGTGTAATAATCAGAATAGGGATACCTGAAAGTATGGTCACAGAGACTAAATTCAAGGGGATGCAGTCTGGAACCCGGCGGTCTAAATGCCGACTGCCGGCTTCCAGACTGCTTTATCCCGACTAGGGACAAATGACAGGCGTCCCGGGGGTGACTTAGGGTTAGGCTAGGGGGAGGGAGGGTTAGGCACCTCCGGGAGGTTAGGGTTAGGCAGCGGGGAAGGGGTGGGATTAGGGTTAGGCACTTAGAGCGGGGGTTAGGGTTAGGCACAGGGGGGGAGGTTATGGTTAGGCACCCCTAAGGAGAATTAGGGTTAGGGGGGTTAGGTTAGTTGATACTTACCTTTAGGACGATCAGGATTTCCAGCGCTGTCGGGTAGCCGCTGTCGGGAATTGAACCGCCGGCCATGCACCCGCCGGTAATACATATCACACCCAATTCAAGGGATGATGGCAATGATATAGATTAGAGTAAAATTCAACACTTTAGGATATAATCCATAAACAATTGGTATGTCCAGAGCTATCAACGGAAACAAAAGCAATATTCATACCTGCAGTAACGGAGTATCAGCTCCAAAATAACGAAGCTCCAGCTCCATCCAAGACAGCAGCAGAACACCAAGGCACGAGTGACCAACAAACCAATGTGACGCTGGCGCCTTAATAAGCCGTCAGATCCAAAATTATGAATCATTATCAGGGTAATCCTGTATGTGCCGCTTCCTCTAGTTCTCTTCCGCGTTCCGCATGCTGGCTGCTAATAGCGGAAGTGATTAAAGGCATATTGAATGTGTGTGGAAAAAGACACAACCCCTAGGGTCAAACAAAGAAGTCATATTGGGGCCTGAAAGTGACAGACATAACACAATCTAAACAATAAGTGGCACTTATCATAACTGGTACAATAAAAATAATCGGAATAAAAATCAAAGAAGACAAGGAGAGTCATTCAAAGATACCAAAAGGTATACATCAATTCCTAGCGAGATTTGAAGTTAATGACAATACACATTAATCAGAAAACATAATAGCTAAAGAAGAAAAATTTTAAATAAAATAAAATAAGATAAAGAATACAAAACATGGACAAAACACAAAAATCAGGAATATACTATCGCTGAGGCAGGAGTATATAAACAGAATTTAGAAGAAAATAATGATAAAATAAACAATAGTAAAATAACTGGGATGTAAAAAATTACAGAAATATGAAAACCCAAATCATCATATAATGTGGACACCAGTGTGGAAAAAAAGGAAAAAGCAAAGTAGGGAGATGTGACAAACACTAAGGGTTAATGAAAAATGTTGAGTGGATTATGCTCGTTCAGGTCCCTAGGGGTAGGGCCGGCTCTAGGGGTGTTCGACCTGAGGAGTCGCACAGGGGCGCCACCCATAGAGGGCGCACCCCTCCCCAACATTCCGATCTCAGCGGGACATTACTGTCCAGCTGTTCCACCCGTGGGCCAAAGTGGCCCGTGGGTGGTTAAATCGGGAGGTTGGGGACCCCCACCGCCACAGCTGTGCGGTGGTGCCGGACCCAGGAGACTCTTAATGGATGCATCCATTCAGTGACGGGGGAGGGCTGGGGGAAGCCCAACTAGTGAGGCTCCCCCCAGCCTGACATTATTTGGAGGCAGTCACGCCTCCTAATAACGTCACATAGGTGGTGTGGTCTATGGTAATTAGGCCACGCCCCCATTTTCGGTCGCGCGCAGGGGAAGCCCAGCTAGTGAGGCTCCCCCCTGCTTGACGTTATTTGGAGGCGGTCACGCCTCCTAATAATGTCAGGTAGGGGGTGTGGCCTACTGTAATTAGGCCACACCCCCATTTTCGGCCGCGCATGAAGATAGTGAACTCTGGAGGGGGCTGGCACAGGGTGCTCCGACCCCTGGAGCCGGCCCTGCCTAGGGGCTACTGTATCCAACTTGAAAATCCAAAAACTCTCCCTCTTCTTCAGGGACAGAAGTCTGTCTCCACCTTGTCCAAGTGGTGGAATCCAATCTATCAGTTTGCACCTGAGTCCAGCTACCTGATGCGCTTTCTCCAGAAAATGCCTGCCCACTGGTTTATCACTAGAGCCAGACTGTAGGGCTGCACGAATGGAGGCCCTATGGTTGGCCATCCGATCTCGAAATATTATTGACGTTAGGCCTACATAGTAGAGTCCACATGGACATATTGAGATGTATACAACATGATCCAGCCCATAGTGCAATCTATACTTAATAGAGATCTTTCGTCCAGAATGCGGATGTGAAAATGTAGGTCCAACAATCATTGATGTACAGGTAATACAGCTGCCGCATGAGTAGCTACCTGGTCTTTTGGTCATTAATTCAGAGCGACTAATCTTAGCCCCTGGGTATAGCGCAGGCCTCATGAGGAGCTGTTTCAGATTCAGGCCCCTTCGGTATGCCATCATAGGAGGTGCCAAATCACGAAACGGTAATAGCCGATCTGTGGTCACTATTGGCCAATGTCTTCTCAGGGCTTTCTGTATAGTATTAGCCTTACTGTCAAAGGTAGTAGTGTACAAAAGCCTAGATTTATTCCTCTGAATTTTGTCCAGAGGCTTGGGTTTCGCTTGAAAAGATCTATTTTGCTTTATTGAGACACCTGGAGAGCGTAGCGGTTCGATAACCTCGGTCTTGAAACCTAATGGTCATCTCATTTAGTTGTGTTTTTCTATTAGTAGGTTCTGAATTGATCCGCATGACACGTAGATATTGGGACAACGGAAGATTCTCTTTCAAAGCTGTTGGGTGGTGGCTGGTGGGTAAAAGTGCCATATTCCTATCAGTAGGTTTCCTAAACATAGTTGTAGAAACTTTTCCATCCAGAATACTTACAGTTACTTCTAAGAAATTGATGGAATTACAATCCATCTGGTACGTAAATCTGATTGACCTATCAAGACTATTCAGAGTCATTAGCATCTGTACACCTGAATCCGACGAATCTTGCCATATCAAAAAATTTTTGTCTATATAGTGACGATAAAACTTGATCTTATCCCCAAATTTAGACAGAATGTGTTCATCCTCATATTTGGCCATGTACAGGTTGGCATAAGAAGGGGCTACATTTGAACCCATAGCTGTTCCAGACTTTTGTAGAAAGTACATATCCTTATACTGAAAGTGGCTGTTATATAAGACCAGAGTTGCCAGCTCTAGGAGGAATTCCATCGGTGTAGTCTGAAGGTGGTGTCATCAGGACCTCCCTCAGGGTACTGATGCCTTCATCGTGGGGAATAACTGAGCGAACTGATGTCCATTGTGACCAGAATGTCATCCGTACCTAATGTTTCTATGTTCCTAATCAACTCTACGAAATGTCCAGTGTCACGAAGATAGGTGTCACCTCTGCATACAAACGGTTGTAGCTTACAGTCCAAAAATATAGACAATGGTTGTAAAACCAAACCCTGGGCTGAAATTATAGGTCTACCCGGTGGTTTTATCAGTGATTTATGGACCTTAGGTAGAGTATAAATGATTGGACATTTTAGTTTGTCCACAGTGAGGAATTTCAACTCATTTTCATCAATCCATCTGTGCATACAGGCATTTCTTAAGACAGTATCTACTTTAGTCTTAATTTCAGCCACAGGTTGCGAGGCCAGTTGTGTATACACACTGGCATCAGCCAATTGTCTAAGAATTTCAGCATTATAGTCACACCAATCTTGAATGACTATGACTCCACCTTTGTCCGCAGGGCGTATTACTATGTCCAAATTGTCTCTAAGTGAATGGAGAGCTCTTTTCTCATCCGGTGATAGATTGTTATATACTTTGGGCGCTGTGCCAGAGTACACGGCGTTATTTACTAACCTAAGATATGCATTATTGGACGGAGGATCAAAATTGGATGGCCTTTTAAATGCTTTGATGTCTGGTGTGTGTAGCCGTACTCCCTCCTCGGGAAGACACCCCCGGGGCACCTACCCAAAACTCATCAACCAGTGGGACGCCGCTGCAACGATTTGAGACTCTGTTAGTTACATCAAACTGGTAGTGCCATTGTTCTCAGTTCGCTATTATTCAGATTCCCTTAACACTGAGCGACCCGCCGAGGTCACTTTCTATACATTGGATCAGTATCACTAGTATTTGACCGGCGACGTGGTCAGTTGTCATTTATTTATTATCTGTGATTTATATTTGTTTTTAGCATCACTCATCCACAGCCATCATCTCATCAGCTAGGTTGTTTGTTTTTATCTATGACACGAATGCTGTATTATAATATTTTGACGCAGTAAACATTGAGATACTTTATGACATTACTCTGTAGTACTGTTACATCATTTGGTATATACATTTGTATTTAACCTATTAGAGCACTGCTCCGTGTCAATTACACACTGACCGTATAGGGTGTAGCGCTCCGATTATTCTTTTGATATCTATAGAGTGTTTAAAGTCATTGTGTCTATATGTGGGGACAAACGTCAAGCCTTTAGCTAAGACACATAATTCAGAGTCCTCTAGGTGTACTTTAGAGAGATTGAAGACCTCATCTATATCTGCCTCCTTCTGTTTCGCCTTTTTGTGTCCGCTCCGCCGCGGGTGCGGTCTCTGAGTCTTACGTCGCTTAGATCTGGTGGTATCGAGTCCTCATCCGTTCCTTGCTCTAAAAAATTCCTATTAGGGGGTTGAGAACCCTCATTTAAATCCATGTCTGACGTGGAACGCGAGGACCCAGATTCTATAGGAAAAGGAGTAATCCGTCTGCGTCTATATGGTCTGGTCTGTGGCCGATTTCTTGACTGGGAATTGTCCCCAAGTAGCTACCAATATACAGTATGGTTTTGTAGTCGGCTGTAACTGTGGCCAGTTTTTTTTCTTTTAAAGGAAGTGAGATCCCTTTTGTAAGATTCTACTTGATTTTGTAATCTCTCCAGCCAGTTAGTCCCTTTGTCCTCTCTAAGGGTAGGCAATGCCGTTATATTCAATTGTTCAATCTCAATCTTAACTTTTTGAAGTTCACCCCCAACTTCTTCAATCACAAGGGCCATCAGGTCCAATGAGCACTTGTTGAGAACTGCGCACCATCTACTGCAGAAAACCGGGTTATTTCTTCCCAGAGTTACATAGATATTAAACAAATGGATGCTATGATACGTAAGGTTTCACTAATAAACCAGAAATCATTGACTTGTAGTGCAGTCATTCCATAGTTGTCAAGTGCCCCTTATTTTCCAGCAACAGTGCCAGTCTGTAATGATGTGACCCTGGAAATGATCATATCTGGAAATGTCCATATTTTTTTTTTCAGTATTACCATTCGCACAATAAAATGTCTCTATTTCTGCATGTCATATTCCATTTCTACCATCTGTCTCTGCTCGCTGGGCCTTACTGGTTAACATTTTTGGAAAAAGAGTGCTTAAGATTGAAAACATGGATTATAACCAGATTCAGTAGCCAGTACATGATGGGGACGGTAGTTCACAAAGGTTAAAAGGAGAGCGCATCATGAGTAACGTGCCCTGGCTGAGCCGCAATGTGTTTCCCTGTGTTTACTATTTTAACCAGTTAGCAAACTGTATTATGGTGCCAACAACCCTACATCATTTCATGGTACTGACTAATGCCATCAATATGAATGCATTATTCTAATTATAGGAGATATAGATAGGATTTATAGTGTAAGAATTTTGGAAAATTCTCATAGATCAGAGAACTTTTTTACCTTTTACCCCAAAATATATTTAGATACACTGATGTTACCCCCTTGATTTGAAAGGAAGGAAATCATATAGTAGAGCCCCCATATAATGCCCCTGTAGTAGTGCCTCCATATAATGCCCCTGTAGTAGTGTCCCCATATAATGCCCCTGTAGTGCCGCTTGTACAATTAAAAAAAACCCCACTTACCTTAATCCCCGCTCCTGCATCCACCGCAGTCCTGTCCACCCGGCTGCTCCTCGGAACTATGGGAGAAACGTCACGACATCTCTCCCATAGTGCGCATGGAGAGAGGCGGAAGCTGGAGTTCAGAAGAGAACTCCAGCCTCCGGCTAACGCGGCGCTGCAGGGAAGGAGCCGGGCGCCCACTGGTAATAACATCTCAGCGGGCGTCCGGCTTAGAACCTCACTGCGGCACAGCCGGGTATGCACAAATCATTCTAGAATGATTCATATGCATGCCCGGCTGTCCGTCCATTACCCCCAGGAATTTCATTTTTACCCCATGTGGGGTAATTTACCCCTGTTCCCTGACCACTGTTATAGATGCTTGGCTTGAAGTGGTGTCGGAAATTGAGCAAATGCCCCACAAGGCAGAAATATGCAGGGGTAACAAGAGATAAACCTAAAAGGCAAGCTGTACATGGCCAATGATCATTACCCATTATCTGTCTGTAATAGCAGCTAATCCCCATTATCCTGTCTGCATTTCTCAGTCCAAACCTTCTGTCATCAGCCTCATTCTCCCTGTGCCAGCTGCATGGAGGAGTGATGCACCGGATACATTTGGATACATACATTGCACAGACACATACACTGGGAACTCTCAGTAATGCAACATAATTCATATATCTAAGCTGTGACCTAGGACAGGTATTGCATGTGCTGCTCTGTCTGACCCCCTCCCCTCTATAATGAGCCCAGCCTGGTCACTTACCTCTCCTCCAGCCTGTGTCAGCCTGTGTCTATTCCACGGCCACAGATCGGTGCACCGGAGATCCAGTCCTGTCTGAAGCACCTCACCCGGCCACACAGCAAGAGGACTCAGCCAATCTCTGCTCTGGTCTGAGCGACATCCAGGGCTGCAGTGCATGAGAGGATCTCTGTGATTGGCTGCCTTTGCAAGCGTTGTTGCTTTGCTGGGGGAAAATAACAGGGACCAATATTCTGTGTATTATACTACTATATGCAATGCCATCAGTGAGTGGAGGTGGTGGAATTGTCTGCACTGTTGGTGATATGCTCTCCCGCATTCGGTACAAAGGATCTGCAGCTCCAGCGATGTAGGGAGAATGACTACATGAGCTGTATCAGGGAGGAAAGGACTGGAGGATAGACCTGGGAATGTACAGACAGCAGTTGTTGTAAAAGTGCAGATGGACACTGACTAATATCAGGCTTAGACAACCTGAGATATTGTGGAACTGTATAAATCCCAGATTGTCCTACTGGATTATCTGGCAAAATGTGCTGGGACTTGTAGTCCCACAGCTACTTATACTGCACTGCGGAAACTGTGTGAAGTCTTACAAATAAAAGATGCTAAAAATTATAACAACTACTGGAGATAAAAACAACTTCCAATGTATTCAATTGTGGCAACAAGCAGTTTTTTTTAATTTATTTTATTTTACCGCCATATCTCTAATCATTGGTCAGTTATCGAACATACACGGTGAGAAAAACGGTAAAGGCACCATGACTACTTCACAGCGCTTATTTCATGAGTTTAGTTCTTAGCCATGGCGCAGTGTGGAGTTTGTATGTTTTCGTGCTTACCTGGGTTTCCTCCAGGTATTCCAGTTTCCTCTCACACACCAAACCATACTGTTATGGTAGTTAAATTGGCTCGAAAAAAAAAATAAATGAATGGAACAATAAAAAATAGAATGAATCCTGGAGGATCATTCAATATGTTGTTCTGTGAACTCATGGGGGAGATGCACTAACTCTTGGAGAGTGATAAAGCGGATGGAGATAAAGTACCAACCAATCAGCTCCTGTCATTTTTCAAACACAGCCTGTAACATGACAATTAAGAGCTGATTGGTTGATACTTTATCACTCTCCACTTTATCACTTTCCAAGTCTTAAGCTGGGTACACACTAAGCGACCAACATATCGGGCGAGCGGTACACACTCCTTAATCCGGTGACCGACCGCCCAATATGGTGGCCCCTGCCGCATCCCACTGCATGGAGTCGTCAGCCGCATTGTCAGATAGCAGCATGTAAGGCCGACCTGATGATGCGACTGACGACCAAACGGGAGCGCGCACTGCTCGACATACACATTGAACGATTTGTCGTTCCGATCCGTTGGAAATAGTCAAATCATCCAAAATATCGCTAAGTGTGTACCCAGCTTTGGTGTATCTCCCTCATTGGAAGTTAACTAATACTCAGCGGCCCCCGCATTCATGGCAGTGAAAAGTAGGAATGAATTTACCCCTTTACCTGGCCGGTTTCCTTAGTAGTGCACTTGCAAGCGCTGGCTTGTTGGTGCCGTGCGCAGTATGGCTGTCCCCGGTGTATGTGATCTCACTGGTATCTATGCTGAATTGTTACGCTGTATTAGCATGAACATTAGTACAGCCCACTAAATGGCCATGTAGGTGATGGGTGAACTACAAGTTTAATTATCTATAATGACTGAGAGTTGATATTTAAAAGACACCAATATAGTTTTATGTGCAGTGGGCAGTATTTTGTCTTTTTGCTGAGAACAGGTAAGAACAATTATAATTACATGTTTTATCCCACAAATGTATCATTGTTATTATTGTTTTTTTTAAGGTGCCACAAACTGTATGCAGTGCTGTACAAGGTATACATAGAAAACACTGCCAGGGTATCAGGGCATAAATACAATGTACAATGGCAGATCATAGCATAAACGTAGCTAAAATACCAAACAACGTACCACAGGCTGGGTAGGGCAAGTTGCAGGGACAGGAGTAGGGCAACTCGCTGAAACTATCAGCAGCATACAATAGCGAGTCAATTCAATGACCAGTGATCCTGTACCCAACCTATGGGCATGCAAACAGAGTCACTGAATGTGAGAAGTAGACAAGGGAGCAGAGTGCAGCACTAGTGACAAGGATAGTGCTAGTGAAGGACAAGAGGGTGGAGGGCCCTGCCCATAAGAGTTTACATACTGTACTAAGAAGAAGGGAGCAACAAGTGGAGGGTGACCTGGGAAGTATATATAGTAGAGGGTTGAAGGAGAACAGAATGGAGTAATCAGGAGGGCTGATACGCTTTAAGAATAAGGTACATTCTAAAGGGGCATTTGAAGCTGGGGAGACTGGTTAAAAGTCTGGTTGGGTTACCAGGTAGGTTGGAGGAGACGTGCAGGAGGAGCAGAAAGGGCTTGAAGGAGTGTGGAGGGAGATGAGATTGGATATATAGGGAGGGGTGTAGAGGTTCAAGAATTTGTAAGTGTGAGTGAGAAGCATGAACTGAATTCTGTGCACCATATGTCAGTAAAGCAGAATGCAAGGGGTGTGGGTCAGATTCCGTTCTGCGGGAGAGGAAAATGAGATGAGCAGCAGGGTAGAGAATAGGTTGGAGTGGGGAGAGGCAAGAAAATGGGATACCAGAGAGAATGAGGTTACAATAGTCTAAGTGGGTAATGATGAGAGCGTGAATGAGAGTTTTGGTGGCATTGGGAGTAAGAAAGGGTCAAATTCGGGCAATGTTCTTATGCTGGAAACGGCAAGATTGAGAGATGGACTTAATGAGGAGAGTTAAGGAGAGAAATGGGTCGAGGATCGCACAGAGGCAGCGGACTTGGGGGACAGAAGAGAGGGATGTGTTATCAACAGAGAGAGAGAGAGAGAGATGGGGGACCCTGAAAGGGGGTAAAAACAATAATTTCTGTCTTGGCCATGTTAAGTTTCAAGAAGTACTGGGACATCCAGGATGGCATGGCAGTCATGCAGTTGAAGACACATGAGGGCATGGAGGGAGAGAGGTCAGGGGGAGGTAGACTTTGGTGTCAGAAGGGGAGGTGGAGACAGAGGTAGTGATGGAAAACAAGCAGTTGGAGATATAGGAGTGGAACCATGAAAGGACAGAGTCACAAAGGCAAATGTATTGAAGAATCTGGAGGAGGAGAGGAAGGTCAACAGTGTTGAGGGCAGCAAACAGATCGAGTATGATGAGGAGAGTGAAAGTGACAGCTGGATTTGGACACTAGAAGGTCATTGTTGAATTTGATAAAGGCAAATTCAGTAGAGAGGAGGGGTGGAAGCCAGATTGAAGAGGGTCAAGAAGTGAGTGGGTGGAAAGGAACAAACTGAGATAGAGATAGACAATCCTCTCAAGGATCTTGAAAGCAAATGGGAGCAGAGAAATGAGGCGGTACATAGAGAGTAAGTCCCGGTCAAGAGAAGGTTTCTTAAGGTTGGGTGATAGTAGGGCATGTTTGAAGGAAGAAGGGACAGAGCCAGAGGAGAGGTACAGGTTGAAGAAATCGGCAAGGTGGGAGTAAGCATCAAGATATAGAGAGCGGAAGAAGTGGGAGGGTATTGAGTCAAGGGGGCAAGTAGGAGAGAGGAAGAGGGGAAAGTGGACTGTTGGTGGGAGAGAAATCAGAGAGGGTGGGTGGCATATAGGGAAAGGTAGAGTAGCTGGGGATAGAGGCTGGAGAGAGAGATCACATTTCCGATGGACACGATTTTGGCAGGGAGCAAGGAGGGTAGTGGAGGAGTAGGGAGGTAGAGGAGGGAGTTGAATGTAGCAAAAAAGCAGCAAGGGATGGAGGATTGGGGGCAGAGAAGATATTTCACGTAGCATTGTCTAGCATGATACACAGAAGCGTTGTAGGAAACGAGCATGAATTTGAAATTGATGTACTCAGCATAGGTGCATGATTTCCTCCTATACCAAGAACAGAAATGAGGGTAGAGTTGTAGAGTGAGGCAGCTTGATCAGTGCAGGAAACGGTGGAGATAGACGAGAGGTGGGTGTCCGGGGAGCAGGGCCTGGTCCAAAGCATCAAGTGGGTGTAACCTTGTGAGAGGGGGGTGGAAGGTGAAGGTCGAGGGAAAAGCCAAATGAAAGAAGATTGTGGTCAGAAAGAGGGAGGGGAAAATTAGTTAAATCTGAGATATCACACTAGTAGGAGAAAACTAGATCAAGAGAGTCATCACTGGTGTGGGAGGGGGAGGCAGCCCTTTGGGTGAGATCAAAGGAGGATGTGAGGGAGAGCAGCTTGGAAGCAGCGGCATCCATGGGATGTTCCAGAGGGATATTGAAAACACTCGGGATATCTTCTAACTCTTCTAAATTTAAGGGGGACTGGCCAGATATAAATAGATTGTTCTACTATCCTGCCAATCGCATAACTCCCAATTTTCTTGATTTCAGTGGAACAGTCATGATTTGGCTGGAAGGTTGGGACTTTAATTCACAGCTAATCTGCTATGAACAGACAGTTCTGGTGGGTGAATCATACAAATATTGTTTTTTTGGAAGTTAAAAAGGATAGGGGTACTAGAGGTAGTCATGCCCAATGACATATGACCGGTGGCGGATTTACCTAGCCCAGTAAAATCCGCCACCTGACTGCCTAGCAGTGGGAGTGACTTCCTACTGGACGTGCTCCCTGCTTATTACAGCTGAACAGGAAGTCCCAGGGGAAGGGGTTTTCTCCCCCAGGGACTGCCAGTCCAGACTGCAATTGCAGAGAGCACTTCTGCGATAGCAGACGCCACTGCGATAAGCCACTCCCCTGCTATAACGGCAGCTCTTACCAGTTTCTAGGTCGGGCTGCAGCCGATGCAGTCCGTAGAAGCCACCTAGATTGTTATATGGTCCAACTCCACAGCATGTGAAAGCAGTTGGGCATGTGTCGGTCAAGAGTGGTAAGCCGTTTACTGCATCCTCACCTTGCCTTGTAATGTCCCTGCTGCCATGGTCACTATGGGGGAAGATTAGGCACACTGCTGTGAGCTGCACACTGACGCAGGCCGATCAGGACTCGGAGTAGCACTCGTGACTTACAGCTGAGTAGAGAGAGATGGCTGCTTCCGCAGACAGGGTGGCATTTTAAATCTGGCGCTGGCCGCAAGCCAATGAGAAGCTGCCACTTTGCAGCGTACCTCCAGTCTCCCAAAGCAGCCCCCGAATTAAATTGTGTGTCCCCCGCTGCTGTTCCAGTGCTGGGATCCCTATACGCAATCCCAGCGCTAGTACAATCTCTAATGTGACAAAAATGAAGCGGTGGCGGGAAGTGGCGGTATGTCATACCGCCGTATACCGCCCCACTTCAAGCACTGCTTACATCCAAATGAAAATGAACCCAAAATCAGTTAGTAAGATCTATTTGTTAATGAAAATACACTGATACTTTTCAGACAATGCATGTAGCCATAGGGATCATTGTGCCTTATAACCAATGCAGGGAAGTATCTCTGTTTTGTTTGTTTTAATATAACAGCCTCATAAGGGGGGTAATAGATCTGCCCCATTAGAAGGTAGGAAGCCTCAGAGGTGGGGACTGGGGTGACCCAGCATGGCCAGGCTCCCTCACCTTCGGCCTACTGCGCACTTGACACGGACGGTAATTACTCCATTGTTGGGAAGTTTATTATCCACACCATAAAGGACACTGATAGGGTCCATGGGTATTTTTTTCCTCTTAATTTACCATTAATCAGGCACTAGACGGGGGTCAGGGTAGAAGGAAGCATATTAAAATCAAATCAGTTTTAAAATTGTAGCTTTTTCTATGGAAAAGTGGAATCAAATTTAGTGGGACAGGCGCATTGTAATATCATATGTCCTTTCATACAATACACAATTGTTCTGCAGATAAAATGCCCCAATACCATCCCAGGTAATCAGTAGAGCTGCTGTTTTATTACCAGCAAGAGAAATATGCAGCTAAGCACTTTTCTTTCTTCTTACCATCCAAATGTGTACACCAGCAAAGCTGGAACAAAACGTGACACAAGTAGGAAGTATTATACTTAACCCTCAACTTCCATTTGAAATTTCTAGCTTAAGACATAGGGCCGTATTCAATTTGTAGCGAAAAGCTGTTTTCAGCGAAACTTTTCCGCCGATGACGTCATTTTCGCCGATTTAATTTTTCCCCGTATTCAATTTCAGCGTCTTTTCGCTGGTGCGAAAACGCAATGCAATGCGGCCTCGGACTTTTCGCTTCAAATTGAATACGGGCCGTATTATTTTCAGAACTCCAGATGGAACTGGCACCCGGGTTACCATTTTCTTGAACCTTTCTCAAACTCGGTCCTCAGGACCCCAATGAATGCATGTTTTCCAGGTTACCCAGCAGGTGCACAGGTGTGTTCATTACTCACTGATACATTTTAAAAGATCCATAGGTGGAGCTAATTATTGCACTTGCGATTCTGTGAGGAGACCTGGAAAACATGCACTGGTTGGGGTCCTGAGGACCGAGTTTGAGAACCTGTGCTCTATGGGGTATATTTACTAAACTGCAGATTTTTAGAAGTGGAGATTTTGCCCATAGCAACTTAACAGTTATCTAGCACCTCCTAGATAATCGCTAGATTCTAATTGGTTGCTATGGGCAACATCTCCACTTCTAAAACCTGCACTTTAGTAAATATACCCCTACATCAGAAGTTCTCAAGTACCACCAACAGATCATGTTTTGTAAATGTCTTTAATCATGCACAGGTGAATGACTATGTTGCTGGGTCAGTCATTAACCCACCTGCTTCCACAGATAGAAATCCGCAGAACATGACCTGTTGGGAAAACTTAAGTGTGGAGATTGAGACATACTTACCCACTCCACCGGAAGGTGTGGTAGACTCCCGATTTTTCAGGTAGTACCCCACAAGTCTGGAAATGTGGGTGGATCTACCCATCCCCGCCAACTTGCTAGTGAAGTGGGCAGGATGGGGAGATAATGGCGGGAATCGCTGGTCCATAGGGAGGGTGCAGCGCTAAATTGATGAGAATCGTTTTTAACCACACTCCCTCCCCACGGACCCGCAGCATTTTGCAGCAATGGGGGAGGAGTCTAATCATGTAATAACCTGGCCCCACCCTCAAAGTGGTCATCTGCATCCCGGGGGGGGGGGAGAAACATAAAGGGCCTGATTCAGAGGTGCTCGCAGTTGCACCCGCTGGTGCGCATGTTTGTGGAGTCGTGGCAACGATAATATGTAAATGCTAGTTTCAGACTTCCCCTCATGTAGTCGCATGCGACGGTCTGTGCAAGTTCTGAGATGCCCACTGACAGCATCGCTGCAGGATGTAACACTGCCGGAGATTCAAGACACAACACCAGCGGCGCACCAACGTGTGCACCATCGGTGCAGTGTCTCTGTCTGAAAATGGCCTATGTGTCTGCGGCTCTGTATCTGAGAACGCAGCTGCTTTCAGTGATACGCAAGCGACACTCCCATAATGCACCCATCATACATTACAATTCAGACCACCTCCCTGTCACCACCCAGGAATGCCCGTGGTTTTCCCCTCGCCATCTCTTATACCAGCGGTTCTCTATGCAACAGCGCATTTGTGGGTACACTCAGGGTAACGCATGTGCTGTAGGGGATGTCAGAATATTTCGCCCATGCACAGTGGCAAATAATCACTCAACTATCATCGGCATTGCGTGCACCTCTGTATCAGGCCCAAAGTCGGTCAGTATGGGTTGAGAACCACTGCTCCACTTTATTTATATGTAAGAGTCACAGTTCCTTTAAAAGCCTGCAGGGTGGGCAATTACTATTGATGTCTGTGGGATCCTTTCATATTATTATTTATTACCAGTAATTTATATAGCGCACACATATTCCGCAGCACTTTGCAGAAAATATTTGTCCATTCACATCAGTCCCTGCCCCGGTGGAGCTTACACTCTATGGCCCTCATTCAGAGGCGGTCGCAAGAAACGACCGGCCGTTCTGAATGAGGGCGGCCGCTTCTTTTTTTTAAATGCGGCCTCCTGGTCGCTAGCTAAGCTGTGGGTTACCACCCACAGCTTAGTGACCGACCAGGGTGATGGTCGCGATGGTCTGATCGAGCAGGAAGCTCCCAACTGACATCACTGCTGATGTCAGTGCGGCCGCCCACAAAACGGCAAGCGTTCCTTAAGGAATGCCTCCGTTTTGGAAACCACCCCCCCGCCCCGCCTACAAAACAGGGCGAGCTGTCGATCAACATCGACAGCCGCCCCTTCTGTAGTGAGCTCCAAAGCGAGAGAGTGTCTCTCTTGCTCCGGGGCTTGCGCACGCGCGTGTGCAGGACCAAAACATCAAGTCGGTTGCGAACGCTCAGCGCTCGCAACCGACTCTGAATGAGGTCCTATATTCCCTATCACATGCACACAAAGGTTAATTTTGTTGGTAGACAATTAACCTACCAGTATATATTTGACGGATGCCACCATTGCGTGCTTCTTTCCCATGTGTGTTCTTCCAATGTGTAGTGATGTAATATATGACATAAAGAAACACTGGCCCATCAGCAGTGCTCCAGCCCTGCCTTCTGTGCATGCACACCGTTGCACCATAGAATGGTTTAGAAACTACAGTTGCATGCCATCTGATGGCGACAATGCTGCAGCAATTCCATGATGCTCTCCCGATGGCCATTTATACCTAGTAGTGGCAAAACACAAGTCTTATAGACTCAGGTCCACACATGACTCACCTAGCAGTAGCATAGGCCACTTTTGCACCATGCTGCTAAGTCACGTCTCTTCAACTGAAGCAGCCGCCCAAATTACTATCTCCCATCTCCCCGGTCAGGCTCACGCCTCGTCATCAACTGACACTGACAGGGGCGTTTAATGGATTTCTTTTTTTTTGTAGTTTTCAACTCAACATCAGTCGCTGCAGCCTATGGGTTTTTTTTTTTAATGAATAATTTTTATTTTTGTTTTCACTTGACCCACGATCGAGCAAAAAAGAAGGAAGTACAGAAGATTATTTTATTGTTGATCAAAGTGGAAAAAAAAAAAAAAAGTTTGGGGAATCGTTTATGCAATTAAATATAAGAGGCAAACATGTCAGGATTTGTTCTCGGTGGAAAAGATAAGGTTCTTGGATACAAAAAGTTAATTAAGCCACACAAATTAATATCTTACATTTTTTTTATTTATTACAAAATAACAACATGAAAGTTATATGTTGCGTAGCTTTGGGTATACAGTAGATGGTCAGATACTGACTGGATCCAGTAGCCTCAATCCGCACACATGGAGTTGGATTCAAAGATAACGATTCCTGGTCACTGTCTGCAGAATCAGGTCCAGGCAAAAGGCTGCTGGAATTTATTTTGTCCTAAACTTGTATACCATCCTGCCATCATGCCCAGCCAATACTTACAAATATTGGTATAATAAACCTATTTCAAACTACTCTATTGCTTAAATACTGATAAGAGCTCACAAATAAACGAACGCATGCGTATATACCTGAAGACAACACCTTGAGGATTTATGGCGTGTCTAGTTGCTACATTCCTGTATCATTTCATGCCTGACACCAGAGGCGTATTTATAACGGGTGCACACCCTGCACCCATACTTTTTTGATTATACTTACCTCTCCAAAGTCCCATGGAGTAAAGCTACAGAAAACGCCTGGAAAATGGTTGCGTGGACATTTTCCAGGTGTTTTGCTTATGCGCCGTAGGAAACCAAAGGGAAAATGGCTGCAGCGCCATTTTCCCGGTGCTCTGCGCATGCGCAATAGACTCCGGGCACACTCTAGTACCCGGAGTCTACTGCTGCTCTCAGTTCACTGATGGAACACGGGGAGAGAAGAGGGTGCCCCGGACGGGGAGTGAACACGAGACCCCCTCCTCTCTTAATACGCCCCTGCCTGACACACACATAAAGACAATGAATAAACATGGCGGTCAGTAGCCATTTTTGCTCTCCCATTACAGGATTCCTAGGTGCACTTCATGTAATTAAAAACTTCACACAAAAGTGATACAGTAACGTTTCTTCTCAGTCACATGATTAATATAAACAGTAAATTAGGTTAAACCAAGGAGGCCGCTGAGACTTCGGGGCGTGGCCACAGGAGGGGCACCTACCTTGGAGTCCCAAACCAAACAGTATTTCAGAAGATAGAAATGTTTATTTATTTATAAAAAAAAAAAAAAGGTTCTACTAAATTGGAAGGTGGTTGGACTTTGCAAAGTGTAATCTTTCTGCCTCTCCACATCGAGTATATCCGCATGTGCACTGTGGTTAAGACCATCAAGAAGCACATGTGCAAAACCAACAGAAATTAACTCCATTTTCACATGCAGCACGCAAGATCGAGGTTCTGCTCCTCTATCACCTCCTTGTCCTTTGTGCCTTGCCGCTTCTCTGTCTGTGTCACACAATGTATCAGGTTGTTGAGAGACCTATTTTTCTTGTTTTTTGTGTATGGAAGGGCTTTCTGTTGGTGCCTAGCAGAATGCATTATACATGGCCCTCTATGGTGGCCATCTTGTTTCATCTCTTATCGAGCAATGAAAAGCATAGCTTTGATTGTCACAAAAAAACATAATATGACTGCTCATAGTGACACTGACTCCTCCGGACGCTCCTTCCTAAGAAACTTTTTGTAATCGGTTTTATAAGCTTTTGCATGCGCAGTCCATTCATCTTACGCATGCGCATTATATATCGCATCCAGGGGTGTTTCTAGAGAGGAGGGGGCCCGTGTGCTGTCTCTGACATGGGCCCCCTCCTCTCTGTTCGGCGGCCGGCTGGGCACCAGAGTGTGCCCAGAGTCTATAGAGTATCGCAGGTCACTGGGAAAATGGCCGTGGCGGCTATTTTCCCTGTACTGCACATGTGCAAATGTAACCCTGGTAAAGGGCTAAAGTGAGTAGGGTATTGATTAAAATAAATATATATATATATATATATATATATGGAAAAGAGGTTTAAGAAGACATGCACCTGATAGTGTAGTATTTAAAAGAATAGTACCGAGTGCTCGTAAGAATAAGTGTGTGCGTACCAAAAATAAACACTTTTAAGCTTATCTGTGTTCCAGGGATGAGTAGTCCACACTGGATAAATTTAGATGGGATGTCATCAACTTGATCACCTTAGGTGGAGCTTGTATAAGCTCATGGGACAGAGAGTATATAGTGTAGTATATTTTTGCAAATTATATAATAATTATAAGTAGAGGCTGCGTACCGGATAATGCTGAATAAATAGCCCGTAGTATGTTCTCCTCATTTGTTTTAATAAGGGTATCATCTTTTACTGTGCACTACCCTCACACTCCTTTCACCATATATATATTTAAAAAGGTATTATCTACACAGTCATATGCAATTAATTTATGTATATGTTCTGTGGTAAAATGCAAATGAAGCAGAGAATACAGGTTTTGGAGTCTACCCACAAAACCTCCCTTTCCTCTGATGTTTATGTGGACTTAGTCCAAGCCCGCTCAGCCTTAAACAAACTTTTACTGGAAAAGGGTCAAACATTCTTTTCGAAAATGTCATAATCGATATTATCGCTGGGGTAATAAACCCGGGAAAATGCTAGCTAGAGTTCTGCGAACTCAAGGAGCTCGCTCCTTCATCCCTTCTATTAAAGATGGGGGGGGATTAGTCTCCCATGATACTCACAAGATTGCAGAAGCTTTCTGTTCCTATTTTTCGTCTTTGTATAATTTACCTGCCCCCTCGGCCTTTCCTGACGTTCTTGGGAAACAACAGGCTATTGAGGTCTATCTCACTAGAATTGGATTTCCTAGGCTGGACGACCTTGCCAGTGAGGATTTGGAGAGACTCTTCACTCTACCCGAGTTGTTGGAGGCCATTAAATCCACCCCTTCCGGGAAAAGTCCTGGCCCTGACGGGTTCTCTATAAATTATTATAAAGCTTTTCAGAACAAATTGGCTCCTCCATTGTTGGTGGCATTTAATTCGGTTTCCGATAAGACTCCCTTTTCATGCCAATCCTTAGAAGCCCATATAACGGTCATCCCTAAGGAAGGCAAAGACCCCTCCCTTTGTCCCAGTTACCGTCCAATCTCCCTTCTCAACATAGACGTTAAATTGTATGCAAAACTGCTCGCAAACTGATTAAAGCATTTCTTACCTTCTCTGATTCATAATGATCAGGCAGGGTTTGTCCCGGGCTGTGAAGCTAGGGACAATACCTCCAAAATTATAGCCCTCATTCATTATATCTCGTCTACAGATACCCCAGCTATTCTGCTGTCTACTGACGCCGAGAAGGCGTTTGACAGGGTAGATTGGAGTTTTATGTCTGGAATACTGAGACACCTGGGACTGGGCCCTGTTTGCCTTCAACGCGTCCTTGCTCTTTATCGTTCCCCCTCTGCCCGCATTAGGGTTAACGGTTCCCTTTCTGACTCCTTCTCCATTAACAATGGAACTAGACAGGGCTGTCCCTTATCCCCCCTAATTTTTATTATTTGTATGGAGGCTCTGGCAAGGTCAATCAGGCTGAATCTGAACATATCTGGTTTTAGGTTACATAGTGATGAATACAAATTAGCCCTATTTGCCGATGATTTATTGGCCACAATTACAAATACCATTATTTCATTACCGAATCTACTAGAGGAATTCAAGATTTTTGGAGATCTCTCCAATTTTAAAGTTAATTATTCTAAATCGGTGGCCTTGAATATTACAGCACCTCCACAGATGGTTACAGGCCTTAAATCAGCGTTCCCCTTCACCTGGCACTCTTCCCAGCTTACATATCTGGGAGATAATCTTACTAGAGATCTCTCCTGCCTGTTTGAGGCCAATTTCACTCCCCTCCTAAACAAGATACGCTCAGACTTGAGATTATGGATATCAGGACCCTTTTCATGGTTTGGGAGGCTGGGCATTCTCAAAATTAACTCTCTCCCTAAGATCCTCTACTTGTTAAAAACCCTCCCAATTAAATTACCTCCTAGATGGTTTTTGGAAGTCCAGGCTCTCATTAGAGAATTTGTATGGGGAGATGGCAGGCCCCGTTTGAAGTTAGATATTATGTTTCGTCACAAACATCGAGGGGGTTTACGCCTCCCAAATATTAAAGGTTACTATCAGGCCTGTATCCTCCACAGAATTTTGTCCTGGTCCAGACCAGACACCCCTAAACAATGGGTGCAAATTGAGAGCCAGATGCTGATGATCCCCTTATCGATAGTCCCATGGCTTCCTGTCCTTCCCAAAATTTCTCATCCTACCATTGGCCCTACCTTAAGTTCTTGGAAAACATTACGGAAGTCCCCCTCGATATCTTCATCTCATTCCTCCCTCACCTCATTCCTTTTTAACAAACAATTTCTTCCAGGTATGGATGTTAAGATTTTCCACCCCTGGTTAGCGTTAGGACTTTTTAGGTTTGGACAGCTGATGAGTAGCGGTAGCTTTGTGCCCTTTGATGAGGTTTGTAGGAAATGGAATTTACCCTCACGGGAATACTGGCACTACCTTCAGTTGCATCACTTTCTGCAATCTCTTGCCCTAAGACTCTCTGTTTGCATTATACTCCATTTGAACAATTATGTATTAGCCCTATCCCTCCGACCCACACTATCTCGCTGATTTATAATTTCTTGTTCGCAGACGCTAGCCTTTCACTCCCCAATTTTACTAAGGTTTGGGGCCAGGAGCTTGGAGTCTGCCTAACTGACGACGAGTGGGAGAAAATATTTAAGTTGGCCCATGCCTGCTCTCCTAGTGTTGGCGTTAGGGAAACCCAATATAAATTGTTATCACGTTGTTATAGATGCCCAGATATCCTTTCTAAGATGGGGATTGGGGTTCCGAATATATGTTGGCGCTGCCCTGGGGCCCCAGGTAACCTACTACATATCTGGTGGCAATGCCCTATCCTTCAGCCCTTTTGGAACTAAGGGCCTGATTCAGACCCACTCGCAAGCGGCTGTCCGCTCGCAAGTGGGTCGATGGTGTGCACTGAGCATGCGCACGACGGAGGGAGCTCCGTCGTGCGCATGCGCCAGACGCGACGAGCGAAGGAAAGTCCTTCGCTCTTTGTGTCTGATCAAAGGGGGCGTGCTGTCGATGTTGATTGACAGCACGCCCCCTTTGGTAGGCGTGCCTCCCTGACGGGGGCGTTCCCACGGGAACGCCTCCCGTCAGAAGCCGGCCCACTGACATCACTAGTGATGTCAGTGTGAGTGATTTTGGCTCTGATAGAGCCAAAATCACTCCGGAGCTTGCGGTTGAAAACCTCAACCGCAGGCTCTGGCTCGCAGTTTCGATAGTCGCGATGGTCAAGACCATCGCGGCCATCAAACTGCACGCTCGTATAGCCTGTGGGTGGTGACCCACAGCTATACGAGCGTCCAGGAGGACGCTCCATTTTCATGGAGGGCGGCCCTCATTCAGAGCGTGCGCTCTGCTCAGAGCGTATGGCTCTGAATGAGGGCCTAAGTCCTCAACCTTTCTGCAAAAATTTTAGATGAACAGGTCCCTACAGATCCAACATTTTGGTAGTTTCATCTATCATCCAGACCCCTCTCGAAATATAAGAAAACTGTGTTATGTCATTTGAATAATGCTGCTAAAGCAGTTATTCCGGTGAAATGGCGCTCCTCCTCTCCTCCAACAGTTATGGAATGGTTCACTAGGCTGGATCTATATATGGAAATGGATGATATACTGTCCTCTGCTGATGGAGATTATGAGTCCTTCAGGGATACCTGGCTTCGCTGGATAGATTTCAAGGACTCTGTGATCTTCAAAAATATCTTATCCTCTTCCCGCCCTTCAATTTCCTAGGCCTGTCCCAAATAGTGATGAAAACTACGCCCTTGTATTTGGTTCAAAAGTTAAATAACAGCTATACTTAACTTTTCTCATTATTTTTCTCTCAACCCTTTTTAATGGGTACTGATGAACCCGAGATTATACTACTTGATCTGAGGTGACTGTTCTCTCTCTCCCTGATCTTTTATATCTAATCCCTTCCTTCCTCCCCCCTTCTCACCTTGTTGTCTAGTTATGTCTTTGTCTGTGTTTTTTTTTTTTTTTCTTTCTTTTCTTTTCTCCTTTTTATTTTATATTTCATTTTTTTTTCCATATCTAAGGGCCATTGTTTTGATATTTTATGATGTTACTGGCAATTTTTGTTATTGAGTCTTCACGTTTTCCAGTGTCTTGCTATCTCTGCATTATATCTTTCAGCAATGACTCGGATATTGTTTATGAGTATTTGTACTGTTATTCTATTGATTTTTTTACAATAAAAATACAATTTGCACTAAAATGCTAATGAATTTATGCCATTTGTGAAATATATACAGTATATTTGGTACTTTTTTCTCTGTGGTGAGGATGTGCCCCAGTGTGTGGAGTGGGATGCACCTGGACTGGAGAAGAAGAGGTGTAGTAATATGGCTGAGAGTGATTTGGTTCCTGTCAGAAAAAGAGGGCCCGTTTAGAGAGTGGTAGAGAAGAGCTGTCAGGAGTAGCTGAGAGAGAGTCTGCTGCTCCATCCCATCAGTGCCTGCCCCCCTGTGTCCCAGGCAGCAGGTGAGCTGTGATATGCTGCTGGGCGCAGGGGGGCACAGCCAGAGAAGGAGGCCGGTGGGCAGGAGTACTCACCATGCTCTTTGAGATGGCAGCTGGTGCAGGGCAAAGTGCTCTGTGGCGGCCATTGTCCGTGAGCATGGAGACTGTGTGGGAGGAGCAGAGGCATGCCCAAAGATAAAGCAGCAGTAGTGGTGAGGCAGTGAGGCCTTGCAGAGTCCTGCTGTACAGCATAGTGGAGGCTGACGTCGTGCACTCACAGGCAGCAGTCAGCTGTTTCTAAAGAGCCGGACCGCCTTCCTTCAAACAGAGCTGCTGGAAGGGCATCTCATGCATGTGAGCACCGGCAGTAGCACTGAGCCCATAGTGAGTAGAGTAGTTACACTACACTCACTTGGAAGCTCTCTAGTCTCATTTAGAGCGGATCCGCGATACTTTTTCGCCTCCCAGACTTTTCGCCTACATTGCGTCTTTTGTTCTGCGGAAAAGTATCACGGCCGTCCCAGCTTTACCCCGTATTCAATATGGAGGTACGGGAAAACGGCGAAACTTGAACAGGCGGAAAGTCTTGTCAGATTTGGGGAAATCAGCCTGACACTCCCCAAAAGATGCTCTGACATGGGGGTTCATTATGGTACCCCCCGATTTGGCTTGCTGAAGGTATTTGGTGTTTTTAAACAGGCTCAATAGCTGCTAAATAGCATTTTTCTATACGTGATGCAGAATAGTATTCAGGAGTATTATTTCCAGAAAATAAGCTATCCCAGCAAATTTGGGGTACTTGATAATTGGGGGTCAGCATATTTAAAAGTTGCTAGAGTTAAGTTGAAAAAAAATCATGAAAAAGCCACCTGGCGCATACTTGGGGACCCCCCCCCAGAGTCAAGTTTGCTAGTTTTTAACTTTGTCTCCCAACATTTTTTTTTATGCCCCCAAATTCAAAATAATTTTTTGGGGTGTCCTTAAGTGTTTTTTTTTTTTTAAATGTTTTGACAGTTTACCTTTGGGGGACTGTCTGAAGGCTGCACGGGGGTTCCCGCAACGTTGCACCCCAAAACCCCAATTCTGCACTTTTTTCCACCTGCTATTCATAGGCAAAACGTTTCCGCCTATTACATTGCATTGACTTTCCGCCTAGGAAAACCAAAACATGCAAAAAAATGAGGTTATCGGCGAAAAGTTTTCGCCAAAAACACGTGAAAACGGCTTTTCGCTTCACATTGAATACGGACCATAGTTATAGGAAATAATAGATGCAGAAGTGATACATAAGAGACAAGAAAGGCATCTCATCAGAGTAAAATGGACTATGGAGTAGCTGGAGCTTAAAACCTACTACCTCCCATATACAGTACTGTCATATTTTTCCGTACATGGTTCAGCTGATGCTAATCGATGGTTCACAAACCCCCTAGTGCAGATCCTTGCTGATCGTGCTCTCCTTGCACTGCAGGAAGGTTCAGAAGCAATTGCAGGTGAATTATTAATGGATATAACATGTACTCCAATCACTTATGTTTATTTTACTATAACAAGTAAACTGATATAACGTTTTGTGTGCCCCTTTGGAGAAGATGGAAGCCACATATAAAAATCCCAAAATCTAATGAATCTAGCACTGCTCTAATGCTTACATGATTACACCCTTGCGGGGTCACACCAAAAGCAGGTCCAGTGGTGCAGTTGCCCTGTGGTCAAAGCCGAAGGGGGCGGAACAGTTGCTGCGCTGGCAACACCTGTCTCCGGCTTGTGGATCTGAAAGGACACTCACATGCCCAGAGTGATGCTGGGCACACCCTTAGGTCTCACCAGGCGCCCAGCTTCCTGCTCCTGGCATCATCTTATCTTATGTGATGCCATGCCATCATATGTGCCAAGGGCGAGCGGCCCAACCCACTGAGCAGAAGTGCCCTGGTGAAAGGTTAAACTGTATAAAACAAAATGAGTTTTAAATGAAGATAGTAACATGTACCGGTTGCATCTTACAGCAATATAAGGCCCTTTTACATTCAATCACTATATTAGAATTTTGACATGTACATTTTTGAATATTGAGAATTGTGATTTCCTATCAGGATCAGTGGCAGGACTCCTATTATTCTGGAAAGAAAAACCCAGAAGAGCCATGACCTGTCACTGGGTAAATTATAAGAATTAGGACCATTTTAACTAGCATTATGAATCTTATGTAAAGGCAGCACAGTTTACATTCAGCATTAACGCAACGCCTGTACTTATGTACGTTCATTGGTAACCGAATGGGGTCATAAATTAACCAAGAGAGAACAAACAAATCATTTGTGCAGCAGCGTTGGAAATGGCTTAGTGGTTTTGCTATGTACTTTTAAGTCACTTCCCTGTAACACTGATTTCATTTAGGCAAATACATTTAATGGCACATTATTTCTTCCTGGAATAAAGTTTTTATTTACTGTATAAAGGAAGGATACATAAGCTGTTACTGAGTAAGGGGAAGAAGGATAGGATGCCTGACATAATGAGCAGTGTCTCGGAACAAACAGTTCTATATAGTGAGCAGCCAGTTTATTAAGTATACCTGCACTGTTCACGTGGCTACATAATCATTTGCGGCATCATTGGTGCAGACAAAGCTACTAGAAACACAAATGATGGCATCAAGGGGTGTTGTGTCTGTGAGCAGTACACGTTGAGAATGTCGACATTGAACATTGTGGATGTCCGAAATGTCCACAATGACACATGATATTTGGGTTAGACTGTGGTTAGGGTTAGTATTTAATTAAGAACCGTATGGGAAACCACATGGCAATGTCTTGCCAAGCTGGCGTTAGTATTTCAGGAGCAGCATCACTTCACATACTGCAGTGCATGGAGAACGATCCAACGCCCAAACACTACTCATCCAACTTTGATCTTGTGTTTGGAAACAGGCTAGTGATGAAAGGGATCTATGAATGCTTACAGTCCTGTAGGGGGAATCCAGAGAATATGTGAATTACTGGAGGGTAGCTGCCCCATCTGTACACCGTGAAGTGTTTTCTCAGTCAGTGTAAATAGGCAGTGGGTAAGCATTAATGGGTTATACGTCTGTTATGGGAGCCTCTTTGCAGAAAATACTTCAAATAGGATTTATGTACCCATAAATGTTACCCATATGCTGTATGTAATGCTCAGTAACAGTTCTATAGCGGACGCATAGTGCAGTCTCACCATTAGAAAGAGTAGTGTCATGATTAGCATCCTGGGGCGGGATGCACTAAACGGAAAATGCAGTAAAACCCGTTTACCGCATGCGCAGATGGACTCCCAAGTCATAAACCCGGAAGTCCATGGCGCAGGGCAGATCGCAAAGGACAGCTCTTATCGGAAGAGCTGTCCTTTGTGCTGCTGATCGCATATGTTAGTGCATATGTGATCAGCAGGGAGGCGGTGTCCGGTGGGAAGTATGACGAGATGTTAGTGCATCTCGCCCCTGGAGTCCCCTACTGAGGGGCCGGAAGTTGAGGTCTTGGGTCAATGGAGGAGTCAGGAGCGGGGGGCTGGATATTCAGTCTTCTCGTCCACAAGCATCGGATGTTGGCGAGACCTGACCTAGGGTGCGGAGTCCAACCTGCCGGGAGGTGTTCATCAGTGACCCCTCCAAGTGGGATATGGGTTTCAGCTGCACCCGGCAAGCAGGTCGCGGTCCCCAGGTGAGGGATTCGATGCGAGTGGGAATAGAGAAAGAGACACCACTTTGGCCCACTGGAAATATAATCTCTGTAACACTAGTACAGAGAAGTACAATAGAGATGTTTCCTGAAGAGGTGCTGTGGAAGACCAGAGGGAGAGAATCCACTGAGTAGGTTGTGCAGCTAGCACTGGAGGGCAGTGAGGATATGCTGCAGTCACTGAAGGAGAGTGGTGATTGCACCAGTTTGGATGACGTGGTGTCTGAACACTGATGCCCGAGGATATGACACTGGTAACTAGCTCACACAGGCAAAGGCATATGAATTAGCACACACACACAGGCAAAGTGTACTGTAGCACTTCTGTACAAGGCTTTTATAAATAGCAAACAGGAGAAAGGTGTTCTATCACACTACTGCACAAGGATATGGCACTTTGTAAATAGAAAACAGGCAAGGATGTTCCATCACACTGTTGCACAAGGATATGGTACTTTGTAAATAATACACAGGACTCAGTACATAGCAGATGTACAGCGCATATACTGGAAATACCACTGTGAAGTGTCTCTGGATGATTGCATGTGAAGCCTGGAAACAGCAACCATCTGGGAATAATGAAGTTAATCAGGCAATTAGCTGTTCACCTGGAGTCCTGTTTATACCCCCAGGTATCTGTCCATTGGTTGAGCAAGTCAGCTGAGAACGGACACCAGCGCTGTTCAATTCTGAAGGTGATCTCTGAACTTTGTTTTTTACCTTTTTTTTTTATTTTTGTTGAAATTGTCTGTATTCTGTGTGTAGTTTTAAATAATTGTAATAATAATTTGTAACTTTTTTGTACCTATAAGCTTTGAAGTATTCTTGAAATTATGGATTAATTTCTAGTTCTGATATTCTGTGTTCTCAGACCTACGGCCTTGTGAGACACATGCTGCTGATTTTTTAAAAGCGTATATACTGTGAGCGGAACCGAAGGAGCGCAGTAGGAGGGGTTTATTCCTACACAAATTCCTTGGTGGTGTCAGATGTTATATTTTGTTGTTAAGGTAATTTGCAAAACATCAAAGTCACAACCACCCGACTTGGATGGAGTTGTGAGTGCGGCCCCGATCGTGACACAGGCACTCATTCCCAGTGTACACAGTGGATCAGAATAGAACTCTTCTTCTTCCCCCCGATGAGAGGCGGCATGCTACATACACACAGCAAGTTGCATGTCACAGGTTTTGGCCAGTGCAGCCATGGCTCTTGGGAGTTAATGTGAGCCCTGTAGGACTGCATGTAGCTGATGTGACCATGCCCGGCAGGGAGGGTGCACATAGCATCCCTGGCCGCATAAACTGTTTCCAGCTCTGTGTCAGGCGTCCTCCCATGCGGGTCTCCAGACAGTCCGCAGGACAAGACCCATGGACAGAGAACAGCTCCTTGAAATCCACGTCCAGAGGTGAGCAGGCTGGGAACTACAACTCCCAGGTGTCAATACCTGTGCCAGTCTAGCAGTAGAAGTATTACAAGTCCCAGCACACTTTGTCAGCTGGAAGTGCTGAGACCTGTAGTACCACTGCAGCTTGAGAGATCTATACTGTATATTATATATGCTCAGTGTACTGGGATGCTGCCTGTGTGGTATGGTGGACACCAACCAATATACTGCATGTATGACACAGCAGACACCGAGATACTTTCTATGCATTATGATGGTCACATGTTTGCTGCCTGTGCTGTATGGCGGTCACTGCGATGCTTAATGTGCTGTATGGCGGTCACTGCGATTATGTCAGTTTTTTATGCTGTATAGCATTGTGAATATCAGGTGGTGATTGCCTGAGGGGCCCAGTGGGTGCCTTTTACTTTTGTACCAATTCTCTTATCTCTTTTGCTACAATATCTGTTTAGGGTAGGAACTCTTACCTAAAGAAGGCAGCATTAGGTATATGTACCAGGACAGCACGGGCAGGTATTCTGTAAGTAACGGATTATCACATCTTTATTCTAGCAATGTGGCTGGCTACCAAGGACCTGTGTCTACACTACAGGGGAGCAAGTGCGGTGTTGTGTAACTTTGGCTAGGGTACCTAGAAACCTTGCACCAGCCCTGTATGTAATTTATGTCAATATCCCCTTCATATACAAAGCTGAGTAATATGTCAGCTCATTATACATAAATTATAATAATATCATTATAAGCATCATCATAGAATGTTCAACAGTGAGCTTACTTTCTATTTAAAAACATACTGATGTAGATGTCCCAATCCCCCATAGGTGGAGCTACGCCCCAGTCTATACATATCACAATATGGTTTATACTATGCTTGCCTATTTTTCTTATCTCGCCTCCAGGAGATACGAGAGGGAGAATACACGTGAGGGGGCTGTGGCGTTTTGATTTGCGGCATCATACCACTGCCCCTGTTACGCAATGCAGCTATTTTGCGGAACGGCGCAGAGGGAGAAACACTGAGTGCCAATTAGTGTGATGTTTGCCTGTACAATGTAAAATGCGTTGGTTCACACATACAAATAAAACAAGCACACACCAGATTATGAATGTTATATTTAAAATAAATATTACAAGTGTGTAAGCATGCATTTGTTGGCCATTTTTTGGTCTGCCTCCCACCCACACCTGATCCTCTGGATTCTCTTGCTGAAGCACGGCAGCAGTAGTATCACTTTGCAGATCAGGACGACGAGGGGAAGGACCGACACTAACATGAATGTGGGTGGTGTGTACCATATAAACTGGTTGATATCCACCCATTTATTCCAGGCAAATACGAGAGTGTGTACTGTGCTCAGGAACAGGGCTACATAGCCCATCTTGCTCTGTGAAGATAAAAAGAAAGGTGATTTAGCATGAAACCTGGAAAGCCTATTAAAGCATAAACTGTCACCTATACAGAGGGCAGGCTGCCATTCTGCAGGCTGGACCAATATTCTGCTTTTGCGAGGAAGTAATGACATTTATCTCTCATGTCTCAGTAAATGTCTGTATTATAACTAGCTGGCACACAACCTGTAATAAATATTACCTTGCTGACATGTAATAAAAAGTACTTGTGATTTAGGTCTTGGAAATAGATCAGAGAACACCACACCCTCTATGAGGACCATTAGAATATGAAGGAAGTGTTGGGGATTTAAATACACCATTCATTAGAGCCAACTTTAATGCTCATAAAATCTCCTAAACTACTTTAATCATTGTTATCAAAAGGAGAAGTGTTTTTTGTAGGTTCCCATAACAAGATAATCACATTTGGAATGACAGATAATTTAATATATATATATATATATATATATATATATATGTAATCGGACAATGGGCCCAATTCAGAATAGTTCGATATGCCGATATTTTTTTGATCATCTCTTTGAATACTTAGGTAAAATGCGTTTTTTCCCAAACCACAAGTTAAAGAAAGTCTTTATGTGCGATTTCCAAATCATTTGATACAAATCAAGATGCATTTTTTTTTTTAAAGCGGCTTACGGCAGACCGCAATGCTGTTTCTTATGGACTGGGCTCATTACAAAACAGTGCAGTGTTCTAAGCAGCGGGTAAAAAGAAAATGCATAGGCATAAGTATTATGAATCTAGCCTATACATGTAGCTAGAGAGCACAGATCATCTGACAGACATCATCAACAAGTAAACTAGACAGAGGCTATTGGACGTACAAAGCGTCGCCGCCTAAAATGTATGTGTTAAAAACACAGGTTCGTCAGATCACAAAGGGATAGATCATTGGAAACCAGTATTTGCCTGATAGTAAATCTGAAAACCAGGGGTTTCACACAAATACACTATAAAATTCTTTTTTTTTTATTTTGGAAAACTGGCACCACTTTGACATGAGTGATCGAACATTAGACAAGCTGTGACATTGAGTTGTTTAAACCATTCATTCCCTTATGAAAGTACGGCAGTTAGGCGTTCCCTGTTTACATACTTAGGCCAAATACTTTAATGGCTTGGTCTACTGTAGGCAAAATCATTTGAAATATTATGTAAGATGAAGTATAACTGCACAGTACAAGTTTGCCTAGGTTTTTTTTTATTGTACAGTAGCCTATGGATTATGAGGAACTGAAAGAAGAAAGAAGGTGATTTCTGGAATTAAGGACCCCATTTAACAATGATACATCACTTCCTTTCAGTATTCAACTAAAAGTGGTTAACGAAGATTACCGCTATTTGTCACTGCTTCGCCTACGCCATCAGGCAATGCCGAGCCCCCGCTGGGTGAGAGAATCATACGCATGTGCAGACTGGACACTGCGCATGACAGAGCAGCCCGTCGCTGGCAGCGGAGGACGCCGTTGAGGAGGGGGACAACGCTGGACTTCACTGGAGGGGTAAGTAATGTTGAATACCAACGGCATATTTGTTAGCATCAGTGCGATATTAAACAAAATATGCCGCTAGTATCAAATGGGACCCTAATAAAGTGGTAAACAAAGGATCGGAGTAGTATTTAATTTGATGAAAGGATTTTTGTTACCGTGTATGTGTTTATACTTTTTATGGTATTTTCCTATGTGGCAACACAGATCCATGAAGCCACTGATGCCAGGGCTTGTTGGCACTTGTAGTGGTATAAGCACCAGTATGCTAATGCAGCCATGGTTATGCTGGAACTTACAGTTCTATAGTTTCAGCATATCGAAACAGTTTATGGCTGCTAGGGGTTGCTGGGATCAGTAGTACCACTCATATAAATGTTTAATAATGATGAACTCTCTCTTGTCAGGGGTGTTGGGAGAAACCCCTGTACTATCAGCATGAGGGGCATTTCTTTCTACATACGGCGGTGCATTTTATGTGCCGGCCCAAGTCCTCTAGGGAATTCAGCCTCACATGAACAGAGGGGGCTAAATCACACTATGACATGGAGGGGGGGGGGGCGACACTCGCTGAGCATGGTGCTGTTTGTGGTATTTGCTTGGGGATCTCACACTGTCCGTCAACCCCCTTAACCAGTATCTTGGCCCATCTATGGTGCTTAGACCACCTTTTTTACTTTTAGGAGGAAAGGGTAGATTTACAAAATAATTGACTTATTGTTACACTGTATAGGTCTGTGCTAATCTTCCACCCCTAATTGTGCTGCAATTACATGAGTGCTCTTACTGTACTTGGCCTAAGCTCACCCATAGGTTACCGCCCCATTCTGCCTCTTTAAGCGTAAGGTGTAGTGTGTTATCTGCGTAGGATGCTCTCACCCACCTTTCCCTTCCATACACCTCTGACTTCATCACTAGATACACCGTAGCTCGGCATCTCCTCCCCCCTCCATACACCCCTGACCTCATCACTAGATACACCGTAGCTCGGCATCTCCTCCCCCCTCCATACACCTCTGACCTCATCACTAGATACACCGTAGCTCGGCATCTCCTCCCCCCTCCATACACCCCTGACCTCATCACTAGATACACCGTAGCTCGGCATCTCCTCCCCCCTCCATACACCTCTGACCTCATCACTAGATACACCGTAGCTCGGCATCTCCTCCCCCCTCATTTACGACTCTCACTCTCCCCTCCAAGACTTTCCAGCGCTGCTCCCCACCTATGGAACTCCCTGCCTTACTCTACCTGACTCTTCACTACTGTACCACTCCTAGACCATTCCCAAATTCTCCATCTGCACTGTCCACCTGCCATGTCCACGTGTCCCAATAGCGCCTACTGTCTCTAGATTGAGTAGGGCTCACACTGCCATATGTCTTGTTATTATGCTTTATATCTACTCTAAAAGATCAATCGGGCAAAGAATCAGACCACTCTGAACAAGCAGGCAAAATGGAGTGAAAAGCTTCTAATTGAGAGAAGTGACTGTACAGGGAGCGCCTTCATTATCATGGCTTGGTTGCTGGCAGTGGGAAATTTTCTCACACTGTGCCACTACATCAGACTGTGGCTAAGTAGATAACACTTCACCGTCATGCACACGTGGATGAAAGGCTGGTGAGACGAAAGTTTGAGCCACAAAAACTAGAACTTCCCTTTGTACACAAATCCACACCCCGTCCAGCTAAGACAGAGAGGGAAATGTAATTGAATGATATTTGGTCAAATCGTTGGTTTTCCGTAGTGAGTTGGTTTTCCTGGGTGAGTTAGAAACCGCAGAATTAGCGAAAAAAATAGCCAGAAAACTGATTTTCAAGCAGATACTCGCCAGCCTGATTTTTTCCAGTGTTCTGGATACAAATCATTGGATGTAATAAGCTGCCGGCAAACATGCCTAAACAAAAACAAAAGGCTGAACAAAATTGGTGCCTCTAGCTAATGAGATTGTCCGAACTGCATGTAAAACATAATATATATTACAGCTTCACTAATTAACACTTAATTTTGGGTCCCAAACAATTAATAAATATATTTATGGAGCACAATAATGTAATGATTTTTTTTTTAGGGCAAATTAATAATAAACAAAAAAAAAACCCAACATTTTAATCATGGGGACAATATGATATTTTTTTTTAAAATATCTAGTAACCAACATTATTTGTCAATTAGAAAATGAGGCCAATAATATTTTTCCCATTGATTTAATATAGTGTGGTTTGAAAGTTTAAAATGCAAATCGTCAATTTGAAGTGGGTTGGAAAGGCCAAAGACTGGTATAGCAATATTTTTATTTTTATTATTGCTAATTAGGGACATATTAACTAATGATGGAGGCACCAATTATATTGCACACTTGTGGCACCATAAGTGCCAGTATACACGTTAAAACATGCTGCCAACATCACTTTAAAATCTTACTTTTAGATCCTGTTTGGGTTGCATCGGTGTACATTTGGGGTTTTTGGTCAGCATGTGAAGCGCCACAGAGACAGCCACACTCAGAAAATGAATGCTATTATGAAGCCTTATGAAGTTCCTCCCTAGTGACAGCTTGGAGAGAAGCAATTCCTCTTAAAGGATTCGGAACACTATGTACCCTTGAAGCCAATGCTTTACCTTCAGCTTATGACAAGGTTAATAAAACCTAGAAAGGTGTGATTCACAGTACCTGGATGAAGCGATACTCCCGCCAGGACAAAGCGTTTCCGACAGAAGGAACTGAAGCGACAGCCAGTATGGCTAGAATGGCGAGTGCTATAATTCCTAGACACACATAAATCTCCATTCGCCATACATCATGTTCAACCCAGCTATTTTCTTTTTGTTGTTTCACCTATAAAAACAACCATAATAATCATAATAAGAATACATTCCTAAGATATTATTAAACCGCCTTGAACTTAATGCACTTTAATTGTGAACATTTTACTTTTGATTACGCAATTATTTTAAATAAAGGACAAAGTTCTGTAATCGGTGTTGCAACTAAAAATACCCCAAGGTAACAGTTTCCGCTGTTTTACTGCTTCATATTACGTGTGTGTCTGCCCCGGGCTCTCTCTACAGATACAGTATCAGCTAATTAGTCAAAACAGACCTACAGTACTTATAATTCTGCAGCACAGTACGGGGAGAAACCACACAAACAACACAATGTACAGACGTTTATTCCAACAATAAAACAAATGTACGCCGCTTTTATGCAATCATTTATCTAGAGAAGAGATACAATAGCTAGGCACCGAAACTGTGAGGCTGATGGAGAGTGGAGTGTAGGCCTGTTAGCTGAGCATGTGTTGACTAATGGTGCCCTGCACATGATCTGTAACAGGGCTCTAATGATGATGACTGGTACCAAACCATGCCTGTAGATGAGGGGTGGGCATAACGTTACATACATGTATAATGTATATTATCTGTGCTCGTATCTCAGGAGCAACATAGGCCTGATTTACATACAACTCTGTATCAGGGCCTGTATATGTGCTTGTGTGTTTATACAGATACGCCCACGTTCATTGTGGCTGATGGCAACACAAACATGCCTGCAAATTGCGCCATGCTATGGCGCGTCCCCAATCGCAGGAGTGCGTCTTCATTCAAGCCTATGGAGTGGAGACTCAAAAGCGCATCCCCGACTGTGGGAGTGTGCGTCTCCCATTATAGCCTATGGAGACGCGAATGCACGTCTCCAATCGCGGCAGTCCATCTCGAGCCACACCTAGCGCGATTCACTGCACAATGGACAACTAGGTAGCTGGGCAGATCTGTATATAATATATATATATAATTATATATATATATAGACACACACACACATACACACTGGTGGCCAAAATTGCGGACACATTTTGAAAATAATGTTTTTCAACTTTGAATGCTTATAAAAACTTTCACTTCACGCAGTGCAATGATTCATGTATCAAATGAAAGGAAATTTAATGCTGAATACAACACAATAAACAGAGGTCAAATATTTGCATTACAAGGGAAGTTATACTACTTTCAGTCAAAGAAGCACAGATGCGTGAGATTCAAGAAGCGGATTGTAATAACAGCTTCTACCAGCCAATCAGAATCGTCGTTCTGAGGACCAATCCGCTGTCGTTTATGAGCAGGTGCAAGGTCATGTACAAAGGTGGGAAAGGTCAGTTTGGCTGTTTCATTTTGCAGAATAAAGTTGGTTACTGAAGTGCAATTACGGCTGGATGTTTGTGTATATTGTTTAGTGCTATTGACGGTGTAAGAAATAATTTACACAATGTTGTCCAGGCAAAGTGGTGACTGGTCACCCAGGAAGAGATCCAGGATTGTCGCGTTACGTGAAAATGGTCTTTTGTGTGCAGCAATAGCAAGAGAAGTTGGTGGGAATGTGACAACATCAGGAGTAGGAAAGTTTTGTTTACGCTATATGGAAACACAATCTATACAAAATTAAGAAGGAAAAGGCCGGAAAAAGTGCACAACAGCTATTGATGATAGGAGAATAAAACGAATTTGTGTCAGGGACAGATGGATGTCATCTGCGGCCATTAGTAGTGAACTGAGTGCAACTGGTGTTTTTGTCTGTGCAAGAACGGTACAGAGAAGACTAACGGAGGTTGGCCTAAAAGGTAGGATTCCCCGAAAAAAGCCATTGCTGAATAAAAAGCAGCGGCAGAAATGAATACAGTTGGCAAAAGAACACATTGCATGGACAGAAGGTCAGTGGAAACAAGTGATATGGAGTGACGAAACTAAAATATCGATATTTGGTAGCGATGGGAGAAAATATGTGATGTCGCATCGGGGAAGAAGTACATCCAGATTGCATTCAAGCGACAACAAAGAATCCTACAAGTGTTATGATCTGGGCATGTATGACAGCAGATGCTGTAGGCCGTCTTTATGTCAGATGGCACACTGAACAGCAGAGAGTACATTGACACCATCCTACAACCAAAACTTCTATCTTTTATCAGGGATCTTTTTCCAGTTAATGTCCCATTTTTTTTCCAGCAGGATCCAACTCTCTGCCACACTGCACGGATATGCAAACAGTGGTTCACGGAGAATGACATACAGGTGCTGGGATGGCCAGGAAACAGCCCAGACCTGAACCCCATAGAACATTTGTGGTTCTGTTTGAAAACACTGGTACATCTGAGGCGTCCATCCAATAAAAGACAATTAATTGAGGCTATGATTGTCTCATGGCACCACATAATAAAGAAGGAAGAGCTCCAAACATTGGTTGACTCAATGCCACGTCGCTGTGCTGCTGTCTTGAAAAATAAAGGATACCCAACAAAATACTGATAGGACAGTAACATCATAAGTACACAGGGATTTTCACCCTAAGTGTTGTTTTCACTGCACAACTTCCCTTGGAATGCAAATATTTGACCTCTGTTTATTGTGTTGAATTCAGCATTACATTTCCTTTCATTTGATATATGAATCATTGCACTGCATGAAGTGTAACAGTTTTTACAAGCATTCGAAGTTGAAAAACAGTAACATTTCAAAAAGTGTCCGCAATTTTGGCCACTACTGTATGTATGTATGTATGTATGTATATGTATGTATGTATATATATGTATGTATGTATGTATATATATATGTATGTATGTATGTATGTATATATATATATATATATATATATATATATATATATATATATATATATATATATAGTCCAATTTACTGCACTCACACCTTAAAAAGTTATGTGTTCAGGGTGCTCTCCAAACCCTTGGGTTCCAAAATATAAGAAATATCTGTGAATTTCTCAGATGAAGGCACTCACTTAAAAATTATTGATTTTATTGAGACATTTTTCTTCAAAAAACTTTTAGACGTTAAAGTCAGACACCATATTTGGTTGTGTCGACGTTTCGGTCCAATTTATGACCTTTTTCAAGACTAGTGTCTTTCAAATCACAAGTTTATAGATCTACAAATGAATAAACAAAAAAACATAATAAGTGAAATGGTGACAATGTCTATCTGGCCCCATCCTACAAGATAATGAGCAAATAATCATTACATACGTCGAAATCATATGTATGTTCAACATACTGTATCAGAATCGCTGCCTGGCACAATGAGGATATGGACGTGTTAACATCACCTATAAAGAACAAATGAAGATATATGCAAATATAAATGTACATGTATATACCCATATATGTGAACACATGCATACATGGTCATGCAAGCACCTGATGTGAATCTGAAAATACATGAACCTATATATCTACCAAACAGGTGTTCATATATTCAAACACACATATATGTGTGCCAAACAAATAAACACCATCTTATATGACAAAGCACCCAGAGTGCATAACTATCTAAAGCAATTCCAAACAATATCAGACAGTATATAAATAGAAAACACATAAGTATACACTTATACCAATATCATCAAACTAGTATATATCATAGAGCAACATCTTATATAAACTGAGGGTACAATGTCAGTCCTAATGATAATATGAACATTTTACAATATACTGTGGCTCATATGCTTGAACCCAGGCTGCTTAAAACCAAAGCATGTAAACTAAAGTGTATATACTAGCAATATATCATTTAAACAGACTCAATATTGAGCACAACAATACTGATATTAGTAACTGAATGGAATGCAGGACACACATTACCTTATCCTTCATAGTGGCAGCATCAACAGCAACCTGCACAGCGCACACATGGAGCTCAGAGCTCCGGAAGCAGCAGAGGTCAGAGTCACTGACCATGCTTATTATTATCATGTATTATCAGATTCACATCAGGTGCTTGCATGACCATGTATGCATGTGTTCACATATATGGGTATATACATGTACATTTATATTTGCATTTATATTTGCATATATCTTCATTTGTTCTTTATAGGTAATGATTATTTGCTCATTATCTTGTAGGATGGGGCCAGATAGACATTGTCACCATTTCACTTATTATGTTTTTTTGTTTATTCATTTGTAGATCTATAAACTTGTGATTTGAAAGACACTAGTCTTGAAAAAGGTCATAAATTGGACCGAAACGTCGACACAACCAAATATGGTGTCTGACTTTAACGTCTAAAAGTTTTTTGAAGAAAAATGTCTCAATAAAATCAATAATTTTTAAGTGAGTGCCTTCATCTGAGAAATTCACAGATATTTCTTATATATATATATATATATATATATATATATATATATATATATATATATATATATAGATCCAAGTTTCAGGTCGCACACACTTTTAAATAAATGTTTGTGGGCGCCAGGTAATCATAAGTCCAGCAACAAAACCAGAAGCTTACCCACCAGGATAAACTAAAGGAACCAGCACACCACCATGTATAAATCAATCAAGCATACTGAATTTTTAATAGAAAAAACATTATTAAGAAAAGCCATCATCAAAAAAATAGTCATTAGTACTCATCCAAAATTGGAAACTTCAGATAGTGTAACAAGAGATGAGAACCGGCCATCCCATGGAGATGGCCGGTTCTCATCTCTTGTTACACTATCTGAAGTTTCCAGTTTTGGATGAGTACTAATGACTATTTTTTTGATGATGGCTTTTTTTAATAATATGTTTTTTCTATATAAATATATAAATACACACACACACCAATCGGCCATAACATGACAGGTGAAGTGAATACCAACAATTCTGTTGTTACAATGGCACCTGTCAAGGGATGGGATATATTAGGCAGCAAGTGAACACTCTGTACTTGTAGTTGATGTATTGGAGCAGTAGAAAATTGTAAATGTGCCTATCCACTAGGCAACCTGAAAGACTGAATGTCTAGCGTTCAGACCTTCAGGTCGCACGGTGCGGTGCCCGCACTGAACAGTGTTCACTGAACGTCTTTCAGTGCAGGATCCCGACCTCCTATCTCGGAACATGGGGAACCTGATGAGCGTCGTCCAGTTGACCAGCATGTTCCGTAGATAGTCGGGGTCGGCAGGGACCCATCGTGCACGCACATCGCTGGTCCTTGCCGGCTATCCATTACACGACTTTGTGAACAATGCGACCAAAACCTCCTGGTTTTGGTCGGATTGTTCACAAAGTCGTGTAATGGATAGGCCCCTTTAGGATCTAAACGACTTTTACAAGGGCCAAATTGTGATGGCTAGACGACTGGGTCAGAGCATCTCCAAAACCAGAGCACCAGCGACAGGTTCATGGGCAAAATACAATTGGATTCTGCACAGGCAGAATGAAGAGAAATTCCTTTGTGGGGGCACGCTTTAGTACAGTAGTTCTATGATATGGTTATATCTATTAATACTTAACTTTTAATATGTACCCTTGTAAAATAATAAGTATCAAGTGTATTATTAAAATACAAAAATACCTTTTAAAAAGGCGAAAATATAAAAAAATATATATTCAAAAAACATATATATGATTAAATGGTCAAACTTCAATCTTGGATACGTGTACATTACACAATCTTTGTAGTAATTCATCCCCGACCACACTATATGTTACTATCCATATAGTATCATAGTCATCACCTCTGTACAGAATTAATATTATATCAAGTTGCATTTGTTCTGTGTTGCAACATACTGTAACTTCCTAAAAATGTTAGAAATGAATAACATAACACGTATTCATTATATTTGAATAGTTATAAAGTCAGATAGTTTTCTTGGTCTGCATGCATCCCATAAAGCAAGAGTAACCATTCATCCAAAACAGCATATATTCCAAGTATTATAGTTATAAGGCATATGTTCAATATCTAGGCGTGCTGATCATTATCATTTGATGTTTCTCACAATAAATCTACATTACACAGTAACATGCCTTCCAGTGAAGTTACATCTATTCATTACTGTATCACTAACTTCACCCAATGCTAATTGCATAGTCCTACAAAGGATATTCACCAGTCCCTTGAAGCAGCACTGTGTGACACCTTGGTAATAGATATTCCCTTTATTCACGTGTCCTGTGTTGTAGAACAGGTTTAATTCTGCAGTAATAGTTTCTTTTTAGGAAAAGGAAAACACATTGTTTTGAAAATAATACATCATTCTATTGCTATATTGTTGCACAATCCTATAGCAGCAATTGAATAATATTTATGCAATTAATTGTTTAATGAGCAGATTGCCACACCTGCTTGCTTAGTCTCATTAATCCAGAGGTGATCAACTTCAATTATTATTTCTTATTAGACAGGCAGGTTAATTACACAGATAAAATAAGTAAAGTCAGGCACGTCAGTGTCCCCCACCTCTGCTTTCGCCAGTCATACATGAAAAGTATAGGACAGGAGATGAGAGAGTAGGATGACTAATGTCTTTAGAAAATAAAGTACAGTGGTGGTGTGTTAAGGATCTGTATCGGGTGTTGGATGATCACTGATGCCATTGACATTGCAGGGATCAAATTCGCCCTGGGTGTTAGATGGCCCCTAATAAACTCTGTATTGCAGGGGACAAATGCGCCCAAATCAGAGAGACCACCACCAGAAAGAAGTAATGGATATTACCTTGAGGAGGACCTGCCTGTGGATACTAAGTGTGCTGGGTGAAAGAAGTTGCCACTGTCCGCTGCTCCCCGATACTTATCCCTTGTCGTAGCGGTAATCCGTATATGGCTGCAATCAGCCCGCCGGGCTGCTCCCTCTAATGCAGAGCTGGTTTGATAATCCAGTTTAAGGGTGGAGACAGGGAAATATTATGACAGTCAGATGAGCGGACAGCTGAGAAATTGGTTGACGCGTGTCGCCTGCTGGCTTGCTCACAAGGAGTTGCTCTCTGGGCTCAATGTATAGACATGGGAATCGAATGCTAGCACGACTGGTCCTATCCCACAGCACAACTACTGTAGCACAAATTGCTGAAAAAGTGAATGCTGGTTATGATGAAAAGGTATCAGAACACAGAGTGCATCACAGCTTGCTGCTTATAGGTCTGCGTAGCTGCACACCTGACAGAGTCCCCATTCTGACCCCTGTCCACTGCCAAAAGCACCTACAATGAGCATGTGAGATACAGAACTGGACCATGAATCAGTGGAAGAAGGTGGCCTGGTCTGATGAATCACGTTTTCTTTTACATCATGTGGATGCCGGGTGCGTGTGTGTAGCTTACCTGGGAAAGAGATGGCGTCAGGATGCACTATGGAAAGAAGGCATGCTGGCGTAGGCAGTGTGATGCTCTGGATAATGTTCTGCTGGGAACCCTTGGGTCCTGGTATTCATGTGGATGTTACTATGACATGTATCACCTACTTTAACATTGTTGCAGACCAAGTACACCCCTTCATGGCGATGGTATTCCTTGATGGCTCTGGCCTCTTTCAGCAGGATAATGTGCACTTGCACTCTGCAAACCTTGTTCAGGAATAGTATGAGGAACATGACAAAGAGTTCAAGGTGTTGATTTGACCTCTAAATTCTCCAGATCTCAATCCGATTGAGCACTGTGGGATTTGCTTGAAATAGTCTGAGCTATGGAGACTCCACCTCGCAACTTACAGGACTTAAGGATCTGCTGCTACTGTCTTGGTGCCAGATACCACAGGACACCTTCAGAGATCTTGTGGAGTCCATGTCTCGATGGGTCAGAGCCATTTTGGCAGCTGTACGAAATTGTACAAAAGCTGTAGGAGGCATCTTATTTAAAAAGACGTCCTCTGCCGGCTTCTGTGATCCCTTGCTTCGTCTGAAGGTACAGCATTGCATCAACAGTGTGAACATCCGACATCTGGGTAATCGCGCTAAATCTCGCTGCTGGAGCCAGTGACGATGTGTCCAAGGACACAGCCACTGGCTTCGGCATGTCCAGAAAATGGGCCGCCGCACCCCCTTTTTTTGGGAACGCTGGCTGTCGCCGTCCCATCGCCGTTAGCAGTAGACCCAGATCTGCATATGCGCAGTGCGGCTCCTGCACATTTGCACATTGGAGATGTGTGTTTAATATCTGAATCAGCCCCAGGGTTGCCTGAAACGTCAATATATTGTCTACAAAAAAGAATTTTACTAATACAGCTCATCTCTTTGATAGCTGGAAAGTCCATGTCAGGGGTAAACCACTTCTAAAACCATGGATTACAAAATGGATTAGAGAAATCATCTCACAGAATGAGAAGAGAAAGGATGTGAGGTGCCAAAGATCTTGAGGGCACGTACCACGTGCGCTGTGCCCATCTGATGTTATGTACAGATGAAATATAATCTATGACCTCTGCTTTTGATTCTGTCATGGGATTAGGATTTTTCCAATCTGGTTTAATTTGATTTGTAGCAATCAAAATTTACCTGGGGGACCCTAGATCTGTTAATGATTTGTTAGTACATTATTTGTTAATAACCAGGGCCGGATTCAGGCTTGTGGGGGCCCCAGGGCAATTAACTTGTAGGGCCCCCTACCAATAAAGTGCAGCTTTATTCTGAGCAGTTCACATTTCAATTCCGCGCTTTCAGCCAGTAACAACATACAGGGCTAAAACTTTACGCCGAACTGTATCACTCGCTGCTCTTACATTGTGTTTTCAGGCAAATATTTGTAACTTATGTGAGTGTGGTCTGTTATCTGTTGAACCTTCAGACAGTTAGTTACACACAGCAGACTGTGTGGGATAAACACCTACTGTATATAGTAGAATCTCACACTGGGATTCAGAGGGGGGACGCAGTGGCGATGTTGGAACGCAAGCAGTTAATGTTTTCAGTCTGCTAATGCGTCCAAGTTGCACTGCGTACGCTTCCCGATGGTTACAGCACAAAATCCTGATGCCACAAGCAAGGGGGAGGAGCCAGAGCACCATGCCCTTTTCTGCACACCGGCGGTGGGGTTGCATGCCGGCAATCCGTCCATGGGTCCCACCTTTAATCTTGATCTGGCCCGGGGTGGTCTGGCACTGTGTGCAGTAACCATTCTCTTGGATGGATCCAAATCTCACAGAGATAATCTACCACCTGGTGCCTACACACTTAACGATCTGCCTCCCCGGCAGCTCTGCGCACGATCTAGTCCATCTTCAAACGATTCATCGTGCATCCGTGACTTTTTTCCAGTGCATTGTGTCCCAGATTGCCAGATCTGTGCCCTACAGCACAGCAGATGTGACGATGCGATGTACGACCAGCGGGGACGCACATCGCATCATGTTCGTGAGTGGGGACTCACGATTTGGGCATATTTTACACGTTCTGTCGTTCCGATGTGTCGGAATCGGCCACATCGGGTAAAATATCGCCAAGTGTGTAGGCACCTTTATTGTCCTTTCACACATGAAGGGGTGTGGTATGACTAGACGACATTCAGAATCTCAACAGGTTCAGAATGTCGACAGTCAGAATGTTGATATGGATGGTAGGTCGACAACCAATATGTCGACTTCATTAAAATGGTGACACATTCATAATGTCGAAATATAACACGTCAACACCAGAATGTCGACATGTTTTTTTTTACTCTTATTTTAGCTTAACCCTAACATAAAAAAAATACAAATCGACATTTTGAATGTGTTGAAATTTTTTAACCATGTTGACAGATTGGTTGTCGATCTAACTTCCATGACGACATTCAGAACCTGTTGACATTGTGGTGCCGACATTCTGACTACCTGACCGGGTACCTCATGAAGTACTCTGGGGGTTTTTAGATTGTGCTCTGCCCATCATATGATAGTTTCTATCATCATGTTCTCTTGCTTTAGGTGTCTCCTTGCCCGTTTCTGAAGGTTTCCACCGTCTAGTTCTCTGAAAAGATCTTTAGAAGTTTCTGCTCTAGTTGAGGTATAACATTGTATTACTCCACACACTGCTCTGGCCTCTAAAATGGTAGCTTGCAGTCTCATTTCCTTTCTGCCCTGTATTACTTTGGTTTGCAGATGAGCTTCCCAACTTTTGAGTCTGTCATTAACATAGTCCTTTCTGGTTCTTAGTGGAGTACTGCCATTTATCTTATGGCGGATCATTATCCTGAGCTATGCTGTAATCTTGTCCTTTAAACTCAAGAGTTTTCTGAAGTTCCACATTGGATACCAGCACTGGAGCAGTGCTCTCCAACGCACTCTGTCAGCTCCGCCTTGATTCTGTGATGTCATGGGAAGGGTTGGGGCTGCTGGCAGAAGTGTGTAGAACTGCTTGGATGCTGCGAGCGGCTCTACATACTGCAGGCTGAGTGCCTGGAGTGTCCATTTAATACGGCGGACAGCACTGAAGCTGCACTACTGGCGGCAGGCACACTACTAGCTAGATACAGGGGGTGCGGGGCAGCGCAGCTTGAGTACTCACTGCGTGCAATGAAAGTTGCAATTACTGAGACAGGTCAGACCTGCTGTAATTCTGCGTGAGGGTCCGATGTTACCGATAAATATGCAGGATTGCGAGGTCTTACAGATGTGCGAAAGTGGTAGTCGGCGTCTCCATTAGCAGAACTGCATGCGTAATCTCAGCTGAGATCCGTAATGGATCAGGCCCATAGTCCATATATAATGATTCCTTGTAATCATCAGGTAAATACTTACCTAATGATAACCTAAGCTGCACACACACAGTGCTGTTCCTTGTCTTATCCTCTTTGGGCTCAGTATTTAACTAACCTATAACCTGGTAAACAAACACCTCTAGCTAGATATATAGAACAGGTGACCTTAGGCTTATTGTGGACAGGTTCAGGCTACATACTGGGATGTCAACTTTCTCTGGTCTCTACTCTGATAAGTTACGTGTGTGTGTGTTTTCTCCTCTCTCTCCTCTCCTCCCCCACCCCCACTATTCCTGAACAGTTTTTCCAGAAAAGTAAAAAGTAACCCTGTGTGTATGTGCATATATATATATATATATATATATATATATATATATATATATACATAATTAGCAGCGAGAGATATTCACGGTTTACAATGTCTCCGCTATAAACAAAAGTAAAGGATGTCTGTACGATTCTGTAAAGAGACAGGAGGTTAGCACTTGGTGTTGGCCTTCTGTCAGCAGAATTCCAGGGACGTGACGCTGAGACCTGCAGTGTAGTTATGCAGTTTTCATCTCTGCATCTGGGCTGCTGTGTGCTGCTAAGCTGTCCAGACTACTTGAGAAATACTGATACACAGAATGGCAGTTGCTCCATCAATATATTGGGCCATCACAGGTGCATGTAAGGGAGGCGCTAACCCAGACATAGCACATTGCAATGAACCAGCAAATGAGATTTACATCCTCCATGATAATAGCAATGCAGAGATCTCAGTAACATACTTTTGCAAACATATGGTAAGCCTCCAACCACGGCAAGGCGTCTCTGTGATGGACCAATAAACTAATTGAGCAACTGCCATTCTGTCTACCTCTGTCCTGAGAGGTAGGTATGGGATCAGTAGTTGCAGGGTATACTGACCCTCAGGGGCGCAAGTTCGTGCCAGGCGCCCGGAGGCAGAACAGACAGTGGTTCCTTCGTCCCACCCACACCCCCCCACTTGTGTGGCTCAGGCCTGATCCAGTACCCCAGTGTCTCTGAAGCCCCTCTGTGTTTCTCTAACTTCAGCCAGCCTCCTTCTGCTTCTCCAGCCCTCCAGTATCTCTCTAGCTCCAGTGAGCCCCCTTCTGTCTCTCGAGCCACCAGTGTCTCTCCAGTAAGCTCCTTTCTGTCTCGAAACAGCCCCTCAGTCTCTCTCCTGCAAGTCCCATAGTGTCTCTCCAGCTCCAGTTCCAGTAACCCTTTGGCTCCAGCCCACAGACACCTTCTTCTGGCTGCTCTGCTCCTCTTCGCGCCATGGCTTCTCTGCCTTTAATTGGTGTGGCATGATGTCATGAAGTCATGTGCGCCGCGTCGCAAATTTTCAGGCACCGCCGGCAACTTGCGGGAAATAAAATAAACGTTATTGCACAAGCCGCCGCCTGTGGTGACTGTAGACAAGAGACAGTGGCTTCAAGATCCATCTATAACCGCCACCTGCACCGCTGCAGTGATCAGCAGGGTGCAAGCAATAAGTTATAGACAGATTTATCTGTGCCCTCTTGTACCCCTTCCTGTCGCCGGGCCTGATCCTCAGTGCCCTCCTGACAGCTGGTGCCCGGTGACTCCAATGTCTCTGGAAGTTCTGCCACTGCTGACCCTTGCAGTGCCATATTGGAGCATCCTTGGGTGCCTCCTGGTGAGTTAACGCTCAATTTAGAAATACATAAATGCATTACCCAAAGTAGGCACTATCATGATGTAGCATAGGAACCTCCAGATCAGAGACGCCTTGCCGTGGCTGGAGGCTTTCCATATGTTTACAAATGTATGTAACCGAGATCTCTGCGAGATGATTGCTATTATCATGTTGGATGTAAATCTCATTTGCTAGTCCATTGCAGCGTGCTGGGGGAAACTTGTTTTCTTTTTCCTTGCTTCAGAACTACTGTATGTAACACATCAGGCTCAGATGAGTGAAAGGTGGGGAAACAAACATAACGCAACACTTTTAATGATACAATATTAAAACAAATGTGGTCATAATCACAGAAGTTAGAATATTCACATCAGGTAGATTGAGTTGTGCAGTAGCCTTCAGCTGGGTAATGCAGAGGGGACAGTGTAAATTGACAGCTGCTCTGTTAGAGTTTGGGGATCACATTGCTGCACATGGAAGAGTTTTAAAACAAAGGGGAAATTACCCAAAGTTTGGAGAGAGATAAAGTACCAACCAATCAGCTCCTGGCTGTAATTTTTTAAACATAGCCTATAAAATGACAGAAGCTGATAGGTTGGTACTTTAGCTCTCACCACCCTTTGATAAATCTCCCCCAAAGTTTTAAAAGACTACAGTGGGAATTTTTCTGACTTCTTTTGAAGAATAGGCTTCATCAGAAAGTGATGTTCCAGTTATTTAGCCCTCTAATTACAGTTCTAGATGGATGCAATTTGCTGTTCCAGGATGGCAAATTGTATCCTTCACATTCATTGCACTAAATTGACTCGCCCCGCCCCCCCCCCACCCCTTAGAATAAAACTGGTGCAGTGTAACATAAGGGGTGAGTGTAATGACATTAGGAATGGGCTATGACCTAAAAGATGTACCCAAGTGGCAGAATCAGTAGTTTCCCTGAGTTCTGCGCAGTAGACTCTAGCACGGAGTCTTACATCTACCTTGGTGAGTTCATACATTACCAGTGTTCTCCCCAGGCTGTTTTCTGCGGGCACATCGTCCGGCAGAAACAGCCTGCCACCCGGCACTTTCCCCCACCGACCCCCGCTGTGGAACGCTGGCCTCTGAAGTGACCGGAGGCTAAAGAAGCCTCTGATCGCTTCAGAGGCCAGCGTTACCAGTGATGCACTGCGCAGGTGATGTCATCACATCACCGACGACGTGAGGAGCCTGCCCCGCGCGCCTGCTGGATCTAGTTTGATCCAGTCAGCGCGAGGCAATGGGAGTGGGAGCGCGAGCGGCCAGCAAGTAAAGGTAAGTTCTGGGCTGGGGCTGGGACCAGGGCCAGGACCAGTCTGGGGGCACTGCCTAAAGGGCACTATTTAAGCCTGGGGGCACTGCATAAGGGACACTATTTAAACCTGGGGGCACTGCATAAGGGGCCAGCCTGGGGGCACTGCATAAAGGACACTATTTAAACCTGGGGGCACTGCATAAGGGGCCAGCCTGGGGCACTACATAAGGGAACAGTCTGGGGGCACTACATAGCGGCACTACTTCAGCCTGGGGGCACCGCATAAGGGCAAAGCTAAACTACAGGGGGCAATGCATAAAGGGGAAAACTACAGGGGCACTGTATAAAGGGCACAAATACAGGGGGCACTGCATAATGGGCACTTTCGACTGAGAGTCAGTGGGGGAGCAGCCTGAGACCTGTCGGGCTGGATTGGTAAGAGAGATACCCCTTTTCCCGGCGCACGCATAATTGCAAAGGCCCCAACCCGGCTACTTTTTGATGCCACCCGGTTGGAAAAAAATTCTGGGGAGAACACTGATTACAGATTATCATGCGGCTTTCACACATATAGGTAATCTATACCTGCTCATAAGCCCAGTTCAGGAGCTTGTATCTGTAAGACCGCCTCATGGGGTAGGACAAGCTGTAGAGCGCATGCATCACTCCCAAGAAGAAACTGAGGAGTCCAAACTGCTTCCGTCTAAGCATCCAAGTGTCCAGCCACTGTGGAAACCTGCTGTACTTTGTGCTGCGATAAAGCTGGATGACTGTGGCTAATATTCCAGGCAAATACACCAAAGTCAACAGGGTGATGGCAACGTCCGGCAACACTTTGTTTACCACCAGAATTGGAATTCTGTAGAATTCATTTTTCTTATGCATCAGAAATGGGTGCAAAACTTCTCGGGTAAAAGTATATAAGAAAATGACCAGGGATAGCGAGAATGCCATTTTTACTGGCAAGTGCCACTTTGGGAACAGATCCATTTTCCGGCGGGAGGTGCTGGCAGAGTCCCAATCAAGCACATCGTAATACACTGCTCTCTCAAAGTTGCCAGGATCTGGGCTGGAACTGGTCAGCTGTAAATCCATATTCTATTAAAGGCACCGAAAAGAAACAAAGAAAACTTCAATTACAATTCTGACAATCTCATGCAGAACATAATATCGTAAAAAAGTCAGGGTATGCCCTTATTAAACGTATAGAGACCTGAAACTATTTCATCTTAATTGTGAATATATGTGCTAGGCATGGGGTTTAGGATATCCCTTTGTGCAGGCTATGAGCAGGCATCAGAGTTGTATATGCCGCCAATCATATTTTCCTTTCTAGACTAAGGGGCGTATTCAATTAGTTTCGCACCAGCGATACTTTTTCGCATGCCGGACTTTTTGCTTACATCGCGTGTTTTACATGTGGAAAAGTGTCAGGCGAGCTCCCGCTATTCGCCGTATTCAATTAGAAAGGACACAAAAACAGCACCCGGCGAAACTGAAACAGGCAAAAAGTCCTGTCAAAAAAGGGGAATTCGGCCTGACACCCCCCAAAAGAAACACTAACATTGGGGATCACTATAGATGCCCCTGATTAGTCCTAATGAAGGTATTTGGGCTAATTAAGTTGTGACAATTGCTGCCAATTAGCGCATTAACACAAGTGATGAAGAATAGTATTTAGCAGTTTTTTTTGGAGAATGTAAGTAGTCCCAGCAAATTTGGGGTACACGAAAATGGGTGTTAGCATATTTTAAAGTTGCTAAAGTGAAGTTTTAAAAAACCTATAAAAACCCACCTTCCGCAAGCACCAGCAAACTTAAAAACACCTGGGATTCCCCCAAATTTGGAATTCCCCCAAATTTGGAATTTTTCGCCCCCAAAATAAATGGTTTTTTTTGGGGTGTTCTTAAGTAATTTTTAAACTTTTTCTGACACCATTTACCTTTGGAAACTGTCCAAAGGGTGCAGGGGGGTTTTCCGAAGTTTGCACCCCAAAACCCCAATCCTGCATTTTTTTTTTCGACGCCTATTCATAGGCGAAACTTTTTTTGCAAGGTCCATTGCATTGGTTTTCCGCACTGACAAAAAGTCTTTGGAATTGAATGCGGGGAATAGTTTTCGCTGGGCGAAATGAAGTCACCCGCGATATTTTTCCGCAGAAACTGACTTTTTGCACATATTTGAATATGGCCCTAAGCCACAACCCCAATGACTCCACACATTTTCTTACCACTAAGCCACAAACCCAAAGGTACCACACATTCTCTTACCATTAAGCCATAACCCCAATGACTCCACAAATTCTCTTACCACTAAGCTACAATCCCAATGACTCCACACATTCTCTAACCACTAAGCCACAAACCCTGAGGCACCACACATTCTCTTACCACTAAGCCATAAGATACAACTCCAATGATGCCAAACATTCTCTTACCACTAAGCCACAACCCCAAAGGTACCACACATTCTCTTACCAATAAGCATAAGGCACAACACAAATGATGCCAAACATTCTATTACCACTAAGCCACAACCTCAATGACACCACACATTATCTTACCACTAAGCCACAACCCCAATGACGCTACACATTCTCTTACCACTAAGCCACAACCCCAATGACACCACACATTCCCTTACCACTAAGCCACAACCCCAATTACACTACACACTCTTACCACTAAGCCACAACCCCAATGACACCACACACTCTTACTAAGCCACAACCCCAATAACTCCACACATTCTCTTACCACTAAGCCACAAACCCTGAGGCACCACACATTCTCTTACCACTAAGCGTAAGATACAACTCCAATGACGCCAAACATTCTCTTACCACTAAGCCACAACCCCAAAGGTACCACACATTCTCTTACCAATAAGCATAAGGCACAACCCAAATGATGCCAAACATTCTCTTACCACTAAGCCACAACCTCAATGACACCACACATTATCTTACCACTAAGCAACAACCCCAATGACACCACACACTCTTACCACTAAGCCACAACCCCAATGACACCACACACTCTTACTAAGCCACAACCCCAATGACACCACACATTCTCTTACCACTAAGTCACGTCCCCAATGACACCACACATTCTCTTACCAGTAAGTCACGTCCCCAATGACACCACACATTCTCTTACCACTAACTCACGTCCCCATTGACACCACACATTATCTTACCATTAAGCCAATGAAGCCACAATTCTCTTACCACTAAGCAACAACCCCAAAAGTACCACACATTCTCTTACCAATAAGCATAAGGCACAACCCAAATGATGCCAAACATTCTCTTACCACTAAGCCACAACCTCAATGACACCACACATTCCCTTACCACTAAGCCACAACCCCAATTACACTACACACGCTTACCACTAAGCCACAACCCCAATGACACCACACACTCTTACTAAGCCACAACCCCAATAACACCACACATTCTCTTACCACTAAGTCACGTCCCCAATGACACCACACATTCTCTTACCAGTAAGTCACGTCCCCAATGACACCACACATTATCTTACCATTAAGCCAATGAAGCCACAATTCTCTTACCACTAAGCCACAACCCCAATGATGCCACACATTCTCTTACCACTAAGTCATGTCCCCAATGACACCACACATTGCCTTACCACTAAACCACAACCCCAAATACACCACACTCTTAAAATTGTGTAGTTTTTGTTTACACCCACAATAGCAGAATAAAACTAGAGACATGACATACATGCATATATCAGTAAAATAATACAGTACATAAAGCTGGCATAGATAAGGACTGAGATACAACAACAATACAAAAAAAGAAAAAAAGTATTAAAAACCAAATAAGAGCAAAAGAGAGGTCATACAAAGGGGGGAAAAAAACACGACAAAAATAAACAGAATTAAAGAAAAGCCTGGAATGATCATACCATCAACAGACAAGATTCAGGGGGTAACAATTTACTAGGAGCTCACAGTTACCTACACCCCATATAACAGCGTAACAATATGACGGGTGTACGAAGGCGCCATCCAGACCCCCATATCTAACAATCAGTAGGGGTAAAGGTAGACATCAGGTGAATGAAAAAAAATTCCAGTCTATAAAAAAAATAATCAAATCTACAGAAAGGATTAAATACCCCAAATTTAAATATTTAAAAATTAGCCAAATACCAGACTGTTAAAAGGAAAATACTAAAAACACACATCTGCCAATGCCTCAAAAATATGGACAGCAACTTATGGGCAGCAACTTAAAAGTACCCACCAACCAGGACCCCCAACCCCAATGGCACCACACATTCTCTTACCACTAAATCACAACCCCAAAGACACCACACATTCCTAGTCACTACAGAAAGGATCAAATACCCCAAATTAAAATATTCAAAAAGTAGCCAAATACCAGACCATTAAAGGGAAATAATACTAAAAAAAAATATATCTGCCAATGCCTCAAAAATATGGACAGCAACTTAAAAGTACCCACCCCACAGGACCCCCAACAGCACCACACATTCTCTTACCACTAAGTCACAACCCCAAAGACACCACACATTCCTAGTCACTAGACCATACCTCCACACTTCCAATTACATCACATATTCTCTTAACATTAGGTCATGCTCCCAAGCTTTTGTATGGGGAAAGAATTAAAGTATATCAATAAGTCTGACTGGAGAATTTCAGGAGGAGATGAATGGAAACACAAGTTAAACAACTGAATCTATGATGAATGATGAGCTCTGCAAGCCCAATTACTAGCACCATCACAGATAATATGTAATGTCATTCATCATATTTTATATATTCATCCATTAACATTTACATTAGACAAATAAAAAAAAATAAAATAAAAAGGAAATGAATCTTCCGTTTGTTTAGATGGGTTGGAACACTGACAAATTCGGCCTGATTTTTGGGTCAGAGCTATAAGGAAAATGAACTTCCACATTTGTAAGGCTTGATATCATATAAATTACTGCATTATAAAAAGTGAGGTTCATTGCTTAAGAACAATAATCTAACAGGCCATAACATTTTTGAGTACACTTAGTGTGGCTATATCTTTCCATTATTATTCAGTTTAGTGACTTGCCTGTTATATTCACAAATCAAACTAAAGAGCTATTTATTTTTTTGTGTTCTAATGTGAAAAGTGCAGAATTCTTCTTGTGACCTCACCAGGGAGCCTATTTACTATTCCACGCAATTTTGCTCCTATAACCATTATATCATACCCACCTATCGCGGCAATAACCAATGATCTTTCTGGGTAGTTTTAGAAGAGCCTCTTGCTGGGACACTCTCTCTGAGAAGAGACCATCCTGGGGAAGAGTAGAAAAAAGTGATAGCGTAAAGTCTAGTGTTCATCCTAACACCCTGCACCTGTCCCAGGCAGGAAAGAGGAACTGCACGGGTTGTGATAGGTGCAGGGTGCTAGAATGAACAACACTAGCTTAAACTATCACTTTACTTCGGAGTCTTACATACTGTGCATGTGCGTCCACCGGCCCTGCATGTGGAGAGGGATCGGAAGGATCCCTTTCAGAAAATATTTGTAAATATGTAGCCTACAGGCTGGATTGACGGATGCCACCTTTTCGGAGCTTAGTTAATTGGGCATTTCCGCAGCCCCCAGAGAAGGCTATGGGGACCGAAATTTGCGTTCGGAAACTGTTGCAAAAATCGCGTTTAACAAATAATAAAGCTAAACCATTTGAACAAAGTATTTGGCAGATGTGGGAGAGCTGTAATTTTGTCAGGTATGTACAATTCTACAGATTATATGAAGTAATTGCTCAGTGCAACTAGGACGTGGGGGTTATCGGTGAAGCAGACAAATTGAGGAGGCGTAGAACAGAATCTGCAGCTACTGCGTATATACATCTATTCTTAGCAACACAAGCAAAGAGCAACATGGAGAGAACGTTTTCCTCAGAAGAACCAGAGAAGGTTGGGGAGGGGTATATTTATCTGCCATGTTCCCATCTGAGATGCTGCAGTTTTTGCTCCATCTAGTTACGAGAAAAGGGTTTTATACGAGCAGATAAATCAGTGTAAACAGGACACAGACCTTGTAATGTAATAATGTAACACTTGATAAAAGTTAATCTGGCGCCACCACCTTACTGTCCTGCGTCATTAGGACATAAATTAAGATAAAGTGAATAGTATTTTAGGAGATCATCATTTACACAAAAACATATTGTAACCAGCGCACATCGCCAGCTGTTTTCATTTTAAGCCTCTAAACTGCTAGATAATAAATATGGTGGTTTGGAGGGCAAATCCGCCAGCAATTGCAAACCACCATTAAAATAAGCTATTGACAAACTCTCCCCATTCAGTGTATGGAATTATGAGAGGTCTGAAAGACTAATACCCCTTTTCCACCAAAATTCCGTGTCTGACCCGGAGTTGGAACAGGGATCCTATCCGGATCAGACCCGTAATTTAGCCGGCGCCGACTCGTGATATTCGCGAGTCGGCGCCGCTCACACCGCAGTCTGGTCTGCATAGACCCGGCTTTTCCGGCGTGAAAGTGGATGTTTGGAGATGACGTCATCTCCAAGCGCCACTGAAGCCGGACCAATTGGCCGGCTTGCGGCGCACTGCAGGTCATCAAGACCCGGAGTGCGCCGTACACACAGCGGGTTTCACGGGTTATGCCCATGTTAAACCCTGCTATTTACCTGGGTTGGATCGTCGGGTCACTCGACCCGGCGATCCAACCCTCACCCCCTTTACACCAAGGAGCTGGCCGGGTTAACCCTGCAATAACCCGGGTTTTAGCTCCGGTGTTTAAGGGGTATAATTCTGCAGGGAGAAAATGTTATTACTTGATTAAAAAAAACAGAAAAAAAAAAAACCTCTTTGAAGTGTTAAAATAAGTAATTATAGACAAACAGTGAATGCATCATCCATGGCCTCTAAATAAAAATATGACACAATGTGATAAAGTGAATACAACAATATTGTCATTGTTCACCATGCAAAAGGAAATGAAGAAGGGGGACATTGAGGGCACTAGTGCATACCCAATTATGACCTCCATCCTACTAATGAGGCCACAGAAAACAATGGGGGAGAGCGAGCACTGCACGTATTCTCATCTGCATCAGCTCAGTCTGACATATAATGTACAAAGCATACATACATACATACATACATACATACATACATACATACATGCTGTATCTTCATTCTTCTCCTTATATTTTATTTGGCATAATACATTAAAATTATATAATCAATCCTATTTAAGTACCTGTACCCTTATTAGGAGTAAAAATCAAATATACATTTTACTAAACATTCCAAATATTTCCTTTTACATCCCACATTATAGGAAAATGTGGGATGTAGATCTAGAAAAATGCATAGAAACTAGGGATGTGCGCCGGACCATTTTTGCCGGATTTGGATTTGGTTTGAATTCGTCGTCCGGCTTTGGATTTGGATTTGCCAAACTGCGGTGACTGGCTTTGGATTTGGATTTTTTTACAAAAATTTACAAAAAATCTAAAATCACATAAATTGGTCTTCTTTTTTTTCTTCCTAGAGTATTATTAACCTCAATAACATTAATTTCCAGTCAATTTAGACCATATCACAGCTTATAATATTGTTTTCAACATTATTGGTCAAAGGTTGCAGTGAGCTGTCTGGTTACTAAGCGACAAAGCAGCGGCACAACGACACAGACACCACAGTATAAAGCACATCTATGACACATTGCCACACAGCAGTGGCAGAAATTAAAAGTAGTGCACCCACCCAGTGGGGTACGGCCAGCAGAATCACAGTACTTGTTTACATAGTGGGCTACGGCCCAAGGAGTCACAGTGCACAATCTTATTCACATTACACCGCACATAGGGCCTGATTCACATTACACCATAAAGTAGTGTCTCTTATATGTTACGGCACACAGTAGTGCCCCTTTTACACAATGCCCACAGTAGTGACCCTTTTACACAATGCCCACAGTAGTGCCCCTTTTACACAATGGCCACAGTAGCGGTGTCCCTTACACAATGCCCCCAGCAGTGGTGCCCCATATGCAGTCCCCTTAGTAGTAGGGTCCCCTATGCAGTGCCCCCAGTAGAATGCCCCCCAGTAGTATGCCCCCCATTAGCAGGCCCCCCCAGTAGTATGCCCCCCATTAGCATGCCACCCAGTAGTATGCCCCCATTAGCAGGCCCCCCAGTAGTATGCCCCCCATTAGCAGCCCCACCAGTAGTATGGCCCCCCCAGTAGTAGGCTGCCCCAGTAGCAGGCCCCCCCAGTAGCAGGCTGCCCCATTAGCAGGCCCCCTGTAGTATGGCCCCCCCAGTAGTAGTATGCCCCCCCCAGTAGTATGGCCCCCCAGTAGCAGGCCCCCCAGTAGTATGGCCCCCCCAGTAGCAGCCCCCCCCCAGCAGCAGGCCCCCCCAGTAGTATAGCCCCCCCAGTAGTATGGACCCCCAGTAGCAGACCCCCCCCAGTAGCAGACCCCCCCCAGTAGTATAGCCCCCCCAGTAGTATAGCCCCCCCCAGTAGTATGACCCCCCCGCACCCCCAGTAGCAGACCCCCCCAGTAGCGCCCCCGGCCCTTGCACAAGTAAAAAAAATAAAAATAAAAAAACGTACCTGTATCCCCGCTCCCGCGCCGTCCGCTCTGCTGTCACACGCTGAGGAGGGAGCCGGAAGACGGAGCTCATGTGTGAGCTCCAGCCGGCTCCCTCCGTGCAGCAGCCAATGAGAGTCTGTGTGACTCTCATTGGCTGCTGTAACAAACACACAGCTGCCGCTGGCGGCTGTGAGTTTCTGTCTGTGTAGGGCAGAGCGCTATCACAGCGCTCTGCCCTACACAATAGGAGCCCTGATGTCGGATTCTCTAGTGAGAATCCGACATCAGGCGGCCGCCGTTCGGCCCCGAACGGGGATCCGAGTCAGGCGGTGAACACCCGAACACGGTTCGGGTGGACTCGGATCCCCAATGTTCGGAGCGGTTCGGATGCCACAGAATCCGAACCGCTCATCTCTAATAGAAGCAGAGAGATTAGATCCACATTGATCAGATATAGGGAAAGATGCCACACTGGTTTGACTGGTTTTATAAAATACAAACTAAAGATTTTGCACACTTTAAACGCTAAAAACATAGAGGCGTCCTGTCTTACAGATGCCTTCAGTCGCACCAAATAGCCCCTCTCGGTGCGCCAGGTCTCATGTGACTCCACCACCACAAGCTTTTTTTTTTTTAGCTTAAAATGTGCAGCTAATGCGCATAATTTGCGCAGAGCGTCCTGCACCATATAACGTACAGACAACCAGTAAATGAGGACTCATCTGGACAACAGGAAAAACAACAAACTCTGCAAGTGATGTAATATACCATCTGGAATAACAATGAGGACTTGCTGCACATTTCAATCAAACTGCAGATGCTGATCTCGAGCAAACATTTGACCACATTCAAATAATTCAGTTAAAAGTTCAGCCTCAAGTCTCATGGAAGATATTTGCTATTTTAAATGTTCGTCCAAGTGTCAGTATTTGCGCGGTAGCGGACAGCATCACGTTTCCTCTGCTTTATCGATATGTTAGGTCTTACTTTTTCTCTTCTCTTAGTGATGTTTCTTAGTATTTGCTGCTAAAGCTAATGTTTACTTATGTACTGCACATGCCAAATGTATCTAGTAAAAGCTATGTAACCACTGAATTTATTATGTTTGGGGTGGCTATCTAAAACAGCATTAGGTCCCTGGCTCAGAAAACACTCTGATGCATGTACTGTATATATACTTTGCTTTGAAGAAAGGAACCTCTGATAATTCAACAGTCTAAAAAACTATTTCCATGACAATTACAGTAATTGGTGTTTGAAGTGGCATGCAACATGGCTCGAGCAGAAAAGAAAGAGTACACTAGGCTATCCCGAGTCAAACATAGATATGTTAATTTGTTTTTTTTTTTTGCTTTAGTGACTGACGTTGGTCGCCCCTCTGCTACCAGATGTTACTGCACCTGACTGGACCATGGAATGTACAGTAGCTATTACACCATGGCTATATATGTGTAATTTACGTTTGTTCAGGAATCTTTTTAGAAATATCAGACAAAATTAAATTTTGTTACATGCAGGAAATAAAATATTGCTATGATGACTGAACCTTGTATGAATCGAGGAGTCTGTGTGTTGATGAAGTCTAGGACTATACATGTGGCATGTATCCAAGGAACATAATGATCCACTGGAAGTGCATGATAGCTTTAATTGTTATCTTTTCTCCCCTGTGAAAGGGCCCTTTTCATGTGCCAGAATAATTTGATGGTTAAATAAGTCTGCCATGGAGATCCAAGGCAAGACCCAGTGACGGAACTAGAGAGTGGTGGGCCCAGGTGCAAGAATATGCTTTGGGCCCCCCTATGCAGTGCCCCAGTAGTGGTCCCCCTATACAGTGCCCCATATACAGTGCCCCCAGTAGTGGTCCCCCTATGCATTGCCCCCAACAGTAGTCCCCACTAAGCATTGCCCCCAACAGTAGTCCCCACTAAGCATTGCCCCCAGTAGTAGTCCCCCTTATACATTGCCCCCAGTAGTAGTCCCCCCTATGCAGAGCCCCCAGTAGTAGTCCCCCCTATGCAGTGCCCCCAGTAGTAGACCTCCCTATGCATTGCCTCCAGTAGTAGTTCCCCCTATGGATTGCCCCAGTAGTAGTCCCCCTTATACAGTGCCCCCAGTAGTAGTCCCCCCTATACAGTGCCCCCAGTAGTAGTCCCCTTATGCATTGCCCCCAGTAGTAGTTCCCCTTATACATTGCCCCCAGTAGTAGTCCCCCTTATACATTGCCCCCAGTAGTAGTCCCCCCTATGCAGTGCCCCCAGTAGACCTCCCTATGCAGTGCCTCCAGTAGTAGTTCCCCCTATGCATTGCCCCAGTAGTAGTCCCCCTTATACAGTGCCCCCAGTAGTAGTCCCCCCTATACAGTGCCCCCAGTAGTAGTCCCCTTATGCATTGCCCCCAGTAGTAGTCCCCCCTATATAGTGCCCCCAGTAGCGCTCCTCCTATGCAGTGTCAGTGCCCGTGCCCCTTACACACACACACACCCACACACAAAAACCCCACACAACTGAATCCCCGCTTCTGCTGCGACCGCCGCTGTCCGCTCCTCCTTGCCCGGTCTGCACCATGCGAGAGACGCTGCGGGGGAAGCTGGAAGGCGGAGCTCATGAATAAGCTCCAGCCGGCTCCCTCCGTGGACTCAGCAGCCAATGAGAGTCTGTCTGACTCTCATTGGCTGCTATAACAAACACACAGCCACCGCTGGCGGCGATGTAGTAGTGCGGGCCGCTGTCACTGTGGTCTGCAGTACACTTACTGTGGGGCACGGGGGACACTGGCGGTGGGTGCAGCGGTGCTGTTGGATGCAGGCGGCTATGGGCCCCCGCACCATAGCGGGCCCCGGTGCAAGCCACCAGCTGCACCGCCACTAATTCTGCCACTGGCAAAACCAATATACCACTTCATGTGCTGGACTGCTAGTTAGATTCTATATCAGGGTATCACATTCCCCCTTCTTGACAAGCTGCGACTGGCAGGGCACACATTGCAATATCATAATGGGCTTTCATCATGTTGACATTGTGCTTTTCCTAACATGACCTGTAGTGTTAGAATACAAAAGAAAGAAAGGGATTCTGCAGAGAACCTGTTGGATTCATTAGTTTAGACCACCCATCCATTATTAGTGTACAAATTATATCATCAAAAAGTTGTTGGTGGTGCTCCCAAAGTTGAATAAACTGTATATAAGAAGGAAAAAAGTAGGGCTAGTTGCTGGGGCACTCTTAATTGAAATATATAGTTAAAATTTTACTTTTAATGTGTATCAATAAACTTAGGCGGTACCATGTACCCAGGTGGGGTTACTCGAAATTATATAATCATTGTCTGTTAAAATTAAGGTCTTGAGGAAATCCTCCGGCGAAATATTTATGAAATCTCCATGGCAATGGGTATGAATGGGTTTTAGTTGGAAGTGATTAGAGTGATTTAACAGTGAGTAAATGTGATGAACAAGGACACGATTATGGTGCTCTGCCAGTACATGCTAAATCCCAATTATCCTCTTCTCACCTACAGTACCTGGTATTCCCTACAGGTCTCCCATCCAGGTACTGACCAGGCCTATCACCATTTAGCTTCCAAGATCAGACGAGATTGGGCAATCTAGTGATGTATGGTTGTAGGGGCAATTACGTAGGGAAGGTGAAAACTGGTATTGAAAACTGTGAATGTGATTATGCCATTCTCTCATGCACTTTAATAATGGATAACATGCTATGTTGTTTGTGCATGTTACACCACTGATGATATCTAACCACTGAATACAGAATTGCTGGGAAATAGTGGATACATTACCATTTAATTGTGTTTGTTGGATATTAAACGTTATTTGGAATTAATATGCCATTTTAAATATTATTAACATTTTGTGATGTAAATGGCTTATATGAGTATATTGTGATTCAACCTTTGTTTGGTGAGGATTGGTAAAATATGAAACTCTGTGATGCAAACAGTTCATTTGAGCATACTGTGATTTAACCTATTGGTGAGGATTTATAATCGGATAGATAATGCCCAATTTATTTTGAATATTAGGATGAGTTCCTGTAATTAATACTCCTCTATTTTTTGTTACATGTTATATGAGTTTGTATTATATGTATATAAATGTACATTCCAATCACTTTCTTTGAACACTGTATTTTAATAATAAAATGGACTATTCATGGTGATAGTCCTACATTTATGGTTATGTTCTTGCTCTGACCTGTGTTGTTGGGATTCACCTTCCCTACGTAATTGCCCCTACAGCCATACATCACTAGATTGCCCAATCTCGTCTGATCTTGGAAGCTAAATGGTGATAGGCCTGGTCAGTACCTGGATGGGAGACCTGTAGGGAATACCAGGTGCTGTAGGTGAGAAGAGGATAATTGGGATTTAGCTTGCACTGGCAGAGCACCATAATCGTGTCCTTGTTCATCACATTTGTTCACTGTTAAATCACTCTAATCACTTCCAACTAAAACCCATTCATACCCAATGACATGGAGATTTCATAAATATTTTGCCGGATGATTTCCTCAAGACCTTATTTTTAACAGACAATGATTATATCATTTCGAGTAACCCCGCCTGGGTATATGGTACCGCATAATTTTATTGATACACATTAAAAGTTAAACTTTAACTATATATTTCAATTAAGAGTGCCCCAGCAACTAGCCCTACGTTTTTCCTTTTTCCTTCTTATCTATAGTGTTACAACTCTGTTCTGTTACCTGCCAATATCCATTGCATGCCACCACACCAGGCCTCTGTGTATGTGAGCTACAGTTCGGGACGTTGCAGAGGTACTGCTCTCCAAAGTTTGTTCTGTGGCCAGGGGTCATGTGGTTACTACTAAATCACCATTATGGTTTGCACCTGACACCTGCCTATTTAAAGCTGGGCATACACGTCCAGATAAAACGTCAGACCAACAGACATTTTATAAGGCAGCCTGCCAGCCCGAAGATGCCCGCGGCATACACTGAGATTTCTCACAGTGTATTAGCCCCGACATCTGCGCTCCGCCCCCGAGAGAGGAGACGTTTCCCTGTTCCTTCCATGGGAGGAACACAGGAAATGTCTCTCTGTCGACCGCGGCTGGGCATACACTGCCCGATGCGTCCGACATTTTAACTCATAAATATCGCATTGGACGGCATGCTGGACAATCCGGCATGCTCGACCAAGCGATATTTAAGCCTCGGTCGCCCGCACACACTCTACAATTATCGGGGCGATCCGCAGATATCGGGCGGATCGCCCCGATAATTGTAGCGTGTATGGCCAGCATTAGTTTGCCTGGTCCCAGCACTCATTGCTGGGTCATTCATGTTTCCTATATTGGACTTGTGTCCTTGTGAGTGTCTGATCTGCCTTGCCAAAACCTCTGAATGCCTGTTCATTTGTATACTTATTTGCTACTATGAACTACTGTATATTTTGTTTATTTATTTATCCGGGACTTCACTGTGTCTTCCATTATTATCATTTTGGACTCAGGAGTTACTGTCTGCTTTATCTTTTTTTATCAATCCGGGACTTTGTTTCTGCCAATGTTTGCTACCATTCTGGACACTGAGCTATTCGTTGCAGTTACAGTATCTGCATTGTGCCTACCAGGACTCCCAATATTTAGCTTGTACCTACATTTTCAAGTGTATCTTCATTGATAGGTGTCTCCTGCATCAGTTCAGTCTGTATATCTCCTCCCAGAATAAATACCATTGTATGTATATTACTATCCTGTGACAACAATATTTACATAATTGAGGTGTTGATGGATGTGCACAGGGTTCTCCCAGGTGTCCCGGAGTTTATTCTGGGTCATGGGAATAAACACCCACACCTTCTGACCCACTTCATACACTCTTTGTGGCATTGCAGCCACACCAATGCCTGGACCTGTCTTGTATACTTATGTACCTACCACATGAGATACTCTGGGGGATATTTGTTAAACCTTGTACAGCGGAGAAGTTGCCCATAGCAATCTATCATTTTATAGAATGATCTTTGAGCAACTTCTCCACTTGTCCTCTTTGAAGGTTTGAGATCTCCTCCTCTCTCACTGAGACTTCTATAGGAAGCAATCTCCCTCCCAGGATTCTCTTCTAAGATCTATGGGGCCCACATCCTTCTTCCAAACAGGAGCTCCAATGGTGGGAAACCTATTGATGCATGGGCTACTTCTCTGTAAGCAAATAGCAGATGTCGGAGGAAATGACCCCAGTCCCATACCTACGACTGTACAAGCGTCTTGATCATCAAGGTCCCAATAAAACGCTCACAGACCATTAGTCTCTGGCTGATCAGGCCTAGCTATGGTATGTCGCACCTGCAGTATATGACTGCAACAAGTTGGGCATGAACTGGGGGCCTGATTCAGACCCGGTCGCAAGTGCTGAGAGCTCGCAACCGGGTCGATGGTGGCCCACAGCGCATGCGCACCACAGAGCCGGCTCCGTCGTGCGCATGCGCGAGACCCGGCTAGCGCATGCGCACCACGGAGCCGGCTCCGTCGTGCGCATGCGCGAGACCCGGCTAGCGACGGGCAATCCGTTGCTCCAGGTCTCGCACCAAAGGGGGCGAGCTGTCGATGTTGAGTGACAGTTCGTCCCCTTTGGTGGGTGGGCCGGGGGGGTGGCTGCCCAGACGGAGGCGTTCCTGAGGGAACGCTTGCCATTTGGGGGCGGCCCCACTGACATCACGAGTGATGTCAGTGGAGAGCTTCTGGCTCTGTTAGAGCCGAAAGCTCTCTGGGGCTTGCGATGAACGAGACCCTACCACAAGGGTCTCGTCGCAAGCCCAATGGTCGCGATGGTCTTCACCATCGCGACCATCATCATGGCCGCTCGCTATAGCACTGGGTGGTCACCCACAGTTATGCGAGCGGCCAAGAGGCGCACCCAAAAAAAAAAGCCCGACCCTGATTCAGAGCAAGCGCTCTGTCAGAGCGAGCGTCTCTGAATCAGGCCCTGGGTCCCTTGATCCATACAGAAATCTCAAGCTCACAAGTTGATGGGCTAGAAACATTAATTTATGCTTATTTTTCTACCAGAAGGCAACGGAAAGGGTCATAGCAATCAACTTCAGTTTATGACATTGGGGAATACGAGTGCTATGACATGTTGCAGGCAGTTCCCTATAAATTAAAATGATTCTAAAATGATAACAGTAAATGGAAAAATTGATGGTCGCTTTTCTCTATGGAGTTTTCAAAAAGGTTTCCCTGCTGATAAGATATAGCTTTATGTCCTTGTTTTCAGCATTAGCATTCTGACACACCAGGGCAGCATGGGCATAAAGCTGGCAGTGTGTCCTGAAACTGAGGCTCCCAGTCTCCTAGTTGGCAGAACACACCGTAGTTGCACTTTTGGCTGACAGCAGAGGCAGCTGGCGCTGGTAATCTCACATTCTCTTACCGCCAATACATTGGGAATTATTCTGGAAATACGGTTGTAGAACTAGTCTGTTAGACGAGCTTAATTTTTCACATGCAGATAATTGAGGCTAATAAATGCTGACATTATACAAACTGCGGGCATCTGTAGGATTACTACTATGCGGTATTTAATGTTATGAAAAATTACCGGTCTATTTTTGCATTCCGTGTCCCTCCATTGTCTTGGTGCCCAAATATCTTCTGCTACATGGGAGTTGTGCATCTCGTCTTCCAGTATGGGCGACGTCTGTAACAAAAACAATAAAAATCAATGCTGTTAGCCAACAAAAATTCAAGTTTGCAAAGTAGTCAATACAGCAAAAGAAAGATTTCGATTAATAATTAGCATTTTGTATGGTCGCAATGCGATTAGGACGCACCAGCAGGCTGTGCTGATTAATTTGATATGCGACCCTTGTATATCTGTGTGCGTCTAAAGGCCGGTACACACTAGACGATGTCTAGTGTGTAATGACCTCGTTAGGGATAAAACCCGGCGTGGTGTCGGCGTCGGCAAGTGCGTACACATTTGCCGACGCTGGGAGCGACAGCGAGGGTCCCGCTGATGATATCACCCGTCGGACCTGCATGCAGTTTAACGACAATGGCCCGTATTCAATTGACGGCGAAAAGTCCCAGACTTTTCGCATGCCGGAGTTTCCGCCGTCATCGCTAGTTTTGCCTCCGGAAAAGTATCACGCTCATCACCGATTTTCGCCCTATTCAATTGCAAAGGACGCGAGAACGCGTCCCGGCGAAACTGAAATCGGTGAAAAGTCCTGTCAGATTTGGGGAAATCAGCCCGTCACCCACCCAAAGATGCACTGACATCACTGGATCACTATAGATACCCCCGAATAGGCCTGCTGGAGGTATTTGGGGTGCCTATTTGCCCTCAATTGGTGCTATTTAGCGTATTTGCACAAGTGGTGAAGAATAGCCTTTAGCAGTTTTTTTTACAAAAATAAGTAGTCCCAGCAAATTTGGGGTACATGAAAAAGGGTGCTAGCATGGTTAAAAATCGGTAAACTGCATTTTTAAAAACGTAAAAAACGCACATTCAGCAAGCACCTGCAATAAAAAAAAAACAGCTTGGGCATACTTGGGGGACCCCCTGGAGTTGATTTTGCTAGTTTTTAAGTTTGTCCCCCCCCAATTTTTTATTTTTTTTTTACCCCAAAACGAAAGTACTTTTTTTGAGGTGATCTAAAGTATTTTTTTTTTTACTTTTTTTGATGCAGTTTACCTTTGGGGGACTGTCCCAAGGCTGCAGGGGTATTGCCGCAACTTTGCACCCCAAACCCCCAATTCTGCACTTTTTTCCGCCTCCTTTCAGAGACAAATCTTGTCCGCTGGTTACAAGGCACAGACTTTTCGCAGCGGTGGAAACTCTTTGCAATTGAATACGGGGAAAAGTTCTCGCCTGGCGAAATGACGTCACCGGCGAGAACTTTTCTCCGAGAACGGCTTTTCGTCTGCAATTGAACACGGCCCAATATCACTGACGGCGCGCGGGAACACGCATCGTCAGCGGTATAGACGGTACACACTGGTCGATGTGTCGTCTAATCAGAAGAGTGGCGAAGGTAGCGCCGGCGGAGCTTGTGCTCCTGGCACCTGCTCCGGCCAGGGCGTCACAGCAGCATGACCACCAACATGCGCCTTCTGCGCATGCGCGGCTCACCCCCCGCGTCTCTCCATGCCACACCGGGGAGCAGGAAGAGGAACATGCACGCTGAAAAGAGGGTAAGTCGGAGGGGGCTAGGGAAGGGGTTGGCTGGAGTGATGGGGCTGGTGTGGAAGGTGGCTGGTGTGGCAGAGGGCTAGTGTGACAGAGGGGTGGTGTGACAGAGGGGTGGTGTGGCAGAGGGGCTGGTGTGGCAGAGGGCTAGTGTGACAGAGGGGTGGTGTGACAGAGGGGTGGTGTGGCAGAGGGGCTGGTGTGGCAGAGGGGCTGGTGTGGCAGAGGGGCTGGTGTGGCAGAGGGGCTGGTGTGACTGGGGGCTGGTGTGACTGGGGGCTGGTGTGGCAGAGGGCTGGTGTGGCAGAGGGCTGGTGTGGAAGGTGGCTGGTGTGACTGGGGGCTGGTGTGGCAGAGGGGCTGGTGTTGCTGAGAAACCACCATATAGGTATGGTGTATTTTTATTGCATACACACAAAGCTGGATTTTATTAGTGGAATTGGAATATATATCTAGTCCTCTATGCCCCAATTCGTTTCTGCCTCTAATGTTTATTTTTATTTCCCTTTAATTTAACCCCACATGCTGGACATGCCTCCTCCCTGGCACACAGGAGAAAGGGGGGGGGGGGGGGGGCGCCGTATCATGTGCTCCGGGCACCCTGACCACACTCTACGCCTCTCCGTCCGATCCAACATATTGTCTAGGGCAGTGGTCTCCAACCTTAATTTGGGTGGGAGCTACTTGAGAAAAATGAGACGTCTTGATGAGACACAGTTTATTTTTGAAAACTAAAATCTGGCTAATAACCAAATTTTTCATAGAAAAACAACAATGTATTTATTAATGCAGTGATAAACATCAGTATATAGATAAATGCATTGTTGTTTTTCTATGAAAAATGTGGTTTTTAGCCAGATTTTAGTTTTCAAAAATAAAATGTGGAGAGCTGTCAGCGGGGAGCAGGGGGCTGTTGGGTGGTTTGTGCGGGATGGACAGGCCCCATCCCCCCTTTCAAAGTGCCCAACTCTACCTCTGATGCCTGAGAGCTGTCAGCAGGGGGCAGAGAGGGGATAAGTGCTGACAACAGCTGGCGCAGTACTGGGGAGCAAGGAGGGGTTAGGGGCAGGTAGTACTGGGGGTAGGGAGTGGGCATGGGTAGATGGCAGCTAGGGCATTACTGGGGGGCAAGGAGTGGGTTCGGGCAGACAGTACTGTGGTTAAGTAGAGGATAAGGGTAGATAGCAGTTGGGGCAGTAGTGGGGGGCAAGGAGGTGGTTAGGAGTAGGGAAGGGGTAAGGGTTGATATCAGCTGGGGCAGCACTGGGGGCAAGGAGGAGGTTATAGGGCCAGGCAGTGCTGGGGGTAGGGAGGGGTAAGGGTAGACAGAAGGGCAGCTTAAACTAGCAGTAGCAGCGGCCCATCGTCTCCATCCCACCACCGCAAACACCAGCACTACTGCTTTGCCAAACGGTGGTATCCCCTTCTGGCTGCTCACCTGCACCTCTTCACTGTTAGCAGAAGCCATGGGAAGTCACCCTCAGATACCCCACTTGTCACAGCACTACCAACGCACCAAACCAACCCCCACCCACTTACTTAAATTATCCTCCAGGTCTGGGAGTTCAGCCACACGCGCCGACACCGTTTTCTAGTCACAGGTCCTCGTGCCTGGTCCACATTCGCATTATGCTGCCCAGCTGCCGTCTGTTCTTGTAAAGCCAGGGGCCGTCCTCACACCGTATGGTGCCGGGGGCCGTCTGTGTAACCGGGCGACCGTTTGTATCTCTGTAGCACTAGGGCTGGGGGCTGCCCACTTGCCGAGGGACGCCTGTGGTGCCGGGGGTTATCTGTGGCGACGGTGGCCATCCTCACGCTGGGTGCCGCCAGGAGACGCCTGTGTGCCGAGGGACGCCTGTGTCCAGGAGGTAAGGCACTAAAGGTCTGGCTCCACCTCCACTTTGTATAGTCCTCCCTGGGAGACATCAATCACTGAATAAGGAGCCACAGTACTGGTCGGCGCAGCGCGTCCCCAGGGACCCATCCATTGTCCAAAAGTGAGGCCCCGATCCTCATATTCTTGCAATCACTGGCGAGCCACCCTGTCTGCGGCTGCGAGGTACCTGTAGCTCGCGAGCGACAGGTTGGCGACCGCTGGTCTAGTGTGTACCCGGCATGAGTCTCTGAATCTGTATACAAAGTGCTACAATGTAGCACCCACAGTTTTTTTCATTCCAAGTTCCGTTGTGTGTCATATACAGACTCAGGTGCACACAGATATAAAAGTCTGCTGGTGTGTCCTAGTCGCATCTAATTTCCGGCAAAAAAAAGACGCCCGACGCTAGCACAGTAGCGCGGGACCCGGCGACTCACTCACGCCAGGCAAGTCCTGCTGTGTGGAGTATTGAGACTAGATGGATGAGGACACATCTGTATATCATTACAATTTGTGTTAGAAGACTATATAGTACAATATATATTGTATAATATGTAGCCAAAGGGGCCGCTCTCCTGCCTCCAAGCCAGGGATGGAGGCGCACAGGATGGGTATGCTACGGGGAGTGATTGTTTACTAAGCTGTGAGTCAGATGTCTCAGTGCCTGTAGCTGTTTAAGGTCGGGTAACAATCACGCACTGTAGCTGCTGATGGCCTGGTAAGAACAGATTCGGGAGAGTCAGTCTGAGAAGAGACCACCGGGTCCTAGGAGGGAATATTGGGGGTCATTCAGACCTGCTCGCGAGCAGCAGTACGCTCGCAAGCAAGTCGATGTTCCCCACTGCGCATGCGCACGACGGAGGGAGCTCCGTCGTGCGCATGCGCGAGACCCGGGGAGCGACGGGCTTTCCATCGCTCCGGGTCTCGCACCAAGGGGGCGTGCTGTCGATGTTGATTGACAGCACGCCCCCTTTGGTGGGCGTGCCTGCCAGGCGGAGGCGTTCCCATGGGAACGCCTACCGTCTCAAGCCGGCCCCACTGACATCACTAGTGATGTCAGTGGGAGTGATTTTGGCTCTGATAGAGCCAAAATCACTCCTGGGCTCCCGTAGCGAGACCCTACCGCAGGGTCTCCATTGCAAGCCCGATGGTCGCGATGGTCAAGACCATCGCAACCATCATCATGGACGCTCGCATAAGCTGTGGGTGGCAACCCACAGCTATGCGAGCGTCCATGAGGACGCTCCAAAAAAAGGAAGGAGGGCCCTGATTCAGAGCGAGCGCTCTGGTCAGAACGTTCAGCTCTGAATCAGGCCCATAGGCTGCTAAATGGATTATCAGACTATGGGCCTGATTCAGCAAGGAACGCAAAGGAGAGAACGCACGCACCCGTCCTCTGCGAGAATATGCTAATCAATGCACACGCACGGAGACAGCAGCGCAAGATGCAGAAGCCCAGCGCCAAATTTAGGCCGCCCATCTCCCTTTACTCAAAGCCTGATCAGTACGCAAGATAGCGTAAACATCGGTACAATTGAGAACCATCGACCACATTTGCATAATAGTGGTTGACCAGAGCTCGCGCAGGATTTTGGTAGCTTCCTGTGTGCACGGAGTCTCATCGCTGCGTCCGTCGCCACACTGGCTTAATTATGGACGCCCCAAAACGGTGTCCCAACGCACAGGCACGCCTGCGTTCGCTTGACCACCCCCCACCACCCACAAACGGCACTTCCGGTCAATGAATATCGGAAGGGGTCTGCGTACACACTGCGTGTAGTCTGCGTACGCTTACCCGATCGCACTGGCTAGGTTGCGCACGCTCAGTGCGATGCATAAGCAGTACAAAAACATCGGCCAAGTGCGTGCGTTCTCTCCTTTGCGTTGCTTGCTGAAACAGGCCCTATGCCAAGTGTTAAAGATCTGGTGCAACAGTACACTTCTGTACTCTCTGGTTATACGGTATACAGTAATACGAAACATCATACTAAGAATTTATATGTAACAGCAGGAATATTTAATTGAATAAAACTTAGGCACATACATTTCTTTTTTTCTTTTAAATCCCAGTTTCATATGCAGTTTATTGATCAAAGACACACATATATTAGTGGATTGGTACATAATAACTGTGTTCAGTCCAAAACGACCAGAATGCGTACCGTATATACTCGAGTATAAGCCGACCCGAATATAAGCCGAGGTACCTACTTTTACCCCAAAAAACTGGGAAAACTTATTGACTCGAGTATAAGCCTAGTGTGGGAAATGGCAGCAGCTGGTAGTGCCCCCAGTAGTAATTCCCCTTGGTTGTGCCCTCAGTAGTAATCCCTCCTGGTAGTGCCCCCCAGTGGTAATCCCCCCCTGGTAGTACCCCCAGTGGTAATCCCCCCTTTTAGTGCCCCTGTAGTAATCCCCCACTGGTAGTGCCCCCTGTAGTAATTCTCCCCTGGTAGTTCCCCCAGTGGTAATCCCCCCTTTTAGTGCCCCCTGTAGTAATCCCCCCCTGTAGTAATCCCCCCCTGGTAGTGTCCCCTGTAGTAATCCCCCCTGGTAGTTCCCCCAGTGGTAATCCCCCCTTTTAGTGCCCCCTGTAGTAATCGCCCCCTGGTAGTGCCCCCTGTAGTCCCGCCCCCCCTAGTAGAGAGAGACGTGATAAGAATAAAAAGAAAATAAACACTTACCTGAAACTCCCGCTCCTGGTCCTGCCGCTGTCCGCTCCTTCGGCCGCTTTGCATGGCAGACACGTCGTCATGACGATGTGTCTCCCATCACACACTGCAGGAGCCGGAAGATGGCTCCCGCAGTGGGAGCAGCAGCAGCCGCTGAGAGTCTGACAGACTGCTGATTGATCAGCGGCTGCTGATTACAGCAAACACACAGCTGCCGGCTCCGGCGGCTGTGTGTTTGGCAGTGTGTAGCGCTGACCGAACTCCGTCCAGTCAGCGCTACACTTCACTCGAGTATAAGCCGAGGGGGTACTTTTTCAGCACATTTTTTGTGCTGAAAAACTCGGCTTATACTCGAGTATATACGGTAATCAGAGATTAGGACACCACTGGAGGCCTGCGTGAGTGGTCATTTGCCGACTCCATGTGCTCCGGCTGAACCTGTCCAATTTGACCGCACGATGTGTGCGCTTGTTTTCATCAGCAGGATTGCTCATTTTGTGCCCAGCTTAGCAATCATCAAAACGGAATGTCCCATTAAGTATAAGGGGGTTGAGCTTATTTCCCCTTCATGCTACGGACCTGGAAGTGATGTGAGTGAGGGCAGAAGTGCAGTTCCATGCCCATTAAGGCCACCTAAAGAAGAAAGTTGTCCCCTCGCGGGCTTGTCACGCTTCGGGCTCGGTAGCTCGCTACAAGGTTATATTCCCCCTCTATGCCCACTTGGATGGTAGTGAATGACGTTGGCTGATGACGTCAGGGTCCTCTCCGTGAAGGGGATTTAGACATTACCGTAAATTTACTAAAGTGAGAGTTTTTAGAAGTGAGTTTTAGAAGAGATGTTGCCAATAGCAACCAATCAGATTCTACTTAACATGTAACTAGCACCTTCTAGAAGATAATAGCTAGAATCTGATTGGTTGCTATGGGCAACATCTCTTCTAAAACTCACCTCTAAAAATTCTCACTTTAGTAAATTTACCCCTTAAACTGGGCATCCACTATACAATTATCTGTCAGATATCTGTCCGATCTGGCTGGTTGGAATGAAAACCTGGTAATGTATGGGAGCAAATGACAATCGACCATTTGTTCACAAACACTGGAAAATAGCCAAAACTTTTTGTTCAGACAAATTGGATAAAACACACAAATTTAACCAATTTGAACAATTTTTTTTGTCCTTTGTTTAGTGTTTGAAGCCATAAGATCAACTGTCATCTGCTCCCATACATTACCAGGTTTTCATTCCAACCAGCCAGATTGGACAGATATCTGACAGAAAATTGTATAGTGGATGCCCAGCTTTATTGTGACCTGATTTTGGTGGACAAAAAGGTGCGTAACTCACCTGTACATGAGTCTCCTCCTCCATGTTACCTTACTCAGGCACACCTAGGGTCACATGCCTCTAGCAGTAGAGTGGAGTAAGGGGAACTGTACAGATAGAGAGATCACAAAGTTACAGAGAACAAAATAAACACTTCGGCTATTTAAATAACTGTAGACATGAAGCAGCCAATAAACTATGTTCTGTGGTGGCTGCAAACAGTGAGCCTCTAGCAGCGTGCTGAGCTACACAGCCCTCAGACTCTTCTCTGATGAATGGCTGTCATTGTGCAATGTTAATAAAGTTATTTTCCTTAGTATATAAACTCACAGAGGCGTCATTTTTGTCCTCTCTTTTTTTCCGTGTCAGTAAATGTCTGACAAATGTCCTAACATGTTTATGTGCACGTGGGCTTATTTACAGTCTGTCTAGCAAGAGTAGCAAAAATAGAATGAACACATTAAAATACATAAGTCAGTGTAGCAAGATCAATCACTATGTTTGAAAATGCGAATAGTATAATGTGTACATTTTAAATTCTTGTGCATATGCTTATATAAGTACTCTTTATGCTTTATTTTCTTATTTGTAGCCACTTTTTAAGACTCTTCAAATCTCCTGTCTGACTGTCTGTCTTTATGTACTAGGCCACAACTCTTCCACATTTCCACACTTGGCTGGATGTTATTCCTATAAGCAGGGCCGGACTGGGACTAAAAATAGGCCCTGGCATTTAAAGAGCACACAGGCCCACCTTGCGTCAGCATCTGGCTCCTGGCATAGACTCCTCCCCTAACTATTCCTGACCCCTCCCACTTAAGTCTATGCTCTTACAAATATAATTAATATCAGAACAACAGACAAGTACACATCATAATAAATATTAGAACAAGAGACAAGTACACATCATTCTCTATTAAAATACATACAACAGAGCACATCCTGCTGGGAGTCAAACATTTGGTATTGTGTTGGTTCTGTTAAGTTGTGTGGGACACCTATAGATATATCTGTCCAATTCGTGTGGCGGGACAGAAAATCTGGGAATGTATGGGAGCAAGTAGCAATAGCAATTTGCTCCTAGATGCTGGAAAATGGACCAGATTTTCTTTCCCACCAGACAGATTGGACATATATCTATAGGTAAAGCTGGCACTTCACTGCTGTAGGTCATACACAAAGAGAGGGGAAGGCATTTTCCCAAGCCCTAGTTTAGCAGTTGTAGAAGATTAGATAGTGGTCACTATAGGACTTTTTTAGGACAGGGGTGCTGAACGCAGAGGACACATCTGTGCACACCAAAGCAGAGCTGTAACTACACATTTTAACAAGAGCGTTTGTGCTGCCATCTATAGGTGAAGCTGGGAAGGGGCGTAGCCACCTAATTTTTCACTTTACGCCACACAGTAGTGTCTCTTTTTCACATTACGTCACACAGTAGTGTCCCTTTTTCACATTACGTCACACGGTAGTGCCCCATAGTCACACTACAAAACACAGTAGTCTCCCTTAGTCACACTACACTGCACAGTAGTGTCCCTTATTCATGTTACATCACACAGTAGTGCCCTTTTTCACCTTTCGTCACACAGTAGTGTCCCTTTTTCACATTACGTCACACGGTAGTGCCCCATAGTCACACTACAAAACACAGTAGTCTCCCTTAGTCACACTACACTGCACAGTAGTGTCCCTTATTCATGTTACATCACACATTAGTGCCCTTTTTCACCTTTCGTCAGACAGTACTGTCCCTTTTTCATGTTACGACACACAGTAGTGTCGATTTTTCACATTACGTCACACAGTAGTGTTTCTTTTTCACATTACATCACACGGTAGTGCCCCATACCCCCGTTACGTCACACAGTAGTGTCCCTTTTTCATTTTATGTCACACAATAGTGTCCCTTAGTCACATACACAAACATGAATATTTGCACCAAACAAATATTATATAATGGAAATTTAATAAAAAATATATTGTATACAATTAATATTAATACTACATGGATCTGAAGGTTTGAAATAGCAACATACTAAAAGAAATAGAGGGAGACAGGAAAAAGAGAGGAGGAAAGGGGAGAGCCAGGAGAAAAAGAGAGGAGGAATTTGGGCAGCTGGGGAGAGAGAAGGAAAGAGGGGACCCAACATAGGAGAATTAGGAAGAGCCAGGAGAGAGAGGAGGAATAGGAGGAACTGGGGTAGAGAGCGAGAGAATATGGGGAGCCAGGAGAGACATAGGAGAAATATGGGAAGTGGGAAGAGAGAGAGAAGAAATAGGGAGAGCCAGGAGAGAAAGAGAAGGTATAGGTTGAACCGAGAGAGAGCAGAAAAAGGGAGAGCCACGAGAGAGTGAAGGAACAGGTTGAGCTGAGAGAAAGGGAGGAGGAACTGGGGAAGCTAGAGAGACATAGGAGAAATAAGGTGAGCTGGGAAAGAAAGAAGGAATAGGGGAAGCCAGGATAGAGAGAAGAAATTGGGGAGGCCGGGAAAGACATAGGAGAAGGGAGCTGGGAGAGAGTAGGAAGGAATAGGGAAAGATGAGAGAGCGAGGAGAAAGAGGGGAAGCTGGGAGAGAGAAGAGGAATAGGGGGAGACGGGAGAGACATAGGACAGAGAGGGAAAGCTGAGAGAAGGAAAGGGGGAAAAGCTGGGAGAGACATAGGATAAATAGGGGGAGACGGGAGAGACATAGGACAGAGAGGGAAAGGGGAGAGAGAGAGAGAGAGAGAGAAATGGGGGAAGCCAGGAGAGACATAGGAGAAATAGGGGAACCTGGGAAAGAGAGAGATGAAATAGGGGGAGACGGGACAGAGAGGAGGAATAAGGGAAGCTGGGGAGAGAGAGAAGGTATAGGGGAAGGAGAGACATAGGAGAAAGAGGGGAAGCTGAAAGAGACATTGGGCTCGATTCAATTAAACGCAAATTGAATAGCGCCAGTAATGAGCTCCCGGAGCTTTTCAAATCAGCGCGCTGCTAAGCCCGACTAAGGATTTCTTCTCGCATCCCTCCTAGGATGCAAGCAAAAATCCGACAAAAGTCCAGGCGCAATGCTGTTTTCTGCCCTTAGCGCGGCGGAAACAGCATCGTGCCGGGAAGTTTAGTCGGAGAATGCCTGTTCTCGCGAATAAACACCTTGTTTAAGGCGCGAGGGGCGGGAGAAGGGCATTCTCCGACCTAACAACGCGCAGAATTGAATAGCTCCGGGAGCTCATTCCAGGTGCTATTCAATTCACGTTGAATTGAATCAAGCCCATAGGAGAAAGAGGGTGAGCTGGGAGAGAGAGGAGGAATAGGGGGAGATGGGAGATAGAGGGTAGGAATAGGGAGAGAATGGAGACAGGAGGAATAAGTGCAGGCATCAGAGTTTAGGAATAGGGGGAGATGAGAGGGGAATAGGGGGAAACAGAAAAAAGAGAGAAGAAATCAGGGGAGATATAAGAGAGAATAAGAGGAGGAGGAATAAGGCGAGATGGGAGAGAGACAGAAGGAAATGAATGGCGGAGATGGCAGAGAGAGATACCGCATATACAGTAGTTTTGGAGTGTGCAGAGGTTTTACCTAGTGTCACCATATGCAGGCTCCTCTGAATGGCGTGTACTTCTTGTGCGGCTCCACCTCCTTGGCAGTAGACAGTCTGCTTAGCGCTCTCCCCGCCCCAGATTCCTTCCCACTGCCCCATTGCCATGGGGCTTGGTCGCGGCAGTACAACCACCCGGACTGCGCTGCGCATTGCTCAGCAATCAGATTTCAGGATTGTGCGGCCGCGTCATGACGCGACTGCATCAGGATGTCATTACGCAATGGCGCGGCCGCGCATTTGTGAAATCTGCTTGCTGAGCATGGCGGCACCCGGGAGGTTGTACTGCCGGGTAAGTCTGTGCTCAGCCAAAGCGGCCCATTTGACCATCGGCCCTTCTGGCATTTGCCAGAAGTGCTCGATGGCCAGTCCGGCCCTGCCTATAAGGAAATCTGGCACAATTCCGGTCCAATTAATGGATGGATTTGAATGAAAACTTCACAGAGGGGTGGCAATTGGCAATTGGTCTGGGATGCGTAATGTAGTGGTTGGGGTCCCTTTCCAACATCATGGCGGAGTGTGCCGGGCAGACCTTTGACCCAGGGAGCCTGTTTTGGGCCTTCCACTGGATGGATTTGGACAACATCACATAATAAAACTTACTTGAAGATTTAAACCTGGGCAACGGTACTTCAGATAGTTGCAAATAAATGTCTTCATAATAATCTCTGAATTGCATGTCAGTCACTAGAATTTGACCTGTATTGTAAATTGGAGACAATGGGCCTGATTCAGTAAGGGTCACGATTGCAATAACGATAACGCACGCAGTCTCACTGCGAAGATCTGCTAATGATTGCAATCGCAATGCCGTCGCAGCACCAACATAAGGACGCCCACTTTACCTTACACACATCTGTAATACTTTGCAAGTCTGCGAAACCATCGGCAATATTGAGTACAATCACAGCCTCACGCACACTTGTACAAGGTCTGACCTTACTCAGAAATTGCTAACATCATTGCACGCAATGAAAGCGCTGTGTATGGCATTGCAGTGACTAATTTATGCACGCCCCTGTAACGACATTCAAACGCACTGGCGGGCCTGCGTTTCGCCAACCCCCCCCCCCCCCACATCACCACCCCCGAACGGTGCTTCCTGTCAATCAATCTGCGTAGTCAATGCAATCACATCCTAATCGTAGTGGAGTCTTTGCGCACTGCGGTGCATACGCATGCACAGAATGCAACAATCATCCGATGTGTGCGTAAATCGCAGTTGCGATCATTAATGAATCAGGCCCAATGCTCTCTATATTCTAAGTCACTAGAGTACTCCCTGTGTTTGGTATTTGTCATTAGAATGCTCCTTGTGTTGTAGATCAGTCACTAGATTGCTCCATGTAATTTATGAAGGTCACCAGAATGCTCCCTGTATTGTATATAGGTAACAATAATGTTCTATTTATTGGTCACTAGACTGTTCCCTGTATTGTATGTATATAGGTCACTAGAAGGTTCTCTGTATTGTATATTAATAGAATGCTCTTTGTCATTAGAATTCTACCTGTACTGTATATTAGACACTATACTGCTCTGTGTATTGCATATCGGTCAAGGTAATGCTCTATGTATTGTACATAGGTCATTATAATATTCTATTGAATAAGGGTTACTAGCATGCTCCCTTTATTGTATAATACTCCCTAGAATAGGGATGGCCATCGGTGGGGTGTCCATCGATGGTTACCATTGATGGGCCTATCAGTGATAACTATTGATGGTACACAAACCATCTATGGTTTGCACCCCCTCGATGGCCACTGCTGCTGGGGAATGCCTAGCTGCAGGCCAATCAAAAATGGAGGCAGAACTTATCGGCCTCCGGGGCGGGGCTAAGCTCCGTCCTGTAAAGAGAAAAAAAAAAAACACATCGGCTCCCAGTCATCCATCGATAGCAGAGAACCACTGGCACCCGCAGACCTCGCGGTGGCTTGGGGCACCAAAGGCTATAGCTACACCACTGCAACTGTGAATGCAGGCAACTGCACGGCCGCACCTGTTGGATCAAGTTAGATTCAGTCAGTGCGACAGCGAATGCACGGACAGCGGCTGAGTGGAGTCAAAGATGCCCAGCGTGGTCAGGTAAGTAATGGTGTCGGGGAACTCTTGCGGGGGCCTGCATAAGGGGCACAACTACAGGGGTCCCTGCATAAGGGGCACAACTACAGGGGTCCCTGCATAAGGGGCACAACTACAGGGGGCACTACTATAGGAAGCACTAGATAATGGGCACAACTGCAGGGGCACTACTACAGGGGGCACTGTATAAGGGGCACTAACTTGATACAAGCAGTTTTCAGATTATAAACTATGTTCCCAATAATCTGGTTCTACACGGACATAGAAACTGTGCAACCTGTCTTGAGCTGAGGTCACAGACTGGCAGGAGCGGTTGGTGAGATAGATCTTTCAGGGTGGGATGTAATGGACATTACTGTGTGGCATAATGTGTAAGGGGCATTACTGTGTGGAACAATGTGCTATTAGGGGTATTACTTAGTGTGACATAATGTGTTATAAAGGGCATTACTGCGTGGCATTATGTGTTATAAGGGGCATTATTGTGTGGCATAATGTGTAAGGGGCATTACTGTGTGGCATAATGTGTTATAGGGGGATTAAGGTGTGGCATAACCTGTTATAAGGGGCATTACTTAATATGGCATAATGTGTAAGGGGCATCACTGTATCACGAAACCACACATCTCTTTGAGGAATGCGCGTCATCTTTGGGTTTTCGGGTTTTTTTGGATGGGGGAAGGCACAAACTTTTTTGGCAAGGGGGAGCAATATTTATAGTTACGCCACTGGGAACTCTGACACCCAGGCACAGGTAAAAAAGTGCAATTCATTCACTTCTACAAAATATTGTTTAAGACTAACCGTGCTATTTAAGAAACTGCCTCTCCCTATTTAATGAGCCCCCCTAACCTTTGCCAGCTACCGCAGGTGATAACTTGCCCCAAACAAAGCATGGCATAGCCTATCAAGCACAGCAGTGGTATAAGTACTGCTGGCTGCACTCATCAATTGTTAGGGATTGTACCAGTGGCGTCCCTCCCCACGGTGTCACCTGATGTGGGCCGCCAAAGGGGGCGTGTCCTCACTGGCAGGGGCGGGCCATGGGGCAGGGGCGTGGGCATCGCAGTCCGAACCCCTGCGGTTATTACTGGGGAAGGGGGGGGTGCTGGAGGTGCAGACTGTCCTGTTTGCAGTGCCGGCTCCCTCACAGTGTCAGGGGCAGTGTGCTGCACTCCTGCCACTGACGGGGCATCTACACTTTAGTGTAACCCCTGGGCGGGTGACACCCGGGTGCGGCTCGCACCCCCATGTGACGCCACTGGTTTGTACTGCACGGTAGCTGATCATGACTGCTATAGAAGCTGCATCAACCATATCAGTCACCTTCCCCAGAACTACAGCGTTCACTAGTGCTCAGATGCTCCCTGGACTTGATCCCAGTAGTAAAATGTTGCTAATAGCACCAGTGCAACTGCAGACCATACTGGCCATCTCTCCCGGAAGTTGCGTGAGGTTACTGATTTTTCGGGTAACACCCACCACACCCCTGGAAGAGTAGGTGGATCTCCCCAATCATGCCCACTTCCTAGTGAAGTGGACAGAGTGGGGAGATTATACAGGGACACATCAGGCCGACGATTTGTAAGTATGTATGCACTTGCCAATGGTCAGATACGACGGCGGATCGGCAGCATCGCCCTAGTTTATATTTCTTATTTATTAAAGGCTACTGCTGATAGAGTCTGTCACTGAGAATTGCTGGTGGTAGTTATTGTAGAAGTCTTCCTCATGCAAAGAAAGGACAGTGATGACATAAGTAATGCAATGTCTTCTAATACCATTGCCATCTCATGGAGGAGGAGGCTCAGTACAGGTAAAACGTTTTATTATTTAAATATATTTATGTATTATTAACAGTATATAAAAACTATTTCCAAGCTGGCTATGGCCCGTATTCAATTCAAGGCGAAAAGCAGAGATCCGCGAAAAAGTATCGCTGATTTTGACTTTTCGCTAGGAGGAAACTTATCTCTGTATTCAATTGCAAACACTTTTCGCGTACGCGAAAACGCAATGCAATTTAACAGGCGAAAAAGATTTGCCTATGAATAGGTGGAGAAAAAAAGTGCAAAATCTCTATTTTGGGGTGCAAAGGTGGGGAAAGCACTCCGCACCCTAAGTTGGGACAGCCCCCAAAGGATGACTGCGTAAAAAAAAGTGAGGAACACCCCAAAAAAAGCACTTTAAAAAAGGGGGCGAAAAAGTGCAAAGTGTGGGTACAAACATAAAAAATAGCGAAATAGACTTTGGGGGGTCTGCAAGTATGGGGGAGGTGTTTTTTTGATTGCAGGTGTTTGCTGAAGGTGCATTTTTTACGTTTCTTATAACTTCACTTTAGCAACTTTTAAATATGCTTACACCCATTTTCAGGTACCCCAAATTTGACAGGAATACTTATTTCTCCTATAAATACTGCTTAATGCTATTCTTCACCACTTGTGCCAAGACGCTAATTAGAGGCAAATGTCCAAACTTAAGTACCCCAAACTGTTTCATTAGGGCTAAACTGGCACTACTACATTGATCCCCAAAGTTTCTGCATCTGTTCAGGCTGATTTCCCCGATTCAGACACCGCTTTTCGCCTGTTCTGACATCGCGTATCTCCATTTTCGCATCTTTTCGAATTGAATAGGGCTAACGCGGGTACGCGCACAATAAGTTTCTGCGGCTAAAATATGCGATGTAGGCGAAAAGTCCGGCCTATGCCTCAAGCTGGCAAATCAGTAACCGCTGATAGCCAGTACTGCTGATCAGCTGCCCCAGAAAACTTATTTTGCTAAACTGGCCTGGAAAAGTCTATGGATGCAACAAGCGGCAATAGAAAAAGCTTTCCTATTGGCCAATATTGATAACTAGTCCTTAAAAGTGTGCAATATGAAAGGTAGGTAATTGTTCTCAACTCCAATCCTCAGTTACCCCCATGGGTCATGTTTTCAGGAGGTTCTCGATGCCGAATACCAAAACCACCATATGCTAACTGGATGCTTATAATATGTAAAAAAAACAAAACATTCTACCTACAGTATAAACATGGTATAATGCAGAGCAAGGTAGGCAGCCTGTAGCTATCTAGCTGGTGTCTGGCAGAGTACGCTGATAGTGGCAGCTTGCCAAAGCCTGGTTTAATCATCATTGTTTCCCTGTAAATCCCTTGTCTACTTCATTCATAATTCTGATAGTAAAATGACCTGGCTGGGACCTGCACTAACTAGTTTACTCCATGGGAGGAAGGACATGTCAGAGAGAGACACATACTGTACTGTGAATAATACATACCATTCACTCAGTGTGTCTATTTCCATCTACAACTTGCTTTTACATAACCTATGTCTCACAAGCGATAGCAAGAACACTGTCTTACATCGATATTACATTACTTATAGAAATAAAAAACAAAGAATACACACACACGCACACACACATATATATTATATATATATATATATATATATATACATACACATATACTAATATATATATATATATATATAAATATAAATAAGCAAGAAAAGCACAGAAATTAATCAGACACAATACACAGAAAACCATCAATGTGGAAATATCATGCATTAAGCCACAAGTCAGCAGGAAGCTTAAGAGGTTTAATACAGAGTAATGCAGCACTTATAGAGCTAAAACAGAACTTGTAAAAGAATGACAGCAACATAATACCCCAAATCTGTGTTTCTTTAACTTTATCTTTTAATGATGACGTTTAATAAATCATTAGTAGGCGTAATACAAAAGATGAGAGTTAATTCTATCCTATACACTATAATCCTCCTGCACTGTACATAAAGGTGTAACAACAAGTTCACTCACCGATCCTTGTGCTGCCAGCAGACAGAGCAGCACTTACTTCACCGGGCAGGCATACCCTGACTCCGACCAGCTCTCACCGGTCACCGCCTCCTACAGGGCACACCCTCCAATTACACCCACCCCGGCAACTCCCACTGCCCGCAGCTTAGCTGCAACGTGGGAATGACACAAGCTTCTCAGGAAGACCCCACGTCACATGACGTCATTGTCAATATTGATTCACTGTGGAAATAATGACTGCAGCTCTCACACAAGTTTATAAAGTGCTTGTACTAGTGTTATACCTCAGATCAGGCTGGAGCAACTTACATTTATCCCATTGTTGTGGAACTGCAAATCCCGTTTATTACGTGTTTTTTTTTTTTACTTACAGGTAAATGCTAATTTTTCATTGAGACAAATAGAATGTAGTAAAATGAATTATCTACATTTTGCTGCTATTAGCTGAGACAAGAGTTTTAATATGCCACTACACTCATAAAAGGGTCAGTGACCTACCCCCTTTTACTTGTACACTAGGGATGCCCAGGCCATCAAATGGTGGCTGCAATGGCGTAATAGCACAATCCTTTGGAATAGCATGTAGCCGATGCAAGGCAACTATCTATGGTTTAACCATCGATGGTTGTGTTGTGTGCATGTGCAGTCGGCTGCAGAAACTTGCACAAAGCTGCTGTGCTGCGGACACCATTTCTGGGTGTTCACAGCTGATTTGAGGTAATACAGCCGTCGGGTGAGTACAGGAGCCCATCTGATGGCTGCATTAGCTAAAACTATTTTGATGGGACTATGGGGGTCATTCAGAGTCGGTCGCAAGCGCTGAGCGCTCGCAACCGACTCGATGTTGCCCCACTCGGCATGCGCACGATGGAGCCGGCTCCGTCGTGCACATGTGCGAGACCCGGCTAGCGACGTACGCTCCGTCGCTAGGGGTCTCGCAGCAGATGGGGCGAGCTCTCGATGGTGAGTGACAGCTCGCCCCGTTTGGGAGGTGGGCAGGGGGCGTGCCCACCCAAACTGAGGCGTTCTCGCCGGAACGCTTGCTGTTTGGGGGCGGCCCCACTGACATCATTGCTGATGTCAGTGGGGAGCTTCCTGCTCGATCAGTGCAGGAAGCTCCCTGGGGTTTACGAGTGCCCAGACCCAACCTTAAGGTCTGATTGTAAGCCCCGATGGTCACGATGGTCTTGACCATTGCGACCATCACCCATGTCGGTCACTAGAGCTGTGGGTGTTAACCCACAGCTTAGCGATCGACAAGGAGGCGGTCGTTCAGGATGCAAGCGGCCGCCCCGATTCAGAGCGACCGCTTGCAACTAACGACCGCCTCTGAATGAGGTCCTATTTCCATCAAGCTGGAAACATTGAATGTTGGTAACCATCAGCTTCCAATCAGCATCCTTAGCGTGAAGTAGGTTGCGAATGACGGGGTTGCAAATTCTGCATTTTCAGATGAGGGAGCCAGGAAAAGCCAAGTGCAGCGAGTGATGCACCCACCTGCGGTTTGCGTCCACATATAAAACCAAGCTTCAATTATTGTTTTCTAATGCCACTCAATAGAAAATGTTTTATTTCAGTGCTATTGATTCAGGGCAGCTGAGTACTGTAGTGGTGAATTTTGTTTAATTACCGCTTGCCAGGCCAGTTAGCTGACCAAGGGCCAGATTCATTACAGATTGCAACTACGAATACAATAGCGATTACACAGGCAGTTCCTCTGCGATAGTATGCTAATCCATTGCGATCACTATGCCGCCGCTGCACAACATAAGGACGCCAACTTTACCTTACACACATGCGTAATCCTTAGCAAGACTGTGAGACAATCGGTACAATCGATTACCATCGCAGCCTCACGCACACTTGCACAAGCTCTGAGCTTACTCAGAAATTGCTAACTTCGTCGCACGCTGTCAGGCGTGTTCAAAAGCACTGGCACGCCTGCGTTTCTCCGACCACCCCCCCTGTCACTACCCCCAACGGTACTTCCTGTCGATCACTCTGCGCTGGGTCTTCGTAGTCACTGTGACCGCAGTCCTGATCGCAGTGGCCGGTTCGCGCACTGCGATGCATGCGCATGCGCGGCATGCAACAATCGGCCGATTGTGTGCGTAGTCTCAGTTGCGATCGGAAATCAATCAGGCCCAAAAAGCGCATCCATAAGCCACATGTGCACTGGTACCTGACTCCGGCCTCTGGTTCCAGATTCCACAAAAAGTTAAACAATTTTTTTTTTAAATAAATATTAAAATAGATTCCCCCCCCCCAACAGCGTCTTTCCCCCTACAAGTTAACTTTTTTTTTTTCATACATTCTCAGATGTGTGCATATTTTATATCTTATACATGAAAACTGCATTTTTAGCCTCTGTTCTATCACTGTAATACAAACATCCACATGTTCAATACACATAATTACGACAATGCGGCTAGCCCCTCATTCCAATGACTTAAGGCTATAATGACTGTATTTGTAGTTAACCATATGTGGAGGGGGCTACAAATGGGGGTGGTCAGAGGAAAGAGCCTGGGAGGAACAAAGCACACCCCCCCCCCTGAGTCCCCTCCTGGTGCATTTGCTAAGGCAGGCTGGAGGCCGGAGGCAATTCGGCACAACCTGTAGTGCAGCTGCGCACCATATCCGGGCATTGCGCCTTTCTTCAACTTCACCTGGGTTCACTCTCAGCTCTCTGACCACCAGCGCAGCACTTAGGGGAGATGTACTAAGCTCTGGGAAGTGATAAATTGGACATACAGTGGGATGCGGCAGGGGCCGCCATATCGGGCGGTCGGTCACCGGATCGAGTAGTGCGTACCAGTCGCCCGATATGTTGGCCTGTCGGCAGGGGTTGCCCGTCGGATCGCTGGGTACACACATCACTTATTGTGTGCCCAGCTTAAGGCTTGGAAAGTGATAAAGTGGAGAGTGATAAACTACCAACCAATCAGCTCCTAACTGTCATGTTACAGGCTGTGTTTGAAAAATGACAGTTAGGGGCTGATTGGTTGGTAGTTTATCACTCTCCACTTTATTACTTCCCAGAGCTTAGTACATCTGCCCCTATGCCCGTGAATGAAGTTCGGACTGACACCATAACAGATGGTAAGTGTAGCAGCAATTGAGGGGAGCGCGGTGGGTTGCACTGCCTACTGACACCATGGGCAAACTACCACCATTGCACTGCTGGCATAATTTTTACTAATAAGTCTTAAATATTATATCACTGGATATTTGCCTGGTATGGGAAATGTCCCCACGTCTGCAATACTGAAGGTGAGATTCTATGTGGGAATCTATACCAGTTACTCCTGGGTATACTCTCTGCTAGTTGGCTAAGGCCATAGTGTAGGATACCCCGGGACTCTGTGACACCCATCTCTAGCTGAGAGACACTAAGAACACTTACCCATCAGTACAGCTATTGTGAGTGCTCACCCTTGTGCCACATGTACACGTGGAACAGTACCAGGAAGTGTTGATAAATACAATATTCATATTCAAATAATTACCTTGTTGTTTTCAGTTACATAAGTAGAAAATCCAAATGCAGTACAAGGAAGCTTGCATAAATGACACTAATATATTATTTATAGTCAGACTACTTCTTAACTCCCTTACCAGTATCAGTTCTTCCCTCCAACTCTTAGATTGGAAGCTTATTTGGGCGGGTCACCTTCAACCTTTGCTTCATGCATTTCTAGGTAATATGATATTATGAACCCCTCAATGGACAGCCCCAGGGCCGTATCTAGGAGTGGTTGTGTGGGGCCGCCTGCCAGGGCCTAGGGGAAGCTCCATCACAGCTTATTCCTGGCCCTGTAAGGCCGACCCCTCATCATGACTTCCTGACGCCACATGTTCAGGAGGCAGGGCCGGCACAATGCAGATTTTCTCTTTGCTATGGTCCTGGACAGCGCCATGTAATTGGCTGGCGCATTATAAATAAAGGCTGTTTATAATATTATATAAGAATGTTTATGTATGTATTTATGTTTGCAGGGGTGCCGAGAGAAGGTGGGAAGTGGGTACTCAGGCCTGGGCTTGTTGGAGTGGCTCGGTAGGGGCCCGGCTCCTGCAGCAATCCCCCCCCATTCCCTCACAACAGGATGTGGCACTTCGGGCAGGGAGAAAAGAGAGACTGCTGCTGCAATAGCCGCTCTCTCCAGTCCAGCACTCGGTGCTGTGTGCTGGGCTATTGAGAGCTGCTGCTACAGCAGCTGTCAGTCCTCTTTCTTCCTATGTGATGTGGTGGGGGGAGTGATCGCACTCGCCCCTCCTCCCACCTTATCTGCCACCGGAACCCCCTGGTGTAAGGAGCGGGTCTGGCCAGATCTCCCCGAGATGGCCACGCACCCTACCAGTACCGGGGCCCGGCAGATTGGTCAGTGGCCATGTATGTACTATATATACATTTATATTGCGCCATTGTTTACACATAGACATTACAGGCAAATATGGGAAGTCATTCAGAGTCGATCGCAAAAAGCGATTGCTCACTCTGAATGAGGGCGGGCGCATCTTTTTTACAAGTGAGGCCTCCTGGTCGCAAGCTAAGCTGTGGGTTACCACCCACAACTTAGCTTGCGGCCAGGGTGATGGTCCCGATGGTCATCACCATCACGACCATCGGGTCTTACGACCAGACCCCAAGGTTGGGTCTGGGCTCTCGTAAGCCCCAGGGACCTTCCTGCTCTGTTTGAGCAGGAAGTTCCCCACTGACATCATTGATGATGTCAGTGTGGCCGCCCACAAACGGCAGGCGTTCGCATGGCAACGCCTCCGTTTGTGCGACCACCTCCCCAGCCCGCCTACCAAACGGGGACGGCTGTCAATCAACATCGAACAGCCGCCCCTTTGGTAGCGAGCTCCGGAGTGAGAGAGTTTCTCTCTCACTCCAGGGCTTGCGCAGGCGCACAGCGAGCCATCGACCCGGTTGCGAGTGCATCGGCGCTTGTGACCGGGTCTGAATGAGACCCATAATGTGGTACAATAAATGCAGAACAGAATTTGAGTCACTGCTCCAATGAGGTTACATCTGTAGGTTAGAATCAGGGGCAGAACTATGGGAGACAATGAAGGTTCCTTCTGCCAGGCATCAGCACTGAAGGGGCACCTCCTCCATTGCCCACAATATATTCACCCCACTTAGAGCTGTAACTATGTACCCGGAGTGTACCATCATGGCTGCCCAATACATTGCACCTCTTCCTGGCACCTGAGAAGCCACCATACACTAGTGGTGAGCTCTGTGTAAGCTGCTGCCTCTGTCTATCTATAGTCTGTCACTACTCATTGGTGTGACAGGGGGACACCAAATTATAACTTGCCTCCAGGCATCTGGGATGAACTTATGCCACTGTTTAGAATGTAATCAGAAGGTGCAGGAGTAGGTACATTATCTATTTGTGTTAGGTCACTAGCTGGTGGTTACCACAGTATTACTATTCCTGACAATTCAGATGCTTCGTCCATGAAGTGAGTCTTAAAACCAGACATAAAAAAGTGATTGATTTTTTCCAAGTGAGCAGTGGTGTAACTAGGGGGGGGGGTCGAGTGGGGCACTTGCCCTGGGCACCGTAGCAGGCCCAGCAGAGAGGGGTGCCACCGGCCAGGGCATCGTACTCGCACCGACACCCCCCACCCCTTCGCCGCAACCAGATGATGCAAGGGGAAGGTGATGGTGTGGCTGAGAGACAACGCGGTGGAGAGGTGATGGTGTGCTGAGAGACGACGCTGTGGGGAGGTAATGGTGGGTTGAGAGACTACGCGGGGAGAGATAATGGTATGCTGAGAGATGATGCAGGGGGGAGGTGATGGTGTGCTGAGAGATGACATGGTGGGGAGGTGATGGTGTGCTGAGAGACTACGCGGGGGAGAGATAATGGTATACTGAGAGATGATGCAGAGGGGGAGGTGATGGTGTGGCTGAGAGATGACACAGGAGGGTGGTGATGGTGTTGCTAAGAGACAATGCAGTGGGAAGGTGATGGTGTGCTGAGAGACTACGCGGGGGGAGATAATGGTGTGCTGAGAGATGACACAAGGGGGGAGGTGATGTGTGCTGAGAGATGATGTAAGGAGGGAGGTGATGGTGTGGCTGTGAGATGACTCAGTGGGGAGGTGATGGTGTGCTAAGAGATTTCACAGGGGGGAGGTGATGGTGTAGATAAGAGATAATGCAAGTGGAGGCGGTGTGCTGAGAGACAATGAGGTGGGGAGGTGATGGAAAGGGGGGCTTGACTACTGCGAGATGGGGGGGTGCGGCAGGGTTATATTTATTTGGCTGGCTGCATTTGTGTGAAAGAGGTGTGTATATCCGTGTAGGCTTTGTCAGTGTGTGTATGTGTCAGTGTGTGTGTGTCTGTGTGTATCTATGTCAGTGTGTATCTGTGTCACTGTGTGCCTGTGTGCATGTCTGTGTCCATCAAATATTCATGTTGAAATTTTACAAGCCCCAAAAAATGTAAAAATTCAGCCCCTCATTCACATGTCCTGATGGTGTGCTGAGAGACAATGTGGTGGGGAGGTGATGGTGTACTGAGAGATGATGCGGTGGGAAGGTGATGGTGTGGCTGAGAGATGATGCAGGGGGGAGGTGACGATGTACTAAGAGACGATGTGGTGGGAAGGTGATGGCGTGGCTGAGAGATGATGCAGGGGGAGGTGATGGTGTACTGAGAGACAATGTGGTGGGAAGATGATGGTGTGGCTGAGAGATGATGCAGGGGGGGAGGTGATGGTGTGCTGAGAGACAATGCGGTGGGAAGGTGATGGTGTGGCTGAGAGATGATGCAGGGGGGAGGTGATGGTGTACTGAGAGACAATGCGGTGGGAAGGTGATGGTGTGGATGAGAGATGATGCAGGGGGGAGGTGATGATGTGGCTGATCGAGATGAGCGGTTCAGATTCTGTGGAATCCGAACTGCTCTGAACATAGGGGATCCGAGTCCACCCGAACCCTGTTCGGGTGTTCGCCGTCTGATTCAGATCCCCGTTCGGGGCCGAACGGCGGCCTCCTGATGTTGGATTCTCGGGCTCCTCTAGTGTAGGGCAGACCGCTGTGATAGCGTTCTGCCCTACACAGACACAAACACACAGCCACCAGTGGCAGCTGTGTGTTTGTAATAGCAGCCAATGAGAGTCAGGCAGACTCTCATTGGCTGCTTCATGGAGGGAGCTGGTTGGAGCTCACTCATGAGCTCTGTCTTCCGGCTCCTTCCGCGCATAATAGAGCAGAGCAGAGCAGACGGCGGCAGGAGCGGGGATTCAGGTAAGTTTTTTCTTTTCTTTTTCTTTTTTATGTGTGTGTTTGTAAGGGGGCGCTCCTAGGGGCATCCTAATGGGGGCACTGCTACTGGGGGGCATACTACTACTGGGGACCTGCTAATGGGGGCACTACTACTGGGGGCCTGCTAATGGGGGCACTACTACTGGGGGGCATACTACTGGGGGCACTACTACTGGGGGCACTACTACTACTGGGGGCATGCTAATGGGGGCACTACTACTGGGGGCCTGCTACTGGGGGACATACTACTGGGGGCATGCTAATGGGAGAACTGCTACTGGGGGGCATACTACTACTACTGGGGGCATGCTAATGGGGGCACACTACTACTGGGGGCCTGCTAATGGGGGCACTACTACTGGGGGCCTGCTAATGGGGGCACTACTACTGGGGGCATGCTACTGGGGGCATACTACTGGGGGCCCTACTACTGCGGGCCTGCTAATGGGGGCACTGCTAATGGGGGCACTGCTAATGGGGGCATGCTAATGGGGGCACTACTACTGGGGGCACTGCATAGGGGGCCCTACTACTAAGGAGAGTGCATAGGGGGCACCACTACTGGGGGCATTGTGTAAGGGACACCACGGCTGGGGACATTGTATAAGTGGCACTACTACTGTGGGCATTGTATAAGGGGCATTACTACTGTGGGCTTTGTTCATAAGGGTCACTAGTGTGGGCATTGTGTAAAAGGGTCACTACTGTGGGCATTGTGTAAAAGGGGCACTACTGTGTGTCGTAACATAAATAAGAGACACTACTTTATGGTGTAATGTGAATCAGGGACACTAAGTGCCATGTAATGTGAATAAGATTGTGCACTGTGACAGGGCCGTAGCCCACTTTGTAAACAAGTACTGTGACTCTGCTGGCCGTACCCCACTGGGTGGGTGCACTACTTTTCATTTCTGCCACTGCTGTGTGGCAATGTGTCATAGATGTGCTTTATACTGTGGTGTCTGTGCTGCTGCGCCGCTGCTTTGTCACTTGGTAACCAGTCAGCTCACTGCAACCTTTGGCCAATAATGGTGAAAACTATAATTTAAGCTGTGAGGTGGTCTAAATTGATTGTAAATGACTGGAAATTAAGGTTATTGAAGTTAATAATACTATGTGATTTTAGCTTTTTTTTGTCAATTTTTGTAAAAAAATCCAAATCCAAATCAAAAGCCAGTCCCCGCAGTTTGGCAAATCCAAAGCAGGACGACGAATTAGAACCAAATCCAAATCCCGCAAAAATGGTCCGGCGCACATCCCTAGTGGCTGAGAGATGACGCAGGGGGGGAGGTGATGGTGTGCTTAGAGATGACGTAGGGGGGGAGGTGATGGTGTGCTGAGAGATGACGTGATGAGGAGGGAATGGTGTGCTGAGAGATGATGCTGGGGGGGAGGCGGTGTGCTGAGAGGTGACGTGGTGGGGAGGTGATTGGATGGGGGCTTCACTGCTGCGGGAGGAGGGGCGGACACGTCAGGGTTGATTGGCATGCTGCATTTGTGCAAAAGAGGTGTGTGTGTCTGTGTAGGCTTAGTCAGTGTGTGTGTGTATGTGTAAGTGTGTGTGTGTATCTGTGTTAGTGCATGTGTGTCTGTGTGTATCTGTGTCACTTAGTGTCTGTGTGCATGTCTGTGCCCATCAAATACACATGTGTAAATTTTACAAGCCCACAAAAAAAATTCAACACCTCATTCACATAACCTGTTGGTGTGCTGAGAGATGACACGGTGGGGAGGTCATGGTGTGGCTGAGAGATGATGCAGGGATGAGGTGATGGTGTGGCTGAGAGACAACACAGTGGGGAGGTGATGGTGTGCTGAGAGACGACACGGTGGGTAGGTCATGGTGTGGCTGAGAGATGACACAGGGGTAAGGTGATGGTGTGGTTGATAGATGACAGTGGAGAGGTGATGGTGTGCTGAGATACAACACAGTGGGGAGGTGATGGTGTGCTGAGAGACTACGTGGGGGAGATGATGGTGTGCTGAGAGGGATGCAGGGGGGGTGACGTGTGCTAAGAGATGACGCAGGGGGGAGGTGATGGTGTGCTGAGAGATGACACAGGGGGAGGTGATGGTGTGCTGAGAGATGACACATGGTTTAGAGGTGATGGGAAGCAGGGGCTGGACTGCTGCAGGAGGGTGGGTGGCAGGGTTGTATTTATTTGGCTGGCTGCATTTGTGTGAAAGACGTGTGTGTGTCCATCTAGGCTTTGTCAGTGTGTATGTCAGTGTTTGTATATGTCAGTGTGTGTGTGTATCTATGTCAGTGTGTGTGTATCTGTGTCACTGTGTGTCTGTGTGCATGTCTGTGTCCATCAAATACACATGTTGAAATTTGACAAGCCCACAAAAATGTAAAAATTCAGCCCCTCATTCACATGTCCTGATGGTGTGCTGAGAGATGATGCAGTGGGAGGGTGATGGTTTGGCTGAGAGATGATGCAGGGGGGAGGTGATAGTGTGCTGAGAGATGATGCGGGGGGGAGGGAATGGTGTGCTGAGAGACGATGCTGGTGGGGAGGTGGTGTGCTGAGTGGTGACATGGTGGGGAGGAGATTGGAAGGTGGGGCTGGATTGCTGCGGGAGGAGGAGCGGGCACATCAGGGTTGATTGGCATGCTGCATTTGTGTGAAAGAGGTGTATGTGTCTGTGTAGGCTTATTCAGTGTGTGTGTAAGTGTGTGTCTGTGTGTATCTGTGTCACTGAGTGTCTGTGTCCATCAAATAGACATGTGGAAATTTGACAAGCCCACAAAAATGTAAAAATTCTGCCCCTCATTCACATGTCCTGATGGTGTGCTGAGAGACGACATGGTGGGTAGGTCATGGTGTGGCTGAGAGATGATGCAGGGGGGGAGGTGATGGTGTGCTGAGAGACTACATAGGGGGAAGATGATGGTGTGCTGAGAGGGATGCAGGGGGGTGAGGTGTGCTAAGAGACGACGCAGGGAGGGAGATGATGGTCTGCTGAGAGATGATGTTGGGGGGGAGGTGATGGTGTGCTGAGAGATGACACAGGGGGGAGGTGATGGTGTGCTGATAGATGACACAGGGGGGAGGTGACGGTGTGCTGAGAGATGACACAGGGGGGAGGTGATGGTGTGGCTAAGACGCAGGGGGGGAGACAGTGTGCTGAGAGTCAACATGGTTTTGTGGTGATGGGAAGGGGGAGCTGGACTGCTGCGGGAGGGGGGGTGGCAGGGTTGTATCTATTTGGCTGGCTGCATTTGTGTGAAAGCGGTGTGTGTGTCCATATAGGCTTTGTCAGTGTGTATGTCAGTGTTTGTATGTGTCAGTGTGTATCTGTGTCACTGTGTCTGTGTGTATGTCTGTATCCATCAAATACACTATGTTGAAATTTGACAAGCCCACAAAAATGTAAAAATTCAGCCCCTCATGATGGTGTGGCTGAGAGATGATGCAGGGGGGAGGTGATGGTGTACTGAGCGATGATGCAGGGTGGAGGTGATGGTGTGCAGAGAAACAATGTGGTGGGGAGGTGATGGTGTGGGTGAGAGATGACACTGGGGGGAGGTAATGGTGTGCTGAGAGACAACGAGGTGGGGAGGTGATGGTGTGCTGAGAGACTATGCGATGGGGAGGTGATGGTGGGCTGGAAGACTACTCAGAGTGGACATAATGGTGTGCTGAGAGACGACACAGGGGGGAAGGTCCTGCCAGGGCTCTGTCAGATAGGCCAGACCTCTGTGATACTGTGCATGCGCTACGTCTCCGGCGTGTCTTTATTCCCTGGCATTCCATGAGGATGGACGGATCCAGGAAACCCTAACAGTATAAAGCCAACCAGCGCCATATAGTAGGGATGTACAGTCAGGGTAGGCAGGGGAGGTAGAGCCTTAGGCCCTGATTGAGAGCCGGACGCTTTGACCAGAGCGCTCGCTCTGAATCAGGGCCCACCTCCATAAATATGGAGCGTCCTCCTGGACGCTCGTATAGCTGTGGGTCACCACCCACAGCATATACGAGCGTGCTGGATGATGGTCATCACCACTGCGAGCCGAAGCCTGCGGTTGTGTTTCTCAACCGCAAGGCCCGGAGTGATTTTGGCTCTATCAGAGCCAAAATCACTCCCACTGACATCACTAGTGATGTCAGTGGGGCCGGCTTCTGACGGTAGGCGTTCCCTTGGGAACGCCTCCGTCTGGGAGGCACGCCTCCGGCACGCCCACCAAAGGGGGCGTGCTGTCAATCAACATCGACAGCACGCCCCCTTTGATCAGACACTACGAGCGAAGGAAAGTCCTTCGCTCGTCGCGTCTCGCGCATGCGCACGACGGAGCTCCCTCCGTCGTGCGCATGCGCAGTTCAGACCATCGACCCACTTGCGAGCGGACAGCCGCTCGCGAGTGGGTCTGAATCAGGCCCTTAATTTGTTGTGGATATGACCTCAATTTTATCGATGTTCTTTTTATCTTTAACAATTTGATGTCGATGTTATTGTACTCTCCTTTTTTATGAATAAAAATTATGGTTAAAAAATAAAATAAAAAAACAATTAGAATAAAAATATATTAGCAAACTCCATGGCATTTTTAATGGTATCCTCTTCCTTGTACGTGTGTCTCTGAGTCTGATGCTGGAAAAATAACGCTGACCTATGTAATTGCTTATGGTCTTGTCCCCTGGTTAGAATCTTCTGGCTCCGAGTTTGTAGATACACACTGGATTATTTGGTTAATTTTCTGTCTTTTGATCCTGCATGGGCCATCCTGGGAATTTTACCGAAGAGCCAATGGGTGTCAAGTGGATGTCGTAAACTTTAAGTGGCATTGAGTGCAGCTGCTAGAAAAACTATTTTGCAAGTGTGGATACAGCCTGGAGAACCCCCTTTTTTATTTCTAGAAATGTTTTTTTTATCTATTCCGAATGGACTGGTTGGAGGCTTCTTTAGCTAAGGAGTCTAGAGTAGCCAGATGTTTTGAGGTTTGGGAGAGCTACATTTTTGTTCTCCCTACACAGACACAACAATTGCTAACTCAGTACTTCTCGTCTACCTCATGGTACCTAATGAGGCTGGTTGACAATGATCCCACCATTGCTTGATAAACTATCCTCTTTACTCGCACAGCGTGTCCTTCACTCTCTCTTATCTATTGCTAATGTATTAGATGTACACTGAATATATTAAATTTGTGAATTGACTTATCGTATGTCATGTCCAATTTACAATGCATTGTATGTTGTATTTTTCTTAATATGCTTCAGAATCAATAAAAACGGGGAGCCGCGCCTTGTGCAGGACGGTAATTCGTCGCCCCTTACCAGCGCGGAACCGGATATTGGGGCGTGACCTAATTACCACAGGTCACGCCCCTAAATGACTTTATTTGGCATGCCTCCCATTAATGTCAGGCTGGGGGCGAGCTCAGCATTATGTCAGTAGGTGGGCTGCCCCCAGCCCTCTTCCTCTTCTCCGGGGTTGGCACCACCACACAGCTGCGGCATTGGAGGTGCCCAAGCTCCCGAATGCCTGCGGGACACTTCGTCCCACAGGTGGAACAGCAGGGCAGTGCCCGAAAAACGTGACTGTCCCGCTGAAATCGGGAATGGGTGGGAGGGGTGCGCCCTCTATGGGGTGCGCCCCTGTTCGACCGCACCTGTCGAACATGCCTTGAGCCGGCCGTGACTGCAGGGAGGTGAGAGATGAGACAGCAATAGCTCAGCCTCTCTTCTGTATAGTCAGACACTGCTTGCAGAGCTGGGGATGGGGTCACACCACTGGCAGCAAGCTGCACAGAAAGAGAGCCAATAGAGGCATGCCTCTGAGTATGGGGGCATGCCTTGAGCACTGATGGACACCTTGGATGTGCCATGTGACCAGGAAGTGCACTGCAGTGTTTAGAGATTGGAGCTCAGTCACCAGAAGCAAGAGAATACACAGTGATGTGGTAGGAAAATCAATGGACACTGATGCTTAGTGTAGTGAGGGGAGAGTTACAGTGACTAGGGGGTGTGACAGGCTCCCAGCACTCATACCCATCTCCATGCGTGCCTCCCCAGCCATTGACCTCACTGCATGTCACTGCCATACAGCTGGACCACAAGTATACTATACCACTATCATCATAGTACAGGCCATCACTGCTACTATCTGCCAGTGTATTCATCATTACAATGCCCGGTGCACTACAAGCCCCAGTAACAGGCTGCCTATGTGTGTGTGTGTGTGTATATATATATATATATATATATATATATATATATATATAACGATAGGCTCAATCCACGGCACTCGGCCATCTGGGGTGCCCTTGGTATGTGACCACACCATCTACATAAAAAATATCATACAAACTCGGCACTCACATGCTTTTCAAACTGCAACTCCTTTGAACATAGGGAATGTTGGTTCCAAAATATTGCAATAATTGCAATTATTGCAATATTTTGGAACCAACATTCCCTATGTTCAAAGGAGTTGCAGTTTGAAAAGCATGTGAGTGCCGAGTTTGTATGATATTTTTTATGTAGATGGTGTGGTCACATACCAAGGGCACCCCAGATGGCCGAGTGCCGTGGATTGAGCCTGTCGTTTATTTAAATTTTGTGGTCACACTTGCTAGGGCACCCTGTTTTTCAAATGTAAGACAAACTTTTTTCTTTTTCCAGGTGCTTATTAACTGATAGCCCTGGGTGTGGTCCTGTCTCTTTAAGGCAGGACCCAGTTTTCTGTTTAAAATGTATGCAAGCTTGAGGCCAAGATGGCAGATCAAATTCATTTATCTGAGAATCAGTGTAGGGACTGGCTAGATGGGAATGACCGTGAAGCGGTGGCCAGCTTAACATATTATTGTAATATTTTGGAACCAACATTCCCTATGTTCAAAGGAGTTGCAGTTTGAAAAGCATGTGAGTGCCGAGTTTGTATGATATTTTTTATATATATATGTGTTTAGCGAGAGATTACAGCGCCAACTGGGTACAGACCCTCCTAAATCGTGTTTCAGTTATGTGTTACTTATCTCACACACATATATACTTTAACCAAACCAAGATCTATAAATGGTTATCCTGGAAGTAGCAATTTGTTTAATCTTTCCTATATGGCATAATGGAAACAATGTTAGTGTTAACATGTAACACATGTATTAAGCATGTCCAAAAATAATTTAGGTATGCCAAAAATAAATTATTAAGATTTGTTCCTCACACCAGATCTGTACTTTGTAAAAAATTTTTTTTTTAATAAAAATAAATGTAAGACAATATTGTGTGTTAATAATTATTACAAGTCCCATCTATGTGATATAATTTATATGTGTGTTAGTATTGATAATAGGGAATTTCCTCTCTTTTTTTCTTTCCATAGTTTTACTCAATATGTGTATATATATATATATATATAGTCAATTCAATGTTTATTTCAAAGACTTCTTTTTTGCTGCGTGGTTCATTCAAGGACACTCAGGTGTAGATCAGAGATTGCTTCATGGATCACTTATCCTGAGGGAATAATAACAGTAGGTCCCTTGGGAATCTACCATACCTGTCTTCCCTAGAGGTCTCCCATCCAAGTACTAACCAAGCCCAATGGTGCTTAGCTTCCAAGATCAGACAAGATTGGGCGCTCCAACACAGGTATGACAGTAGATATTTATTGGGACATGCCGTATACCCTCCTGACCTGTTTTCCTCCATCTCGATCTTCTTATAGGAAGGGAGCTATTGAAATTCACATCAAATATAAATAAGAGCACCATTGAATTTCTGGATTTGATTCTATGTGGAGAAGGAAATAAAATCATTACCAAAAATTTTATAAAACAAGTAAACACCAACAGCTATCTACATTTTAAAAGTGGACATCTAAAAAGATGGAAGGAGAACATACCGTACTCACAATTTCATAGGATAAAACGAAATTGCAGTGAGGTACAAACATGTGATGAACAAATCCAGTTATACACTACTAGATTCTTAGAAAAAGAATATCCTCCTAAAGTCCTTTTGGAAGCTAAAGAGAGAATGAATAATATGGAGAGAGGTACGCTTTTGGATTACAAGGGTGTAGAAGAAAAAGAAAAAGAGAAAAACATCATTCCCTTCATAACAACATATAATGCACAGGAGAAAGACATCAAGCATTCACTCAATAAACACTGGAATATCCTTTTAATGGATCCAGTTTTGAAGGAAATCTTACCAGCTAGACCCCCCATAGTGTTCAGAAAATCAAGGAACCTTAAAGATGCTCTAGCACCTACCATGCTAAAGGATACCAACACTTTGACACGTAGCATCCTTCCCAGTTGTCCGGGGAGTTATAAATGTGGTAGATGTAATGTGTGCAAATACCTGCACCGAGAGAGAAAGAGCTTTAAGAATTCAGCGGGTAGTAAGGAATATAAAATTAAACAGCATCTCAACTGCAACTCAACTTCAGTGATTTACCTCTTGGAATGGTCATGTGGAACAAAATATGTGGGCAAGACGAAACGACCACTAAAACTTTGCATACAGCAACATATATACGGAATATTAAAAATAAGGTGGAGACGCATATGGTGTCAAGACATTTCAATTTATGTCATAAATCGGATCCGGATGATTTGACGTTTAAAGCAATAGAACATGTGGAATTGGGAGACAGAGGAGGAGACCTTGCAAACAAATTATCTAAACGGGAGATGTTTTGGATCCTTGAATTGGACACTATAACGCCTAGAGGATTCAACAATAACTATGAAATAGCTCCCTTCCTATAAGAAGATCGAGATGGAGGAAAACAGGTCAGGAGGGTATACAGCATGTCCCAATAATATCTGCTGTCATACCTGTGTTGGAGCGCCCAATCTCATCTGATCTTGGAAGCTAAGCACCATTGGGCTTGGTTAGTACTTGGACGGGAGACCTCTAGGGAAGACCAGGTATGGTAGATTCCCAAGGAACCTACTGTTATTATTCCCTCAGGATAAGTGATCCATGAAGCAATCTCTGAATGTCCATGAATGAACCATGCAGCAAAGAAGAAGTCTTTGAAATAAACATTGAATATATATATATATATATACACATACACACATATTGAGTGAAACTATGGAAAGAAAAAAGAGAGGAAATTCCCTATTATCAATACTAACACACATATAATTTATATCACATAGATGGGACTTGTAATAATTATTACGACACAATATTGTCTTACATTCATTCTTATTATAAAATTTTTTTTTTTTACTAAGTACAGATCTGGTGTGAAGAACAAATCTTAATAATTTATTTTTGGACATACCTAAATTATTTTTGGACATGCTTAATATATGTGTTACATGTTAACACTAACATTGTTTCCATTATGCCATATAGGAAAGATTAAACAAATTGCTACTTCCAGGATTAAGCGCCCTAATAGCAGATAGAAAGGAGTAGGAAGATGGCTGTGGAGATAGCGATCACTAGGAGTAGCAAGATGGCCGCGGGTGGAGACACCACTGAGATCATTAAGATGGATGCCGCCAGCGATGACCGTGGAGATTACGATTGCCAGGAGTAGCAAGATGGCCGCGGGTGGGGACACCAGTGAGAGCACTAAGATGGATACCGGCAGCTATGGGGAGTGACCAGGAAAGAGGAGACGTGAACATGTGATCGGATGCTCGAGTAGAGGAAGCAGACTGACCAGCCTATCACGGACAGCCAAGGATGGTGTGTAGCGCTGTATGCCAATTGGGCGAAAGTCACGTGAGATGGAGACAACTAATGGAAAGGAGCAGAGCGTACTGCACACTAAGTAAAGGGCGGAAGTGCCGCGGGAACTAAGGGCGGAAGTGACGCGATAAACCACAAACGGAGTAATACTCGATCTATTAAATATCTAAAGATCCAAAATTATATACATTTCTAGAAATATGATGATGTATATTAACAGTGTGGCTAATAAGAGAACAGTTCAATGAAAATATAACAACTATGACTCTTTAATAAGCTTATGCTAATCGGAAAACCGGAAGTGATGTCACTAACTATTCCTATCATTCCTTGTTTGTCCTTATTAGAGGGGGTATAAATATTGGATACCCCATAGGAGCCTTACTATCCCTTGAAGAAGTCCAGGATACGGACGAAACGCGTTGATGCTCCTGTTCTCTACCCATTCATGAACTTGCCATTTTTATCAGATAAGCTATATTTATCTTTTAAATCCTTATTTACTCTGATTTTTTATGGTATTTTTATATATATATATATATATATATATATATGTATATGTGTGTGCAATTGTTTTCTTGGTTTTTATGTATTTTATCCTTCATGTGGAAGGATATTATTGCTGTTTTTGATTAAAATTATTTTTTTTTAAACTTTTTTAATTGACTGGTTTGCACTTTCATATCTTTGCACTTTAATAATTAATGCACGGTTGCACATTCATATGAATTTGATTGATATTCATTTTGGTTACTTCATTGTTTGCAAGGTATCACCTAATGTATTATTTCTTGCACTGCAGCACTTTTTACACAGTCCACTAGTCACTTTAATACCGTTTTTGTATATATAAAGGTACATAAGCACATAAGGTGCTCTATTCCAGTTCTAATAGCTCTATATATATATTGTGATGACTTGAAGTAATTAGCTGGTGGATGGGTGTCAGTGGTGCAGTGTTTAAGGTTCTCAATCAGGTCCAACACAGCTTTCAGTTAAATAAATTGAATGGTGCTTTTCTTGTCAGCAAGAATCAAAAATGAAAAGAGACTAATAAACAGCCTAGCCCCTTTTTGTTTTTTAGGGCAACTACCTCACTTCTTTGCCCCTAACTATAATTGTGCAGCTAAATTGCAAACTTAGCATCAAAGTCCCAGTCCTGTCTCTGACAGGTATTCTCACAGGATCTGGCCTGCTCATGTTCAGGCTCCTGGCCTGCTTGCAGTCTCACAATCTGCTTCCAGCAGAGTAACATGCACAGTCTTTCTTGGTGGCCTTCCCTGTCTCCTACAAGTATAGGCTCTGGCTTCCTTAACTGCAGCTTAGCTGCTGCTTTGTCACACAGTCTTTTGGAGTTTTAGGGTTCTCCCTACCTCCTGTAGGTCTGAACCCGGCTTCCTAGCCACCAGTGGCTTCCCAGCACACACTGGTCTCCAACTGTAGTCCCAACTGGACTGGACACACAGGCCCCAGCCTGTCCTGACTGCAGAGTCTTGCAGACTGACTCTCTCTCACTACAGCCCATAGATGTGGCAAAGCTTAGTATTTCTACCCTGTGTGGGTGGATCTCTCATGCCCCACACAGAATCTGCTGCTCACAGGGCCATCTCTGCTGATACTGCCACATATCCCCTCCCCAGCTTGAAACCCCTGTGTTCAGCGACATGGGACGAGGCACTTTCATAACGATGTCCCTCTTCACTCTCCTCATGAGGGAAATCCACCGCATCCATGGTCATACAGTCTCTTGTGATCTCTGGGGGTCTCATCCTCCAAGTTCCAGAGTTTATCTTCCTCCTCACTTTTTTTCTACCTATATGGTACCTTTTGCATTCTTTGCTTTCTTTAGGCAGGACTTAAGGCTCATCCCTGGGTACCACGTCAGGCATTAAGAACCTGAAGTAACTTTACCCAAAGTGACACACTTCATCTTCATATTTGTCAACTGCATCAAAACCCAGCAAGCTATTTTCCTTGGAATCTTCTGGTTCAGACCAAGAACAGTTGCTTCTTTGTTTCTTTTTAACAGATAATTGCATTGAAACATCTTTAACCTTCAACCTTAATCCTTGTATTGGCTATTGGCATACTTAACTGGCAAATCCTTTTCTTTCAGAGAGCCACCCTCATCCTGAGAGACACCAGCATCACAACTTCCGGACCTTGGCTTTATATCAACAGTCCATGTACTGGCATTGCCACCCTCAGACTCCGGACTCTCATGTCCATGTAAGATACTTGAATCTTTGCTCCATTGATCTGCAGACTTTATCTCACGGTTTTGATGGCTATCTGCCACTTCATTAAGGCATATATCACTTGCATTTTCTTGTGCTCCCGCTTTTTGAGCCTTGAAAATGTGATGAACAACTTTCAAATGTTCCACCAGCACAGGATGAAGTTCACCTTCCACAGAGGTCTTTATTTTCAAATACTGTCTAGCAGGACTACTTGCTTCAAGCTTTATAATGTGAGACCACTCCACTTCCCCACAGACAAATTCAGCAGTATTGCAAGTTCCATCCTGCTTGCATGAAGGCATTGTTTCACATACAGGAGTATAACTCTTCACAAGACTCTCAGAATTAACTTTCTTTAAGGTTCTGCTTTGCACTGCAAAATGGTGTGATTGGGTCACATTCATATCACTCTGAACACACGGCAACAAGAGTCTCATCCTTTGAAGCAATCACGGTCTCTGTACATCCTGTACTTTTGCTTCACGGGCTTTGCGATCATCAACTGTATAAGTCACATCTTTTTTTTTTTTTTTTAATATTACATTTTTATTAATTTCCGGCACAAAAAAGTATACATAATAGAAACATACAATAAAAGCGTGCAAAAATATGGGAAAGAAAATAAAATAAAATTACCACACGGAAACAGAAACAAAAAAAAAACACATAAAGAGGTACATACAGTATTATAGTATCTTTAAATCACAATAAACACATTATTCAAAAATAAGAAATATAGCACAAATACTGAAATCGTATATTCATTTATTTATATTTTCCTACTTCTATAGTTTCCTTATAGTGCCCGATGCAATGGGCAACATTACTGTAAGATCTTATAAAGAAATTACAACATATCCAGCTTTGAAAAAAAAATTGCATTGTAATTGTTTTATTCATCCAATTTAGTTACCAAAGACATTTTTGTGGGACCGATAATCGGACCAAGCGAGCCAACGGATCATAGGATTAGAAACTGATGACGAGTATTGGACATCTGCTGTTTCGAATTCATAATGAGCCTGAATTTTATTTTCGATAGCTTGTATATTTGGAATAATTTTGGATTTCCATTGTTGGGCGATTAATAATTTAGTGGTAATAAGTATATGTCCCATTATATAACAGTCATTATTGGAAATAGGTCCATGATAAATGTGGAAAATTGCTAATAAAGGGTCAGGGTTTATAGAGATCTTCAAAACCTGTTCTATGAGATTAAACACTTGTGACCATAATGGACGTATCAAGGGGCACGACCAGAATATATGTGGAAGGGTGCCTACCCGGCCACAGTGTCGCCAACACTGATTAGAGACTGAGGGCCAGATCTTGTGCAGTTTCTCTGGGGTTAAGTACCATCTATGCAGAAGTTTATAGAATTGTTCTACATGGGATACACATTTCGAAAGTGTAAAGCAATTGCGGAAGACTGCCTGCCAGTCTTCTTCAGTCAACGAGCAGGACAGATTTGACTCCCATTTTACCAACGAGGCAAATTTAGAGGGTTTTTAGAGTCCATTAAAAGGGAATACCACCAGGCTATGCTACCTTGGAGGTAGCTGTCACCACTCTATCTTGCAAATATTTTGGAATCTTACTGACCTTATGAGGAGACTGTGTTGCATTAAACAACCAATGACGCAATTGAAGAAATTTTAAAGAAATCCCTTCCCGGAATAGAGAACTTCTCACATATCTGAGCAAAAGAGCTCAGAACGCCATCTGACGTTACATCGTCCAATGAAATCACCTCATTAGCTATCCAGTTATCAAAACGTAGGTTTGGGATCAGGGATGCGATTCCTTCATGCGATAGGTTAGTAGTGGGTAGGGTAAAGACATCTAATCTAGAAACCGCTTCTAGCCATGCTTTTCTAGAAGATAAGGTAGCTGTCAGGCTTCTAATACTTTTAAGGTTACTGATTTGAGGCAACCATAGAAAATCTACCAAAGGTAGCGGAGTGGCCACATCTCTCTCCAGAATAACCCATGTTTTTGGTTTATCCAATACGAACCAGTCTCCCACTTGACTCAGCAAACATGCCAATTGATATGTTTGTAGGTTTGGAAACGCCAATCCCCCTCCCCGTTTTGGCAAAGATAAAATGTTCCTAGCTACTCTAGGTCTCTTTCCCTTCCAAACATATGTTATAAACAGTGTATGAAATGTATCTAATATATATTTGGGAACCAGTATCGGAATTGTTCTAAAGAGGTACAAAAGTTTAGGAAGAAGCATCATTTTCAGTTCTGCAATACGTCCCAGCCACGATACCTCCTGCATCATCCAATCTTTCACTAATACAGACATCGAGCTCAATAGAGGGATGTAATTACTTGAAATTAAATTAGAAATTTGTGAGGTAATTTGGATTCCGAGGTATTTGAGGCTTCCTGTTTTCCACGCATATGAATAGGATGCTTTGAGAGAGGCAAGCATGGTTGGATGGACATTGATCGGGAGGGCTTCGGTTTTGGACGTGTTCAATTTATAGTATGATACATACGAATAACTCTCCAACACTGCTTGTAGTTTTGAGAAACTAAGAATAGGATGAGTAAGGGTTAATAACACATCATCTGCAAATAAGCTGATTTTATTATGTACTCCTGCGATAATAGGTCCGTGAATGTCCGATGTGGACCGGATAGATTCTGCTAAGGGCTCAATAGCCAGCGCAAATATTAGTGGGGATAATGGGCAGCCCTGGCGGGTGCCGTTTGATATATTAAATCCATTGGATAGCATACCATTAGAGGACACTCTGGCTGAGGGGTTGGAATACAGAGCCAATATAGAGGTAAGGGCTCTATCACCTATTCCGAAACGTTGCAGCACGGCTGCTAGAAATCCCCAATGAAGTCTATCGAAAGCCTTCTCTGCGTCCAGGGAGAGCACCACCAGTGGCTCATCTGAGTCAGAAAAGGCCTCAATCAAGTTGATTACTCGTCTGGTGTTGTCCGGGGCTTAGCGGCCCCGGAAAAACCCCACTTGATCTTGGTGAACCAGGGATAGTAGAAACACACTCAGCCTATTTGCAGTAAGTTTCGCGTATATTTTGATATCCGAGTTAAGTAATGCTATCGGCCGATAGTTTGAGACAAGTGAAGGATTCTTGCCTTGTTTGGGGAATGCCACTAGTCTAGCTTCCAACATTTCCGTGGGCAAAAATCCACACTCAGAAACTTCATTGAAAAGGTTCACCAAAGTGGGAGCCAGTAAATCTTTAAACTCTTTATAAAATTTAATAATGTACCCATCTGGGCCTGGGGCTTTGTCTAAAGGCAGAGAGTATATCACCCCCGCAACCTCTTCTATTGACCACGGCTCACTCAGGGAAGCAGCAGAAGCGTCATCTAAAGAAGGGAGCCGAATGGAGTTTAAGAATTTATCTATATCTGCTAAGGCAGGTTGGGAAATAAGAGGATCATCTTTTAAATTATATAGTTTAGAGTAGTAATCAGCGAAAGCATTTGCTATATCTGTAGGATCAGTTACCTTAGCTCCGTTGGAGTTATAGATCATTCTAATCCGTTCCTTAGCTATTTTGCCCCTTAATTTCCGGGCCAACATTCTTCCCGCTCTGTCACTTTGAGTATAATATTTCTGTTTCAATTTAAATAAATTCTTATGTACCCTCCCTAAAACTAACACATTCCACTCCTCTCTGGCTTTTAATAAGTCCCTGTAGATCTCATCATTAAGAGGTGAATTTTTATGTTTGGTATCCAGGTCAACCAATTTTGCTTCCAAATCTGATTGGGTCTTAATAGTGGTTTTTCTAAGTCTCGCTGCCGCCTGTATTGCCGAGGCTCTTACCACCGCCTTTAGGGTGCACCAATGGTTAAACAAGGAGGTTTCCTCAGGATTATTTGTTTCCATGTACATTGTAAGAGAGTCGTGGATGGCCTGTCTAGCTATGGAATTAGTTAATAGGTGGTCGCCAAGGCTCCAAGGTCTAAATGGAGTCTTGTAAGGTTCAGCCTTCCAGTGTATTACAAGGGCCGAGTGGTCTGACCATGCAACAGGTAAAATTATAGCTTTCCTGATTTCCCGCATTGTCCATTTATCTGACAATGCCAGGTCAATCCTTGAATAGGATCGGTGTACATGGGAGTAGAATGTGTAGTCTCTGGACGTAGGGTTTTTTGCTCTACATATATCATATATGTCATATTCTGATATTATTCTGTTAAATACTTTAGAGTGGTTTAGAGTCTGTTGTGGATGTAATTTACTAGTAGGTATAGATTTATCTAGAGATGGGTCTAGATTCTAGAACCATATTGAAGTCTCCTAATAAAATAACCGGTCCCTTACTGTGTTTTTGGAGTATGACACAAAATTTCCTAAAAAATACTGTTTGTTTGGAATTTGGGGCATATATTGTAGCAATTGTAACTGTCCTGTTCTCTAGTTGTCCTATCAGGATAATATATCGTCCTTTAGGGTCTACTATTTGGTCATCTAATTTAAATTGGCAGGAGCTGGCAATTAGTATAGCGACTCCAGCTTTTTTTTGTGGGCCATTGGACAAATATGATTGGGGGTAGTAGGAGTTTGTGAATTTCGGGGGGAGCCGAACATATAAAATGAGTCTCCTGAACCGCAACTATATGAGCTTTATGTTTATGGAAAAAGTGAAGGGCCAGTCGCCTCTCATTGGGCGAGTTTAGCCCCTTAACATTCAAAGATAATAGATTAACCATTGTAATATTGCACAACAGCGATAACTGATGCTATAAATTACATAAAAAAATAACTGGTCTGTGTATGTAGTACCTTTAAAATAATTAAAAAAATACAATAATAGAATACTCGATACACATTGTATACAAGTGGATAAACGGCTATAGAAATAAAACTAAATAAAAACATAAATGAGGAAAGGATAGCACCTTATAGGAGCTATTTGGGACCACCTCCTGAGGCGGTACATAGTAAGCATGTGGGGGGTAGCGGCCACCCCCTCCGCTCCAATTCTAACAATATGAACTAGATATTGACCTATAACATCCATTAAGAGAAATAAGCATTTTTTTGTTTTTTTAAATATTTTACCAACTATTCCGACATCATCGGAACATACTGAATAGAGAGATGAAATAAGTTACACAGATACTATACATTTTGGGCATTGTAAGCAACTCAAAATGAAAACCTGCAATATGAGATGGGTTGAGAGCACATCGACTGTAATTAAGTCCATTCACGATCAATCCTCGGGCTTTTGACCAGCGACGCTGAGATATCCTCCAGATTCCAAGAGATCAGTAGCTGGATACCATCCTCCGGTGTTAATACAGCTGTGGTTGATCCATTTCGAGCAATCAGCAATTTGGTCGGAAAGCCCCACCGGTAAGAGATATTAGCTTGTCGAACAGCTCTTGTAACCGGATAAAAGGATCTACGTTTAGCTAGTGTGGATGCTGATAAATCTCCATAAATTTGAAGGTTGCCCAGAATAGGACCTGCAGTGTCAGAGGACCTAGCTGCGCGTAGTACAGCTTCTTTTATATGAAAATAGTGCATTCGCATGAGTGTATCTCTGGATGATCCCTCTGGGGCATTTCTGGATTTAGGTAATCGGTGGATCCGGTCTATCAAAAAGTCAGTAATGGTAGTAGTAGGGAGCAACCTTGAAAACAAATCAGTGGCGTATTGTTTGAGATCTGAATTTGTTACAGACTCTGGGATACCTCTGATTTTGACATTGTTACGTCGAGATCTGTCCTCTAGGTCGCCCACTTTATCTCTCAGGGAAGTCACTTCATATTGAAGTTGTTCATGCAGAGTTATCAGGTCATTGTGGGACTTAACAACTTCTTCGAATTTATTCTCTAGATGATCTGTTCGTTCTCCTAGACCAGCGGTTTTCAACCGGTGTGCCGCGGCACACTAGTGTGCCGTGGCCGGTTGTGAAGTGTGCCGCAGGGCTGTCAGAGCCACCGGGCACATTTTACTGTACTTCAGCATCCCGGGCCGCTGAGCTCCTCTGGGAGACTCAGGTGCGACCGGGTAGTGACCTGCAAAGATGCGGCGGCGTGACATCACGCAACACCCTGCGCCAATCAGCCAGCCCGCGCTCTGTCCAGACAGGCTCTGCAGCCTGCCTGGAAGCCCGCCCACACGCGATCCTGCTGCAGTGTGAGTGACAAGGGGGGAAGAAATGTGGGTTTTGTGGGGACCAGACATTTTTTCTTCTTCATGGGTACCAGCCATAGTTTATTTTTTCATGGGAACCAGTCATGTCACTTTTTCAGTGAGAACCAGCCATATGTTATCCAGCCATATATTTGCCTATTTAGTGGGGAACAATGGCCCTGATTCAGAGCCGGACGCTCTGACCAGAGCGCTCGCTCTGAATCAGGGTCCACCTGCATAATTATGGAGCGTCCTCCTGGACGCTCGTATAGCTGTGGGTCACCACCCACAGCATATACGAGCGTGCAGGTTGATGGTCGCGATGGTCTTGACCATCGCCACTGCGAGCTGAAGCCTGCGGTTGAGTTTCTCAACCGCAAGGCCCGGAGTGATTTTGGCTCTATCAGAGCCAAAATCACTCCCACTGACATCACTAGTGATGTCAGTGGGGCCGGCTTCTGACGGTAGGCGTTCCCTTGGGAACGCCCCCGTCTGGGAGGCACGCCCCCGGCACGCCCACCAAAGGGGGCGTGCTGTCAATCAACATCGACAGCACGCCCCCTTTGATCAGACACAACGAGCGAAGGAAAGTCCTTCGCTCGTCGCGTCTCGCGCATGCGCACGACGGAGCTCCCTCAGTCGTGCGCTTGCGCAGTGCACACCATCGACCCACTTGCGAGCGGACAGCCGCTCGTGAGTGGGTCTGAATCAGGCCCAATGTGTTTTGTTTTGTTTTTTGTTTCTGTGGGGCCAGCCATAGGTTTCTTTTTCTGTGGGGAGCAATTCTGTGGGGCGCAATGTGGTATGGTTGTTTTTTTTGTGGGGAGCAATGTGTTTTTTTTTTTCTGTTAGGCCAGCCAATGGGATTGTTTTATTCTTGTGGGGGGCCAATGTAGTGTGTTTTTTATTCTTGTGGGGGCCAATGTAGTGTGTTTTGTTCCTGTGGGAACTAATGTAGTGTGTTTTTTCATAGTCCGCGCACACCGCATCGCCGGATAGTGTGCCTTGGCAATTTTAAAATCTTGTGTAGTGTGCCGCGAGTTAAAAAAGGTTGAAAATCACTGTCCTAGACTATCCACCGATTGTTGGCAGGACTGGAGTGCAGACTTAAATTCCAGGGAAATGTCTGATTTAAAGGACGCCAAGAGAAGTTTCATGGATCCCACTGTTAGGGGGGCGTCGTCACCCAATGAGTCCCCAGAACCGGAGGGCAATACAGAGGGTTTTGTAACCTGATCAGTGGAATTCGTCGGTTTAACTCCCTTGTCAATGGGGTGCTGTTTAGGTCCTTGTGCGGGAGATGGCAATTTAAAGAAACTCACTGGCGGAACCTTTGCAGGATCTTTCTGACGTTTGGGAGCCATCGTTACCACTTCAATTCTCCCTTTTTCTTTAAACACTGGAGAGTTGGTATCAGTTGAAATTAAAACATCAATCCGCACTACATCTGAGCTTTTGTTGAGAGATTATTACCCTCCACTTAGCGTAGTAGTGAGCTTTATATAATATTCAATGAAATTCCCAGCACCAGATATAAACTTCTAGGAAATGCAGCAAAGATATTAAGAGTGTAATGAGACTGAGCTTCCACAAGGTGGAGCCAAAGCACTAGTAGTAGTGAAGAAGTAAGACTTTTCTTCCCCCTGTAATATTGTATGGAGAGGTATCCAGAGATACCACAGCTGCCCCTGCGGTACTCACACTTATGTTTCCAGGGAGTTTGAACAAGAGCGCAGATCAGGACTGATCTCCTGCTGTGACGTCACCCGCTTCAGTCCCCAGAGATTGCCGTTTCCCGGCCGGTTGGTAAGAGGGAGGTCACGCTGCAGAGGAACAGATGGAGCTCATCCAAGGGTCAGAGCGGGTAGGTGAAGGGGTGCGATGAGTGAGGAGTGGACCCGGTGTTCTCCGCTGCGGGTCCCTTGTCGATGCGCTCCCGTCCACGGCCGCGGCGTTCAGGCGCTATGGTGGGCAAAATTGAGGCCCCGGCTTGGTCCCTGGCGACAGGCCACAGCCTGCAACGGCGTGATTTCACGTCGCCCGGCTCCGTGTACCTCGCCACCAGTTAGGGCTAGTGAGGGGGATTCGGGTGTTCAGCTCCCTTTTTGTGGGCAAATGGCGGAAATTTGCGGTGGTTTCCCCCGGAGCTCTAAAACCCACGTCCAGCTCCTTTTGCTGCTAGGCCATGCCCCAGTACGTCACATCTTTATCAGTGGCGTAACTACCGCCCCCGCAGACCCCACGGTGGCTTGGGGGGCGGGGGCTTGTGGGGCGATGTGGCTGCAGATTCCATGCGGACTAGCCGTCCGCATGGAATCTGCAGAAAATGGCCCTCCAAAAATGGCCGCCACCTATGAGGAGACAGATGCTAGAGGTCCTACTGGACCTCTAGCATCTGTTAGTCATGCAGGCAGGGCGGTAGTGCGGACCACACATAAGTGCCGTCCACACTACACTAGTATAACAAACACACAGCCGCCAGCGCCGGCAGCTGTGTGTTTGTTTTAGCAGCCGATGAGAGTCAGACAGACTCTCATTGGCTGCTTGTCTTGCGCCCACTGCCGGAGCCGGGCTCTTCCGGCTCCCGCAGTGGGTGATGATGGGAGAGATGTCATGCCCGGGAGGACGCCGGACGGGGGAGCCGATGCCAGAGTGTTGATCAAGGTAAGTAGATTTTGTGTGTCTGTCTGTCTGGCAGGGGGTTGGGGGGGAAGTTGTTTACTACTACTGGGGGCATTGCTGGGGGGGTTGTTTACTACTACTACTACTACTGGAGGCATTGCTGGGAGGGAGGACTATTACTGGGGGCATTGCTGGGGGGGGTTGTTTACTACTACTGGGGGCATTGCTGGGAGGGAGGTCTACTACTGGGGGCATTGCTGGGGTGGACTACTACTGGGGGCATTGCTGGGGGGGAATATTACTGGGGCATTGCTGGGGGGGACTACTACTGGGGGCATTGCTGGGGTGGAACTACTACTGGGGACATTGCTGGTGGGGGGGACTACTACTGGGGGCATTGCTGGGGGGGACTACTACTGGAGGCACTGGTGGGACCACTACTGGAGGCACTGGTGGGACCACTGCACTGGTGGGACCACTACTACTGGGGGCATTGCTGGGGGAGGACTACTACTACTGGGTGCACTGCTGGGGGGTTAGTACTGGGATCACTATTTAAGGGGGTCTACTACTGAGGGCATTATATAAGGGGCACTGCATAGGGGGATGACTACCTGGGGCACTGCATAGGGGGACCACTTCTGGGGGCACTGTATAAGGGGCACTACTGTATACTGTAAACTGTCTAGGGGGGGTGGGAGCACATTTTTTACTTTTGCACTGGGGGCCAAATTGCGTATAAATGGCTTTTTAATTATATTACCAATATGCCGAGGGGTGGGGGGTGACAGATAATTTTTTGGCAGGAGGGAGTAAAATTTATAGTTACGCCACTGATCTTTATCATCAACTTCAGACACGGTTTTGCAATCTGGACCTGTGTCCCTTTTGGAAGACTTCACACCCCCAGCTATCACTGTAAGCTGAAAGACACCAAGGAATTTCATCCACTTTTACAAGACAGTCTTTTAGGGAGTTTTCCAACTCTGATACTTCTGTCCCTTCTTGTACACTGTGACATTTAATGGGGACATCTTCTTTGTCAAATTGCTGCTGACAAACATCATTCTTCTGGAACATCTTACTTTGTTTAAGCATCTCACTGTTCGTCCGCTGCTCATCACACAAGACACTCTAAACCAGTAACATATCACTCTACCCGCCAGCCTTTCCAGGATCAATCTGTAACAATTGCTGCTTATGTTTATGTACTTCTGCCACACTGGATTCAGCAAAGACACCAGATGCCATTTTGGGTCCAGAATCCAACTTCAGAATGTTATTTAACTTCTTTTCCTCTTCTGATTTTCCCACTACAATGTTGAACACTTTTTCTGAGCTGCAGAGAGCTGCTCATCCAGCTGGGCAATTTTTGCCACGGCGCCTTCCAACTTGCTCTCAGATTGCAGCAGATTGCTCTCCACAACTTCAAATTCAGCAAGTCTCAACTTTTGTACAATTATTTCAGACTCTGCTGCAAATGGCCACATTTAATTCACATTGCAACTCTAGCTCTTTGTTATTCCTCTCCATTTGGAATCGTTGCAACTGGTTCTGTGTACTTAGCAGACATTTCTCAAGGTTCTCACTCTGTTCTTGCAACGTCCAAGCCCTGCCATGGGCAAGGTTAAGCTCTCTCTCTCCAAAGATTCACTTTGCTCTGTGTCTTTATGCAGACTTTCCTCCAGGAATACATTTCTTTCCGTCTGACATTCTGAAACTGCTCTAGCTGCAGCTAAATTGGATTGGAGAGTTTGTACTTGCTCCTTACAGCTGACTTCAAGACGGACAATCTCCATCTCTTTTTCTTCATGGTCTATTTCCGAATGAGCGCGAATCTGCAGCATCTGGAGATACTTCTCTTTTACTTCACAAAACTTTTCAGCCAGAGAACTTTTCTCCAATTCACAATCTTTCAGCTTTACTTGTGTGGACACAATTAAAGAGTCTTTTTTTTTTTAACACCAGAGTCAGATTCGCCACTTTCACTGGCATGTGCTCTGCATCACTCTGATGTCTCTGGACACATTTTTTCAATTTGTCCACTTCCTGTTGTAGTACCACACACTTTTGCTGCAATTCAACAGCATCTTGCTCTAATATTTCATTCTTTGCTAGCATCCCATCATTCTCATACTTTGGGCTCTATTTATTAACATTATTTTTACTAAAATAAAGTGAAAAGGGTGTTTTCACACCCTTTTCACATTATTTTAGTTTCACCTGTAGTTATTACAGGGCAATTGGAGTAGAATTAGTAAAATTGTACTCCAATCCCCAGTATCACTTATTTTTAGTAAAGCAAATCGCATTTCCCATAATTGTAATGGGAAATGTGATCTGTGTGCAAGTTACTAAAAATAAATTGTAAAAAAATACCGGGGGAAGCCCTGTGATAATAACGCCACCTGGAGGTGGTGTTATCCAGGGTCTCACCCGGTTACTGGGCTCCCACTCTGCTCTAACGGGGAGAGCAGATGCGGGAGCCGGTACCAGTAATCAGCTATGTGGTCTAATCAGACCGCAAGCTGATTGCTGTAAAAAAAAGAAAAAAAAAATTTAATATTTTTTTTTTACTTACCTGAATCCAGGGACCGGTGATCGGGCCTCCGGTGATGGCTCCTCTCCGGTCAGCTGGTCTCCCACACTGCACTGGGGCCCGGTCATCAGGTGATCGGGCCCCAGTGCAGTATGGGAGATCACCTGATCGGGAAGCCCGGAGAAGACCACCGGAGGCCAGGAGGATGCAGGTAAGTGTAATGAAGGGAGGGGGGGTCGCGGGGGGGAGGAGGGGTTGCGGGGGTCCACGATCATGGGGGGCGGGGCTTAGCGCCGGGGGGCGGGGCTTAGCATCGGTGGGGGGGTAGTAGCGGTGGTCGGTCGGCGCATGCTCGGGCTCTTAGTCGCGGTATTTTTTCCGAAAATACCGCGACTAGAGTGCGGATGGGATCCGCAGGGACAGAGCTTTATCGCAAGCTCTGTCCTTGCAAGGGATTTATAGTAAATTCCTGTGATATTGCCTGAATTCGCAATGCGAATTCACTCGGTAATATCACACTACAATCCGCATTCAATATGCGGATTGTAGTAAATAGAGCCCTTTGTAACACATTTGAATGCTCTAGCCTCCTCAAGGCGTTCAGACACAGCTGCCAATTTGAGGTCTGTTTCTTTAAGAACTTCAAGTATTTTTTTTCTTCCTCCTGCTCAAATGCTATTTTCAAAGAGGACAACTCACTCTGGGCTCTATTTATTAACATTATTTTGACTAAAATAAAGTGAAAGAGGGTGTTTTCACACCCTTTTCACATTATTTTAGTATCATCTATAGTTATTACAGGGCAATTGGAGTAGAATTCGTAAAATTCTACTCCAACCCCTAAGTACCACTTATTTTTAGTAATCAGATCACATTTCCCATAATTGTAATGGGAAATGTGATCTGACCAAAGTTACTAAAAATAAATTGTAAAAAAAATATCAGGGAAAGCCCTGTGATAATAACGCCACCTGGAGGTGGCGTTATCCAGGGTCTCCCCCGGTTACTGGACTCCTGCCCTGCTCTAACAGGGAGAGCAGAGCCGGGAGCCAGTCCCAGTGATCAGCTGTGTGGTCTAAACAGACCGCAAGCTGATCACTGCAAAAAAAAAATAAAACTAGTAAAAAAAAAAAATTTACTTACCTGACTCCAGGGACCGGTGATCGGGCCTCCGGTGATGACTCCCCTCCGGTCAGCTGGTCTCCCATAGTGCACTGCTGCCCGGTCATCAGGTGATCGGGTCCCAGTGCAGTATGGGAGATCACAGAAAAAAGGGATTTGCCCCCCAGCACACTGCAGCAAAAACAATACTTAAATCCTATATGATAATAGAGATTCAGAGGTATTAGTTACATACATTTGCAAATATATGAATAAGCGCCAGGCCAATCATCAAGGCTCCTCTATACTGGCGTCCCTAACATTAAGGGGTTCACGTCCGAGAAGCAAGGCACCCCAAAAAATTCCAGCCAAGAAATTCCAGCCAGGGCATCACACGAAAAAGGGAAAAAAGGTGATAGTGAAGTGTAAAGAATAGATGTGTAAAGATAAATCAATAAGTGTTAATGAAATGAGAGAGAATTAAAATGACATAAATAATATACAAACAAATAGAGAAGTGTTAAAAGTATTCTATGTGAATTAAGTGGTGATGCCATGAGAAAGGTCCAGCCAGAACCCCCCCAGGGGCCCCACTCCCAAACGCTCACCCCAAAATAATTATTGCTACATAATGGTAGCACCCACTCTGGGTCATATAATCACAATTAGTGTACTACATGATAACAGCACATATATAAGCTGAGAGCTAACTTACCTTGGAGGTACCCCAAAAAACCTCCACATGGCACTACAAGGATCAGCACATCCTCCTAATGCTGACTCCCTTCATGCTTCTCCAAACTGCAAAACAATATGGTAGTTGCTCAAATCAGCTTAATTGCATACCACAGGTGCTTGTAAAGGGCGGGGTTTACACTGAACACAGAAAAAAGGGATTTGCCCCCCAGCACACTGCAGCAAAAACAATACTTAAATCCTATATGATAACAAAGATTCAGAGGTATTAGTTACATACATTTGCAAATATATGAATAAGCGCCAGGCCAATCGTCAAGGCTCCTCTATACTGGCGTCCCTAACATTAAGGGGTTCACGTCCGAGAAGCAAGGCACCCCAAAAAATTCCAGCCAAGAACCATCCCCAGGGCATCACACGAAAAAGGGAAAAAAGGTGATAGTGAAGTGTAACATGAGAAAGGTCCAGCCAGAACACTTCACTATCACCTTTTTTCCCTTTTTCGTGTGATGCCCTGGGGATGGTTCTTGGCTGGAATTTTTTGGGGTGCCTTGCTTCTCGGACGTGAACCCCTTAATGTTAGGGATGCCAGTATAGAGGAGCCTTGACGATTGGCCTGGCGCTTATTCATATATTTGCAAATGTATGTAAATAATACCTATGAATCTCTATTATCATATAGGATTTAAGTATTGTTTTGCTGCAGTGTGCTGGGGGGCAAATCCCTTTTTTCTGTGTTCAGTGTAAACCCCGCCCTTTACAAGCACCTGTGGTATGCAATTAAGCTGATTTGAGCAACTACCATATTGTTTTGCAGTATGGGAGATCACCTGACCGGAGGCATGGAGAACTTCACCGGAGGTCCGGATCATGCAGGTAAGTGCAATTAAGGGAGGGGGTGTCGCGGGGGGTCCGTGATAGCAGGGGGCGGGGCTTAGCACCGGGGGTAGCAGCGGAGGCCGGTCGGCGCATGCGCGGACACTTTGTCAAGGTATTTTTGCGAAAATACCGTGATAAGGCTCTGAAGGGGATTCGCAGGGACAGAGCTTTATCGCAAGCTCTGTCCCTGCAAGGGATTTGTAGTAAGGCCCTGTGATATTGCCTGAATTCGCAATGTGAATTCAGTCGTTAATATCACTCTACAATCTGCATTCGATATGCGGATTGTAGTAAATAGAGCACTCTGTAACATATTTTTAATTTGCGCATGCAGAAGCTTCTCTTTCTTTGACTTTTCCTCTAAGTCACATATCTGGACACAATAGCACACACTGACAATTTAATCTGCTTTAACAATTAAAATCTCTTTTTCTGGAACATTACTTGGAGCATCAGCATTTTGACAAGATTGACCACAGAGGATTTCAAACAGCTTTAAATCACTTCCTTTTAACAGACTTTCATATTTAGACCTGACGCTCCAGTCCTGGATTTGCATCCCTCCAACTTGAGACTGAACTTTTGTAGCAGACATTCTGCCTTTAACATATTTCTTTTTATTTCCCATAAATCTTGGCACAAAATACACAGGAACAACTTGCTTTTTTTTCACTATATCACACTTTGGTCCGTATTCAATTTGAGGCGAAATGTCGGAATGATGATGTAATTTTCGCCTATTTAAATTATCCCCGTAGTCAATTACACTGACTTTTCGCTGGTTCGAAAAGTCAATGTAAAAAAACGGGGATAAATATACTCCAGCCTTTAGCTGGCGAAAAAAACTGCAGGATTGGGGTTTAGGGGTGCAGCCTTAAAAAATTAGCCTGCACCCTTGGGAATGCCCCCTTTTAACGATCTGTGTCAAAAAAAGTTTTTTCAAAAAATAGGGACACCCCACAAAAATGTGTTCAATTTTGGGGTAAAAATAAAATAAAATAGGGAACACACTTCTAAATTAGCGGAATGGAGTCCAGAGGGGTTCCCTTATATGCGGCAGGTGTTTTCTTCATTGCGATAGTAGCGGCAGGTGCATTTTTGCAGAATTTTTAAAAATCATTTATGGGACTTAAAAATATGCTTGCACCCATTTTCAAGTACCCCAAATTTGATGGGCATAGTTATTTTTCCCAAAAAAAACATTCTAAATGCTTTTCTGCATCACCTTCTTCCAAGCCGCATTTATGCACCTGCCGCGAATATTTTAAAACCGGACTTTCTTCTGCAAGCAAAAACGGGGATACCCATAGTGATCCCCCAGGTCTGGACATCTTTAGGGGGGGGTCCTACAATTATTTCCCAAAAATTCCCATTTTTCTTCGCCGATCAAAGTTTCGCCGGTTCCCGATTTTGTGTACTTTGCAGTTTAATACGGGGAATAGCAGGCGCGCGCGCGATACTTTTCCGCCTGGAAAATAGGCGAAGGAGGCGAAAAGTCCAGCAGGTGAAAAGTCTGGACTTTTCGCTTCAAATTGAATACGGGCCTTTGCCTTCAAAAGTATTTTCAACACAGCAAAACATCTTTCTTCATGTGACACTACAATTACCAGCATGTATCAAGCAGTCTCAACAGCCTTTCAAGAGAAATCTCTGCTCCACACCACACTTGATTAGCCACACCTGACTTAACGAGCTTGAGCATTTCAGCTGAATAAACCGCACAATTTCTTTTAACTCTTCCAATGCTGCAAAAAATCCAAATGCTTTGCCTTTTCCTGCAGGAATTTCAACACGTGTGCACATTTCTCTTCACAGACACAATATATATTTCAGAGCTGGCAATTAACCAAAAATATGCGTGTGTCATAATGGTTTTCCATAAACTGCAGGCAATTTGCAGATAAACAATACTCCATAATGACTTATCTTCACTCACCAGTCTATTGAGCATTGCACTGTTGAGTACACTATGCAGTCGCAGTCGCTGTACACATCTGTTAGCTGCTGTATTCCACCTTTTCTTTGCAGATCTGTCTAGCGTAGACCTTTCTGCCCGCATTCTCCACCATATTTTAATGACTTGGGGTAATTAGCTGGTAGATGGGTGTCAGTGGTGCAGTGTTTAAGGTGCTCAATCAGGATCCAACACAGCTTTCAGTTAAATAAATTGAATGGTACTTTACTTGTCAGCAAAATCAAAAATGAAAAGAAAATAATAAACAGCCTAGCCCCTTTTAAGGGCAACTATCTTACTTCTTCGCCCTAACTATAATTGTACAGCTAATCTGCAAACACAGTCTCTCAGCGTGAAAGTCCGTGTCCTGTCTCTGACAGGCATTCTCACAGGCTCCGGCCTGCTCACATTCAGGCTCCTGGCCTGCTTGCAGCCTCACAATCTGCTTCCAGCTGTAGTCCCACCTGGACTGGACACACAGGTCCCAGCATGTCCTGACTGTAGAGTCTAACAGACTGACTCTCTCACTACAGCTAGGTGTGGCAAAGCTTAAAATTTCTACCCTGTGTGGGCGGATCTCTCCTGCCCCACACAAAATTTGCTGCTCACCAGCACCATCTCTGGTGATACTGCCACAATATCTATCTATCTATCTATCTATCTATCTATCTATCTATCTATCTATCTATCTATCTATCTATCTATCTATATACATCCACAATCTGCAGGCACTCAGACCCAAAAAAGTTTCAACTTCCTCCGGTGCACAAATATATTAGAAATAACAGATCCAAGAAAAAACGGCACTAAGAGATTTCAATGGAATAACAGGTAACGTGTATTCCCACTGTGAAGCATGGAGGAGGAGGTGTGATGGTGTGGGGGTGCTTTGCTGGTGACACTGTTGGTGATTTATTCAAAATTCAAGGCACACTTAACCAGCATGGTTACCACAGCATTCTGCAGCGCCATGCCATCCCATCTGGTTTGCGCTTACTGGGATCATCATTTGTTTTTCAACAAGACAATGACCCCAAACACAGGCTATGTAAGGGCTACTTGACCAAGAAGGAAAGTGATGGAGTGCTGCGTCAGATGACCTGGCCTCCACAATCACCCGACCTTAACCCAATTGAGCTGGTTTGGGATGAGTTGGACCGCAGAGTGAAGGAAAAGCAGCCAACAAGTGCTCAGCACCTCTGGGAACTCCTTCAAGACTGTTGGAAATCCATTCCAGGAGACTACCTCATGAAGCTGATTGAGAGAATGCCAAGAGTGTACAAATCTGTCATCCAAGCAAAAGGGGGCTACTTAGAGGAATCTAAAATATAAAACATATTTTGATTTGTTTAACACTTTATTGTTTACAACATAATTCCATATGTGTTCTTTTATAGTTTTGATGTCTTCGGTATTAATCTATTATGTTGAAAATAATTTAAATAAACAAAAACCATTGAATGAGAAGGTGTGTCCAAACTTTTGGCTTGTACTGTATATATACAGTATATATATATGTAGTCTGCATACCGCTGTTACACCCACTTGTCCTAAGAACTGGTTAAGCTTAATCACATGTGGATAAAGCACCTACAACTACATTACATACTAAACACCACATGCATCTTGGCTAAGCATATTATACCCTGGTTTAATTAGTGTCTGGAGGACTACTGCTATTAGGTTATGGGCCCAGTAACCATATGCTAGCAGATACCATCACCCCAGACTAAACATCTCTCTAATTACCAAGTTAACACAAGTGGAATCAGGTATCATGTGCATGAATTTGACTGCCAAAAAGTCCAGATACCCTTGGTGTTGAACACGCCGATACCAAGATCAGAAAGACTTGCAGACAACATGGAATAAGAGGATCTGAGTAAGTACAGTACAGGGAGCAGCATGAGTTTTGAAAAGAAGGCAGGTGCTGAAAACTACACTACATGGAAGTTTGCCATGGAGATGCAGTTGAAGCAGGAGAAGTTGTGCAAGGTCACTAGTAATACCGGTGACAATACAAATCTTGAAGATGTGGACAGAGCTATGGGGACAATTGGTCCTGCAGTGGAATCAAATGTTTATTCTATAGTCCACGGGAAAGCTTCAGCATATGATATGTGGGTAACTCTGCAAATGGCTTGCGAAGATAAAGGCTTAATGAGAATTAACCTGAGGTGCACATTGTGTACAACAAAGATTAGTGTTTGTAAGAATGAACTAGTGCATAGACAGAATGTTATTAATTTCTCAGCGCTTGATTTTAGTTGGTATCACAGTTGATGATGAAGAGGTTGCTGTGGCAATGCTGCAAAACCTTACGCAGGAGTACGACTTCTTAATAGTAATAGCATTAGAGTCGATTACTAGAAGCTAACAGACTGTATGTGCTAATTGATTGCAGTTTCAACAGCACATACCTACAGAAACAAATACTTAGAATTATATTCTGTTGTCTAAGAGTTTAAAGCTCAAAATGTTTAACTCAGATGTTTCAAGAGTCACAAGTTGGGACATAAGGCATCTCATTACTTAAGTGTGAAATCTCCTCCATTCTTAAAAAAAAATATCCTTGATCCTAACACTGTCTCTAACTACCAACCCATTTCTCTTCTCACTTTTGTCTCCAAACTCCTTGAGCGGATTGTCTACAACTGCCTTACTGCCTTTCTCTCCCCTTACTCCCTGCTTGACCCATTTTAGTCTGTTTTTTTTCCTCTCCACTCCACAAAAACTGCCCTCATGAAAGTCAGCAATGACCTCCTTGCTGCCAAATCCAAGGGTCACTATTCTCTGCTTATTATCCTGGATCTCTCTGCTGCTTTTGTCACTGTGGATCACGGTCTCCTTCTGCAAATCCTTCACTCGCTCAGCCTACATGATACTGCCATCTCCTGGCTGTCCTCCTATCTCTCTGACTGTTCTTTCTTCATCTCCATTCATGACTCTACTTCCCCACACTTCCACTACCAGTTGGTGTTCCCCAAGTTTCTGTTCTTGGACCTCTCCCTTTCTCCCTTTTCTCTGCTCTTTTGGCCTCCAATATTATTTCTTTTTTTTGCAAGTAAAATTTATTGAGATTTTAGTTTATAAACAAATACAGCATCATGACATAATAGTCATCAACCATGGCAATAAACAAAACAAAATAGCCAAAACAGTACAATATATATATGGCTTAAGAAAATCCAAAAACAAACATTGGCACAGTGACATCAACAACAACAAAGAATAAAAATATTAGTCAGGAAAACTGCCAAACATAAATAGTATAACCTTGCATAGTTTAAACAGTCTATGATGAAAAAAATAATCACCCAATATAAGAAAAGAAAAATAAAGTGATAGAGAAAGAGAGAAAGCAATATAGGAGGAGGGAAGAGAGAGAAGGGAAAAGGGTATCCACCGGAGACCCAATGACCAAAAAAAAAACTAGATAAAAGATTACTAAGGGAGAATGGTAATTGTAATTACAATTATATTTGTAAGGCTCCTATCAAGGATTTGTAGCTAGGAGACTCGCAAAATTCTGGCCAGGAAAACATACCTTCAGGTAGTACTAAAACTTATCAGCAGAAGACATTATAATATCATCCATTGAACGATACAGTTCAATCCTTTGGAACCAATCTATGATAGTTGAGGAGGTAGATTTCCATCACACGGGAACTACAGCCTTGGTAGCACTATTAAGATATTTCAAAAGGGAATTTTTATATACAGATAAGGGCATGGTAAGCAATGGTAAGCAAGAGCCAAAATTCGGGCCCATCTTATCCGGGCCCATAATTTCCTGAGTGACTGAAACCACCCCGTCCCAAACAACTGCTGGACAAGACCACCAAAGATGGAGGGGAGTGTCCAGATCTGTGCCACATTTCCAGCAGCACGCCAACACCCCCTGGTACATTCTAGACAAGACAGATGGACAATGGTACCAACGAGAAATTGCTTTAAAATGAGTCTCAATAGTTAGTACGTTGGTAGAGCTACTCCAAGATTTCTCAAAAATAGATGACCATTGGGTATCGCTAATTTCAGTACCAACCTCTACCTCACATTTTTTAGTAAATTTTGGCAATGTAGAAAAGTGATTTTCAATCAGTAGTGTATATAAAGTGGATACAACTTTGGTGGGAGAGGTTGAAGACTGTACTTATTGTTCAAAGGGCAAGAGACTACGAGTCCCTGAACAGAGAAGATCCTGTGATTGGAGAAAATGTTTAACCTGGAGGTATCGCCAGATCTCGTTGTTGGGTAACTGTCATTGTGCTTGAATATCTTGAAAAGACCGTACTCTGGAAGCAACCAAAAACTGACCAATCCTAGATATTACTGCCTGGGACCAACATTTGAAAGCCAATTTAGAAACCCCAGGGGAAATGCTGGGTTGTCAAATGATGGAGTTAGAGGGGACTGAACCAAGGAAATATAGTCTAAGCTCCTAAGTTGTTTCCAAGCTGCCAATGTAGGTCCTATGGTCAGATGTATAATGGTAGGTAAGCGGGACAACCAGGGTACAGCAGTCAGGGGTGATTGTAAAAAGTAGCCCTCAATAGTCACCCACTGTTTAACTGAACTTACAGTAGCCTGGACCAATCAAGAATTCTACTAAGCATAACTGCGGTATATTAAGTACAGAAGTGTGGGAGCTGAAGTCCAAGAAAGTGTCATCGTCTGAATAGAACGTCATGTTTAGACCAAGGAATTCTCCCTCCCCACACAAAGTTTTTCACTACCTGATAAAGATCTGTAAACCACCAGTGAGGAATCAGCACTGGCAAAGAGAGAGTACCTAAGGCAGAATACTAATTTTTATTACATTAATCCTCCCAATCCACAAGATACCTTTACATGTCCACGAAGTAAGCTCCTGCCTGATTTTCATAAGTATAGGAACAAAATTAAGTGAATGTACCCTAGAAAGGTCTCTAGGAAGGAGCAATCCTAAATATTTTAAATGCGCGGGATGCCATTTAAAGGAAAATGCTTGTTGAAGACCAGAAAGAACCGAGGTATTAACAGTAAGGTTCATTGCAATTGATTTTGGGAAACAGGAGTGTGATCAGACCATGTAAGTGAATCAATCCTTGCATCATGAATCATATGCAAGTACTTGTGTTCCAGAAATAAGTAAGCTATGCGGGAGTAGACATTGTGTGGATGGGAGTAAAAAGAGTAGTCACGGTCCGCGGGGTGATGTAGCCTCTGTGTCAACTAGATGATGGTCATGAAATAAATGTCGTACCTTACGTTGCTGTCTATCAGGGCGGTTAGAAAATGTAGAGAATACTGTATGTCCACTAAAGGGTGAAGTAACCAATTAAGTTCTCCCCACACCATTAATAACAAAGTTTTAAGAGCATGAACCTGTTCAAGCAACCGTTCCAAGAAGGCAGGTTGGTGTAAGTTTGGGGCGTAAATATTGACAAATGTGAAAGCCTGTTCATGAATCTTACAGTTAAGTAATAGGCCACTACCTTTACTGAGAATATGTATATCAACGTCAAAGAGAGGAAGATTACGAGCAAAAATAATAGCCACCCCCAAAATCTTACCCAAACTATTGTTACTGAAGTAGGAGTGGGGATAGTCACGATTGCAAAGCGGCAGAGACTTGCCTTCTTTAAAGTGAGTCTCCTGAATAAAGGCCACATCCGCCTTGTATGCTCGGAGCTCCCTGAGAAGTCTAGACCGCTTTTCTGGAATATTCAAGCCTTTGGAGTTTATGGAAACTAATTTAAAAGTCATTGAGGCAAATTAAGGGGAGTGATCACACAGAAATCTAAGACCAGAGAGAAGCATATACAGACAATAGTGTCCAAGATTTGGTCAGGTCTATTGAGTCCCGGTGGAGGGGTGAAAGGAAGAGGATCTAAGGGACAAGAAACAGAGAAGAACCAATGGAGGAATGGAGAAAAAAAGAAAAGAAAAGAACAACATACAGTTAAAACATTAGCAATTAAGAAGAAAAAAACAACAACTTGAATACCGCTCCTAATAAACATGGAAAGAAAATATCTTCCCACTATTAGGAAAAATATCAGCAGTATAGGGGCACTGGGCAGTCAGTGCCAGTGACAGAAACAAGCAACAAAGAATAAACAATTCTCGTCAAAATATCACAAAATATAAATATCTTTTGAGCTGAGACAAGAAACATGTGTCAATGCTAAGTAGAACAGAACCTAAATAACCTAATAACAATAGAATTAGTTATCAAGGAAAATATCAATACAAAATATTCAATATTCAATACTGTGACTCAATCAGAAATAGTCTGGAACCTTACGGAAAGTATCTAATAAGGTTAACAGATTACTTAGGTCAAACGAAGGGCCTATGAAGAGTAAATCTCTCAGTGCAATATCTGTACGAGTTAAACAAATATATAGCATAGAACCTTGAACGGCTTCATAGTACGTATTGCCTGTGCTTGTGTTGGCGTCTGGAACTTCTAACCAGTTGAAATGCCCCATCCCGAGGAGAGTCTCTTGGAGGCTGGGGAACAAGTATAGGTTACATCCCAATCTGGTAACACAGGTGTGGACTAGTCCAGCACAGAGCAGAAGGTATCAAGATCAGATGGGTCCCGGAACATAGTAGATTTGCCATTATGAGATTGAAGTCCAAAGGGGAAAAGCCATTTATATTTCCTGCTATTGGAATGTAAAGCTTCGGTCAGAGGTCGTAATAATCGCTGTTGCTGAAGGGTGTGCCAAGAAAGATCTTGAAAAATCAGGACACGGTGGCCATTATTCCAAATCTTCCTTCTAGTTGTAATAGTGTAACCTGCAGATGACATCTCTTGGTTTATCGGTGGAGTCTCCATGAGGCTTTAAAGCTGTGTGTGCCCTGTCAAAAGTAATAAGTGCAATAGGATCGCTGTACCAGTATTTAATTGAAGAGCTTAGTCAACACGTCTATCAGGCCCTGTGTCGGAATATCCTCAGGGATACCTCGAACCCGAAGGTTGTTTCGGCACCCTCTGTTATCCAAGTCATCTACTTTATGTTGCAGAAAGACCAAACCTTTAGCTTGTGCATGAACAGTATCCTGTAAACTTTGGAAATCTCAACCATGGCTTCCCTACCCTCTTCCAGAGTCACCAATCTGGATGTCAAGTGGGAGATATCTGCTTGGAGACCTGCCACTTCTTTACAGAGGTTAGGGGTCTCCATTAGTACCGTGCTGGTAGAGACTCCCATTTGAGAAGGACTTGGTGAAGGAGGAGCACCTGGTGAGGGAGGTTGAGATGAGGCTTCTGTAGTGGCTGAAGAAGACATAGAAGTCCATAAAAAATGATGTAGATCAGAGTGAAGAGAAGAGCTCTGCGGTTTGGGAGTGTCCATCTTAGAGGAGCCTCTCTTGTCCTTGCCCATAGAAAATAAGGATTATATCAAAGCCACCAGCATAAATAGATAACTAAGTACATATTGGACCTCATTCAGACCCGGTCGCAAGTGCTGAGCGCTCGCAACCGGGTCAATGTTTAGGCCCCGCACACGCGCAGTGGCCGCACTGCGTGTGCGTAAGCCCCGGAGCGAGAGAGAAATTCTCTCGCTCCGACGCTCACTACAAAAGGGGCGGCTGTCGATGTTGATCAACAGCTCGACCCATTTTGTAGGCGTGGCGGGGGGGTGGTTTCACAAACTGAGGCGTTTTTTAAGGAACGCCTGCCGTTTTGTGGGCGGCCGCACTTACATCAGCAGTGATGTTAGTGGGGAGCTTCCTGCTTGATCAGAGCAGGAAGCTCCCTGGGGTTTGTGGTTGCCGAGGGTCTCGTCGCAAGCCCCGATGGTCGCGATGGTCTTGACCATCGTGACCATCAACCTGGTCAGTCACTAAAGCTGTGGGTGGTAACCCACAGCTTAGCTAGCGACCAGGAGGCTGCACTTGAAAAGTCAAGCGCCCGCCCTCATTCAGAGCGAGCGCTTGCTTCTTGCGACCGCCTCTGAATGAGGGCCATAGTGAGGTTTAGGCTGTAGGTGTAGTCAGAATTGCAAGCACCGTCACTGGACACATTCCCCAGAAAAGATGGCCTAAGCAGTCATATTCCTGCCCAACATCAGAGCATAGGAGCAAACAGCATTGTAGGGCGAGGCAGGGTTGTTCAAGAGACCATGGTGGGAATATTCAATAGGTAGAGATATAAATATAAATACCTAGGGGCGAGCATACATAGGAAAGGAGCAGAAACTACCGCCTATATAAGCCAACCAAGGGAACAGCAAGCAATAGAGGAAAACAGAAAAATGTATAAGTAATTGACAGACAGAAATAGTAATAAATGCTGTTTATACAGCATTGGCCACAGGAGGGAGCTCTAGCCTCAAAAGTAAGTTTACATGGTCCATAAACCCAGGCTCCTATCATATAGTGAAAGACAAAATATATATTACCAGGAATATACGGGGCCCAGCATTAAATATAACTGAAGAAAACTTAACCTGCCCCCTGGAAATAATATGTATTTGGGCACTATGTGCAGGAAACTCAAAGTGAGATCTGCCTACCAGGGATGAGGGGGGGGGGGGGGGCATGGACAGAAAACAGGAGTACTCACTGGAGTCAGCACTGACTGATCCCAGAAATTCACCACTACAGTGGTGGCATATATATGATCAGGCCTCTTTATCCAAGGTAAGCACAGCAGTGGAGAGTGGGAGAAAGAGAAAGTCCGGTGGGGATCACTCACAATTCAGCCTCTCTGTCTCTCAATCAGCACCACCAGGTGCCACTCATGGGAGAAGAAGAATCCTCAGAAGCCCACCAGTCTGGATCGGAAGGTAAGCTGTGCAGTGCCTGAGCCTCCTCCACAGATGGGAGCACTAGCGGGCCCCAGATAGGCAGTAGAGGGAGGGGAACAAACAGCCACAGGCTCCACTTGTGGTGAGCGATGGTCCCAGATCCCGGTGAAAATCTAGCCCACGGCTTCCAGCAGGTCAGTAGGTGGCAACCCTTGGGATGTAGGAGACACACCCGGCTCCGTGGTCCTTACTGCCTGGAGTGAACTGGCCCAGAGAGAGTGGGGGAATCAAGAAGGAGTTCCCAGGTGGCGGGAAGATGGGGCAATTTATGAAATAGAACAGGAGCTCCAGCTCACATGTCTGCCTCAGTCGGTTGCTAGACCACGTCCCCCCAATATTATTTCTATGCTGAGGATACTCATATCTACTGTACCTCTCCTTCCCTGAGCTCTCCCCATCTCTCCTCACGTACCTCCAGCTGTCTCTCTGCTCTCTCTTCCTGGACACCCCAGTGCTTTCTTAAACTCAACATATCTAAAATTGAGCTTATTATCTTCCCTCTCACATAACCTTCCTTCCCACAATTTCATTATCTATTTATGGCACAACCATCTCCTCTAGCTTACAAGTGCACTGTTTTGGAGTTATCCGTGATTCCTCCCTCTCCTTCAAACCACATATCCAGTACCTTTTGCAGTACTGCCATCTCCTTCTCAGAAATATCTCCACGATCAAACTCTTTCTCACCCCAAAGGTAACTAAGACCCTCATCCTCACTCGAGATTGGACTACTGTAACCTTCTACTTTCTGGCCTCCCTGACGCCCATCGTTCTCCACTTAAATCTGTCCTCAATGCTGCTGCTCAACTTATCTTTCTCTCCAAATGCACTATATCTGCATTCCCTCTCCTACAAGCCCTACACTAGCACTAACTCCTCTTCCCCTGCAGAACTGAATTCAAACTTCTCACACTCACTTACAAAGCTCTCACCAAATCCTCTCCCATTTACATCTCTGACCTTAACTTTTTTCACACTCCTGACCGCCCACTTTGCTCCACAAATACATGTTGCCTCTCCAGCCAACTGATTACTTCCTCCCACTCCTGTCTTCAAGATTTTGCCTGTGCTGCTCCCCACCTTTGGAATTCTCTCCCTCTTTCTATCAAACTCTCCACCTCTCTACTGATCTTCAAAGGGGCTCTCAAGACCCACTTCTTCATCAAAGCATTCCAGTTCTCACCCTAACCCACTGCTCCATGCTCCTTCACTGTCTCTTCCCTCTGTGTCACCCCTGTCTGTCTTCCCCTTCCCTTTAGAATGTAAGCTCTCATAAGCAGGGCCCTCTTCCCTCACATGTTTCTCCTTCCCTTACTCATACTATCATTTACTCCTATCTCCCCACAACGACACTTAACACTTGGTTGCTGACACCTTGCTGCTTTAAGTGTTGTGATTGCTAATGCTGCAATGTTTATAATCCATGTCCTTGTCCTGCATTGTTTTGTACTGTTAATAACTGTTTTCCTGTGTGCTCATATGTTTATGTACATTGTAAGGCACCGCAGAACCCTTGTGGAACTATATAAATAAAGTATAATAATAATATTAAAGCAGGAATCAGGCAGCCTTGAATGAAGCTGACAGCCATCATAGGGACTGCTGGTGCATGGACTCTGTAGCCTCAAGCATTTCAGCTGCAATGACAATTGGTATAAGTCATTAAAGTTGTGCAAGTCAACCATAATCCGAGTTACAGGAGGCAAAGTGTATGCTACTCAAGTTGGGACAATTGCATTATGCTGAAGAGCGAGAGGCAAGGAAGTTGTCACTGGTGTGGAAAATGTACTATTTGTGCCTGACTCAAGAACCAACCTAATTGCCATAAGTGTTTTTGATAAAAGAGGATCAGAGTCTTGGTTCCAAAGGGTCGGTGCATTGTGTATAATCAAAGATGGACTGTTACTGCTGCAGTAACACGGTACCAACACCAACACATTCTTGACACCAAAAGAAGTTGTGTAATCATGACTCGTAAGTCCAACAGGTCAGCAAAGCAGTGTCATAGGGAGTCAAGACAAAGAGATTACCCAGGGGGCATTGTGTTTAATGAAACTACTCTAGCTGAACACAATCAGGATATCGTAACACCACATAAGGTTGTAGTCAGTGGTGTAACTAGGGTATTTGGAGCCCAGGGCAAATTTGAAAAGGGAGCCCCCCCCTGATGTGCGCGGGGGGGCTCCCTTTTCAAATTTGCCCTGGGCTCCAATGGGCGTGGTCACTTAAAAATGGGGTGTGTCTACATGACACACCCCTTTATTTTCACGCTGAACATTCCTATCCATATGCACCTTAACCCCAGTAGTACCCCTTATACAGTACCCCCAGTATGCAGTTGTGGTCCCTCTTATGCAGGCCCATAGTAGTGCCCCTTATACAGTATCCCCAGTAGTGGTCCCTCTTATACAGCCCCCAATTAGTTCCCCTTACTCAGTACCCCCAGTAGTGGCCCCCCAAATGCAGTGCACCATGTAGTGTTCCCCCTTATGCAGTGCCCCCAGTAGCAGTCCCCACAATGCAGTGCGCCCACTAGCGGTATCCCCTTATGCAGTGCCCTTTATATAGTGCCCCCAGTAGTAGTCCCCCCCATGCAGTGCCCTTTATATAGTGCCCCCAGCAGTAGTCCCCCCCATGCAGTTTTCCCAGTAGTGGTCCCCCTTATGCAGGCACCCAGTAGTGATCCCACCTATCCAGTGCCCCCTGTAGTGGCCCTTCCTATTATTGCCCCCAGTAGTGGTCCCCCCAGTGCAATGCCTCTAGTAGTAGGCCCCTTTTATAATGCCCCCAGTGGTAGTCCCCCCCCCCAAGTAGTAGTCCCCAGTAGAGGTTCCCCCTCCCGATTAAGTGCCCCCAGTAGTAGCCCCCCCAGTAGAGGTCCTCCCAATAATGGTTCCCCCAGTAGTAGCCACCCCTGCCCCTTTGTGCCCCCACCCCCAGTAGAGGTCCCCCCAGTAGTAGCCACCCCCCTCCCCCGTTTTGCCCCCAGTAGTGCAGACAGGTTTAAAAAATATATATATAAAAATATACTTACCTGAATCCACGCTGCTGCTCCGGACCGCGACACCGCTCCCGCCCCCGCCTGCCAGTCCTCCCGGGCTGGCGCGCTCAGAATTATGGGAGAGACGTCATGATGTCATGACGTCTGTCCCATTACCCATTGCAGGAGCCGGACGGAAGCCCGGCTCTTGCAGTGGGTGCTTCAGCAGTCAATGAGAGTCTATCTGACTCTTATTGGCTGCTGTTTAACACATGCATTGCCGCCAGCACTGCCGGCGATGCGTGTGTTATGCACAGCCTGAGCCCGCCTCCTAGCGCTATTGAGCAAGTTGTGCAGCACAGGACCGGCGCTGGAAGCCTAGCGCCGGTCCTGTGTAAATGTGTAGCGCACTCACTGCGGTCGGCGCTACACTGGTGGCTAACTAGGGCGGGCCGGACCGTGGCACGCACCCCGCTCGCCCTGCCCTAGTTACGCCACTGGTTGTAGTGCCAGACAAACCTGAAGCTGGAAGCGTACCAGAAGGTGAAACAACAAGTGAAACTGACCAGTTAAGGAACAGATGTTTCACAAGGAGGATTAAAGGGAAATCTCCCAAAAGTTATAATGAAGAATATGCAAACTTCATCTACTGCAATCCCCAAACACTCCATGGGGTAATGTCAAGTGAAGACTAGCATGAATGGAGGTCACTATAGATAAAGAGCTTGTAGGCTTGGATGGAAACAATACATTGTTGTAGACAGACCGAGAGACATTAAGACAGTAAAACACAATTTATTTATTTTTATTGCAAGAAACGTAATACTTGTATGGTAGAAAGCTCGTCTTGTTGCCAGTTTGGGAACCACTTCTATAACATATATGTTCTTGTATTTGGTGTATATTTTAGTTGCTTTCTTGCCTTTTACATAAAACCAAATGTATTTTTTATTACTCTTGCATCTACTGTCTTATTTGACTTGCAAATTATAGGTCTACTTTCTAATTGTGCATTTCTCAATGCTGTTCATTTGAATAACTAAATTGATTGATCAGTCTGTAATTGCACATAGATCCTTATGGGCATATTTACTACTTTTTTTTCTTCTCCCCAGGAGAAGCCCGGGGAGGAGAAGCAGGTGGGTAACAATGGGGGCGGGGTGTAATCAAGCCCCACCCCTTTGCTGTCAATTGTTGCGATTGATGCAAATTTAACTGGAGGGCGGGGCCAAATTATGTGATTCTTGAAGAATTGCTTTATTAAGCCCCGCCCCCTACACGGGGACCCGCGATTGCCACGGAAATTTTTCACATTCTGCTCACTCTCCCGGGGGGGGGTTACCCGAAAAAATCGTGAGTCTCCTACGATTTCTGGGAGAGCAGGCATGTGTGCCCTAAATACATAAAAGTGCCATAAATTGCATAATTTTATGAGTAAAATAGAAATGTCATTGTATCACTTTATGGCAGGTATATTTGCATAATACCCAATTCGTAGAGTCCCTGGAGAGTAGGTCACCCTCCCACATCTTGCTTCTCTTTATTGTGAAGAAGGTGGAGCTGGGCCATGATAATGCAGCTTGTGCCATCACTTAGCTCACTCTCACAGCCTTGTAGTGAATTCAGCAATGAAAGAGGATTACTGTCAGGTTACACAAATAAAAAGCGGGACTACATGGAAAGTAACATTAGATAGTTGTTATCACATGGCATTTGCCCAGTAGTTGCTCTAGTAAATTTACAGTACAGTACGTTTCATACAGGTGAGCAGTGTTCTGATGCATTTTTATTTGACACAGTGACATCTAGTGGTAAGAAGGCATAACAAGCAAATGTGCACCACATGTAAGCTGAAATAACAATAAGTTTATAAACACTGAAAATGAAATTAGTTAGGTGACATCAACCATACAAATGAACTGTTTCCATCCAGTTTGAATTACAAATTGCTCGTTCTTACAAACACTTAACAAGTGATACAACTATCTTGCATTGGGCATCTGCTATTTTACAACATGATTTAATAAATGTAAATAAAGCTTGATGCTTTACCACCTTTCTCTGTTCAGTAGTCTATGCTGTATATAATGTACTTATTTAATTGTGGTCTCCTCTAAATCAATGACCCACAACTACCATTCTCCCATCTGCAAAACATTTTGTTGTACTGAACTTATGCCTACGGAATATAATACCTGTTCGAAATATAACATCTCCTGATTTCAGCATTTTCAAAGTTCAGACAACCCCTTGGGCCGCCCCCAACGTCCTGTGCTAATTGCTGCTGCTGGCAAGACTAGATTGTTCCCCCCTCTGTCAGGACCAGCAGTGTGATAAGGAGCAGCGTAAGAGCTCTCCTATACCAGGGAGCTAGACTTCGACCACTGTGAGCAGGGGCAGAACTATGGGAGACAATGGAGGCGCCTGCCGCCGGGCTCCAGCTCTGAAGGGGCACCTTGTCCACAACATATTCACCCCACTTAGGGCTGTTACTACGTATGTGCCCAGAGTGTACCGTCACGGCTGCCCATTACATGGCACCCCTTCCCGGCACCTGAGAAGCCACCAAACACTAGTGGAGAGCTCCATGTCAGACCATCAGCTGCCACCTTCGTCTAACTATTGCCTGTCTGCATGTGGATTGCTACATTACAGTGTCAGCAGCTGTGACCGGGGGGGGGGGGGAGGTGCAGCAAATTTTAACTTGCCTCCAGGCGTCTGAGATGAACTTACGCCACTGACTGTGAGATAAGGATCATCCAATTGACATGGAAAGGAAGTAAGCTACAAGAAAACCTGAGGCCTCCATGTGTTGGGTGGGCAGGATGCAGGGATTTTTTGTGATTGCAGGACGCAAGTCATGTTACGTGGTGGGTGTGCCGGACACAGGTCTTGTAACTTGCAGTGGGGCCCAGAGGGGTCAAACGGTTCCATAGCTTGACATCTACTGCAAACTGACAGGAGCCAATTCATTGGTAATTTATTTATTTTCATTTTAGCTCTCTCCAAGGCTTAGTACATCTACCCATCTGTTCTGGACCAGGGGTGTTGAGAGGGGCATGCAGGGGTGCCAAGAAGGGGGGGAGCGGGTACAGATTACCCGGGCCCGGGCTTCCTGAGGGGCCCAGGTCCGGCGCCACTCCCCCCCCCCCTCACAGCAGCCCAGCACACAGCGTGTGCTGAGCTGCAGTTGGAGACTGCTCATGGCTGCTGAGCAGCAGCCATGAGCAGTCTCCTATGCCTGTGCGGGGGAGTGATCACACTGATCGCGCCCCCCTTGGCTTTGCGCCGGGCTGAGGGGGCTCAGAGCGCCCCCCTCCCCAGCTTCGCGGCGCTGCAAATCTTTTTTTTTTTTTTTTCTCGGCAAGGGGGCGTGGCTACGCCTCCCGCGATTAGGTCACGCCACCTATTACCGGGGCCTGCTACGGCTCTTGGCGGGCCTGGGGGCATGTACTAATTACCAGTGCCCGGGCTTGATGGAGGGACCCGATGAGGGCACGGATCAGCTGCTGAGGGGGGCATTGTTCCCCTTTGCAGTGCTGCTGAATGGGGCAAATGTCCCTCTTTGCAGTGAGCGGCACACTTGCTTTTTTGGAGGTGGCGTGACCACACCCCTCATATTTGGGCACCCCTCCACCCCCAGTATTTGGGCCTATGTCGGCTCTTGATGGCCCTGTTTTGGACATGTTGAGCTTTAGGTAGAATTGGGACATCCATGCATATTGGGTGTGCAGGGTCTGGCCTATGAAGATTTCCTCTTCAGTGGTGTTGTTGTCTTTGATGTCGGTGACTTGGGTTGGTTTAGTGGGAAGTGGGCAGGCTGGCAGAGACACTATTGACTGAAAATGGCAGAGCAGTGAAGTAGATCCGCTATCCGCTAAAGAAATAACTGCGAACTTTGATGGGCGGACATGAAGACAAGGATTGTATTGACAGAATGCTTGCATGGTTGGCGGAGAGCTAACTAACCACACTATGCTGGAGTAAATGACAGGAAGCACATGACAGCGCCTGTCTAATCAATCCAATTCAACTGCAACTATCCTTGTGACATCTGTGGTGACTCTGAGATCATTTCATTTCTAGCTCCGACTGTAACTGGGATTATTGGGAATGTTAAACTGGAAATGAAGATGCCTTTAAAAATTGAAATATCAATATCACTCTTCTTACTTTTGTCATTTCCATCTTCCGTTATTGCGGGTCCGTTCCATGCCCAGTGCAGGCTTGAATGGTAAGTACGGCTTTTATTTACAGCTATATATGTGCTAGGAAGTCTAGTTTACGAATTATGCTGCAAAGTCCCAGTTCTACATCATCTCACAATGCACTATAGTAAGTAGACTATAGTACACTCAGACAATGCGATGTCTTGGATGTTTTCTGTGTAAGGGAGTGAGCACACAAACTCGCTTTTCTATACTTACTAATGACATGGTGGTTCCTTAACTGCAGCAAAAGAGGAGAGTGCTTTATATTTTAGCTTCAGATTTGAACTAGGGACAATGGCCCTCATTCAGAGCCGCTCGTTAGCGGCAGTACGCTCGTTCCGAGCGATGTTTGCACATCTGCGCATGCGTACGGTTTTTAGTACGCATGCGCGAACCAGTCAGTGCGGTCAAAATTCGTTTGTACGCTATATAGCGAGTGCCTGCTATTTTGAGTGACAGAATGAGGCGTATGTGGGTGGTAACAGGGGAAGGTGCTTGAAAATGGGGAGTGGAGATCCGAACGCAGGCGTGCTTAAAGGTCAAAACGGGCGTATTATGGGTGTGCATAATTAATTCAGCAGCGTCATTGACCACGTCACTGGGTTATTTTATAGCCAGAACTGCTCGCAAATTTGTGGTAGCAAACACCAACCACAAGAATAGCGAGCAGTTCATACGCTGGTCGATGTACTCGATTAATCTAATAAATAGCGGACATGACGTAGGATGCGAGCGGCCAGGGGGCGTTTTTAACAAATAAACGAGCGTATGTTTTGCTCGCTCGTTCAGACTTAGAGGCGTGAACAAACTACAATTTGCGAACGGATCATTTGAATAGCCACCCCTTGTTTTTGAACGAACGACCGCAAATAGCGAACGGCTCTGAATCAGGCCCAATGTATTACATACAGCGTCTTGCAAATGTATTCAAACGTTTACAAAACCCCTAAAAAACAGATTTTGCTGCATTACAAATGGCACAGATTGTTCCAGACAGTGGACCTGATTCAGCAGCATGTGATCATGTGATCGCAGCTGCGATTTTGCACAAAACACAGCTGCGAAAATATGGTAATGCCTGCCAAAGCTTAGCCGGCATAAAGACGCCCGCTGCTGCCTTCTCATATCCGTCCAACGTCGCTCTTCTGCATAAACATCGGTACCATCGACGCCCATCAGGCAGTCATGCAGCAATTACAACAAGTCAGAGCAGCCGCAAACACTGCAAGTCTCGACGCACGCAGAGAGCTCTCATGCCACGTATGCAGTGGCTAATTTATGCCATCCCATAAAACGGTGTTCAAATGGACAGGCACGCCTGCGTTTTTCCCGACCACCCCCAAACGGTGACAGCCGGTCACTCACTTTGCGATGGATTCCTCTGTGTAACAGTAATCGCAATGCGATCGCTGCGCTCGTGCAGTGCGGCTTATATGCATGCGCAAACAATCACTCGATCTGTGGGCCTGATTCAGAGCCGGACGCTATTTGCGCTCGCTCGTTCAGAAAAAGGGGCCGGCTATTTAAATTGAGCGCTTGCTCTTTGCGGTCTGTTGACGCCTCTATGTCTGAGCGAGCGAACGAAACATGCGCTCGCTATTTTGTAAAGACGCCCCCTGGACGCTCGCATCCTACGTCATCTCCACTATTTATTTGATTAATCGATTAATCGAGTACATCGAAAGGCATCTGAACTGCTCGCAGTGCTTGTGGTAGGATTTTCCTACCGCAATCATGCGAACAGTTCAGGCTAAGAAACAACCAAGTGACGTGGTCGATGACGCTGCTTTGTTAATTATGCACACCCTTAAAATGCCCGTTTTGACCTTTTGGCACGCCTGCGTTCGGATCACCACTCCCCGTTTTCAAGCATCTTCCCCTGTTATCACCCACAAACGCCTCATCCTGTCACTCAAATTAGCAGGCACTTGCTGTTTTGCGAGCGCTCGATTTCCGACCGCAATGACTGGTTGGCGCATGCGCATTACGACCGATACGCATGCGCAGATGTGCGAACATCGCTCGGAGCGAACGAGCGGCTCTGAATCAGGCCCTGTGTCCGTAATCGCTATTGTGTACACTGCTGAATCAGGCCCATTGGTTTTATTGTGGGCCAGTGGGCTCTTGAAGCAAATTTTCAAACTCATAATTCATTATTCCTGCAGGATAGTAATCATACTTGCAAAACCAGCTTTAAGGGGTCTATTTACTAAGCAGTTAGGAGACAGAGTGAAAAGTGATAAGAAAGTGATGAGGTGCCAGCCAATCAGCTCCCAACTGTCATCTCACAGGCTGTGTTTGAAAAATGACAGTTGGGAGCTGATTGGCTGGTACCTTATCACTTCCTTATCACTTTTCACTCCATCTCCTAACACTGCTTAGTAAATAGACCCCTAAGTCTGTTAGCGTAAGTTTCTTCAAGGTTTACCCATGTTTGCCCATTCTTCCTTGCCGATTGCAGATTTGCTGCAGGCTCTTCAGGTTGGCTGGATGACGTTTGTGTGGACTGCAATTTTCAAATAGTATTACAGATTCTCAGTTGGCTTTGAGATTAGGGCCCGTATTCAATTAGCCGCGAAAAGTCCCGGACTTTTCACCTGTTGTACTTTCCGCCGCCTTCGCCTGTTTGGGACGCGAATTTGCAGCTTGTGCGTCCCCGCGTTTCGCACTATTCAACTGCAGAACAGGCTAAAACGGAAATTGGCGAATGCATAACAGACGGAAAGCACTGAATAGATTGGAGGAATCAGTCTGTACCCCAAAATAAGACGCTCTGCCACTGGAATTCATTACAGATGTGCACTATTAGCCCTAATAAACGTACTTTGTGTCCTTAAGTTGTGTTAAAAGCTTTCTAGATGCTTTTATGTAAAAGTCGTGAAGAATGATAGAAAACAGTATTTTTTGGTGAAAATAAATAGTCCAGTCAAATTTGGGGTACTTGAAAATGGGTGCTAGCATATTTTTGTATCTCTATAGTGCACTTTTAAAAAAAAGTGAAAAAATCCACCTGCTGCACATGCACCTGCCATCCTAAAAATACCTGGACCATCCATACAGTCCCCCAAGAGACCTGTTTCGCTGCTTTTTATCCTTGTCCCGCCACTTTTTTTATTTTTGCCCCAAAAATGACATGTCTTTTTTGGGGTGTTCTGAGGTATTTTTTTTTTTGCCTGATTTGTCCTTTGGGGGGGGGGGGGGGGGGGGGTGTCCAAAGGGTTCTGAATCAATTCCCAACATTTGCACCCCAAAACAGAGATTTTGCTCTTTTTTTCGCCTGCCATTCATTGGAGAAACTTTTCCGCCTGTTACACTGCATTGAGTTTCCGTGTACGCAAAATCGACCTGGAATTGAATTTGGAGATAAAAGTCAAACACCCGAAAAGTGGTGATAGGCGAAACTTTTTCGCAAATTACGGCTTTTTGCGTCTAATTGAATCCGGCCCTAGGTGGTAGATGTAGCAAAGCTTGGATCAGCGCCTAACTGTCATTTTACAATGACAGTTAGGAGCTGATTGGTTAGTACAGGGGTTCCCAACCACGGTCCTCAAGGCACACTAAAGGTGCATACACACTAGACGATATGCTCCCTGAGCGATATCGTGTAGTGTATCCCCGGCAGGCTGTGCTCAATGTCGTTTATGACATTGAGCACAGCCGCTGAACGATATCATTAACGATATCGTTCAGCGCCGGGCTCTCTCCCCCATTCCCTGACATGCAGCAACCTGACGAGATCGTCAGGTTGGCCTGCATGTCAGCCCGATGAACGATGATGACGAACGACCCGCGGGAACGCGCGTCGTCGTCATCGTTCATCTTTTTTGTGTTAAAAATGGACGATAAAGTGGACGACTGAACGATAACGATATCGTTATCGTTCAGTCGCCCACTTTAATCGCCCAGTGTGTACGCACCATAACAGTCCAAGTTTTAGGGATAGCCGTACTTGACCACATGTGTCTTAATTAGTACCTCAGCTATTTTGATTTAACCATCTGTGCACAATCATGGATATCACTAAAACCAGAACTGTTAGTGTGCCTTGAGGACCGTGGTTGGGAATCACTGGGTTAGTACTTAATCTCTCTCCCCTTTATGGAGTATATTTAATGCCTACTTAGATACCATGTGATCCAGAATGTATGTGAATTGAAACGTCTGTAACGTGAAGGCATGGTTCATTATTTTAATTGAAATTGCGAAACAAGAAACCTAATTTTACTCACTGCATACGGCTTGGTGTGACAATGTTGTGTTAACGTGTGGTGTTTGGCGCAATGCTCTCATGGGGGCATGCGGTCTGGTGTAATACCTCATATGGGCATGTGGCTGGTGTAATGCATCAGTAAGGGCATGTGGGCAGCTATAATGACTTTGAGGGTGCATACAGGCTGAGGGTGCATACAGGCTGAGGGTGCATACAGGCTGGTGGAAAACTTTTTTATGTGGGTGCTTGCAGGTTGGTATAATACTTTTGAAGGTACATGAGAATGCTTTAATGTTTTCTATGTGGGGCATACAGGCTAGTGTAATAGTTTTTGGGGAAATGAATGCAGTCCGGCGTACTGCTGTTGTGAGGACACAAGGCCTGGTATAACGCATTTGCAGGACCATGTGGCTGGTATAATACATTTTTTTCTGTGCACTCCGGCTGACATAATGCCTTTTTGAGGTGATTGTAGGCTGGTCAGTGCCATAGCAGGGCACTTCTGCACTCAGGGATGACGCCCACCCCTTCCCCCACCACATGGGAACTCAGACAATGCAGTGCCCACAGCAGATTATGCTGATGCTGTAACCCCAAAAGAGAGGGATTGCAAGTGTCGCTTTTCATAAATGGGGGGAAAGTATGATAACCCATCCACCAAAAAAATCCAGAGAAAGGGATTATCATTGCTTCATAAGTAGACCCCTTAATGAGATCATGTCATTATATTGTGCACAATTACAGTATAAAGATACATTTTCTCAGGTCCTATCTACTTTGCACAGCGTAAACATGACTGCATCAGGGTAAATCATTATATTTTTATTTACATTGTACAGGTATTTTGGAATCTCTTGTATCAATGTGTACACGTCTTTAGTGACACAAATTAAATTGTGGACCTCAGTGGAGAACTGTAAAAAAGAAGGTGGAGAGAGATGTCTATATGAGGTAAGATGGCCGCTTCCTACAAACACCTCACTACAACCCTCCTAATGGGTGACATACATCACGTGCATCGCTACTAAAATGACTGACCAGCAGAACTCATACTGATATCATTATTACTCATTGCTACAGCTAATTAACAGTTTTTCCATACATTAAGTATGGGCCTGATTTGGATTTGTACCCAAACCTGGTCTCTGCATGTGCAGGATGAGCCCTGTGTGATCGTTCACAGTCCATACTATGCCTCTGCCTGCCGTTGGTCGCAGTGCTGGGATCGCGAATACAGCAGGGGGCGCCAGACACCTCATGCTGCATTTGCATATTAGTGAGGATAGAATTGCAGAGCTGCTTGTGTGCTGAATTAGGCTTAGCCCCTATGTTCAAAGGTAACTGAGATTATTATTATTATTATTATAATTTATTTATATGGCGCCACAAGTGTTCCGCAACGCCTTACAAAGTACAAAAACAAATTGTATACAAGTGACTTACAGAACAATACAATACAGGACATGGATAATATATATTGCTACATTAGCGACCATATCACCCAGATAAGCAACAGAGCATAAGCAACCAAGTGTTAGGTGCCCTAGTGGTGAGTAAGAAGTAAATTACACTATAGTAAGGAGAAGCACAAGAGGGTAGATGGCCCTGCTCGTGAGAGCTTATAAATATCATTATATATCATTATCAATCAGTAGGACATATGTTTTGCATTTGCTGCATACTAAAACACATTGGGGCATATGTATCAAAGCTTGATGTGAGATAAAATTGTGAGATATATATCACCAACCAATCAGCTTCTAACTTACATTTTGCAGGCTGTGTTTAAGAAATGATAGATTGGTGCTGATTGGTTGGTGATATATATTTCACAATTTTATCTCACATCAAGCTTTGATACATATGCTCCATTAACTGATATGAGTCATTTTTGGTTGTTAGAAAATTTGGGATATTGGAGATTTTTTTTTTCTAGCTCCAGTCGGCTAACAAGCATTACATTGTGGCAAAACACAGAAACCTAATGCACGACTATGTGGATGATCTGACATTTAAGCTGATGCCATATGAGGCAATGCAATCTTGCCACGTGTCTGTAAGTATCAGCATTCATACATACAAAAATGACAAAGACATAGAAGTTCTACTGACTGTATGAATGTTATATAAGAGTCTGTCACATATATCTATTGTGACCCCATTGAGGACCAAATGCCCAAATACTAGTCTATATTGTAATATATAGGGCCTATTGTAACGTGAGGCACTTTGATTGACAGGTGTCAGTCAGTAAATACAACTCTGAGACACAGGTTTATAAAAAGTGAAATATAATTTATTGGTGCAGATAAGTGATAATAGCAAAAACATTCAATTGAATATGAATATTAATACTCAGCTTCAGGTTTCATTGTTTAATATGTCTGGTAGGAAGGAATCTATAGTCAAGATCGACACCAAAACTGGGTATGCACTATGCGATCTGTATTACGATATATACTGTAGCTCAGACGCGGATCGGAACGATATATCGTGCGCACCGTATAGTGTGTATGCCCAATCGCGGGTTCAAGGCAATTGTTCATCAAATCGTCCTATCAGCTGTGTTGCACAGCCAATGGGACAATGTAATGAACGATGCCATGCCGCTAAATGCAGCATGGAACAACACATCGCGCCATCGTACACCGGATCGTGTAGTGTGTATGGCCGGAGCAATACATATATCGTTCCATCGCGTTGTGCCATCGCTGGCTACACACATCGTATAGTGTGCACCCAGCTTAATGTTCTATAGTCAGCTAGGTTAGTGCTAAGCACAATACTTCCTGCAAGCTCCATGTTCTAGCAGAATTCCAAAGAACAAAAAGAATACCCAATCCAATAATATGCATTCAACCCTTGGTCAGCCCTCAGGACCGGCCAAAACTGGCTTCAGCACCATGTGCTCAGTTTTGGTACCAGGTACATATACATACAGGAAAGTAAATGTAATAATAACAGCTGCAATCTCTCCCAGCTGTCAAGTGATGTGACTTATAGCATATAAACCGAACTCGGATGTATCCTTTGTTCTAACTTGTATGTGTTCAGCAATGAGCAATGTGATTACCGCTACTTACAGATGTGTCCTCGTACATCCTTCTATCCTTAGGTGCTCAGTCATATGCAGCAATTCCTGCACTTTCATACTTTTCCCTATAGTTACCATCTTAGTTGCATTGTAGATGCATACAAAGTCGCTTATAGGGTACTAGGCACCAGGATTGGTGTTTGTCACAAAGGATTTGGTATAAAGTCACTCATTAAGCACAACAATGTGTAGCGTGAATCTGGTAATGCTGCAGATTTCTTCTAGCAGCAAAACAAACTACAAAACAAACTGGAACCTCTTTCAAATACCTTTGTACTCAGGTTGACCCTCCACAGAACATGGTGTAAAACACATTTACCTGTTTACACAAGAGATATAAATTTTTATTAACACTATGTATTTTTTGTTTTTATTGACAAAAAAATAACAAATCATTTTACAGGCATTCTCAGTATCTGAACCGTGGTATATCGTGTTGGATAATGGGATCAACTATTGCAATCTCCATAATCTTGTTGAGGGTAAGATAAAAAATTGTAATGTGGTACAGCTTGATTATATTTACTTATATTTCTATTATAAATGTATCTCACCTATTCCCATGTTTTGTTTTATTGTCAGGTTGCGGTTTGGACTCTGTTCCAGGATTCACAGAATCAACCAATGATTTCAATTGCACCCAGTATTCCTCAGCCAATTGTACTATATACTGATGCTAACAGAACATTAAAATGTATTACAATCAGTAATATCAGACCAACAGGAAAACAGAAATGCTCAAATATTGTGGGTATCAATTAGCCCATCCTTGAGTTAGATAGTAATAGTAGTATATATTTTAATATATATATATATATATATATATATACACACATATATATACTGTTTAGTAATGATAGTAATTCCATTATAGACACGATAAGACATTTTCGTGTGAATAATTTTCCATAGCATTTAACGCAATCTTTTTTTCACCACCTCCTGTGCAGGCAAAAAGTTGGGGAAAAGCCCCTATTTTAAGATAAAAATGTTGGGACTTGGTTCAGAACCACTGGGACACCCTCCTTAATGACTAATTAGGCAAAATATATATTTTTTTAAATTAGCTTAAGTAGGCTAATAATGGCCAAATTAAGCAAATTAATCATTTTTGGGGTGAAAATGTGTAAAGTGCAGAAAAATGGGTAAACTGATGTGGGACACGTATGGGGGTGCTATATGAATGGGACAGGTGTTTTTAAGATTGCAGTTGGGTATTAGAAGTGTATTTTTAAGTTTTTTTTATTGAAGTGGCTTAAAATTACTCAAATATATACTTACAGTCATTTTTAAGCACCCCTAATTTAAGTAGAGCATTATTATACAGTAAAACAGTCGCTTTTTATCATTTTATCACTGTTGGAGAAAAATGCTTATAACAGCAATTTGACACAATTTAAGAACCGCAAATACTTTTACTATGGCCACTAATAGACTTCTATACTGTTATCCAATATTAGTCTGTCTTTTTTTGGGGGGGGATACAGGCAGATTTCCCCATTTTCACCTATACTTAATGAGTATAAAACCAGCCAGAATTATCAGGTAAAATACTTATCACCCATTTTCTAATTGGATTGCACGGTACGTTAACACCCGTATAAAGGCGTTACGTGAAATTATCGGGCGATATTCTTGATAAGTTAACACCCGTGAAACCTTATCACTTTCGCCTCTAATTGATTTCCCCCGTCTCCAAAAAAATGGACGACTGGAGCCACAGATAAAAATTCCAACTCCTCCAGTGAAACGCGTCACTTTTACTACAGAACCTTATCTGAACAGAATTTGAAATAGAAATGATGGTTCTAGTCTTACAGGCTTACCAGTACAGTACATAAACCTCTGTGGCCGATAATAAATCTATAGGTTCCAGAGTAGGGGGGTATTGGACAGGGTAATGATGTCTGAAGATGGATATCCTTAAAGCATGTTGCATTTGAAAAAATTGAGTGTAGACAGTGATGAACATTCACAAGCCTGAATTGTGCAGACTGCTTGACAATGCAAACATGAGCCATGACCCATTGCCATCAATGTGTTCCTCTGATTGAGATTTTTCTGGACCAGCTTTGTGTCCCTCAGTAACGCCAGAAAGGTTTTCACATGTAATTGGCTTAGATCAAGTCTACTGCAAAAATTGGTAAATTATGGTACGTACACACTACACGATATGCTCCCTGAGTGATATTGTCTAGTGTGTCCCCGGCAGGCTGTGCTCAATGTCGTTCATGACATTGAGCACACCCGCTGAACGATATCATTAACGATATCGTTCAGCGCCGGGCTCTCTCCCCCATTCCATAACATGCAGCAACCTGACGAAATCGTCAGGTTGGCCTGCATGTTAACCCTTTTAACAATGATGAAGAACGACCCACGGGAAGCCGCGTTGTTGTTATCGTTCATCGTTTTTGTGTTAAAAATGGACGATAAAGTGGATGACTGAACGATAACGATATCGTTATCGTTCAATCGTCCACTTTAACCGCCCAGTGTGTACGCACCTTTACTATTATTATTATGAAACTTTAACTTATCCCTGTTTATATTTTACTTTTACTCTGTTTTCTATCTGATGCTTGGGTAGCTCCCTGACATCTATCTTTTACTTTCTGACATGGTTATCCTCAGTGTTTGGATTCTGTGCATTAGTGTTTCCATCCTCTGTGAAAATATTACTTTTGTTTGCACATTGGAAAGAATCATCTCTGATGACCTTCAGGATTCATCTAAAGTCAAAGAAACAAAGGCTCAACTCAATGCAAGGACACATCTCTGCTTGGGGCTTTAATCCCACTTTAATATTTAATATTATATTTTGTATCTCATTTATTGAATTTATAAATAAATACATTTGCACAAAAAGGCTTTCTGTATATTATATAACACTGTCCACAATACGCAGCAGATAAACCCTCGTATTTGCACCACTATTATTCTTGTCTATTCAGATAATACCCATAATGTGCTGGAAGCTCTAGCCGTCCACCTCCATCTGTACCTCTCCTCTTTATTACAGTAGTAGAAGTATTATATTTTCTGTTCAGATCTTTTTCTTGAGGACATTAGGATGGGAGAGAGTAGGGGAGATGTGGTGGAAGCAGAGGGGACCACCAATAACTGCCAAAGACTGGCAGCTGAAACAAGCTGCCTCTCACAGAAGGGAATTCACCCAAACATAGAACATAAAATATGGATTTTCATTATTACTGTTCTTTATGGCACAGGCAGTACCCATTCTGAGGTCAAAGTCCCTTTAAGAAGGAAATGGATATTTAGACAGAAATGCTTTAGCAGAGCAGATGTTATTTATTCCATGTTCTCATGCAGTCACAATTAAATAAATAACTAGTATTTTGTTTACTAGTTGTTATCCGGCCCCCTCCCAACTCTGCCCTCCCCTTGTAATCTCTCTTTACCTTCCCATCTCTTCCCCATTCCCATCTTCTCCCTCTTACCATCTCTCCCCCCTTCAAATCTCTCTCCCCCCATTGTAATCTCCCCCTTTCCCATCTGTCTCTTCTTTCTATCTCTGTCCCCCCCACCACTCTTTCTTCCCCCATCCCTCTCTCTCCCTAATCCCCCATCTCTCTCTCCCACGATCTCCATCTCTCTCTTTCCCTCTTCCCAGCTTGTTATCTCCCTGCTTTCCTTTTTCTCTCCGTCCTCCTTTTTCAGACTGCTATAGATAAGCCGACTTTAGCCACAGGCTACCTCTTCCACAGCTGCTAGCCATTCCTCTTTTGGGTGGTCCCCCACCATGTAGTCAATGCTCCATTGTCGTTTAAGGCTGGGTCAGTATGTACATGAAGGACCTTTGTTTATGCAGAATAATTCTGAACTGATGAGAGGAAATAAAAGCATGTTATCATAGAGAGCAGAGCAATGTCTCGGAGGGAGTCCCGGCCTTGGTCACATCCAGTGGCGTAAGTTCATCCCAGACGCCTGGAGGCAAGTTATAATTTGGTGCCCCCACGTCACAGCCGCTGACACTGTAATGTAGCAATTCTCATGCAGACAGGCTATAGATAGACGAAGGCAGCAGCTGATGTTCTGACATAGAGCTCTCCACTAGTGTATGGTGGATTCTCAGGTGCCGGGAAGAGGTGCCATGTATTGGGCGGCCGTGACGGTACACTCTGGGTACATAGTTATAGCCCTAAGTGGGTGAATATGTTGTGGACAAGGTGCCCCTTCATAGCTGGAGCCCGGAGGCAGGCGCCTCCATTGTCTCCCATAGTTCTGCCTCTGGTCGCATCTAGTCTTCCCATGTATTGTAGACGGTGGAGTGGGTGCCTTTTGTAGGACATTGCTTGTATAAATCCCTTTACTTCCTGTCTCTCTGTGTGTATGGTGTCCAACACGCCTGTGCTAGACGGACTCAAGACATGATTATATAATATACATGTCTGTACAAAATACTGACTCAGAAAAAGTTACGTGTAGATTCAAATCAAATTTCGGTATTCATTTTCAAGAAATAGGAACTGCTGCTGCCTTTGGAGATAGACTGGTCTCTAATCACCAGTTTTCAGTGCCAATGCTGACGTGTTCATGCTATCTTCTCTTCGTAGGGAAGGAGGTTTCCTATGTGGAGACGCAGGATGACCCCAGGGGTACACAGACACATAGGGGTATATTTACTAAAGAGCGGGTTTTTCGAAGTGGAGTTGTTGCCCATAGCAATCCATTGCACAGAGCTGGAATAAGGGGGAAGAGGGGTGTGTGTGTATCAGGGGATGCATATCCCTGTGGCCCCCCCACCTACCCGCCAGTTTACCACTGCCTTTTGTAGGAGAGGACTGGTGTTGCAATTGCTGGGCTGTCATTACACTGGCACAGGCACTACAGCAGGCAGGTCCATCCCTGCTGCTCCATCACCACTACAGACAGCAGAGGACATCCCATCAGACTGAGCTGCATCAAGGGTCAGGGAAGCCCTGATTGGAGGAGCTCATCCCATGCTCCTCTGATCCCTCCCTGGTGATCAGCATCATGGGATTGATTACACCAGTGTAACGGTAGAGACTATTTCCACTTCAGATACTGTACCTGGAAGTGATGTGTACTGAGGGCGGAAGTGCAGTTTCCAGCCCACACAGTCAGCCAAAAAAAGAAAGTTAACCCCTCGCGGGCTCGCTTCGCTCACCACACTTCGGGAACGGTGGCTCGCTACGCACGCCACATGGTTATATTCCCCCTCTATGCCCGCTTGGATTGAAGGGAATGACGTTGGACACTGGCTGATGATGTCATGGTCAATCTATGAAAGGGGATCTAGCTGCTTCCCCAGTATAACTGGGTTGTGTCTAGATGCCCTTCACTGAGCCAACCCTGGCGGCATCAGTTACTGTCCTACGTCATTCCTTACTGTCTACGTGGACATAGAGGGGGAATATAAACCTGTGGCTAGTGAAGCGAGCCCACAAGGGGACAAATTTCTTTTTTTGTTGACCTTTATGGGCATGGACCCACACTTCCGTCCTCACTCCATGTCAATTCCAGGTCCTTAGGATGAAGGGGAAATAAGTTCAACCGTGGCGACTGTAAAAGCAGCCAGTTAACTAGGGTAAGTATGGATGGATTGGCGGAAGGGGAGCCCAAAACTGGTACTTTGCCTGGAATCTTAATCTGTTTCTGTTCTGGAGTCTGCCCCACAGCAGGAGTGCAAGTAAAACCTGCACTGCTGTCTCTTGGAAGTGCGGGGGGAGAAGGCACACACAGAGCGGGCACAGCAAGGGGGGCAGTGCTGACAGAAGGGGAAGAGCTTAGTGGAGGGTTTACCTGTAAGGCAATTTGTCATGTCTGACTGTCTCTTCTATGGTATGTGTGGTACCCCAGAAACTGAAAGTACCACTTATGCTAGTATGTCCCAGTGTCTACATATAATGTAATGTATATGCAGGCGGCTCTGCACTGTTTGGCATTAGTGACAGTGGACATTGAGGATGGCTGCAGAGGCGGGCATGTGGGCAGAACGGACAGTTGACTGAAAATGCCATTTGGCTGCTCCAGCTCACGGTCCCAGCAGAAAGCATCCAGGACACGGATAGAGACTCACCGGCCATTGTACAGTGCTGAGGCAGCCCTTGGCCTGGTGAAAGCTGCGCTGGGTGACTTAGTAGAACAACGATGGTCGGCTCTGAGTTGCCGGTAACAGAGCTGGGAGAGGCTGCCCAGTGAGACCTGCTGCCTTCTGGACAACAGTGAAGGGAGGAAGTTGTAAAGACCTGTACGCAGGGTTACTGCGCAGTTCCGGAGGCGAGCTTGACAGGGAGAGAGAGAGACTTGTCACCCTGCTGTTACCTGAAAGAAGATCCAAAAAGCCGTGGACAGTCGGGAGCTGGTAGAAAGCTGACACAAACCGAACTAAGCCACAGTAACAGTCACTGGCAGTGGAAATCAGACTTAGGGGGTCTATTTATTAAGCAATGTTAGGAGAAGTGAAAAGTGAAGAGTGAAAAGTGATAAGGTGCCAGCCAATCAACTCCCAACTGTCATTTTTCAAACACAGCCTGTGAGATGACAGTTAGGAGCTGACTTTCTGGCACCTTATCACTTTTCACTCTTCACTTCTCATAACACTGCTTAGTAAATAGACCCCTTAAACTTATCGGACGTTACTAGTTAGTGAACAATACAGAAAGGAGTAAGAGTAAGTGATCACCAACGTATACAAGCCCTACCTTTCCGGGAACTAATTGTGCACCAACAATAAAGCGCTGGACTCTTATTGGGGGAACTTTACTTACCTGATTGTCATTAGCGCAGTGTAATACTAAGTTAGAGTACAACGTTAATGGTTAAGTCAGAATATATAGAATAGTAATATTACATTGAGTAAATGTTATGTTTGATGCGATTGGAGGAATTGACAAATATACTAATCTTTGGGATTCCGCAGGGATCCAGGTGCATCCGGTGATTCCACGAGCTGCTGAGTTCCTGTAAAATAAAAATACAAATGTTATTGTAATGGGATTTGATGTTATGTGTATTGTGAAAGTAAATGTAAAGGAAGATTTACAGTAAATGATCTTTCCAATAACCTTAAATAAAAATATCAACACAGCTTACCAAAGTGCAGTATGCGTACCTCCTTACCTCTCTGTAAAGAAGGAAGAACTAGGGATTACTACACCTATCGTTAGCTTTACCCCATAAATTTGGGGTGTTACATATGACCTATATGTGTGGCATAGATATTCTGGTCACTTTCTGCTGTTATTAGTACATACCAATCATAAGCTACTAATAAGAACTCTCAAGCCCTGTACACACTGGATAAAATGTGTATGGAGCGACCTCGTCAGTGGTGGACCTGGTGGGGGTGAGGGGCACACTTGCCGATGCCGGCAATGACGAACGACACCCTTGCAGGGCCATGTTGCATTTGGCAGCATGGCATCGTTAACGTTATCCCCAGATTGAGCTGCATGTTCAGATGACTGGGGATATCGTTAACGACCGTTAATCGCCTAGCGCATACACACTGGACGATATGAACAATGTATTGTTCAACGATATCGTTATCGTTCATATCATTCATGGATATTGTCCAGTGTGCATGGGGCTTGACAAACACTGATTGATATATGATATATGACTGGTTATTATTTGAGAAATGTCTTTAGGAGAGCTAGAGATATGTATTAATATATTATATTGTGTGTTAATGTTTCTTTGAGGGTCCAGGGGGGGCCCACACCGCACACCCTGCACCCATACTTTTTAATACTTACCTCTCCGAAGTCCCACGTCGGCTGGAGAGGCGCTACACAAAATGCCTAGAAAATGATCACCGCAGCCATTTTCTTTGCGTTTTGCGCATACACAGTAGGAAAATTGCCGGGAAAATGTCTGCCGCACCATTTTCCTGGTGACCTGATGGAACTTATTTATCACAATCCGCATCTCAAATGTGGATGTGATGTGATAATATTGTCAGGATTCACAATGCGATATCTGAATACATTGCAAGGATGTATGAAATATCGCATGCAGGGATAGAGCTGGCGAAAAAGCTCTGTCCCTGTGAATCCTGCTCTGTGCTCACTTTTCAGGGTATTTTTCGCAAAAAATACCCTGACAGTGTGAGCACGCAAGCGCTGCCGCTCTGGAAACCACATGGAAGTGGATGTGCTCATTTATTCCAGTGCTTGGATAAGTGTAAAACTCACTGAATTTTAACTATTATTAAGGGTTTGAGACCAATTTCCAAGATGCATTAACTTAATATAGCTTTCAGAAATCAGCTGAGAAAGTCGTCGAATTCAGTGATTTTGTGATGTTTTAGTTGATTTGGAAAACTAGTGATTTAATGGTTGATTTCCTGTAGAGATGCTTAAGGAAATCATTGACAAATAGTGATTTTATCATTATTCCTATAAACTGATCTTTCATTTTAACTTTTGGCTCCGTTACATTGCAGCAGGTGGTGATGGCTGGTGGTGATGTCACAGTCAGTCTGCACATTGTGACATCACACAAGGCTGCTGCCTTGGAATCCTCATTTCTCAATACGAGTTGCTTATTGGAGGTAGGTTTTGTTTGAGGCTCTGATCCTGTCCTTTATTATTTTCTATTATCTCCAAACTTCATCCTCATTTAGGCCTATACTCTTTCTGAAGACATGATCTGTGCTCAGTCCTTTCATTCTATCATTATTTCATAATATTAGCAAAACCATAGGTTCATTAATCATTTGGCTGTTTCATTACCTTTAGATTGTAAGCTCTTACGAGCAGGGCCCTCTACCCACGTCTGCTTCTCTTTACTTTATTTTCATCTACTCCTTACTCCCCACTAGGGCACCTAACATTTGGAGCCGTATTCAATTTGAGCGAACCTGCGATACTTTTCCACCTCCGGGACTTTTCGCCTACTTCACCTGTTTTGAAGGCGGAAAAGTGTTGCGTGCGTGCCCGCGTATCCCCGTATTCAATTTGAAAGTACACGAAAACGGGAAACGGGACCCGGCGAAACTTAAACAAGTGGAAAGTCATGTCAGATTTGGGGAAATCAGCCAGACACCCCCCAAAAGATGCTCTGACATGGGGGATCACTATGGTTATGCCCGATTTGGCTTGCTGAAGGTATTTGGTGTTTTAAACGGGCTTAATAGCTGCAAAATAGTGTTTTTGTATAAGTGGTGAAGAATAGTATTCAGTAGGGGTGTGCACCGGCCACTTTTCGTGTTTTGTGTTTTGGTTTTGGATCTGGATCTTTCTTTGTGTTTTGGATCTGGATTGGTTTTGCCAAAACCACCCTTCCGTGTTGTGGGTTCTGGGTTTTGTGTTTTGGATCAGTATTTTTTTTAAAAAAAAGCATAAAAACAGCTAAAATCACACAATGTGTTGGTTTTTCTGCTCCTATGCTATTATTAACCTCAATAACCTTAATTTCCACTCATTTCCAGTCTATTCCCAACACCTCACAATAGTGTTTTTATGTCCAAAAGGTTGCACCGAGGTAGCTGGATGACTATGCTAAGCGACACGAGTGGGCGGCACAAACACGTGGCCCATCTAGGAGTGACACTGCAGTGGCAGACAGGATGGCAGTTTGAAAAACTAGGCCCCAAACAGTACATAATGCAAAGAAAAAAAGAGGTGCCAGATGGAATTGTCCTTGGGCCCTCCCACCCAACCTTATGTTGTATAAACAGGACATGCACACTTTAACAAACCAATGATTTCAGCGCCAGGGTCTGCCACACGACTGTGGCTGAAATGACTGGTTCGTTTGGGCCCCCACAAAACAAGCTGGCAATTAATCTGTCCCTGCACAAACTGGCTCTTCGGAGGCAAGATGTCGTCCTCATCCTCCTCATTCACCGATTCCTCACCTTCTTCAGTGTTGTGTACATCCTCATCCTCACAGAGTATTAATTCGTCCCCGCTGGAATCCACCACCACAGGTCCCTCTGTACGTTCTGGAGGCTGGTCTCCCTGGAAGAGTTGATAATTCATTTTTATGAACATCATCTTCTCCACATTTTGGGGAAGCAACCTCCTACGCCTTTCGCTGACAAGGTTCCCGGCTGCACTAAACACTCTTTCGGAGTACACACTGGAGGGGGGCAACGCAGGTAAAATAGAGCCAGTTTGTATAGGGGCCTCTAAATTGCCTCTTTTTCCTGCCAGTACATGTACGGACTGTCTGACATGCCTACTTGGATGCTGTCACCGATGTAATCCTTTGACAGACAGACGCACGCTTGTCGCTGCTGCTTTGAGGATGCAGGTGCGGCTACAGCCCACACAATTCACAAAGACAGAAAAAAAAGAGAAGAATTTTTCATTTGTTTTGGAGCGCACTTTGAGGGTTACAGCACCCTTTAACGGACAAGCCAGCCGGCCCTTTACTTATGACACAGGCGCACGCTTGGCGCTGCTCCTTTGTTGATGCAGGTGCAGCCACAGTGCACACAATTCACAAACACAGAAAATAATTCCTCCACCATTCTGTCAGTGGTGACAGTATCATATGCAGTGACAGTAGACATGTCAGAAATTGTTGGCACGTCCTTCAGTCCGGACAAGATGTCCAAACCGGCCCTTGACTTATGACACAGGCGCATGCTTGGCGCTGCTGCTGTGTTGATGCGCGTGCGGCTACTGCGCATACATTTCGCACACAAACACAGAAAAAAAAGAATTGTTTATTTTTTGTGGAGTGCACTTTCAGGGTTACACCACCCTTTAACAGACTTATGGGAGACAGGCGCACGCTTGGCGCTGCTCCTTTGTTGATGCACGTGCAGCCACAGTGGGGGTCATTCAGACCCGCTCGCGAGCAAAGGACGCTCGCAAGCGGGTCGATGTTGTGCAAATGCGCATGCGCACGACGGAGGGAGCTCCGTCGTGTGCATACGCGAGACCCAGCGAGCGATGAGGAATACGTCGCTCAGGGTCTCGCACCAAAGGGGGCGTGCTGTCGATGGTGACTGACAGCACACCCCCTTTGGTGTTGGCGTGCCGGGGGCGTGGCTGCCAGACGGAGGTGTTCCCATGGGAACGCCTACCGTCTGAAGCCGGCACCACTGACATCAGTAATGATGTCAGTGGGAGTGATTTTGGCTCTGATAGAGCCAAAATCACTCCTGGGCTTGCGGCAGCGAGACCCTACCGCAGGGTCTCGTTGCAAGCCCGATGGTCAAGACCATCGCGACCATCTTTTTGGCCGCTCGCATATGCTGTGGGTGGTCACCCACAGCTATGCGAGCGGCCAGGAGGCCGCTCCATTTTCAGGGAGGAGGGCACTGATTCAGAGCGAGCGCTCTGGTCAGAGCGTTCGGCTCTGAATCAGGCCCAGTGCACACAATTCACAAACACTTTGGGGGTTACACCAGTCTTTAACAGACGAGCCAGCCGGCCCTTTACTTATGACACAGGCGCACGCTTGGCGCTACTTTGTTGATGCACGTGCGGCTACTGCGCACACAATTCACAAACACAAAAATATTTTTTTATTTTGTTTGGAGTGCACTTTGGGGGTTACAGCACCCTTTAATGGTCAAGCCAGTCGGCCCTTTACTTATGACACAGGCGCACGCTTGGTGCTACTTGGTTGATGCACGTGCGGCTACTGCGCACACAATTCACAAACACAGAAAAAAAAAATATATTATTTGGAGTGCACTTTGGGGGTTACAGCACCCTTTAACGGACGAGCCAGCCGGCCCTTTACTTATGACACAGGCGCACGCTTGGCGCTACTTTGTTGATGCACGTGTGGCTACTGCGCACACAATTCACAAACACAGAATTTTTTTATTTTTTTTTCACTTGGGGGGAGCACCCCTGATGGACAAAGTACCCCCTGGACAACACTACAGCACCCCTTTAGGACTGGGACACTACACAGGACTTTGGAGTGGACACAGCCCCTATGGACAACTGACTGCACAACACAGTCCAGCCAGCCCCAATGGACTGGAGGAGTGGACACAGCCCCTATGGACAACAGCAGCACAGCACAACACTACACTGCACTACACTACACTACACAGCCCAGCCAGCCCTAACTCCCACCCTCCCTCTTCACTGTCCACAGCCGAGTGAGAAAATGGCGCCGAAGCGGGTACCTTATATAGGATCCAAAACCCGCGAGACCAGGAAGGCGGGATGATGAGGTTTTGCCTCGATTTCAGATCCGAGTCAGGCGGGAAAAGTCGGCCTGACTCGGATCGGCCTCGGATCGGCGGGGCTCGGGGGGGTTCAGATTTCAGAAATCCGAACCCACTCACCCCTCACCCCTAGTATTCAGGAGGTTTTTTTTGCAGAAAATAACTTATCCCATCAAATTTGTGGTACTCGAAAGTGGGGGCCAGCATATTTAAAAGTTGCTAAAGTTAACTTTAAAAAATCGTGAAAAATCCACCTTCCGCAAGCACCTGCAATGAAAAAAAAAAAACACATGGGGCATACTTGGGGACACCCCTGGAGTCTAGTTCGCTAGTTTTTAACTTTGTCCCCCAACATTTTTTTTTTTCGCCCCCAAATTGAAAGTGTTTTTTTTGGGTGTTCTTAAGTCTTTTTTTTTTAAAGTTTTTTGAAGCAGTTTACCTTTGGGGGACTGTCTGAAGGCTGCACGGGGGTTCCCGCAATGTTGTACCCCAAAACCCCAATTCTGCACTTTTTTCCGCCTGCTATTCATGGGCGAAACTTTTTCGCCTATTACATTGCATTGACTTTCTGCCTAGGTGGAAAGTCTTTCAAATTGAATACGGCGATACTTTTCCGCCTGGCGAAATGACGTCATTGGCGAAACTTTTTCGCCGATCTCGGCTTTTCGCTCCAAATTGAATACGGGCCTTGGTTGCTTTTGCTGTTGCTATTTGGGTTATATGGTCACTAATGTAGCAGTGTATATTATCCATGTCCTTGTCCTGCATTCTGTTGTATTGTACTGTAAGTCACTGGTCACTTATATGTTTATGTACTATGTAAGGCACTGCAGAACCCTTGTGGCACTATATAAATAAACGATAATAATAATAAATTACCCAGATGACTTAAATACAGTTGGAAAATCCTTATACAGTATGATAGCTTGCTATAGGAAGTAGCACATAAAATGTTCTATTATCTTACCTCTGTCAAACGATTCTTTTGCTTTCATATATTGTTTTATTCAGCCATTTCTCTAATTTAGGTGTGAATATAACGAGACTACGAAATTAAAAATCATTACTGATATTTTGATTTGTGGCAGGGGTATAGTAATGTTTATAAAAGTTATAATTTATTCATCTCATGTTTATAAATATCCTACTTATATTAAAGAAGATTGGTAACTATGGTTGCTATAATACACCTGGTGGGGGCGTGGCCTAATAGCGGGAGGTATTGCCACGCCCCCTTAGGAAAAAAATTAACTGTCGGTCCCCTCCAACAAGCCTAGGTATTTAGGGCCTCATTCAGAGGCGGTCGGAGGATGCAAGCGGTCGCTCAGAAACTGGGCGGCCACTTGCATCCTGACCGCCCGCCTCTGTTGCGGTCGTTAGGCTGTGGGTTAACACCCACAGTTCTAATGACCGTTCAGGTGATGGTCGCGATGGTCAGAGACTAGTGATGTCAGTGGGGCCTCCCCCAAACGGCAGGCGTTCCCATGGGAACGCCCCCGTTTGGGCTGCCACCCCCCCGGCCTGCCTTCCAAACGGGGCGAGCTGTCAATCAACATCGACAGCTCGCCCCCTTTGGATCGAGACCTGCTACGACCAGCGCTGTCGGTCGTAGCGGGTCTCACGCATGCGCACGACAGCGCCGTCGTGCGCATGCTCTGTGGGGGGCCATCGACCCGGTCCGAGCGCATCGGCGCTAACGACCGGGTCTGAATGACCCCCTTAGTACCTGCTTCCCCCATCTCAGCAACCCTGCTGATATGTTTTGGAAATCCAAATTTTATTTATTTATTGGATCAAGGGGACAGCTCTATATCTGGATTATCATGTTTCAGTAAGTAGTAAATAAACTCTCTATCGTCAGATAACTCCACACACAAGAGCCTTATAACTAAAATAACGACTCGGACACAGAGAATTGCTGGGAAACGGGTCAGACTTTTTATTGCTACATACTAGTATCCTATTTAAATGAACAAAATTTCACTAGTAAGATTTTTTAAACATTGAACAGTACAAAATATATATGGTGGTGGGGATTTGTACGGCCTAGCAAAAGCACATAATAAATACAAATAAAATGTAAAATAACAAAACCGGGTCTAAACGAAATATCAACTCGGGACCAACTGCCCCTCCCTCATCAACTTGTAGGGGTCACCGGCCTCCTGCCAAACCCTACGGGGAAACTGCCCTAAAATCTACAACTTGGGAAACCACCTATGCAGCTAGGAAGTACAGGACCCACCTGGTGGTGATCCAAACTACCCTCAAGTCGCCCTCATGCTATCCCAGCCGCATGGGGAAAAATAATACCTTACAGAATAAAATGAAAAACAACCCAAAGGCCGTTCACAACCAGGCCAACTAACCAAAAGCTGATACCAATCAAACAATGGACATAGGGTGGGCAAGTTCTGGAAAAAGAGAGGGTTTCCTAAAATGGATTACCCATAAAACCCTCACACCACCTCCCATTGCAATAACTCTTGAAACCATTGGCTACATAACATAATCCTAACCCCTCCCCCAATCAGTAACCTCTGTGTCCCTGAGTGTGCAGAGGGACAGACTGGAGGTTTATGACACTACTGTCATATAAAATGCCCTCCGTGTTCTTTATGCTGGGTCTGTATAAGACCGGTAAAACCTAGGACACTGTTAAAAGGAATAGTCTTAACAAAAATTAAATTCTTCTTCTTACTTGTTATGATATAAAAGTTCGGGACTTCCGGTGGGCAAAGCATCGTGCATGGCCGTTTTGTACTGAAGCTCCCTCATCTCGTCTATAATTTTGTGTAATCTACCCACACAATCTCTCTTTATTTAGATTATCTCCAAACAATTTACCACCTATGAGCCAGAGGTTACTGAGGGATTACTTATTTTAGCAGGAGTTCTCTGGATTCCATGACCGCCTAAACTGTTGAGGCAAATTCCAGGCTCCCTCCCTATATCCCAAAAGAGCCTGAGTCTGACTCTCCCTTCCCCTCTGCTTCACCTTCCCTATCTTCGGATCCTTACTGCCAGCTGTTGCTGTTCCTTACAGTCTCCTTTAACCCCGCTGTCCGGAGTGCCATACCCGCGGTAAAGACTCGCCAGCCGTCGTACCTCGTGACTGGTGGATCCACTCTCCGGCTACCCCCCACCTGTGGGGTCTCTCCGTGCTAAACCCGGAGTCTGGCTGTGGATGGCTGGCCGGTGGTTTGCTGCGCCTCCTCACTCTGACCGTCTCTCCGGCTTGTGTCTGATACTCTGCTGTGGCAGGTCGTCTCCTGGTGGTGCAGACCGCGGCTGGCTATTATAACTCACCTGCTCCACTGACCCTCCGCCTCTGGACCTGGTGATTCATTTGGTGCCCTGCTGTGTCCATTTACTGCCGATGCCTTTCTTCTCCAGAGCCGGACCTGACTTCCTGAAGCTGACTTTGTACCCACGACGCTGGTGCAATGATACTTCACTTCAATGTCTGGTCTGGACTGTCTGCGGTGTCCTCTCCATCTGACTGTGTCACTGACCACCTGCTTTCGCTGTAACATTTACAGAGCTCCTACTGACCTGGTGCCATAAAGGATGATACACCTGAGACCCATCTGTGACCTCTGTTATACTTTAAATCCGACCACTGCTGTGGAAGATGGCTTTTCTCCTTTCCTTTCCTTCTAGCCTGCTGTCATTGCAGCTTTTGCTGTAACACTCCCTAATCAGCTGTACCTGGGTCCATATTACTGATCTGCTTAAAGGCCCCCATACATCAGCAATCTGAAAACCACAATTGAACAATTTGAAGATTTATTGGCCGATGTTAGGATTTCCCAATCTAGCAATCTGCACCCATACATTACAGATCTTTTTCAGTGATTTGCAGATCGTTTGCAGCAAACACAGATCTGCCAATCTTGAAAGGCCCATCCTTTTACTGGTAACGGTCTGCAAATCTGCAGACCATCTCCATACACTAGCTATCTATAGCCCCATTCCATCTGTGAAATCCAACATGTTGGACAATCTGATTTAACAATTCCAATTACTTTTTGGTTGCAATCTGCGATCTGTGAAGCCCATACATTGCATATTTTTTTTTTATAAAATCAAATGCAAATTGCAGAATTGCCACAACTGATTGCTGATGAATGGGGGGCCTTAAGACCAGGGACGTTGTTAATGACATTATAATATTGCTGGACTCACTCGGACTTTATCAACTATCTAGTATTGCTGTGATTGCATATTACAAATTTGCCATCTAGTGGTGAATTATATGCAATACAATTTACTGATTATATTGCTATCACATTCATTGTCATTGATATATCAAACCTGCCATCTTTCTGGTTACTGTTTGCTTTTAGTTGACCTGTGTTATAACTAGGGATGAGAGGGTTTGGATTTCTGAAATCCGAACCCCCCTGATCCGAGCCGGTAACCGAGTCCGACTCGGGTTTTCCCGCCAGACTCGGTTCCCAGAACGAGGCAAAATCGTCATCATCCCGCTGTCGGATTCTGACGGGTTTTGGATTCTATATAGGTCCCGTGATCGCCGCCATTTTTCATTTCCGGCTGTGGAGCGTGCAGACTCAGGAGCTATTGGCTACTGTTGTGAAAACTTTTATATAATAATAAAGTACTTATATTATATACATTACATACTGGGCTGACTGGCTACTGTGAAGAGGGAGGGAGCTGGGAGCTGTTGCTGACCATAGGGGCTGGCTGGCTACTGCTGTCCATATACATAGGGGCTGGCTGGCTACTGTTGTCCATATAGGGGCTGGCTGGTTGTAGTGCTGTGTTGTCCAAGGGGTGCTCTCTTCACCCATCCCCAGTGTGAAAAACAAATATTTTTTTCTGTGTGCGTGCCGTGTTAGCCATACCTGTCATTGGCGTAGGTAGGTACGCAGGGGTGCTATGCTCCTGTCTGTCAAGGGGCTGCTGCCCAAAAATAAAAATATTTTTTACAGGGGCTGCCCTGTGTGGTGTAGGGGTATGTTGGCTTTCATCAAACTAATTTTTCCAGGGGCTGTCCTGTGTAGTGTAAGCTGCCCTTCATCAAAATATTTTTACAGGGGCTGTCTTGTGTGGTGTACGCTGCCCTTCATCAAAATAATTTTTACAGAGGCTGTCCTGTGTGGTGTACACTGCCCTTCATGAAAATAATTTTTGCAGGGGTTTGGATTTCTGAAAGGGTTTGGATTTTTATTTTTGGGCAGCAGCCCCTTGACAGACGCTCCATAAAAATAATGCACTCCATAAAAATAATGGAGAACAAAAATTTGGAGGATAAAATAGGGAAAGATCAAGAACCACTTCCTCCTAGTGCTGAAGCTGCTGCCACTAGTCATGACATAGACGATGAAATGCCATCAACGTCGTCTGCCAAGGCCGAGGCCCAATGTCATAGTAGAGGGCATGTAAAGTCCAAAAATCCAAAGTTCAGTAAAATGACCCATAAAAATTTTTTTCGATCGTCTGAGGAGAAACGTAAACTTGCCAGTATGCCATTTATGACACGGATGTCATGATTGGTGCTTGTGAGTTACCTGTCTCAGGAGATGAACTGGATTCTCTGGAGGCCGGCTGGACCGGATCCATGGGTGATGTAGATAGCTCTATTTACAAGACTTGTGTAGCAGTGAAAACTGCCTTTGATGATAAATGACAGGAACTGGAGGGACTGGACTGGGACCGGCAGGAAGACTTGTTGAATTGAACTGATGAACTAAGAACTTGACTCTGGACTGGAACAACATGGACTGAACTGATGAACTTGGAACTTGACTCTGGACTGGAACAACGTGGATAGAACTGATGAACTTGGAACTTGACTCTGGACTAAAATAACGTGACAATGGCTGAAGGGAAATCAGCTAATGCTGAGACGAGGGTTAAACAGGGTGATCCGGAAATGCTGTGACACAGGTTGGAACTCAGGTGCGGGCTGGATTGGATAATTGGGAATTACAGGTTCAGGAAGGAACAGGTAGGTTTGGGAACTAGGTTCAGGGAGGTAGTAGGTAGGTAAAAGGAGCAGGAGTTGATCCACAGCAGAAAGCAAGGCACGGTGACACGATGCAGGTTTACAGAGTGCCAGGGACCAACCAGGAGTAGGACTAGCAGCAGAGCACAGGCCAGGTAATGCTGTAACAGGACGTCTGGATGCCAGGTATTACTGTAGCAGGTTTTCGGGATGCACCAGGAGTTGCTGTCAGCAGGTTTACTGGATTGCCAGGTTTAGCTGTAGCACGTTTTCTGGACACAAAGGGGTTGCTGCCAGCAGGTCTACTGGATTGCCAGGTATAGCTGTAACAGGTTTTCTGGATTGCACCAGGGATTGCTGTAGCAGGTTTCAGGGATACACTAGAACGCAGAAACAGCATGAACCATACACCACGTGAAGACGAGAGGATATATATACCATGGGTCTGGCAGCAATTGGTGGATACGGACAGGTGGTCTGGTAGTAGCATTCTGAGTGGTGGAAGGCACAACATGCAGAGGGAGTATTCATCTCTGCAGCTCTGAGAATCAGAACCACACCTGCGAATCCAATCAGGGCTAGCAGTGCTCACAGACAGAGGAGAGGCCAGGTGCAATAATCAGAGCAAATCCTCCAGGTAAATTACACACACAGATCCATGGGGCAGCTGACAGGGGTAAGTGTCAAGGCACAAAAGGTGACAACTAGACAGGGTCGTGACAACGGAGTGGCAAGGAACAGCTAAGTCCCTGGCCTATGTTAATTACTAGTGGTTCATCTTCACATGATGATGGAAGCCCTCCTCCTCCTGCTAGAAAAAAAAAAGATTTAAGCTGGCAAAAGCAGAACAAAGAATTGTGCTTTCTAAGAAGATATCCCAAATCCCCAAGGAGAATCCAAGTGTGGCGGCGGTTGCGATTCCTGACCTTCCCAACACTGGACGGGAAGAGGTGGCTCCTTCCACCATTTGTACACCCTCTCAGAGCCAGATTTAGACCTCATGGGGCCCTAGGCAGGATACCAGTTTGGGGCCCCACTCCCTCCAACTACCCTCATATCCTCTCCATCACCGCCCCTCTCAATCCCCCTTATTACAGTCACCTCCATCACATCTCCTCATATCCCCTCTTCACAGCAGACCTTCATCCTAGCTCGCTCATTCCCTCCCCCCCATGCAGTCCCTCACAGCCCAGCACCCCTCATCACAGCCCCTCACAGCACCCCCCACCACAGCCCCAGTCATCACAGCCCCCCTCACTCCCCTTATCACAGCCCCATATCCCTCTCATCACAGCCCTCCATCACATCTCAGTCCCCCTCATCTCAGTCCCCCTCATCACAGCCCCCCTCATCACAGCGCCCTCCATCACAGCCTCTCCTCATAGCCTCCTCCATCACAGCCTCTCTTCATAGCCCCCTCCATCACAGCCTCTCCGCATGGCCCCCTCTATCACAGCCCCTCCTCATAGCCCCCTCCATCACAGCCCCTCCTCATAGCCCCCTCTATCACAGCCCCCTCCATCACAGCCTCTCCTCATAGCCCCCTCCATCACAGCCTCTCTTCATAGCCCCCTCCATCACAGCCCCTCCTCATAGCCCCCTCCATCACAGCCTCTCCTCATAGCCCCCTCCATCACAGCCCCTCCTCATAGCCCCCTCCATCACAGCCTCTCCTCATAGCCCCCTCCATCACAGCCTCTCCCCATAGCCCCCTCCATCACAGCCTCTCCTCATAGCCCCCTCCATCACAGCCTCTCCTCATAGCCCCCTCCATCACAGCCTCTCCTCATAGCCCCCTCCATCACAGCCCCTCCTCATAGCCCCCTCCATCACAGCCCCTCCATCACAGCCCCTCCTCATAGCCCCCTCCATCACAGCCTCTCCTCATAGCCCCTCCATGACAACCCCCTCCACACAGCCCCTCCTCATAACCCCCTCCATCACAGCCCCTCCTCAAAGCCCCCTCCATCATAACCTCTCCTCAATGCCCCTCCATCACAGCCCCCCCATCACAGCCCCTCCTCATAGCCCCCCATCACAGCCCCTCCATCACAGCCTCTCCTCATAGCCCCCCCACTTAGACTTACTTAGACTTACCTGGTCCTGGTGGCTCCAACAGTGGCAGCAGAAGACTGCCTGCTGGGGACAAGTCTCACAGCGATGTCGGTGCCGGGAACCCTCCTGAGCGCTGCGGTGTGCCTGCGCAGGCAGCTGTATCACAGTGATACAGTCTGCCCGTAGTCTCTCTGGGAGTGGAGGTGGGACCACGTAACTTAAAGACGTCACGTGGTACTCACGCAGTGCTCCTCTGGGAGCACTGTAATCAAGTAATTTCTTCAGGCAAAGGGGCCTGTCCACGGGCCCCTTGGGTCCCGCCGGGCCGTAGGCGAGCGCCTAGGATGTCTAGCGGGAAATCCGGCCCTGCACCCTCTGCAAGTGCTGGAAGGAGCACCCACAGTCCAGTTGCTGATGTTCAAATTGAAGATGTCACTGTTGAAGTACAACAGGATGAGGATATTGGGGTAGCTGGTGCTGAGGAGGAAGTTGACGAGGAGGATTCTGATGGTGATGTGGTTTGTTTAAATCAGGCACCGAGGGAGACAGTTGTTGTCGGTGGGATTAAAAAGCCCATCGTCATGCCTGGGCAGAATACCCAAAAATCCACCTCTTTGGTCTGGAAATATTTCTATCCAAACCTGGACAACAACTGTCTTGCCATATGTAGCATATGTAAAGGTGTAATAAGTAGGGGTAAGGACGTTAACCACTTAGGAACATCCTCCCTTATACGTCACCTGCAGCGCGTTCATAAAAAGTTACTGTCAAGTTCAGAAACTGTGGCTAAGACCGTAAGCAGTCCAGGGACACCTAAATCCCTTTGTCTTGTTGTATCCAAGCACCTGCAAACCACACCGTCAACTACCTCCTCGTCAATTTTCTCCTCAATCAGGATTGGAAGTAGTCCTGCAGGCCATGTCACTGGCATGACTGACTCCTCTCCTATCCGGGATTCCTCCGGAGGATCCTGCATTGCTACGCCTACTGCTGCCGCTGCTGTTGCTGCTGGGAGTAGCTCATCATCCCAGAGAGGAAGTTGGAACACCACTACTTCTTTTACTAAGCAATTGACCCTCCAACAGTCCTTAGCGAGGAGGATGAAGTACGACAGCAGTCATCCTGTTGCAAAGTGGATAACTGAGGCCTTGACAGCAATGTTGGTGTTAGACGTGCGTCCGGTATCCGCCATTAGTTCAGTGGGATTTAGACAATTGATGGAGGTAGTGTGTCCCCGGTACCGAATCCCATTAAAGATTCCACTTCACTAGGCAGGTGATACCGAGAATGTACAGAGACATCAGAAAAAGTGTCCTAAAAAATGCGGTTGTACCCAATGTCTACTTAACCACGGACATGTGGACAAGTGGAACAGGGCAGACTAAGGACTATATGACTGTGACAGCCCACTGGGTAGATGTATCGCCTTACGCAGCAACAACAGCAGCGTCACCAGTAGCAGCATCTGCTGTGTATAACCGGTTTCAGTAAGAGGCACACCGCCGACAACCTCTTAGAGATACTGAGGAAAATCATCGCCCAATGGCTTACCCCACTTAGACTCTCCTGGGGATTTGTGATATCTGACAACGCCACCAATATTGTGCGGGCATTACATCTGGACAAATCCCATGTTTTGCTCACACAATAAATTTGGTGGTGCAGAATTTTTTGAAAAACGACAGGGCCATGCATGAGACGCTTTGGGTGGCCCGAAAAATTTCAGGCCACTTTCGCCATTCAGCGACTGCGTGCCAAATACTGGAGCACCAGCAAACACTCTTGAATGTGCCCTGCCATCACCTGAAGCAAGAGGTTGTAACGCAGTGGAACTCAACCCTCTATATGCTTCAGAGGATGGAGGAGCAGCAAAAGGCCATTCAAGCCTATACATCCACCTATGACATAGGCAAAGGAGGGGGTATGCACCTGACTCAAGCGCAGTGGAGAATGATTTCCATGCTGTGCAAGGTTCTCCAACCCATCAAACTTGCCACATGTGAAGTCAGTTCAGACACTGTCAGCTTGAGTCAGGTCATTCCCCTCAACAGGCTTTTGCAGAAGCAGCTGGAGAAAGTGAAGGAGGAGCTAAGAGGGAGCGATTCTGCTCGGTATGTGGGACTTGTGGATGAAGCCCTTCATTCGTGTTCCCAGGATTCGAGGGTGGTCAATCTGTTGCAATCAGACCACTACATTTTGGCCACCGTGCTCGATCCTAGGTTTAAAGCCTATGTGGTGTCTCTCTTTCTGGTGGACACAAGTCTGCAGCGGTGCAAACACCTGCTGGTGAAAACACTGTCAGCTGAAGTAGAACGTGACACAGCAACAGCTCCTTCTTCATTTTCTCCCGCAACTGGGGCTGCCAGGAAACAACTTAGATATCCTAACAACCCGCTGGTGGTGATGCAGGGCAGGCAGGACCAAGTTTGGACATCTGGTCCGGACTGAAGGACCTGCCAACAATTTCTGACATGTCTACTGTCACTGCATATGATGCTATCACCATTGAAAGAATGGTGGAGGATTACATTGGTGACAGCATCCTGTCAGTGCTCAGCCGGGGATCGGCGCCCGCTTACTGCACCGCCGGCTTCCCCTTTCATCCTGGGTGGTCGGTCGGCCTGCGCGACGGCGGGGGAGAAGCTGAGGATTCTCCCCGCTTGCTGTGGCTTCCTGGAGGGCTGGTGTCCGGCATCACAAATCCGGACATGGGCACCGCCATGACAGTCGGCCCATGTGACTGGATCCTTCCTCCTGATAGGTTCGTTTCCAGCTGATGCTGTGCACCTGTCTAAGGGTTCCCCTGGGTATAAAACTGTCCCACAGGTTATGGGAAATTGCCTGAACAACGGTTGTCTCCTAGCGTGCCTTAGTGAGGTTCCTATTCATCCGTACAGCAGCAGTGTTACCACCTTTACCTGTGTGCCTAAAACATCTCTGGTGAATACCCGTGCAGCAGTGTTACCACCTTTACCTGTGTGCCTAAACATCTCTGGTGAATACCCGTACAGCAGCAGTGTTACTACCTTTACCTGTGTGCCTTTACGTCTCTGGTGAATACCCGTGCAGCAGTGTGACCATCCCCACCTGTATGCCTCACATCTCCCGTGGACATCCGTGCTACATTTACCACCTCTACCCGTGTGCCCTCTATCTCTGGTGACGTCTCAAGTAACCGTGAGTCGCTTCCCACTTTGAAAGCCTTATTGACGTTTTTGATCCTCGTGTCAAGTTGTTTTCTAAACAGTATTTTCAGGGACTGTGTTGTGCCTATCAGGCATATCCTCGCTGGGCCACGGGTGTAGTGTCTCTATCCCTGCAGGGCTTGGGTACCTGGTCAAAGTACCGCGACCTGCTCACGGGGTGCAGCTAAGCCCATATCCCAATTGGGGGGGTCACTGGCGAACACCATCCTGTGGGTTAGACTACGCACCTTTGCCCGGGTCTCGCCAACACTCAAGACCTGTGGATGAGGAGAACGTACATCCAGGCCCCTCGTCTCCGTTTCTTTCCCCAACTATGCCCACCACGTCCTCTTCTCCAGTTTCAGACGTGACACATCCAAGTAGGCATGTCAGACAGTCTGTACCTGTACTGGCAGGAAAAAGAGGCAATTTAGAGGCTCCTATACAAACTGGCTCTATTTTACCTGAGTTGCCCCCCCTCCAGTGTGTACTCCAAAAGAGTTTTTAGTGCAGCCGGGAACCTTGTCAGCGAAAGGCATAGGGGGTTGCTTCCTCAAAATGTGGAGATGATGTTCATCAAAATGAATTATCAATTCTTCCGGGAAGACCAGCCTCCAGAACGTACAGAGGGACCTGTGGTGGTGGATTCCAGAGGGGATGAATTAATATTCTGTGAGGATGAGGATGTACACAACACTGAAGAGGGTGAGGAATCGGTGGATGAGGATGAGGACGACATCTTGCCTCTGTAGAGCCAGTTTGTGCAGGGACAGATTAATTGCCTGCTTGTTTTATGGGGGCCCAATAATTTCAGCCACAGTCATGTGGCAGACCCTTGCGCTGAAATGATTGGTTTATTAAAGTGTGCATATCCTGTTTATACAACATAAGGGTGGGTGGGAGGGCCCAAGGACAATTCCATCTTGCACCTCTTTCTATTTCTTTGCAGTGTGTATACTTTGGGGCCTAGTTTTTCAAACTGCCATCCTGTCTGTCACTGCATTGTCACTCCTAGATGGGCCACGTGTTTGTGCCGCCCACTTGTGTGCTTAGCATAGTCATCCAGCTACCACGGTGCAACCTTTTGGCCTAAAAACAATATTGTGAGGTGTGAGGTGTTCAGAATAGACTGGAAATGAGTGGAAATTAAGGTTATTGAGGTTAATAATAGAAGAAAAGCCCACAAATTCTGTGATTTCAGCTGTTTTTATGCTTTTAAAAAAAAAAAATACAGATCCAAAATACAAAACCCAGAACCCAAAACCCGGAAGAGTGGTTTTGACAAAACCAATCCAGATCCAAAACACGAAGAGAGATCCAGATCCAAAACACAAAACATGAAAAGTGGACGGTGCACACCCCTAGTATAAAGTAAAACATGAACTTTATTCAGAGCCCACATACTGAGTAATCCATTTGCCGGTGCTTCCCGAACCAGAAGTGATGCAGTGTCCATTTGTCCATATGAGTCCAGCAGCTCCTGGTGACTCCCCTGGAAGTGACGCATTGCGACTGAATCGCTCTATACATTGTAATGGATCCCACCGAGCTTCTTTTCCTCACAAACTTGCGGTATCACTCCCGGAAGTGATGTACGACAAGTTGTCTGTATAGTATAATGGTTGTGTATAGATCCCCTTCAGTGAATGTACTGTACGTGACGTGGAGTGAGGGTGGAAGTGCGGTTCCATGTCCTGACAGTACAGTTATGTTGTCTCCGCTGTAGTATCCGGCCAACAATAGTATAAATTGTGCACTCGCCACGCTTCGGGCATGGTGGCTTGCTTCACTCGCCACAGGTTACTATTCCCACTCTATGTCCACGTGGATCGTAACTGATGACATCAGGGTACATTCTACTGAAGGGGAACTATCTGCAACCATAGTATAATACAATATGTAGCGCTATATATTTAATTATAGGTGTCAGATTGCTAAAGACATTCCCTTCATACTGTACATGGGAGTGAATTATCGAGCTAGTGGCAGCTGAACTGAAAGAAATTGACCTTTAACTCTTGACGCATATTTTAAGGGGTGTGATATGTATTACCGCCTACCGCATGGCCAGCGGTTCAATTCCCGACAGCGGCTGCCCGTCAAAGGAGGAAATCCCGATCGTCCTAAAGGTAAGTATTTACTAACCTAACCTAACCCCCCTAACCCTCCTTAGGAGTAACCATAACCTCCCCCCCTGTGCCTAACCATAACCTCCCCTCTGAGTGCCTAAATCTAACCCCCCCTTCCCCGCTGCCTAAACCTAAGTCCCCCGAGGGGTTGCCTAACCCTAACCTCCCCCCGGGGGTGCCTAACCCTAACCCTCCCTCCCCCTAGCCTAACCTTAACCTCCCGGGGTAGTGCCTAACTCTAAGTCCCCCCGGCGCTGGTCTCCCGACGTCGGGCTAATGACAGGCGTCTAGATTTAGATGCCTGTCATTCGTCCCTAGTTGGGATAAAGCAGTCTGGAAGCCAGCGGTCGGCATTTAGACCGTCGTGTTCCAGACTACATCCCATTTTAAGTACATGCACTAATAATATTTTCCCATATAATGATAATGGATTATTCATCTTTCATAACATGTTATAACAATCCGATATTGGGGGATGATATTTTCACTCAAAGACCCCGATATATGTTTAAAAGTTTTTATGATAGGCATTATCATTGTAACACTGACATATATGTGACAGTGAATATAAAACTTTTATGAAGATCAATGCTTGTTGCACAACATTCACAGCTTTATAAACTTGGCCAGCCTAAACGATGCTGTAAAATCTTATAATGGTTAATCTCCTAAACCTAACAGAATCAGGCCCTCATTCAGAGCCACTCGCTAGCGGCAGTACGCTCGTTCCGAGCGATGTTCGCACATCTGCGCATGCGTACGGATCGTTATACGCATGCGCGAACCAGTCAGTGCGGCCGAAATTCATGTGCTCGCAATATAGCGAATGCCTGCTATTTTGAGTGACAGAATGAGGCGTATGTGGGTGGTAACAGGGGAAGGTGCTTGAAAATGGGGAGTGGAGATCCGAACGCAGGCGTGCTTAAAGGTCAAAACGGGCGTTTTATGGGTGTGCATAATTAATATAGCAGCGTCATTGACCACGTCACTGGGTTATTTTATAGCCAGAACTGCTCGCAAGATTGTGGTGGCAAAAACCAACCACAAGAATAGCGAGCAGTTCATACGCTGGTCGATGTACTCGATTAATCTAATAAATAGCGGACATGACGTATGGTGCGAGCGGCCAGGGGGCGTTTTTAACAAATAAACGAGCGTATGTTTTGCTCGCTCGTTCAGACTTAGAGGTGTGAACAGACTGCAATTTGCGAACGGATCATTTGAATAGCCACCCCTTGTTTTTGAACGAACGACCGCAAATAGCGAACGGGTCTGAATCAGGCCCTCAGTATTTTGTTCCTAACAGACAACAGTAATAGAAATACCAGGATTCGCAGTTATTATTAGGGAAGGAAAGCTTCATATTATGGCCCACAGTGTCATCTTGTGGTCATTTTTAAATATTACACTTTTTATCAGGACAATTTTATAATCTTGAAAACCATTTTAGATACTTTGGTATAAAGATCTTTAAGAATGTTAGAATAGCCAACGGCAACTTACCTGTGGTGCGAGAGTAAGATTTTCCTTCTAGTGAATCAAGCATCTAGAGATGCTCATTAAGCTTGTGCACAGGATATACCTTACTCTGGAGATACAGACCTCAAGTCAAGGAAGGACTGGTGCTATAATCTGGCCCTGCATGGAAGAGTGGTTACATTCCACATGCCTTTTGGGCTTGCCCTGGGGTTTGGCACTTCTGGAGGGAGATGGCAAACCTAAACGTACTTGTTATGGTACTGTACAAACAGAACACAGAGATTCGCAGCTGCTGTAGCAGCTGAATCATATGCATTATTACTGGCCATTGGGGACCTTTAGGAATCAAAGTAACTTAAAAACAGCCTGACTGCTGAAACTGCCATCCAGCAACACCATAGGACGGTACAGGGAAAAGTAGGGAAAGTACCTATTTCAAGTCACTTGGGAGAAGTTACTGACAATTTCACCAAAAGAGCTGTAAACTTTTGTTATTTGTGTTTGCCTATGGGCCTGATTCACATTTGTTTGCAAACCCAATGGTTTAAGTACAAATCCGATGGTTTAGGGTCTGCGGAGGACCCGTTCTGTGCATGTGCATAGTGGGTCCTGTGTGATCGCTTGCAGTCCTCACTAGAGATGAGCGGGTTTGGATCTCAGAGATCCGAACCTACCCAAATTTAGAGATCCGGGGCAAGAACTGAACGTGCGTTCGGTTCCCCCGCCCGGCCCCGGATCTCAAGCTGAGGCAAAACCTCAGAGACGAAATCTCGTGGATCGCGAGCTTTCGTCTCTGCTATATAAGGAGTCCCCGCGGTGGCGCCATTTCACTCCGGCTGTGGAGAGTGAACAGGGATGGTGGGTAGTGTAGGGCTGGTGCTGTCTGCTGTGTCCATCTAGGCTGGTGCTGTCTGCTGTGTCCATGTGGGCTGGTGCTGTTTGCTGTGTCCATCTGGGCTGGTGCTGTTTGCTGTGTCCATCTGGGCTGGTGCTGTCTGCTGTGTCCATCTAGGCTGGTGCTGTCTGCTGTGTCCATCTGGGCTGGTGCTGTCTGCTGTGTCCATCTGGGCTGGTGCTGTCTGCTGTGTCCATCTGGGCTGCTGGGCTGTGTCCATCTGGGCTGGTGCTGTTTGCTGTGGCCATCTGGGCTGGTGCTGTCTGCTGTGTCCATCTGGGCTGCTGGGCTGTGTCCATCTGGGCTGGTAGCGTTCTGCTTATGTTATTGATCGCTGCTGCCTCGGTCAGCGTTGCTCCGGGCCCCAAGTTCTGGACAAAAAATAAAAAAATTAAAAAATAAAATAAGTGTATTTTTTTTCTGTGTGCGTGTGCGTAAGCCACACTTATTATCAGACAGCAGATACTTACCTTCCTTTGTCGGGATCTCCTCCTGTCGGGCTTCCGTTGTTTAAACAGCTGACGGTATTTCAATCCCATTCCGCTCAGCAGTTTGTGCCAGCTAAATTCCAGAGATTCTGAAAGGAAAAGGAATTACACATGTTACTTCGGCTCCTCACCATGCGATAGCCAATGGCCTGGCTAAGACATTTGTACAGACCTTTAAGGGAGCTGTGAAGACCATGAGAAAAGAACAAGTTTATCTACCGCAACACAGTACACTGTACAATGGGCCATGTTGTATCTACCGAGGAACTTGAGGTCTCAGTGGGACTAAATGAAGCTGTATGTGAGGAAAGAGGTACATGATAAACAGTTCCGGCAGGTTTATCAACAACCCACATGAAATTTTGCTGTTGGTCAAGATGTGTTGTACGTAATCTCAGAGCAGACAAGTGGCAAACAGGCAAGGTGACCTCCAAAACTAGACCCTTGATGTACAAAGTTTAGGCTGGAGGAGAACTGTAGTGACATAATGCAGATCAGATCATTGAGTGCAGTGGGTTGGTTGAATCCAACGTGACCCCTAACTCTCCTGGCACTCATTCAGAGGCGGTCGCAAGAAGCGATCGCTCGTTCTGAATGAGGGCGGCCGCTTCTATTTTTTAGTGCGGCCTCCTGGTCGCTAGCTAAGCTGTGGGTTACCACCCACAGCTTAGCGACCGACCAGGTTGATGGTCGCGATGGTCAAGACCATCACGACCATCGTGGCTTGCAACGAGACCCTAAGGTTGGGTCTCGGCAACCGCAAGCCCCAGAGAGCTTCCTGCTCTGATCGAGCAGGAAACTCCCCACTGACATCACTGCTGATGTCAGTGTGGCCGCCCACAAAACGGTAGGCGTTCCTTAAGGAATGCCTCCGTTTGTGAAACCAACCCCTTGCCCCGCCTACAAAACGGGCCGAGCTGTCGATCAACATCGACAGCCGGCCCTTTTGTAGGTCACTCCGGGGCTTGCGCAAGCGCAGTGCGGCCGCTGCGTGTACGCAGGGACTAACCATCGAGCCGGTTGCGAGCGCTCAGCGCTCGCGACCGACTCTGAATGAGGTCCATTATCTTACCGGCGCCTCTTTATATAAATCCTCTGAGCTAAGTGGCCCAGATAATGTGATTGAGGTTTTACATGAACCATTCTAGGACCGCGCAGATGTGGAAACATCAATAGAGGTTCAATGTCATGAACCTAACATGGATCCCCCGGAGCCTCTCCCAGAAGCCAGGGTTTATCCAGTACCCAGACAGAGGGTCTGATTCAGAGATTCTGCTCATGTGCAAAACGTGTCCTGCGATCTCGTTTGCAGGCCTCCCAAATCGCAGCATGATCGCCATTCCCGGAAATGGAGGCGCGTCGCCTCCGTTTTCTGGTGTACGCAGATTCCGGGCTTCTTGCGTGACCAGGCACTGACCAGGCTGTGGGAAGCTTCAGCTCCCGCAGCCTGACAAAAGGAGCAACCATCGGTCATGATGGTGATTCCAGCCTGCGACGGCCGGTCACAGGGCTGGGATTGCAAATGCAGCGTGGAGGTGTCTGACACCACCTTCTGCATTTGCATCTGAGATGGAGGGATTTGCGCAGCCGCTTGTGTGCGGCTGCGTAAATCCATCCATTTCTGAATTGGGCCCAGAGTATGGAAGGATCCACAAAGGTTGGATGTATAATTACAGTAAGCAATGATTACTGTACGAATTGCATAACGCTGTCTGGCAGAAGAATACGCCGAAACTTCCTACTGTGGGGAAAATGTACTGTATAAAATCTTTTAACAACAAGTTTAGAGGTTGCCTATAGCAACCAATCATCTTTCAGCTATCCTTTATTAAGTACATTCTATAACATGATATCTAAAAGCTGATTGGTTGCTATGGGGAACTTCTCCATATGATCTCTTTAGAAGGTTTCATTCATCTGCCCCTTGTTACTGTTACTACCTGGTTTATGTTATGTATATGTTTTATTGTAAATAGTTGCGTTGTTGTTGTTTTCAATTATCCGGTAAAGAAGAACCTGGTGTTGCTGCAATCTTTGGCCCTGATTCAGAGCCGGACGCTCTGACAGAGCGCTCGCTCTGAATCAGGGCCGGGCTATTTTTTTTTAGAACGGCCTCCTGGCCGCTCGCATAGCTGTGGGTGACCACCCACAGCAATAGCGAGCGGCCAGGAAGATGGTCGCGATGGTCAAGACCATCGTGACCATCGGGCTTGCGACGAGACCCTTGTGGTAGGGTCTCGTGGCCGCAAGCCCCAGAGAGATTTCGGCTCTAACAGAGCAGAAATCTCTCCCACTGACATCACTTGTGATGTCAGTGGGGCTGCCCCCAAACGGAGGCGTTCACATGGGAACGCCTCCGTTTGGGCAGCCACTCCCCCGGCCCGCCCACCAAAGGGGGCGTGCTGTCACTCAACATCAACAGCACGCCCCCTTTGGTATGAGACCTGGAGCGACAGGTTGCCCGTCGCTATCCGGGTCTCGCGCATGCGCACGACCGAGCTGGCTCCGTCGTGCACATGCGCACTGGCCCACCATCGACCCGGTTGCGAGCACACATAAATTAGGCCCTAAGCTCCAGTGTGACCTTAGGGCCTGATTGACTACGGATCGTTATTCTGCTTATACGTACGCAACGCAGTTGCTAATATCAGCGCTGATATGTAAATGTTTGCATTCGCATTGCGATCGCAGCCTGACATAAGGATGCCCACTTCCCCTTACTCACATCCGTATACTGTGACACCATATAGAAACAGTCAGTAACATCGAGTAACATCGGACAGTTAGGGAAGCCCAGACCTCACTGAAGAATCTATTACTTTTGCGCACGCTCTGAGGCCTCAGGCAGCATCTGGCATCGCAGTGGATAATTTTATGCCCGCCCCTGCAACGGCGTTGAAACGCACTGACGCACCTGCGTTCACCCAACCACCCGTCACCACCCACAAACGGCACTTCCTGTCAATCACTCTGCCATGGGTCTGCGTGGTCTCTGCGATCGCAGTTCGGAACGGTACTCGTGCACTGCAATACATGCGCAGTGCGAATTAATCGACTGATTGCGTGCGTTTAAGCAACTGCGTTCCTTGCTGAATCAGGCCCTTAGACCAGAAACACTTGTGGGAAAAGTAGTTGTTGTTATTGTTTTTTATAGCTATTACATCTGTTCAATGAACCACTCAATTAGCAGATAAAAGGACCTAGGCATGCAAGCTTTCAGGCATCCTGCTCTGTAGTCCCCACGTTGTGACACTACGGTGGCCTGTAACAACCTGAAACTTCCCTGTGGCTTAGCTGGATGGCATGACAGATATAGCGCATAATTGCCGACAATCAGCTCCAGCCTTCTGGGAGGGAGCTGATTGTCGGCTAATAGCGGGGGGCGGGGCCGGCCATTGGGGGCGGAGCCGGGGGCGGAGCGGGCATTTTGGGTCACACTGGGGGCGGAGCTGCACGATCGCGTCATCGTGACTCCGCCCCCTCTTCACAATGCTGTGATTTTTGGCATTGTGAAGCAGGGGGCGGGGCCACGATGACGCGATTCTGCGCGAATCGCGTCACTGGGCCCCCGCTGCGGGGATTTCTGTTTTTTTCAGGGGGAGGTGAGGAGGATGTGAGTCATCCGGGAGGCTTGCCTGCCTTTCCGGGGGGCCGGGAGCGGCACCCGAAAATCGGGAGGCTCCCGGCTAAATCGGGAGGGTAGGCAAGCCTGATATAGCGCCTCATTCAGAGTAGTGCACAAACCCGATGGTTTGCATAGTACCTAGATTGTGAGAGAGCTGCGCATGTGCAGCTCTCCCTCTGCAGAGCTGGTTGACAGGCTGCAGCCGTTTGGGGGCGGCGAGTGGGCGGGGCTCCACTGGAGCTTCTATGGGCAATCTGAGTAACCTCAGGGTTACTCAGATTGCCGTTGGCATTGCAGGAGACCTGATACTGAGCTCAGGTCTGCGATACAGACAGGAGGCGTCTTTTTACACGAGGCGCCTCCTGCTGCATCTGTATATGAGCTGAATCAGGCCCATTATCAATAGTTACACAATGGGCCTGATTCAGCGCTGCACGTAAGTGCAATGCTGAATGCAGATTCCTGATGGGGAGAATCTGCGCAGGCGCCGGACCCATACTGTGCAGAGCGGGTCTGCGATCCCGCATGCAGTCGTTTTGGGAAAAGGAAGCCGTCACAGCCCCCTCCCTGTCCAGAAACAGCAGCAGACTATCAATCACTGACAGTCTGCTGCCGTTTCTGTACAGGGACGGGGCTGCGACGCCCTCTGTTTCCCAAAATGGAGGCGTGTCGCCACCGTTGAGGGGTAGGTAAATCTTTGTCAGCTGACGGAGATTTCCTGGCCTCTTTCCCTCATCTGTGACAGCCGGCTTGCATGACCCCATGGTCACTCAGCTGGCCGAGGATCGAGCAGATGATCCGATGCTACGTACAAGGATGCAGCTCGGATCATTAATGTCATACGTATCTACTTTCTTATAATCCTTTCCGGGAGAGGACCTGCTGTTCCCAGCTTCGGGGGGCGGGGCCAGATTATAGTCATCATTAGGCCCCACCCCTTTACAGTAAAACTCTGTGATTCGCGGGTCTGTGTGGAGGGGACGGGGCTAAATTATGCAAACTTGTGTGATTTAGCCCCGCCCCCTCCCTACGGACCTGCATATTTTTCGGAGAATCTCCACATCCTGCCCACTTCACTAGGAAGTGGGCGGGATACGGGAGATCTGCCTACACTACCGGGGGAGTTACCCAAAAAATCAGGAGCCTCCCGCGACTCCCGGGAGAGTAGGCATGTATGATTAATGTATGCAGGAGGCATGACTACTCCTGCTGCATTAACATATTAGTAAGGACGGAATTGCAAAGCTCCTTGTGTGTGGCTTTGCGATTCCATCCTACGCTGAATCACCCCCAATGTGCAGAAATATGTGATTGCTGGCTAATGATTATAGTGCTATTTGCATCATGGTATTAGATTAGTTTGTTACTTTAATACCAGAGAGTACCTGGATGCTGCAAGACAAATAGACGGAACTCATCTATATAGCAGATGTCATAACTAATTCATAATCATTCATAAGAGCTCTGAAACAATTGCTGCCAGTGCCACGGCAGAAAATCCATGAGTCCCTGAGTTTACAGACTGGAGTCCTCTAGGCTTTCACTTCCATACTGCCAATTAGGGCTGAGACTCATAAATCATCAAGAGCTGCAGTTGTTGCTATAGAAGATCTAAACAAAAAATGGAGGTTGACTAATTAGAACAGCTATTAATAACCTTCACAGACTTATAGATTAAAGTTTTGGGAGCTTTTGGATCATTTTGGGATTGTGGGGGGAGGGGATATTTTGTTTCGCAGTGCAGGTGTCAGGGCTACAGTGTCAAACACATGAAGCTCTGACTATCGCCCCTGAACAGCTGCTACGGAACACAGAGGTGAGGGGCGCAGCACTGGCAGCCCATCATCCTAAGACCCCGGGCTTCTCTTTTGGGCATGCTCATTGTCTGACCTTCCGCAAATTTTGCTGTTACACTTAGCAACGCCGTCGTTCATCTTCTGTTTGGGAACTTTTAGTTCTATATCTTGTATATAATTAGTAGCTCTTTCATATGAAGCAGCAGATGTTTACAGTTTAATGGCCATTATTTTAGACTGAAGAGAGAATGTATGTAGTATGAGGACATCAGCTGAAGATGGCTGCGCTTTACCCGGGTAGACCTTAGATAGTTACTGTTTCCATTTCTATCTCACCTCTCCAATAACACATTTATCCTTCACCTTTTTAGTTTTGCATCACTGCTGTAGTTAAACATTACCTTCCCTCACTTGTGTACTAACACATTCCACTCTCTCACCTCTGTAGTAACATCTTTCCCTCTCTCGTCCGTATTGTAACACATTTAACATTCCCCTCCCTCACCTGTGTAGAAATGCAATCCTTTCCTCATACCTGTAATAACACATTACCCTCACTCACACCTATAGTACCTTATTTCCCTCCGTCACCTCTGGAGTAAAACATTCCCCTCCCTCTCCTCTGTAGTAACACATTACCCCCATTTATCCCTGTAGTAACACATTACCCCTGCTCACCCATGTTGTAACACATTCCCCTCCTTCACCCCGTTGTAACACATTTGACATTCTCCTCCCTCACCTGTGTAGTAACACATTTTCCACTCACACCTCTGTAGTAACACATTCCTTTCCCTCACTATTCAAATAGGGGAGTCACACCAACTGCCAGTGATGTTTGGCAGCACTTATGGTGGGTACACACTGGGTGATATTACTGAGCGACTGCACGATTACGACATCGTAATCGTGCAATCGCTCAGTAATCGTGAACAAATCGCACACTTTTATGTCGGAAACGACCAGCGATGCACACTCCCGCTGGTCGTTTCCGACATTGTCCATCGCCTGAACATGCAGCACAATCTGACGATGTCGTCAGGTTGCTGCATGTTCGGGAATGGGGGTAGAGAGCCCGGCGCTGAACGATATCGCTAATGATATCGTTCAGCGGGGGTGCTCAATGTCATGAACGACATTGAGCACACCCTGCCGGGGACACACTAGACGATATCGCTCAGGGAGCATATCGTCTAGTGTGTATGCACCATTAGGATGACAGTTGGTGTTTGAATATTGAACTGTGCTACAGCAACGCTGAGACATTGCACAGGGGGAGGAAACATTTTATCCCTTTTCACCCCCTTAGGAGTCGAATTTTTATAAAATCCCTTCTTAGTGGGCACCTACGTCATGGAAGCCATATACTCCACGATTTTCATGTTTCTCGGTCCAGTTATTATACACTGGTGAACAACTACAATAACAACTGTTAGTAAAATAACTGCTAATAGTAGTACCAAAGTAACATGAAAGCAAAAACTATTTCTAGAACCAGAAGAGGAGGGAGGTCCCATAAAGGTAAATTGTAAAGGACAGTGATGGTTGACGGCTGATTTCTACCACTACTGGTTCATGTTTTATGTCTCCTCATTCTGCTGTTTCTAGTCGCTGCGACTATTCCACACCACAGATAACAGCACAGGAATGCCTGCTGCCAACCACTGCTTTATAATTGGTGGCTGATGATGCTACTGTACCTCCCTACAACAGCCACAGTACTCCTCCAGCATCTACCTTATGCACCAACAGGGGCGTAACTAGAACTTTGAGGGCCCCATAGCAAAATTTTGAAGGGGTCCCCAAAGCATCTGTGGGCTCAATTGAAGTGGCCTGGGCCTAATGCCCAGAACCACTTATACCAGGGCTCAGGCCTAGCATCTGCCTACTGTGGGCTCAATTGAAGTAACCTGGGCCTAATGCAACAAATCACTTATACCAGGGCTCAGGCCTAGCATCTACCTACTATGGGCCACATCAGTGACCTGGGCCTAATACCCAATCACTTTTATTAGTGGGGGCTCAGGTCTAGAGCCTGCCTATTCAGGGCCATTGAAGTGGCTTGGGCCTAATGCCCTTGGCCACTATACACATTATACAGGGGTCAGGCATGGAGCCTGCCTATCTGTGGGCACTTAGAGTGACCTAGGCCTAATTCCTAGAGTCACTTATACTTGTGGCACAGGATTTATATCAGCCTAACATGTCCCACAGGCCTGAGGCCTGACTATCCCCACGAGCTTAGTGCCTGATACCTGGTGGTTTATGGAGGGGTTAATGATTACCTATGACCAAGGCCGACTACCAGTATTGGAGGAAGAGGCTACAGTGGGGAGCTTTGTTTTTAGCTCTTTGCTTATCTCCACTGCAGCAGTCTCCAGTCCTCAGTTTCTACCTTTTGCCGCGGAGGCGGGCCCCGGAGGGGGTACGGGCCCTATAGCAACTGCCCCCTCTGCACCCACGTTCGTTACGTCACTGTGTACCAAGTGTTTCTTACATGGTTTAGATTGCAAGCTCATTTGGGCAGGGCAGTCTTTCCCTTCCTTGTTTATGTCATTGTCAATTTAATATGTCATTTGTTTGTGTTGTGAGCTTCTCATGCAGCGGTGCATACTATGTCATCAATAATAAGGTATATCGGTGGCTGTGGTATACTTTATTGGCATGAGAACACCAACTTGGTTGTAATGTCAACATGCAGCATGTCAACTTTGAAGATGTCGAGATTCACCAGGTTGACACTGATAAAATGTTGACATGATTAGAATGTTGACAAAATGTCCTTGGTGGTCTAGTGGTGACTTACCTGGTACAGTGGGTCCGGCGGCTCCAGTGGTAGCTTCCGGGTCCGGTGGTGACGTCAGGATGATTTCTAGGGGATCATGTGGCACTTCCGGTGGTAAATATCGCTAATCTTAATCCCTAACCCTATCCCTCCCCTTAGTGCCGAACCTTCTCTCCCATAGCCTAACCTTAGCCCTCTGCTGCTGCTGCCACAGCCTAACCCTATCCCTCCCCTCCTGTAGGCTAACCCTAAACCTCCCCCCTAGAGCCTAACCCTATCCCTTCCCTCCTGTAGCCTAACCCTCCCCTTAGTGCTTAACCCTTCCCTCCCGTAGCCTAACCCTGACCCTTCGCTGCTGCTTCCGCAGCTTAGCCCTAACCCTCCCCTACCATTGTCTAACCCTAAACCTCCCCCTAGTATATAGCCCTAACCCTATCCCTTCCCTCCTGTAGCCGAGCCCTAACCATCCCCCTAGTGCCTAACCCTATCCATTCCCTCCTGTAGCCTAACCCTCCGCTGCTGGTCCGTGCAGAATGTCAGCATTTCATATCGACATTTAAGATATCGACACTGTGAACATACTGACATTCTGCACCTGCCGACATATTCAATGTCAACAGTTTAACAAAGTTGACATCATAACTGTGACTACGTCCCAAATCAGCAGCCATCATTTGCAGTGATAAAAGCTTTACCGTCGTAGTCCAGTCCCTATTGCAAAATGTCACCTCGAATTAACGAGGCAAGCTTTTTTTAATGTAAATTATATTTCTGGACATTTTAATTAACATTTTATGATTTTTCATAAAAATGTACTATTGAGTTGTCTTTTTTTTTTTTCATTCAATGATTCCACATAATAAAGATTTAAATATGTAGCTTGTACTGCTCACATTAAATAGGAATATTGCATCCGTGCTGCGGTTTATCAGCAATCTGCACATTGTGTCTCGGTGGGGGATTGTAAAACGATTACCGTGAGATTTGTGAATACAGATTTACATGCTCTCAAATTATAAACCTCCAGAAATAAACATAGTGCATATGGTGGCTTATGTTTGCTTGCATAATGCACTGATGTCACGGACAACGGGAAACTACTGCATAATCGCACCCATCAGAACACATATGGAATCAGCATGAATTGCTACACACACGCACACGCACACACACTACTGTAGTTCCATGTATTTTATACTTTGCAGTCTGTTCTCGCTTGTTCACATAGATGTATTCTGACTTTTTTAATACATATTTGGGCCGTATTAAATTGCTGGCGAAAAGTCGCGATCGGCGGAAAAGTTTCGCCGATGACGTCATTTCGCCAGGCGGAAACTTTCCGCCCAATTCAATTCCAAAGACTTTTCGCCGGTGCGAAAAGTATGCGCCTTCTAACCAGCGGAAAAGATTCGCCTATGAAAGCAGACGAGAAAAGGTGCAGAATTGGGGTTTTGGGGTGCAAAGTTGCGGGAACACCCCTGGAGCCTTGGGACAGTCCCCCAAAGGTAAATGCAGCAAAATGAAAAAAAAAAAAAAACTTTAGAAAACTCCAAAAAAAGTACTTTCGTTTTAGGGGCAAAAAATACCAAAGTTGGGGGACAAACTTAAAAACTAGCGAAAAAGACTCCAGGGGGTCCCCCAAGTATGCCCCAGGTGTTTTTTGATTGCAGTCATTGCTGAAGGTGCGTTTTTTACGTTATTTAAAACCTCACTTTAGCGATTTTTAACCATGCTTGCACCCATTTTCATATACCCCAAATTTGTTGGGGGTAGTTATTTTGACCAAAAAACTGCTAAATGCTATTCATCACCACTTGTGCAAAGATGCTAAATAGCACCTATTCAGACCATTCAAGTACCCCAAATACCTTCAGAAGGGCTATTCGGGGGTATCCATAGTGATCCCCCATGTCAGTGTATCTTTTGGGGGGTGTCAGGCTGATTTCCCTGTTTTTAACAGGACTTTCCGCCTCTCCAAGATTCGCCGGGACGCGTTTTTCCATCCTTTGCAATTGAATAGGGCGAATAGTGGGGATGCGCGTGATACTTTTCCGGAGCCCAAACCAGCGATGTAGGAGGAAAGCACAACAGGCGAAAGTCTGGGACTTTTTCGCCGGCAATTGAATACGGGCCTTAGACGTTTTAGTGGTGCTTCATTTTTTTAACCTGCTCTATGTGTATGTAAGAGAACAAAAAATGTTTTTAAATTATTTGAGATTAGTTGATTACCTTTAGTGCTGTTTTATTGTACTTTTGTATATGTTTTTTTTTCGTATAAGGGTTATAGCTATCCTTCATTGAGTAGCAGCATTTTGTAGTTGCACAGCTTTATTTATATATTTACTTTTTTATCTTTTTTGAGAGTGCCATTGGGATCTATTTTTGTGCCTTTTCTCATTTGTGCTGCTTTCCTACCTGTTCTTGCAGCATTGATGTCCTGGTGACTGCTGCTGGTATATGCACCTCAGTTGCTCATTGCTCATGTCCAAAAGGTATACAGTATACTGTAACTATGCAAACCCTGAAAGGTGAGTAAAGAGTGTCTCCCACTTCTCCCACTGACCTGACATTAAAACAATACCACCTGCATTTAAGAATGTAAGGGGTCTATTTTCTAAACCTTGGATGGAGATAAGTAAACGGAGATAAAGTATCAGCTCCTAACATGTCATAGACTGTGAAAAATGACAGTTAGGAGCTGGTTGATTGGTACTTTATCTCCATCCAAGGCTTAGTAAATAGACCCCGAAGTCTTCTTCCCCATAACTAGCTTAACATTATCTTAATACTATGGGGTATATTCAATTGGGCGCGAGGTTTAGCAAGGTTAAAACCTTGCGCCCCTCGTGGCCATTTTGGAATCCCGCGGGTATGCGCGCTCCCGAAAAACAGTGGACGCGGAGTTTTCATCAATGAAAACCCCGCGCCGCGTAAATTTAAAAAAAAAAGAAAAAAAGTCACTTACCTGCCCGGGTCTCCACGGCTCCCAGTGGCTTCCCCTCTCTCTTCTTACTGGAGAGGGGGCTGCTGGGAGTCCCGGGAACTGATGGGAGGAGCAAGGGCTGCTGGGAGATGTAGTTATCCCAGCGCCCATTCAGGGGGGGCCACACACACCGCACCGGGGGTCACACACACACACACGCACTCATACACACTTACATACAGCACACACACACACACTCATATACACTTACATACACCACACACACTGACATACTCACCCTGCTGCAGAAGAGCCGGCTCCCGACGCTGGATGCAGAAGATGCCGAAGACAGCGCAGAGTGAAGGTGAGTAATTAAGGACTAATTAAGCTAATTGGATACTTCCAATTGCTTAATTAGTCCTCAGGGGGGGGTGCACGGGGGTGTCAGAGCAAGTCCCAGTGATTTTTCCTTAAATCATCGATTTTAGGAAAAAATCATGTTTGCTCAGGAGTTGCGTGAAAAAAAAATTCCCGGTGCGTGTTTTTTAAAAAACCAGACACACCTAATAGCCAAAAACCCGCACCTGCAATTGAATATGCCCCAATGTCTGTATAATAAATAAAGCTTTAGGTCTATAGAGGGTAAAAATTGCGCTTCTAGTAAATAAATGGCATAAAGGTCTCTTTGATTAATCAAGTCTTTTTTTATATCGCTACAAATTGTCACGTTAATTACACCTTCTGACCTGTTACGGTGGAGAATTTTTGTTTTTCCAAATAAAGTTTCAAAATGCTAAGTTTATCAGTTTTTTAATCAGTGTTAGTCAAAATTATCGGGAGAACCTGAAAGGATAAAGGAGTTTAGGAAATGTTATCATTTTTATGAAATTGGTCCTGCCCACGTACTGTAGGATAGTTGACCATGTTGCCAGCTCTCTAATTCTGACACAATTTTGTCAATTAGTGATGCAATATTCAAGGAATAAAGGTTCTGAATATTTCTTAGTAGATGTATACCACCTAGATATGGAATGCTAGAAGTGGTCCATTGCAACCCACCCAAAGCTGTGCTTGGTATAAAAGGTTTGTTTCCCAATGCCATGGCAATAGATTTCGCATAGTTAATCGAGAAACTTACCGACCCATCTCTCTCCTCCCTTTTGCCTCCAAACTCCTTGAGCGGATTGTCTACAACCGCCTTACCGCTTTTCATTCCTCCCACTCCCTCCTTGACTCTTTTCAGTCTGGCTTCTGTTCTCTCCACTCTACTGAAACTGCCCTCACGAAAGTCAGCAACGACCTCCTTGCTGCCAAATCCAAAGACCACTACTCTCTGTTCATTCTGCTTGATCTCTCTGCTGCTTGAGACACTGTGAACCACACTCTCCTGCTGCTTATCCTTCACTCCCTTGGTCTACGTGCCACTGCCCTCTCCTACCTCTCGGTTTCCTCTCATGACTCCTCTATCCCCCACAGCCTTTTACAGTAGGTGTTCCCCTAGGTTCTGTTCTTCGACATCTCCTATTCTCCCTCTATACTTCCTCTCTAGGTGAGGTCATCAGCTCTTTTGACCTCCATTATCATCTCTGTACTGACGATACTCAAATGGGAAACAGTCGGGAAGCCAATGGATGGAATCCCGACCACCGGCTTCCCGACTGTATAATCCCAGCAAGGGTTAAATGACAGGTGTCGACATCCCAACGCCTGTCATTCTCCCTACGCCGGGTGCCCGACACCCAGGGCCGTTGAGAGCCCTGCCGGGCCCCGGTAAAGAGGGGGCATGGCCTGATCGCGGGAGGCGTGGCCACGCCCCCTCGAATAAAAAAGTACAAAAAAGTATACATTTGCAGCGCCACATAGCGGCGCTGTGCGCCGGGGAGGGGGGGGCTGCGAGCCCCTCAACCCAGCGCAAAGCCAGGGGGGGCGCGATCAGTGTGATCGCTCCCCCCCTCAGGCATAGGAGATTGCTCGCGGCTGCTAAGCAGCAGCCACAGCAATCTCCCACTGCATCTCAGCACACGCTGTGTGCTGGGAGATAGTGAGGAGGGAGGGGGGGCGGCACTGGACCCGGGCCCCTGCCAGGCCCCTCTAGAAGCCCGGGCCCGGGTAAATTGTACCCGCTCCCCCCCCCTCTCGGCGCCCCTGCCGACACCCGGCTTACCGATCGAAGCGCGGACAGCCGTGAGGGTAGAGGGTTAGGTTTAGGGTACCGGGGGGACTTAGGGTTAGACACCCCCCCGGGAGGTTAGGTTTAGGCTAGGGGAAGGGGGAGTTAGGGTTAGGCGGTGGGGAAGGGGGGGTTAGGTTTAGGCACTTAGAGGGGGGATTAGGGTTAGGCACTTAGGGGGAGGTTAGGGTTAGGCACCCCAAAAGGGAGGTTAGGGTTAGGGGGTAGAATGGCGATAGAATACTTACCTGGGGACGATCAGGATTTTCAGTGATGCCGGCATGCCGCTGTCGGGATTTGAATCATATTGAATCCACTCAAATCTACCTTTCCTCTCCTGATCTCTCCCCCTCTCTTCTGACTCGTATCTCCAACTGTCTCTCTGCTATCTCTTCCTGGATGTTCCAGCGATTTCTTAAACTTAATATGTCTAAGACAGAGCTGATCGTCTTCCCACCCTCCCACATAACCTCACTTACCACTATTTCTTTATCAATTGATGGCATAACTATATCATCTAGCCCCAAAGTGCGCTGTCTTGGAATCATCCTGGACTCATCCCTCTCCTTCAAACCACATATCCAGAACCTTTCGCATTCCTTTAGTTTCCATTTCAAAAATACTTCCAAGATCAGACTCTATATCACCCAGGATGCTACTAAAACCCTCATACACTCACTGGTCATCTCCAGATTGGACTACTGTAACCTCCTCCTATCTGGCCTCCAGAAATCTCATCTCTCTCCTCTCCAGTCTCTCCTTAATGCTGCTGCACAGCTTATCTTCCTCTCCAAATGCTCTACATCTGCCTCCCTTCTCCTACAAGCCCTCCACTGGCTCCCCTTCCCTTTCAGAACCCAATTTAAGGTTCTCACGCTCGCTTACAAAGCCCTCACCCAATCTTCTCCTATTTACATCTGTGATCCCTTCACTCTTCTCTCCACTCTCTTCGTTCAACTAATGCACGCCGCCTTTCAGGCCAACTGATTACTTTCTCCTACTCCCGCCTGATTTTGCCTGCTCTGCTCCCCACCTTTGGAACTCTCTCCCACTCCCAATCAGTCTCTCCACCTCTTTGCAATCCTTCAAATGGGCTCTCAAGAACCACAACTTCATCAAAGCCTTCCAGCTATCATCTCAACTCGCTGCTACATGCTCCTTCATCCCTATCTACCCCATCTGTGTCACACCTGTTTGTCTGCCCCTCCCTTTTAGAATATAAGCTCTTACGAGCAGGGCCCTCTACCCTCTTGTGCTTCTCACTACTTTAGTTTCATCTACTTCTTACTCACCACTAGGGCACCTAACACTTGGTTGCTTATGCTCTGTTGCTTATCTGGGTGTTATGGTTGCTAATGTAGAAATTTATATTTTCCATGTCCTGGCCTTGTATTGTATTGTTCTGTAAGTCACTGGTCAACAATTTGTTTATCTACTTTGTAAGGCGCTGCAGACACTTGTGGCGCCATATAAATAAATTATAATAATAATAATTAATAATAACCTGATAAACTTCCAGGGTTGCGATGAGGTATCCAAACATATCCCTCCACCGCCTCCTCACTGCGTACCCAGAGGCCAGGCCCGGTGACAGGGGGGGACTAGGGGCACAGCCGTACCAGGCCCGAGATTCTGCTCTACAGGCATGTATGGGCCCCGTCACTGCATGGTCCATCACCGGCTCAGTGGCGTAATGTCCGGTGGTGCACTGCACCGGGGCCCGTGGTAAAAAGGGTTCCTGCAACGGTATTGACAGCAGTACTGTAATGAGTGAGGTTGAATCATTACAGTACACTGCCATGGGCCATAACCTCCCCTCCTGTCTCTTCCCCTCTTTTCCCCTCCCATCTCCTCCTCTCCCCTGCTCCTCTCTGAAACTGCTGTTGCCGGGGGCCTGACGTCCCAATGTAGTGACCAGGTCCGGCGCAAAGGGCATGCGGACCTGGTGGAAAGTAGTGGCACAGAGAGTGCTGATCACGGGGGAAGAGCTGTCATGTGAGGGGTTACACCTTCTGCTGGGGCTCAAATTGCAGTATTAGGCTGCGGGAAAGGTGGGTTAGGTGGAGGGTTTGGTTACTTGCCTGCATGTTTCTGAATTCTGACTGTCGGGATGCGCTGTCGGCATTCTGACCATCGGCATCGCGACCTCCGGGATCCCATACACAATCCAAATAAAATAGGGGCATGATCTGAAATAACAATGCTTTCAATAAAAGTATGGCGAACGCGAGGAAACAGACTCTCTGCCACCACACTGTAGTTGATCCTGGTAAATACATTGTGCATCCACCATGTCATGACAAATACATAGCAAGTATATTCTTTCGATCGGTCCAAAGCTGGATCATATAAAGAGTTGAAATTACCACCAATTATTAAATTGACATGAGCAAATTTGAAATCAGTTTGTAGAAGGAGAAATTGGGACTGTTCAGGGCATGAAGATTAGGGATGGTAAAGGTTTCGCTTACTGTAGAGATTAGTGTGGAAACCGAACACACCCCAACTTACTGTAGGGGATCCAAGTGATTCCGAGTCCCGTCTCGGGTCTTCCCGCCAAGTTCGGACACCAAAATGAGGCAAAGCATCATCTTCTAGAGTGTGCCCAGAGTCTATAGCACATGCGCGGGTCACCGGGAAAATGGCCATGGTGGCCATTTTCCAGGCGTCTTTACAGCACTGACACTAGCGCCGATGTGGGCTCTGGAGAGGTAAGTATAATATAGGTGCAAGGAGTGCGGTGCGGGCCCACACACCCTGCACCCATTATAAATACGCCCCTGTACATACCTCCCAACATGACCCATTCCAGGAGGCACAAAATGCTGTGCCTGGACTCCCTCTTAATTTATGATTACTATAACTTGTGTTCAAACTAGAGATGTGCGCTGACCACCATGTTTCGGTTTTGGATCTGGATTTATCTTCCAGTTTTTAAAAACAGCTAAAATCATGTAATTTAGGCAATCCAAAACCCGAAATTCGGATTTAAAATCGGAATTCCGAACTGCAAAAAGATCAGAACCGTGACTCTGATTTACCTGGATTCATGAAATTCGGGTGGATTCGGATTTCTGGAGAACCGAACTGCAGAGCTCTTGTTGAAACACCTTTCTTATCAAGTAACTAGTTCAACACAGGTTACGGCAATCATTAATTAAGAGGGAAGCCCAGGAACAGAGCATTTTGTCCCTCCTGGAATGGGTCATGTTGCACCTACAATCACACGGCCAGTGAACTGGGGACACTTACCAGAGAGCCAGTAATACATGTGTAATGTCACAAAGTGCTAGTGGCTAGAATACATTATATCAGTTCCGTCAGTGGATCAGGAGAGCTCAGCTACTTATCCCTACTCAGTTCTCACTGTATCATGAGATTAGAGCCTCGCACAGCTGCATCAGCGGTACAGCACATTTCCCTGACTGCTCATTAATCATCAGTAAAATTCTATCTAACGGACACATGGAGAAAACAGGTTAGGGTGAATAACTTCTATTTATTCCCATTTAAATATTGACATACCTTTCAAAAATAGCCTATTCCTTCCAAGCTGCCTTGGCAGATATATGCATGATCTGTGTAATAAAATAAGCGTTGTAATCAGTCACTATATTCTACAATTTACACATTATGGTATGCCTACCTGTTTCCCTAAAGTAGGTTCTTGCTATGCTAAGTGCAGCCTGGACCAATAGGGTATGCTGGGCTTTGCAGTGCACCAGGTAATAGCTGATCATACACCCTGGTGATATGTAGTGTTGCACTTCCAATACAAGCGGTGGTGGTACAGGGAAACTGGGAGACCTGTGGGGCCTTGTATGGCATTAGCTGTGTGGGAGTCTCATGGGCATGGCCATGCACATGTTGACAGTAAATATGGGATATGGATTTTACTGTTTCGGGCACCAGGGCATTGGCTAGAAAATGTGGTTGGTTGACTCCCATTTTTATTTTAGAGATGTGTGCCGACCCTCGTGTTTTGGATCTGGATCTCCCCTGGTTTTGGATCTGGATTGGTTTTGCCAAAACCTCACCTCCGTGTTTTGTTTTTTTGTTTTGGATCTGGATTTTTTCTTAAAAATTCATAAAAACAGCTAAAATCACATAAAACAGGCCTGTTTTTGTTCATACAGTATTATTAACCTCAATAACATTTATTTCCAATCATTTCCAGTCAATTTTGTCTACCTCACAGCTCACTATATTGTTTTCTTCCAGTTTAGGAACAAAATTTGCACCAAGCTAGCTGGCTGACTAAGCTAAGTGGCAGTAGTGGGCAACACAAACATGTGGCAGTTCAACTTCCAACATGGCACATCAGGAAACAAATGTTTTTATTATTCAAGAGAGGCCTGAGGGAGTTGGAGTATGTATGTAGTTGAAGGCAGGGTAGGGACAGGAAGGGTTGATTGGTAGTAAATTTAATTTCATTTTTTTTATTCCAAAGAAAATTTTTGAGGGAGAAGGAGAGGGGAGGAGGCATTTACAAAAAAATAGTTGACACATTCACATCAGTCCTTGTCCCAGAAAAATCCTTGAGCGCCATGCCTGCTGCTGCTGCTGGGAGTGGATTTTCTCATCCCAGAAGGGGACCAGGAAGACTTCTAGTAGTGCTTTCCACATGAAAAAGCATTTCTCAACCTGTACAGGGACATTAAAAAAAACAGTTAGTGGCCTTAAAGTGCCACTTAACCAGCACAGATATGTGGACAAGCATATGATTTAATGCAGGGGTAGCCAACCCTGGTCCTCGAGAGCTACCAACAGTGCATGTTTTCCAGGTCTCCTCACAGAATATAGTAAAAAATGATTAAATGTGTTGGTGAGTAATGAATACACCTGTGCACCAGCTAGGTGGTCTGGAAAACGTGAAGTTAGTAGTTCTCGAGGACTGAGATTGGCTGACTTAAGGCCTTAAGTTGTGTCTTTCTTGAGAATCCTGCACCTACTTCTGCAGCTAGGAGTGGATTTTCATCCCAGAAGGGGACCAGGAAGAGTGCTTTCCAAAAACAATTGACTTAAATAATCCTTTGCAAACCTTCTGTAAAGGCATTTCCCAACCTGTACAGAGACATAAAAAAAACCCAGAATTAGTTAGTGGCCTTCAAACTGCCGTTGTTCCCACTGTCCACTTAACCTTATCAGATATGTGAATGAGCGGAACAGAGCATTAAATGCAACATTTCAGATTTAAGGTTTAAGTCTTACGTTATGTCTTTCTTGGGAATTCTTGATAGCCATGCCTGCTTGCTGGGAGTGGATTTGCTGTGTGTGAAGGAGGGAGCCCAACTACCCAGGAGAGGGACCCATATATATATATAAACTCCAAAATGGACCGGCACTCTGTTCCAAAAAGTAACATCCACTCCGGTGCCTTCAGGATAAATCCACATACATTACCTGCACAAATAAGCTGCGGCACTCGGATAATTGTGAAAAAAAGTTGCTGTATTTGGATCACATCATGTATAACCACCAACGTTTCGGGACACTGAAGAGGGAAGGAGAGAATAATTCTCACGAGAAGGCATCCCAGAAAAATAAAAGAGTGGATGGTGTTTTTGCTAGTGATTTTTTTTCTGCTTAGCCAGTTGGGGTAGGGGTGGGGGTGCAGGGTAGCGCCAATGCTCTCTCTCGCACAGGGCACCAAAATGTATAGTTATGGCTCTGACCTTACGGCAGGCTAAGGATGCTCTGTTTTGGCCCTCTATGGTTGCTGAGATTGAGTGGGTTGTCTCTGCCTGAGTCCCCATTTTTTAGGTTATGTTTGTTCTTTGTTGCACATTGTCCCCACATCCAACAACTGTCACACTGTCTTACACTGACAAACCTGTTTATTGTCCTTTACATTAAAAAAAAAAGGTGAATGTAAAATTATGATGTATGTAGATGGCAGAAGTTGCATCATTGGTATCCACTTTGTCACGCAGATAGTGTTTGTGTTACAGAAAGGGACACAGAGACCACTTTATAAAGCCAACCAATATTCATCTTGTAATATCATTAGGAACTATCTGTGATGGATCCGCCTTATATTATTTCTATATATACATATAGCATGCACATTCTCTTATTTTTTCTTTAATATTGGCTCAATGTAATGTTTTCATTATATAACCTTCACTGGTTTAAGTATCCCAGTGGGTGGAGCCTTTATGTTGTGTAGAAGTGGAATGACAGACATGCTAGGTGAGTCTTAGAGGTGTTATTGCTTTTGGCAAACATAAAACTGTTATAATTATCATTGGAATCTGCATCGAGTTCCAAGTGACTGTCACAGGTTCCAGATTTAGTTCGGCGAGGCCATGAAATATATTAAAATGTATTACTTGCTTTGTCGCTAAAGAGGCCAGCGACACATATATAGGTGTTAACATCTTGAGAGCTTTAAAAATAAAAGTTGATTGTTTTGAAGTTTCCATCCAAGGCAGAGAATTGCTTGGCATATAATACGTGACCTTATTTGACAGTTTCTACATACAGGTTATATTTCAAAATAAGCAACATTTGCCAAGAAAATAGTGAAGTAAGAAAGTGTTAATGTAGCTGCTGGAAGTATAGACACTTCTGAACATCACATTACCATGAACACATGGAGCATAGTAATTAAACCAGCTGCTTTTATTATAGGAATGAGCTTACAGTAATACATTTCTGCCACTGATTATATGAGAACATTGAAAATAGAAGGAAATATTGAATGTAATACAAATGACATGTAGGATCCGTGTGACCAGATACAGATCTTGGTGAGGGAATGCTGTGTAGTAATAATCTCAAGTACAGTATCTGTAATTGCACTCACTCATATGCAGTTACTGTATACAGGCGCTCCTATACACCATACTGCCTATTTATCATACAGGCAAACTGGGTACCTGCTTCGGTCAGCCCTGCTCAGGAGCAACCCACAAAAGTATTTACGTTCATTATCTTTCATTACTACCTTTCATTTTAGTGTTTTGATACTTGTGATTCACAAAACATACATTTGACCAAGTAAAAATAATGGAAACGGACATTTTGGATAGGTTACTGTGAGTTGTGCGTGTGTGCGGGGGTAATGGGTTAAAGGTAGAAATAAAGAAATAATATTGTTCTTTACAGTGGGACTACAGGTCCCAGCAAGCCTGCCTGCGGCACTTGTAGATCCTCTGTATCCCCACTGTAAAGAAAATATTAAAAAAGACAAGACACACACACCAAAGGATTTAACCCTTTACTACCATTCACTCACACTCACACTCACACACTCACACCTTCTCCCAGGTCTTCTGAAAACAAAGAAGGAATACCCTATCTCAGCTATAGTGCAGTACAGTATAGCGCACCAAATGAAGGAATCCATGTGGGTTCCTGGACTACAGCCATGATTGTCAGTCAGACCATTCTTAGCCAATCAGTGGCCTCCATCAGGGGTGTGGGGAAGAGCCCTGGGCTTTTGTTGATCCTCTGGAGGGGGGACCCCATTTTATTTTTGGGGTCGCAACTTGCCGAGGATTGCTAAGCCTGGGCTGACCTGTTTGGGGCTGGATAATGCTTTGGCAGTGGGACCCCAAGCTGTGTATCCCCCTGCTATGGCATTACCACCCCGGCTGCTTCAGCCAGGTGCCAGTATTAGGAAAATAGGGGGAACCCCACACCAGTCTTCCACCCAATTTTCTTGTACCAGAACGGGCTCAGAGGTCCAGGGCTGCATATGCTTTTGGGGTGAAAGGAAGCCCACATTTTTAATCCTTTATTTCACCTATAACACAGAAGCACTGCACAGATCGCACTGATCTGTGCAGTACTCAGCGAAGTCTATTGAAATGGGGCCAATACAACTAAACTCGCACATGATGCAACACTATCAGTATCACCATTGAATCAAAATAGGCAGGCAAACATGGTTCTTAGTAAATCCATGATCTGAGACGTAAGAAACTCATGCGAGTTCCTGCGATGCCCAGAATGTTTACGTACGGCCAGACATGAACGTTTTAAACATGTACAAAGTCGCAGATGAAGCACAAAGGAACTTGTCATGAGAAAAGCCACAGCCACTACATTGTAGCACTTTGAATACAGATTCAGACTCTATCACAAACAGATGTACAAATTTCACACATCAAATTGATCAGTGCAATCTAGCAAAGTAGTTTTTTTGCTTCCATTTGTTTATTTATATGATTAAGACTCACTTTTTCAGTGAAAAGGGTGTTCGGCGTGGCCGAGTCACCCAGAGCCTGTATCGCCAAGAGTGTCTGCATTTATATGAAATCATTATATTACTATTATAACTGTATTTATTTTTCTATTTTAAAATTCCACCAAAATATTCAGGGTCCAGAAAGAGAAGCATAAAGTAGACACTGAAGATGTTGCTGAAATAGATGACATCAGTCATAATTATAGATACCCACCCAATGTTGTTACTACACAGATGAGGGAGGGGAATGTGTTACTATAGAGGTGAGGGAAGGGAATGTGTTACTATACAGGTGTGGGAGGGGAATGTGTTACTATAGAGGTGAGGGAAGGGAATGTGTTACTACACAGGTGTGGGAGGGGAATGTGTTACTAAACGGGTGAGGGAAGGATATGTCAACTGTGTTACTATGTGGTGAGGGAAGGGAATGTGTTACTATAGAGGTGAGGGAGGGGAATGTGGTACTGCAGGGGTGAGCTGTTTAAAGTGTTACTACACTTTACTCCAGAGTGTTACTCCAGAGGTGAGGGAGGGGGTATAAGTTACTACAGGTGTGAGTAAGGGTAATGTGTTGCTACAAGTTTGAGATCGGGATTGTATTTCTACACAGGTGAGGGAGGGGAATGTCAACTGTGTTACAACATGGACGAGGAAGGGAAATGTGTTTCTACAGAGGTGAGTGATAATAGTGTGTTACTACAGAGGTAATGGAAGTGGAATGGTTTTAGTACACAGGTGAGGGAGGGTAATGTATCACTATAGCAGTGATACATTACTATAGAGGTGAAGGATTAATGTGTTACTGGAGTGGTGAAATGGAAATGGAAACTGTAAATATCTAAGGTCTACCTGCGTTAGACTGGGTACATCAGCTAGTATGATATATTGGCAATGTTATTAAAAGTTTAATGTGTATATACTCCCAGCACCACAAACGTGTAGGACACATTGTAGTGTCCCCAGTCCCCAGTCCACTTTATGCCAAAGTGCATGCTATATATATATATATATATATATATATATATATATATATATATATGTATATATGCCACAGTACATACATGCTATATATATATATATATATATATTATAAATATATATATATAGCTTCCACGACATTACAGTTTACAGTATTACCATATGAGTATTGTATCCCAGTACACCTTATGTGCACCAAATAAAGTCTTATTTAGATTTCATAGCACTCAGTGAATGGTTAATTGTTACTCTGATCCCAATTGATCTCCCTTTTTAAATTAAAAAATTATCTATCTAATATCTTCAACATCAGGAACTCTGTAAATCTTTCTCTGTGTCGCTGACTATCTTAATCTCACTTTCTTTTCTTTGATGATAAAATTCCCCATTAGATAGGAGAACACATTGCTTAAACTGAACCAGAGAAATCAGCAGTGTAATATATCAACCTCTTTCCCAAACCCCAGCTGGGTTACACTTTGCTTGTAAACTTGTTATAAACTTGGGAGGATGGCAGGGATTACAATACAATGGCCCCCAATGGACTGTTTGCTATGGTCACATTGAAGCTGGGTAATTTTCACAGTCATCCTGCTTTCATTTATCAGCCGAACAACACTTCCATCAATTTCTCTGTAGTTCTTATTATTTTATTAGCCTTCAAATAAATATTTTATATCCTCATTTATTTTTTGAAGACTTCTTATAACTAAGTTAAAAGATGTTTAATTTTTTAAGATTAATTTTTTCTTCTGCATTGTGTTTATATAGTTTCTACAATGTCATTTTTTCATTCATTTGTTACAATTTTTTTTGTCCATTAAACATAAAAAAACATGGCTTTAAGCAGCACTGTCATGGTCAGTGCAGGACAAAAACCTGCAAAAAGAAGACATACAGCACAGCAGCTCCCAAAGACTAAAGCTGGGTACAAACTTATACCCCTTTTCCACTGCTGCAATAACCCAGGTTATTGCTGGGTTTTCCCAGGTAGTGGCTCAGTGGAAAAGGATACCTGTAAAATAACCCGGGTCAAGTGACCTGGGAATCCAACCCATGTAGCTACCAGGGTTGGACCCGGGATGGACCTGGGTAATGGTGCAGTGTAGATGGTGTGACCCCGGTTATACGACCTGAGTCATGCCCAAAATGAGCTGATTGGTGTCTATGGAGCAGTCACCTCCCACTTTTTATGACCTCACATATTTAGCAGGGCAGACCCGGGTTTAGTGTGAAAAGGGCTGACCCAGGAATAACCCAGATTGAAAGTGCAGTGTAAACGGGGTCTGACCTGGGTTGGAACCATGTCCAAAAGCCTAGGTCAGACCCGGGTAAAATGGGTAAAATATGACGGATCGGTCAGCAGACCGATCTGCTGATTTGTATGCTACAGTATACACACTTACCAATCAGCCCCTCGATATACAGTATGTCTGGCTGACATCAGTACTGGGCGGGCATTTAAAATTGCCCGCCCAGTTGTGATGTCAGTGTCGGTGGACTCTGCAGCCAGTCTACGGGCGGTCGGCGGGTTGCGCATACACACATGCAGGCCTGATTCAGCATGGATTGCAATTGCAGCCACGTACGCAGATCGGTTGATGGTGCATGCATATGCACCGCAGTGCGTGTGCGCGAGTTAGCATTGTGATCGTTCAGCGATTACCTACGCAGATACAAAGCCATGGCAGAGTAAGTGACGTCAGGTCAGCGTTTGGGGGTGGTGACAGGGGAGTGGTCAGAGAAACGCAGACGTGCCTTGTCCGTTTGAACGCCATTACTTGCGTGCATAAATTAGCCACTGCGACAGCATACGCAGCTTGTGTACTCACTGCGTGCGATGAGGTTAGCAAGGTCAGACCTGTTGTAATTGTGTGCGAGGGGCTGATGTTACTCGATGTTCCCGATGTATTCGCAGGATTGCAAGGTATTACAGATGTGCGAAAGCGGTAGTGGGCGTCTCTATTCTGACTTTGGGCGTCTCTATACTAGCTTTGTGATTGCAGTCATTAGCATATATTCAAAGCATATCTGCGTGCGTTATCGCAGCTGCGATTGCAATAGTGATCCGTAGTGAATCAGGCCCATTGATTTGATTTAGATTTCTCTTCTGTTCATTCACTGTGCATTTTGTTAATTGATAAAAATAAACTATTAACACTTCTATATTTGAATGCATTCTTACTTTGCAGCATTTTTTCCACACCTGTCTAAAACTTTTGCACAGTTGCACAGTACTGTATATTGCGATATATATATAATTTGTTGATTGAATGAACGATATATCGAGTGTGTAGTCTGTGTGCATGCTCAGTTTGTATAAGAAGAAATAGCTTCTAGACACTAAGGGCCTGATTCAGACCCGCTCACTAGGTTGTGTTTGCACTTAGCCTGCCGATGTTTGTAATCTGCGCATGCGTATAAGTCGCAGTGCGCGAACCAGTCCATGCGATTGTGAAACGCTCGCACCTTGTACACAGACGCCTCCCTAAGATGAGTGACAGGACGAGCCGTTTGTGGGTGGTGGGGGGGTGGTCGATGGAAATGAGGGTGTGATGGTGCGAACGCAGTCGTATCTAAGCGTCTTATCGCCGTTTCAGGGGCGTGCATAATTAAGACGTAGCGTCAGCATACACGTCACATGGCTGAATTACACACTTCCTGGAGATGACTTGTGTTACTAAGAGCAAGTGGGTGTCTTGTGACAGGCTGGTGGGCGCAGTGGCGTAACTATAAATTTTGCTTCCCCCCAGCCAAAAAGTTTCTGATACCCCCCCCCTCATGACATTTTGGTAAAATTAACACAGGGCCGTTGATAAGCAATTTGGCTCCCAGTGCAAAAGTAAAAAATCTGCCCCCATCCCCATAGACAGTTTACAGTATTTGTCATTTTCCTCGTTATATAGTAATGCCCCTTACACATTATGCCACACACCATAATGCCCCTTACACATTATGCCACACAGTGTAATGCCTATTACCAAAGTGCCACTTACATATCTGCCCCTGACACCATTTTATGCCCCACAGTAAGGCATCTAAATACTTTTTAATTACCTGCCCATTGCCAGGGGTCTCATGCTCATTGCCAGGGGTTTCATGCTTGTTGTCAAGTGTTCCATACTCGTTGCCAGGGGTTTCACACTCGTTGCCAGGGGTTCTATGCTCGTTGCCAGGGGTTCTATGCTCGTTGCCAGGGGTTTCATGCTCGTTGCCAGGAGTTTCACGCTCATTGCCAGGGGTTTAACGCTCATTGCCAGGGGTTTCACGCTCGTTGCCAGGGGTTTCATGCTCATTGCCAGGGGTTTTACGGGAGAAGATACAGCTTTCTGCATCGGAAGCGTTCCCGGCGCTATGCATTTGCCTAACAGACGCTACAGGTCCAGTAGGACCTCTAGCATCTGTCTCCTCCTAGGCGGCGGACATTTTTGGTGGGCCATTTTCAGCAGATTCCAATACGGATGGCTATTTTGCATGGAATCTACAGCTTCCAAGCCGCCTCGCCTCACAAGCCTCCACGCCCCCAAGCTGCCGCTAGCGATCGTGGGATTTGCATACTTTGCCAGCTGATGGCTGCGTGCAAACGCATCCTAGCAAGCGGGTCTGAATCAGGCCCTAAGGTGCCTATTTATCACACAATATTTGCAGGAAATCCCTGGAAAACACTTGTTATTTCCGCTAATACTGAGAATCCCTGGGCATATGTACAGGGGGACCACAGCAGATATTGGAGAGATATCTCATGGAATCCCCCATTTCTTTTTTGCAAATGCAGCCCCTATATAGGTTTCTATGGGGGCTGCTAAAATCCCAAATTCACCAAGCTCTTGAATGTGAAGCATTCCTGAGCTGGGCCCTGACAGCTAACGCTATCTTCAGAGGATGTTAGCCATTGTAGCCTATGACTTACATTACGCAGGAGAGGGATCTGCAGAATATCTTCCTGGCAAAGGCCATTGGCACGAGCACAGTCAGCGCAGTAATGTGAGCAGGTCCCTCTCCCTGTATAAATAGGCCCCTTAAGGGGGAGATGTAGCAAACTATCTAAAGAGGACATATGGAGAAGTTACCTAATTTTTAGAAGGATTGATACATCTCTAAAACCCTGAGCATGCTCAGTTTGTATAAAAAGAAATAGCTTCCAGAGACTAAATAGTGTCCATTCACATTAAGGCCTGCCTTGCACCCCGAAGGGGTGGGCAGAAAAGCTTACTATGTCAGTGGTACTGTAAGTGGCTGATGTGTGCAGAGCATGCTGGGAGGCAGATCGCAAGTTGTACACTAGTTGGCTGCAATTTCTCCCACATTGCATGCACATGACTACATACAGACAGTCCCTCATACAGTCTTATCCACATGCTCGATCAAGCCCTTCGGCCCCATTGATGCATAAACACCAGTTTCCACATTATTTAAGTAAAATGGATATTTACCAATGACAAAAGCAGGAGATAATGCACATACTGGATCTCCCACATTTGACACAAATATTGCAGCATCCCGCAGTCCCCATACAGTGTATGTGGACGTTGCATTAGTGCAATTTGACTGTAGTTAAATTTTTTAAAGTTGCTATACAAAATAAAATGCACAAATCAGATCATTACGCTTCATATTAGGGGTGAGCGGGTTCGGATTTCTGAAATCCGAACCCCCCCGAGCCCCCCCGATCCGAGTCCGATCCGAGTCAGGCTCGACTTTTCCCGCCTGACTCGGATCTGAAATCGAGGCAAAACGTCATCTTCCCGCCTTCCGAGTCTCGCGGGTTTTGGATCCTATATAAGGTACACACGTCGGCGCCATTTTCTCACTCGGCTGTGGACAGTGAAGAGGGAGGGTGGGAGTTAGGGCTGTGTAGTGTAGTGTAGTGTAGTGCTGCTGTTGTCCACTACTTCAAAGTCCATAGGGGCAGGCTGTGTTGTGCTGTGCTGCTGTTGTTAATAGGGGCTGTGTCCACTACTTCAAAGTCCATAGGGGCTGGCTGGACTGTGTTGTGCAGTCAGTTCTCCATAGGGGCTGTGTCCACTCCAAAGTCCTGTGCAGTGTCCCAGTCCTAAAGGAGTGCTGTAGTGTTGTCCAGGGGGTGCTCTGTCCATCAGTGGTGCTCCCCCCAAGTGCTAAAAAAGTAATATATTTTCTGTGTTTGTGAATTGTGTGCGCAGTAGCCGCACATGCATCAACAAAGTAGTGCCAAGCGTGCGCCTGTGTCATAAGTAAAGGGCCGGCTGGCTTGACCGTTAAGGGTGCTGTAACCCCCGAAAGTACACTCCAGTCCAAACCAAAAAAAAAATTATTTTCTGTGTTTGTGAATTGTGTGCGCAGTAGCCGCACGTGCATCAACAAAGTAGTGCCAAGCGTGCGCCTGTGTCATAAGTAAAGGGCCGGCTGGCTTGACCGTTAAGGGTGCTGTAACCCCCGAAAGTACACTCCAGTCCAAACCAAAAAAAATATTATTTTCTGTGTTTGTGAATTGTGTGCGCAGTAGTCGCACGTGCATCAACAAAGTAGTGCCAAGCGTGCGCCTGTGTCATAAGTAAAGGGCCGGCTGGCTTGACCGTTAAAGGGTGCTGTAACCCCCAAGTACACTCCAGTCCAAACCAAAAAAAAAATTATTTTCTGTGTTTGTGAATTGTGTGCGCAGTAGCCGCACGTGCATCAACAAAGTAGTGCCAAGCGTGCGCCTGTGTCATAAGTAAAGGGCCGGCTGGCTTGACCGTTAAGGGTGCTGTAACCCCCGAAAGTACACTCCAGTCCAAACCAAAAAAAAAATTATTTTCTGTGTTTGTGAATTGTGTGCGCAGTAGCCGCACGTGCATCAACAAAGTAGTGCCAAGCGTGCGCCTGTGTCATAAGTAAAGGGCCGGCTGGCTTGACCGTTAAAGGGTGCTGTAACCCCCGAAAGTACACTCCAGTCCTAACCAAAAAAATATTATTTTCTGTGTTTGTGAATTGTGTGCGCAGTAGTCGCACGTGCATCAACAAAGTAGTGCCAAGCGTGCGCCTGTGTCATAAGTAAAGGGCCGGCTGGCTTGACCGTTAAAGGGTGCTGTAACCCCCAAGTACACTCCAGTCCAAACCAAAAAAAAAATTATTTTCTGTGTTTGTGAATTGTGTGCGCAGTAGCCGCACGTGCATCAACAAAGTAGTGCCAAGCGTGCGCCTGTGTCATAAGTAAAGGGCCGGCTGGCTTGACCGTTAAGGGTGCTGTAACCCCCGAAAGTACACTCCAGTCCAAACCAAAAAAAAAATTATTTTCTGTGTTTGTGAATTGTGTGCGCAGTAGCCGCACGTGCATCAACAAAGTAGTGCCAAGCGTGCGCCTGTGTCATAAGTAAAGGGCCGGCTGGCTTGACCGTTAAAGGGTGCTGTAACCCCCGAAAGTACACTCCAGTCCTAACCAAAAAAAAATTATTTTCTGTGTTTGTGAATTGTGTGCGCAGTAGCCGCACGTGCATCAACAAAGTAGTGCCAAGAGTGCGCCTGTGTCATAAGTAAAGGGCCGGCTGGCTTGACCGTTAAGGGTGCTGTAACCCCCGAAAGTACACTCCAGTCCAAACCAAAAAAAAAATTATTTTCTGTGTTTGTGAATTGTGTGCGCAGTAGCCGCACGTGCATCAACAAAGTAGTGCCAAGCGTGCGCCTGTGTCATAAGTAAAGGGCCGGCTGGCTTGACTGTTAAGGGTGCTGTAACCCCCGAAAGTACACTCCAGTCCAAACCAAAAAAAAATTATTTTCTGTGTTTGTGAATTGTGTGCGCAGTAGCCGCACGTGCATCAACAAAGTAGTGCCAAGCGTGCGCCTGTGTCATAAGTAAAGGGCCGGCTGGCTTGACCGTTAAGGGTGCTGTAACCCACAAAGTACACTCCAGTCCAAACCAAAAAAAAAATTATTTTCTGTGTTTAGCCGCACGTATATATCAAATCGATATAACATAAATGGAGGACCAAACTTTCTCCGATAAAAATAAAATAGAGAAAGATCAAGAACCACTTCCTCCTAGTGCTGAAGCTGCTGCCACTAGTCATGACATAGACGATAACATGCCATCAACGTCGTCTGCCAAGGCCGATGCCCAATGTCATAGTAGAGGGCACATACAATCCCAAATGGCAAAGTTCAGGAAAATGACCTTGAAAAAGACATTTAAATCAGCTGAAGAGAAACGTAAACTTGCCAATATGCCATTTACGACACGGAGTGGCAAGGAACGGCTAAGGTCGATCCCTAGTATGTTCATGACTAGTGGTTCAGCTTCACATGACGATGGAAGCCCTCCTCCCACTAAAAAAATCAAAAGAGTTAAGCTGGCAAAAGCACAGCGAAGAACTGTGCTTTCTAAGAAGATATCACAAATCCCCAAGGAGAGTCCAAGTGTGGTGGTGGTTGCGATGCCTGACCTTCCCAGCACTGGACGGGAAGAGGTGGCTCTTTCCACCATTTGCATGCCCCCTGCAAGTGCTGAAAGGAGCACCCACAGTCCACTTGCTGATATGCAAATTGAAGATGTCACTGTTGAAGTACAACAGGATGAGAATACTGGTGTAGCTGGCGCTGAGGAGGAAGTTGGCGAGGAGGATTCTGATGGTGATGTGGTTTGTTTAAATCAGGCTCCGGGGGAGACAGTTGTTGTCCGTGGGATGAAAAAGCCCATCACGGTCATGCCTGGGCAGAAGACCAAACATTCCACCTCTTTGGTCTGGCAATATTTCTATCCAAATCCGGACAACAACTGTCTTGCCATATGTACCATATGTAAAGGTGAAATAAGTAGGGGTAGGGACGTCAACCACCTAGGAACATCCTCCCTTATACGGCACCTGCAGCGCGTTCATAAAAAGTTACTGTCAAGTTCAGAAACTTTGGCTAAGACCGTAAGCAGTCCAGGGACACCTAAATCCCGTTGTCCTGTTGTATCCAAGCGCCTGCAAACCACACCGTCAACTCCCTCCTCGTCAATTTCCTCCTTAGTCAGGATCGGAAGTAGTCCTGCAGGCCATGTCACTGGCATGACTGACTCTCCTATCCGGGATTCCTCTGGAGGATCCTGCATTGCTACGCCTACTGCTGCCGCTGCTGCTGTTGCTGCTGCTGGGAGTCGTTCATCATCCCAGAGAGGAAGTAGGAACACCACTACTTTTACTAAACAATTGACCCTCCAACAGTCCTTAGCGAGGAGGATGAAGTACGACAGCAGTCATCCTGAAGCAAAACGTATAACTGAGGCCTTGACTGCTATGTTGGTGTTAGACGTGCGTCCGGTATCCGCCATTAGTGCAGTGGGATTTAGACAATTGATGGAGGTAGTGTGTCCCCGGTTCCAAATACCGTCTAGATTCCACTTCACTAGGCAGGCGATACCGAGACTGTACAGAAACGTCAGAAAAAGTGTCCTCAGTGTCCTGAAAAATGCCGTTGTACACAATGTCCACTTAACCACGGACATGTGGACAAGTGGAACAGGGCAGACTAAGGACTATATGACTGTGACAGCCCACTGGGTAGATGTATCACCTTACGCAGCAACAGCAGCAGCGTCACCAGTAGCAGCATCTCAGAAACGCCAGCTCGTTACAAGGCAGGCTACGCTGTGTATCACCGGTTTCAGTAAGAGGCACACCGCCGACAACCTCTTAGAGAAACTGAGGGAAATCATCGCCCAGTGGCTTACCCCACTTAGACTCTCCTGGGGATTTGTGATATCTGACAACGCCACCAATATTGTGCGGGCATTACATCTGGGCAAATTCCAGCACGTCCCATGTTTTGCTCACACAATAAACTTGGTGGTGCAGAATTTTCTGAAAAGCGACAGGGGCGTGCAGGAGACGCTTTGGGTGGCCCGAAAAATTTCTGGCCACTTTCGCCATTCAGCGACTGCGTGCCGAAGACTGGAGCGCCAGCAAACACTCTTGAACCTGCCCCGCCATCACCTGAAGCAAGAGGTTGTGACACGGTGGAACTCAACCCTCTATATGCTTCAGAGGATGGAGGAGCAGCAAAAGGCCATACAAGCCTATACATCCACCTATGACATAGGCAAAGGAGGGGGTATGCACCTGACTCAAGCGCAGTGGAGAATGATTTCCGTGTTGTGCAAGGTTCTCCAGCCCTTCGAACTTGCCACACGTGAAGTCAGTTCAGACACTGCCAGCTTGAGTCAGGTCATTCCCCTCATCAGGCTTTTGCAGAAGCAGCTGGAGAAAGTGAAGGAGGAGCTAAGACGGAGCGATTCCGCTCGGCATGTGGGACTTGTGGATGAAGCCCTTCATTCGCTTTGCCAGGATTCCAGGGTGGTCAATCTGTTGAAATCAGACCACTACATTTTGGCCACCGTGCTCGATCCTAGGTTTAAAGCCTATGTGGTGTCTCTCTTTCCGGCCGACACAAGCCTGCAGAGGTGCAAAGACCTGCTGGTGAACACACTGTCAGCTGAAGCGGAACGTGACACGTCAACAGCTCCTTCTTCATTTTCTCCTGCAACTGGGGCTGCCAGGAAAAAACTTAGGTATCCTAAGCAACCCGCTGGCGGTGATGCAGGACAGGCAGGACCAAGTTTGGACATCTGGTCCGGACTGAAGGACCTGGCAACAATTTCTGACATGTCTACTGTCACTGCATATGATACTGTCACCATTGACAGAATGGTGGAGGATTACATCGGTGACAGCATCCAAGTAGGCATGGCAGACAGTCCATACCTGTACTGGCAGGAAAAAGAGGCAATTTGGAGGCCCCTGTACAAACTGGCTCTATTTTACCTGAGTTGCCCCCCCTCCAGTGTGTACTCCGAAAGAGTGTTTAGTGCAGCCGGGAACCTTGTCAGCGAAAGGCGTAGGAGGTTGCTTCCACAGAATGTGGAGAAGATGATGTTCATCAAAATGAATTATCAGCTCTTCCAGGGAGACCAGCCTCCAGAAGGTACAGAGGGACCTGTGGTGGTGGATTCAAGTGGGGACGAGTTAATACTTTGTGAGGATGAGGATGTACACACTGAAGAGGGTGAGGAATCGGTGGATGAGGAGGATGAGGATGACATCTTGCCTCCATAGAGCCAGTTTGTGCAGGGACACATTAATTGCCAGCTTGTTTTGTGGGGGCCCAAACGAACCAATCATTTCAGCCACAGTTGTGTGGCAGACCCTGGCGCTGAAATGATTGGTTTGTTAAAGTGTGCATGTCCTGTTTATACAACATAAGGGTGGGTGGGAGGGCCCAAGGACAATTCCATCTTGCACCTCTTTTTTTTCTTTGCATTATGTACAGTTTGGGGCCTAGTTTTTCAAACTGCCATCCTGTCTGCCACTGCAGTTTCACGCCTAGATGGGTCACGTGTTTGTGCCGCCCACTCGTGTCGCTTAGCATAGTCATCCAGCTACCTCGGTGCAACGTTTTGGACATAAAAACACTATTGTGAGGTGTGAGGTGTTCAGAATAGACTGGAAATGAGTGGAAATTAAGGTTATTGAGGTTAATAATAGCATAGGAGCAGAAAAACCTACAAATTCTGTGATTTTAGCTGTTTTTATGCTTTTTTAAAAAAAAATACAGATCCAAAACACAAAACCCAGAACCCAAAACACGGAAGGGTGGTTTTGGCAAAACCAATCCAGATCCAAAACACGAAGAAAGATCCAGATCCAAAACCAAAACACAAAACACGAAAAGTGGCCGGTGCACACCCCTACTTCATATATGGAATTATTTTTAGGTGATATTCTCTATCAATATCATGTGTCTCCTAAATCGAGAAGACTACATAATAAGAGAAGAATACTGGAAGTAATAAATGGTTATTATGCAAACATGAACGTGCTGCATCTTCTGCGATAATCTGCGGCCGTGTACAGATTCAGACTCATTCGCACGCAGATGTACAAATGCTTCACATCAACATGATCAGTGCAATCTAGCAAAGTAGTTTTGTCCATCCCAGTTGTTTTATTTATGCTAATAAGACGCGCAATTTCAGCAAATAAGGAGCTTGGCGCACCGAGAGGGGCTGTTAGCGAGACTGATGTCACAGTGTATACGGGCACATCTGTATTAATGATTAAGGAAGATTTTATTTGCTGGTGGGCTGCTTATATAACCAAAGCAATGGTGATGACAGATTTAAGGGGGGAGGGGTGATAGGGGCTTGATGCACACCGGGGATTGGGGATTTAATTTAAATGGTAACAGTAAATGTCCATCAGTCCCATAGTTACTTACAATAGTTAAAATAGTCTGTAAATGGAGCGTATTCTAGTTGATGTAGAAATACAAATGGTTGCAGTAGTTGGAAAATAGACCATGTGTCCACCAAAATGGAATGTAGAGCACTTACAGGTAAGGTCCCTTCAAAGGAGTGGTACTGCTGTGCTGCCCGCTCAGGTCACTCTCCATCCGATCTGGTGGTGTGAGGGGTGAGACAGTCCCTGGTTGAGAGGTCTGGTACTTGTATAATGACCTCCTCTCCTCATTCCAACTTTGCCACACCACTGTTAGCTACGCAGAAATGCCAGTCACCACGGGTGCTTTAATACAGGTAACTGAGAAAGGTGCTTACTCACAGTAACCAGCTGTCACCAGCTACAATTATTATTCCTCTACCTTATGTATCAATTGTTCCCCAAACCTCTGGCATGGCCATCGATGCCTCCAGTTTCATGTCCTTGTTCATGGCTCATTTGCATCAGTCATGTACAGCACAGTGTAACACGTTGATGCTATATAAGGAAACAAATAATTGCTAACTTTAGAATACATTAGTGAAATGTTAATAAATCCTCATTGGTCTTTGATTATATATTTATGGAAAAGTAACTTTTTTGACAAGAGAATCTAATTAATTTGAATGATAATATTGATAAATAAGCTGTTTACAAATAATTTATGGGAATATTGTGTTATATTTCTCCCTTTCTTCTTCTGTAAGAGTATTAGTTATATCACTGGCAGCTTTAGGGATGATTCTTTTTTCTGATGTGTTATCGGCAGCATTTTACTTAATTGCTCATGTACATCATATACAATATGCAACCCATCAGTTATTAGTTTAATTAAGTCTGACTTCCGCTTACCGGCTAAAACCTAGTATCTGGTTGCATGCTATGGGCCGTATTCAGTTAGTTTCGCATCCGCGAAAAAATCCCGCCTGCCCGACTTTTCGCCTACATTGCGTGTTTTGGGTGTCAAAATTTATCATGCGCGTCCCCACTTTTCGCTGTATTCAATCCCTAAACAGGCGAAAATGGCAAGCGGCGAATGCAGAACAGGCGGAAAGTACTGTCAGACTTGGAGAAATCAGACTGAACCCCCCAAAAAAGATGCACTAACATTGGGGATCAATGTAGTAGTGTTCCAATAGCCCTAATAAAACTATTTGGGGTACTGAAGTTGTTTAAAATCCTTGTTATTAGTGTCCTTGCAAAAGTGGTGAAGAATGGCATTAAGCAGTATTTTTTGGAGATGATAAGTAGTCCCATCAATTTGGGTACTTGAAAATGGGTATTAGCATATTTTAATGTCTCTAAAGTGAAGTTTTAGCAAAAGTGAAATTCCTTCGTCATACAAGCACCTGCAATCCCCAAAACACTTGGCCCCTTCTTAGAGCACCCCCAGAAGCTTACTTCGCTAGTTTTTTAAGTTGTCCCCCCACTTTCTTAATTTTCACCCCAAATTGCAAAGACATTTTTGGGGTGTTCCTGGAATTTTAAAATTCTTTTTTGGGTGAATTGTCCATTGGGGGTGTACCAAAGGTTTTGAGTTCCCAAGATTTAGATGTTTCCCAACATCTACACCCCAAAATATAGATTGTACACTTTTTTTCACCTGCTATTCTGTGGAGAAAAATTATCACCTATTTCAGTGCCTGGACTTTCCACATAGGCGAAAACGGCTTTCGCTCCGAATTGAATACGGCCCTATGTCTTATAGACCATCATACTCTATATCTACATACTTGCATGGAATACACAAATACCAGTTTATTATTATTTTTTTTTAAAAAGACTGCAATATATAATAAACTTACATCCATTCCAGATTAACGTATAGATCATTTTTAATGACATACAAATGATACAATAAATAGAAAGACTGTACAATGTAGCTCCATTTACATATTTAAAATACTCTTAACACTGGAAAAACATACTTGTGTGCCTATATAACAGTCACAGCTGTGAGGATACAGAGAGCTGTGCAATGCAGGATTACCTCCACACTGACGTAATCTGTCATTGATAGAAGAGAGTTCAGATTTTTTTTTTTTAAACCAATTAAAATGTTTTTGCCTCGGGAGGTAAATAAAAGCGCATGATAGAGCTAAATCAGGCTGGAAAGAGGTAATCACTACAATAGTTCAGTATTGAACAATATTGAACCCTGTAACAATAACACACGATAAATCATTTTGAAAGGTACATTGGATATGATTTTTTTCCAAGGACGAATAAAGTATACTCGTGAGAGCCGAAAGAGGCCTGTGTTATTTTTATTGTCCATTTTAGAAACTATTGACAATTCCTTTTAAAGTAAACTTTATCCTCTTGCGCAGTAGGAAATATTCTTACTCGCACTCCAATAAGACAAGTATGGCTGAAAAGATCAGTAGGATATTCTAATTATGATCTAGCAATTAGCAAAGTGATACCGCTTACAGAATAATCAATTGAGTGAGAAAAATGTGCGCACACGCGCACCGTGTACCTCTAGGGGGTATATTTACTAAAGTGCAGGTTCTTAGAAGTGGAGATGTTGCCCATAGCAACCAGTCAGATTCTAGCTATGATCTTCCAGAAGGTGCTTGATAAATGATAAGTAAAATCTGATCGGTTGCTATGGGCAACAACTCCACTTCTAAAAGCCCGCACTTTAGTAAATATACTCTCTAGTATCTTAGTATCTGTTTATTTTATACATTAACATAATTAGTTAACATTATATAATAAGCGAGAAAGTGTGTGTGTGTGTGTGTGTCTGTCTGTTTGTCCTTTATGCACGGCCAGAGTATTGTACCTAGCTCCACCAAATTTGGCATGGCGGTGTAGTTTGACCAGGATTAGGTTTTTGGCTATGTTTGAAGTTCATCAGGGCCATGGAGGTCTACATGGTACCCAGCAAGTAGGCTATGGAGTCTCTGATTTGAAATTTTGGTTTAAGCAAGTTTGCTCGGGATGTCTTCCAGTACCTAAACCTGCACTGATCTGAAGGCACAGGCTGTTGTGTACCAGTGGGGGCCAGGCAGAGCTCCAACGGAAGAGCAGTGAGTCGGAGGATCAACTGTCACACTGCACCTGCACTGACACTTACTAATCTCCTCCAAGCACATTTTCATATGCCATGGTCTCCACTGTTGGTCTGCATGCAAAAAATTAAGGCTGAAGGTCCAGGCAGTGCCGAGTATCCCAGCTATTAATAATAAAGTACAATTTAATTTGAAAACCATCGGACTATAGGGTAGCTGCCCTAACTTAGTCACAGCCCTATCTGAGTACTGGTCCTACCAATGTACATGTACACAAACACATCCAAAGAAAAAAATAAATAAATATATATATATATATATATATTAGGGGTGAGCGGGTTCGGATTTCTGAAATCCGAACCCCCCCGAGCCCCCCCGATCCGAGTCCGATCCGAATCAGGCTCGACTTTTCCCGCCTGACTCGGATCTGAAATCGAGGCAAAACGTCATCATCCCGCCTTCCGAGTCTCGCGGGTTTTGGATCCTATATAAGGTACCCGCGTCGGCGCCATTTTCTCACTCGGCTGTGGACAGTGAAGAGGGAGGGTGGGAGTTAGGGCTGTGTAGTGTAGTGTAGTGTAGTGTAGTGCTGCTGTTGTCCACTACTTCAAAGTCCATAGGGGCTGGCTGTGTTGTGCTGTGCTGCTGTTGTTAATAGGGGCTGTGTCCACTACTTCAAAGTCCATAGGGGCTGGCTGGACTGTGTTGTGCAGTCAGTTCTCCATAGGGGTTGTGTCCACTCCAAAGTCCTGTGCAGTGTCCCAGTCCTAAAGGGGTGCTGTAGTGTTGTCCAGGGGGTGCTCTGTCCATCAGGGGTGCTCCCCCCAAGTGCTAAAAAAATAATATATTTTCTGTGTTTGTGAATTGTGTGCGCAGTAGCCGCACGTGCATCAACAAAGTAGTGCCAAGCGTGCGCCTGTGTCATAAGTAAAGGGCCGGCTGGCTTGACCGTTAAGGGTGCTGTAACCCCCGAAAGTACACTCCAGTCCAAACCAAAAAAAAAATTATTTTCTGTGTTTGTGAATTGTGTGCGCAGTAGCCGCACGTGCATCAACAAAGTAGTGCCAAGCGTGCGCCTGTGTCATAAGTAAAGGGCCGGCTGGCTTGACCGTTAAGGGTGCTGTAACCCCCGAAAGTACACTCCAGTCCAAACCCCCCAAAAAATTATTTTCTGTGTTTGTGAATTGTGTGCGCAGTAGCCGCACGTGCATCAACAAAGTAGTGCCAAGCGTGCGCCTGTGTCATAAGTAAAGGGCCGGCTGGCTTGACCGTTAAGGGTGCTGTAACCCCCGAAAGTACACTCCAGTCCAAACCCCCCAAAAAATTATTTTCTGTGTTTGTGAATTGTGTGCGCAGTAGCCGCACGTGCATCAACAAAGTAGTGCCAAGCGTGCGCCTGTGTCATAAGTAAAGGGCCGGCTGGCTTGACCGTTAAAGGGTGCTGTAACCCCCAAAGTACACTCCAGTCCAAACCAAAAAAAAAATAATTTTCTGTGTTTGTGAATTGTGTGCGCAGTAGCCGCATGTGCATCAACAAAGTAGTGCCAAGCGTGCGCCTGTGTCATAAGTAAAGGGCCGGCTGGCTTGACCGTTAAAGGGTGCTGTAACCCCCAAAGTACACTCCAGTCCAAACCAAAAAAAAAATTATATTCTGTGTTTGTGAATTGTGTGCGCAGTAGCCGCACGTGCATCAACAAAGTAGTGCCAAGCGTGCGCCTGTGTCATAAGTAAAGGGCCGGCTGGCTAGACCGTTAAAGGGTGCTGTAACCCCCGAAAGTACACTCCAGTCCAAACCAAAAAAAAAATTATTTTCTGTGTTTGTGAATTGTGTGCGCAGTAGCCGCACGTGCATCAACAAAGTAGTGCCAAGCGTGCGCCTGTGTCATAAGTAAAGGGCAGGCTGGCTTGACCGTTAAAGGGTTCTGTAACCCCCAAAGTACACTCCAAACCAAAAAAATATATATTTTCTGTGTTTGTGACTTGTGTGCACTGTGGCTGCACGTGCATCAACAAAGGAGCAGCGCCAAGCGTGCGCCTGTGTCCCATAAGTAAAGAGCCGGCTGGCTCATTTCTTAAAGGGTGGTGTAACCCACAAAGTGCACTACTCTCCAGCAAAAATAAAAAAATATTTTCTGTGTTTGTGTGCGCTTTAGCCGCACGTATATATATCAATATAACATAAATGGAGGACCAAACTTTCTCCGATAAAAATAAAATAGGGAAAGATCAAGAACCACTTCCTTCTAGTGCTGTTGCTGCTGCTGGGAGTTGTTCATCATCCCAGAGAGGAAGTAGGAACATCACTACTTTTACTAAACAATTGACCCTCCAACAGTCCCTAGCGATGAGGATGAAGTACGACAGCAGTCATCCTGAAGCAAAACGTATAACTGAGGCCTTGACTGCTATGTTGGTGTTAGACGTGCGTCCGGTATCCGACATTAGTGCAGTGGGATTTAGACAATTGATGGAGGTAGTGTGTCCTCGGTTCTAAATCCCGTCTAGATTCCACCTGCATCCTCAAAGCAGCAGCGACAAGCATGCGTCTGTCTGTTAAAGGGTGGTGACACCCTCAAAGTGTGCTACACAAACAATTAAAATATTGTTCTTTTTTTTTCTGTCTTTGTGAATTGTGTGGGCTGTAGCCGCACCTGCATCCTTAAAGCAGCAGCGACAAGCGTGCGTCTGTCTGTTAAAGGGTGGTGACACCCTCACAGTGTGCTACACAAACAATTAAAATATTGTTCTTTTTTTTTCGGTCTTTGTGAAATGTGTGGGCTGTAGCCGCACCTGCATCCTTAAAGCAGCAGCGACAAGCGTGCGTCTGTCTGTTAAAGGGTGGTGTAACTCTCAAAGTGCTCCAAAAAATAAAAAACTATTTTTTTAATGTGTTTGTGACTTGTGTGCGATGTAGCCGCACTTGCATCCTCAAAGCAGCAGCGACAAGCGTGCGTCTGTCTGTTAAAGGGTGGTGACACCCTCAAAGTGTGCTACACAAACAATAAAAATATTCTTCTTCTTTTTTCTGTCTTTGTGAATTGTGTGGGCTGTAGCCGCACCTGCATCCTTAAAGCAGCAGCGACAAGCGTGCGTCTGTCTGTTAAAGGGTGGTGACACCCTCAAAGTGTGCTACACAAACAATTAAAATATTGTTCTTTTTTCTGTCTTTGTGAATTGTGTGGGCTGTAGCCGCACCTGCATCCTTAAAGCAGCAGCTACAAGCGTGCGTCTGTCTGTTAAAGGGTGGTGACACCCTCACAGTGTGCTACACAAACAATTAAAATATTGTTCTTTTTTTTCGGTCTTTGTGAAATGTGTGGGCTGTAGCCGCACCTGCATCCTTAAAGCAGCAGCGACAAGCGTGCGTCTGTCTGTTAAAGGGTGGTGTAACTCTCAAAGTGCTCCAAAAAATAAAAAACTATTTTTTTAATGTGTTTGTGACTTGTGTGCGATGTAGCCGCACTTGCATCCTCAAAGCAGCAGCGACAAGCGTGTGTCTGTCTGTTAAAGGGTGGTGACACCCTCACAGTGTGCTACACAAACAATAAAAATATTGTTCTTTTTTTTCCGGTCTTTGTGAAATGTGTGGGCTGTAGCCGCACCTGCATCCTTAAAGCAGCAGCGACAAGCGTGCGTCTGTCTGTTAAAGGGTGGTGTAACTCTCAAAGTGCTCCAAAAAATAAAAAACTATTTTTTTAATGTGTTTGTGACTTGTGTGCGATGTAGCCGCACTTGCATCCTCAAAGCAGCAGCGACAAGCGTGCGTCTGTCTGTTAAAGGGTGGTGACACCCTCAAAGTGTGCTACACAAACAATAAAAATATTCTTCTTTTTTCTGTCTTTGTGAATTGTGTGGGCTGTAGCCGCACCTGCATCCTTAAAGCAGCAGCGACAAGCGTGCGTCTGTCTGTTAAAGGGTGGTGACACCCTCAAAGTGTGCTACACAAACAATTAAAATATTGTTCTTTTTTTTTCGGTCTTTGTGAAATGTGTGGGCTGTAGCCGCACTTGAATCCTCAAAGCAGCAGCGACAAGCGTGCGTCTGTCTGTTAAAGGATTACATCGGTGACAATCCAAGTAGGCATGTCAGACAGTCCGTACCTGTACTGGCAGGAAAAAGAAGCAATTTGGAGGTCCCTGTACAAACTGGCTCTATTTTACCTGAGTTGCCCCCCCTCCAGTGTGTACTCCGAAAGAGTGTTTAGTGCAGCCGGGAACCTTGTCAGCGAAAGGCGTAGGAGGTTGCTTCCACAAAATGTGGAGAAGATGATGTTCATAAAATGAATTATCAACTCTTCCAGGGAGACCAGCCTCCCAGAACGTACAGAGGGACCTGTGGTTCCAGCAGGGACGAATTAATACTCTGTGAGATGAGGATGTACACACTGAAGAGGGTGAGGAATCGGTGGATGAGGATGAGGATGACATCTTGCCTCCGTAGAGCCAGTTTGTGCAGGGACAGATAAATTGCCAGCTTGTTTTGTGGGGGCCCAAACGAACCAATCATTTCAGCCACAGTTTGTGGCAGACCCTGGCGCTGAAATGATTGGTTTGTTAAAGTGTGCATGTCCTGTTTATACAACATAAGGGTGGGGTGGGAGGGCCCAAGGACAATTCCATCTTGCACCTCTTTTTTTTCTTTGCATTATGTACAGTTTGGGGCCTAGTTTTTCAATGCCATCCTGTCTGCCACTGCAGTTTCACGCCTAGATGGGTCACGTGTTTGTGCCGCCCACTCGTGTCGCTTAGCATAGTCATCCAGCTACCTCGGTGCAACCTTTTGGACATAAAAACTAGGGGTGTGCACCGGCCACTTTTCGTGTTTTGTGTTTGGTTTTGGATCTGGATCTTTCTTCGTGTTTTGGATCTGGATTGGTTTGCCAAAACCACCCTTCGTGTTTTGGGTTCTGGGTTTTGTGTTTTGGATCTGTATTTTTTTGAAAAAAAGCATAAAAACAGCTAAAATCACAGAATTTGTAGGTTTTTCTGCTCCTATGCTTTATTAACCTCAATAACCTTAATTTTCCACTCATTTCCAGTCTATTCTGAACACCTCACACCTCACAATAGTGTTTTTATGTCCAAAAGGTTGCACCGAGGTAGCTGGATGACTATGCTAAGCGACACGAAGTGGGCGGCACAAACACGTGACCCATCTAGGAGTGACACTGCAGTGGCAGACAGGATGGCAGTTAGAAAAACTAGGCCCCAAACTGTACATAATGCAAAGAAAAAAAGAGGTGCAAGATGGAATTGTCCTTGGGCCCTCCCACCCACCCTTATGTTGTATAAACAGGACATGCACACTTTAACAAATCAATCATTTCAGCGCCAGGGTCTGCCACACAACTGTGGCTGAAATGATTGGTTCGTTTGGGCCCCCACAAAACAAGCTGGCAATTAATGTGTCCCTGCACAAACTGGCTCTACGGAGGCAAGATGTCATCCTCATCCTCCTCATCCACCGATTCCTCACCCTCTTCAGTGTGTACATCCTCATCCTCACAAAGTATTAACTCGTCCCCACTTGAATCCACCACCACAGGTCCCTGCTGTACGTTCTGGAGGCTGGTCTCCCTGGAAGAGCTGATAATTCATTTTGATGAACATCATCTTCTCCACATTCTGTGGAAGCAACCTCCTACGCCTTTCGCTGACAAGGTTCCCGGCTGCACTAAACACTCTTTCGGAGTACACACTGGAGGGGGGGCAACTCAGGTAAAATAGAGCCAGTTTGTACAGGGGCCTCCAAATTGCCTCTTTTTCCTGCCAGTACAGGTATGGACTGTCTGACATGCCTACTTGGATGCTGTCACCGATGTAATCCTCCACCATTCTGTCAATGGTGACAGTATCATATGCAGTGACAGTAGACATGTCAGAAATTGTTGCCAGGTCCTTCAGTCCGGACCAGATGTCCAAACTTGGTCCTGCCTGCCCTGCATCACCGCCAGCGGGTTGCTTAGGATACCTAAGTTTTTTCCTGGCAGCCCCAGTTGCGGGAGAAAATGAAGAAGGAGCCGTTGACGTGTCACGTTCCGCTTCAGCTGACAGTGTGTTCACCAGCAGGTCTTTGCACCTCTGCAGGCTTGTGTCGGCCGGAAAGAGAGACACCACATAGGCTTTAAACCTAGGATCGAGCACGGTGGCCAAAATGTAGTGGTCTGATTTCAACAGATTGACCACCCTGGAATCCTGGCAAAGCGAATGAAGGGCTTCATCCACAAGTCCCACATGCCGAGCGGAATCGCTCCGTCTTAGCTCCTCCTTCACTTTCTCCAGCTGCTTCTGCAAAAGCCTGATGAGGGGAATGACCTGACTCAAGCTGGCAGTGTCTGAACTGACTTCACGTGTGGCAAGTTCGAAGGGCTGAAGAACCTTGCACAACACGGAAATCATTCTCCACTGCGCTTGAGTCAGGTGCATACCCCCTCCTTTGCCTATGTCATAGGTGGATGTATAGGCTTGTATGGCCTTTTGCTGCTCCTCCATCCTCTGAAGCATATAGAGGGTTGAGTTCCACCGCGTCACAACCTCTTGCTTCAGGTGATGGCGGGGCAGGTTCAAGAGTGTTTGCTGGCGCTCCAGTCTTCGGCACGCAGTCGCTGAATGGCGAAAGTGGCCAGAAATTTTTCGGGCCACCCAAAGCGTCTCCTGCACGCCCCTGTCGCTTTTCAGAAAATTCTGCACCACCAAGTTTATTGTGTGAGCAAAACATGGGACGTGCTGGAATTTGCCCAGATGTAATGCCCGCACAATATTGGTGGCGTTGTCAGATATCACAAATCCCCAGGAGAGTCTAAGTGGGGTAAGCCACTGGGTGATGATTTCCCTCAGTTTCTCTAAGAGGTTGTCGGCGGTGTGCCTCTTACTGAAACCGGTGATACACAGCGTAGCCTGCCTTGTAACGAGCTGGCGTTTCTGAGATGCTGCTACTGGTGACGCTGCTGCTGTTGCTGCGTAAGGTGATACATCTACCCAGTGGGCTGTCACAGTCATATAGTCCTTAGTCTGCCCTGTTCCACTTGTCCACATGTCCGTGGTTAAGTGGACATTGTGTACAACGGCATTTTTCAGGACACTGAGGACACTTTTTCTGACGTTTCTGTACAGTCTCGGTATCGCCTGCCTAGTGAAGTGGAATCTAGACGGGATTTGGAACCGGGGACACACTACCTCCATCAATTGTCTAAATCCCACTGCACTAATGGCGGATACCGGACGCACGTCTAACACCAACATAGCAGTCAAGGCCTCAGTTATACGTTTTGCTTCAGGATGACTGCTGTCGTACTTCATCCTCCTCGCTAAGGACTGTTGGAGGGTCAATTGTTTAGTAAAAGTAGTGGTGTTCCTACTTCCTCTCTGGGATGATGAACGACTCCCAGCAGCAGCAGCAAGCAGCAGCGGCAGCAGTAGGCGTAGCAATGCAGGATCCTCCGGAGGAATCCCGGATAGGAGAGTCAGTCATGCCAGTGATATGGCCTGCAGGACTACTTCCGATCCTGACTAAGGAGGAAATTGACGAGGAGGGAGTTGACGGTGTGGTTTGCAGGTGCTTGGATACAACAGGACAACGGGATTTAGGTGTCCCTGGACTGCTTACGGTCTGAGCCAAAGTTTCTGAACTTGACAGTAACTTTTTATGAACGCGCTGCAGGTGCCGTATAAGGGAGGATGTTCCTAGGTGGTTGACGTCCCTACCCCTACTTATTTCACCTTTACATATGGTACATATGGCAAGACAGTTGTTGTCCGGATTTGGATAGAAATATTGCCAGACCAAAGAGGTGGAATGTTTGGTCTTCTGCCCAGGCATGACCGTGATGGGCTTTTTCATCCCACGGACAACAACTGTCTCCCCCGGAGCCTGATTTAAACAAACCACATCACCATCAGAATCCTCCTCGCCAACTTCCTCCTCAGCGCCAGCTACACCAGTATCCTCATCCTGTTGTACTTCAACAGTGACATCTTCAATTTGCATATCAGCAAGTGGACTGTGGGTGCTCCTTTCAGCACTTGCAGGGGGCGTGCAAATGGTGGAAAGAGCCACCTCTTCCCGTCCAGTGCTGGGAAGGTCAGGCATCGCAACCACCACCACACTTGGACTCTCCTTGGGGATTTGTGATATCTTCTTAGAAAGCACAGTTCTTCGCTGTGCTTTTGCCAGCTTAACTCTTTTGATTTTTTTAGTGGGAGGAGTGCTTCCATCGTCATGTGAAGCTGAACCACTAGTCATGAACATACTAGGGATCGACCTTAGCCGTTCCTTGCCACTCCGTGTCGTAAATGGCATATTGGCAAGTTTACGTTTCTCTTCAGCTGATTTAAATGTCTTTTTCAAGGTCATTTTCCTGAACTTTGCCATTTGGGATTGTATGTGCCCTCTACTATGACATTGGGCATCGGCCTTGGCAGACGACGTTGATGGCATGTTATCGTCTATGTCATGACTAGTGGCAGCAGCTTCAGCACTAGGAGGAAGTGGTTCTTGATCTTTCTCTATTTTATTTTTATCGGAGAAAGTTTGGTCCTCCATTTATGTTATATCGATTTGATATATACGTGCGGCTAAACACAGAAAATAATTTTTTTTTGGTTTGGACTGGAGTGTACTTTCGGGGGTTACAGCACCCTTTAACGGTCAAGCCAGCCGGCCCTTTACTTATGACACAGGCGCACTCTTGGCACTACTTTGTTGATGCACGTGCGGCTACTGCGCACACAATTCACAAACACAGAAAATAATTTTTTTTAGGTTTGGACTGGAGTGTACTTTCGGGGGTTACAGCACCCTTAACGGTCAAGCCAGCCGGCCCTTTACTTATGACACAGGCGCACGCTTGGCACTACTTTGTTGATGCACGTGCGGCTACTGCGCACACAATTCACAAACACAGAAAATAATTTTTTTTTTAGGTTTGGACTGGAGTGTACTTTCAGGGGTTACAGCACCCTTAACGGTCAAGCCAGCCGGCCCTTTACTTATGACACAGGCGCACGCTTGGCACTACTTTGTTGATGCACGTGCGGCTACTGCGCACACAATTCACAAACACAGAAAATAATTTTTTTTTGGTTTGGACTGGAGTGTACTTTCGGGGGTTACAGCACCCTTTAACGGTCAAGCCAGCTGGCCCTTTACTTATGACACAGGCGCACGCTTGGCACTACTTTGTTGATGCACGTGCGGCTACTGCGCACACAATTCACAAACACAGAAAATAATTTTTTTTTAGGTTTGGACTGGAGTGTACTTTCGGGGGTTACAGCACCCTTAACGGTCAAGCCAGCCGGCCCTTTACTTATGACACAGGCGCACGCTTGGCACTACTTTGTTGATGCACGTGCGGCTACTGCGCACACAATTCACAAACACAGAAAATAATTTTTTTTTTGGTTTGGACTGGAGTGTACTTTCGGGGGTTACAGCACCCTTAACGGTCAAGCCAGCCGGCCCTTTACTTATGACACAGGCGCACGCTTGGCACTACTTTGTTGATGCACGTGCGGCTACTGCGCACACAATTCACAAACACAGAAAATAATTTTTTTTTGGGTTTGGACTGGAGTGTACTTTCGGGGGTTACAGCACCCTTTAACGGTCAAGCCAGCCGGCCCTTTACTTATGACACAGGCGCACGTTTGGCACTACTTTGTTGATGCACGTGCGGCTACTGCGCACACAATTCACAAACACAGAAAATAATTTTTTTTTTGGTTTGGACTGGAGTGTACTTTCGGGGGTTACAGCACCCTTAACGGTCAAGCCAGCCGGCCCTTTACTTATGACACAGGCGCACGTTTGGCACTACTTTGTTGATGCACGTGCGGCTACTGCGCACACAATTCACAAACACAGAAAATAATTTTTTTTTTGGTTTGGACTGGAGTGTACTTTCGGGGGTTACAGCACCCTTAACGATCAAGCCAGCCGGCCCTTTACTTATGACACAGGCGCACGCTTGGCACTACTTTGTTGATGCACGTGCGGCTACTGCGCACACAATTCACAAACACAGAAAATAATTTTTTTTTTGGTTTGGACTGGAGTGTACTTTCGGGGGTTACAGCACCCTTAACGGTCAAGCCAGCCGGCCCTTTACTTATGACACAGGCGCACGCTTGGCACTACTTTGTTGATGCACGTGCGGCTACTGCGCACACAATTCACAAACACAGAAAATAATTTTTTTTTGGTTTGGACTGGAGTGTACTTTCGGGGGTTACAGCACCCTTTAACGGTCAAGCCAGCCGGCCCTTTACTTATGACACAGGCGCACGCTTGGCACTACTTTGTTGATGCACGTGCGGCTACTGCGCACACAATTCACAAACACAGAAAATATATTATTTTTTTAGCACTTGGGGGGAGCACCCCTGATGGACAGAGCACCCCCTGGACAACACTACAGCACCCCTTTAGGACTGGGACACTGCACAGGACTTTGGAGTGGACACAGCCCCTATGGAGAACTGACTGCACAACACAGTCCAGCCAGCCCCTATGGACTTTGAAGTAGTGGACACAGCCCCTATTAACAACAGCAGCACAGCACAACACAGCCAGCCCCTATGGACTTTGAAGTAGTGGACAACAGCAGCACTACACTACACTACACTACACAGCACTAACTCCCACCCTCCCTCTTCACTGTCCACAGCCGAGTGAGAAAATGGCGCCGACGCGGGTACCTTATATAGGATCCAAAACCCGCGAGACTCGGAAGGCGGGATGATGACGTTTTGCCTCAATGTCAGATCCGAGTCAGGCGGGAAAAGTCGAGCCTGACTCGGATCGGACTCGGATCGGGGGGGCTCGGGGGGGTTCGGATTTCAGAAATCCGAACCCGCTCACCCCTAATAAAAACACTATTGTGAGGTGTGAGGTATTCAGAATAGACTGGAAATGAGTGGAAATTAAGGTTATTGAGGTTAATAATAGCATAGGAGCAGAAAAACCTACAAATTCTGTGATTTTAGCTGTTTTTATGCTTTTTTTCAAAAAAATACAGATCCAAAACACAAAACCCAGAACCCAAAACACGGAAGGGTGGTTTTGGCAAAACCAATCCAGATCCAAAACACGAAGAAAGATCCAGATCCAAAACCAAAACACAAAACACGAAAAGTGGCCGGTGCACACCCCTAATATATATATTAGTTGCGCAGGCATTGTCTGAGTTTTTTTTAGTGTATGACTATGTACAGTACAGTGCTCATTTTTGTTGTTGTTGTGCAATTACAGTATCTGTTTCTGTTCCATGATGATGCATTTTTTTGTTGCCCCAGAGCTATATTATATATAAATATAAAATTTTTCACTTTAACACAGCGAACTTATGTTGATGTACATTGAGTGTTGACATAACAACTTAATAGTCCTGATTTTTGCAAGTAGAATAGGTGGAGCCATTATTAGGGTTTCAGTGGTGGTGGGGGGTCAGTCTACAGTAGATTGATCAGGACATGACTTGATTCGTCCTGATTTTCCAGTCGGAAATGCACAGAATGTGTTGAAATGGAAATTCCTTAGACAGTTATGTTGTTTTAGTTAACATACAGTGGGTAAAATAATGGACATCTATGGTTTGATTTCTGTGCATGTGTGGATTGCATGGGTTGTTGCTGACATTTGGTGAAAATGTCATTACAATAGCCCCATTACAAATATATTTACTGAGAAAAATGTTGATGTGTTCAATACTTATTTTATCCGCTTTATATTATTGTTTCTCTTGTTTGTAGAACTTTCTTTAACTGCCATTTACAGGACTTTATTATGCATGATTGTATAGCTTACAGCCGCTCCAGTCAGTGGACGGTTTATGCCAAGTTTTCTATTCATGTGACTGTACACGGGTAAGAGATCAAATGTTCAGTTAGGACACACATTGTCAGACGTTATATGAGATCATGAGCTCCCGTTGTCCATCTTATGATAGGCTTTTTACTGAAGCAAATTATTTGTGAACAACTTATTAAAGTTTTAGGGGTATATGTAATAACCTGTGGACTCCAGACATCGGCATGTCCAGGGGTGGATTGGGAACTTAAAGTGCTGGAAAAAATTCTGAGAGTGGCCTCATTCAAATTTAAACTGCAGGTACCCCCAAAACAATCATAAGTTGTGCTAGCAAACAGCCAACTTGACAGCTATACAATACAGAGAGCATCTTTGTGCTTGCCATCCACACAAACAGTATCACAGTCAAGGGTGTAGCTATAGCAGAAGAGTGCGGCTGCTATGGGCACCCTCTCCCTGAGCCCAGGCTTTTCTATTTTCACCAGAGTGCTGCTGCAGGGTATCTGGGCCCAGAGATGATCCAAGCTACAGCCATCTCTAGCTGCTGCCTGCATGCATTGTGATGTCACAATGCAGGTCACAGCCCTATATAAAGGATGCCCAGCTACTGGCAGCCATTTTGTGGTGACATTTTGCTACATGGATACTCTCTGAGTAGTTCCCGCTTTATTTAGGTCACCTTGGATAACGACTACTGATATGAACTTTGGATTATATCTCCCAATAAGGTTCTGAACAGCAACATTTTCAGAAAAAGAATCTGAATAACATCTTCAGGTAAGGACTTTATAACAAATTTTGGCCTGTCACCCTTACCCAGAGCCGTAAACTTTTTGGTGCACCCCCTCCCCCCCCCAATTTCTTAAATAGGGACATAAGATAGTGCACGTGAAAAAGGGCCATGGCCTTATGGGGAAGGGCCAGGGAAGCGATAGGGGAGGTCAGGAGATGCAGGGGATAAAAAAAGAGGAAGCTACAAGTGTGAATGATAATAAACAGGAAAATTTACAGGCCCAAACAGCGCCCCTTGCCCTGCAGTGCCCTGTACCATGGCACTGGTCGCATTACCCTAGTCACGGCCCTCCCCTTACCCCTTCAGACACCTCCCTCCATTTTATCTATGGTTTTTAATTTAGAAACAATGGATAAAGCAAATTATTAATCTGATATGACACTGCATGATTTAAGATGGATATACTGTACACTTGTTCAATCCTCTGAGGTTTTAACTCCAGGTCAGACTGTTAACACAATCCTACTGTAGACCTGGACACAGATTCAACACCCGATATATGCCTATGCAGCTGTCCAGTTTTGCAGCAAATCTCAGATAGTAGGTACAGAGAATGGGGCTGCTATGGGGCCAACCTGCCCTGTTACTGCAGGGCATCTGCTGTCACTGGCCCAGCTGTCTCTGCCTCCATCTCTCTTCATTAACTGATTTATTAATGAATCATAACCTTCTTATATACCATGTTGTATAAGAAACATTTAGGATTACAGAGACTATATCATGTTTAAAAAAATATTTTTTTGTTTATAATGCTTACTATATGCTAATTACCATTTACTTAATCCTGCATTTCAGCTAAATAGGTAGATATTAGATCATTTACAATCAAAAAGAATAAACTGCAAAATATTTTGCATGTGGGAGGGGAAGGCCTTTGGAAATTTTAGCTATTGGGCCTCCATAGGTCTTGCTATGCCCCTGATCCCAGTAAACATCATACAGGACAAAGAGCATCTCAGTCACCACCACAAGAATAGAGACCAGCTTGGTTATTACCACCATACAGCAAAGGCTATATCCCATCATCACCATACAGCATCCCAGTGACTGCCATAATGTACAGCATCCATTGAATGTCTTACAGTACATTGAGCATCAAGGTGATGCCATACAGAACATCGTAATGTGCATAGCACCCCAGACATGTAGCTTGATCACTTTTGGATGACAAACTCATGGAACAGCACTTTGGCCATAGTCCAAGTCCAACATACTGTGTGGAGACCAGCATGGGAGATCACCATACTTGAGTGACCCTTGTTGCCCAATTCCTTCTACATGTTGGACAAAACAGATTTAATACATCTACCAGTGAAGACTACGACCAATCCACTCTGCTAGTTATTCTAGACTACATCAGTATTTTAAGTAATTGATTCCTATAGTTTAGTAAAATTAGCCAGTATTTTGATGTAAGTTATTATATAGAGGTATGTTTTCTCATAACTTGCCACTAGTTAAAGTTATTATTTTGCTGACTAGAGTATGATAATGCCAAATTACGTATCCCTGAGTTGGTTTAATCACAATTATATCTTGATTGCTGGCATACATAATGTGTGTTTCTATTAGTTTGATAAAGGGATCTTCATGTGTGCACTGTGTGTTTGGATGGTTATGTAATATTTCTCTCACCCCATTTATGAGAGAGGATGAGTCAATTAAATGTTGAGGAGGGGAGGTCTTGTTGGCTGGGACCCACTCTGCTAATCCCCAGAGGTGAATCCTCTAGCTGGTTGGTGACCAAGTAGACAGGACTTTCCTCTCTGTGAGGGAGTGTCCCAGCTGCTGGACTTGGGGCGTTTGTTCTACTCCTGTCAGCAGGGCCAGATTAACAATGCGGTGGATGGAGCTACAGCTTAAGGCCTCCACATAAAACTAGGTCTATCATCATGGCAACATGATGGTGATCAGCTGCATCAAATATTCGGCCATATATCTTAACTATTAAAATGGTATTTCTATTTTTTTTTCCACAAAATGTTGAAACTTTTCTTTTTTTCTGTATATAGGGAGACAGTGGGGCTGAGAGAGTAGGGGGGGGGGGTGCACACCATACAACACTGGTCACAGATTCTCCCTTTCTCAATATGGACCATTGAACATTTACAGCCCTGGGCCCATGTAGCCCTTAATGCAGCCCTTATCTTTGACATGTTTGAATTCTATAGGAATCGGTATGAAATACCGATGGACGGGATGCCGGCTGTTAGTACACTGACAATGGCATCCCGATGGTTCAAATCCTGACAGGGGAATGGTAAGTAATGTTCCCCTGCCCTATTTACCCCCTAACCCTCCTTTCCTTTACCTTAATACTAACCCTCCCTACTTCGCACCCTAACCCTCTTGGTAAGTGACTAAACCCAACCCTCCCTCCTAGTGCCTAATCCTAACCCTCCCCCCCGGGTGGTGCCTGAACCTAACCCCCCTGCCCGAAGCCTAACCCTAACCTCCCCCTGCCTGGAGCACAACGCTGACTCCTCCCAGGGTGCCTAAACCTAAGTCGTCCCCTCCCGCGGCTGATACTTACCTTTCCGTGATGTCCTTACAATCAGGATGCCTTCTGTCGGGATTCCGTCTGTCCCGAGTTATGTCAGGATTTTGGAGCCGGTGTTGTCTCTGCGTTCGGGATTCCGATGCCAGGGTTACAGCAGACGGCATCCCACTTGTCGGGATCCTCACCGCATCCCATTCTATATTTTTATTTCTTATTAGAACACAAAGTGCAAGCTGGGTCGGTTGAACATGGTAAGCATTTCAGGGGGGCGTCTCCCTGTCAGGGCACACCGCTAGCCCACTTATACTGTGGCATGAGTCAGCCTGATGCAGAAGGAACGTTGGAGTACTTGGCTCCAGTCCTAAGTGCAGGGGTTTGGCTGTGCCCCAGATACAGCACCTACTTATACTGTATATAGAAAGTGAAACAGCGCTAATTTAAAGGTTTTTCTTTAAGTTCAACTAAAGTAAAAGGGCACCCCAGCTAATGCACTTGCATGAGAGTTTTCTCAACATGTGTACACTGAGATACTTGTCCTTCGCACGGAGAAATCAATAAAGCATGTATTTATCATTTAGTATTTCAGTGGAATAAACACCAGGATCCTGTTCATACTTAGGCGTTAGCATATGCTTAAACTGATATTCGAACACTGAAATTCTACATATTGATTAAAAAGTATCCATTTCATCAGTGCCAAATCATATCACAATGACAAATAATTGCATTTGTGGTGCAGACACATTGTTAGAAAGCACATTAGGATCTGGCAATGATCATTTGTTATCCCATGTCAGCACAACAGGGCTCTTAATGAAAGGAACTTATTGAAAACGGTGACACTTGAGCTCGTTCTCAAGGAGAATCATGACATGGGTGTTAATAAGAGGATTGAAAGGTTATGGCTGCTGCGGCTGTTAGAGTAGAAAGAAGTTTAATACTATCAGTCTTAACTATTTTCATAATATTTTAATGCAAAACTAGAGAATGCTTCTTGATGAATAGTCCCTGAAAGATATAGCAGATTGGGCTGTGTCCCTATAATTGGGAGCAGCCATTCTGCCTACACAGTCCTGCCACCTGTGACTGTAGAAAGCCAATGGGGTAGATATCTCAATTACATGTACATATTTAGCTACAGGTTTAATCATGTCTGGGTAATCTATACTGTATGTTAGCTTAGGCAGACCTTGTGTCCACTAGTAGAGTAGTACCACTACAGTAAGAATAGGATGCCATCAGGGCCTACAACACAAGGACGAAGAATCTACACTAGGGCAAGCAAGGGTATACAGGACAGAGGGGATTTAGTTGGCATTCCGACTGTCAGAATCCCGAAGCATACAGTACTGGCGGTGGGATCCCAACAGATTAGAATGCTGACAACTTCTAACGCTAAGTATGAGGGTAGGGTTAGGCTACAGGAGGGGGAGTGAGTTAGGAATAGGCTGCGTAAGGGGAGGGTTAAGGTTAGGCTGTGGGGGGTGGAGGGTTTAGGTTAGGCTGTGGGGGTGGAGGGTTAAGGTTAGGCTGTGGGGGTGGAGGGTTAAGGTTAGGCTGTGGAAGGGGAGGGTTAAGGTTAGGCTGTGGGGGTAGAGGGTTGGGGTTAGGCTGTGGGAGGGATAGGTTAGGGTTAGGACTAGGGTAAGGGTTAGCGTGAAAACACTTACCAAAATTTGCCAGCATTTTCTTTCTGTCGGGATCCTGCTGCCGGCATTCTGCCTGTCGGGATTCTGTCGGGATGCTGTACCAACCTAGACAGAGACAAGAGATATAATTTGGGTAAAACACAGAATACATATACTATAAGCAATAGATGCTGGCATAGCATGCTGGGATCAAGTAGGAGTCACAGGCTAACTACACCTGTAATACTGTAAGGATGAATTTATTATACCTGTCACGTCAAATTTATGTATGCTACCTAAGTCAGCTCTACATGACAAGTGGAACCATTTTCAGTAGGAATCATTGCTGTACACCCATTATAGCCACATTAAATATATCCAAAACCTGCTATAACAATAATAATAATAATCATCATCATCATCATCACACAAAATACCTTTGGGTAAGGACATGACCAGAATTTTTTGGTATGTGTATATATTATATATTTAACCTCCAGGCCACTGAAACTCTCCAGAGCCTTCATATCACAGCTGCAGTTATCTGACTCCCCAAGATTTATCAAATGACTGGCTATACAACTAAGAATAGAGAATTTTATCCTTGTGATTTGACCTGTAAGAAAGGGTCGAACACATATCTTTTCCCAAGTGATGTTAAAGTATTCTAGAGATTGTGAGGAATGGAAAGCCATGTATGCCAGACAGAATGTGAGGTCATGTAAGCATAGGTGTCTTTGCAAAGGTGAGTTTTGAGGCTGAGAATCTATGCATTCCATAGTAGGGATGGAGAATGTGTACAGCCTTCATAAGACACAGCATTCGTTACACCTAGTCATGTCACCAGTAGTTTGCAGCAATCTATGATCTGCAAACTGTATTGTTCTAGGGAATAGGATTTGGAGCATGCTGGTGCCGCTGCTACGGCAAATGTGTGAGCAGATGCAATGGGAAAATATGCAAATGTGGCAGATACCAGGAGATGTATTGAGCTGACCAATGGCAGCTTTGCAAGGCTCAGCATCTGCGTACATAGATGCAGCATTGGTCGCAGATCATTTGATTGTGGCAGTTCGGAGATGTTGAAAGAGGAATGCACTACTGTGCAGACTAAGGGCAGTATTCAATTTAGCTGCGAAAAGTTGGAATCGGTGATAAATTATCGCCGATGACGTCATTTTCACATGTTTCAATTATCCCCGTATTCAATTACAAAGACTTTTCGACGGTGCGAAAAGTCTTTGTAAAAAAACAGGCATAACTTTTCGCCATGTTTTACATGGCAAAAAAAAGTGCAGAATTGGGGTTTAGGGGTGCAGGCTTAAAAAAAATAGCCTGCACCCCTGGGAGTAACCCCTAAAAATAATCTGTGTAAAGAAAAAAAAAAAAATAAATTGGGACACCTCAAAAACTTAACTTGAATTTTGGGGATAAAAAAAAAATGGGGAACAAAGTTTTAAACTAACGCAATTAATTCAGGTGGTCCCCATGTATGCGGCAGGTGTTTTAAAGAATGCGGGTGGTAGCGGCAGTTGCATTTTTGAAGAATTTTCAAAATGCACTTTAGGGACATAAAAATATGCTTGCACCCATTTTCATGTACCCCAAATTTGATAGGGTTTTTTTTGCAAAAAAAAATATGCCCAAGTGTTATTCTTCACCCCTTCTTCAAAGGCGCAAAAAAGCACCTGCTGCGGCTATTTAAAAAACCTAATTACCTTCAGCAGGGAAAAACGGGGGTACCCACAATGATCCCCCCATGTCTGGACATCATTAGGGGGGTCCCAGGATTAATTCCTGAAAATTCACAAATTTTTTCCGCTACTTACATTTCCGCAGGGTCTTGTTTTCACCGGCTCCAAATTGAATGCGGGGATAAAGCAGGCATGCGCCAGATACTTTGGCTCTCATTCAGAGCCGTACGCTCTGAGCAGAGTGCACGCTCTGAATGAGGGCCGGCCTCCATGAAAATGGAGTGTCCTTCTGGACGCTCGTATAGCTGTGGGTCACCACCCACAGGCTATACGAGCGTGCATTTTGATGGCCGCGATGGTCGAGTCCATCGCGACCATCGAAATTGCGAGCCGGAGCCTGCGGTTGAGGTTTTCAACCGCAAGCTCCGGAGTGATTTTGGCTCTATCAGAGCCAAAATCACTCCCACTGACATCACTAGTGATGTCAGTGGGCCGGCTTTTGACGGGAGGCGTTCCCGTGGGAACGCCCCCATCAGGGAGGCACGCCCCCGGCACGCCTACCAAAGGGGGTGTGCTGTCAATCAACATTGACAGCACGCCCCCTTTGATCGGACACAACGAGCGAAGGACTTTCCTTCGTTCGTCGCGTCTGGCGCATGCGCACGACGGAGCTCCCTCCGTCGTGCGCATGCTCAGTCCAGAACATCGACCCACTTGCGAGTGGACAGCCGCTCGCGAGTGGGTCTGAATCAGGCCCTTTATCCCTGCAAAACCTCCGATGTGGAGCGAAAAGTCCAGCATGGACTTTTCGCTCCCAAATTTAATACCCCCCTAAGTCTTTCTTTTATCCTCGGAGGCTTCATGCCCTGTTCCGACCTCACCACTGAGAATACGCAGGGGCCATCTTGTTTTTAGTGTGTAGAGTGCATGATGGGAGGCAGTAGTCTCCTACTTAGCTCCTTTGAGACACATGGTAATACCTGCATTTAAAGCTGTTCCAGATCCATGCACCACTACCCTTCTGCAACATACACTCACTGGCTAGTGAGCTGTATAGAACCCTGCTCACTCCATTACCAGTGTACATGTAACAGTGAGTACAGCTGTACCTGTTATCTTTCAATAAACCAACACCACTGGTTAAGTAACTGTGCTGTTCATAGTTTGAGTTATCCACTGGGGTGTGCATATATAACTCTGCAATATCAACATCTGCACACACATCTTTCCAACACGAATGAGTCTATAATCCCATAGAATGGCCATGGAAACTGAGACGGGATCGCATATGCTAGGTGTGACAGGTACCCAAAATGGTCGCGACAGGCCTGTGTTCTTTACCACCACTGCCCATTACTTCCCCCAAATGCTTCCTGACTGTCAATCACACTGCGAGTAAATAGTTGCTGCGAGCGACTACAGTAATGTACCTTGATGCATGCACAGTGCAACTCAGACGCATGATTATCGCTTGTTGATTATCGCTCTCAGCAAGCCTTCCGACAATCTGTTGCCTATAGGGAAATTGAAAATATAAAATTTCTTCCCTGCTGTCACTAACATTGAAGTTGCACTTGCCTAGCAGGCTAGGTGGAATACATACGAATTACCGCCGGACACAAGTCCGGTGGTTCAAATCCCGGCAGCGGCAGGCCGACACAGCTGAAAATCCAGATCGTCGGCTTCCCGATTGCATACCGGCTACTGCGCACTGAATCAGAGTCTCGAAAGCTTACTTGTGGCAATCTTGATCCCTTCACAAATAAAGAGACAGAACGATACAATTGCCCTCTAACCACTATAACCATACTGGATAAAGGCAAATAGGAGGTATTCTAAGGTTGCAGAAGATTAACAATTTTGATGACCAAGAGGACACTGGGCCTGATTCAGCAAGGAATGCAGTTGCTTACACGCAGGCAATCGGTCGATTAATTGGCAGATGAGGCTAGCAGAAAAAAGCTCAGAGGGCCAAGGCAAATGATTCCGAGGGCCTTATATAGCCCCCGGGCCTGAGGTTCCCCATCCCTGATGTAAAGGAACTGATCAGTGTATTAGTATAAAGTTTTAACAATACTCTATTCTAAATAAATATTCTCCAAGCGCCTGCTTTGCATCTTAGATAAAGGTACACAGCATACATGCCTACTCTCCCGGTTTTCGCGGGAGGATCCTGATTTTTCGGGTAACCCCCCCGTACCCCCGGAAGAGTAGGCAGTTCTCCAGCATTCTGCCCACTTCCTGAAGTGGGCAGAATGGGGAGAATTTCCGCGGCGATCGCGGGTTCTCCATGAATCGCGTCATTTAGCCCCGCCCCCTATTCAAATTTAGGCCAATAGTGGCAATTTGTCATGAAAGAGCGGAGCTTAATGATGTGATCCATCAGGCCTCGCCCCTGTCAAAGCCCATCTGCTTGTCCTCCCCGGGCTTCTCCTGGGGGAGGACAATCAAAAGGTAAGCAACTATGGCACACAGTATATATCTGCTGCAGCCCAAAAAAAGAGTTTTTGCCAACCTTACATAGGGCTTGCTCTGGCAAATGCAGAATTTACTGAAGGGGGGGTAGGGTTCCGTATATATATATATATATATATATATATATATAAAACAGTTTTGAATAGCACACACCTCTTTACTGAAGGACACTGTGCCAGGTCAATAGTAATAATATAGAATCCACCTTGAAGCAGCTAATAAAAGCGTACAGCAGGAGATCAGCACACCACCATTTGTATGAAAAGTATCACATTTATTTCCACATTCAGAAAAAAATATCAATTCAGCCAGCATCAAAATATGGCAATACTTAGCAACATCATGCTTTAAGGATTATAGCCATAGTTCACTCAACCATCAAAGTACTCTATTTCACACAGAAAAGGATCCGCACTCATCTCTTTGGTGAAAACAAAAAGAGCACATTTATTGTCAAAGGGACATCATAATGATCAGCCCAATAAATGTGATCTTTTTGTTTTCACCATAGAGATAATGTCACGTCTGAGACTGGAGAAGAGGACGTGGTGGGCCTGGATGTACGTTCTCCTCATCCACAGGTCTTGAGTGTTGGCGAGACCTGGGCAAAGGTGTGGAGTCTAACCCACAGGATGGTGTTTGCCAGTGACCCCCCCAATTGGGATATGGGCTTAGTGGCACCCCGTGAGCAGGTCGCGGTCCTTTGACCAGGTACCCAAGCCCTGCAGGGATAGAGACACTACACCCGTGGCCCAGCGAGGATATGCCTGCTTAGGCACCAAACAGTCCCTTAAAACACTGTATAGAAAACACCTTGACATGAGGATCAAATGTCAATAAGGATTTCAAGTGGGAAGCAACTCACGGTTACTTGAGATGTCACCAGAGATAGAAGGCACACGGGTAGAGGTGGTATACGTTGTAGCACGTATGTTCACTGGAGACGTAAGCAACACAGGTGGGGATGGTAACACTGCTGCACCGGTATACACCAGAGACGTATAGGCACACAGGTAAAGGTGGGTACACTGCTGCACGGGTATTCACCAAAGACGTAAAGGCACACAGGTAAAGGTGGTAACACTGCTGCACGGGTATTCACCAGAGATGTATAGGCACACAGGTAAAGGTGGTAACACTGCTGCACGGGTATTCACCAGAGATGTTTAGGCACACAGGTAAAGGTAGTAACACTGCTGCACGGGTATTCACCAGAGATGTATAGGTACACAGGTAAAGGTGGTAACACTGCTGCTGTACGGGTGAATAGGAACCTGGACCGGGAACTCACTAAAGCACGCTAGGAGACAACCGTTGTTCAGGCAATTTCCCATAACCTGTGGAACAGTTTTATACCCAGGGGAACCCTTAGACAGGTGCACAGCATCAGCTGAAAACGGGCCTATCAGGGAGAAGGATCCAGTCACATGGGCCGACTGTCATGGCGGCGCCCATGTCCGGATTTGCGATGCCGGACACCAGCCCTCCAGGAAGCCACAGCATGCGGGGAGAATACTCAGCTTCTCCCCCGCCGTTGCGCAGGCCGACCGACCACCCAGGATGAGAGGGGAAACCGGCGGTGCGCTAAGCGGGCGCCGATCCCCGGCTGAGCCCTGACAGATAAATGCTGATTCTTTCTTGTCTAAAATACTTTGAAGGGTGAGTTCATTTAGATTTTTATGGATCTTACGCCATTGCCACAAATGTTTTCTGAGAGTTCCACCTTGAACCCATGAAGATGCCCTGATGCAGACACAGTAGCCAGGACGGAGCCATGGAGGCATAGCTATCAGGAATTTAATAAAAACAAACAACCATCAGAACACCATCAAATGATTTCCATTCAACTGTGGCACACATAGGACCACCACCATCATATGGTAAAAATACTACCATCGGAAAACACAAACATTTATGGTTAGTAACCATCGGATTCTGATGTCCATCCCTACACTGAACCTGTAGGCAGACTCCGGCAAACTCCTCCACCGTGAAGTGCTTCCTCTCCAGCGTGTTCCTGCTCAGCCACACACCCTTGGTGAACAGAATGCACCTCCCACGGAAGTCAGCGCTGTTTTCGGACGGACACCACAGTAAATAAGCTCAACAGAAAGCCCAGGAAATACAGAGTACACTGGGCTTGATTCACTATGGATTGCTATTGCGATTGTAGCTGCAATTACGCATTCAGTTCTGTTGCGAAAATATGCTAATGACTGCATTCGCAAAGCTATTACAGAGATGCCTAAAACCAGCATAGAGACGCCCACTACCGCCTTCGCACATCCGTAATATCTTGCAATCCTGCGTATACATCGACCCCTGAAATTGCTAACCTCGTCACACGCAGTGAGTACTCAAGCTGCGTATGCCATCACAGTGGCTAATTTATGCACACCCCTGCAACTGCGTTCAAACGGACAGACACATCTGCGTTTCTACGACCACTCCCTCGTCACCACCCCCAAATGCTGACATTCCATCCCTCTGTCTGCGATGGTGTTGTATCTGAGTTAGTGATCACAGTGCGATCGCAATGCTAACTCGCGTATTGCGGTGCATATGCATGCGCAATACGCACCATCGCCCGATCTGCGTATGTGGTTGCAATTGCGATCCATGATGAATCAGGCCTATTATGCAAAAAGGACATTGCTCATCGCCATATTCGGCAGCTGGGGAGGGGTGCGCATGGAGGCTGTGGAAATATGCACAGGTGCCCCAGCCCCAGGGACAAGCTGTGAATAATGCTTACGGTAGCTGCAATACAAATCTCTCATCCATGATCCTCCTGCCCTTCCCAGCACAACACAGTGGCCGGGCCCCAGTTAGCTGCAGCAGGGCAGCAGCAGTAGAGGTTGTAGTGACAGTGGTGAGATGCAGTGGGCAGAAGTGAGCAGGGGGTTGTGGTTAGATGCAAGGGGCTGTGGGGAAATATAGGATGCTGTGGTGAAATGCAGAGGGCAGTAGCGAGAAGCAGGAGACTGTTGTGCGATGCAGAGGGCTGTGGTGAGATGCAGGGGACTGTGATGACATGGCGTAGTTGTTATGAAATGCAGGGGGCGCTGGTGAGATGAAATTGCTCCCATATATATACACACTATATGGACAAAAGTTTTCGGACGCCTGACCATTACACTAACAGGGACTGTAATGACATAGTATTCAAATACATATACTTTAATATGGAGTTGGTTCCCCTTTTGCAGCTATGACAGCTTCCACTTTTCTTAGAAGGCTTTCCACAAGATGTTGGAGTGTTTCTGTGGGAATTTGTGCCCATTCATTTTGTAGAGCATTTATGAGGTCAGGCACTGATGTTGGACGAGAAGGCCTGGCTCGCAATCTCCGTTCCAGTTAATCCCAAAGGTGCTCAATGGGGATGAGGTCAGGGCTCTGTGCAGGCCAGTCAAGCTCTTCCACACCGAATTCATCAAACCATGTCTTTATAGTCCTTGCTTTGTGCACTGGGGCACAGTCATGCTGGAATGAAAGAAAGGGCCTTCCACAAACTGTTGCCACAAAGTTGGAAGCAGAGTATTGTACAAAATGTCTTGGTATGCTGAAGCTTTAAGATTGCCCTTCACAGGAGATAAGGGGCCTAGCCCAACCCTGAGAAACAGCCCCATACCATTATCCCTCCTCCACCAAACTTCACAGTTGGTACAATGCAAAGCAGGTAACGTTTTCCCAGAATCCGCCAGTGGACGTTTGGAACTCTTCAGCTATGGAATCAGCAGAGTGTTGGGGTCTTTTACGCACCATGCACCTTAGCAGTCGTTGACCTCGCTCTGTAATTTTACGTGGTCTTCTGCTTCGTGGCTGAATTGCTGTTGTTCCTAAATGCTTCCACTTTCTAATAATATCACTTATTGTTGACCATGGAATATCCAGCAGGGATGAAATTTCACCAACCATCATATTGCAAAGGTGGCATCCTATCACAGTACCACGCTTCCTATCACAGTACCACGCATCCTATCACAGTACCACGCATCCTATCACAGTCCCACGCTTGAAGTCTCTGAGCTCTTCAGAACGACCCATTTTGTATCACAAATGTTTGCAAATGGAGACTGCATGGCTAGGTGCTTGATTTTATACACCTGTGGCAACGGGTCTGATTGAAACAACTCAATTCAATAATTAACAAGTGTGGCCAAATACTTTTGTCCATATAGTGTATATATATATATATCTGTTCGTTCAGGCTAATTTCTTCAGCCACTAGATGGATTTTGATGGGGTTTTCAGTATTCTATGCAGCATTGATCAAGGAAGGTATTGGTGTATGAACCATTCATCTGTGATAAAAGGGAGCCAAGTAGTGACAATGATAGTTAAGCAAAGTCAAAGGAAAATATCTTGCAATAAGCAGCTGGCCAGGGTGCTGAAGCAGCAAGAGATAGTGAGAGCCAATCAGAGATAGCAATGTCCTCTGTTGCTTAGCAGCATCCTAGAGAGGGGAGGGAGTCAGGGACTGAGCAGGGTCATGTCTGAGGCAGACAGAGTGAGAGACAACCTCCAACAAACCCATGAAGATGCCCTAATGCAGACACGTCGGCACACAGGAAGCTGTAGATGAGACACGTTGGGTGTGGAGGTCCTTCTGTCTTACCTTATTTGGATTCTGTATACCACTCTGGTTCAGATAAGCTAAAAATATTTTTGTCTTAGTACGTGTAATACTTATGGTTTGTTAAAATTGTTTGAGTTTTAAATACTACACCATGAGGATGTTTGCATATTTCGCTGAGATCATATACAGGTCATGAATGGAAATCCTATTACATAGAAATGGTCAGATAAGCACAATATAATATTTATTCGGCTGAGCACTCGCAACTGGGTCGATGTTTTGGCCCTGCGCATGCGCGGCGGCCGCACTGCGCGTGCACAAGCCACGGAGCGAGAGAGAAATTCTCTCACTACGCAGCTCACTACAAAAGGGGCGGTTGTCGATGGTCATCGACAGCTCGCCCCGTTTTGAAGGCGGGGCGGGGTGGGTGGCTACACAAACGGAGGCGTTCCTGACGGAACGCATGCCGTTTTGTGGGCGGCCGCACTGACATCAGCAGTGATGTCAGTGGGGAGCTTCCTGCTCGATCAGAGCAAGGAGCTCCCTGGAGCTTGCGGTTGCCGAGACCCAACCTTAGGGTCTCGTCGCAAGCCCCGATGGTCGCGATGGTCTTGACCATCGCGACCATCAACCTGGTCAGTCGCTAAAGCTGTGTCGTGGTAACCCACAGCTTAGCTAGCGACCAGGAGGCCGCACTAAAAAAACAAGCGTCCGCCCTCATTCAGAACGAGCGCTTGCCTTTGTTCTTTCACATTGGGTGTTATCACAAATTATTGCACTAAGAGGCGCCTCTCTGTTTGTTTTATTCATGTACAGAACTGTTATCCCTTCATCATGTTGCATTACTGCTTAAAATGCAGCAGTTATTGTGCTCATCAGTTAGTGGACACAAGTGCATTATTGGTGATGGCAAAAATGTGATGTAAAATCCTTGCCGGGCTAAAAGTGTGGAATTAAAATACAAAGTTCCAGAAAATGACTTTAATATTCCAGCATTGCAATGTGCAGAGACATCTTTTTGATAATTTTTTTCCTATGCTGAAGAAAATATATTGCTGCTGCCAGAATGCAGTCTTTTGGTACTTTGTCACTTACAAGTAATGGTAAAATCCAGCAAGAAGACTTATTTTTAATCTTTCAGGTCATCGCTTGTACTCTGGACAGACACCATTTTTTATTACCATTATTTAGTGTAAATGAAGTGACATTTTCTACTTACTGTGTGTGTAATTCAGCTTTACCCCAAATTATGTGCCTTGTTTACTAACTTTTAAATTACCTTGATATAACTTTTATTGCAGGTTGATTTGCTGAGAGATTATGGTCGCAGAATGATATTAGATTCCGCGGCACAGTCAGCTGCAGACCAGTTGGATAACTGAATAACACAGATTGCACAATATTTCTGCTGCTTGTGTGCCTGTCATATTTTCTCTTCTAGACACTATAGTGATGGTTGATGACTGTATATGAAATTTTATATCATTGCTAACATGCTACATTTATTGATAACGGTTTAAAGGAAAGTGCTTGTTTCTAAGCCATCCTGTTCTTAAAGGGCTCTATTTATTATCATTATTTTTACTAAAATAAAGTGAAAAAGGGTGTTTTCACACCCTTTTTCACATTATTTTAGTATCACCTAAAGTTACTAAAGGGCAATTGGAGTAGAATTAGTAAAATTCTACTCCCAGCTATAATTATCACATATTTTTAGTAATCAGATCGCATTTCCCATAATTGTAATGGGAAATACGATCGGTCTGCAAGTTACTGTACTAAAAATAAATTGTGAAATAATATCGGGGGAAGCCCTGTGATAATAACGCCACCTGGAGGTGGCGTTATCCAGGGTCTTCCCCGGTTACCGGACTCCTGCTCCGCTCTAACAGGCAGAGCAGAGCCCGGAGCCGGCCCCAGTGATCAGCTGTGTGGTCTAAACAGACCACCCGCTGATCACTGCCAAAAAATAAATAATAAAATAAATATAGTGAAAAAAAAATTAAATTGCCTGAGTCCAGGGACCGGAGATCGGGGCTCCGGCGATGTCCTCCCTCTGGTCAGCTGGTCTTCCATCCTGCACTGGGACCCGATCATCAGCTGACCGGGTCCCAGTGCAGGATGGGAGATCAGCTGACCGGAGCCACGGAGGACATCACCGGAGCCCCGATCACCAGAGGTAAGTGTAATTAAGGGAGGGGGGGCTGCTATCGTGGGGCTGGGGCTTAGCAGCGGGGGGGGCGGGACTTAGTGTCGGCCGGTCGGCCCATGTGCAGGCACTTGTCATGGTATTTTATGCGAAAATACCGTGATAAGTGTGCGGAGGAGAATCGTAGGGACAGAGCTTTATCGCAAGCTCTGTACCCTCTATATGCTTCAGCGGATGGAGGAACAACAAAAGGCCATCCAGGGCTATACAACGGCCTATGACATAGGCCGTGGAGGGGGAATGCACCTTACTCAAGCGCAGTGGAGAATAATTTCCGTGTTGTGCAAGGTTCTCAAACCCTTTGAACTTGCCACACGTGAAGTTAGTTCAGACACTGCCAGCTTGAGTTAGGTCATTCCCCTCATCAGACTTTTGCAAAAACAGCTGGGGAAACTGAAGGAGGAGCTGAAACAGAGCGATTGTGCCATGTATGTCGGACTGGTGGATCAAGACCTTGATTCACTTCAACAGGAAGTCATCAATCTATTGAAATCTGAAAAATAAATTTTGGCGACCATTCTGGATTCTAGGTTTAAGTTCTACCTTGTGAGTTTTTTTCCAACAGACCGAAATCTAAAACTATGCAAAAAGCTGTTGGTAAAGAAATTGTCAGCTGCAGCCGCACGTGAAACGCCATCATCTCCTCCTTCAGTTTCTGCAGCTGCCAAGAAAAAACAAAATTTTCCTTACAGAATGCCTGCTGGTCATGCAGATCGTTCACCAAAAAATTACATCTGGTCGGGCCTGAGAGAACTGCCTACTAGTGACATGTCTTCTACCGTGACTATGTGTGATACGGTCTCCATTCACAGAATGGTGGAGGACTATTTCAGAGATAACATCCTAATAGGCATGTCAGACAGTCCCTTTCAGTACTGGCAGGTAAAAAGAGGCAATTTGGAGTCCCATACACAAACTGGCTTTGCATTACTTAAGTTGCCCACCCTCCAGTGTGTACTCCAAAAGAGTTTTCAGTGCAGCTGGCAACCTTGTCAGTGATCGGTGTAGAAGGTTACTTCCTCAAAATGTGGAAAAGATGATGTTCATTAAAATGAATTACAAATTCCATGAGGAAGACCTCTAAAAATTACAAAATTACAGAGGCACCTATGGTGGATTCCAGCGGGGACGAATTAATATTGTGTGAAGAAGAGGATGTACACACTGATGGGGATGATGAGGACGATGACAACTTGCAATGTAAAGCCAGTTTGTGTATGGGATCATTTTAATTTCCATGTCCAATGCACATTGGCAGCTTGTTTTATGGGGGTCCAAACAAACCAATCATATCAGCCACAATTGGCAGTCCTTGTCGCTGAAATGATTGGTTTGTTAATCTGTGAATGTCCTGTTTTGTGTACAACATAAGGGTGGGAGGGCCCAAGGAGTATTCCATCTTGCACCTTTTTCCTTTCCACTATGTGCTGGTTGGGGCATTGCTGCCTGACAATTTAAATTAATGTTATGGTTGGTTTAGGAACCAATGATTTGTTTTTAAATTAATTTATTATCAATTTTACAGCCAGGGGCTGCACCCAATGGATTGTTTTTTAAATTAATTTATTATCAATTTTACAGCCAGGGGCTTCACCAATGAATTTATTTTTATCATTACTTATTCAGCCCGGGGCTGCACCAATTAATTGCCTTTTAATTTATTTATTATCAATTTTACAGCCAGGGGCTGAACCAACTATCAACTATAAATTCTTCAATCCTCAAGGGTATCTCAACCATCATCTTTGCACAGTCCTCAACTCTATTAATAATTATATCAATCAGTTTTGAGCCAGAAAGCTGGATGCAACCTTTTGGCCCTTTAACTAGATGAAAAAAATCAATATTGTGAGCTGTGAGGTGGTCAAAATTGACTGGAAATGAGTGGAAATAAATGTTATTGAGGTTATTAATACTGTAGGAACAAAAAAGGCCAATTTTATGTGATTTTAGCTGTTTTTGATTTTTTAAGAAAAAAATCCAGATCCAAAACCAAAACCCGAAAACAACATGGAGGTGAGGTTTTGGCAAAACCAATGCAGATCCAAAACCAGGGGAGATCCAGATCCAAAACCAAACCAAAACACCGGGGTCGGTGCACATCCCTACTAAAATCACATAATTTGGGCTTTTTATTGTTCCTACAGTATTATTAACCTCAATAACATTAATTTCCACTTGTTTCCAGTCAATTTTGACCAGCTCACAGCTGAAAATATTGTGTTTATCCAGTTTAGGCCCAAAATTTGCACCAAGCTAGCTGGCTAAGTTAAGCGGCAGCGGTGGGTGGCACAAGCATGTGGCAGTTCAACTTCCAACATGACACATAAGGGAACATATGTTTTAATTAATCAAAAGGCCTGAGGGAGATGGAGTATGTTTGTAATTGATGGCAGGGACAGGAAGGGTTGATTGGTAGTACATTTTATTTCATATTTTGATTCCGAAGCAAATTTATGAGGGAGGAGGGGAGACATTTACAAAAATTTATATTTTTTCTTATTCTGAAGCAAATTTATGAGGGAGGAGAGGAGGAATACATGGGTGAACAATATGTCCCATGTTTTGCCCACAAAATCAACTAGGCGGTTCAGAATATATTTTAAAATGAAAGGGGCATGCAGGAGATGCTGTCTGTGACCATAAACATTTCTAGACATTTTTGGCATTCAGCAACTGCATGTCAAAGATAGCAGCAGCTGTGGCATTTCAACTTCCAACATGTCACATCAGGAAACAAATGTTTATATTATTCAAGAGGCCTGATGGAGTTGGAGTATGTATGTAATCGAAGGCAGGGACACGAAGATTTGATTAGTAGTAAATTTTATTTCATATTTTGATTCCGAAGCAAATTTATGAGGGAGGCGGGGAGGGGAGGCATTTACAAAAAAATATTTAAATCATTCACATCAGTCCTTGCCCCAGAAGAATCCTTGAGCGCTATACCTGCTGCTGCTGGGAGTGAATTTTCATCCCAGAAGGGGAGCAGGAAGACCACTAGTAGTACTTTATAAAACAATTGACTGTCAAACAATCCTTTGCAAGGGGGAGCAAGTATGACAGCAGTCACCCAGTTGCACAGCGGATCACTGACACCATAACATCTATGCTGGTATTAGATGTGTGTCCAATATCCACCAAAAATGCAGTGGGTTTTAGACAGTTAATTGAGGTCCTGTGTCCCCGCTACCAAATCCCATCTAGATTCCACTTCACTAGATTAGCAGTTCCCAACCTGGCAGCAGCCCCTTAATGAACAACGCAGCACCCCTTTATGGACAACAAAGCACCCCTGCGGAGTGCGGACAGACCACCTGCAGAGTCACAAATACGTGGATGATAAACTGTGGTCTGGCCGGCAGTGTCACTGAACAAAAATAGCGTAGCTACTAGCTACAGTAGCACACACAAAAAAAATAATCAAAACAGATCTTTTTTTGTGGAATGATAATTTTATTTAGCTTTTATATATTTTAACACTGGGGAAGAGCACCCTTTAATTGACACAGCATCCCTGGATGACACAGCACCCATTTATGTACTACAGCCCTAGCCCCTTGATCAGAGCCGTAATTAGACTTTTTGGTGCCCTGTGCCAGAAAGAGCATTGGTGCCCCCCTCATTTTTCAAAGGGATATAATGCACCCAAAAAAGGGCCATGGCCTAATGGGGAAGGGCCAGGGAAGGTACAGGAGAGGCCAGGAGATGCTGGGGATGAAATAAGAGGAAGCTACAAGTGAGAATGATGATAAACAGAAATTTGACAGGCCCAAACAGTGCCCCCTGACCTATGGTGCCCTGTGCAATGGCACCGGCCGCACTACCCTAGCTACGGCCCTGCCCTTGATGGACAGGACAACACAGCAGCACCCCTTTATGTACTGCAGCCCCAGCCCGACAACACTGCACCCTTGAACAACAACAGCACGGACCCCCAGTCCGACAACACTGCACCCTTGAAAATCAGCAGCACAGACCCCCAGCCCGACAACACTGCACCCTTAAACAGCAGCACAGACCCCCAGCCGGACAACACTGCAACCTTGAACAACAACAGCACGGACCCCCAGTCCGACAACACTGCACCCTTGAAAAACAGCAGCACAGACCCCCAGCCCGACAACACTGCATCCTTGAACAACAGCAGCACACACAGAGCACGTCTGTTCTGCACACTCTCCACAACCGGAGTGAAGATGGTGCCGATCACCGGGACCTTTATAGAATCCAAAACTCGCGAGAATCCGACAGCAGGAAGATGACATTTTGCCTCGTTTTCGGATCAGAGTCAGGCAGGAAAACCCAAACCGAACTCGGATTGCGAAGTTCAGGCTGGTCCGGTTCTCTGAGAACCGGACCCGCTCATCTCTATATTTATGCAGATTGAGTGATTGTTTGCCATTGCGCATGTCTTCACTAGCAAAGTGAGTGACAGATAGTCAGTGCTTGGCGGGGTGAACAGAAAAACGCAAGCATGTCGGATTATTTAAACACTGTTTTCTGGGCGTGCATAAATGAGTCACTGCGTCCTTGCTCCCAGCAGGAGAGCCCTCTGCGTGTGTGGAGCACCACTGTGCATACTTGCCGACAAACAGCTCCCTCCTTCCAGGAAGGAGCTGATTGTCAGCTAACAGCTAGGGGCATGTCCGGACATGTATGCCACAATGGGGGCGGAGCCGGGGGACACACGATCGCGTCATCGTGACCCCGCCCCCTCTTCACAATGCTGTTATTTTTGCTGCGGGGGTTTCTAGTTTATTCTGGGGGGAGGTCGGGAAGGTTGTCGGCTTCCGGGAGGCTTGCCTGCCTTTCCGGGGGGCTGGGAGTGGCACCCGTAAATCGGGAGGGTAGGCAAGCCTGCCTCTGTGTCTGCGGCACCTTAGACTTAGGCTGATGGCCGTCTGATCTGCGTTCCATGTTTCTGGTTTTGTGCGTGAGCGGTGGATGTGAGATGCCTTCTTTGGGCGTCTCTAAGCACTGGGCAGAGAGTTGCTCATTAGCATATTTTCACAATTGCAGATCCGTGAGAGTTCACAGCAGCGATGTCATTGCTTCCACATCTAAATCGGGCCCTTTGTTCATACGAGAATGTCGACATGGTCCGAGTGCCGACATTCAAAATGTTGATAATGACATGTTGTCGACATGATATAATGTCGACATTGTGAATGTCAACAATAGAATGTTTGTGGACGATGATAGGGTTATGGGTGTGGGTGCGATTAGGTTAGAATTAGGTTAAGGCACACTCACTTCCACACTGGAAAGCGGCATGGTTGACATGCCGACTGTCACCATTCACAATGTCGACATTATGTCAATTAATTATTTTTTTGGTCTACAATCAACTATTAATTTTAGTGACTAACGTTGTAAAAAAAATAAGAAATCTCCATTCCATGTAAAACTACATTCTAGCTAATCACAGACGAGCAGACATTTCTGAATGTGTGAAAGTGAACGTAGACGAGGTACATGTATGAGCTTGTCACAGTGTACAGTTATGCTGTAGGTATCTACCTTAAGCTATTATGCAGCAGATGACAAACACTGTATATGGCATTTACTGCTGCTCTGGGACACACTGGGAAGCCAGTGATTGGTCTGTGCAGGCGATTTGTTTGAAGGTTGTGTGAAGATTTTGTCATTAGAAGTGAGCAGCACTGACAGGTTCTATCCTCACTGGAGTTTCCTGTGCCACAGTGGATAAACTAAGTCAGGATAGATTAAATAAGGCACGCAACTTATTTTGTCTTTTATGTAATGTGGCACACATAAGAACTGCCTGCATTTTTCATTTATTATTGTATGTAACGGTGCACTAGGGAACTGATTCTGGGTAGGGAGCAAAGCAAAGAAAGCAAGTAACTTTGCACCTGGACAAACCATGCTGTAGTGCAGGGGATAAAGTACATTGATTTATTGGTCTTGCATGCAGGGTAAATACTGGCTGCTTTTGCATGTAGCCCACAGAAGCTGGACAGTTTTATTTGTACACTACAAAATAGATGTGAGTTTGGACCATACTTGCCTACCCTCCCGATTTGGTCGGAAGCCTCCCGAAAATCAGGTGCCGCTCCCAGCCTCCCGGAAAGGTAGGCAAGCCTCCCGGTCCCCGGCTATCTATCTGCCCCCCCCCCCCGTGAATACAGTATAATCCCCGGCAGCGGGGGGGGGGGGGGCGGTGATGCGATTCGCTCTGAATCGTGTCATCGTGGCCTCGCCCCCTGCTTCACAATGCCATTTATCTCGGCATTGTGAAGAGGGGGCGGGGCCGCGATTACGTGATCGCGCTGTCACGCTCATGCCCGCCCCCATTGTCGAGTAATTTTCTGGGCCACGCCCCCTTTTGATGTGGCACGCCCCCCTGCTGAGGACGCCCAACAGCTCCCTCCCGGAAGGAGGGGGCTAGAAGTCGGCAAGTGTGGTTTGGACATGCCCCAACCAAATCTAAGGAGCCTACTCATCATACCTAAACTTTCTCTGGAGGTAATTAGGTTTAGAACTCGCATGGAGTTCTACCTAATTACCGGAGGAATTCATCATTCCTCCTCCCCATAACTATCTATTTCGATGATTTTGCGATGACAGCTTTTCGGGAAATAGATAGCTTTCCCTATTACTTACCGCAGCTGGAATCTGTGCTGTGCATGCTCTGTGACATTCATAAAACCAGTGCATGCCCAGCACTACCTACAGCTGCGGTAATTTTTGTGTGTCCCCTCTGAAAACCTCCCCCTTTCCCGCACTTACCTGCCCGCTGCAGCGCTTCCGGCTCCGGTGGCTGGTCTGACACGTGTTCTCCCAGCGGACCACAGTACAGTTTTGAAGAAAAAAAAAAAAAAGTTTTTTTTTTTTCTAAACTTTATTGTGTCCTGCTGGGAGAACACATTCAGACCAGCCACTGGAGCCAGAGGACGCACCAGAGCGCCAGAGGGAGATGCCGGGGGACCTGTCCACGCTGGCACAGGTAAGTGTCACCTGCTATTCGCCACCTCACAGTGGCGAATAGTAACTCAAATTCCAAAAATACATAATTTTCGGAATTTGATGAATACCATAATTTCCATATCCCCATACTAATGTACTAATGTATGGGGAGTGTGGAAGGACTGTTGTATGTGTGTGAGGGCGGTGGGTGCAGGGTTAGGGATATTGTAGTGTGTGTAGGGAGCAGGGTTAGGGGTAGTGTAGTGTAGTTTGTGCAAGGAGCAGGTGCAGGGTTAGGGGTAGTGTAATGTGGTGTGTGCAGGAAGTGGGTACAGGGTTAGTGTAGGTAGTGTGTGCGGGGAGCAGGTGCAGGGTTAGGGGTAGTGTAATGTAGTGTGTGCAGGAAGTGGGTACAGGGTTAGTGTAGGTAGTGTGTGTGGGGAGCGGGTGCAGGGTTAGGGGCAGTGTGTGCGGGCAGCAGATACAGGGTTAGGGGTAGTGTAATGTAGTGTGTGCAGGAAGTGGGTACAGGGTTAGTGTAGGTAGTGTGTGCGGGGAGCGGGTGCAGGGTTTGGGGTAGTATAGTGTACTGTGTGCGGGGAGCATGTGAAGGGTTAGGATAGTGTAGTGTGTGCGGGGAGCAGGTTCAGGGTTAGCGGTAGTGTAGTGTAGGGAGCAGGGTTAGGATAGTGTAGTGTGTGCGGGGAGCAGGTTCAGGGTTAGGGGTAGTGTAGTGTAGGGAGCAGGGTTAGGATAGTGTAGTGTGTGCGGGGAGCGGGTGCAGGGTTAGGGGTAGTGTGTGTGGCGAGTAAGTGTAGGGTTAGTGTGGTGTAGAGTGTGCGGGGAGCAGGTGCAGGGTTAGGTGTAGTGTAGTGTGTGCGGGGAGCAGGTTCAGGGTTAGGGGTAGTGTAGTGTGTGCAGGAAGCGGGTACAGGGTTAGTGTAGGTAGTGTGTAAGGGGTAGCGGGTGCAGGGTTAGGGGCAGTGAGTGTAGGGAGCAGGGTTAGGGGTAGTGTAGTGTCGTTTGTGCGGAGAGCAGGTACAGGGTTAGGGGTAGTGTAGTGTGTGCAGGGAGCGGGTACAGGGTTAGTGTAGGTCGTGTGTGTGGGGAGCGGGTGCAGGGTTTGGGGTAGTATAGTGTACTGTGTGCGGGGAGCATGTGAAGGGTTAGGATAGTGTAGTGTGTGTGGGGAGCGGGTGCAGGGTTAGGGGTAGTGTAGTGTGTGCGGGGAGCATGTGAAGGGTTAGAATAGTGTAGTGTGTGTGGGGAGCGGGTGCAGGGTTAGGGGTAGTGTGTGTGGGGAGTAAGTGTAGGGTTAGTGTGGTGTAGAGTGTGCAGGGTTAGGTGTAGTGTAGTTTGTGCGAGGAGAGGGTCCAGGGTTAGGGGTAGTGGGATACAGAGTTAGTAGTACCTGTTCTGTGCCCAGTCCATGGAAACTGTCTGCGATGCTGGAGAAAAGACGGAGGAGGAGGACAGAGCTGCAGAAGGTGAGTAATTAAGGACTAATTAAGCTATTTGGAAACTTCCAATTGAGGGTGTCCAAAGGGTTCAAGGGCAAGTGTCAACAATTTTTCCTTAAAATATGGATTTTAGAAAAAATTGGACCTGCTCTGGAGGCTTTAAAAAAAAAAACTTGAGCGCTCAAAATCAAAAAATCAAAACCCTGCACCCAATTGAATACCAAAAATCATGGTAAAATTGCACCTAACTGTATATGTAAATTAATTGTTTGCCAAACTCTGCTATAATAATAAGTCAGGGGAAGTCCTAGACTACTAAGATTTCAAACAATTAATTAGCACACGTTCATATATATTAGCAACAACTTTAACATAATATTATATTTAATATTAAGATTTTCCACCAGATGGTAGCAGAAAGTTAATAAATATGTTTTATAAAGAGGATCCAGGAAAAAGCGAAGATTTGGAGCAGAGAAATATTACTGAGCGAGCAATGAACTGTGTTAGACTTGTAAGCATCATAAGTCAGTCACAAAGGTGAGGAGTAGGGATTGGATAGACGTACTAGAAGGGAGGTCTGTGTATAGTAGTATACATAGGGCAGTGGTTCTCAAACTCGGTCCTCAGGACCCCACAAAGTTCATGTTTTTCAGGTCACCCAGCAGGTGCACAGGTGTAGTCATTACTCACTGACACAGTTTTAAAGATCCACAGGTGGTTATAATTATTTCAGTTGTGATTCTGTCAGGAGACCTGCAAAACATGCATTGTTTGGGGTCCTGAGGACCAAGTTTGAGAACCTGTGATATAGGGTTTGCAGCATAGTTGGTGCCATGGTATGCAGTCAGGAAGCCGACTGCTGGCTTCCCGACTGTGCAATCCCGACAGGGGACATCGAAATCCGGAGGCCTATCATTATCTCTATGCCGGAAGCCTGGCATACCGAACAAAGGTAAGCCGGGCGGGGGGCGCGGACAGCCGCAGGGGATGGGGAGTTAGGTTAGGGGCTCCTGGGGGGGACTTAGGTGTAGGCACCTCCCCGGGAGGAGTAGGGTTAGGCTAGGGGAAGAGGGGTGGTTAGGGGTATACAATCAGGAAGCCGGCGGACGTAAGCCCGACAGCCGGCTTCCCGACTGCTTTATCCCGGCGAGGGTTAAATGACAGGCGTCTAATTCTAGATGCCTGTCATTTTACCGACGCTGGGAGACCGGCACCCAGCATCCCGATCGAAGTGATGCCGGGCACTGCTACGGACAGTACCCGGGAGGTTAGGGTTAGGCTAGGGGAAGGGAGGGTTAGGGTTAGGCACCCCCCGGGGGACTTAGTTTTAGGCAGCGGAGAAGGGGGGGTTAGGTTTAGGTACTTAGAGGGGGGATTAGGGTTAGTCACTGGGGGGAAGGTTAGGGTTAGGCACCCCTAAGGAGGGTTAGAGGGGGTTTGTTTAGTTGATACTTACCTGGGGACGATCAGGATTTTCAGCCGTGTCGGCCTGCCGCTGTCAGGATTTGAACCACCGGACTTGTGTCCGTCAGTAATTCATATATATTCCAGGGTTAGGCAACCCCGAGGGGAGGTTAGGGTTAGGTTTAGGCTGCGGGGACGGGGGGGTTAGGTTTAGGCATTTACGGGGGGGGGGGGGGGTAGGTTAGGGTTAGGCACCTGTAAGGGAGGGTTAGGGGGGGAGAGGGTTAGATCATACTTGCTGACTATTTAATATAACCCTACTTTCTTGTATCCTAACTTAACCCTCTCTACCCCGCACAATAACCCTTGCCTCTTAGTGCCTAAACCTAACCCTCCCTCCTTAGTGCCTAACCCTAACCCCCCCCTGTCCACAGCCTAACACAAACCTCCCCCCTCCCGCAGCCTAACCCTAACCCCCCATGGTGCCTAAACCTAACCCTTCCCCCTTAGTGCCTATCCCTAGCCCCCCCCACTGTCCACAGCCTAACCCTTACCTTCCCACTTCCGAAGCCTAACCCTAACCTCCCCCCCATGGTGCCTAAATCTAACCCTCCGCTCCGGGGATAGCGGCGCCCGCTATACTTACGATTGGGATGCCGATTGTAGGTGTATTAACTACATCCCGTCTATAGGACACTCCGGCGGCAGCGCAGCAGTAATCCTGCTAGCCAAAAGCAAGGGCCCTGCGCTCTGTGCAGCGGAACTAGTTGCATACCCCTAGTTACTGCCATAGGCAGGGCCGGACTATAGGAGGGGTGAATGGGGCAGTCGTCCAGGGGCCCCCACACTGACAAAAATAATGACAGGAACCTGGCCACTCACCCTGGCCGGCTTCCTGTCCTGGCAGCATCACAGCAGTGACAGTCTCACTGCCTCTGATTCACCCGACTGTGGCTGTCTATGGAAGCCCGCCCCCTGGTTGACAATGCCGCGATTCGCAGGTGCACGGGTAGGGGGCGGGGCTTAATGCAGTGAAGTGCCTGCCCCATCAGAAGGTTGATGAGTTGCCTGCTACAGACTGCAAGAGGTTAGTGTGTGAGCTCCCTTCCTCCATCTCTCTCTCCCCCTCTGTCCCCTCCTCCCTCTCTCTCTCCCCCTCTGTCCCCTCCTCCCTCTCTCTTCCTCTATTTCCCTCTTCATCTCCCTCCCTCCCCCTCTCCCTCTCTTTCTCTCTCCCCTAATTCTCTCTCCCCTTACTACCTCTCTATCCTAACTCCCTCTCTGTGTCTCTCCCCCTCCCCCCACTCTCTATTTATACTGTATATATATATATATATATATATATCTCTTTATCTATCTATAAATATATCTATCTATATATATATATATATCTATCTCAATTTATATATCTATCTATATATATATATATATATCTCCCCACTATAAATCCTGTGTTTTACCCTGGCAGTGCCCATTTTTTCTTATGGACCCCACAATTTAGTTGCCCCGGGGCCCCCACAATCCTTAATCCGGCCCTGGTCATAGGTTATGGGTTTCGACTGGATTAAGGCTTTGGGGCCCTAGGGCACTTAAGACCGGGAGGCCTTAAAGTCTAATATTAAAATCATAGTCATCATTTAATAAAGAGAGAATTACAATTAGGTGGAAAATATTAAAGATTCTTCAGAACAATTCCATCTTAAAAGGAATATGTATTATTATTTAAAACTTTACCCCAAAATAGTAATATACATTTTAATTAATGGGGTTATATATATATCTAGATAAAGTTATATATCAGAGGGAAGATAGTTGTGACCTAGTATATATTTAAACTAATGGTTAAATCTACTAAGCAGCGCTTCTCACATGCCTTGTTTAGTATATAATATTATTGCCCCTTTAAATACAGCTTCTGAAACTATGAAATATGAGGCGGCGTTGAAAAGCCGTAAAACTAATTTCATCATGATAAATGGTGCCTCAAATATACAGGAAACCATGTAGCTGATAAGATATATTGTACGCAGACACAATGCCTATGTACAGTAGAGGCAGGGGCGTAGCTAGGCCAATGGGGGCCCAATAGCAAAGTTTCGGGCAGAATGAGAGGGGGTCACTGTGACTGGACTGGCTGGGTTTTTTAAAATGGGAGGCAGTGAGATGGGAGCAGTGGGCTGGTTGGGGAGGAAAGGGGGAGACACTGGCTGGCAAGGTGGAAGACATTGGGATGGTGGGGGTCAGTGAGATGGGGGGGACACTGGGTTGGAAAAGGGGGAGACACTGGGATTGGGGGGGTCAATGAGATGGTGGGGGACAATGGGTTGAGGAAGGGGGAGACACTGGGATTGGGGGTTCAGTAAGATGGTGGGGGACAATGGGTTGGAAAGGGGGAGACACTGGGATTGGGGGTTCGGTAAGATGGTGGGGGACAATGGGTTGGAAAGGGGGAGACACTGGGATTAGGGGTTCAGTAAGATGGTGGGGGACAATGGGTTGGAAAGGGGGAGACACTGGGATTGGGGGTTCAGTAAGATGGTGGGGGACAATGGGTAGGAAAGGGGGAGACACTGATTGGGGGTTCAGTAAGATGGTGGGGGACAATGGGTTGGAAAGGGGGAGACACTGGGATTGGGGGGGTCATGAGATGGTGGGGGACAATGGGTTGAGGAAGGGAGAGACACTGGAATGGGTAAATCAGTGAGATTGCATTGGACACTGAGTTGGAGAAAGGGGAGACACTGGAATGGGAGTACTGACCTAAGACTGCTGCTAATCCATAGTTGATACTGGTACTATTCAGGCGCTACACAGTGCTGTCTTTTTAAAGCAGCTGTTAAAAAATGAGGATAGCCGACCCTCACTAATCAAAATCAGAATATTCTTTATCAGCTGGACCTGGAATTTTCTATTAGACAATATGGGCTGTATTCAATTAGTTTTGCATCCGTGAAAAAGTTCCGCCTACCCGACTTTTCGCCTACGTCGCGTGTTTTGGACACGAAAACTTATGGCGCGCGTCCCCGCTTTTAGCCATATTCAATTACAAAACAGGCGAAAGCGGCAAGTGGCAAATGCAGAACAGGCGGAAAGTACTGTCAGAATTGGGAAAATCAGTCTGTACCCCAAAAAATGATGAACTAACATTGGGGATCAATGTAGAATTATTCAAAAAGCCCTAATAATATATGGGGTACTGAAGATGTTTAAAATCCTTTTTATTAGCGTCCTCGCAAAAGTGGTGATGCTGTTTTTTGGTGAAAATAAGTAGTCCAGTCAAATTTGGGTACTTGAAAATGGGTACTAGCATATTTTAATGTCTCTAAAGTGAAGTTTTAGAAAAAGTTAAATTCCTCCTGCATACAAGCACCTGCAATCCCCAAAACACTTGGCCCCTTCTTAGAGCACCTCCAGAAGCTTATTTTCGCTAGTTTTTGAAGTTGTCCCCCTACTTTAGTCATTTTCGCACCAAATTTCTAAGGCATTTTTGTGGGGTGATCCTTTTTTTTTTTTTTTTTTGGATGAATTGTCCTTTGAGGGGGGGAGGTGTACCAAGGGTTCTGAGTGGTTTCCCAACATCTGCACCCCAAAATATAGATTTTACAGGTTTTTTCTCCTGCTATTCTGTGGAGAAAAAATATTGCCTATTTCAGTGCATTGACTTTTCGCATAGGCGAAAACGGACTGGCGTTGAACATGGAGTAAAATTTACAGGCAAAATTTTTACAAAAAAACGGGCGAAAACGGCGATTCACACCTAATTGAATATGGCCCTATGTGGGAATTATTACCTACTACACTTCTACCATCACAGCTGAAACAAGCCCCCCAACAATAAGGGATCCAACCGTTCTGCATGATCCAATTCTGTTCATAAGGAACTCTTCAGATTTGGACTCTATTGTGGTATATACAGTATACTGTATCTTCTAATAGAACTATTGTGACATTCCATTGACTGCCGGTTACCTCCAGGAGGCTATATAATAGGAACAGGTTATCTTGCACTATTGCACTTTATTGGACAATTAAATAAGTGCTAATTCCCTGCTGCTGAGGACAGCGATCTATTCTTACCTTACACCTACTTATGTTTATATATTGCGAATTTTGGCTACATAAGAGTATTTGTGTATTCATGATTTTATTTTATACTGATTTTATGTTGTTTTAATTGGTCTATTAAATATTATGACTCATAATCCATTCCATTTTTTTTATAGTACTTACTAAGAGATAGCGCTGTTTATTCTTTGTATATGCTGCTAATCCATACCTGGCCCTGCACACTCACTGCAGCACCGCTCACAGCCACAGCAGCCTCCTGAGCAGCCCCTCAGCTCCGGCTGCTACTGGGACCTGGGAAACTGGATCTGGTGTGCCCCGGAAGAGGTGGCTGCACCACTGTCAGTGATCACTGCCTCAGCCTATGGCCAAAGCCTGGGAAGCCCCCAGGAACCAAGTTTAGTTATTGTTTGGAACTTGGGACCCTTTTCTTGGCGATGCGATGTGGGCCGGTACGTTGGGGGGGTAAGAGACTAGTGTGTTCTGCCCAGGCCAGGCTTCAATCTCAGGCAGCCACTGAGAGGTTGAGCTGTGAGGACTGGAGGCGGGCCCTTTCTCCAGTGCTCAGTCTGTAGTGGACAAGCGCTGAGGGCCCATTCCAGATCAGCGCTGGCTGGTACACATATTTAAAAAAAATAAAAATAAAACAGAAAAAAAATTATTTAAGCCCAATGTAATGTCACAGAGGTGAACTGGGTGCAGGGGGTGGGCTGGGCACCAGAGGTGCTGCGGGCACCATAGCAACCGTACCCCCTGCACCCACAGTAGCTATGCCCCTGAGTAGAGGTAGCCATTTTGTGTGCTATACCAATATCTATGAGAAAGGAGCCTACAGTATTAATTCACTAGGATCCATTGACATCATAAAGTGCCCTATACTTACCTTTCATCTCTGCACTTCTTAAAGAGACACAACCACCAATATTTATTTCTACCTTCCACAAAGAGAGACGAGCACCTAAGAATATACAAAAAGATTTATGTACACAAGAGATTCAGGTGCTTTTACTAAGCAAGAATAGATAAAAAACAAAAAAGTCACTGAGAAGAACAAAACAAATTTTGGTGGCTTTTGTGTTTATCAAAGTGAGTTTCCCAATAATTTTCGGAAAAGTTTTAAAGTCCATTTATCCAGAGACTACGTAAGTGAAGTAGTTTTGTTCTTTAGACAGAGGTCGTAGCTTAATAGGAATACTGTTTGTCACTTATGTCTTTATATTCTACCAGGGATATAGGCAAGGTCAGTAAGAAACTAATGACTTCTTTCTAAGTGTCGTGTAAGTCTATAGGAAGGATATTGCTCTGAAGATAACATTTGTGCAGTTTTTAAAACTGTATTCCCTTTAGAACTTTAGGGAAAGAGTAACCTTGTAGACATATAGTTAAAACTACTGTAGCAAAACAGTATAACCTATTGACGTGAACCTATATACCCCAGATAATACTGTACTGGTGCCTTTACAATATCAATAAGGATTTCTGCCTATTGTTAACTGCTATAATGGGAGTGAATCAACCTTGTTTTTCTTATTTGCATACAAATGTAATGATAGGTTACAAAACATCCCTCTAAACAAAAACAACAAAACATAATAATGTAAGAATGGATGTTATGGGGTATATTTACTAAAGGTCGATTTTAATTGTTGCTTTTTTATTTCCGATTTAAAATCTATAAAAATCGATCAACATCGATGTTGTGTTTCTGGGGCTAAATCACACTATTTACTAACACTTAAAAAACCAAATCAAAAATTGTCTGTTAGTAAATGTGTGATTTAGCCCCAGAAACGCAACATCAATGTTGATCGATTTCGATCGAATTTAAATAGGTCAAAATCGATTAAAATTGACCTTCAAAACATATGCCCCTAGGTGTACTGACTAAAATGGTAAAATAGCGTATTTCCTAAGATGTAATAAAGTGGAAATCAATAATTTTTTTATTGTCACCATAGTGCCCCTCACAATACGCCTGCCACTGACTTGGTAATGGATTGGTGAATGCAGTGTGGGGCTATGATGTCACAGTGTGATGCAAAGCTCCGTCTAGGACAATATGGGGGAGGAGCCTGATGGGAAATGTGTGTGGGAGGAGGGCAGCACTTCCTACAGGGCCGGATCAAAAGCCACATGGGCCTGGGACTGAAAATGAAAGTAAGGGCTTGTTTTAAGAAGTGGAACAGTTGTGACCAGTGCTGTGTGGGTGTGGCCAGTGCTGTGTGGGTGTGGCCAGTGCCATGTGGGTGTGTACAGCCCCTACACTAAAAGCTCCAATGTCTCCCTAAATACGTAAAAGTAATTGCAACATATTTTGAGGAAAAGATAAATACACTTTTAATGGATATGATTTATTGCTGACCGTGTGGCCAGATAGGCTGCTGGTCATCACCCTGCTGTAATGGTGATAAGAGGCCTTGTTTATGTGGAGGCTTTAGCACTAGGTCGCCATTAATGCTTCCATTTCTGTCTGTGATCTCATGCTTCTATTCCCACTTATTTCTTCAAATATGCAATTGACCGGTGAGTGAAAATGGCAGCAACTTAATGATAACTTAAAAATGCTCCATAATTCTGGTCACATGGGACCGGGGCCATGGTAGCACAATATTCTGCCCTGAGCCGGCCCCACCCCCGACATGTGACGTAATGATGTCGCGACTAGGGGGCGAAGCCGCTTGGACCAAGAAGGAGATGAGGATACCCCAGATGCCCATTTCAGGTGCCTTGCAAGCCAAATGCTGGTGCCACAGTGGAGTAACAGTGCCGCCCTCTAGGCCCCCTTTCTGCTTCGTTATTGAAAGCCAGGTAAGCAATTCCATGATTATGCACAGGTAAGATCATACAGGTTTGTGACCTGTAATGCCATTTGGAGGATTTTGGGGTTCCTCCAGGTGAGTTGTCTCTCAACTTAGATCATACTTGCCTACTTTGCTGCCCTCTCCTCTGGGAGGGAGCAGCTAGGTTGGCAGAGAGGGAGCATGGTGGCTAGGAAAGAGGCAGTACTTGGGTCGAGGTGGCACGATAGCGCCATCGTGACACCGCCCCCACTGTACAATGGTGAGAAAACACATTGTATAGCGAGGGGCGGGGCAATGATGACCTGATTCATGAGAATCGCCTCACCCCCCCGCCACCCGGACCACCTATAAGTGGGCGGCCATGTGGGGTGTGTGCAAGCGGGCCACGGGGGGTGCTGGCGATGGAGGTGGCCGGGAGCATCACACTATTTTCGGGAGCCTCCTAGCCATTTCGGGAGTGTAAGCAAGTATGACTTAGATATATTAATGTATGTGTTATTATCGTGTGGCATAACAGTATGCAATTATATGACCCAAAGTGGATGTTATTATCATGTAGCGCTAGGGACCACTGGTACAGAGACGCCTTGACATGGCCCGGATGGCTTAAACATATATTTGCAAATATAAGCAACAGAGATCTTTGGATTTCTATTATCATGTAATATTCAAATCTTATTGATGGTCTATTGTAGTGTCCTGGGGGAACATTTTTTACTTTTTTTGTTGTTCTAAACGGACTTCCATCAATGTTGAGAGGGAATGCCGCAGGTGGGTGGTGTACAGAAGCCAAAAACATCATATCTTATTAAAGGGCTTAACTAATAAAGAGTTTATTGCTGTTTTCAGAAATATACGCATTAATTAAACTTCCAACTTATTTATTATGTGTTTTCAATCACAAAAGCAGTCCCCAGCATAGGTTTCTATGGGGATTGTGAAATTGTATACAAATGTACCAAGCTCTGGAAAGCTTAGCTCTTCAGAACTTGATTCCTGATGGGATCGGTATGAATCGGTATGGGATCAAATCCCGACAGCAGAAGACCGGCAGGTATCCAAATCCCGATTGGTAAGTAGACTATCTAACCCTAATCTTCTCCCCCCTAACCCTCCCTTAGGGGTGCCTAACCCTAACCTCCCTCTAAGTGCCTAAACCAAACCCCCCGTTCCCGCAGCCTAAACCTAAGTCTCCTGAGGGGTGCCTAACCCCAACCCCCCTTTCCCTAGCCTAACCCTCCCGGGGGAGAGCCTAACCCTAAGTCCCCCCCCCCTACCGGGAGACCCAAACCTAACCCTTCCCCCCTGTGGCTGTCTGCGCCCGCCGTCCGGCTTTCCTTCGTTCGGGATGCCGGGCATCGGGCTCCCGGCGTAGGTAAAATGACAGGGGTTGGGACTTCGACACCTGTCATTAGACCCCTGCCGGGATTAAACAGTCGGGAAGCTGGCAGTCTGCATTTCGACTGTCAGCATCCTGACTGCATCCCCTCCTGATAGCCAACGCCATCTTTAAATAGCATTAGCCATTGTAGCCTATAGGGCACAATATCGCAATTCTCTCTGTTAACTATCACTTGCCCCTGCGTGGCACACTGGCCGTGTGTGCACAGCTACTTAGCCAGGTCTGACCCCGGAAGTAGAGTAATACAGTAAGCTATCACTTTACTTCAGACCTTTGTTGGCATGGCCTCTTATATGAGCATATGTCCTAGTGTCTAAATGACGAAGAAAAGATAATCTAATATCACTACAATATGCAGCAATGCGGAGTGCTAATTTTCAGTGCCAACATTCATTTTATAATAAATAGACCCCTAATTCATCTGAACCCTCCGTTATTCCGATTATTTTCAATGATGTCATTTGCAACTAGATTCTCATGATGTCCTCTGTGTTGAAAATATATTTTTCATAAAGAAGACATGGACCTCTTAGGTCTAATAGAGTTAGGGGCCTATGCATCAGGGTGAGTGAACCTTCTATACATATGTAAACATTAGTTTCAGCATGTTTTAATTAACAGACCCATTCACCATTGTTGCAACTCAGGAGATATCACGGAAATCTCCTGTGTACAGTACAGCTCCGATGTGCTATGCAACCTATTAATAGTAAAAGTTTTCAGAGCTTGATTGTGGGTACTAATATTATCTTCACATGGTGTTAGCTCGCTGAGCCCCACCACTACTTCCTACTGGAAGAAGACATCAATTACGCCTCTTTTGGCTCTCGCAGTGTGTATGCATGGCCTAAGGTATAGTTGCCTCAGGATGGCCAACCATCAATAGTTAACAACCATCAATGCTTAACAACTGATGGCTTTGCCATCAATAGCAGAGATCCAATGTTTCGGAATCAAGTGTTTTTTTTTTTGCCAACATCACAGAGCTTAGCCCCACACCCTGATGCCTGCTAAGCTCTACCCTGATTCTGATTAGCCCGTCGAACCCCTCAGCAGCTGTGGCTATGGAGTAGTGCAAACCATTGATGGTTCGCCATAGTTAATATTGTACCATCGACGGTAATCACAGATGGAACCATTGATGATGACCATCGATGAACAGCAAACCAATGGCTATCCCTATACTTTTAAGCAGTTGACAGCTTCAAGAGCAGGGCCGAGCTATCAATGTCATTAGGCCCTGCCCTTGTCACTGCAAAATGCCACGGTTCGCAGGTGCACGAGCATGCGGAGGCCAAATCACGCAATTCACATAATTTTAGCCCAGCCTTTCCGTATGGAACCGAGATTCTCCGTATTACCTCCCTATCCTATGCAAAAATTGTATCAAATGCGGACAGTGGCGCAATTGATTTCATTTTTGCATAGAAACGATTTTGGGAGCAGGTGTGTGTCTCCGTTTTTCATTTGAAGGACATAGGCAGCTTTAACTTTTGCACTTAGATTATAGCGATTTTTATTGTATTTGCTATTTCCCCATCATGCCCACTTCTTTAGGAAGTGGCCGGAATGCGAGAGATCCATCTATTCTTCCGGGGGTGCGGGGGACTACCTGAAAAATCGCAAGACTCACGCAACTTCCGGTCACGCATGTGCAGTCACACAGCTGGAAGGAACTTGGCTGTGTCAACTTTTGTCGCTACCGATTAACGGAAAAAGTGTGAATGTTAGTGATCGGAACAGCAGTCTGCAATACTGCATTGCTCCATTTGATATATCATTTGTGCTGGGCCATCGCATTTGCTAATTAATAAGCCCCTTAATGTGTTGAAGATATTAATTGTTCCCAGATTAGATTAAGTCATCACAAATACACTATAATAGTAATGAAAACATTTTTCTACATATACTCTGAAGTTGTTTTCTAGCATTCAGCCTTTAGTATCTCTTGTGTTCCTTAATGACAGGCTCCCTGCTGCTCAAGTGCAGACTCTAGCTGTGTTCCCAAAGTTGTGGCCACTTCAGGGTCACTGTATCCTCACAGCCCCACCATAACTAGCCGCATATTTGCAAGAGACACAGCATCAGCAGGTTTAATGATCCACAAACTAACAAGGATTCTAAATTTTGGAGTTTTGGAAATTACATGTACTCCATAAAGGGGTTTAAAGTAAAATTTGCAAATACATGTGAAAAACTTTCTGTTGCATTTCTAAGTACTTGTTTTTATTTTAAAGTAGGGATGTGCAGGCTCGGATCAGTTCGGATCTTCCCGCCAAGTTCAGATTTTTCCCGCCAAAAATCGGGTCTCAGAAAGAGGCAAAACATCATCTTTCGTGGACTTTAGTCCAGGAATGATGATGTATGTACATGAAAGATGACGTTTTGCCTATTTCTTAGACCCGATTTTTGGCGGGAAAATCCGAACTAATCCGAGCTTGCACATCCCTATTTTAAAGCTTTGTAATAGGGAATTTAATTACAAATATCTTTGGTTCGAAGTTCAATTATCAGCAATGTGCTGTCCAGCTGCGTACACCAGCAATATTTGCGCACCCTTGGTGTGAGGATATTGGGGAGCCTCACGACCATAGTGCATAATGGAACACTCCCCTTATTCATTATAAAGCTTTTGACCTGATAATGATCATTTCTTTTAAACTCTATTCACGGCAATAAGAAATTATCTACCACCTGCATGTATTAAAGAACACATGCAGGGCCACCGTGCTACTGCGCAAGTGCGGTCTCCCCTGCTTTTTCTACGATGTCTAGCTCGTAGACTGCAATGGATAACGTAGTATTAAAAAATTGGGTACATTTTATCGAATGACAATCTGGCACAAGGATATACTGCTGGCAGAGAAAGCACAGACAAGCAGCGTAGGGCCTGAACAAATGAATTTTTGCATTGTCTGGTGCGCAATATCAATGCAGCCTATACACCTTGTCAACAAAAATTTCACTGCAATTCCAGAATAAATACAATAAACCAAAAATTGTGACAAGTCTACTGGCGCTTTGAAATGCACAATATTAAACAATGTATATATAAAATTAGGGGTGAGCGGGTTCGGATTTCTGAAATCCGAACCCCCCCGATCCGAGGCAGATCCGAGTCAGGCTCGACTTTTCCCGCCTGACTCGGATCTGAAATCGAGGCAAAACGTCATCATCCCGCCTTCCGGGTCTCGCGGGTTTTGGATCCTATATAAGGTACCCGCGTCGGCGCCATTTTCTCAATCGGCTGTGGACAGTGAAGAGGGAGGGTGGGAGTTAGGGCTGGCTGGGCTGTGTAGTGTAGTGCAGAGTAGTGTTGTGCTGTGCTGTGCTGCTTTTGTCCATAGGGGCTGTGTCCACAACTTCAAAGTCCATAGGGGCTGGCTGTGTTGTGCTGCTGTTGTTAATAGGGGCTGTGTCCACTACTTCAAAGTCCATAGGGGCTGGCTGGACTGTATTGTGCAGTCAGTTCTCCATAGGGGCTGTGTCCACTCCAAAGTCCTGTGCAGTGTCCCAGTCCTAAAGGGGTGCTGTAGTGTTGTGCTGGGGGTGTTCGGTCCATCAGGGGTGCTCCCCCCAAGTGCTAAAAAAATAATATTTTTTCTGTGTTTGTGAATTGTGTGCGAAGTAGCCGCACGTGCATCAACAAAGTAGTGCCAAGCGTGCGCCTGTGTCATAAGTAAAGGGCCGGCTGGCTTGACCGTTAAAGGGTGCTGTAACCCCCAAAGTACACTCCAAACCAAATAACAAAATATTTTCTGTGTTTGTGAATTGTGTGCGCAGTAGCCGCACGTGCATCAACAAAGTAGTGCCAAGCGTGCGCCTGTGTCATAAGTAAAGGGCCGGCTGGCTTGACCGTTAAAGGGTGCTGTAACCCCCAAAGTACACTCCAAACCAAATAACAAAATATTTTCTGTGTTTGTGAATTGTGTGCGCAGTAGCCGCACGTGCATCAACAAAGTAGTGCCAAGCGTGTGCCTGTGTCATAAGTAAAGGGCCGGCTGGCTTGACCGTTAAAGGGTGCTGTAACCCCCAAAGTACACTCCAGTCCAAACCAAATAAAAAAATATTTTCTGTGTTTGTGAATTGTGTGCGCAGTAGCCGCACGTGCATCAACAAAGTAGTGCCAAGGCGTGCGCCTGTGTCATAAGTAAAGGGCCGGCTGGCTTGACCATTAAAGGGTGCTGTAACCCCCAAAATACACTCCAAACCAAATAACAAAATATTTTCTGTATTTGTGAATTGTGTGCGCAGTAGCCGCACGTGCATCAACAAAGGAGCAGCGCCAAGCGTGCGCCTGTGTCCCATAAGTAAAGAGCCGGCTGGCTCATTTCTTAAAGGGTGGTGTAACCCACAAAGTGCACTACTCTCCAGCAAAAATAAAAAAATATTTTCTGTGTTTAGCCGCACGTATATATCAAATCGATATAACATAAATGGAGGACCAAACTTTCTCCGATAAAAATAAAATAGAGAAAGATCAAGAACCACTTCCTCCTAGTGCTGAAGCTGCTGCCACTAGTCATGACATAGACGATAACATGCCATCAACGTCGTCTGCCAAGGCCGATGCCCAATGTCATAATAGAGGGTACATACAATCCCAAATGACAAAGTTCAGGAAAATGACCTTGAAAAAAACATTTAAATCATCTGAAGAGAAACGTAAACTTGCCAATATGCCATTTACGACACGGAGTGGCAAGGAACGGCTAAGGTCTTTCCCTATGTTCATGACTAGTGGTTCAGCTTCACATGACGATGGAAGCCCTCCTCCCGCTAAAAAATCAAACGAGTTAAGCTGGCAAAAGCACAGCGAAGAACTGTGCGTTCTAAGAAGATATCACAAATCCCCAAGGAGAGTCCAAGTGTGGTGGCGGTTGCGATGCCTGACCTTCCCAGCACTGGACGGGAAGAGGTGGCTCTTTCCACCATTTGCACGCCCCCTGCAAGTGCTGAAAGGAGCACCCACAGTCCACTTGCTGATATGCAAATTGAAGATGTCACTGTTGAAGTACAACAGGATGAGGATACTGGTGTAGCTGGCGCTGAGGAGGAAGTTGGCGAGGAGGATTCTGATGGTGATGTGGTTTGTTTAAATCAGGCTCCGGGGGAGACAGTTGTTGTCCGTGGGATGAAAAAGCCCATCACGGTCATGCCTGGGCAGAAGACCAAACATTCCACCTCTTTGGTCTGGCAATATTTCTATCCAAATCCGGACAACAACTGTCTTGCCATATGTACCATATGTAAAGGTGAAATAAGTAGGGGTAGGGACGTCAACCACCTAGGAACATCCTCCCTTATACGGCACCTGCAGCGCGTTCATAAAAAGTTACTGTCAAGTTCAGAAACTTTGGCTCAGACCGTAAGCAGTCCAGGGACACCTAAATCCCGTTGTCCTGTTGTATCCAAGCGCCTGCAAACCACACCGTCAACTCCCTCCTCGTCAATTTCCTCCTTAGTCAGGATCGGAAGTAGTCCTGCAGGCCATATCACTGGCATGACTGACTCTCCTATCCGGGATTCCTCCGGAGGATCCTGCATTGCTACGCCTACTGCTGCCGCTGCTGCTGTTGCTGCTGCTGCTGGGAGTCGTTCATCATCCCAGAGAGGAAGTAGGAACACCACTACTTTTACTAAACAATTGACCCTCCAACAGTCCTTAGCGAGGAGGATGAAGTACGACAGCAGTCATCCTGAAGCAAAACGTATAACTGAGGCCTTGACTGCTATGTTGGTGTTAGACGTGCGTCCGGTATCCGCCATTAGTGCAGTGGGATTTAGACAATTGATGGAGGTAGTGTGTCCCCGGTTCCAAATCCCGTCTAGATTCCACTTCACTAGGCAGGCGATACCGAGACTGTACAGAAACGTCAGAAAAAGTGTCCTCAGTGTCCTGAAAAATGCCGTTGTACACAATGTCCACTTAACCACGGACATGTGGACAAGTGGAACAGGGCAGACTAAGGACTATATGACTGTGACAGCCCACTGGGTAGATGTATCACCTTACGCAGCAACAGCAGCAGCGTCACCAGTAGCAGCATCTCAGAAACGCCAGCTCGTTACAAGGCAGGCTACGCTGTGTATCACCGGTTTCAGTAAGAGGCACACCGCCGACAACCTCTTAGAGAAACTGAGGGAAATCATCGCCCAGTGGCTTACCCCACTTAGACTCTCCTGGGGATTTGTGATATCTGACAACGCCACCAATATTGTGCGGGCATTACATCTGGGCAAATTCCAGCACGTCCCATGTTTTGCTCACACAATAAACTTGGTGGTGCAGAATTTTCTGAAAAGCGACAGGGGCGTGCAGGAGACGCTTTGGGTGGCCCGAAAAATTTCTGGCCACTTTCGCCATTCAGCGACTGCGTGCCGAAGACTGGAGCGCCAGCAAACACTCTTGAACCTGCCCCGCCATCACCTGAAGCAAGAGGTTGTGACGCGGTGGAACTCAACCCTCTATATGCTTCAGAGGATGGAGGAGCAGCAAAAGGCCATACAAGCCTATACATCCACCTATGACATAGGCAATCCACCTATGACATAGGCAAAGGAGGGGGTATGCACCTGACTCAAGCGCAGTGGAGAATGATTTCCGTGTTGTGCAAGGTTCTTCAGCCCTTCGAACTTGCCACACGTGAAGTCAGTTCAGACACTGCCAGCTTGAGTCAGGTCATTCCCCTCATCAGGCTTTTGCAGAAGCAGCTGGAGAAAGTGAAGGAGGAGCTAAGACGGAGCGATTCCGCTCGGCATGTGGGACTTGTGGATGAAGCCCTTCATTCGCTTTGCCAGGATTCCAGGGTGGTCAATCTGTTGAAATCAGACCACTACATTTTGGCCACCGTGCTCGATCCTAGGTTTAAAGCCTATGTGGTGTCTCTCTTTCCGGCCGACACAAGCCTGCAGAGGTGCAAAGACCTGCTGGTGAACACACTGTCAGCTGAAGCGGAACGTGACACGTCAACGGCTCCTTCTTCATTTTCTCCCGCAACTGGGGCTGCCAGGAAAAAACTTAGGTATCCTAAGCAACCCGCTGGCGGTGATGCAGGGCAGGCAGGACCAAGTTTGGACATCTGGTCCGGACTGAAGGACCTGGCAACAATTTCTGACATGTCTACTGTCACTGCATATGATACTGTCACCATTGACAGAATGGTGGAGGATTACATCGGTGACAGCATCCAAGTAGGCATGTCAGACAGTCCATACCTGTACTGGCAGGAAAAAGAGGCAATTTGGAGGCCCCTGTACAAACTGGCTCTATTTTACCTGAGTTGCCCCCCCTCCAGTGTGTACTCCGAAAGAGTGTTTAGTGCAGCCGGGAACCTTGTCAGCGAAAGGCGTAGGAGGTTGCTTCCACAGAATGTGGAGAAGATGATGTTCATCAAAATGAATTATCAGCTCTTCCAGGGAGACCAGCCTCCAGAACGTACAGAGGGACCTGTGGTGGTGGATTCAAGTGGGGACGAGTTAATACTTTGTGAGGATGAGGATGTACACACTGAAGAGGGTGAGGAATCGGTGGATGAGGAGGATGAGGATGACATCTTGCCTCCGTAGAGCCAGTTTGTGCAGGGACACATTAATTGCCAGCTTGTTTTGTGGGGGCCCAAACGAACCAATCATTTCAGCCACAGTTGTGTGGCAGACCCTGGCGCTGAAATGATTGATTTGTTAAAGTGTGCATGTCCTGTTTATACAACATAAGGGTGGGTGGGAGGGCCCAAGGACAATTCCATCTTGCACCTCTTTTTTTCTTTGCATTATGTACAGTTTGGGGCCTAGTTTTTCTAACTGCCATCCTGTCTGCCACTGCAGTGTCACTCCTAGATGGGTCACGTGTTTGTGCCGCCCACTCGTGTCGCTTAGCATAGTCATCCAGCTACCTCGGTGCAACCTTTTGGACATAAAAACACTATTGTGAGGTGTGAGGTGTTCAGAATAGACTGGAAATGAGTGGAAATTAAGGTTATTGAGGTTAATAATAGCATAGGAGCAGAAAAACCTACAAATTCTGTGATTTTAGCTGTTTTTATGCTTTTTTTCAAAAAAATACAGATCCAAAACACAAAACCCAGAACCCAAAACACGGAAGGGTGGTTTTGGCAAAACCAATCCAGATCCAAAACACGAAGAAAGATCCAGATCCAAAACCAAAACACAAAACACGAAAAGTGGCCGGTGCACACCCCTAAAATATATATATATATATATATATATTAGGGATGTGCAGGCTCGGATAGGTTCGAGTTTGCACGTGGAGTTCGGATTTTTCCCTCCAAAAAAACGGAACTCAGAACGAGGCAAAACGTCATCTTACATGGACGAACATCATCATTCCTGGACAAAAGACCAGGAATGATGATGTTCGTCCATGTAAGATGACGTTTTGCCTCGTTCTGAGTTCCGTTTTTTTGGAGGGAAAAATCCGAACTCCACGTGCAAACTCGAACCTATCCGAGCCTGCACATCCCTAATATATATATATATATATATATATATATGTATTGTGAAAGAATAATTCCACATGAAGTAAATGTGGAATATCCAGATCTTCCAGGTTTGGCAGAGCACAGGCATTAGGAATGTGTAATGTTCAGTTCAGGTGTTACCTCAATCAGAGTCTGGAAAAGCTGATTACAGACACCAGTGTGCCTGGTTAAGAGCTGCAGAGACACTGGGGAAACTGAGCCTGACGGTGAGATAGTCGCCCTGTTTATAGGCACGGGGGTGACTAGTGTTAGGGAGTGTAATCCTTTTAAAATAAAAGTCTTTTCAATTAAAAATGCATTCAGAGTTCATAACCGCCACACATATGTATGAAGATATATTCTTTGGGGCTGCCCCCTATACATAAGACTCACAGCTTAACGCTGATATGTATGCACATCACAAATTTCTTTTTTTGTGAAAGTGAAAGTCCTCCCTGAGCTCGCCATGCGGCCACTGTGCGTACCACTGTCAAAGTACCAATCACCATAAACGATATAACATGGAAAGTCGGGGTTGCCCTCCCCACATTTCACTCACATATAATCAATGGAAAGAATGCACATCAAACGGTATATTTGATGAATGAAAGCTGGACCACCTTCCCGACTTGTCTCAGAGGTTCAGTCCAATGTTTATTGTGATGTCAATAAAGCAGAAAAAAAGGTCATAGTAAAAAAATGCAGTGTTAAGCAGTGTACATCAGATGTTTGAGATCCCTGGATGTTATCACCTTCAAAACTCCTCTTTTCCCCATCAGGAAGATTCTCCAAGTACTGGCAATTGTCCCACCAACGCGTTTCCACCTTTATCAAGGTGTATGGGACAACTGGCTATAACAGCATTAAGTACCCTAACTAATTAACAATCAGCCAAACAGAAGAGAAAAAAGTACCACTGAACATGCATCTCAAAGAACATTCCATGTTAATCCAATATATTATAGCTCAAGACGTTTTCTTCAGTAATTATCTCCGGCTCCACCCCCCAGGGCTATACTTCTGGTATTAGAGTTTATTTCTTCCTGGTTCACCGGCAGCATCCTACTGAAAGTGACGTATATTCTATAACTAGACCTTTCCCGTCGTGCCGTAAGTGACGTACCCTACAACATACCGGAAGTAGTGTATATCCTCTGACCGGATATCTCTAAGTCGCCATTTTGTTGTAACTGAATGCAGTCAGAAATACATCTGGGATACAAACGATCATATGTACTGGATTTCGAGGTGTCTATGGTCCTGCAGAACTGGGACGCAGGAGCCATATTTCTTGCGTCCGGGATCGTAGTTGCAAGGTGTGATACACCTAGTAAATGGTCGCAACATGCCTGCATTTATTTGCCACTACTCCTCATCCCCCCAAAATGCTTCCTGACTACAGTAATGTATCCTGACGCATGCGCTTTGCGACTTTAGCCACATGCACGGTTTACTAATAACACTGGGGAACAGTCAATCTGTTGCCAGGGATTTAAGAGTCGATTTTGTGCTCCTGATCATGAATATGCTATGCTTATTTTCAATTGACTCTAGTTTTTGAGATATGCATATGTCTTTAATATTTATAAAAAATTATATTAAACAATGTTAAAACTAGTTAAAAAGATGTTTTTTTATTCTGATTAAATTTGATTCGTAAAATGTTATAAAAAGACACAGGATAATTACATACATAAGTGTTAGGAAGCTATTAGAACCGTTTTTTGTAGGATTTTCTTGTATTCTTGTTGCGGGCAGTCCCTCTGCAGACTCCAACAGTAATCGGTCATCATGTGACGATCCCACCTTCCTTGATATCTTTCTTTCATTACCTGAATATCTTGGTGGAACCGTACACCTTATTCTTCGCTTAAATCTCCTAGATTGGACGGGAAATTATCTAAATGGCTGTACAAAAAATTTACTATAATACTCATGTTGGCACCTACTTTCTCAAAACATTTTAGCATGTTGTGGACTAATTCATAGTAGTTGTCTGCCTTGTGATTGCCTAAAAAAATGTAGAATGACAGACACATAACTCAGCCATGCTTCAGATTCGGTTTCAGTCATAGATGTGGTAAAATTTGGATCCTTCACCAGTTTCTGTATCTGTGGGCCGTCAAAAATTCCTGCCTTTAATTTTTAAATACTAAGAAATGGAAATGTTTGACAAATATACGTGAAACAATCGCCTGACTTGTTCAATGCTTTTACAAATTGTTTCATTACACCCTGATTGATATGGAGAGGCGGCAGTATGATTTTTTTCCTGTCACCTAAGGGCTCATGAATGATGTTGGCTTCTCCTACAGTTATAACTTCTCATGGAGGCCACACGGTTTGCTTCCAGTGCTTTTGTTTTGCACGACTATCCCATAAGCATACTGTATGTGACAAAGATACTTAGTATATCCACTTTGCAGCCCAAGAAGAAAGTTTACCATTTTTAAATCGACAAAAACAGACCACTGATGCTGAGAATAAGCTGTTTTTTAAAATCGACGCAAATGTATTCCCATTGTGCAGTAATACGCATTTTAAACTAACCAAAAAGAACCGCCAGTCTTCTGCTCGATATTCTGGTAAGCCCATCATCTGGAGAAGTTTCGGACTATTGTTACAAAACACAAGATTGTTATCTTGGCTAAAGAACGGCAGTATGGCTTGCTCTCTTTTTCGATACAACATTATAGTAACATCCGGCTCAAGACAGTGCTTTTCTTAAAGTCTGGATGCTAAAAGCTCAGCTCCTTTTTCGATAAATTCAAGTCATGAATTAAATCGTTTCGTTCCTTTTGTGCACATTTGTTTGGAGTAGAGGAACTTTCTTCAAACTCACTTTCATCTGTGTTGTCACTTGTACTGGATGAAATTAACATTTCCACATCATCACATTCAACTTTGCACAAAGAACTGAATGATGGTACAGGTAAATCTTCGCTATGTGGTATCTGTTGTTTTGCAGAATTCATACCTGGGTATTCCCATTTGTGTTTCTTAAATCAATTCATACCTATTACATTTACAGCACAAAAATAGCAGTCACTCAAGTGATCTTTTAGCTCACACCACATCATAGGTATGCCGAAATTAAGTCCTTTTCGATCACCTTTAGTCCAATTGTAGAGTGATTCCACGCAGGTGTTACAAACTTTTTAAGGCACCCAAATCTTGTCTTGCTGGCTTATGTGAGGTCCAAAATAAGCCTAATACGCTTGTTGTACGAATACAGATATATTTTTTCTTTCTTTTGCAACACTATATTTGCCACAAATATAACAAAAAACATCAGGGTTGTTAGTACACCGTCTCCGAGAAGAACTTGTTTTTATGGCGAAACTGTTTTTTTCCAAACATTCAGTGCTAACTCCCAACAAAAGCCGAGGACGTACTGAACAAAACAAGCCCAACCGGCGGGAAATTGGTTGTGGTGGGACAGAGAGAGGGCCGAACAGGAGGTGTTATAACTGCGTCACTCAGTCCTCTCCGTTGCTCCTCCCTGTATGCTGGGAGGAGGCGTGGCTGTGGTCTGGGGATGTCCCAGCAGGCTCAGCAGTGCATGGCCACGCCTCCTCCCAGCGTTAGTGAGGAGATATGAATGTGTTATGTGTCTCACATGTGACTACCAGCTACGTTATCACAAATAGAACAAATTCTTGTTACTGCTGAAAGAGGGCAGTTGTTAAAAAGCAAAACTAAGTCGATTCTGTTAAGTAAAGTGGCCTAGACTAGTAAGGTACTTCAAATGGAGAAAACAATAGAATATTATAATTCATTAATTTGAAAACTGGATCCAATTCAGCTATAGCGAAGATCTAATGCGAAAATAAGACCTCTGAGTACTCTCACACCGATCTTAAATAATTGGCAAGAAAAAAAATATTTTTTTGTTCCCCAGTGTAATCAGGCCTATAGGCCAAAACATAACTTACCACCCAAACTACACACTCTCTTTCATATTTAAATCCATTTGGGCCCCCGTAAAAGTGGATTTTAAAACCTTGTGCGGATGGTCAAGGGCACCGAGAGAGGGGGGGGGCGGGTACAGATTGCAAAACGCATTTTCCTCTGTCTGCCACTCTGAACTGCTATATGTTACTAACATCATCTAATCCATACTAACCCATTGCCGGGGTCTGCTGTGATATTCACTGATTACTAACAATTGTGCCTATTATGGAAATCTGCCTATGATCCTAACCTGTCTTGCTTTGCGATCTTAACAATTTTTCACTGGAAGCATGCTATATATTTCCATTTTTACACTAACAATTTTTTAATTGTATTGCTGCTTGGTCCTATTGAATACTTATCTGTGTGCACACAAGATTTTTATTGTAGATTCCATTGAGCTCAATACCTATCCTATAGGAGATTTTGTTGTTGTTGCTGCTTTCAAATCATTGTATTTACCAATTGAATATATGTATCCGTTTTAACTATTTCTATTAAAATTATATAATTATATTATTGCCGCAGCGCTTTCCTTTTTCTTTGTTTATACATCTGCGTTTTTCTGCCTGTCAATCACACTACCATTAAAGGCTTGCAGCGTGCGACTTAACGCATACACAGGAGCCAAAAATTGTTCCATTTTCAAAATCATCGGCATAGTGTACAGCTCTCAATCAGGTGACTTGTTTGTTTTCAGCGTATAAGTCATACTTGTTGACTTTTAGCTCCCTCCTTCCGGGAGGGAGCTGTCGGGCTTTCACGACAGGGGGGCGTGTCATGGCAAAAGGGGGCCTCACGCTGCAATAACACATCATTGAGGGCGGGGCATGGGCATGACAGTGTGATTGCGTCATCGTGGCCCTGCACCCTCTTCACAATGCCGAGATTAACGGCATTGTGAAGCAGGGGGCGGGGCCATGAAGACACAATTCAGCGCGAATCACGTCACAGCCCCCTTCCTAGCTGTGGACGGGTCGCCAGGGGCCAGGAGGCTTGCCTGCCTTTCTGGGAGGTTGGGAGCAGCACCCAATTTTCAGGAGGCTCCTGGCCGAATCGCGAGGGTAGGCAAGTATGGTATAAATGCTCATCCCTTTATGAAAAGCCATTGCTGGGCCTGATCACTCCCACCTTGAATGTTGTAAAAAGACTCCAATAGCACATGTCACAATTTAAGGCCTGATTTAGAGGTGGACGCTATGTTGGTACCACGCTCAAGTGGGCAATGTTTCATCTGCGCATGCGCCCCTATGGATACAGCTGAAAGCTGCAGAACAAATTTGAGAGATGCACTTTCAGTGGGCGTGTCTGGGTGGTAACAGGGGGTGCCTAGCCAGACGCGGGTGTGTCGCTGTCAGCATATGCATCTTTTGCTGCAGTTACACGGACACCGGTGGCCATGTTCAGATGGATAATCTGAGCCTCGATATGGCTGGTGCAATGTTTGATGGTGGGACCGATGTTGCCTCTTAATGCACACTGCAACAGATTAGCGTGTCGCAGCCCGTGGGCACTCAGCAAATACTATTAGCTGCTGCATTAGCATATAGATACAGCATACATGCCTACCCTCCCGGAAGTCGCGGGAGGCTCCCGATTTTTCGGGTAACCCCCCCCCCCGCACCCCCGGAAAGGTAGGCACTTCTCCCACATTTTGATCATTCTGGGCAGAATGGGGATGATTTCCTTGCGGATCGGCGGGTCCGCAAGTAGGGGGAGTGACCAATAATATTACGACGGCGAATTACAGCGGCAGGGGTGGGGCTTAATGACGTGATCCGTCCGGCCCCACCCCCAACTCCTCGCATCTGCTTATCCTCCCCAGGAGAAGTAAATGTCGGCAAGTATAAGACACAGTCACGATGCAGCAAAAGAGGCAGTGGTGGCTACAATAGTGTGCACCTCTGACTCAGGCCCTGGGGGTAAACTGTCGAAAAATTCCTTTGAGCTTACCCATAATGACACTTTAAGGAGGTGCGGCTCGGTTGCATCGTTGGCCCCTTTATCGATCCACCAATAACGGGCTTGGTATTGCTCCTGTTGGCGGGTCCCTAGGAAGACGCCCGGTGCTTTTAGGCTCATTCAACATCTGTCTTGCCCATCTGTCCGTTCAGTTAACGATGCCATTCTGCAGCTTTGCTCGGTGTATTATCAGTCCTTTGATGAAGCGCTGGAGCTAGTCAGGGCTCACGGACCCGGTGCATTGATGGGCAAGGTAGATGTTGAGTCGGCTTTTCATTTGTTGCCCTTGCACCCCGACTCGTTCAGGTGCATGGGTTTTTCGCTTGGATGACGGATACTACATAGACAAGTGCTTGCCTATGGGGTGTTCCGTATCCTGTGCGTATTTCGAAAGGTTCAGCACCTTTTTGCTTTGGTGCATCGAGGCTGGTCCCGGGGGGCACGGCATAGCCCATTACCTGGACGACTTTCTGCGCGTCGGCCCTGCTGATTCCCCACGTTGCGGGGTTTTGTTACATTCCATTCAGGCCCCTTTTTTCTTTTTTTGGGGGGGTTCCGATTGCCCGCGAAAAAACCTTGGGCCCTGTCTCCTGGCTGTCCTATTTGGGTATTGAAATCGATACCTCGGATGGCTGCTGTAGACTTCTGTCTGAGAAAATTCTCAACTTAAAACATGCCATTCTTGACGGGTGATTCCCATGGGTAGAGTATTTTCCTGGACGCTCCAGAGAGCCACCGCGGGCGTTCGCAGGGCGCACCATTTTATTTTGGCTCTCTGCTGAAATAAAACGGGATTTATATATTTGGCTTTCTTTTTTAGCCAACTTTAATAGTGTTCTCTTGTGGCTGCCCCCTCCGGTCCCCAGCTAACAGTTACAGTTGTCACTGATGCGGCCGGCTCGTCGGGCTTTGGGTGTTACCTTCGAGGGTCATGGTGCGCTGCCCCTTGGCCACCGGAGTGGTTTCCCATTATGGTGGCGCTGGGCTCCTGAGTTGCGCGATAGGTGTATTGTTTTTAGATGCGACAACCTAGGCTTTGTGCACGCTGATAATGGACAGCGCGCCTCTTCGTTGCCAGCCTTACGCTTGCTTGCGCAGTTAGTGCTGCGTTGCTTACAATTTAACATCTTGTTCAAGGCGATTCGCATTTCGGGCTCTAACAATAGCATTGCTGACGCGCTCTCACGTTTCCAGTGGGACAGGTTTAGGTCGCTTGCTCCTGAGGTTTGTTTAGTTGGGAGCCTTGCCCCCCCCCCCATGCTCGGCTGGTCATCGATCCGGCATGGCGGGCCTAGCCTGAGCAATCAATGCTCCGGCTACGTTGCGGGCCTATCAGAAGGCTTGGTCCATATGGTCCAAAAAATTGTGTTACGCTCCTGTCTGTTGCTTTTCTGTTATTTACTATATCTTAAATTATTACATTTTATTGTAGCCGCAGTATGGCAATTTGGTGTACCCAAAGTGCTGGTGATACATCTAGGTGGGAACAATATTGGTTCCTGGATTGCCCTTGATTTACGGCTTGACTTTGTGTCAGACCTCCTCCTCATTCTGGGCGCTTGGCCTTTCTGTACTGTTATGTGGTCTTGCATTACCACTAGGCAGCAGTGGCGTGGCGCTCGTTCTCCTAAAGCTTTGGACGAGGCTCGTAAATGATCAATGCTGCTGTGACAAAATTTATGCTGTCTCATAGAGGTTTTGTTATTTACACATCCGTTAATACGGTGCCGTGATAAGCATCTCTATAGGCCTGATGGGGTGCATTTGACGGAGGCTGGTTTTTGTTTGTGGGAAGTTTGTTCGCTAGCATAGGTCAGGTGGTTTAGTGTGTATGGTGGCGGGCTGCGATTCTCTGAGGTAGAATCTTGCATTGGCGGGAAGTACGGCTTATCATCAGCCCGGGTGTAGTGTGTGTGCATTGGGTGTGCTCACCTTCTATCTATTTGTAGAGAAGTACTGTACCACCTCCACGGGGGCAGTACAGCCATCTAAGGATGGGATTGTGTTTGGTAGAAGGTCTATGCTTGATACCCAAGTGCAGAGTTTGACATCCACAGGGCAGACTCCGCCCGCAATGCCGTGTTTTGTTGTTGAGTTTGCATTATTGGGCTGCTCTGTGTAAGTGCCGTCCTTCCAGCCACCATACAATATTTAAAATAATTAAATTAATTTCTTAATAAATAGCTGACCTGCTTTAAAATCCATTACTGTCTCCATGTGTTTATTCTTAGATAAGTTTGAAGTGTTATATTGTTATGGTATAATGATCACACACACTGGGCACACATCAGCCGTTACTAGGTTTATAGTGACATCATTATACATCTTCCCCAAAAGTTACTTGTGCAATGCATAGACTTTCTCCCATGCAGTCAAAGGGCAGAGGGCTACCAAAGCTGGATTCCAAAAAGTCAGGCAACTAAATAGTGGGAAAGAAATAACTTTTTGCTTATTACTCGCGTGATAAAAAAGGCAATTGAATTGGCATCATGTAGTGTAATTGTGGGAGGGGGGCACCTTCCGAGTAGTGGAGCTGCCAGACATTTAATACCTCTCCTGCTTCTTGTAGAGAAAAGGTCTCACTCTTAGTTTATTTCTTATCATGGAAGAACATCTTTCAAGATGACTAACATATTGGATTTTTAAACGTTTACTATGCAAAAATACAATTATTAATAGTCTGAGGTAATATTCTTACAAATCTGTATGTGATCTAGTTGCACAGCTGGATAACATATGAAAAAACATATTGAGAATAATTATTTGAAGCACAATTAAGAATTTAAGTCAGACCAGAAATAGAGCAGGTGGTGTTTTAAGTACAGTTTCATCAACAAAGTTCATGAATATTCATAGATATAAATATGTTAGTAGTCGTATGTAGCTATTCACTTACGTCTGTCCAGCATGCAGTGATGATCACAGACAGATTATACTTTTTCACATTTGGAGCAAGGAGATAACATTTGGCATTTATTTAAAACCTGAATCTACACTGTAACCTGTCATCAACCATTTGTATTGTAGAGGAGCAAGGTCTTCATACCTCTGGAGAGGACATTGCTGACCTCAAGGCAGAGAGCAGAGAGGAGGCCCCAGAGAATAGAACGCTTTAAAAACAGGAGATTGGTCTTTATTAGAGGGCTACAGGCTCTCTCTCCCTCTCTCTCGCTCCCTCTCTCTCTCTCTCTTGGGTAAATTTACTAAGATGGGAGTTCTATTAAGAAGTGATGTTGCCCATAGCAACCAATCAGGTATTATCTTCTAGAAGGTGCTAGATAAATGAGAGTTAGAATCTGATTGGTTGCTTGCTATGGGCAACATCACTTTTTAATAGAAATGCCATCTTAGTAAATTTACCTCTCTCTCCCTTTCTATATTTTTCTCCATTTCAATAATTCCTCAACTAATCTTATTTTTTTCTATACACTGTACCTATTTTTCCTCACACTATTCTGCCCATATTCTCTCTGCCTTTCCATGAACCTGTATTCTCTTTGTTTGCGCTGAGGATCTCTTCCTTTTTCTTCTCTCAGTCTCTGTAGCCCCACATATTTTATATTTTCTCACTCATCAAACAGTTCTAAAGGTCCCGGCCACAGGGTACAGATCTTCCTGATGAAGCATCATTAAGCCGCTTAAGGCTTGATGGCTTACCTTGTGTCTAAATTATTTACTAACCCTTTACTACACTTAAATTATAAACACATTAAATAAATATAACATAAATGCACGGAACACAATAACTAGTGGGAAGAAGCAGGTCCAAATTGTATTGATCACTTCCAAAACTTGGTAGCCAGGAATGGCAATTGCAGACATACTATCTGAATGTGAACAATGGGGTGGGCAATACTATACCACCCCAACTTAAGGTGGGCAAAAGTACTGGCCCACCTTAGCGTAAGTTGGGCAATGCCATACTCACCTCACTTACAGATTGGGTTCCCCCAATCTGGGGTTGTGAAGTAAAAAGCTCCTCCCTGACTTGACAGGCTCGTCCCAGGTTGAGCCTATCCGCTCAACCTGGGACGAGCCTTCATGATTCATCAGTATCAAAGGGGCCCATTATATTACAAGCACTCCACTACCTACACCGAGTCAAGTTTTCATTGCTTCTCATGTAACACATGAGAACTCGCACCGCGCAAGTAAGATCAGTAAGTGTGTACATGGCCCCAGCGGGCATATCATTCTACAATCACCTAGATAGAATGTACATTAGTTGTACTCCCATTTGCAATTGCATTTCCTGCTTGGACCCGATAGGCAATATGGGCCTATGGGCTTCTTACTGGGAAACTTCCACTAGAGGGATCCATGTGCACGTGCTGTGTATATATGTGTATGTATGTGTTTATGTGTATGTTATATATGATATATAAATGTTTGCCATTTGTATATTGTATACATATATATATATATATATATATATATATTATATGCGTGTGTGTGTATATATATACAGTATATTATGTGACTGTATATATATATATATATATATATATATATATACTGTTCATATATATATATATATATATATATATATATATATATATATTTTAGAAACCCCCAAGAAAATCCTGCGTATGCCCCTGTTAATCATGTATTGATATGACGCTTTATCGTACTGCGGATTGTGCAGTATGTACGGCGATGTGATGTTACATTATCTCACCGCACCGCATGTGTGTACCCAGTTTAAGATTTTTTTTCTGCTATTGCATTGGTCTTGGACAGATTAAAAGAAGATAATTATGGATTTAGGAGTCCAATTAAGATGGAAACTAGGGTTTGGGTTGTATTTATGTATAATTAAGAATTACAATACTTGGAGTCAAATGTAACAGGGTGTCTGTTTTGGTAACAGTACAAACTCGCACTTTTAAAAAGTGCGAGTTTGCCCTGCAACTCGCAAATGTAATAGCCTGCGAACTTCTCAGCTCGAGGCTACTACATATGTGAATTTAGGCAAGTTTTGGACTATGTAAACTGACACCTTTTAATGCGACAAGCAATACAAGGTGCGAGTTATACAGAAGGCATCACAGATCAGTGAGATCTGTGACGGCGTCTGTGTGTGTTTTAAAAAAACAACAACATGCAACCCCTCCCCAAAAGCATAACCAGCCCAGGGTTCACCTCAAGTAACCTTGTGGTTACATAACTGGATACAATGTCGCGGTTCCCACCATAGACTTCAATGGAGATTTATCACCATTGAAGACTATGGAGGAGACGGGCTGACCGTACACAGCCAATCAGCGAGCAGCTCCGACAGAGACGGACGCTGATTGGCTGGCGCCTCCTGCAATGACTGGGCACAATACTTACACAATACAGGTGGGCCACAGTCATTCGCACGGAGGAAAGGTATGTAGAAACACACACCTTTCCTCCTGTCCGGCATGGTTTCGGGAATTCTTTTTTTTTTTTTAACCCCCTGGATGCCTATATGGAATGAAGAAGACCTGAACATCGCATAGGAGAGGTATGGATTTTTTATTATAGGTACCCCTATGGATTCCTACTGCACAAGGGGACATGATGTCATCAGGGATACTAGGGGAGTATGTGTGATATTGAGTGTGAATGTATGTTATGAAAAAACTTTTCTGACACGGTGTGTGTGTTATGTTTTTTTTAAAGTATTTCTTTGGCTGTGGAGCTACAGGTACCAGTGGGCCCGTAATGCCCCTCATGCTGGTACTTGTGGTTCTCCAATTACCAGCATGCGGGGCAGGCTTGCTGGGACATGTATTACCACAGCTAAAGACATTATTTTACACTACACTTTGACACTATCAACCCGGCACCCACCGCCCACGGGTGCCGGAGATAGCCCGGACTATCAGCCGTGGCCTGGGGTGCCCTGAGAGGGGGATCCCTATATGGGAAGGGGTGCTGAGCTGACTAGTGGTCAGGGGTAATACTTTGGCCGGGAAACTGGTGAAAGGTTTTCCCTGGCTGTAGCATTACTCCCCCGCAAGAAAGAGTCTGGTGCTGGTTATGGAGACTACAGGGGACCCCTACTCGTTTTGTCCCCTGTTTTTCCACAACCAGAACCGGCTCAGCAAAGCCCTGTGCTGGTTATTTATATAGAGCGGCACCCTACGGATTTTGGCCCCTGTATTTTTAGCACCAGGACAGGCTTTATAAAGCCGGGGGCAGGTTATGCTTTTGGGGAGGGGCTGCATGTCATTTGAAAAAAAAAAAAAACTATTTTCATATGTATACACAGAAACATGCAGTATCTCATGGATATGTGCATGTTTCTGTGTTACTCTGACCTGCTCAGGATATACTCGCTATCCTGAAGCTGGTCTATTATTTGGGGACAGTTTGAAACGCGCACCCTATTACATTGGGCGAGTTGATTGTTTTAAATAGGAAAACATCTGGATGCGATTTTGATAATGGCGATTTTTAGTAACTCTGAAAAAAATGCGAGTTCTATTGAACTGACACCCTATTACATAGTTGTGAAAAAGTCAGAGTTTACCACAAAACCCGCAATTTACCAAAACAGACACGCTATTACATTTGTCCCTTGATGTCCGTGTCTTTATACAGCAAATAAGGTTTGTATATGTAGATTTACATGTTCCAGTTGGCCGTACTGTATATTTTTAGAGCAGCAACGAATGACTGACATTTCATTGACATTTTCCTTACTGAATATATATCCTGTGGAGCTTAGATGCTGGGATCCTGCTCCTAGCGGAGCCAGGTGAAATGAAAAGCACCTTATCCTTGAATAGCTAACCGATAAGTTTTCCTCTGATCACCCAGAACGTGAGAAAACCCACTCTGATTTGCTATATGTGTATTATGTATAAATCCCTTGTGACCTAGGAATTAACTTAATTGTATAAACAGATTACAACTATTAGTTCATACTTACCAAGTTTCCCGAAATGTCAGAGAGAGACGTAAATTTAGGGCCTGATTCAGACCCACTCGCGAGCGGCTATCCGCTCGCAAGTGGGTCGATGTTATGGACTGAGCATGCGCACGACGGAGGGAGCTCCGTCGTGCGCATGCGCCAGATGCGACGAGCGAAGGAAAGTCCTTCGCTCGTTGTGTCCGATCAAAGGGGGCGTGCTGTCAATGTTGATTGACAGCACGCCCCCTTTGGTGGGCGTGCCGGGGGCGTGCCTCCCTGACGGGGGCGTTCCCATGGGAACGCCTCCCGTCAGAAGCCGGCCCACTGACATCACTAGTGATGTCAGTGGGAGTGATTTTGGCTCTGATAGAGCCAAAATCACTCCGGAGCTTGCGGTTGAAAACCTCAACCGCAGGCTCCGGCTCGCAATTTCGATGGTCGCGATGGTCTCGACCATCGCGGCCATCAAAAAGCACGCTCGTATAGCCTGTGGGTGGTGACCCACAGCTATACGAGCGTCCAGGAGGACGCTCCATGAAAATGGAGCCCAGCCCTCATTCAGAGCGTGCGCTCTGCTCAGAGCGTACGGCTCTGAATGAGGGCCTTAGTTGGGAGAGGTGACCCGTCCCCTGCATGAGGCCCACTTCCCAACTGCAGTTGTCAGGCCCATCTTAGTCCCGCCCCCACTGTACATTATGGAATCAGTATGGCTTAAATCCCGACAGCGGCTGCCCGACACAGAAGGAAATCCCGATCGTCTAGAGAGGTAAGTATAACTAATCTAATTCCCCCCCCCTAACCATAACCCTCCTTTAGGGTGCCTAACCCTAACCTCCCCCCCCCCAGTGCCTAACCCTAATCCCCCCTCTAAGTGCCTAAACCTAACCCCCCCTTCCCCGCCGCCTACACCTAAGTCCCCCGGGGGGGGTGCCTAACCCTAACCTCCCGGAGGGGTGCCTAAACCCTATGTCACCCCCAGGAGCCGTAAACCTACCCCCCCCCCCCGCGGCGGCGCCCGGCATCCCTTCGATTGGGATGCCGGGCGCCGGTCTCCTGACGTAGGTAAACTGACAGGGGTCGAGATTTCGACGCCTGTCATTTAACCCTTGCCGGGATTAGGCAGTCGGGCAGCCGGCATTGCGTCCGCCGGCCTCCCGACTGCTTCCCGTAAATTATCGCAGATTGCAGCTGGATGGGGCTACAATGACCTGTAGCCCCACTTCTCTGTATAATACAGCAAATTTAGGCTTTGAATAGCAGGAAGTGGTGCCACATGATTGATAGGAAGTTTTGCTCTGTGCTAATCAGATGGGACAGGACATAGGGCCTGATTCAGACCCACTCGCAAGCGGCTGTCCGCTCGCAAGTGGGTCGATGGTGTGCACTGCGCATGCGCACGACGGCGGGAGCTCCGTCGTGCGCATGCGCCAGACGCGACGAGCGAAGGACTTTCCTTCGCTCGTTGTGTCTGATCAAAGGGGGTGTGCTGTCGATGTTGATTGACAGCACGCCCCCTTTGGTGGGCGTGCCGGGGGCGTGCCTCCCTGACGGGGGCGTTCCCAAGGGAACGCCTACCGTCAGAAGCCGGCCCACTGATATCACTAGTGATGTCAGTGGGAGTGATTTTGGCTCTGATAGAGCCAAAATCACTCCGGGCCTTGCGGCTGAGAAACTCCACCGCAGGCTCCGGCTCGCAGTGGCGATGGTCGCGATGGTCAAGACCATCGCGGCCATCAAACTGCACGCTCGTATAGGCTGTGGGTGGTGACCCACAGCTATACGAGTGTCCAGGAGGACGCTCCATAATTATGGAGGACGGCCCTCATTCAGAGCGTGCGCTCTGCTCAGAGCGTACGGCTCTGAATGAGGGCCATATTCTGCAAGCGGACCCTGCACTGTAGTACCAAGCTGGTTTCTGATTTTGCTGGGGGGGGCTCATTCTTTGCCCCTCCATATTAGTGGTAAACAGTCCATGCTAGAAATACTGGTGAGAGTTATTGAGGTTTTTTTGGATGGGGCACATCGGAAAACTTTTTTTATTTTTTAAATTAATTAGCAATTTTCACAGTTGCAACTCTAAAAACACTTGTTAGTCTGAAATTTTGCGCTGTGTACATTTGTGTATATGTTGTATCATACTTTATACGTAGCCCATGATGAGGCTGCCTTCTGTAGAGTGTTACACTACAGTGTCATTTACTGTAGGTGCCTATTGTGATCATTTTTAACGTGCTTAAGTTTCAAGTGTTACTCCTACTAGGAGATACTAACTTAACTATTTTAGAATATTTATGTCTGTTCAATAAATTTCAATGTGAAAAATTCTCATATACAATAACAGACTATTCCCTGTGTATTATTGTCTTTTATTTATGGGGAACCACAAGGGGTCTGCAACGCTTTACAAAGTGCATATACAGATACAAAGTGGATATACAGATACACACAGGGGCGTAGAGAGACCGGCCGGGCCCAGGTAATGGAGCGTAGCCTAATCGCGGAGTCGTAATCACGCCCCCTTAGGATTTCAATTTTTGAAAGATTTTTGCAGCGCTGCATAACGGGGCGCTATGAGCCCCTCAGCCTGACACAAAGCCAGGGGGGGGGGGGGGGGGGGCGCGATCAGGCATAGGAGACTGCTGTGGTTGGTGCTCAGCAGCAGCAAGCACTCTCACACTGCAGCCAGCACACAGCAGCGTGTGTGTTTTTAGAGGGAGGGGGTTTCACCGGGCAGGGGGCGGGTAATTAGTGTCCGCTCACCCTTCCTCTCTGCACCCCTGGATACACAGTGCATATACAGATACAGTACATATACAGATACACAGTGCATATACAGATACAGTACATATACAGATACACAGTGCATATACAGATACACAGTACATACACAGATACACAGTGCATATACAGATACACAGTACATACACAGATACACAGTACATATACACAGATACACAGTACATATACAGAGCACATATACAGATACACAGATACACAGTACATATACAGATACACAATACATATACACATTGCATATACAGATACACAGTACATATACAGGTGCATATACAGATACACAGTACATATACACAATACATATACAGATACACAATACATATACACAGTGCATATACAGATACACAGTACATATACAGATACACAGTACATATACAGATACACAGTACATATACAGAGCACATATACAGATACACAATACATATACAGATACACAGTACATACACAGATACACAATACATATACAGAGCACATATACAGATACACAGATACACAATACATATACAGATACACAATACATATACACAGTGCATATACAGAGCACATATACAGATACACAATACATATACAGATACACAATACATATACAGATACACAATACATATACACAGTACATACACAGATACACAGTACATATACAGGTGCATATACAGATACACAGTACATATACACAGTACATATACAGATACACAGTGCATATACAGATACACAGTAACACAGTAAATATACACAGTGCATATACAGATACACAGTACATATACACAGATACACAGTACATATACACAGTGCATATACAGATACACAGAACATATACAGATACACAGTACATACACAGATACACAGTGCATATACAGATACAGAATACATATACAGATACACAATACATATACAGATACACAATACATATACACAGTGCATATACAGATACACAGCATACTTGCCTACTTTTGAAAATTAGTTTCAGGGAGATTCTAGTCGGTTGAAGTATGTGCCATTGAGGAGGGAGGGGGGATGCCATGCTCCGCCCAAAGGGCGTGTCTAGTTTTACCTATGGGCATATCTATTTGGCAGTGGATAGATCCCCTTCAGTAGATATACCCTGACATCATCAAAAACTGTTCAACGTCATTAATTACTATCCACGTGCACATAGAATATAAACCTGTGATGAGCACAGCGAGCCACAAGGTGATACATTTCTTCTGTTGGTGGCCTTTATGGGCATGGAATGATGAAACCACACTTCCGCCCTCACTCCACATCACTTCCAGGTATATTTACTGAAGGAGATCTATACACTACCAAATCTATTTCTACTCAGGAGTGGGACACCGACAGTAACGGGAGATCAGGGATGGATACTGCGGAATGCAGCTCCTGGGGATTGTGGGTAAGAGTAACAGCTGTCCAGTTGCTGTGTGGTCTGGTGTCTCACTGCTGTTGCAGCGGTGCAGGATGCGTCATATATCACTGTACAGTCCCCTCACCTCTATATAAGAATACCACATACAGTGTGTCCTGGTAGCTGTGTTATACCCCACCCTCATATATCACTGTACTGTACCCTCACCTCTATATAAGAATACCACATACAGTGTGTCCTGGTAGCTGTGTTATACCCCACCCTCATATATCACTGTACAGTACCCTCACCTCTATATAAGAATACCACATACAGTGTGTGCTGGTAGCTGTGTTGTACCCCACCCTCATATATCACTGTACAGTACCCTCACCTCTATATAAGAATACCACATACAGTGTGTGCTGGTAGCTGTGTTGTACCCCACCCTCATATATCACTATACTCTCCTCACCTCTATATAAGAATACCACATATAATAGTGTGTTGTGTGTGCTGGGAGCTGTGTTATTCACCTCATATATCACTATACTGTCCTCTCTATAAGAATACCAAATATCATTGTGTGCTGGGAGCTGAGTCCCCCTCCCCTCATATCACTATACAGTCCTCTATATTGTAAATAATACAAATAATACCCCATGTCAGTGTGTACTGGGAGTTGATAATTAATTAAAACTTCCTCCCTCAACTAATCCATCCTAGGCCAGTGTGCAGTCTGCACAATGTGTCACTTACCTGGTTCTCAAGACTCAGGCTGCTGCTCAGGTCTCACTGCTCCTACAATTAGTGTGGCTGCCGTGGAGGAGGAAGCAGGTCCCGCTGCATTTTGAAGAGGAGCCACCAGGCAGGAAAGGTAAGAGCTCTGTGACTGTGCAGGCAGGTTGAGCTTCCACAGCACAGCACTGCCGCCCACCCGCCCTTCTGTTGCTCGAGTTGTCACATACAGCCGGCCGCACTGGAATCGGGCTGCAAGGAAGCATGACTGTGCTGGGCTAGTCGGCCGGGCCAGCTGCCACTACTCACAACTCCGCAGTGGCCAGCTTGTATTAGTGTGAGGTTCTCCTGATGCGCGGTTCATAACGTCCTCAAGCCCCGTCCTCGTCATATCCGGACTCGCGCATGCGCAGTCCGGATTTTTGACGGGGCAGTGGGGAAACCGGGGGATTAACTTTATATTCCGGGGTAGCGGGAGCTCCCACCTTAAATCGGGAGGCTCCCGCGGAATGCGGGAGGGTAGGTAAGTATGTACACAGTACATATACAGATACACAGTAATACAGTAAATATACAGATACACAGTACATATACACAGTGCATATACAGATACACAGTACATACACAGATACACAGTGCATATACAGATACAGAGTACATATACAGATACACAATACATATACACAGTGAATATACAGATACACAGTACATACACAGATACACTACATATTGTGACACAGTTAGGTTAGGGGGTCCCTCTCCTGGGTAGAGGACTCCTTCCTTACACACACAGCAGCAGGGAAGCAGCACACCAGTCTGGATGCAAGTACAAGCTGGTCGGCGCCAGTCTTTATTGTACAATGACAGAAATATAAAGAAAACATAAATATAAATCCTAGCCCTGTCGGGGCACTAACTTCACAGGTAGTTCCCTCACTACCAGAGCCTGGCAGGGCCTAATGCCCTCGCCAGCAACAAAAGCACAGCACAGTACTCACAGATAGGTTTTTCAAGTGTCTCTGAGCAAACTCCCTGTCTGCTCTCCCAGGTGAGACAATCAGCCCTCAACACACTAGGCTTATATTGGCCACTCTCAGGTGGGAACCCAATCAAGCCTGTTACCAGGCTGCGAGAACCAAAACCTGGAGTGGCCGTGGGTGGAGCCCTCCCTCTCCTCTCACCCACAACCCCCAGGTCCCAAACCGGCTTCTCAAAAAGCCGAAACTCAAGCCTGCTACACTGCAGACTTTCTCCTGGGGATTTTAAACACATAGGACAGGAATCTGGGATAAATGTCCCTGTCACAGACCACTTTACCAGTGATCCTATCACATATCCCCCCCCTTTGTTTTGACCTATGGGGCGGAACAACTGAAGCCCCCAAACAATGAACGCGTGACAACGCGTCTGCATTAAACAGGCCCCCTGGCCTGTGTTCCACCGAAAATTTAAAAGTTTGTAACGCCCACTTTATGGCCAACGCCTCCTTCTCCACTGTGGTACCGGGTAGGCATTGAATTTTGAAACACTGTTCAACTTTCGGAAGTCATTGCAGAAACGCACACTCCCGTCGGGCTTTGGAATCAACACAATGGGACTTGACCATTCACTATGTGATACTTCAATAACCCCTAACTCTAGCATATTTTTAATTTCTTTCGACACCGATGCTCTTGGTGCTTCTGGCAACCTATAGGGCTTTAGATTAACTTTAACCCCTGGGTCAGTGATGATGTCATGTTTAACGACCAAGGTTTTCCCGGGTACGTCAGAGAACAGCACCCTATTTCTAACCAGAAACTCCTTGACCTCTCGTTGTTGAATTGCCGACAGGGTTTTTGCCACTGTCACTTCGGGAACTAAGGGCCCTGGACTTACTGGAGGGTCTCGGACGGCCGACAGTGCCGTTCTATCTTTCCAGGGCTTTAACAGATTTATATGGTATATCTGTTCCGGCTTTCTTTTCCCCGGCTGGTAAACTTTGTAATTGACCTGCCCCACTCTTTCTAAGATTTCAAAGGGCCCTTGCCATTTAGCCAAAAGTTTATTTTCCACAGTGGGAACCAATACTAACACTCTGTCCCCAGGAGCAAAGCTGCGTAACCGAGCATTGCGGTTGTATACCCTCTGCTGTGCCTGTTGAGCCTGTTCCAGGTGCTCTCTCACTATCGGCACTACCGCAGCAATTCTCTCCTGCATTTGAGAAACATACTCAATCACCGTTTTGTAAGGACTAGACTGCCCCTCCCATGTCTCTTTGGCAATGTCTAGTAACCCCCTTGGGTGTCTCCCATACAACAAGTTGAAGGGTGAAAACCCGGTGGAGGACTGGGGAACTCCTCTTATGGCCAACAATAAATACGGCAATAAGTAGTCCCAATCCCTACCATCCTTGTCGACCACTTTCCTAAGCATGTGTTTTAACGTCTTGTTAAACCTCTCGACCAGCCCATCGGTTTGGGGGTGATAAACCGAAGTTCTTAACTGTTCGATTTTGAACAGGCGGCATAACTCTTTCATGACTTTGGACATAAACGGTGTACCCTGGTCAGTTAGTATCTCCTTAGGTATACCCAGCCTGCTAAAGACATGAACTAGCTCTCTGGCAATGGTCTTGGTTGACGTATTGCGCAACGGGATCGCTTCCGGGTACCTGGTAGCGTAATCCATTATGACCAGAATATACTGGTGTCCCCTGGCAGACTTCATTAAGGGTCCAACCAAATCCATCGCTATTCTTTCAAACGGCACCTCTATGATAGGCAATGGAACTAGTGGACCCTTAAAATGTGGCCTGGGAGCATGATACTGACACTCAGGGCAGGATGCGCAAAAGTCAGATACCTCTTTATGAAGCCCGGGCCAGAAAAACCTCTGCATTATTCGCTCAGTGATTGTCTCTACCCCTAGATGGCCTGCCGTTATATGACCATGGGCCAGATCCAACACTGTTCTTCTGTAGGCTTTGGGAACTATTAGTTGTTCCACAACATCTTCCCCCTTCTTAGTCACCTGATATAACAAATCCTGCCACATTGCCATGTGGGGATAGGACAAAGGACTATCAGGGTCTACGGGTTTACCATCAACTACTTTTACATTCTCCCTGGCTTTTACCAAAGTAGGGTCATTCAACTGTTCCACGGCAAAGACCTCTCTTCTGACCTCTAAATCAGGCAGACGATCACCTGGCCCAACAACACTTCCCACCTCAATGGGAGGCACATCAGTTGGCGGGCCACCGTCACGCTCCGCATTCTCTAGTTCGCCAATCATAGTAGAAAAAGGGAATAACTCTGACTCAGAAGAAACTCCCTCCTCCACTACATCGACAACCTTCTCAAATGGATCGGGGTTGTTCACTTCTGGAACAAAACGGCTTTCCCACAACTTCCAGAAGTGAGCAAAGTCTCTCCCCAATATTGCATCGTACACCAGACCATGCACCAAACCCACAGAAACTATGGCAGAGCCACATGGTGTCTCAATGTTCACCTCGGCAGTAACATAATATCGAGTATCCCCATGTATGCAGGTCACACAAACAGTTTTCCCCTTACGCCTAAAGGGGTTCACCAGCTCAGCTTTTATAAGTGTCACCAAGCTACCAGAGTCTAACAGTGCCTCTACTCGGTTGCCATCTACAGTGAGTACACACATGTGCTTATCAGTCTCAGCCTGCCGGTCAGCCGTACAGGCTGTCTGTGCAAAGAAAGACCCCCTGCGGTAGACATGAGCAGTATCACATTGCATAGGTTCAGTTGTAAGTGAACAATTAGCGGAAATATGGCCGAAGTCACCACACCGGAAACACTGAATCATATTAATGTCTGGTCGTTTACGGGGCAAGAACCTTCCTGGCCTGGCAGGCCTGTCTCCAGGTTCTACACCCTCAGTCTTAGGTACATCCCACCGCCCAGCACCCTTCTCCCCTGGAACAGTCTTACCAGTGTCTGTGGGAGTTCGCCGGTGCGCCATTGGGGCTCGGTGGGGCATACACATCAGCTCCTCAGCCGCCACGTACCTCTCCACCTGCTCGACCAACTAGTCCGCGGACTTAGGGTCTGCATGGCTCACCCACTTGCGCAGAGTCACAGGTAATGATCGCAGGTACCGGTCCATCACGACCCTTTCAACGATCTGTGGTCCCGTCAGCGTCTCGGGCTGTAGCCATTTTGAGGACAGATGGACGAGGTCATGCATCTGTGAACGTGGAGGCTTGTCCATACGGAACTCCCAGCGTTGGACCCGTTGGGCACGAACAAAGGTGGTGACTCCCAAGCGAGTTAGGATCTCCTGTTTTAGTTTTTTATAGTCCTTGGCATCAGCCAGGCATAAGTCGAAATAGGCCTTTTGTGGCTCCCCAGACAGAAAAGGTGCCACCAGACTTGCCCACTGCTCCTTGGGCCAACTCTCCCTTTCGGCGGTTCTTTCAAATGCGGTGAGATAGGCCTCCACATCATCGCCCGAAGTCATCTTTTGGAGGAAGTGACTGGCTCGTATGGAGTGAGTGGTGGTGGGAGGACCAGTAGTAGCATCTCTGGGCCGGGCGACCAGGTGCTGTACCACCTCTTTTATGGCCTGGCAGGTTTCCTCGATGGCGACCTGTTGTTGCCTCTGGGCTGTCTCCAAGGCCAACAGTTGCACCCTGGTGGATTCCTGCTGAGCTCTGGTAGATTCCTGCTGAAGTTTGTTCGTCTCCTGCTGAGCTGCTGTAGCTTGGAGCAAGGCCTTAATAATGTCCTCCATTTTGTCCTGGGGTGTAGGTTGGAAGCTGAACCTTGCCTCTCTGAGCATTGGCTGACCCCTCCTCTATGGGACTCCAAGGACACAGTGTTATTTCCACACTCACAAATTGGGTGTCTGTCCCTTTAATTTTTAAACGGAAAGTTTTCCTCTCGCTGCAACTTCAGTGTGTGTGGTTGCCCGCATTCTCCACCATATTGTGACACAGTTAGGTTAGGGGTCCCTCTCCTGGGTAGAGGACTCCTTCCTTACACACACACACACAGCAGCAGGGAAGCAGCACACCAGTCTAGATGCAAGTACAAGCTGGTCGGCGCCAGTCTTTATTGTACAATGACAGAAATATAAAGAAAATATAAATCCTAGCCCTGTCGGGGCACTAACTTCACAGGTAGTTCCCTCACTACCAGAACCTGGCAGGGCCTAATGCCCTCGCCAGCAACAAAAGCACAGCACAGCACAGTACTCACAGATAGGTTTTTCAAGTGTCTCTGAGCAAACTCCCTGTCTGCTCTCCCAGGTGAAACAATCAGCCCTCAACACACTAGGCTTATATTGGCCACTCTCAGGTGGGAACCCAATCAAGCCTGTTACCAGGCTGCGAGAACCAAAACCTGGAGTGGCCGTGGGTGGAGCCCTCCCTCTCCTCTCACCCACAACCCCCAGGTCCCAAACCGGCTTTTCAAAAAGCCGAAACTCAAGCCTGCTACACTGCAGACTTTCTCCTGGGGATTTTAAACACATAGGACAGGAATCTGGGATAAATGTCCCTGTCACAGACCACTTTACCAGTGATCCTATCACAATATACAAATACACAGTACAAATACACAGTGCATATACAGATACACAGTACATACACAGATACACAGTACATATACAGATACACAGTACATATACACAGTGCATATACAGATACACAGCACATACACAGATACACAGTACATATACAGATACACAGTGCATATACAGATACACAGTGCATATACAGATACACAGTACATATACAGATACACAGTATATACACAGTACATACACAGATACACAGTACATACACAGTGCATATACAGATACACAGCACATACACAGATACACAGTACATATACAGATACACAGTGCATATACAGATACACAGTACATACACAGATACACAGTACATACACAGATACACAGTGCATATACATATACACAGTACATATACAGATACACAGTATATACACAGTACATACACAGATACACAGTACATACACAGATACACAGTACAAATACACAGTGCATATACAGATACACAGTACATACACAGATACACAGTACATATACACAGTGCATATACAGATACACAGTGAATATACAGATACACAGTACATATACAGATACACAGTACATACACAGATACACAGTACAAATACACAGTGCATATACAGATACACAGTACATACACAGATACACAGTACATATACACAGTGCATATACAGATACACAGTGAATATACAGATACACAGTACATATACAGATACACAGTACATACACAGATACACAGTACATACACAGATACACAGTACAAATACACAGTGCATATACAGATACAGTACATACACAGATACACAGTACATATACAGATACATAGTACATATACACAGTGCATATACAGATACACAGTACATACACAGTACATATACACAGTGCATATGCAGATACACAGTACATATACAGATACACAGTGCATATACAGATACACAGTACATACACAGATACACAGTACATATACACAGTGCATATACAGATACACAGCACATACACAGATACACAGTAGATATACAGATACACAGTACATATACAGATACACAGTACATACACAGATACACAGTACATACACAGATACACAGTGCATATACAGATACACAGTACATATACAGATACACAGTACATACACAGTACATATACAGATAAACGGTACATATACAGATACACAGTGCATATACAGATACACAGTACGTACACAGATACACAGTACATACACAGATACACAGTACATATACAGATACACAGTACATATACACAGTGCATATACAGATACACAGATACACAGTACATATATAGATACACAGTACATATACACAGTGCTTATACAGATACACAGTACATATACAGATACACAGTACATACACAGATACACAGTACATATACATATACACAGTACTTACACAGATACAGAGTACATATACACAGTGCATATACAGATACACAGTGCATACACAGATACACAGTACATACACAGATGCACAGTACATATACAGATGCACAGTACATATACAGATACACAGTACATACACAGATACATAGTACATATACACAGTGCATATACAGATACACAGTACATACAGATACACAGTACATATACAGATACACAGTACATATACACAGTGCAAATACAGATACACAGTACTTTCACAGATACACAGTACATATACAGATACACAGTACATACACAGATACACAGTACATATACAGATACACAGTACATACACAGATACACAGTACATACACAGATACATAGTACATATACAGATACACAGTGCATATACAGATACACAGTACATACACAGATACACAGTACATATACAGATACACAGTACATATACACAGTGCATATACAGATACACAGCACATACACAGATACACAGTACATATACAGATACACAGTACATATACACAGTGCTTATACAGATACACAGTACATATACAGATACACAGTACATACACAGATACACAGTACATACACAGATACACAGTACATATACATATACACAGTGCATATACAGATACACAGTACATACACAGATACACAGTACATACACAGATACAGAGTACATATACACAGTGCATATACAGATACACAGTACATACACAGATACACAGTACATACAGATACACAGTACATATACAGATACACAGTACATATACAGATACACAGTACATATACACAGTGCTTATACAGATACACAGTACATATACAGATACACAGTGCATACACAGATACACAGTACATACACAGATGCACAGTACATATACAGATGCACAGTACATATACAGATACACAGTACATACACAGATACATAGTACATATACACAGTGCATATACAGATGCACAGTACATATACAGATACACAGTACATACACAGATACATAGTACATATACACAGTGCTTATACAGATACACAGTACATATACAGATACACAGTACATACACAGATACACAGCACATATACACAGTGCATATACAGATACACAGTACATACACAGATACACAGTACATACACAGATACATAGTACATATACACAGTGCATATACAGATACACAGTACATACACAGATACACAGTACATACAGATACACAGTACATATACAGATACACAGTACATATACACAGTGCAAATACAGATACACAGTACATTCACAGATACACAGTACATATACAGATACACAGTACATACTCAGATACACAGTACATACACAGATGCATAGTACATATACACAGTACATACACAGTGCATACACAGATCCACAGTACATATATAGATACACATACAGCATACTTGCCGACATTTCAGCAGGGGTATCCGGGAGTGGGCTGGCAGGTCCGTCCAGCAGGAAGGATGGGGGCGGGGCAAAGAGGCGGAGCAGGGGCATGCCGGCGTGATCGCGTCATTGTGGCCCCGCCCCCGCTTTATAATGGCAATATTACTGGCATTATAAGGCAGGGGGCGGGGTTACGATGACGCGTTTCACCGCGAATCGCGTCATCACACCCCGCACCGCCCACTTTTGCAGCTGGCGCGGGGGTTAGCGGGGTGCCGGCATCCATTCCGGGGGACTTGCCTAGTCTTGCGGGGTGTCGGGAGCGGCACCCGATTTTCGGGAGGCTCCCGACAGTCCCGGGAGAGTTGGCAAGTATGACTTACAGATACACAGTGCATATACAGATACACAGTACATATACACAGTGCATATACAGATACACAGTACATATACACAGTGCATACACAGATACACAGTACATATACACAGTGCATACACAGATACACAGTACATATACACAGTGCATACACAGATACACAGTACATATACACAGTGCATATACAGATACACAGTACATATACACAGTGCATACACAGATACACAGTACATATACAGATACACAGTACATATACACAGTACATACACAGATACACAGTACATATACAGATACACAGTACATATACAGTTACACAGTGCATATACACAGTGCATACACAGTACATATACACAGTGCATACACAGATACACAGTACATATACACAGTGCATACACAGATACACAGTACATATACAGATACACAGTACATATACACAGTGCATACACAGATACACAGTACATATACACAGTGCCTACACAGATACATATACACAGTGCCTACACAGATACATATACACACTGCATATACAGATACACATACAGATACACAGTGCATATACAGATACACAGTACATATACAGATACACAGTACATATACACAGTGCATACACAGATACACAGTGACAGATAGTACCGTTTATGGGTGGTAACAGGTGAAGGTGCTTGTGGACGGGGGAGTGGTTGTGTGAACGCAGGCGTGTCTGACCGTCAGAACGGCGTTTAATGGGTGTGCATAATTAGCAAAGTAGCGTCATTGCACACGTGACTTGGTTGTTTTTTAGCCAGAACTGCTCGCAGTGCTTGGGGTAGCTCCGGTGGCCCTCGATGTTCACGATTAATCAGACACTTCCCGGAGATGACGCTTAATCAGACACTTCCCGAAGATGACGCGTGCTGCGAGTGACAGGTGGGAGGTTTTATAGTCCAGCGTACGCTAACTGCCGTCGCTCACTAAGACATAGAGGGCGTCCTTACAGCGCAAAGAGCGATCGCTTGATTTGCATACACGGCCCCTGTTTGCAAGCGAGCGGTCGCATCTTGCGAGCGATTCTGAATCAGGTCCTTGGGCTCAACTCACCAAGCGACTGACTTTTTTTTTTTTATTAGAGACACATATACTTTAATTCAGACAATATGATTTATAGAATGGCCCTAATGCACCATATCATTTGTTGCATGACTGGATAAGTACCATTTAAACTGGTAATTTTTATGGAAATATATATATATATTATATATATGTAGTTGTCCAGCTAACACTTCAGTAATGATGTTTCATCTGTCACAGTACTCCGAGTCAAGCACACAGTGACAGCTGCTGATAGTAAAGAGCAAGCTTGAAACGCCTTAGCACTTTCCAGACACATCACAGAGGCCGCGAGAACTCATTAGGGTCTGATATGCCTTCTTACAAATCATTGTACAAGATCACTTAGTGGATTTCCAGGGTGACCATGTAACACTGACCATATAGGAATGACACATACAGTATTGCATGGCTGTATCACAGTAAGTATACCTAAATGCTAAGCAGGAATAAAGGGCCTGATTCAGAGCCGCTCGTAAGCGGCCGCTCGTTCGCTCCGAGCGATGTTCGCACATCTGCGCATGCGTATGGGTCGTAATGCGCATGCGCAACCAGTCAGTGCGGTCGGAAATCGTGTGTTCGCAAAATAGCGAGTGCCTGCTAATTTGAGTGACAGAGTGAGGCGTTTGTGGGTGGTAACAGGAGAAGGTGCTTGAAAACGGGGAGTGGAGAGCCGAACGCAGGCGTGCCAAACGGTCAAAATGGGCGTTTAATGGGAGTGCATAGTTAACAAAGCAGCGTCATTGACCTCGTCACTTGGTTGTCTCTTAGCCTGAACTGTTCGCATGATTGCGGTAGGAAAATCCTACCACAAGCACTGTGAGCAGTTCAGACGCCTTTCAATGTACTCGATTAATCTAATAAATAGCGGAGATGACGTAGGATGCGAACGGCCAGGGGGCGTCTTTACAAAATAGCGAGCGCATATTTCGTTCGCTCGCTCAGACATAGAGGCATCAACAGACCGCAAAGAGCGAGCGCTCTATTTAAATATCCGGCCCCTTTTTCTGAACGAGCGAGGGCAAATAGCGTCCGGCTCTGAATCAGGCCCAAAGCATACATCATCAGTATTTCATATGTTACTGCTTTTGGATGAGCTGATAAACAGAAAATTGTATGGGTTAGTTTAGTTATAGCTCCTAAAAAGCTACAGATGTTTCCTCATGCACCTTGGGGTAAATTTATTAAAGGCCCATTTTGGTTGATGTTGCAATCTTGTTTGCAAATCGGAGCTAAAGTCAAAACTGACCGAAAAGCAGTCGAAAAACATCGGACAAACATTCAATAATTTCACATAGACGACAATAGACACTGGAGATTTACTAATGGTCGGTTTGTAAAACGACCAAAAACTGACTGAAAAACCTGGCCAAACAATAGACCTGCCTGTGGAAGGCGAGTTAGGAAGAAGCACTGCACAGATCAGTATGATACCTGCGCAGGCTTCTTAGGGTTACAAGTAAAGAAAGTTAAAAAAAAAACAAGCTTGGTGTCTCTCCCCTAAATCCATAATTAGACCTGGACAATTTAGCCTGGTCTGGTCAAGTAAAATCAGGGATGAACCAGCTGGGGCACCAAGAGGGGGGGGGGGGTAAGGGTACTAATTACCTGGCTTGTTGGAGGGGCCCGCTACTGTGTGCTGGGCTGCAGTGGGGCCAGAAAGGTTCCTCTGCCTGTGTGGCGGTGGGGGTAGTGATCACACTGATCGCCCCCCTCCTGTATTTGGCCCTAGCTAAGGGGCTCACGGTGTCCCCCTGTTCGCTGTGCTGCAAATACTTTTCTATTTTTACTAAGGGTATCAAGGCCACACCTCCTGCGATTAAGCCCCACCCCAAAAAAGTACTGGGGCCTGGAACAGCTCTCTACTGGCTGCTTACACAATAGCATGGGGATGCACAGCTTGGGGTTTCCTTCTTTAATGTAAAACGAGCCCCAATCTGGTCAGCCATGGCTGTAAATCATTGGAAAGTGGGGACCCAAAAAATAAATTTGAGTTCCCCCTCCTGAGGATCTACCTGCCCCTGGAGGCGGTGGGTGCAGGGTTAATTTTTTTATAATAGATTTTAATATTGTTTTTTAAAGGACCCAGCTAGCCTGCTCCAGCATGCCGGCACATATGGAACAAAAAGTGCCAGCATGCCCGGTCCCTGGACATTAAGGACCTGCTGTCACCTGTAGTCCTCCTGTGAAAAAAATCTTACAATAACAACAGGACACACACAAACCGAATATGTTAATCCTTGTATTAAAAATTCAAAACCATACATACTGTACATACACCAGGCTTACTAAGTCCTTGGCTGTGCTCTGTCCTGTTCTTACCACATGGTAGTCCACTGGTCTTCAGACAAAAATAAACCACCATCCCATTCCCACGACTACGCAAAGTGACAGATCACTTTGGGGACACTGTCACTGAAGTGAATAGCGAAGCGCTTACCGACTAAGAGATGGACGGTTTCTATGGTAACTTCCGCTGATTGGCTGAGAGCAGGCATTGCCGTAGAAACCTACAAGTACCAGTATACCAAGGAGGGCTGGCTGGGACCTGTTATCCATGACCATATTGAAAGGTCCAGCGCTGGTTACGGATTTAGGGGGGGACCTCACTTATTTTTTAATTCTTTCTTTACTTGTAACCCTAAGAAGCATGCACAGATTAGACATTTTGGATGGAATGTAATTGGGTCAGAGTTTTGAAAATGTGCGAGATATACTCACATTTTTAGAACTCACCCTATGTAATAGGGTGCGATAACATGCAAACTCACAGTGGCAAAACACGCATCCAGATGTTTTGCCATTGTGAGGATACAACTCGAGCAATGTAATAGAGTGCAAGTGTTTAATTCACACACTATTACTGACTGAAAACTACAAAAAAAACAGACCTGATTCAGGCTAGTGAGTCTAGTCTGAGCAGGTCCGAGTTACACAGAAACATGCACAGATCAGTGAGATCCATGCATGCTTCTGTGTTAAAAAAAATAGTAAAATGTAAAAAATGTAAAATAAAATGATGTGGGGTTTCCCCCTAAAAGCACAACCAGCACCAGGCTTTTTTACAGTGGAAAAAAAAGTAGGGTTCCCCTGTATTTTCATCAATCAGCACTGGGCTCAGTGAGCCAGTTCTGGTTTTGGAAATACAGGGGACAAAATGAGTAGGGGTCCCCTGTATTTTCCATAACCAGCATCGGACTCTTTCTAGCGGGAATGTAATGCCACAGCTGGGTACTCTTTCACCGTCTATCTGTTTGTCATTTATGCACGGCCAGAGTTTTGGACCTAGCTCCACCAAATTTGGCAGGGAGGTGTAGTTTGACCAGGATTAAGTTTTTGCCTATGTTTGAACTTTGTCAGGGCCACACACTGTCACACAATCCCTAAAATACTCTTAAATTACACAGGCCCAGGGCTGGCTCCAGTGGAAATTGACAGTCTGCCAAAAAACATGTGAGAAAGCTACAAAAGTATCCTTTTAACCTCAGTCTGAGCAAACTTGATGACTCATGCAAGTTAATTTTAAATCCAGAGCCTCTGTCAGTGGCGTAACTAGGGCAGGGCGAGCGGGGTGCGTGCCCTGGGCGCCGTTGGACCGGCAGCGCGGGGGGGTGCCGCCGGCCACGGTACTAGGCTTCCAGCGCCAGTCCTGTGCTTCACACCTGAGCCCGTTCCCTCCCCCTGAGCGCTTGCCCAATAGCGCTAGGAGGCGGGCTCAGGCTGTGCATAACACACGCATCGCCGCCAGCGCTGGCGGCGATGCGTGTGTTAAACAGCAGCCAATGAGAGTCAGATAGGCTCTCATTGACTGCTGCAGCACCCACTGCAAGAGCCGGACTTCCGTCCGGCTCCTGCAGTGGGTAATGGGACTGACGTCATGACGTCTGTCCCATAATGCTGAGCGCGCCAGCCCGGGCGGGAACGGCGTCGTGGACAGGAGTAGGGATTCAGGTAAGTATATTTATATATATATATATATATATAGAAATAAAGAAAGATTCCTGCACTCACATCCAATCACATATGTTGAATAGTGTATATAGCTGGGGTGCTCCTTTTGGACATCTCTATCTGGAAATATACATAGTCAATACCACACATAAGTAGGTATATAAGGGCACTCACCACATTGTGGTGAGTGCCCTTATATACCTACTTATGTGTGGTATTGACTATGTATATATATATATATATTTTTTTTTTTTTAACCTATCTGCACAACGGGGGAGGGGGGTGGCTACTACTGGGGGGACCTCTACTGGAGGAGGGGTGGCTACTACTGGGGGCGCCATTGGGAGGACCTCTACTGGGGGGGGCTACTCTACTGGGGACTACTACTTGGGGGGGAACTACCACTGGGGGCATTATAAAAGGGGCCTACTACTAGAGGCACTGCACTCGGGGGACCACTACTGGGTGTAATAATAGGAAGGGCCACTATAGGGGGCACTGGATAGGGGGGATCACTACAGGGTGCCTGCATAAGGGGACCACTACTGGGAAAACTGCATGGGGGGGCCTCTCTTTTCAAATTTGCCCTGGTCTCCAAATACCCTAGTTACACCACTGGCCTGTGTGTTTGTATGCAAGGGCGTAACTAGAACTTTGTGGCCCTCATAGCAAGATCTTAAATGGGCCCCCAAGTGGTAAAATAAAAATAAAATACATTTGCCCCCACACAGAGCCCATTCATGTTATGCCACACAGACCCCTATCAGGTTATGCCACACAAAGCCCATTCAGTTAATGCCACACAGTAGTACCTCCTATACACATTATGTCACACAGTAGTAGTGCCCTTTACACTACACAGTAATGTCCCTTACACATTATACCACACAGTGAAGCCTACAGATTATGCCACATAGTAGTAGTGCCCCATATTACCCATTATTCCACACAATAGTGCCCCTTACACAATATACCCCACCAGCAACTCACCAACCCATGTCCCTCCAGCAGCCTTTTGCCTCCCCCTATGTGCCATCAGCAGCCAGCAGGTGTGGATTTGGGGCCGGGCTGTCAGCTAATTACTGCTGGTGCTCTGGAGGCAGTGGCAGACATGGCAGACAGCGCCAGCGCAATTTGAATCTGGCGCCAGTCGCGAGTCAATCGTAGCTCGCGGACCGGCAGCCAGTCAGGAGCTGCCACTGCTGATTGGCTGCCTGTCCGCAAGTTTTGATTGCCTCGTGACTGGCAGTGCTGTCTCTTCATGACTGTCTGCCAGGTCGCAGTTTTAGTTTTAGTATGTGCAATGTGTTTTTACTGCACTGAAGCCTATGTAATGCATTTGATACATTTGGCTCCAAATAGGAATATTTAATTGACATTTACCCACTAATGGGTGCCCACTGTGTTGTTGAAAATTATACTTTTTATGTAGTATGCATAGTTTAAATTATGAATACACAATGTACATGTGAGATGTTATTTTAATAGAAATAACATGAGGTTACATTCTTTGGGAAGTTTGTACAGTTTGTTTCCTCCGCGTCTGCGTGGGTTTTCTCTTGGTGCTCCGGTTCCCTCCTACAATCCAAAAACATACTGGTAGGGTAATTGGCTTCTGACAAAAAATTAACCCTAGTGTGTTTGTGTGTGTGGATGTGATAGAGAACATAGATTGTAGATTAATTAAATATTCTCTGTAAAGCACTGCAGAATACTGTATGTGGGCTACTAATAAATGCTCGTAAATGAACAGTGAGTGCCAGATTGTTTGAGCGACTTGCTCCTAATTCTGAATCATGTACTGAGATACCTTGGGTGAAGATGTATAAAGCCTTGAAGAGAGATAAAGTGGAGACTGTGGGGCCTATTCATTAACACATTAATAACGGTTTTAAGGACATTTTCCTTAATTACTTTTTTCAGTATTCATTAACACACTTAACACAGGACATATCACTGATACCTCCTGGTTAAGTTCATCTGTGTTAATTTCCACACTCCCCATACTTTAATATGGGGTTGTAGAAATTAGGCTATTCATCAAATTCAGAAAATTATTTTCGGAATTTGATGGTGTTACTATAGGCTATTCTCAGGTGGCGTACAGCGGGTTATACTTACCTGCTTTCAGCGTGAGCAGGTCCTCCGTCGCTCCCGGGTCCCTCCTCCGGCTCCGGGTGCTGCTCTGTGTGTTCTCCCGGCAGAACTTAGTAAAGTTTAAAAAAGAAAAAAAATCTTCAGCCCACCCCTCTGCCTGGCCGTACTGCCCGCTGCAGACCGGGGCTGGGCGGGAGGTCGGGGTCCGCGGCCAGGTGGGGGGGGCCACACGGATGGACACAGAATTACGCAGCTGTAATCAGTGCTGCGCATGCGGCGCTTTTGTGAACGTAACGGCGCATGGGTAGCACTGATTGCAGCTGCAGTAAGTTAGAGCAGGCAGGGAAAAGTATCTATTTTCTGAAAAGCTGTCAACGCAAAACTGACAGCTTTTCGGAATAGATACTTATGGAGAAGAGGAATGATGAATTCCTCCAGTAATTAGGAAGAACTCCATGTGAGTTCTAAACCTAATTTACCTCCATCGATTTTTTAGTAATGATGAATAGGCCCCTGTAACTGTTACTGTAGCTGTGGTTGCCAAATAAAATGGCTTCAGATGCTAATCTAGTTAATGAAGGTAATATGTGTGGTTTTAGAGGCCAATCATTTTATTCCTACATATACCTATAAAGTAGAGATGAGTGGGTTTGATTTCCTTGAAACCAAACCCACCCGAACTTCAGGTATCTGATGGGATCTGAGTCCCGACTACATTATCTCTGTGGGACTCAGGTCCCAAAACAAGGTAAAATATCATCTTCCCGGCGTCGGATCTCGCCTGTTTTGGATTCTATATAGGTCCCTCCAGTGGGGATTTGGGTGTCATTTCACGCTGGAGATCCGATGGGACAGTAGAGTAGGCAGGCAGGGCTCTTACTAGTGACAGTGGTAGCAAGTTTAGCAACTAGCAAGTAAGTAGGCCAAGGAGGGCCACTGTGTCTGTGTGGAGTGGATTAAAGGAGGGAGCATTGTGTGTTCAACTTCAAGCAGAAGCAGTAGGCACTTTGTCTGTGTCTGACTGTAAAAAAAAAAACCCCATTAGGAGGCTGAAGCACATTGTGCGTACACTGTGTAGTGTCTGTGCACTCTTTAATTTAAAAAAAAAGTTATTTAAAGCAGTGATCTACTCTTTATGGTCACTTGGTAAAAAAACTTTGAGGCTCACTCAAGGTTTTTCTTCTGTTAGTGGTCAGTTGTTTAAAAACAAAAAGTCCCGGCATTCCACAAACGCGTTGACGAATCAATTCCTCCAGCTACACTCCGGCTTCGGTCATCACATGTCTGAATGAGATCGCGCCCACTGTCCGGCGCACACAAACGGCTTGCAGCAGTGCTGTAACTCACCAGATGGCCGGTTACTACCTCCAGCCACCACCTCCCTGTAGGGTGAGAGTGTTCGGCATTTGGTCCTTCGCGGCGTGGCCACGCTACCTACTACAGAATGATCACTATTAAGGACATGTGAGTACGCTTGGCTGGCAAAAGGAGGTAAATAACTGTATGTACAGAGAATTATCGGACAGTTTAGATAAAGACTGATTGCACTGGGACGCCAGTGCTTAACACCCCTTACACTAAACAGCTGCTAACATTTGACCGGCTTGCCTGACTTGCTTGATGAAACCTCTAAAAAAGCAACATAATTGCTCTACGTCTACCTATTAGATAAACTAATACATTTGTTGCAGACTCACTAACAAATTATAGAGACCGGATACTGTATTGGGTCCTTTTTCTCAAACGTCTTTACATATATTTTTTGTATACTTAGGGCCGTATTAAATTGGCCACGAAAAGTGGCGTTTGGAGAAAAGTTTATGCGGATTTGGATTTTTCGCCTGCTTTCAACTTTTCTCCGTATTCAATTGCAGGAGTTTTCGCCTAAGTGGAAAAAAAACAGACAAAAAGTTTTCTCTATGTATAGGCAGGCAAATTGGAAGTGCAAAATCTCTATTTTGGGGTGCAAATGTGGGGATTTTGTCCAGAACCCTTTGGACACCCGTAATGACTAATCAGTTCAAAAAATGTTTAACATTTTTTGAGAAGACCCCAAAAATTAAATGTAATTTTTGGGGTGAAAATGAAAAAAAGTATTGGAAAATGTGTAAAAAGTGGGGGGCCTGGTACTTTTGGGGGGCTATATGGATGGGACAGGTGTTTTTGGGATTGTACGATGCTGCAGCAGGTGCATTTTTGAGATTTTTTTTACTCTTCACTTTAGAGAAATATGCTAGTACCCATTTTCATGTACCCCAAATTTGACCTCTGTACTTATTTTTCCCAAACATAGGTTAGGGAAATCAATGTTCAATTGCTAATTTGAATCGCTTCGTGGCTACCCGGCATAAGATGTAAATTGAATATAATTTTAATGAGATTATTGCTGCTATTTATGTGAATTCTTTTATTGAGATCTCTTTGTTTTTGTTTTAATATAACCTATTTTTGGTACAATTGAATAAGCCTCCTGTTTGATAATAGAGAGCAAAACTGTCATCAAACGAATTATAAATATTTATTGTTTTTTTTTTTTACATATATACCAGCAGGTGATTAGTGCCTTTTTAATAATACTGTAGGTGCAAAAACAGGTCCACATTCAGTGATTTTACCTGGTTTTTATCATTTATTTAAAAAAAATACAGATCCAAAACCAGAACAGCAAAACACAGTGAGCAGTGTTTTATACCATGATGACACATTGAAATTAAATAAAGAGGGGGGGGGGGGATTAAGGTGTTGACTTCACCATATTAGAGGAAATCCAGTGACAGATGCGTAAATATTTATGAAAATTGCGTGTAGGGATAGAAAGTTGGTTCTGCAGCTGATGGAATGATTTAAATGAGGAATTATCATACAGATCCTGCATTGTCAGGATACCTTGAGTATGCCACTTTCCGCAAACTGTCACTTTACAGACTGTGGGCCTCATTCATCAACGAGTTTTATCAATCACAACAAGTGATAAAACTTGTTGCGTATGATAATGGTGCTCCAGCCAATCAGCTCCCCAACTGTCATCTGTTTGAAAATTGGCAGTTGGCAGCTGATTGGCTTGTGCAACATTAATGATAAAACTCGTTGATAAATGAGGCCCTGTGTTAAAAATTTTTTTAAAAAAAAGGATCCCAAGTTTTATCATACACAAGTTTTAATTGTTGCATATAATAAATGGTGCGCAGGCCAATCGGCTCCCAACTGTCATTTCTCAAACAGATGACAGGAGCTGATTGGCTGGAGAACCATTATCATACACAAATAGTTTTAAAACTTGTTGTGTTTGATAAAACTCGTTGATAAATGAGCCCCACAACCTGGAAAGTGACAGTTAGGAGCTTATTGGTTGGTACTTTATCTCTCTCCATTTTATCTTTCTCCACGGCTTAGTACATCTTCCCTTCAATGAGTAAGATAATGTCACTCTTCCAGTGATTTTAAAGCCCCCGCACCGAGCGCCGGCCAGTGACATCAAGGAGAACCAGACAGCCGCTTCTTACAAGTGATGCTCTCGGCTGCTGATCCTCCATGTCCGTGTTACACTATGCGTGTGGCGCTTGGCTATGATGTCAGAATTGCACTACCAGTCCCTGGAGGAGAGAATATTATCCCCTCCTCCCACCAAACAGCGAGAGGGTGTGCACAATGCAAGGGAAGAGGGCTATAACGTCCCTGGGACCTGCTCCAGCCCTGATCCTAACAATGAGCTGCTTAAGTATTATTTCTTTCACGTCTCCTTTACATTGCACACTCCAATTAAGTACAAATGTATCATGTTAAATGAAAGTGGACAACACTGATACCTGTAAGACTTGGTTGACCTCTGTATCTGAGAAGGTTTTCAATCTGCGAGTGGCTCAGCCATGGTACTATGAGTATGCCAGCCATAAATCACAGCAGCTCCCATTTACCACTGTGACTGATTTCCAAAATCAGGATCAATGCTTCTCATTTCTCCAACCAGAAAACAAGTGTACATGAAAGAAAATGTCAAGAGAGACAGCATTAGAAAGGTCAGCTTTTATTTCACCTTGGTTCCGTACACACTGCTCGGCTACTCTGATGAGAGGATGAGATAATTGCATAATGCAAGTGTTGTATCTCCTATATTTTCTTTTCTATTACAAACAATCCTGATCATGTAAAGATACCTCCACCAATATCATACATTTACATATAACTGATAATATTCTCTATTTCCAATGACAGGGGGAAAAAAAGCACATTGAATCGACAATGCATATATATTTTTCCAATCTCCATTTCACCAAATGGATATCGCTGTGTTATAGATATTTCTTATTTTCTGCTAAAAAAAAAAAAAGGAAAAAAAAGGAAATTGCCCTTTATTGCAAACATTTGGCTGCACTGAATACAAATGAGGGAGTTCTGCAGCCTGAATTTATATTTGGGGACTGGAAGCATAAAATATTATTGGTTCAGTGTATGTATAAAGTCAGTGATGCTGATTTTCTGAATGCATCTTTCACTGTGGGTTTGTTGGCCTTTTGAGCTTAAATCCTACATAGAATTAGGGTGAGGGAAAATAATGTATGTATAATGTAAAGGGAGACTATCTTTGGGATCAGTGCTATCCTCTTAGAGGAGGAGGCTGCCCGTGCTGCAGTATAGAGACAGTCCCGATGCCTGCACAATGGATCCGGCAGGTGCCAGGATGCACTGGCGTAACTATAAATTTTGCTCACCCTGGCCAAAAAAGTTTCAGGCGCCCCCCCCTCCCGCCCAAAGAAACAAACATACCCACAGACGACTATTAAGGTGTGTGGTTTCATGATAGAGAAATGTCCCTTACATATTATGACACACTAAGTAATTCCCCTTATAACACATTATGCCACACTGTAATGCCCTTATAACAAATTATACCACACCTCAATGCCCCTATAACACATTATGCCACACCGTAAAGCCCTTTACAACACATTATGCCACACAGTGATGCCCCTTACACATTATGCCTCACAATAATGCCATGTATATCACATAATGACACACAGTAATACCCTTATAACAAATTATGCCACGCTGTAATGCCCCTGCCGTTGGATTGGGAATGGTAGGCTGATGAAAAACTTAATTTAATCTGCATGGCAGAACATTGGACTCTCCAAAAGCGGGCTACAAATTGGACCCCACGGTCAGATACTATTTGTTGAGGTAGTCCATGCAGACGGAAGATTTCTTGTATAAAAATCTGTGCTAACTTGGCAGCCGAAGGTAAACGTGGTAACGGCGAAAAAATTGCCATTTTAGTGAATCTATCCACTACTACCCAGATGACTGTAACCTTTGGACTCAGGAAGATCTGTAATAAAAATCCATCAAAAGATGGGACCAGGGTCTAACAGGAATCGACAAAGGATGGAGCAAGCCCGCAGGAGATTGCCGTGAGGTCTTATGTTGTACACACTTGGGACAAGAACGAATGAACTCCTGTACATCTTTCTTCATTGTAGACCACCAATAATTACTCTGGAGAAAAGAGTAAGTCTTACGGACACCAGAGTGGCCAGAAAAAAGAGAATCGTGTGCCCAAGATAATAACTTGTTTCGTAATTCTAGTGCAACCAATGTTGTACCTCGGGGAGGATTTGAAGACATAGAGATAGTGGAAAAAGCCATTGGATTGATGATAGGATACTTCTGCTCAGATGCTTGCTCATCCTCTTTTACCATTGACCTGGAGAGAGTATCAGCTTTACCATTCAAGGCTCCTGGTCGAAAATTGAGAACAAAATCAAAACGAGAAAACAAAAGTGCCCAGCGGGCCTGACGAGGATTCATGCAATGAGCAGACTTTAAGTACAGAAGATTTTTGTGGTCAGTATAAATAGTTATGGGATGTTTCGCTACTTCCAATAAATATCTCCACTCCTCCAGGGCAAGCTTGATGGCCAATAGATCTTGATCCCTGATGGGGTAGTTTTTCTCGTCCGGAGAAAACATACAGGAAATCGGAGGATGTCTGCGACAAGACTGCTCCCACTCCGTAAACCGATGCATCAACCTCCAGCACAAATGATTTTTCTAGATCAGGTTGCAATAGAATAGGTGCAGAAGAGAAGGCTTGCTTAAGGGTGTGGAAGGCAGAGAGGGCTTCTGGAGGCCAAACAGCGGGATTGGCTCCTTTCCTGGTCATGGCTGAGATGGGTGTCACAAATTACTTGATGAATTTTCTGTAATAATATGAGAAGCCCAGAAATCTTTGGATTGCTTTTAAAGACGTAGGTAGAACCCATTCTCGAATGGCCTTGAGTTTTTCAGGATCCATGTATAGTTCAGAGCCAAAGATCACATATCCAAGAAAAGATATAGTAGGAACTTCAAAGACACATTTTAATATTTTCCCATAGAGCTGATTAGCACGTAAACAGAGCAATACTTTAATAACATGTTGGCGATGACTGTTGAGATCACGTGAAAAAATAAGAATATCATCCAGGTAAACGACGTAGCGATACAAAATGTCACAGAAAATGTCATTTACAAATCACTGGAACACTGCCGGAGCATTACATAGGCCGAAGGACATCACAAGGTTTTCGTAATGCCCATCATGTGTAAATGCGGTTTTCCATATGTCCCCTTCTCTGACTCTGATTAAATTATAAGTGCCTCTAAGATCCAATTTGGTGAAGACGTTTGCTCCTTTAACTCTATGAAAGAGCTCGGTGATGAGGGTCAACGGGTACTTATTCTTGATGGTTATATTATATAAGCCCCTAAAATCTATACAAGAGTGGAGTCCACCGTCTTTTTTCTTTACAAAAAACCCCCCGCACCAGCAGGGGACGAAGATGGTCGAATGAATCCTTTCCGTAGTTTTTCTTGTGTGTATTCAGACATGGACCGATTTTATGGAATAGAAAGAGGATAAATGCGACCTCTGGGGAGAACTTTCCCCGGTATGAGATCAATTGGGCAGTCCCAGGGACGATGGGGCAGAAGCTGGCCAGCTGCCTGCTCAGAAAAGACATCAGCAAATTCTTGATATGGTTGAGGAAGTGTATTCAAGGAATTAGTCTTGGTGTCTGTAAGTCGAACTACTTGGTCTAAGCAGTGCTGTTGGCAATAGGTGCTCCAAGAGAGAATCTGAGCATTAGCCCAATCAATATGAGGATTATGCCGACACAGCCATGGCATACCCAAAACAACTTAATGAGTAATGGCTGGAATTACTAAGAACTCTGGCCCTGATTCAGAGCCGGACGCTGTGAATCAGGTCGTCTTTTTTTGTTTTATGGAGCGGCCTCCTGCCCGCTCGCATTGCTGTGGGTTGCCACCCACAGCTAATGCGAGCGGCCAGGATGATGGTTGCGATGGTCAAGACCATCGCGACCATCGAGCTTGCGACGAGACCCTTGTGGTAGGGTCTCATGGCCGCAAGCCCCAGAGAGCTTTCGGCTCAAACAGAGCCGAAAGCTCTCCCACTGACATCACTTGTGATGTTAGTGGGGCCACCCCCAAACGGTAGGCGTTCTCATGGGAAGGCCTCTGTCTGGGCAGCCACCCCACCGGCCCACCCACCAAAGGGGGCATGCTGTCACTCAACATCGACAGCACGCCCCCTTTGGTGCGAGACCCGGAGCGACGGATTGCCCGTCGCTATCCGGGTCTCACGCATGCGCACGACAGAGCCGGCTCCATCGTGCGCATGCACTCTGGGCCACCATCGACCCGGTTGCGAGTGCTCAGCGCTTGCGACCGGGTCTGAATCAGGCCCTCTGCTTGCTCCACATGTAAAGCACCAATCTTCACCTTGAGGGGTCTAGTAACATGAGAAACAGTTCCTTTTTCTATTCGAGTTCCATTCACAGCGGTAAGAGTAATAGGATGAGGCAGGTTACAGATAGGAACAGCCAGTTGTTGCACTACTGATGAGGAGATAAAGTTACCGGCAGCGCCAGAATCAATCAAAGCAGTGTATTCTAGGAAAAGGGAATCGCCACCTCCTATGCAGACAGGGAAATTACAATCTTTATTTGGGGAAGATGCGGAGAGAACCCCTAGTCTGACCTCCCCCTTTCTGACTAGGTTCATCCGTTTCCTGGTCTCAGAGGACATTAATTTAAAAAGTGCTTGGAGTACGCACAGTAATTACATAAATTTTGTTGTCTTCGACGGTGTTTCTCTGCTTCCGACAACTTGGAACAATTAATTTGCATGGGTTTGTTGACTCCTGTATGGACGACGCGAGGCTGAGGTAAAGGACGAGGTCTATAACGATCACTGCAGATTTTTTCAACTCAACGGTCAAGCACGCAAAGATCTTATTACTGAGGGATATTCGATAATCCAAATTATCAGGCAAATCTTGTGTGACCAATTCGCCTTTGAGTTTATCTGAAAGGCCATTCCAGTAGGCGGCTTTCAAGGCCTCATTATTCCACTGTAATTCAGCTACCACAGTTTGGAGTTGGACAACAAATTGGCCCACCGGACCAGAGCCTTGTTTTAATCGAAGTATGTCAACTGAAGCCGCCACCAACCTGCCTGGCTCGTCAAAAATCCTCTTGAAAGATCGGATTAATTCTTGATAATTGGAAACCACCGGATCATTCCTCTCCCACAGAGGAGACACCCAATCTAATGCAGTCCCAGCCAAGTAGGAAATTATATATGCCACATTAGCTCTAGGAGACAGACAATTTTGTGGAAGTAGTTCAAAGTGGACCTCGCATTGGTTAAAGAACCCACAACAATGCTTGAGATTGCCATCAAAACGACTTGGAGTCGGAAGGCATAACTGAGTTTCTGAAGATCTCATAGGGCTTGGTACGGTGACTGAGGTGGCAGTAGCTGCTGGTGATAGAACTACTTGGAGACGATCTAGATGAGCTGAAAGATCCTCTAGGCATTGAAGCACTTGTGTCTGAGTGTTTTCCTGTACCTCTAGTCTGGCTGCGAGGTTTTGCAGGACTTGAACCCCAGAAGCTTGATCAGGATTCATCTGGTCTGTGCAAACTGTCACGACTCTAGGAAAACTGTCCTCCAGTGATGGAGCAGGCTTAACAGACTGGGATACCGGCAGCACAAACAGAGAAGGTCCGAGATAAGTCTTCCTCATAGGATGACACAGAGCCAGGAAAGCAGGTCACAGGAACAATAGATGAGGGCGGACTGTTTTTAAGCAGGAACTGGATACAGGGTGGTCAGGATAAAGTATGGAACTTTTATTAGGTTGGATATCAGCAGAAGACTTAGGTTCAGATGTTGGAAGTTGAACTCAGAGGTGAACAGTAGGAGTCCGTAATCAGAAGTACTGTACTGAGTAATATACTATACAGTAGACACTGAAGTCTTCGTGTACAAAAGCTTGGTGAGCCCCGGTAGCAGAGGCAGAGTCCTTACTGAGTAGACACAGTAAATAAATAGCAAAAGTTCCTTAAACAAGAAATACGGAGCTACGCTCAGTTGAACGATGGCTTGAAAGCTTGCTTAGTAGTACTGAACTGGGTTCAGACAAACGACAGCAAAGGTTCACTTAGGTCAGGAACAAACGTAGATCCAACAGGAGCCAAAAGGAAACCTTAGGAGACGTTGCACAGACACTGACATAATGTCCAGGAAGGGTTTATATACCCAGTGCCTGCTGCTGATTGGTCAATACTTCCAAACACTGAATAGGATTGGTAGATGCAGTACCAGGTGATCAATCCAAGATGGCTGCGCCCATGGCGCGGAGAACCCAACATGGATATCGTGGAGCAGCGTCATGCAGGTAAGTGGTAAAGAAAATAATGCTGATAACGGAGCTGAGCGCTAACCTCCTTGGCAGCGCTAGAATGAACCATGCAGCAGACTCCGCTTACAGGTGCGGGGAGAGCAGGCTAGCAGGACCGTGCGCCGCAACCTGATCGGGTGATGTGATGCGCGGCTATCCGGGATCACTGCTGCAATCTGGCAGCCCGGCTCCTGACAGAGGGCACCTTATCCACTGTATCTCTCTCCAAGGCTTGATACATCTCCCCCTGTATGTAAAATCATAGTTCTGCTCTCCAGGAATCTGAACAGCTGAATCTTTCAGATCAGACCATGGATGTGTAAAGTCAAATCAGAAAAAGATGTAGCAAACCTGCTAAAGAGAACAGGAGGAGAAGTTACCCTTAGCATCCAATCAGCTTCTAGTTATCATTTCATAGAATGTATTTGGCAGATGATAGTCTGAAGTTGATCGGTTGCTATGGGAAACTTCTCCACTTGTACTTTTTTAGAAGGTTGTCTAAATCTTACCCTTGATGGCCAGCACGTCAGAGCCAGCTTTACAAATTCTACCACCCACAAGCAGTGTTGGACTGGGGCATAAAGTGCCACCCTAGGGCCTAGTAAGGGAGCCTAGCTATCTAAATTATTATGTGCTATAATTAGATCAGCAAATTTATTATTATGATGGGAACTGTCCAGTTTTCTCCACTCTGACCACCCCAGACCCAGAGACTCTCTTTTCACTGGCTTACTGAGTTGATACATCCTTGCAGGTGTGATCTAATAACATTGCCACACTGTATGTGAGGAGAGCAGTGAACACTTAGAACCGCATTCAATTGCCGGCGAAAAGTCCCGGACTTTTCGCATGCCGGAGTTTTCCCCATCATCGCTAGCTTTGCCTCCGGAAAAGTATCGCGCTTGTCACCGCTATTCGCCCTATTCAATCACAAAGGACGCGAGAACGCGTCCCAGCGAAACTCAAACAGGCAAAAAGTCCTGTAAGATTTGGGGAAATCAGCCTGACACCCCCCAAAAGATGCACTGACATGCGGGATCACTATGGATACCCCCGAATAGCCCTGCTGGAGGTATTTGGGGTCCTTAAATGCTCTCAATTGATGTTATTTAGAGAATTTGAACAAGTGGTGAAGAATAGCATTTAGCAGGTTTTTAAAAAAAAAAAAAAGTAGTCCCAGCAAATTTCCCGGTGGTCTGGATGCCGTAGGTATGTAGTTGGGTTGGGGGGAGGGTTAGGTTTAGGGGTTAGGGTTAGACACTAGGGGGAGGGTTTGGGTTAGGCACTAAGGGGGGAGGGTTAGGTTTAGGGTGCGGGGAGGGGGAGGTTAGGTTCAGGCGCTAAGGGGGAGGTTAGAGTTAGGCACCAAAGAGGGAGGGTTAGGGTAGGAAGAGGGTTAGGGTTAGCATACCGACCAACAAGTGTTTATACGTTAACCCTGTGGGGATTTTGACTGCCAGGATCCCCACTGTCTGTATTTCATACCGATCCCTTAATTATTATATGTCACCCAAATGTTGGAACAGGGTGGGCAGGTGTAAGTTGAGCAGAGTAAGGCCATGTTAGGGTGTAAGTGTAGTACGCCCCATAGATATGTGACCTACTGAGACTGGGACACATCCCCCTAGATACATTTAAGAGGTGAGTCTTTGCAAGTGCTGAAGACCTGGTTTAAAGATACAGTATGTGATAATGACCCCAGCAGCTAATTGTACCTGGTTTGGGTATTGTGCCCTCCATCTCACCATCTATTTGGTTTTCTTATTGGTCATTTCCATTTTAGCTACTTCAGGAAAAAATAAAAGGTTCACAATTGATTTTAAAACACTAAAACAATGGCTGTGGTGGCTTTAATAGGTCATTTATATTGCATATGGAAAATGTGACTTTCACATTTATTAATTACTTGGAGTACTGTATACATATACTTTTCTCTTGTGTATGTATACTCCCCTACATTTTATTATGTATGAATAGGGTAATGTGACCTTCACATTTACTGCTAATACCATCAAGATGCATTTCTAAACTAGGTATCAGTATACCCAGGGGCGTTTTAAGAGAGGAGGGGGCCCATGTGCAGCCTCTGTTTGGACCCCTCCTCTCTGTTAGCGCAGTAGATTCTGGTTTCTTGCCAAAATCCACTGTGCATGCACGGGCCTCCCGGAAAATGGCACCCGTGCCTCTTTCCTGGGGACATCTCTTCTGCGCATACCCGGATCACAAGGAAAATGGACGCCACCATTTTGCCCACCTTATGTCAGCATCTGGCTCCTGGCACAGACTCCTCCCCTTACTATTCCTGACTCCTCCCACTTAGCTTATTCCATTACAAATATAATTAATCTTAGAACATGCAAGTGTACATCAATCTCTGTATTAAAAAACACATACAGAGCTGAGAGCTCCCCCTGCAGGGGATTCAAACATGTGCCATAGTCAGACATTTGGGGCGGCATATAATAGAGATCGAGTTTGTCGGAAGCGGGATGCCGGCTGATCTCGATCGTTTTTTTAAAGTTGCAATCATTTACAAGGCAAACCTGAACTGGTTTTGTCTTGTAAATTATTGCAACTTTAAAAAAAATGATCGAGATCAATCGGCATCCCGCACCTCTAGCAAACTCGGTGTCTATTACATGCCACCCTTGGTTGGTTCTGTTAGTTAAAGCTGGCACTTCATTGATGTAAGTCACACCTGTGAACCTACTGGGTGACCTGGAAAACATCAACTGTGGGCCGGATTCAAGTACCGGCGATATTACCGCATCTTTTCATGTAAAAATGGAGAAAACTTTTCGCCATTTTGAGAAATAGGGAAATATTACCAAAATCTCTATTTTTGGGTAAAAATGTGGGGATTTCTTACAGAACCCTTTGATTGGACAGCCCCCCTAATGATACTTTTTCGGAAAAAAAAATTGTAAGTTGTGTACTCTGTCGAAAAACGACCGCTGAAAAGGTAGTTTTTTTTTTTTTTTTTTAAATGCGTTTAACGTATTGGATCTGGTATTTCGGAGGGCCATAAAAAAGCGACAAGTGTTTTAAACATCGCAAGTGGCTGGCGCAGGTGTGCTTTTAAGCGCTTTGAAAAAACGCCTGCGCCAGCCAAGTGCAAAACACTTGGCGCATCCTTATGGCCCTCTGAAATACCAGACCCAAAAACACATTTTTCACGAAAAAAATAAAAATTTTGACCGAAATTTCAGTGGTAGTTTTTCGCCAAAGTATGCAACTTACAATTTTTTTTTTTGCTAAAGTATCATTAGGGGGGCTGTCCAAAGGGTGTAAGAAATCCCCACATTTCTACCCATACATAGGGATTTAGCACATTGTTTTCACCTGCCCTAGGCTGGAGAAAAGTTTTCTCCAGTTTTTAGGCGGTAAATGGACGTTTTATCGCCGTCGGTGGCAAAATCGGACGGCTGATTTAGCCTCTAATTGAATTCCCCCCTGTGTTGGGTCCTGAGGACCGAGTTTGAGAACCACTGGTGAAGGTCACACACAAAGAAAAGGGAAGGAATTTTCCCAATTGACCAAGCCCTAGCTTAGCAGTTGTAGAGGATTAGATGGTGATCACTGTAGGAATTGTTTAGAACAAAAACAGGAATGCTGAACACAGAGGAGGACACATCTGTGCACACCAAAGCAGAGCCGTAACTCCACATTCTGGTGCTTTGTTTACATAAAGAGCATTGGTGTCCTCATCCACAATTGAAGTAGGGAGAGACAGCGGCGCAGGGAGAGTGTGCGCCGCAGGCGCGCGGCGGAAATATCTGGTGTGGTCTCACTGTGAAGGGGCATGATCACACAATAGTACCTCCAATTCAAATGATGCTACACAGTAGTGCCCCTTCATCACATTACACCCATACTTGCCAACTCTCACTCATTGTCAGGGAGACTCCCTGACACAATAGTAATACTCTCTGACTCTATATAACTGTAGCTGTAGCTATATATAGTTGGGGTGGAAAAAAAAATCAGTGATATATACATTCAAATGGGATTATCAGTACCATTTCCCTGCACTGGTTATAGGGCACAATGATCCCTATAGCATTTAGTCGGTATCCAGGCATGTGGGATGCCGACAGTCTAAATACCGGTGCCGAAATCCCGACAGCGTCGGGTTCCCAGTACCAGTATCCCTGCCGCCGGCATCCCGAAGGTAAGTAACGCCATTTAGGGGAGGGTTAGGGTGCAGGGTTAGTTAGCGGGGTTAGGCACCGGGGAAGGAGGGTTAGGATTAGGGTGTGGGGAGGGGGAGGTTAGGTTTAAGCACTAGGGGGGAGGTTAGGTTTAGGCACCGGGGAGGGAGGGTTAGGATTAGGGTGCGGGGAGTTTAGGTTTAGGCACTATGGGGGAGTGTTAGGTTTAGGGTGTGGTGAGGGGGAAGTTAGGTTTAGGCATTAGGGGGGAGGTTAGGTTTAGGCACCGGGGAGGGAGGGTTAGGTTAAGGGGAGGGGGAGGTTAGGATTAGGCACTAGGGGGGAGGTTACGGTTAGGCACCGGAGAGTGTTAGGTTTATGGTGCGGGGAGGTTAGGTTTAGGCATCGGGGAGGGAGGGTGCCTTAATAATGGTGGGGGATAAGCGGTGGCCGCATTGTTCCCAGTTAAGGAGGCAGTGACATTGGAGGGGAGGGGGGGGACAGCACTGGGCTGGATGAGCTGGGGTGAGGGGGAGTAATATTAGAGAGGGACACTGGATTGGATTGGGGTACAGTGCAATGGGGGGCACTCTGCTGGATGAGAAAGGGAGGCAGATGGGGTTGGAGAAGGGGGGCACTGGGATGAATGTGGGCACTGACTGTGCTGGCTGGAGGGTTCTAGATGGCAGGCAATGAGATAGGGGCAGTAAGCTGTTTATGGAGGGACCGGGGGAGAATCTGGACTGGGTGGGTAGGAGACACTGAGATGGGGGTCAGTGAGATGGTGGGGGACTCTGGAATAGGGAGAGAAAGGGCACTGGGCTGGACATGGGGGAGACACTGGGCTGGGGGGAGAACGGAACACTGGGCTGTGAGGATTAGAACACTTACCTGGTGTTCCAGAAGACGGCATGCTTGGCCCCGCACTTCAGCTCCAGCACCGCGGCGCATACAATCACAGCAGCTTTCATTCCTGAGCAAACTTGGGAGACCGGACCTTGTCACAGGCACTCGGGAGGCAGAGTCACAAGAAGGGGCAGGCTGTGGCCGCTGTCCTATTCAGAGCTGGGCGCCGCGCATCACACTGTAAGTAGCGGGCGCCCAGTGTACTAGACAGATTGAGGTAAGCGGCCGCGTAAAGACGTCCCAACGTCATGACGCGGCCGCACATAACACCGGGCAGCCCTGCACATTGCCAGCTCACAGGAGCTGGCTGATTAGCATTACATTAATGCCCCCATCGTGTTCCTCACACAGAGGCGCCGGCCACGTGATGACGACATGACGCGGCCGTGCATATTAAACAGATAAGCATGGCGCTGCCCGGGAGGTGGTGCTGCAGTATTGGGTATGTCTGCGCTCGACCGGACCAGCCCATTTGGCCATCGGCCCTTCTGGCATTTGCCAGAAGTGCCCGATGGCCAGTCCTGCCCTGCCTTGCACCCATTATAAAGACGCCCCTGAGTATACCTATTTATATGCTGGATATATGCCTGACACAGAAATACTGTGGTTCCGTTAGTCGTAACGTTTCGAGATGCGTGCAACTAAACGCTCATTTTTGTGATTACATTTTTACTTCACCCAACAATAAATTAGGCTCTTTATTCAATGGACAAAATTACAAATATAGTAATTATAGTAAATAGTAAAGTATCCCTTCTTATGCTGGGTACCCACTGAAACGACGAATCGGTCAGCAGACTGACTTGCCGTCAGAGTGTCCGATTTGGTAAGCAATACACAGTTACGAATCGGCCGCTCAATATGTCTGGCCTGACATCACAACTGGGTGGGCATATAAATTTGCCTGACCAGTTGTGATGTGAGTGTCGGCGGGTCCTGCACAGTCTTGCTGGCATTGTGTCTGCCCCATGCCCCAGGTTGGCATAGCAGGGAGGCATGGCGCAGCATAGGGGGGGCGTGGCTGGAGACATTACCTAGCATTAGGGGTGGAGCAGGGGTGTGACCACATACTTGCATTACCATGGCCACACCCCCACTACACAATGGCGAGATTACCGGCATTGTGAAGCAGGGGACAGGGCTATGATGATGCGATTCAGTCCAAATAGAGTCATCGCTCCCCCTTCCCTGCTGCGGGTGTGTGTGGGGGTCCAGGGAGGCTTCCTCGCTTTTCCAGGTGGCCGGGAGTGCCACCCAATTTTTGGAGCCTCCTGGTATATGGGCGGTCAGTGGGATTCTGGCGCCGGCACTCTGTGTGCCGGAATGCTCATGGTCAGGATTATGACCGCATTCCGTACACACAGCCAGACGTAGCTGTCACAACCGGGCACTAGGGATACCTCTGTAGAGGTCAAGAAGCGGACGGTTAGGGTGGTAGAGCAGCAACTGACAGATGTGACTGTGATAATGTCTTCCTATTGTGGCCAAACCCAGGTTTGGCTAGACCTGCCCAAAGGTGCGGAGTCTAACTCACTTGGTGGTCTTCACCAGTGACCCGTCCTATTGGGATTTGGGTTTCGCTGCACCAAGTGAGCAGGTCACGGCCCTCTGGACAGGTACCTGGGAGTGGCAGAAGACAGAAATATAATACTAGAGATTAAATAGAACTGAGAATTATTGGAAATGTAATAACACTGGAAATTACTAAAACTATTGTATCACTGGAGATTACTAGCAATGAGACAGTACTGGGAATAACTAGAACTGGGATGGCATTGGGAAACACTGGAAATGGAGTGGCACTGGAAATACTGGAAATTAAGTGGACGCAGGCTTCCTCAGGGAAACACGGGAGACCCTAAGACTGACTTGCTGTAACGATAAATATATAGTGAGTCCAAACACTGAATGCTGTAAGAAACACTGGGGATCCAGAAGCAGCCTTGCTCTGAGTAACTCTGGAGATACAGATGTGGAAATACTTTTAAAAGCACTGGAGATCCAGACACTGATTAGCTCTGGGAAACACTAGGGGTAAATTTACTAAAAATCAAGTTTGGGCGAGTTTGCAAACTCATGCGAGTTTAGCCTGTTTTTCAAACTTGCAAATTTACTAAGGCCAAACAGGTGTGAGTTTGGAAGTGAGTTTTCTCTTCTCACTGTTAAAACTCATGTGAGTTTGCAAACTCGACTAAACTCACCATCGGCCAAACTAGGAAGTACAGTACTTTCCATGAAAAAGTTGCAACTCGCAAATTTACTAAGAATCGAGTTTACAATCTGGGGTGAGTTTGTAGCAAACTCACTGATAAATTGATGTTTCAAATAGACCACCTCCTCAGCTGCGAGTTTGGCAGAAACATACACAGATCAATGTGATTTGTGTATGTTTCTGCCTGAATACCTAATACTGTTGTTTATTTTAAAAATTACATAGGGTCCCTCCCAAACCAGCCCCTGACTTGCCAGTCAGTCCTGGTTCCTAAAATTACGGGGAACAAAACGAGTAGGGTTCCACTGTAAGTTAGGAACCAGCACCTGGCTGCAGGGCCAGTCCTGGTTTTACTTATAGGGAAAAAATTGCGTAGGGGTCCCCCTATAATTAAAACTAGCACTGGACCCAAAACGGCCAGGCTGTAATGCCACAGCCCGGAGACCCTATTACCGGGGCTCCGTGGCCAAAGCATTAACAGCGCAAGCCGCTCAGGCCAAGCCGGGGATCTCAGGAGAAGTGGGGACCCCCCAAAAAAGGGGTCTCCCCTCTCCCGAACCCCAGGCTTGGTCTGAAGCCAGGGGCTCTTCCCCGCGCCCCTGGGCTGTGGATATGGGGGTAATAAAGTGAAGACTAGATGTAAACTATTGTATTATACAGTGGGACTACAGGTGCCAGCATGCCTGCCCTTTGGCACTTGTTGAACTACAAGTGCCAGCAGGTGGCCGGCACCCGTACCCCCACTGTAACATAAATAGTTAAAAAGACATAACACACACCGTGAATAGAAAAGATTAATTACACACATCCATCTATCACACATACGCAACTTCTACCAGATGTTTCTGTCCTCTTCTCCAATGTAGAATCCATGGGTAATGGCCTCTTCTCCAAATTAGAATCCATGGGAAATGGCCTGCAAAAAAGATCGTATACTCACCTCCATCCTGGCGCTGCTCTCCGCAGCATCCAGGGTCTTTGCAAAACAAAAAAACGACTTACCCGAACCGATCCGAACAAGTGTAAGCATATGCTGTTGCATATACTTACACTACGCGAACTGACAGATGACCGGAAACATCTGTTTTTTAACACAGCCCGCTCGCCAATCAGCATGCGCTTTACATGTAGCGGACGCTCATTGGCTGGTCCCACGCGGATTGGTTCGGGTAAGTCATTTTTTTGTTTTGCAAAGACCCTGGAAGCTACGGAGAGAGCAGCGCCAGGATGGAGGTGAGTATACAATCTATTCTTGCAGGCGACAGAACACCTAAGCCGGCGCAGTGGTGAGTAGCGGCAGATCCCAAGCCGCATCCTGACAGTAGACAGTATATCTGTAGGATATATCGGCATCGGCTGTGCTGCAGGGCTGACCTGATATGTCTGTGAACGATGTAATTTCCAGACATATCATGTGTACACATCAGCAGATACACTCATGATATATCGTTTGTCGATAGGACAAATAATATATCTACAAGTGTGTACCCAGTATCAGTCTAGTAGACACTGACTTTTGTATTTAACATTATTGCCATTGAAAATGATGGGGTCAAACTGCGGAGATTCGGCTCAGATTTACATGGCCTCACCAGAGATCTGGGTCTCGGTCAATGGGAACCTTTGTGATGTTTTGAGAGTTTTCATTACAACACGTTTGTCCTTTATACCATTTTCTTTGTTATTTTAGCTTAGAAATGTATTGAACATAATGCTATTTAGTACGTGTCCTCTGCTCTACCACAGCACAAGCCTGGATCTGCTAAACATAACATGATGGGACAGGTTAGTCATATGGGAGTACATATTGCAATGTATATATTAGCTGCTATGATAGGCACTGGGAGCTTGAGAGAACTGTGTGTATAATTAAAAATAAAACTCCTTGTTTTCTTATAGCGTTGGTTACCAGAAGTTTATTTCAGTCTATCTGCCCTTTCAGTATAAAGAAAAAGCTGTATTTACATATCGGGATTTCATGTTGTTGCTTTGGCATGTCAGTTGATGCTAATTATTATTTTTTCGAAATATCAAAAGCCGTCAACCAATATCATCTCTGTACAGCTCGCAGATTGTGCTGTAATATGTGTATCGTTTGGGTAATGCTCAGCCAAACAAATGTGCAGGATTTGACAGAGCTTAAGGGCAAGTGCCATTCATGGTGGAGATTTGCTTCTGATCCTGGTATAGCTGCAGACTGCACTGGACATTTACAAAATAAAAAATTAGTATTGCAGGGGAAACGTTATTCCACCGTACACAAGTTCTAGTGACAATTGTATTTTAAATTACCTGTGAGTAAAGTTACTTAAGTAACAAACATAATCCTACCGCCCCCTAAATAGGACCGAACAAATTACTTAGGCAAGATGTCATATGCTTCATAATAATGCCCTACCTACAGGATGTAATATGCATATTAACATGCTCAGTAAATACATTTTATATGCCCATATTAAAATGTAATATGAGCAATAATAAAGATTACAAAGAAGTAATGTCCCCCATAAGTAAGAAGATGTAATATTCCTAGTATAATATGCACAATGGCCCTGATTTAGAGCCGGACGCTCTGACCAGAGCGCTCGCTCTGAATCAGGGCCCTCCTCCATTAAAATGGAGCGTCCTCCTGGACGCTCGTATAGCTGTGGGTCACCACCCACAGCATATGCGAGCGTCTAACAAGATGGTCGCGATGGTCTTGACCATCGCGACCATCGGACTTGCGAGTGAAACCCTGTGGTCGGGTTTCTCAACCACAAGCCCTGGAGTGATTTTGGCTCTATCTGAGCCAAAATCACTCCCACTGACATCACTAGTGATGTCAGTGGGGCCGGCTTCAGACGGTAGGCGTTCCCATGGGATCGCCTCCGTCTGGCCGCCACGCCCCCGGCACGCCCACCAAAGGGGGTGTGCTGTCAATCAACATCGACAGCACGCCCCCTTTGGTGCGAGACCCGGAGCGATGGAAAGTCCTTTGTTCGCCGGGTCTCGCGCATGCGCACGACGGAGCTCCCTCCGTCGTGCGCATGCGCAGTGGGGAACATCGACCCACTTGCGAGCGTACTGCCGCTCGCGAGTGTGTCTGAATGACCCCCAATATGCCTAGTTATTATTCCCAGAAGAAGTAATATACCTACAGTCGGCACATGTAAGGTAATACTATTCAGCAAGATGGAATGTGGCCAGTAATAATATCTAGTAAGAGGTAATAAACTCTTATTATATATGTAATTATGCCCAGTAACGATTCTCAGCAGGATATATTTCCAGTAGTAAGTGAGAGCCAGTAAAGGATCTGGTCACATGGTTGACAGTTACCATGTCGACATTCATAATGTCAATCAGTGGCGGCTACAGATGTGGGGCTGCAGCAGGGTCCAAAACTCAAATAGGGGATTCACACCAACTGTCACCCCAACTGCTGCCAAACATCACTGGCAGTTGGTGTGGCTCCTCTATTTGAATTTTGAACCGCGCTGCAGCCCCACCTCTGGAGCCGCCACTGATGTCAACACCACGATGTTGACATTAGAATGTCCACATGGTTCATAAAGTTGACAGGTACCATGTTGACACCCCCTTAATGTCAACATGTTCACAATGGCGACATATTCACTATGTTGACATGAAAAATGTCCCCATGTGAAATGTTAGGGTTAGGCTGCAGGGGATGGATAGGGTTAGGCTGCAGGAGGAGGTTAGGGTGAAAGAGGAGGTTAGTGTTAGGCTGCGGAGGAGGTTAGGGTTAGGCTGCTTGGGAGGTTAGGGTTAGGCTGCTTGGGAGGTTAGGGTTAGGCTGCTTGGGAGGTTAGGGTTAGGCTGCTTGGGAGGTTAGGGTTAGGCTGCGGGGGGTAGGTTAGGGTTAGGCTGCGGGGGGAGGTTAGGGTTAGGCTGCGGGGTGAGGTTAGGGTTAGGCTGCGGGGGGAGGTTAGGGTTAGGCTGAGAGGAGTGGTTAGGGTTAGGCTGCGGGGGGAGGTTAGGGTTAGGTTGCAGGAGGGGGTTAGGGTTAGGCTGCGGGAGGAGGTTAGGGTTAGGCTGTTGGGGGAGGTTAGGGTTAGGCTGTGATGGGGAGGATTAGGCACTAGGTAAAGGGTTAGGGATTAGTGTTAGGGATAGAGCAGGTATAATTACCAGAATGCCGGCGCATGACATCACTCTGCCCGAACTAACACCAGGGATGATAGGTTGACATTCTATTATGTCAACATGTCATCTGTGTAGACATGTTGCATGTCAACTTGAGAACTGTCGACCTAACATACCACACCCGCCAGTAATATGTAATATAGGCATTCCTGGTTAAGGGGTCTAATAAGATGTAATAGATGATATGCTAATAATATGTTAATAATGCCTATGAGAAGGCAAACCTATCTGTAAAGAGACCCCAGCCTTCCAGGGAGGTGCAGACACGCCTTCAAGATGGTGTGGACACCCCCCTTGGCAGTGGTGCAGCATGTAAAAAGGGCAACGGCATTGATATTGGGGTGCTTCCACACCCCCACATAGTTGTCCATTCTCATCCTAAGTACCAGAGAAATACCACTACAATACCACCGTCTTTCTAAGGTAAATGTTCAGAATGTCGACATGGACTGGAGATTGACAATGAACAAGTTTGTAAGAATGAAAATGTTATATGTTTTTTTGCGATATACGTGCAAGTTTGCATTCGACCAATGTAGCAGACTATGAGAACATACACACTCGCAACAACCCTTCTCGCACCGTACAAAACACGCCATCCAGATGTTTTCCATGTTAAACATACAACTCTCCAGATGTAATAGGTTGCAAGTCATAAACTCGCACAGAACTCGCAGAAACAAACGAATAGACTGATTGCAGAAGGTCGAGTTCAATGTGCGATATTAATGTAGATCAGCATCTGAGGCCTATTAGCACACAGGATGACCAGTTACACTAATCAAACCACCTATATTTTGGGCAAACATTGTACACATTTGCCAATGGCAGTTCCTCTGCTATGGTTCCTCAGGGTATTGTGTGGAAACTGGCAATAATTGTTACAGTATAAGTTTATCAAATTGAAAGTATAAGTTTGGAATTAATTATGTTTCTACACCTGAAACATGAAAATATTGTTTGTAACTCTACAGCTGCTGGAGTGGATGGATGGTCTGTGTCCTCAATATGGCTGCCTGCGAGGATTTCAAGGGGAATGGCTTGCTTAAGCTCCTCTTCAAAGGAAGTGAAGTGGATCTGCACTGCTGGGATTACTTCATGTAGCTCCTCGGCCAATTTGGAAAATACACATTGTGCCCTAATCCAGTCTTGCTGTTATGAATCCCAAAGCCTGCTCTGTATGAATCACCTAAAACCCAGGTTAACGAGGTCTTCCGCCAAAAACAACCACCCGTTGTTCCCTTAGAACTAAGAAACGTTCACCGGTACTTACAGTAGGTGGCCGTCTGGTCTTAAAACTCGGGGTAATAGAGGTTCACACGGAAATACAATGGGATTCAATGGAGAAAGGAATGACAGGAACAGAATCTGGTATCCAGAAGACTTGAGAGTCTATGATATGGCTGATGAACCGATGCAGTGGCTAGTAGCTTATAGTAGAAGACAGTACTCAATTAATGCGGCTTTGGTAGCCAATGTTGCGGCTTGGAGCCGGTAATAAAAGGCTGTTCTCAATTGATACGGCTTTGAGAGCCAATGGTGTGGCTTGAAGCCGATTGTAGAAGAAAGCAATTGATGCGGTTTGAGAGCCGATGGTGCGGGCTGGAACCAATTGTCGAAGAGAGAAAGCAATTGATGAGGCTTTGAGAGCCAGTATGCAATTTAGGGGCGTATTCAATTAGAAGCGAAAAGCCAGTTTCGGCAATACTTTTTCGCCAATGACACCATTATCGCCGTTTTCAACTTATCCCCGAATTCAATTTCAACTACTTTTTGCCTAGGCGGAAAGTCAATGCAATGGACCCGGCGAAAAAGTTTCACCTATGAATAGCAGGCGGAAAAAAGTGCAGAATTGGGGTTATGGGGTGCAAATGTGGGAAAACCACCCAGCACCCTTTGGAAAGTCCCCCAAAGGTAAACTGTGTCAAAAACTTCTTAAGAAAAGACTCCTGGACACCCCAAAAAAGTACTTTCGGTTAAGGGGAAAAAAAAACAAAGTTGTGGTACAAAGTTTAAAACTAGCAAGATAGACTACAGGGGGGTCCCCAAATATTCCCCAGGTGTGTTTATGATTGCAGGTGGTTGCGGCAGGTGGATTTTTCACGTTTTTTAAAACTTCACATTAGCAACTTCAAAATATGCTAGTTAAAGCTGGTGGCAGCATGGGAGCTGCTGATGCGGCTAGGGAGCTGTAAGAGAGACAGGTGAGTCGGTTGCAGATTGGAAGCTGCTGGTGCGGCCTGGGAGCCGTAGGAAAGGTAGTTTACCTGGTGACAGCACGGACGCTGTTGGTGCGGCTGGGGAGCCGTAGGAAAGGCAGGTTAAATGGTGACAGCACGGACGCTGTTATTGCGGCTGGGGAGCTGTGGGAAAGGCAGGTTAGCTGGTGACAGCAGGGATGCTGTTGGTGCGGCCTGGGAGCTGTGGGAAAAGCAGGTTAGCTGGTGACAGTGCGGACGCTGTTGGTGCAGCCTGGGAGCTGTGGGAAAGACAGGTTAGCTGGTGACAGCATGGACGCTGCTGGTGCGGCCTGGGAACTGTGGGAAAGGCAGGTTAGCTGGTGACAGCATGGACGCTGTTGGTGCAGCCTGGGAGCCGTAGGAAAGACAGGTTAGCTGGTGACAGCACGGATGCTGTTGGTGCGGCCTGGGAGCCATAGGAAAGGCAGGTTAGCTGGTTACAGCACGGGAGCTGCTGTTGCGGTTGAGCCAAGTGGACCTACAGGAACGCTATAGTCAGTGGGGCGGCAAAAGGTCAGAGTGTACAAATAGGAGTGCTGTGGATGACATGTCACCTCCTGAGGCGTGCCGATTGCCTAGCAACTGATGGAAGCAAAATAACCCCGTCCTGACCAGGTAAACTGCTCGAAGGAGACAAGTTGTACCGCGACTTGTAACACTTGCATGGGGCACACACTGCAGGCTCTTCCTCTACCTCCTCCTCTTCTCCTCCCTCCTGCCGTAACTCAGGGGGGGCCCTACAACCTCCTTCTTACTGCTGATCTGATCCCCAAACTCTTCCTACATGCCATCGTGCACCACTCAAAGGACACGCAAACACTGAACACATAAAATAAAGGGATCTATTTACTAAGCATTGTTAGGAGACAGAGTGAAAAGTGATAAGGTACCAGCCAATCAGCTCCCAACTGTCATTTTTCAAACACAGCCTGTGAGATGGCAGTTAGGAGCTGGTTGGCTGGCACCTTATCACTTTTCACTCTGGACCTGATTCAGAGCCGGACGCTATTTGCGGACGGTCGTTCCAAAAAAGGGGCCGGCTATTTAAATTGAGCGCTCGCTCTTTGCGGTTTGTTGACGTTTTCAAGCACCTTCCCGTTACCACCCGCAAATGGTACATTGTGTCAATCGCATTAGCAGCCCCTCGCTGTTTTGCGAGCGCACGATTTCCGACCGCAATGACTGGTTTGCGCATGCGTATTACGACCCATACGCAAGCGCAGTTTTGCGAACATCGCTCAGAGCGAACGAGCGGCCGCTTACGAGCGGCTCTGAATCAGGCCCTCTGTCTCCTAACACTGCTTAATAAATAGACCCCAAAGACCGTCCTGACACAAGCACACATCACTTACACTCACAAATAATATCACAGGAAAACACAACAGACAGATATTAGACAAGAGCCAAAAAGTTTTGCAAAATAAATATAAAAACCGAGACAAGGGCACAATGACAACACACTCAGAAATCAGTATCACAACTCACCATGGGTAGCAGTCAGGAAGCCGATGGACACAATCCCGATCGCAGGCTTCCCGACTGTCTAATCCCGGCAAATGTCTAATGACAGGCGTCGAGATCCCGACACCTGTCATTAGACATATGCCGGGAGCACGACAGCCGACTTACCGATCAAGGTAAGCTGGGCGCGAACAGCCACGAGGGTGGAATGTTAGGTTAAGGGCTCCCGGGAGGGACTAAGGGTTAGGCACCCACCCGGGAGGTTAGGGTTAGGCTAGGGGAAGGGGGTTAGGGTTAGGCACCCCCGGGGGGAGGTTAGAGTTAGGCACCCCCCCAGGGGACTTAGGTTTAGGTGGCGGGGAAGGGGGGGTTAGGTTTAGGCACTTGGGGGAGGTTAGGGTTAGGCACCCCTAAGGGAGGGTTAGGGGGTAGAATAGGGTTAGGCAATACCTACCTTTAGATGATTGGGAATCCTGCTGGGGTGTCGCTGTCGGGATTTGGCATGCGTCCGGCGGTAAATCATACTGATTCCCTCATCACACCCCAAACGCTAATCTGCTCATCAACTACACTCTCCTACACCTCTCTCCTTCCTAAAACCTATCGGAGAACAAAATGCTGAAGTGATACTTATATAGAGCCAATAATGAGGTCAAATTCCGGTGACTTTTGCCAGACCAATGTCTACATTGGTTTCAAAAGCAAACTCACATATTGATTTGTGAGATTTTCGTGCCTACCCACAGCAGCAGACCTTATAACTTGCATGCTATTACATGCTGCGAGTTCTGGAACAAAAATGAAACACACTTGCAGTAAGAGTTGGCGACTGCAAACTCACAAAATAACTTGGACCCTGTTAAATTTTCCCCATAATGTTTATGTCATGGCCAGGGTTTCTCGGCATGGTAGTCACCGGGTATTACCTGTGAGGTTGTCATGGCGGGGGGTCTCTGGCAGCGGTGCTGGTGTTTGGCGAGGGGCATTGGCTGCGCGTGGTTCTGTGTGGGCACATTGCCACTAGGCCTGGTGAGGTCTGGCGGTGTTTCCGTTCCGTTGGCATGGGCGCCGCCATCTTGCCTGTGGCCATGTAATTCCAGCTATCCAATCGTGGTAGGTCATGTGCTCATTCCAGCCAGTCACAGCGCGGCACTGAGTATTTAGGAAGGTCCAGAGCCTTCCTTCCTTTGCCAGTGCAACGTGTTTCTCAGCTGTGGCTGAGAGAGAGTACCTGTGCCTTACCTGCCTGCTTGTTATACGCTTCTAGCCTGAACCTTGCCTGCTCCAACCTGCTGGACTTACCCTGCACCCTCCATATACCTTCTCACCTGCCTGAGTACCTGAACCTGCTGTTTCCCTGCACCTTGCCTCATTTCACTCCCAGCCGGACTTCACTACCTCTGCCTGCATCAGTTACAGCTCACCATACCTGCATTCTGTTACAGCTCACCATATACTGGACTGTTCCTGCCTGTCACTATCTGGACATTTTTCTCATTAACCCCCACTACAGTTATCAAGTGCACTTTAGTGCTATACCTGGACTTTTTAATTTGCCATTCCCATGTCTTCTAAGTCACTTATTAAAAACTCCACTTTTTCATTTAAGTCTGCTTCTGTGTCTGCTCCTATCACCACCCAGTGTCCACAACAAATTCAGAACCTCACAGTTCACACTTGATTTTGGCCAATTCTTGGGTTAGGGTTAGGTTGTGGTTACCATTAGCCTGCAGTTAGGGTTAGGTTGTGGTTAGTGTTAGGCTGCAGTTAGTGTTAGGCTGTAGTTAGGGTTAGGTTGTGGTTAGCGTTAGGCTGCAGTTAGGGTTAGGTTGTGGTTAACGTTAGGCTGCAGTTAGGGTTAAGCTGCAGTTAGGGTTAGGTTGTGGTTACCATTAGGCTGCAGTTAGGGTTAGGTTGTGGTTAGTGTTAGGCTGCGGTTAGTATTAGGCTGCAGTTAGGGTTAGATTGTGGTTAACGTTAGGCTGCAGTTAGGGTAAGGTTGTGGTTAACGTTAGGCTGCAGTTAGGGTTAAGCTGCAGTTAGGGTTAGGTTGTGGTTACCATTAGGCTGCAGTTAGGGTTAGGTTGTGGTTAGTGTTAGGCTGCGGTTAGTATTAGGCTGCAGTTAGGGTTAGGTTGTGGTTAACGTTAGGCTGCAGTTAGGGTAAGGTTGTGGTTAACGTTAGACTGCAGTTAGGGTAAGGTTGTGGTTAACGTTAGGCTGCAGTTAGGGTTAGTTTGTGGTTAGTGTTAGGCTGCAGTTAGTGTTAGGCTGCGGTTAGTGTTAGGCTGCGGTTAGGGTAAGGTTGTGGTTAGCGTTAGGCTGCGGTTAGGATCAGGTTAAGGGTTAGGACCCCTATGGGAAAACGCAATGTCAATATGCCAAATGTTGGCATTTCCAGTGTCGACATTCTGGCAATGCAGACATTATGTAATTGTCAACATTGTGAATTTCGACATTCGACACGTTGACCTCCCATTCATGTCGACATTCTAAGGGGATAATTCATCATCGAAGGAAGTATGGCCTCCAATGATGAAGTATTGAATTTGCAGCGAGGGATAGATTACACCGGAGCAATTCATCACTGCTCTGGTGAGGGGACAACTGCTCTGAAAAGCAGCTGTCCCCTCAGTTAGAATCGCAGCTACAGATGTAGCTGCATTACTTACCTCCTCAACGTTGACCCGGCTATGCATGAGTGACCCAACGTCTCGCATGCGCACAGCCGCCGGGGAGGTAGTGAGGAAGAGGCGGAGGGATCCGCTACGATCCCTCTTTGCATCCCCGGATCTACTTCCCATAGAAGGAACGGGGCTACGAGAGCAAGCACCATCTGAAGATGACGCTTGTACTCAGCAGCAAACTCCAAAAACTTTCGCTTTTCAAAGTTTGCTGAATACCCCTGATGATGAATGGCCCGGTAACTTAAATATGAAGAAACTAGAGTTTCCGCATGGTTACCGGGCCATTTATCGTTTGATGAATAGGCCCCTAAATGTCAACATTTTATGCCACACACCGTTGTAAATATACCCCATTGTGCATTGAAATAATGTTACGTGTGCTCTTTTCTATGACAATGTGAGCACCATTCATTTTTCTGTTTCTTTTCCTGTCACAGAATTCAGGGTAAAGACATTAATTTAGTACAGTTTTCCATTGTTACCTCCGACACAGGGGTGCATCTTGGGGTCCAAGCGCCCCTGGCAAACTAAGGGACTGGCACCCCCTCCAATGACTGCTTGTACTTGAAAAAATAAAATAACACACACTGGGGGTAGTTTAATTCAGACACCTGTAGAAATAGGGAGAATATTTTTTTTTTCTCCTTTTAATACATATATCTTGTACAGAACTTACTCTATTGCAAACCACTATTTACTAATGCCAAAATACACAGGAAAAGCTTGAAAACATAGCATCAAAAACAAACATGCATTATGGGTAAAATAATTTACATATATTCAAATTGGACTGTACACTGCAATATGCTTTTTTAACTCTGCCATATAATTCACTGGTGAAACCGCCCACATGGGTCCATTGCTATCTCACACACAATAATAAAAACAGCCCATAAGGATTGAGGGGCCTATTCATTAAACATAAAAATTCAATGGAGATAATTAGCTTTAGAACTCTCATGGAGTTCTAGCTAATTATAGGTGGAATTCATCATTCCACCTCTCCATAAGTATCTATTCCAAAAAGCTGTCATTTTTGCGATGACAGCTTTTCGGGAAATAGATACTCTTCCCTGCCTACACTACCTTTTCGCGTCTGGAAACAGTGCTGCGCATGCGCTGTTACATCTGTAAAACCAGCGCATGCGCAGCACTGCCTACAGATGCGTTAAGTTTGGTACCCCACCCCACCGATCCCCCCCCCCGACTTACCTGTCCACGCAGCAGCCTCCGGCTCCATCCTGCTGGTCTGTCATGTGGTTTCCCAGCAGACCACATGACAGATTAGAAAAATTTTTTTTTTTTTTTCTTTTTCTAAACTTTCTTGTGCTCTGCTGGGGAGCACACATGACAGACCAGCTTCCGGAGCCTGAGGACGGAGCAGAGCGCCGGAGGGACTCGTCGGGGGACCTGCACACGCTGATACAGGTAAGTGGATTCTGCTATTCGCCACCTCACTGATGTATGGGGAGTGTGGAAATTAACGCAGGTGAACTTGTTGTTAAGTCTGTTTATAAATACCAAAATAACATTATTTAACAAAAATGTTCTTAAAAATGTTATTTTAGTGTTGATGAACAGGCCCCTTAATCTTAAACCTGACTATCCACAATCTATAAAGATCATGGTCAAATCCCCATACTGTGGAAAATTTAAATTTATTAGTTCTTACACTGGGGGTAGTTCAACTTACACGCCTGTAGAAATAGGGAGACAATATATATATATATATATATATATATATATATATATACTTTTTTTAATATATATATATATTTATATTTTTTCAGTTATAACACTTACTACATGCAAGCACTGTTTATTAACTTCTATATGTCAACAACACAGGAAAAGAGGGCATCAATAACAAACAAGGTGCATTGTGGGCAAGATAATTTGCATATATGCAAATTATCTTGCGAATAGAGCATTGTGGTTGATGTGGTGCTTACACTCTTTTACTGCAAGGTCGACATATGGGAATTAGTGAGTGGTGATTGGTATGTGGTGGGTATTGTGGGAGAAGAGATATATTAGAAAAAAAAAATAAAAAAAATTAGTCTCTCTAATTTTAAATGTTTCTGATATAAAGGGACATATAAGAAGCCTGATACACATTAACAGTCAATGGAGGACACTGATAAGAGCAGAGGAGACAGAAGGAGACCAGGGATCAATTTACTAATGATAGCTCTCTGCTGCGCAGAGCAAACAGGAGACCAGTGATCATTTGTTAATGATGTTGGCGCCCCTGGCGAGGGCCATCCAGGCCAATAGGAGGATACGCCCCTTCTCTGACACACAAAGTTGCTGTCATTATGTAGTTTTGCTATTTTTGTTACTTTTGTGATGAGTAGAAACACATTATGTGATATGGCTAGCTTTGAGGCTCTGAATTGTGAATTGTACATGGTAAAAAGGGAAAAGTTTAAAAAATAATAATATGTTCTCAAATTTCAATTTCTCCTTTTCCCTAAGTCCCATTTGTCATTTTAATGTAAACTAATAGCGGATAAGCACTGAGCTGCTTGATACAGCAAGTATATTTGATATTCACCATTTAAAATCCGACAGTAGATCCAAAAGGCTGCAAATACAAGGCGATGAAATACCAGTGAAACGGGCCTATTCACTATGTTAATTATCGGGGATAATTAACATTCCTACTCGCCGTGAATTTTGGAGCAATTCATCATTGCTCTGGCGTGGTGACAGCTGATCCGAAAATCAGCTGTCCCGCGAGCGGCTTCACTGCTTCTTTTCGGAGCCTACAGGTCACGCATGCGCACAAGAGCCCTGATGTCCGGCGGAAGGAGCCAGACAGGGACGGAGGGATCCGAAAGGATCCTTTTTCGCAACCCAGGACTCCTTCCCAAAGGAGCAGGTATCGGGAGCATTCGCCATCTGAAGATGGCGAATGTTCCCGCACTCAAGATCCTAAAAATGTTTTCAGAGCTTGATAAATTCTGTCCCCCCCATACTAGTGTATGGGGACAGTGGGCCATTCCGCCAGAGGAAGGTAAGCAGGAGATATCTGTGATATCTCCTGCTTTACCTTCATGATGAATGGCCCGAACACTTAATTTTTACAATTGCAGGTGAAAAAGTGGATTTTCACCTGCTTTTGTAAAAATTAAGGGGTCTATTTACTAAGCAGTGTTAGGAGACAGAGTGAAAAGTGATAAGGTACCAGCCAATCAGCTCCTAACTGTCATTTTTCAAACACAGCCTGTGAGATGGCAGTTGGGAGCTGATTGGCTGGCACCTTATCGCTTTTCACTCTGTCTCCTAACACAGCTTAGTAAATAGACCCCTAAGTGATGATGAATAGGCCTCATAGGGAGAGCCTCAATTTGTAGGAAAACAGTCCCAATTGCCCTGGCATTACCACGTGGGCATATGGTTTGTTGAAATAGTGAATGTGGTATACTTTAGCTTCAGTTGGCATTTGGTTTGGTATACATCTTTAAAGGGTCTATTTATGTAGATACTGTACTAACTTAAAATGTATATCGGCATTTACCATGGCAATGCAGATTTGAATAGGGCTGGAGTTTTCTAATCCGGGGTTCCTTTTGGACTTCCAGGGGAAACCCTGCACCTCAGTCTAGCACTTTGCCAAATGCGCATGTGCAGAATTTGATCAAGCAAATCATGTTTGGCTCCTCAGGTCAACCATTGCCAGATGTAGGTAACACCATTAGTATTTGCCGCACAGCAGGATATGGGGATGCGGTAATGCAAATATACGGGGACCGCAGGAGAAATCCATGGTATCCCTCTTGTTAACTGGGAGGAAGCCATAGAGAAGGGTTTATCACTGCTTCATAAATACACCCCTAAAATCCACGTTCCCATTCAGGATATTTGTCAGTGCTAAAGTTTAATTTGATATTATAACACAATGCCCCAAAACACAAATAATTCAGCCAATTAATACCTATATATTATTCATACGATATCTGTGAACGTCATACAATGCATACAATGGATGATTGTTGTAAGTTATAATATTACTAAGGGGTCTATTTACTAAGCAGTGTTATGAGACAGAGTGAAAAGTGATAAGGTGCCAGCCAATCAGCTCCCAACTGTCATTTTCAAACACAGCCTGTGAGATGACAGTTGGGAGTTGATTGGCTGGTATCTTATCACTTACTTATCACTTTTCACTCTAAACACTGCTTAGTAAATAGACCCCACAATCTAATTTAAACCACATCCTTTTACATAGCAATATACAGTACATTCCAATGCATCCTGTTAAATCCTCTCATGCAGTATGAATTTCATGTGAATTGCAAAAGAAGATTACAATGGAAATAGGGTTGCAATTAGTCCAGAGTAGAATTTAGGACTAACTAGCATAATTGTATGGTATTCATATTTTTATTATAATTGCCAATGAAATTTAAACTGAATGGAAACAGTCTGCAGCCGTATTTGTACCCCAGATATAATATATTTATCCCAGCACTGAGGCACAGCTCTGACTTAATTATGGGAGAAAAGTATATGTTCATTTATCTCTTTTGGAAACTGGCTGTTGTGGTGGCTTCCAGCAAGTATTAAAACTAATTAAGAAATTTCTGCCTCCTCGCTCAGCTTTTCCAGCGCTGACTCAGCAGCGACTGTGCTATAAGAATGGCTCCTGTCTGTGCCGCAGTACTTTTCTCTCCGCGCAGCCTTAGCGCTGATATCTGGAGATATTTTAAGGCAACAATAAGAAAACTTTGCAGAAAAGGCGAGATACATTGACAAAGAACAGACACTTAGGGGTATATTTACTAAGGTGCAGGTTTTAAGAATTGGATTTTGTTGCCCATAGCAACCAATCAGATTCTAGCTATTAACTTCTAGAAGGTGCTAGATAAATGTTAAGTAGAATCTGATTGGTTGCTATGGGCAACAAAACCACTTCTAAAAACCCACACCTTAGTAAATATACCCCTTTATGTAAATGTTTTCTCCTTTCACAAGTAACAGACATAACTTTTTAAGGCTCAATGTACTGTAGATTTTGCTATTATTAGACTAATATCTATTTGTCATCCTGTATTTCAATTACTATTACACTTTGTTTAGTAATAAGACATACCATATATACAAAGTGCAAATTAAGAGAGTTTGTAAAAGTTTACCTAAAAGTCAAAATATGAACTAATTCCTCATACTTTCACTCTGATAAAAAAAATGCAGTTTTGCAGAAGGAATAACCACCAACAATGATTGTTGTTCTATATTTGAAAGTATATATAAAAGTGTATCCAACACCTATACAAAGTGTATGCAAGAATTTGACTGGCTAAATCCATATTCATGAGATTACTGCCTGTCACATTTACCATTCCCAACATTACCATCCACACCCTATACTTAGTAGTGCCACCTTCACATATTATAGCAGCACAGTAAACACCCACATATATAACAGCATAACATATGTGACATAAGCTCTCTCCATTCTCCTCTTATCACTTATGTGCTGCAACCATTACTTCCTTGTCGGTTTAGCCACAAGCCCTTGGGGTGGCTATTAAGGGGCTATGAGGCATATAAAGGGGCATAATGGGACTCAGAGATATAAAGGGAATTTATGGGGCTCTGAGGCATGTTGGGGCTTTGAGCTATATAAAGGGGTATGAAGGGGGTCTGATTGCATAAAAAGGGGGCATAATTGGTCTCTGTGGCATATAAAGGAGAATGATGGGGCTCTAAGGGCATATAACGTGGGGCTCTGAGGTATATAAAGAGTAATGATGGGGCTCCAAGGCATAAAAGGGACATAAAAGGGCCCTGATGTAAATAAAAGCGGCATGAGGGGGCTCTGATTGCATACAAAGGATAAAGATGGTGCTCCAAAGGCATATAAAGGGACATAATGTGGCTCTGAGGTATATAAAGGGGTATGAGGGGTCTCTGATGGCAAATAATAGGGCATGAGTGGGTTCTGATGGCATTTAAAGGGGCATGCTCGGTGCTCTAAAAGTGGAATTATCAGACTATGAGGCATATAAATTGCTGTATTGGGGCTCTGAAGTAAATAAAGGGACATGAGGGGAGTCTTATGGCTTATTAAGGGGCATAAGGGGGCTGTGATGTCATATAATGGGGCATGTATGGGCTCTGAGACATCAGAGGGCACTTTATTAGAGTGGTAAAAAAATGACCTGAAATCTGACAAATAAAATGGTTCCAACCACAATGTGGTTTTGTCCATGACCCCTGTCCGGGAATCTGAAATTTAAAAGATGGTAACCCCAAATGACATGCAGATGGTCAAGAAACAAATGTCTCACGCATTTGGTATTTGCCCTTTATTGTTTTGTATAATAAACCCATCCAGTGCTCTGTATAATAAACCCCTCCAAAAACATTATAATAAAAAGGGAAGTGTGTCCACTGTCAAAATCCACAAGGGGCAAGGAAAAGCTGCTCACATGGTTCCAAAATTAATAAATGACACCATTAAAGTTCACAGGAATTATGTATTGCCACGTGTCAGACAGGTGACAGCATGATCTCAAGAAAGTATCAGTCTTTGACCCATACAACAGAGAGGACTTTCTCAGACTCTCAGGATATTATATCAGGACACACGTCATTGATCTCTAAGGAGAGACGACGGTGCAATGCACACAAGCACCTTATGAAGACAGATGATACTCTGTACATTCTACTTTCTACTTTTTTTTTCCATCCATTTATTGACTTCCAACTTTTTTTTAAATGGTATGCAAACTGCAGCAACATCTCTCCATAGAGAGCAAAATTGCTGCGTCAGAATCAGTGGTGGTTCTGAAGCTGGGGCTGTAAGATGGGGTGGGGGATCTAGCAGCACCAGGAAGGAACGAAAATGCTTGGAGTGTCCTAGGGATGCCCCATGTGATGTTTCAGGGTTCATATCCGGCAACTCTGCAGCAGCTCTCCAGGCACCCTGCAAGCAAAATGCAGATGCCGGAGGGCAGAAATGGTGACCCCAATATAGGCTCCGCGAATAGGCATGTGTTCAACTCTGTATGTGAAAATGTATATATAAGTTTAATGACCATCCTCATACCATGTTAAGTTTTCATTTTTTTTTTAAATCTCTGCTCGGTTCAGCCTCATTTGTGGATTAAGGGCCTGATTCAGAGTCGGACACTCTTTCAGAGCGCTCGCTCTGAATCAGGGCCCGCCTATTGTATTTTTAGAGCGGCCTCCTGGCCGCTCGCATAGCTGTGGGTGACCACCCACACAGGGCCGGCCCGAGCCTAATTTATTTGGTAAGCGGATATAAATTTTGGCGCCCCTTATGAAATATCCCCGATTTTTCGGCGACAGAAAAAGGCTATTTAATTGCACAGCCTTTCCCCGCGCAGCGGGGATTTGTTTACGGTAATTAGTCACGGGGGAAACCCTGCATCTAATTTAATAACCCCCATGGGCTACGCATAAAAAAAAGAACATTAGCCCCCACGTGAAAATAATTATGCTTTTATGCTTTGCACAAAAAAAAACACATAGGCCCCACATGAATATGTATGAAGTCCTTATACAGCAGAGCAGGACCACCCTGGGTGCTAAGTTACAATTATACCCAAAGATACATATTCAGGGATAGGGTGACTGGGTGACAGGGAGACGGTGACAGCACTGGGTGACAGGGAGACGGTGACAGCACTGGGTGACAGGGAGAGAGTGACAGCAGTGGATGATGACATGGAGAGAGTAATAGCACTGGGTGACAGGAAGACGGTGACAGCAGGGAGAGAGAGTGACAGCAGTTGGTAACAGAAAGGGGGTGACATCAGTATTGCCCTTTAAAATGTATTATGCCACACACATGTAATGCCCTTTACAATGTATTATGCCACACACATGTAATGCCCTTTACAATGTATTATGCCACACACATGTAATGCCCTAATACATTATGCCACACATGCAATGCCCTTTATATAGCATTATGCCACATACATGTAATGCCTCCCCCCAGTGTCTGTACTAGAGTGGTGGGCCCAGGTGCAAGAACATGTTCCCCCATCCCGTGTGTATATCCTGATGAAGGGAATGTAACCCTGAAACGTTGAACATAAAACGTTTGTTCACGGAGGTAGAAGTTTCTGGAGTGATGCCTATTTACCAGAATATATATATATGAACTGAAGTATATGCCAGCCTTTAAATAAAGTAAAAATACGCTATGACTTACCACACTGTCTCTCAGGCTGTAGTTCTTGTCTTCCGTCTTTTGTGCAAGGTCTTCTTGATGACATTGCCCCAGCCTCCTTCATCTTCTGCCTCATCACCTTCCTCTGCCCCAGCCTCCTTCATCTGCTTCTACCCCTTCACCTTCCTCTGCTTCCAGCCCGTCACCTCCTACCCCCATCACCTCTGACTCCAGCATCTTTCATCATCCTCTGCTTCCTGACCCCATCACCTTCGGTTGCTGCTATTTCCAAGTTGGAGAAAGGACCTCTGTGACGTAGACACCGCGTGACCGCTGCAGGAGGCTGGACCGCTCGTGCGTTACCATCCACTAGGGCATAGAGGGGGAATATACCGTGCCTGAAGCGTGGCGAGCGTAGCGAGCCCGCGAGGGGCCACTTTTGGTCCCCCGTTACCATCCCCGCCCCTCCCCCTTTCAGGCCGAGTCACGTGGGTGTGACGTCACAGGGCCATCAGCCCTGTATTGTCTAGACCTAACCCATCACCTTCCTCTGCCTCTAGCCTCCTTCATTATTCTCTGCCCGCTTCACCTGCCTCTGTGACCTGTCACCTTCTGCCCCCCAGTCCTCATTACCTTCCTCTGGCCCAGCCTCCATCTTCTTCTGCCCTCTTCACCTTCCTGTACATAGAGGCTCCTGCAGCCCTGTCACCATTTCACAACGCCGGGGCCCACCCGCTCCTATTGCTACTCCCTCCAGCGGCGCGTGACGTCATCACGCGCGCCGCGTCAAAAAACAAACATTATTGAGCATAGGGGATGCCCGCTGGCTGCCGCCGGCGGGTATGTTCAACAAAGTTTGTTTTGGACGCGGCGAGCGCCGTTGGAGGGAGTAGCGTTAGGAGCGGACGGGCCTCTGCGGGCTTCCTCATTGAGTCAGGGTCCGGGAGCAGGGATTCCTGGAGCCGGGACTGCAGTCAAAAGTGGTGCAGCGGCATTGTGATGCCGGCTGCGCCCTTACAGTTTGGCGCCGTACGCAGCTGCGTACTTGGCGTAACGGGAAGGCCGGCCCTGCACCCACAGCTAGTGGAAGCGGCCAGGATTATGGTCGCGATGGTCAAGACCATCCGACCATCGGACTTGCAATGAGACCCTTTTGGTAGGGTCTCATTGCCGCAAGTCCAAGTGGACTTCTTGCTCTTACAGAGCAAGAAGTCCACCCACTGACATCCCTTGTGATGTCAGTGGGGCCGGCCCCAGACGGTAGGCTTCCGTCTGGGCAGCCACTCCCCCGGCACGCTCTCCAAAGGGGGCGTTCGGTCACTCAATATCGACAGCAAGCCCCCTTTGGTACGAGACCAGGAGCGACGGTTTGCCCGTCGCTATCCGGGTCTCGCGCATGCGCACTACGGAGCCGCCTCCGTCGTGCGCATGTGCACTGGGCCAACATCGACCCACTTGCAAGCGCTCGCGAGCGGGTCTGAATCAGGCCCTAAATTCACCAAGACAGGCAACCAATCTTTATTACTTGCCACTTTTGTATGTTTTTGAAGACTTTTTAAATTTTGTTTTTACTTTGGGTAAAGTACACCTTCTCTGCTAACTCGCCCACCTCTGAGCTGGTCCGATAACTTTGCCCATTTTTAGAGTGATCTTCCGCACAGCAAGGAATAACCTTTAATATATGCCCCCTCCATCCCCTTATCTCATGTCAATAAACTCCCTCCACAAAATAGCAAAATGCAATCTTGTTTTTGTACTGCTCTGAAAAACTAGGAGCATGGGTGCTCTTATTCTCCGATTGTGCCATTCTGCACCTGCTCAAGACCTGTACTGCGCATGTGCAGTATGGGAGTACGGGTTTTGCGTGAACGCACGCAGAGCGGCAGCAGACTGTCAGTGATTGACAGTCTGATGCCATTTCTGGGCGGGGAGGGGGCGGCCACGGCCTCCGTTTCCCCAAGCAGAGGCGTGTCACTGCCTTTGGGGTGGAGGGAAGATGCCTGGATCTCCCTCGGCTGATGGAGATTTCCTGGCCTCTTTTGAGCAACTGTGTTTGCTGAAAAGAGGCCAGGAAATCTCTCCATGGGTCACTGAGCCAGCAGAATATGTATGGATGCAGATCGTAACAGTAATGCATACAGGAGGCGTGATGGCGTGAGACTGGGTGAGACTCTAAAATGTGGAGAAAGTATTTCTAACTTTGACCTTAATTGTCATACAGGTTGAGTCTCCCATATCCAAATATTCCGAAATACGGAATATTCCGAATTACGGAATATTTTTAATATGACTGAGAATGTGAAAACTTTACTTTCTGATGGTTCAATGTACACAAACTTGTTTTAAAGCACAAATTCATTAAAATACAGTATACAATAACCTTCAGCCTGTGTGTATAAGGTGTATATGAAACATAAATGAATTTCATGTAAGTACACAAACTTTTTTTGATGCTCAAAATTATAAAAAATATTGTATAAAATGAGCTGCAGGCTGTGTGTATAAGGTGTATATAGAACATAAATGCATTCTGTGTTTAGTTGTGAGTCCTATACCCAAGATATTTCATTATAGTATGCAAATATTCCAAAATACGGAATAATCCGATATCCAAAATACCCCTGGTCCCAAGCATTTTGGATATGGGAGACTCAACCTGTATACGTTTATCCAAGCATATTTTATATGTATTCGTTGATTCTAGTAATTGCTGCTATATTAATGTTATTGTATAATTTTTATATTACATTATAAATAATATTGTTACATAATTTGGTGTTTTGATCCATTCTTTTCCGCCATATCCAATATATTTGGTTAAATTCATATTTTTTGCAAACTAGCGCTGGACTCTTTCTTCGTCATGAAACAGCACAGGCAGGGGAATCACATGGGGGGTATGTTTAATCAACAAGGGGTTTCCAAAATGAACTGTTTAAGTTGTATTTCAGTACATGAAAATTGCATGTGTATAAATTAAATAATTGTAGTGTAGGGTCGATACCAGTATCATCTTTTTCTGGCTTCATTGTCTGCTCTCTTTTCTGGGGTTAAGCCTTTTCTTTGAATAATACAGGAGATACCTAGGGATATATTTACTAAAGATCGATTTTAAATTGATTGAAATCAATCTAAATCGATCAACATCCAACATCCAAGGGCTAAATCGAAGATTTACTAACAGACAATTTTTTTTTTTTAAAAGTGTTAGTAAATGTGTGATTTAGCCCTAGGAACATCGATGTTGATCGATTTTAAATTGATTGAAATCAACCTTTAGTAAATATAGCCCCTAGAGTACAAACAAAATAATGAAGTCAACAATGCTTTAAATAGAGTACAAATAAAATAATGAAGTTAACAATGCTTTAAATGGACCATCTCCAAGGTGTTTATTTCTATATGTTCAAGTTGAATCCTCCTACTGTACGTCATCTTGTTAAAAATGCAAACTAAAATAAAATTCACAATTACTACAGTTTGGTGAAACACATTGTTTTGCCTCAGGAAAAGTATCGCGCTCGTCACCCCGATTCGCCCTATTCAATTGCAAAGGATGCGAAAACGCGTCCCGGCAAAACTGAGATCGGCGAAAAGCGCTGTCAGATTTGGGGAATTCAGCCTGACCTCCCACAAAAGATGCACTGACATGGGGGATCACTATGGATACCCCCGAATAGTCCTGCTGAAGGTATTTGGGGTGCTTTAATGCTGTCAATTGTGCTAATTAGCGTCTTTTCACAAGTGTTGAAGAATAGCATTTAGCTGGTTTCTTTTTGTGAAAATAAGTAGTCCCTGCAAATTTGGGGTACTTGAAAATGGGTGCAAGCATGGTTAAAATTTGCTAAAGTGCGTTCTTAAAAAACGTAAAAAAACGCACCTTCAGCAAGCACCTGCAATCAAAAAAACAGCTTGGGCATACTTGGGGGACCCCTGGAGTCGATTTTGCTAGTTTTTACATTTGTCCCCCAACTTTGTTTTTTTCGCCCCCAAAACGAAAATACTTTTTTGGGGTGATCTAAAGTATTTAACTCTTTTTGATGCAGTTTGCCTTTGGGGGACTATATCAAGACTGCAGAGCTGTTGCCGCAACTTTACACCCCAAATCCCCAATTCTGCACTTTTCCACCTCCTTTCAGAGGCAAATCTTTTCCGCTGGTTACAAGGCGCAGACTTTTCGCACCGGTGGAAAGTCGATGGAATTGAATACGGGGAAAAGTTCTCATCTTTTGGGGGTACACCTGAGAAATTTGATTCCTATCTGTCCTCACTGATTTTGGATATAGTGACCCTGCACATAAAGGGTCCAGGATCCAGTGGCGTCACAGGGAAGGTGCAGGCCGCACCCAGGTGTCACCCGCCGAGGGGTGACACCTAAGTGCTAACTCCTCCTCGGTGCAGCACTCGGCTCCTGACAGTGAGGGAGCTGGCACTGTACACAGAGTGGTCCCAGGGGGCAGTCCGCAACTCCTGGACCCCTGGAGTCACTAAAACAGGGATTTGGGCTACACGCAATGCAATGTAATAGGCGAAAAAGATTCGCCTTTGAATAGGTGGAGAAAAGAAGTGCAACATTTTTGTTTGGGGGTGGAAAGGTGCGGAAACCAAGGGATAACTGCGTCAAAAAGCCTCTAAAAAAAATAGAGGAACACCCAAAAAAATTACTTAGAAAAAGGGGTCGAAAAAGTGAAAAGTGGGGGTGCAAACTTAAAAACTAGCAAAATAGACTTTTGAGGGCTCTGCAAGTATGGGTGCGTTGCTTTTTGGATTGCAGGTGCTTGCTGCAGGTGCGTTTTATAAAACTTTACTTTAGCGACTTTAAACCATGCTAGCACCATTTTCAAGTACCCCAAATTTGACAAGAAAACTTATTTTCACCCCAAAAAACTGCTTAATGCTATTCTTCACCACTAGTACAAAGATGCTAATTAGAAGATGCTGACAAACCTTAAGTACCCCTAATAGCTTTATTAGGGCAAATCGGGGGCATGTACATTGATCCCCAATGTTAGCGCATCTTTTAGGGGGTGTCAGGCTGATTTCCCCAATTCTGACAGCACTTTTTGCCTGTTTTGCATTCGCCGGGTTGCGTTTTTGCCTCTTTTGGAATTGAATACTGCGAATCGCGGGGACGGGCGCAATAAGTTTCTGCAGCTAAAGTACACAATGTAGGCGAAAAGTCCGGCATGTGAAAAAGTATTGCGGGTGCAAAACTAATTGAATGCGACCCCTAGTTGGAGTCTCTGCATCCTCATGGGGCCCCAATAATTCCTACCAACTGTTTTTTTTATTTAACTTCCATTCATATACATTTATAGTTTTTTATGTGAACCTGCAGACACGGTCCTCGCATGGGTGTATTTATAATGGGTGCAGGGTGTGCAGTGCACACTGGCCCCTGGGTCTAGGAAACAGCACCGCACACCCTGCACCCATACTTTTTTTTTTAGTCTTTCCTCTCCGATGTCCCATGGAGTAGCGCTACAGAAAACGCCTGGAAAATGGGCGCAGCGGCCATTTTCCTGGTGTTTTGAGCATGTGCAGTAGGAGATCACCAGGAAAATTGCTGCCACGCCATTTTGCCAGTGATCTGCGCATGCGCAGTAGACTCCGGTCACACATGCAGCAAGTAACAGATGCAGTATCACAGATGCAGCAGGTAACAGACGCAGCATCACAGATGCAGTATCACAGATGCACCAGGTCACAGATGCAGAGTCATTAATGCAGCAGGTCACAGACATAGCGTCACAGATGCAGCTGGTCACACATGAAGAGTAATATACAGATGTGTTCTTAGTTATGCAGCGCGATATGCCTGGCATGAGTGAGCTGCTAAGTCCTGTGCAACTCTGCTAGCATTAGGTGTCTTTTCTTACTAACAAATGCAACTAAGTGACAAAGCGACGCAACTAGGATGCACCAGGAGACTGTGCTGATTAGTTTGATATACGACACCTGTATATCTGTGTGCACCTGAGTCTGTAAACGCAACTCAGTGTGGAAAAAAGCTGCAGCTGCTGCATTGTAGCTCTCCACATGAAGGTTCAGAAAATTAGTTGCACACAAGTGTTGCATAGGAAGTTAATCAGCACAGTCTCCTGGTGCATTCTACTGGCATCGCATTACGACTTGGGTGCATTTTTCGTAAAAAAAAATTAAAAAAAGATGCCTGATAGCAGTGTCTCATTGGACCAGGCACAACGAGAGGGGCTGTTTTGCACGACTGCAGCAGAGACGAGTGAGGACACATCTGTATGCAGCAGGTCACACACAAAGCAAGTCACACATGCAGAGTCATACATGCAGAGTCACACACAAAGCAAGTCACACATGCAGAGTCACACATACAGAGTCACTGCATAACGGTGGATTTCGTTCTGATCGAAATGAATAGTACACACACGTGACCATTTGAGTGAGTACAAATGAACACACTTTATTTACAAGTAACAAGCAATTAACATATTAAGTATACAGTATACTCAACTTTTGTCTAGGTATTCAGATGACACCGGTAATTCAACATCTTCAACATAAGATGTAGTTCATCTTCTTCTGGGGAGCCCTCGTTTCACAACACCCAGGTAGTTCAATATACATTGCAGGCACCATGTACTGCAGTCTCAGGTCCATGCACGAGCCAAAGAGCCTTTGTCTATGTCTTGATTTATATACCCTAATATTGGGTGTTGGTGTTCCGGAAATTAAGCCCATATTAGTTACAAACTAGGTATCAAGCACTGATTGGTACAACATAGCATGAACCGTACTTCTCTCTTGCACATGCTCTGTAAGCACTAAGATATACTTAGACAAAGAAATACAGTAATGACGTGTCCTAATGTCTGGAGATAAACTCTTCCAAAGCCCCTTTGTATAGAGTAACCCATAATGCTTAGCGTCTCTACACAGCTTACAATGGTCACCCCACTGGAATGTGGCTCACTGTCTACTGATAACACATACAGTATAAGCTATGAATGGCTCATTATACATCTCTGATACTGACAGGTACAAGCTAGTGTGGTAATCCCCAAGAGCCCGCAATAGCTCTAGTAACTTTACAGGTTTCTAACAGTGGTAATTCTCTTCAGAGAGGCAAGTTCCCCTACTACATAGATCTTAAGCTGGCCACACACTAGACCAACTTACATCCAACCAGCCAACTAGTTGATTGGTTGGAATGAAAATCTGGTAATGTATGAAAGCAAATGACAATCAGCAATTTGCTCCCAAATGCTGGAAAATGGACAAAAACTGTTGTTTGAACAAATTGTTTAGATCAAACATTTAACAAACTTGTCTGACGTCCATTTTCATCTGTTTTCTGGCATTTAGGAGCAAATTGCTGATCATCAGTTACTCCCATACGTTACCAGATTTTCATTCCAACCAATCAACTAGTTGGATGGTTGGATGAAAGTTGGTCTAGTGTGTGGCCAGCTTTAGTCTCTAGATTTAAGTCAGTCACAGGTATTAAATATAAATTTAGAATTCAACACAAATAAATTATCTTTACTATTTCATTACAATGCATGTCCACCAATTTATCCAATACCTTATAACATAACACTATTTTTCAATATGCCATTATACTATACAGCACAACTTCTATCACTTGCCAGTGGAACTAAATAACTTTGATAATGTTTTTATACTGCAGTATAAACTATTTCAGTACAATAAATGTCTCTAGGGTTCAAACCCAAATGATGAGCTGGAAGGTGCATACATTAGTCCCAGAGCCTGCAGGAGGTTGTATAGTGCTGTAGATAATGCTCCGGATTGTTTACATGTACTGTATATGCTGTCACTGTGATTGCCAGTGGCAAAAGGCAACCCTTTGTACTTTGCATATTTATCACTATATATATGCTGCATATATATCTCTATTGTAGTCACTTTATTTAATGTCAGTTTCCAGGTAGGTATTATCTTCCGGAGCCCAGTGTGATCCTCCCATGTGGCTGTTACATGTATTTTATATTGTATCTCTTCAGTGTGCTTCATATATTGCTATGTGCCAGTGCAGGTAGTCCATTCATATGCTCTATATGCTGAATACAGGGGCTGCAGCACTATAACCAGCTTCCTGGGTACCTTTTACATCAGTCTCAGACCAGTCTGCCCTCTTCCCACCTCTGGGGTCTGTCTCAGGCATCTTATAGACTGCCTCGGGGCTCTCCACTTGCTGAGAGCTGCAGAGCATCCATCTTCCTCTCTGACCATCACCTCAGAGTCTCCTGAGTAACTGCTGTTCACTTCCAGCTATCACATGTCTGACCACCTGACACTGGTCACGTGACCTGCTGCAGTTTCCAGAGATTGCTGGAAACTGTGGTGTGCCTGTGTAATGGCGTCTACATGTGCTGTAGCGCGCTGCACTATGTAAGACATAATAACTCACATAGTGGGGTACTACACTAGGTCCCCTCAATTTATGTCTTGTTTGACCTCAAAAGGTGAATCTGACCACTCTCTGCTTAGACTGCAACTACAATCTCTTTTCAAACCTCAATGGGGCCTAGCAAGGGTTGTGTGTTACAACTTATATGCCTATGTAGAAATTAATTATTTAACCCACTGTTTACAGTCACACATGCAGAGTCACATATGCAGAGTCGCACACGCAGCTTGGAGGTGTGACGGATCAACAGGATCGATTCTAAAATCACAATGTTGGTGGCAATTTACTCTCCATTTGGAGCGCCTTGTTCTATTGTTTATTCCTTATATTATCGTTGTAGGTATTGATAACACCTATATTGAACGAGTAGCTGCTCCTTTACTGCGCAAAAGGGGTAATTAATTTTTGGTTTTTGAATCTGACATAGAAGTTATCTATAATTACTTATTGTGGCAGAATGTTGGGTTATAGAGAGAAGAGAAAAGACATTCTGGAAAGTCTCTTCATTGTGACAGATAGTGATATACATCCGGTTACAATGGAGACTAATTTAAAAGAAGTTGCATCTAGGTTAGAAAGGGTATTGTCGAAAGAAAGTCGACTATGGTGGGAAATCGCCACTTTAGAAAAGTACATTGCAGACCAATTAATACCAAAAGGTCTAATGATTAAAAAAGAACCATCTAACAAATTTGAATCAGAAGATTTCCAGGTAGAATGGCAACAAATTGTAGACAATTGTTCATTCTCACTCATTAACCTCATAGTAAAAGAACGTAGAAGGAGTCTTAAAGAAATAGAGGAAGAAATTAACCAACTGACCAATGAAATAGAACCATTAAGGAAGAGAGAAGATTGGATGAGTTTAGAAAAGGATTTGGAATATAGAATTAAACTAAAGGAAAAAGAAATCATTACAAAAAAACAGAAAAAGTATATGAGGGATAGATCAAATTTAGAAAAACATGAAGAGAACGTTTCCTTTTATCACGAGCGAGGCTGCAGCTGTTCGGACTTGGAAAGTAGTCCGATCAGAATAGATATCAATAAAGACGAACAAAAAAGTCAAAGACGAAGAAGGTCTCCACACAAATCATCAAATTTATATAAAAATCGAGATCGAAGGGAAAATTGGAGATTTCAAAGGAAAAGACAGGAGGATCCTGTATATAATAGGAGATGGTCTAATAGAACTCCTGATAGATATAGAACAGGTTATAATATCAGGAAGGAAGACAAAATGCAGAATAGAAATAAATTAGAAAGATCAAGAAATTTTTATGTGAAAGATGAATGGATAAGGGAAAGTCCTAATTCCGGTACACCATTCCCTCACACAAATAGATTCGATATCCTGCAAAGAGAGCATTTTTTAGGAGCAGGTCGAAGGAGAAGTTACAGGAGGTAACTCATCATAAGAGAAAACAACGAGGAAAGAGAGGGAAAGGTAAAAATAAAAAAGGTATTCTAAAAATGATGTTAGTTTAGACCATCCCACTGTTCCTTACACATCACAACAAGATAATAGGATATTCAATTTGAGCTCACACAACTTAACAAAAGAAGAAACATCGATACTTAATAAAGGATTAAAATATGCACCGAATAGTAAAATAAACAAATTCAACACATATGTGGATGTTCAAAAATATACTAGGAACCTTATATTGAAAAGATACTTTGCAATACAAAGAGAAGGTAGCTCAGATAATAGGAGCACCTTCAAACCAAAATCGACCTTTTATCCGGTACATGCGAAAGGTTGTTTTATAGACACATTTAATAAAGTAGTGTGTATGGATTTAGAAAAAATTACACCCACATGGGGCATGAAATCTAATCTATCTAAGAAGGAAAGAGAAGCGATTAAATCTTTGGAGGAAAATGAAAATATAATTATTAAACCCGCGGATAAGGGAGGAGGGATTGTGGTAATGGATAGGGGCAATTATGAGAAAGAAGCCCTCAGACAATTGAATGATAGGAATACCTATCAATTATTGAGAGGAGATCCCAGTGTTAGAATAGATAGAGAACTAAATCAAATAACTCAAAAATATCAAGAGTTAAACATTATAAATGAGAAGGAAACAAAATTTATTATAAACAGCAATCCCTCTATCCCAGTGTTTTATATACTGCCGAAAATTCATAAGGACTCGAATAACCCACCGGGACGTCCGATTGTGGCAGGCACAGATTCAATAACAGCTAACTTATCCGAATATGTGGATTATTATCTACAACCTGAGGTGATAAAAATCAAATCCTATCTAAAGGACACTATTAATGTCATCAATAATCTCCAAACGGTAAAATGGGAGGAAGGAGATTTCTTAGTGACTGCCGATGTTGGATCCCTCTATTCCATAATAGAACATGAAATTGGATTGGAGGCAGTGAAATATCACCTAGAGAAAGGTGGAATGGAAGGACCCAGAATTGATTTTTTGCATGACGCAATTAATTTTATACTAAAAAATAACTTTTTCTGGTTCAAAGATAGATTTTACCAGCAAGTGAAAGGGACAGCAATGGGCACCAAATTTGCCCCGGCATATGCCAATATGTTCATGAGCCTGTGGGAAGAGACACACATTTGGAGTAACAATATCTATCTTAAATATATAAAAAAATGGATGCGATATATAGATGACATTTTATTCATTTGGCACGGTAGTGAGTCGGAGTTACACCAGTTTTGTGAAATCCTTAATAATAACACATACAACATAGTGTTAACATATGAAATCAGTCAAAAGGAGGTTCACTTTTTAGATTTATGCATATATATTCATGAAAATCAAATAGAAACAAAAAACTATATCAAACCAACGGATAATAACAACTATATACCGGTTTCTAGCAATCACCATCCAGTATGGCTGAAAAGTGTTCCTAATAGTCAGATTCAAAGAATAAGGCGGAATTGTTCAGACTTAGAGATTTTTGACAAACAAGCCAAGGATATGAGGACTAATTTTTTAAATAAAGGATATGAAAAGAAAGGTATATATAACAAAATTAAGGAAATGAAAAATATAGATAGAAGTAATCTGCTAATATACAAAGACAAAAAGAAAGCAGATATGAGACAAAGAATTCCCTTCGTAACTAAATTTAATGGACAATATAAAGAACTTGAAAAGATTTTTAAGAAATATTGGCACATCCTTACTAAGGATCCCATCCTTAAGGAAATTATTCCTGACAAACCGAGTTTCATCTACAGACGTGCAGATAATTTGAAAAACCGTTTGGTGAAAAGTGCCATTCCAGAAAAAAGGATGAACCGTATAAAAACCATAGGCTTTCAGAGGTGTGGAGACTGCCCTATGTGCAAAGTACATAAAAATACTCCAAGGAAAGTAGAAGAGTTCATCTCTTATTCAAATGGACTAAAATTCAAAATTAACGATTTTATGACCTGCAACAGTAAAAACTGCATATATTTGATCGAATGTAGTTGTAACCTACAATACATAGGGAAAACATCGCGTACCCTTAGAGAAAGGTGGGCAGAACATGCTAGAAATATAAAAAATGGATATGATAAACATCATCTGTCTAAACATTTTAAAGAAGTACATGCATGTTCTACTGATTCTATAAAGCAGGTGATTGGTATTAAAAAAATAGTAGGAAGTTGGCGTAAAAAGAATACCAGTATAGTTTTAGCCCAAAGTGAAATGAAATTCATACATGATGTGAAAACTTTGGTACCGCACGGATTGAATGCAGAATTTGAGATAAAATGGTTTTTGTAAAAATATTTAGAAGGTCATCTTTTAATCAGAAGATATGTATATATGTTTTATTTGTATGTAATATTGCATCATATTTCAAGTATATTTTTATATCCATTAGAGTGGAAGTATTTTTCCATCAATACAACACGGAATATTTTACTTTCGGTTTCCTTTTAAAACAAAAACAGGAAGCTCTCTCAACTTATTAGTAATAAGGCACATTAGGTGAATAAAGGTTCTTGGGAAGTGACGAATGTTGAACACCGCCTCCTTATGTAGGATGGGTCGTCTCCCCGCTCTAGGCTACACTTGATGACGTTAACAAGCAGTCACGTCTGGATGAGAGACGCACTAAATCTATTTCCGGGTATTTGACACGCATATACCCAGACATTAGAGACTAAAAACTACCTACTCTAGTGTCTAATTAGGGGAACAGATGTGATAGGCTATTTTCTATATATGCCGAAACCGGAAGTGAAACATTCGGAGGCTGTAAAGTTTTTAGCGTGTAGTGCAGTAACTTTAAAGAACGTATTTTGCATATGCCCAAAGCAATAAGAATGGTACAATTCATAGATGAAGGATTGGATGTATTTATATGTTAAAATAAGAGATTAACCACAAGCCACGCCCAATAATGAGGCGGGACTATAGATAGGATAAATACTAGTTTGGAAGGACCATTTACCATTACCTTGACAAAGACCTAGTCGAAACGCGTTGGTGTGGTACTATACAGCCATATATCCTTGGATCAGCAAGTTATATACTTCACCATTGGGGTAAGAATACCCGGGTTTTATTTTCTTTTTTTTTGGTCTACTCCTTTGTTTTTATTCATATTTATGTGCCCAGTGGTGTGATTTATAGTATATGTATGCGGTCCATGCATATGGATATGGCTTTTTCAGAAATATGTTGGATTTTATGAATAAATAGATTTTTTACATTTCTATGGATGGAAAAGCGTTTGTTTTTTAAAGATACCGTTATACGAGGATTCACAGCGACATATGTGTAAGCATTTGTGTAAGCACATTTGATCCATTCAATTGTCACGTGGTGTGGTAAGAATAAGGACATCTATCGATTGACACACTAAGGAATAAAAGAAACCATTACATATATGGTGTATTTTTGATGAATGTAAGCTTTATGTAAGCATTTCATCACATACCCCCACTTATGGGTGATCCGCTATCAATAGTTTGACACAAACCCCATCGTCTAGTGGATTGGATCTTTTTTGGAATTTTAAAAGACCATTCATTTATATACATACTACACTATCAGTTCCTTTTTTTGTCTCCCTTTTTTTCTCCCTTTTATATATACGGAGAGAATTTTTGACCATCATCTAATTAAGAAGACACGCAGAATTAAGGAAAGAAATATAAACATTTGAGAAGAATAAGTACATCTATTTACTCTCCATTTGGAGCGCCTTGTTCTATTGTTTATTCCTTATATTATCGTTGTAGATATTGATAACACCTATATTGAACGAGTAGCTGCTCCTTTACTGCGCAAAAGGGGTAATTAATTTTTGGTTTTTGAATCTCACATATGCAGAGTCGCACACGCAGCTTGGAGGTGTGACGGATCAACAGGATCGATTCTAAAATCACAATGTTGGTGGCAATCTACTTACCCGTTCCCTGGTGTCTGTTCCTCCACTGTGCATGCGTGACCTTTTTGTTTGTTTTTTTCTAACTACACATGCAGATCCTAACTCCCCTACTGTGCATGCATGAAAATAATATCTATCACGGTGCAGATTGATTTTATTTTATTGATTTTTGCCTGTGCTGAAAACATATATGCTGAAAATATCAATACAGGACCTGCGATTGGTTATCCCTAATTGATAGTGATACTGCAGCCCTATCTCCCATGATGCCTGCAGGCAGGAGCTGGAGGACTGTACAATATGCCGTCTAGCCCTGGTCTGAACACACCCTCTGCTTACTGATCAGGAGGCAGTCCACCAGCACTGCAGTAGTAATAATTATTGTTTAAGGGGGGCCCCATGAGAGAGGGAGGCCTGGGGAATGAGCCCCTGGTGCCTCCCTCCTTGAACCGGCTCTGAAACCAGCCTCTCTGTGTGGTGTATATTCCTACTTAGCTAATCAGCATTTTAGTTTGTAGGGGTTCCCTACAGGGAAATAGCCTTTTTATAAGTATGAATTCTTTGCACTAAATTTTTTATGTTCAATGGATCACGTGAGTACAGGGCCTGATTTAAGGTGCCTACACACATAGCGATGTGCTCACAATCCGACATCGTACACGTTTTCCCCCTGAACTCTCCCCAGGAGCTCCCCGGCAGTCGTGGGCACGATTTGGTCTGAAAAGCTGCCAATTTGGCAAACAATCTATCGTGCCTCCTAAACTATTCCAGTGCATCGTTACTTAAATCTGCCCTACAGCACGGCAGATCTGAAGATGCGATGTGCGACCAGCGTGGACGCGCATCGCATCGTGATCATGAGTGGAGACTCATGATTTACTCACGATTTGGGCATAATTTACACGATCTGTCGTTCCAATGCGTCGGAACCGGCCAGATCGTGTAAAATATCGCTATGTGTGTAGGCACCTTAAGGGCTCCGGACTCTCTAGTCTAGTAATAATGCTGGCAACACAGGGCATGATTCACTACCGATCGCAACTGCAATTACGCATGCAATTGGCCGATTGTTGCGTTCTGCGCACACATATGCAGCACAGTGCGCGAAGACTCCACTGCGATCTAGATTGCGATTGCAGTGACTACACAGACCCATCCCAGAGTGATTGACAGAAAGTACCGTTTAGGGGGGGAGACGGGGGGGGTTGTAGATGAAACGCAGGCGTGCCAGTACGTTTGAATGCCGTTGCAGGGGCTTACATAAATTAGCCATTGCAATGCCATACGCAGCCTGGGCTTTCACTGCGTGCAATGAGGATAGCAATTCCTGAGTCAGACCTTGTGCAAGTGTGCGTGAGGCTGATATGGTACCAATGGTTTTGCAGTCTTGCTAAGTATTACGGATGTGTGTAAGGTAAAGTGGGCGTCCTTATTTTAGGCTGCGTATGGTATTGTGATTGCAATCATTAGTATATTTCCACAGTGGGACTGCGTGAGTAATGGCTATTGCGATCGCAGTAGAGATCCTTACTGAATCAAGCCCACAGAGCATAGTGTGAATACGTGCGATGCCCTAGGCTGCATCCTAATCAGCTTAATAGTTGATCAGGTACAGTACTGTGAGAACACAATATTCTGTATGAAAAATATATATTGCTCTACAGATTTATTATTTTAATATTTTTCCCATAGTGCACTGCTCCTACTGCTCACTGTTCTTCTCAGCCAGTGGCATAACCAGGGCAGGGTGAGCGGGGTGTGTGCCCTGGGCGTCGTGGGACCGGCGGCACGGGGGGGGGCGCCGCTGGCCACGGTGCCGGCCCGCCCTAGATAGCCAGTGTAGCGCCGACCACAGTAAGTGCGGTCAGCGCTACACATTTACACAGGACCAGCGCTAGGCTTCCAGCGCCGGTCCTGTGCTGCACAGCTGAGCCCGTTCCCTCCCCCTGAGCGCTTGCCCAATAGCGCCAGGAGGAGGGTGGCAGGCGGGCTCAGACTGTGCATAACACACACATTGCCGCCAGCACTGGCGGTGATGTGTGTGTTAATCAGCAGCCAGTGAGAGTCAGACAGACTCTCATTGGCTGCTGCTGCTGCACACACATCACTGCCGAGCGGCAGCGATGTGTGTGTGAATCAGCAGCCAATGAGAGTCGGATAGACTCTCTTTGACTGCTGCGCGCCCACTGCAAGAGCCGGGCTTCCGTCCGGCTCCTGCAGTGGTAATGGGAGAAACGTCATGATGTCATGACGTCTCTCCCATAATGCAGAGCGGCCCGGCCCGGGAGGATGAACGTGCGGACGCGGCGGGAGCAGGAGCGTGGATACAGGTAAGTATTATTCTTTTGTTTAATTTTAGTGTGTATTTCGGGGGAGGGGGCGCGCTCTATTACAAAGAAGGGGACTACTACTGGGGGCACTACTGGGGGGGATACTACTGTGGGCACTGCTTCAGGTGGGGGGGACCAGTACTGGGGACTACTACTGGGTGGGGGATACTACTGGGGGCACTGCTTTGGGGGGGAGACCACTACTGGGGACAACTACTGGCGGGGGGATACTACTGGGGCATTGCCTCGGGGGGGGACCACTACTGGGGAGATACTACGGGGGGGATACTACTGAGGGCACTGCTTCAGGTGGGGACCACTACTGGGGGGGATACTACTGGGGCACTGCCTCAGGGGGGGACCACTACTGGGGGATACTATGAGGGGGGATACTACTAAGGGCACTGCTTCAGGGGAGTACCACTACTGGGGGGGATACTACTGTGGGCACTGCTTCAGGTGGGGGGGACCAGTACTGGGGACTACTACTGGGTGGGGGATACTACTGGGGGTCACTGCTTCGGGGGGGGACCACTACTGGGGACAACTACTGGAGGGGGGATACTACTGGGGCACTGCCTCAGGGGGGGACCACTACTGGGGGGATACTACTGGGTGGGATACTACTGAGGGCACTGCTTCAGGGGGGGACCACTACTGGGGGGGATACTACTGTGGGCACTGCATCGTGGGGGACCACTACTGGGGACTACCACTGGGGGGGATACTACTGTGGGCACTGCATCATGGGGGACCACTACTGGGGACTACCACTGGGGGGGATACTACTGTGGGCACTGCATTGTGGGGGACCACTACTGGGGGCACTGCATCAAGGGGGACTCCTACTGGGGGAACTATATAAAGGGCACTGTATAGGAGGGACTACTACTGGGGGCACTATATAAGGGGCTCACTACTGGGGGCACTGCACAGGCGGGCCCACTACAGGGGGCACTGAAAAGGGAGAACCACTACACGGGGCACTGCATAAGGGGGACAACTACTGGGGACTACCACTGGGGGGGATACTACTGTGGGCACTGCATCATGGGGGACCACTACTGGGGACTACCACTGGGGGGGGATACTACTGTGGGCACTGCATTGTGGGGGACCACTACTGGGGGCACTGCATCAAGGGGGACTCCTACTGGGGGAACTATATAAAGGGCACTGTATAGGAGGGACTACTACTGGGGGCACTATATAAGGGGCTCACTACTGGGGGCACTGCACAGGCGGGCCCACTACAGGGGGCACTGAAAAGGGAGAACCACTACACGGGGCACTGCATAAGGGGGACAACTACTGGGGGCACTGTATAAGGGGCACTGTATATGGGGGATCACTACTGGGGGATCACTACTGGGGGCAATGTATAAGGGGAACTAATGGGGGGCTGCATAAGGGGTACCACTACAGGGGGCACTGTGTAAGGGGCACTGCATATGGGGGACCACTACTGGGGGCCTGTATAAGGGGAACTAATTGGGGCCTGCATAAGGGGGACCACTACTAGGGGCACTGCATGGGGGGGACTGTATAAGGGGCACTTCATTAAGGTGCAAATGGAAAGAAATGTTCCCAGTGACAAGAAAGGGGTGTGTGTCATGTTGACACGCCCCATTTTTCAGTGGCCACGCCCATTTTTCGCCGCACACGCCTGAGGCGCGCGCACACCGGGGAACGACGACTCCATTTTCAAATTTGCCCTGGGCTCCAAATACCCTAGTTACGCCACTGTTCTCAGCTGCTTACATGGCTTGTTGTGAGCATTGTGTGTCAGTAGAATATTTTTTTCGAGTGTATTGCCTGAAAATCTCCCTACTTCTGCTCAGTTTTCCAGTGAAGCCGAATAAACTATTAAGCAGTATTCTCCAGTGAACTTAATAGCCACTATATAAAAATGTACTGTAGCATGGGTGGCATCAAGGGTGTTTCTAGAGAGGAGGGGGCCCGTGTGCAGTCCTCGAGACGGGACCCCTCCTCTCCACCCCGGCGGCCGGCTGCGCACTGAGCTGTGCGCGGCCAGCGCAGGAGTTATAGACTCTGGGCACTAGAGTGTGCCCAGAGTCTATAATTAATGCACTGGTCACCGGGAAAATGGCCACAGCGGCCATTTTCCCTGTACAGCGCATGCGTAAATGACGGGAAAATGGCCGCCGCGGCCATTTTCCAGTCGTTTTACAGCGCCGGACCCCCGCGCCGACGTGGGACTCTGGAGAGGTAAGTAATATTATGGGTGCAGGGTGTGCGGTGCGGGGCCCCTCTGGACCCAGGGGCCCGTGTTCCCCGCACACCCTGCACCCATTATAGATACGCCCCTGGGTGGCATAATGCCTCACAGCCCTGAGGTAATGAGTTCAATCCCTGGCGCATAGTGGACATAGTGCTGTAACTGCTAAAGCGTTTTTTCTACTTTATGCTACTGCTAGTCTCAGCCTCTTCCCTGCTGTACATCCGTGTGCCTTAATGTGATAGGCCTGAGCTTCTTCAGATGCTGTAACAGCGCTTGGATGTCACTATCGGTCGCATCAAAACGTGCACCATGCCCACGCTAGTTGCAGATTCTCCGTCTGACTATGGTCTCCAGTGTGAGCGATTAAGCTTCTGTGTACGCAAACACCTCAGTGACACGCCCGCAACACTCCCATAACATGCCTATAAGATGGACCATCTCCATGTCCACATAGCCACCTCCCAGTCACTGCTCAGGGACGCCCACCACTTTTCCAATACTTATCTGCACCTCTATGTGCACCCACACTGTGACGCATACACCACAAGGGTTTGTAGGTTTTTTTGTGCATGCACAGTATCAGAGAATCACTGAACTTTGGCAAGTTTGCATGGGTTTCCTCAGGGTACTCCAAAAACATGCTGGTAGGTAAATTAACTTCTGACAAAAAAATATTAACCCTGGTGTATATGTGTGTCCATGTTATATGGAATATAGATTGTAAGCTCCGCCGGCGCAGAGACTGATGTGATTGGCTGAATATTCTCAATAAAGCGCTGTGAAATATGAATGTGCACCATATAAATAACTGATAAAAGATAAAATATCACGTCACACAACAACAATGTGAAATAGGTCTTGTACTGTATATAAATTTAAAATAGACATTAAAGCAGAGGTTCCCAAACGCAGTCCTCAAGGCTCCCCAACAGTTCAGGTTTTAGAGATATCCATGGTTAAGCACAGGTGGTTATATCAAATTGACTTTTGGTACTAATTAATCACCTGTGCTCAACCATGGATATCTCTAAAACCTGAACTGTTGGGGAGCCTTGAGGACCGTGATTGGGAACCTCTGCCTTAAAGTATTTTTCTTGAAATAAAATGTGGTCTGGATATACAATTCGCGTGCCCCAGGATTTACTTACCTGTACAAGTTTATTACTTGTTAGGTATGGTATAAAAAGAGTCCAGACTGGCTCCATGTTTACCAGTCATTATTGGTCCAGGCCCTAAGCAGTTGCTTCCATTATGTACCCGACAGGTCCTATTTAAAGCATTAATCCAATCTTTAAAAGAAAAAAAACTATCTGAAAGTAAGATTCCTCTACAGTTAAACATATTGAAAATGCATTATTTGAATCTTGAAGTTCTACGATGTGAAGCTACAAGCAACATTAAATTAAATAGTACTTGATGATGCTTTGGAGACAATTCCTCAGTACAAGAGGCAGTTGGAAAATGAATACCAGATCCCAAGGTAAAGGAGGAAACAATCTTTTAATAAACTTCTGTTCCCCTTACTGCTGCAAAAAGTCTATAGCAAATCAATAACAGCAAGCAAACCGCTTGGCAAGAGCGAAATAGACAGACATTAGCTTTACTTTACAGAAGTGCTACTACAACTTTCCCACTATTAGCTGTGATCAATTGCCTTGTGGCTCTTATTAAACAGTGTAATTCAGTGTGCAATTAAAATGTATTCTTTATAAGGATAAAGCAGATTTCCCAACCATTAATTAAACATCCTTGAATATGTTGGTAACAAGATGGATGTCCTCTTTCATCCACTCCTGATTCAGCAAAGCAGAACCCTTGTACGATAAATGTGCAGCTAGTTCAGAAAAGTGACCTTAGGGTAAATTTACTAAGCAGCGTTTTTAAAGCCGTTGCATCTTCGGCGGTTTTGGCTGCTGTATTTAAAGTGGCAATGATATTAAATACAAAATCTGCCTGGTTTTGTGCTTAATATTACGTCCAGTGGCCGAAACGGCGCCTTTGAAAAACGCCACTTATTAAATTTATCCCCTAGTGTTTATAGAAGTGTATGTAAAGACAATTATTGAGATCAGACGTAGGCATTATTTCCTGTACATCTTAAGTCCCATCTTAAACAACAAAAACCCAGATCTGCATATACAGTAGGTGTAACTTATGGCACAGTGCACTATCGAAACAGGAGTCAGTTGTCTCCCAGTTTGATGCCAGGCTTTGTGAAAAGCCCTAATGAAGGAGTCAGGGATTATAAAATGTATATATATAAAGTTGAAGAGTGATAAAAAATGATGTTCTTCTGACATAACAGACATCTACAATCTCCAAACACTTATGTTATTTCCCATACTTGATCATCACATATGACTTAATGATGATAACACAAATTCTCCTGAAAATCACCCAATAACACCATCACAACATTGTCTACAATTATAAATGTATGACACAATATAGAAGAAAGGAAAAAGGCACACAGGGATGCACTGGCCATATGCAAAGAAAAAACATCCAGTAGAGGAAGAAATGTGAGGATACATCTCAAAAAGTACAATAGTAAAGACGAAAAGAAAAAAAAAAAAGATAAGAAAGAGAGGGAGGAGGAGGAGAAAAAGAGTGGAGGGAGCACTGATGAGAGAAAGAGAGAGAGAGGGGGGAGAGGAAGGGGGAGAGAGAGAGGGAAACCCAGTCATCACCAGGGACAACACTTAATAAATAAATATTCTTATAATAGTCAGAAGGAGGAGCTGGAAAAAGTCAAGAGCATCATGCAGACCCACAAGGAAAAGTCCTGGTGATGTTTTTGGCCAATATGTACAGTAAAACAAACAGGTAGTGTACAAACAATTGTAACACTTGGACAAGGAAGTAGCTAGAAATATTGGGAGGGGATCCCAATGTTTCTCACATGCTAGATGTAGTGTGGTGCAGTGGGCAAGTCTGGATTAGCATCATATCAATATTACCTATCTCATATCCTCGATTAATACCACATATCCATGTCCCCCTTGGACAGACTACATAAATACCTACAATCCCCTATATAACAAAATCCTCATCAATCTACATTGTCATCAGTACCCCTATCAATTTGTTCCCTTCCATCACTTACCTTACCATGCTGAACGCCCACCTCTTGGTGTGTGTAATGTTTCTATGCAACAGTAATGATGTTGGAATGAGGCTCCAAGAAAGCCAAGTCAGAATAAATAGGACACCAGTGGGCGGAATCTTGATATCCAAACATGAATTCTAAGCGTAAGGTAAAAGAGGCGAGCTACTGCATCAGTTGACTGAAAATATCAAACTTTGGCACATGGGGCTGCCATTAGAAAATTGTGGGGCCCAATAAAATGGCCTCCCCACCCCCATTACTACATGCAGACCATGCCAGTTCGGTGAACGCAGAGGTGCATACAGTTTTTATGTCTATTAATGTATTTTATCCCACAGAGATTATTTGTATATTATTACCGAATCATTATTTGTGTAAGTTGAGAATGGTGTGTTCTAAAATACAGTATAAAATTAAATATCTCTGTACAGCAAATCTTTGACATCTGAACTACGTGTACTGTGCTGAGGTATAACATATAAAGCATTGCTTTTATTATATATTATACTAGCTGAAGCACTCGTTACCTGCATTTAAATCTTCAAGTTATTAAGTTTTATTATGTGATGTCATCCAAATCCATTCAGTGGAAGGCCCAGAACAGGTGAGGTCTGGCGCTACCATTAGGCAGCTACCTAGAGCGTCGGCTACCAGAGGGCGCCGCATAGTCCCCTCAGAAAAAAAAAGAAAAAAAAGTCTCTTTCATCCTTCTTTTATATGGCATTACCTGCTGGACTGAGTGTGAGGCCCTTCTGCTCCCAGCGTTGCATGTGTGCTGGCCAGAGACCTGTGTAGGGTGACTGTGTGTCTGGACGGAGTAAGCAGGGTAATGTGATAACGTAGTCTTCCGGTCGGGGTTATGTTACATGTGTGCAGGGGAGGAGTACTGTACACTGATCACCCCGGTCGGTGTACTGTTGTGCAGTGTGTGTGTGACTGGGCGTTGGGAGAGGAGGAGGACACAGCGTGGAACATGCAGTTTTGCATCTTGGGTGGATCACTGAGGGCTGTAGTTGGAACAGAGGTCTGAGGTGTCATTTGTCACCGTTTGGTGAGTGGCTGCTGCTATCCCGGGGACATGTGAGATGTGTGCAACAGCAGGGGTAAGGGCCTGCGCAGGCTATACTGATGCCTGGCTGTGTGTGTATATATATATATATATATATATATATATATATATAGAGGCAAGTGTTAGGCCGCACTCAAAACTTATGTAGGAGTGCACGGATCACAGGATTTGTAGCAATAAGCCCTATATAGGGCAAAAATCCAGCACACCTCTTGTAAAGAATAAAATGAAAAAATATTTAATGTTTAAAAATCACCATCAGGGTATATTAGCAAGCCATAAATAAAGTAAAATATAAGTTAATACTCAGCACATCTTTAGAAATGTATTGCCTCCATAGGGCCCGGGGAGACACGCTCTGAACCCGGATGGCTCCAACAGCTGTTTTGGGTTACCGTCCTCAGGGAACCACAAAGCACTATTGAGCCCATGGCCAGTTAAATACCCGCCACCTTGATTGTGAGACAGCTCACATGTGGAGCGTCATCACCAGCGCCACACCGCCGCCCGAACACCCGCCGTCTCCATGCCACATGCTGTCAGCCAGCTCCATCCATCACACCGGAAGTGACGTCAGACGGAACCAATCTGCACTAGCCAGGCAGCGGGGAAGGCATCGGGGTTCTTAGGTCGCCGAAAGTGACGCTCGCGGACCTCACAGAGCCATACAAAATGTAAACAAAGCACAAACACGTGATTTTGGACACAAATAAATGTCCAATAATGTATCACAATTATCAAGACAAACATCTGTTAACACCAGTGGACCAAGAAAATGACATCTACAATACAAATACATGAAAATACACAAAAACAAACACAAGACTTTTGGCATATAGCAAACAATGTTGGCATACTGGATAATAGAACCATATAAATGTGGGAGGACCTGCTTAAGACTAATGTAATATAATGAGTAAAGGATGGGCTGAACCAATATTCTATACTCATCAGCACAAATCAGGTACTGATTATTGACCTAGATAGGGAGCAAATGTAAATTCTTTGTTTAGTCCATGGGGAACCACGGTTCCAAGCTTGTAGATCCATCTGCATTCTTGTCTCAAAAGCAAATTATCTCTGTTGCCACCCCTGCGTAACGGGGGCACATGGTCAATGGGCATAACTAAAAAGTCCTTTAGTGAATGACCCTCTTTAACAAAGTGTCTCGCCACCGGTGGAGTGGCTGATTCCAATTTCACATAGGCTTTTCTAATCGAGGATCTATGCATTGCTGTTCTTTCTTTCAACATGTGGATTGTTTTGCCCACATAGATTTTTTGACAAGGGCATATAATTGCATAGGTGACATATTTTGTGTCACAGCTCATACGATGTTTAAGAGGATATATTGTTCCTTTCGTGGGATGGACAAATGTATTTCCAGTTTTCATATTGCTACAATTCACACAGCCGGTACATCTGAAGGAACCTTTCTGCAGTCTTAGCCAATTGTTGGCTATATCTCCCGTAGAGGCAACATCGGAACATGAAACTCTCTCTTTCAAGTTATTACTTCTTTTATAGCAGAACATTGGTTTACTTTTACAAATGTCCTTCAAGACTGGATCCGTTTGGATAATGTGCCAGTGGCGCAATATGGCTTTTTTGATTATCCCTGAGGTAATCAAAAATGTGCTGGAAAAAATTAATCTCATCTTTGTCCTCTTCCCTAAGGGACGTTTTAACAGATCCTCTCTCTTTAATAGTTTGCATCTTTCAATAGCTTTTTTGACTTCTCTCGATGTGTATCCTCTTTCAATAAATTTGTTGCCCATATTTTCCAGGGCATCCAGCAGGTCACGTTCATCGGAAGTTATACGTACTACTCTGAGTAGTTGAGAGTATGGTAAACCCTTCTTGAGCTGTGCTGGGTGAAAACTGGAAGCCTCCAATAGCATATTCTTATCCGTAGGCTTACTAAAGATTTTTGTAGAGATTTGTCCATTTGAAACCATAACACTAACATCTAGGTAATCAATTTGTTCAGTACTAAAGGTGTAGGTGAATCTAATAGATCCGGGTATCTGGTTCAAGCCCTCCATGAACTCCCTGAGAGCATTCTCACCCCCAGTCCACAGCATAAAGAGATCATCAATAAATCTCACGCAAAATAAAATAAAACGTGAAAAAAGTGGGTTGGCCAAAATATGTAATTTTCAAAACAATACATGAACAAATTGGCGTATGCCGGGGCCATATTAGACCCCATTGCCGTTCCTTTCAACTGTAAATAAAAAGCATTATTAATCAAAAAATAATTTTTATGTAAAATAACTTCCATCAGTAACAGCAGAAACTCAATAGAAGGACCCATATACTGTGGACTGGAGGTCAGAACCTCCCTGACTGCCTGCATTCCCTCAGCATAGCATGACTTATGTTTGTATATAGACTGGTGACGTCTAACGTCACCAATAAGCAATCTTGTGGTAACTGGCCAATGGAGGACACCTTACATAGAAAATCGGAGGTATCCTTCAGGAAATAAGGTGTGCTCTGTACAATAGGCTGTAGATAGTAGTCTACATACTGCGACAAACTCTGACAAAGTGATCCACGGGAACTAATTATAGGTCTACCAGGAGGTTGTATCAGCAACTTGTGCACTTTGGGCAGGATGTATAGTAGCGGTATTCTGGGAAAGTCTTGTTTCAAAAAACGAACAGTATGATCATCTATCCAGCCATTAATATGGCCCATTTGGATTATTGAATCTATTTCTCTTTTGAACTTATCTGTAGGATCAAATGTAAGACGTTTATAGCAATCAATGTCTGCCAATTGACGCATGACCTCTTTGACATAATCCTCATAGTTCATAACCACAATTCCCCCACCCTTATCGGTGGGGCGGATGACAATTGAGGAATTCTCACGTAATTGTTTAATAGCTAAGTTCTCAGATTTAGAGAGGTTGGAATGATAAATCTTAGCTTTTTGTACAGCGGGTAAAGTATCAGACTTAACAAGTCTCATAAAAGTCTCTATAGAGGCATTGGGTGAGGGGGGATCAAAGGAACTAGTGACTTTAAAGGGACTTTTAGTAAACTCCTGATCTCCCTTTCTAGCAAAATAATCTTTAATTCTTAATGTCAGACATCACGTGTCTGATCATGTACTTTCTGAACAGGAGATATCTGTGCTTTCTAGAGGCCTATCTTTTGTCCAGACCTTTAGACAATGTAGTTTTGACTATGAAAAGGAATTATACTATTTCCATAGGACATTAAGAATTAAAGATTATTTTGCTAGAAAGGGAGATCAGGAGTTTACTAAAAGTCCCTTTAAAGTCACTAGTTCCTTCGATCCCCCCTCACCCAACGCCTCTATAGAGACTTTTATGAGACTTGTTAAGTCTGATACTTTACCCGCTGTACTAAGATTTATCATTCCAACCTCTCTAAATCTGAGAACTTAGCTATTAAACAATTACGTGAGAATTCCTCAATTGTCATCCGCCCCGCCGATAAGGGTGGGGGAATTGTGGTTATGAACTATGAGGATTATGTCAAAGAGGTCATGCACCAATTGGCAGACATTGATTGCTATAAACATCTTACATTTGATCCTACAGATAAGTTCAAAAGAGAAATAGATTCAATAATCCAAATGGGCCATATTAATGGCTGGATAGATGATCATACTGTTCGTTTTTTGAAACAAGACTTTCCCAGAATACCGCTACTATACATCCTGCCCAAAGAGCACAAGTCACTGATACAACCTCCTGGTAGACCTATAATTAGTTCCCGTGGATCACTTTGTCAGAGATTGTCGCAGTATGTAGACTACTATCTACAGCCTATTGTACAGAGCACACCTTATTTCCTGAAGGATACCTCCGATTTTCTATGTAAGGTGTCCTCCATTGGCCAGTTACCACAAGATTGTTTATTGGTGACGTTAGACGTCACCAGTCTATATACAAACATAAGTCATGCTGAGGGAATGCAGGCTGTCAGGGAGGTTCTGACCTCCAGTCCACAGTATATGGGTCCTTCTATTGAGTTTCTGCTGTTACTGATGGAAGTTATTTTACATAAAAATTATTTTTTGTTTAATAATGCTTTTTATTTACAGTTGAAAGGAACGGCAATGGGGTCTAATATGGCCCCGGCGTACGCCAATTTGTTCATGTATTGTTTTGAAAAATTACATATTTTGGCCAACCCACTTTTTTCACGTTTTATTTTATTTTGCGTGAGATTTATTGATGATCTCTTTATGCTGTGGACTGGGGGTGAGAATGCTCTCAGGGAGTTCATGGAGGGCTTGAACCAGATACCCGGATCTATTAGATTCACCTACGCCTTTAGTACTGAACAAATTGATTACCTAGATGTTAGTGTTATGGTTTCAAATGGACAAATCTCTACAAAAATCTTTAGGAAGCCTACGGATAAGAATATGCTATTGGAGGCTTCCAGTTTTCACCCAGCACCGCTCAAGAAGGGTTTACCATACTCTCAACTACTCAGAGTAGTACGTATAACTTCCGATGAACGTGACCTGCCGGATGCCCTGGAAAATATGGGCAACAAATTTATTGAAAGAGGATACTCATCGAGAGAAGTCAAAAAAGCTATTGAAAGATGCAAACTATTAAAGAGAGAGGATCTGTTAAAACGTCCCTTAGGGAAGAGGACAAAGACATGAGATTAATTTTTTCCAGCACATTTTCGATCACCTCAGGGATAATCAAAAAAGCCATATTGCGCCACTGGCACATTATCCAAATGGATCCAGTCTTGAAGGACATTTGTAAAAGTAAACCAATGTTCTGCTATAAAAGAAGTAATAACTTGAAAGAGAGAGTTTCATGTTCCGATGTTGCCTCTACGGGAGATATAGCCAACAATTGGCTAAGACTGCAGAAAGATTCCTTCAGATGTACCGGCTGTGTGAATTGTAGCAATATGAAAACTGGTAATACATTTGTCCATCCCACGAAAGGAACAATATATCCTCTTAAACATCGTATGAGCTGTGACACAAAATATGTCACCTATGCAATTATATGCCCTTGTCAAAAAATCTATGTGGGCAAAACAATCCGCATGTTGAAAGAAAGAACAGCAATGCATAGATCCTCGATTAGAAAAGCCTATGTGAAATTGGAATCAGCCACTCCACCGGTGGCGAGACACTTTGTTAAAGAGGGTCATTCATTAAAGCAGGGCCGAAACTAGGATATCTGTCACCCAGTGCAAGGCAGCAATTTTGCGCCCCCTCCCTTCCCGTACCTGGATTTTGTCCTTGCTCCTCGATAAGGCAGTGCACTAGTCAGACATCCCTGGTATAGTGACTTACATTATTCCACACATCATAATGCCCATTACACATTATGCCACACACTGCAATGCCTATTACCAAAGTGCCACTTACATATTTGCCCGACACCATTTTATGCCCCACAGTAATGCTCCTAATTACTTTAAAATTACCTGCTCGTTGCCAGGGGGTTTATGCTCGTTGCCAGGGGTTACATGCTCGTTGCCATGGGGTTTCATGCTTGTTGCCATGGGGTTTCATGCCTGTTGCCAGGGGTTACATGCTTGTTGCCAGGGGGTTTCATGCTTATTGTCAGGGTATTTATGCTTGTTACCAGGGGTATCAAATCTATGTGGGCAAAACAATCCGCATGTTGAAAGAAAGAACAGCAATGCATAGATCCTCGATTAGAAAAGCCTATGTGAAATTGGAATCAGCCACTCCGCCGGTGGCGAGACACTTTGTTAAAGAGGGTCATTCACTAAATGACTTTTTAGTTATGCCCATTGACCATGTGCCCCCGTTACGCAGGGGTGGCAACAGAGATAATTTGCTTTTGAGACAAGAATGCAGATGGATCTACAAGCTTGGAACCGTGGTTCCCCATGGACTAAACGAAGAATTTACATTTGCTCCCTATCTAGGTCAATAATCAGTACCTGATTTGTGCTGATGAGTATAGAATATTGGTTCAGCCCATCCTTTACTCATTATATTACATTAGTCTTAAGCAAGTCCTCCCACATTTATATGGTTCTATTATCCAGTATGCCAGCATTGTTTGCTATATGCCAAAAGTCTTGTGTTTGTTTTTGTGTATTTTCATGTATTTGTATTGTAGATGTAATTTTCTTGGTCCACTGGTGTTAACAGATGTTTGTCTTGATAATTGTGATACATTATTTATTTGTGTCCAAAATCACGTGTTTGTGCTTTGTTTACATTTTGTATGGCTCTGTGAGGTCCGCGAGCGTCACTTCCGGCGACCTAGGAACCCCGATGCCTTCCCCGCTGCCTGGCTAGTGCAGATTGGTTCCGTCTGATGTCACTTCCAGTGTGACGGACGGAGCTGGCTGACAGCATGTGGCATGGAGACGGCGGGTGTTCGGGCGGCGGTGTGACGCTGGTGATGACGCTCCACATGTGAGCTGTATCACAATCAAGGTGGCGGGTATTTAACTGGCCATGGGCTCAATAGTGTTTTGTGGTTCCCTGAGGACTGTAACTCGAAACAGCTGTTGGAGCCATCCGGGTTCAGAGCGTGTCTCCCCGGGCCCTATGGAGGCAATACATTTCTAAAGATGTGCTGAGTATTACCTTATATTTTAGTGCTTTATGGCTTGCTAATATACCCTGATGGTGATTTTTAAACATTAAATATTTTTTCATGTTATTCTTTACAAGAGGTGTGCTGGATTTTTGCCCTATTGAGGGCTTATTGCTATATATATATATATATATATAAGACAAAAAGAGGGGCACTCAGCAGGCTTGTAAAAATGTTAATCCAGTTTTAATTCACATAATATACCTCACGCAACGTTTCGGTCACAGTGTGTGACCTTCTTCAGGCGAAGCATCAGAAGTTAACAGCATCTACAGCAATGGATACAGGAGAGATTGCTGTAGATGCTGTTCATTGATAACTTCTGTTGCTTCTCCTGAAGAAGGTCAACTGAAACGTTGAGTGAGGTATATTATGTGAATTAAAACTGGATTAACAGTTTTACAAGCCTGGTGAGCGCCCCTCTTTTTGTCTTGCATAATTGGTGGAGTACCGTTCAGGACTCCATCGCTGTGGTGGACACTCCAGCATTACCTGTATAGACTGTGTTTGATGTGAGCACTGCCTTTTCTTTATTTATATATATATATATATATACATAAAATGTGTGTAATGTATATGAAGGTGTATGTACCGGTATGTAGTTAATAGACCGGTGGATGCAATGCCGCCGGTTTAAATCCCAACACGACCTGCCCGACAAGGAACTTAAGATAGGCGTCGAAATGCCAACGCCTTACTTAATCCCGACGCCGGAAGACCGACCCCCACCTTCCCGATAGTCCTCTGCCAGGTAAGTATAACACTTAGCCCGAGGATGGGGGAGTTAGATTTAGGGACCCCCACGGGGACTTAGGGTTAGGCATCCCCCCGGGGAAGGTTAGGGTTAGGCTAGGGGAAGGGGGGCTAGGGTTAGGCACCCGCTGGGAAGGTTAGGTTTAGGGTGTGAGGAGGGGGGTTAGGTTTGGGCACCCCTGGGGGGAGGTTAAGGTTAGGCACTAGGAGGGGAGGTTAGGGTTAGGCACCACTAAGGAAGGGTTATGGTTAGGGGGGAGAAAGGAGAGGGTTAGGGTACTTGCCAATGCCCAACGGTATCTCTGTCGCACTGTCACTGTCGGGATTTGAACCGGCGGCTGTTTAGCCGCTGGTATTTCAAACCTATTCCATATGTACCATGTGCTATGTATGATAGTGGCAGGGCTGACGAAAAAACAGGTTTGGCATGTAGGTCTGGGTCTGGATGTGTGCTGTTTATCACTGCACCTGAGAGCTGTCTGCTGGTGGTAGTATGACCACTGGTATCAGGCAGTGCTTATTGCATGCCAATGTGTGGCCACTGGCAGGCTGCAGCTGCTCAGCATGATAGCTGAGAGCAGAGATGCTGAGAGCAGGGCCTGCTACTAGGCAATGAAGAGGCCATTTATGTTCCACAACAGTTCCGTGACTGACTGTGGGACAGACATGGAGATCGCGACCCGCGGAGCTCATCCTCTGTCCTGGTTTGAGATAAGAAGCAGCTGCGGGCGAAGAAAGAAACCTGTAGATACGGTAAGTGTCACACTGATTTTTAAGTATAAGCAGCTAGTGCAGCACATGTTTGTGTATGTTTGCAAATTAAGGGCCCTCATCACATGGGGGAAGTGGTTGCCTGTGGCAATGGAGGGATCCCAGCAGGTATCAGAGATGCCTGATGCGGTCTCACCTTTATACATCTAGAGGAAACCTAATATTGCGATTAACGCCTGAAAATGGGTGGGGGGGAGGGGGGCAGGGGTAAACAGGGGCAATAGAGTGAAGCTTTGCCTATGGTGTCTAGAAACCTAGCACCGGCCCTGGGTCCGACCAAGACCCCAACCACTCCAGTAAGCATCCCAGACCAATTGCCACCCCTCTATGATCTTTTCATCCAAATCCATTAAATGGAAGGCCCAGAACAAGCTCCCCGGGTCAAAGTTCTGCCCAGCATACACCAACGGGAGGTCCGACCTGGACCTCAACCGTTTAGTATGTCTTCTGGGATCCAATGTTACCATTCTGTGAAGTTTTTGCCCAAATCCATCCAGTGGAAGGCTCAGAACAGGCTCCCGGAGCAAAGTACTGCCTAGTGTACTCCAACAGGAGGTACGACTGGGACCGTAACTCCCTTAGAACCTGGCCAGGATCCAACTAGATCACCTCGCGCAGGGGTGTATTAAGAGAGGAGGGGGCCCATGTGCATACCCCGTCCTGGGCCCACTCCTTTCTCCCCGGCGGCTGGCAGCTGACTGACCGTAGCAGTAGACTCTGGGCACTAGTCTGTGCCCAGAGTCTACTGCGCATGCGCAGGTCTCTGGAAAAATGGCGCGGCAGCCATTTTCCTGGTGATTTCCCCACTGCACATGTGCAAAACTCCTGGAGTTTACCAGGAATTTTGTGCAGGACTGCTACAGCCGACACGGGACTTCGGAGAGGTAAGTATTAGAAAATATGGATGCAGGGTGTGAGATATGAACCCCCCTGGATCGCACACCCTGCACCCATTATATATACGTATATACAGTACAACAGTGCATTTAATAATTTAACAAGAAATGTGTACACTATAAGTTTAATGAATTATACATAAATTTTCACTTGTCCACACTTACCCTCTTTCAGCCAAATTCAATTTTTATGTCCTGTTTATATCCAATACTACATCATTAATATTTTTTTTGTTATTACCATTTTGTTATCTTTGTAACTTTAATAATTCTCTAATTGTGATCTATGAGTTGTTGATTTCAAGTTCCTGATTGGTCGATTTCAGTATTTAAACAATTCATTGGTGACACAGAATATACCCTGTACATGCATCTAAGTCGAGACACAGCCATTTTGAGACGCCGCAGATATATGACTGCCCACAACTCCGAAAGCCACACTGAGCCACACAAAATCCAGACCCATCATTTCCGCAAAGTGGACACATACCAGTGGCCTCGGTGAGACCAGTGACGTACCATCTGCTGGGGCCAGGGTGCCATTACAGACAGCCAGTTGACCATCAAATTAAATGCATGCCAGACTGTGCAGGGTCTGCATACTGCTTTTGAACCACTGGATTTTTTGTGGAAGTATCCATTATCAGTTGAGTGGTGAGAGTATATAAAGCACAAATGTATGTCTATACAACTACCTATTATCTGCACTCATGACCTATTATGGAGGTTTGACAAACAGTTTCTTCACACATGAAGTTTTATTATATCAAGGTCAACCTTTCAAATTCCATCATTGTGTGATCATTTTGCTCCAACAATCATTAGCATCATTATATACACAGAAGCGGTTGGTATCCAGGCATATTACCATGTCGACATTCTCGGAATGTTGACATGTTCACAATATCGGCATCTGTAAAAAATTCTACTTTGACATGTCGACTGTCAAGTTTCACAATGTCAACGTGATGACCACATCAACATTAAGACCGTCAACATACAGTAATGACCATTTCGACATTCAGGTGTCGTTATCAATGTCGACACTTCATATCACAGCCATGCTACCCATTACACCATCAATGCTGCTCATGCATTTTTCATTTTAATTTTACACCATGTTCACAAATAAACCTTGTTGCGTTACACCGTAATTATGCGTGCAACAAATATTAGTTTGTTAATATGATCACATAACACTGTTGATATATGAAACTTTAAGCCACGTTTGAGAGAATGAAACTATTAGAGGCATAAAGTTTTCACATTTTGATTATTTTCTGCTGGAAAATTGGATGACAGAAATAATAGATGACTTCTTTGTTTAACTTTTAAAACTTTGTTATCTGAGATCTAGCAGTTTGCATGTCCCTTCCTAATACTTGCTTCCAATGAGGTTAGAAGATATTGCTCCGCTGAACTGTCTGCCGTAATTCAGTTTCTCGGAAACGAAAATGGTCAACACATTTAAGCGCTCGGTCTTCCTGCATCACAGAGCTTAAAGCAATCTAACTGCACAAAACTTTGGCAAACTTTATTTATATTGATGATTTACAGAGCTATTTGTACCCTGTCCAACATGACTATTGGATTCATTATTATTTAATGATGGTTACAATCTTTGCTATCCCACATTTAAGAAGTTAAATAGACTTTGTTAAGTATTATATAAAGTGTAAGAACATTTTTCCCCCAATGGACAATGGAAACATCCTGCCGCAAAGCGATATATTTGACATTTCGATTGCCTAGAGCAGGGGTGGGGAACCTTTTTTCTGCCGAGGACCATTTTGATATATATAACAGTATTTGTGGACCCATAGCAGGCCACTCTCCCTCCATGTGACGTGTCACGGGGCGGGGCCACAATCGCCGGTGATTACAGCAATGCCCGGAGCATCCTCAAGATACTCCGGGGAGCTATAAGGGCAGCGGTGTGACCGTCTGAAGCATCCTAAGGACGCTCCTGGCGACACTGCTGCATAGATTCTGGCTGCAGGACGTAATTCTAGGCACCCTGCTAGCCAGATGAGCCTAGCAGAGAAAAGCTCAGAGGGCCCCCGGGCCTGAGGTTCCCCATCCTTGGCCTAGAGGACTAGGCAGCAACAGGACACACATTCTAGGATGATGTGAGTCAGCTCCTCTGCTATGCTGATGGCATCTTCCACTGTTTTTTATTTTCATTATTTGGTGTGACTGGGGGTTCCCAACCCCTGTAAGTGGAGCAACTTAGTTAGCCTGATACATCAATGATTTTATCCTCTCTTCATTTATGCAGACTCCTATTAAGCAACCAAAACACAGTGCCTTGTATTAAAGAGGCATAGAGGTCAGGTATCATGGGAAATCAAAGAGGGGGTTCATTCTTGATCCTAAAGTATACTGGGTCAAATTATAAAAAAAATAAAAATTATAAAAAAAGAATAATCTAAGTTCGTCCAATGGTATCATTTCTTATACTACTAACATAATGGGCCACATACTGATAGGGAAAGCATAGTTATACCTATAACATATCACCACATGGGGACCAACTGTATTTACCAATAATCTGAATTTTGCTTCATTAAATATAATTTCTTATCGACACATATCACATCAATAAAAATTATAAAAATATTGACTTTACCAAATGTTTGTTGCTTGGACACAGGCTCATCCTGGTGAAGAGTTAGAAATGAAATGATAGCTTACACTATCACTTTACTTCCCGGCATCGATCTGGCGAACTTAGGGCCTGATTCAGACCCACTCACGAGCGGCTGTCCGCTCGCAAGTGGGTCGATGTTATGGACTGAGCATGCGCACGACGGAGGGAGCTCCATCGTGCGCATGCGCCAGACGCGACGAGCGAAGGAAAGTCCTTCGCTCGTTGTGTCTGATCAAAGGGGGCGTGCTGTCGATGTTGATTGACAGCACGCCCCCTTTGGTGGGCGTGCCGTGGGCGAGCCTCCCTGACGGGGGCGTTCCCACGGGAACGCCTCCCGTCAGAAGCCGGCCCACTGACATCACTAGTGATGTCAGTGGGAGTGATTTTGGCTCTGATAGAGCCAAAATCACTCCGGAGCTTGCGGTTGAAAACCTCAACCGCAGGCTCCGGCTCGCAATTTCGATGGTCGCGATGGTCTCGACCATCACGGCCATCAAAATGCACGCTCGTATAGCCTGTGGGTGGTGACCCCCAGCTATACGAGCGTCCAGAAGGACGCTCCGTTTTCATGGAGGCCGGCCCTCATTCAGAGCGTGCGCTCTGCTCAGAGCGTACGGCTCTGAATGAGGGCCATAATGCGCACGTGTGGCCATCGGGCTGGGCATGCGACAGAACAGACTGAAGAAGAGAGGGATCCAAAGGGCCACACCCCGAAAAAAAAAATTGCAGCACATTACCCCAATGGCTACCATCAGAAGATAGCATTAACTACTGGTGCCAAGATCCAGAAAGCTTGGCCTCGGAAGCTAATGCCATTTGCTGTGCCAGCTACTGTGGTACCTCGTATATATACGTTCTGGGCATACTTAGGGGGAGATTTAATAAAGCTTGGAGGGAAATAAAATTGGAGATAAATAGCACCAACCAATCAGCTCCTAACTGTCACTTTACAGGTTGTGTTTGAAAAATGACAGTTAGGCGCTGATTGGTTGGTGCTATTTATCTCCACTTTTATCTCCCTCCAAGCTTTATTAAATCTACCCCTTAATACAGTATATGTGGTTATTACCCAAAAACAGCTCTTTTGGCGGATTTTTTTCATAAAATGATTTTGCCAAATATGCCCCTAAGTAAGTTAGGTCTGAAAAGTGTGGACATTTTACATGCGGGTATTAAAAATGAATGGGGTGATATCTGGAGTTGAATTAATTCACTGTACGATTTATATTTCTTTCTGGTTACATTATCGTATCTGTTAGCAGGACCAGATTGACATTTGTGGGAGCCACTACCAATAAAATTGTCAGTATGATATGCTGGCGATGCTATTGATAAGTATAATATGTAAATACTCCCAGCACCACAAATGTGTTAAACACCCTCTAGTCAGGCTTGCCTACCCTCCCGATTAGGCCGCTCCCCCCCCCCGGAAAGGCAGGCAAGCCTCCGGGAAACCTGTGACCCTCCCGACCTCCCCCCAGTAAAAACTAGAAACCCCCACAGCGGGGGGGGGGGCGGTGACGCGATTCACGATGAATCGCGTCATCATGGCCCCGCCCCCTGGTTCACAATGCTGAAAATAACGGCATTGTGAAGAGGGGGCGGGGCCACGATGACGCAATCATGTGGCCCCGCCCCCAGCTCCACCCCAATGTGATGTCAATGGCCCCCCCCCCGTTGTTAGCCGACAATCAGCTCCCTCCCGGAAGGCTGGAGCTGATTGTCGGCAAGTATGCCTCTAGTACCCCCAGTTCCCATTATGTCACGCAAAATCCCCAATTCACATTATGCCACGGTGCTCCCCATGATGGTGATGTTGCTGTGTGTGTGGGTGCTGCCGAGTAAAAGACCCCCGGGTGGCTGCCCGGCCTCCCTGTTGATAATCCGCCACTTTCTTTTATGTAGTATTCATATTCTTCTCTCTGTCATTTATTAAAACAGGTACAAGGCTATCTCTACAAGCAGTTTTTCCATGAGTCACTGTATATCTCCAGAGATATTCACCTGACAAATACATGCACTGCTTATGGCTTTCAAACTGTTCCGCAGCACAGCCGGACTGAAGATCTGCCAATTCTGGCAAATGCTAGATGGGATGATAGCCTGATTAGCCATCCCGGCTGTCTGGAGGCCCGGCCAAGTAGCTCTGCCTTCTAACACTCTGATCAGCCGGCATGCTTAGTGAGACCACATCCCATGACTGGCAGGGTACGCCCCAGTGATGTATGGCCATGCCCCTTTCCCCATCCATAGGCCGATTTTTAGCCCCTGTCCATCCCGGTTCCATAGTATCACACCAGTTTAGCACTTTTAAATCCCCGAGGCAAATTCTGTTCTACAATCTGCCCATGGCACTATCAGTTTTTATTTTGGAAGTACACTGTTGGTAACATGTTGAAGTGTTATTCACAGGGTCAGTACTTGTCCACATGCTTCCCAAATGTGCCTGCGGTGCTGCTGCATCCCTAAAACATGAACACAGTTTTTATATGTAATCATAGTTTTTTAGACCTGTCATTCATTGTGTTGTGCACACGGATAATTCCTGGGAAACATGATCTGCATGGGTAGCTGTAGCTGTGCGTTTAAGGCTGTATTTTTCATGTGTCCCCTTCCATCTGTCCCTCACTCTTCACATACATCTCTATCTGTCCCCATTTCTTGTTCTATCTCAGTTTTTTGGAGGACAATATGGATATAGGACCTGATTCAGACCCGCTCACTAAGGCTCGCTCTGAGCGATTTTCGCCCATGTATAATTCGCAGTGCGCATGCGCAAGCTATTCGTTGCGATCTGCTTTAGGTAGCTCATAACTCACTATCAGGTCGCTGCTTTGAGTGACAGATAGTGCCGTTTGTGGGTGGCAACAGGGGAAGGTGCATGTGAACGGGGGAGTGGTGTTGCGATCGCAGGCGTGTCTGCCCGCCAAAACGGCTTTTAAAGGGCGTGCATAATTAGCAAAGTAGCGTCACTGTACACGTCACCTGCATGTATTTCAGCCCGCACTGATCGCAGTGCTTGCGGCGGGGAAAGGCAACCCCAAGGGCTGCGAGCAGCTCCGATGGCTCACGATGGTCCCGATTATCATACATTTCCTGGAGATGACACGTGTTGTGAGTGGCAAGGGGGCGTCCTCAGACACTTGAAAGCGCACTTTGCCATAGCTCGCTAAGACACAGTGGGCGTCCTTACGCAACGCAGTGCGAGCACTTAATTTAAATATCTGGCCCCTTTTTGCCTGCGAGCGATCGCATCTTGCGAGCGGGTCTGAATGAGCTACATAGACTTTTAGCATACAGAAATCCTGGGAGATCACAGGCCAAGCATTTGAATCTAAAAATGAGCGCCACACTGTTTTGATTTTTTTACAGCGGATAAGATAAGTATTGAATACATCAACATTTTTCTCAGTAAATATATATGTAATTGGGCTATTCTAATGAACTTTTCAACAAATGTCAACAACCCATGCAATCCACATGTGCAAAGAAGTCAAACCATAGATGCTCATAAATTACGTAAGTTATGTGTAATATTGTGAAATGACACAGGGAAAAAGTATTGAACACATGAAGAAATGGAGGTGCAAAAAGGCATGGAAAGCCAAGACACCTGCTGAAATATATCAGTAATTAGAAAGCAATCCTGCCCCTTGTCAGTGCAAATTAATATAAGCTGGTTCAGTCCCAAAGGTGTCTCATTACCAAGGTGTCACACAAGAAACATCTCATGATGGGTAAAAGCAAAGAACTCTCTCAAGGCCTCAATGCCCGAGTTCTCCCTTGCTACAGTATTTGTCCTGGCCCTAGAAACATTGGCTATAGCCTTGATTTGTTGGGTACGGGATTCCGGCGCTCAGGATCCCAGTGGTTAGAATCCTGATGCTGGCATCCCGACTGGGTTAGAATACCGACACCTGCCGGTAAGTACCCTCACCATACCCCTACCCCTAACCCTCCTTCCCCACAGCCTAAACCTAACCTTCCCCCCGCAGCCTAAATCTAACCCTCCCCCTGCAACCTAACCCTCTCCCTAGTGCCTAACCATAACCCTCCCTCTAACCCCAACACTTACCGTCGAGATGTCAGCGGTCAGGATGCTGCCGTCAGGATTGTGACTGGTGTCGGGATTCCGACATCAGCATTCTAAGCGCCGGCATCCTGGCGGACGGGATCTTACCTACATCCCTTTCGGATTGGTTCCAGAGAGTGCAAGTTAGCACTCTTTGCAGACGACATGCTGCTTTTGGTCTCCCACCCTGACATGTCAATACCAGTCATTCTTAACATTATTAATTTATTCAGCACATTTGCTCGTTATAAAATACATTTTGACAAATCTGAAGTGTTACCATTGGGAAAGTTGATGCACAGAACATCGCCCACGTCAGTATTAACCAACGTTAAAATAGTCTCTGATGGAATTAAATATCTACACATTTATCCTACCAAATCCCTCCAAGACTCATATACAGCTAATTATACCACTGTCTTGACCTCTATTGAAAAAACTATTTTGAATTGGTCCAACTTGCAATTTCCTTGCTCGGTCAGAATACAATAATTAAATCTGTAGTTTTTCCTAAATTGACATATGTTCCGCAAATGCTCCCACTTATATAATACCGATATATATGCAGATGCACTGTTATTTTTAAGTTTCCTATGGCAGGGAAAGAAATCTTGAATACACCAATGTAAATTAAAATTATTGCAAAGTAAATCTCAAAGAGGCATTAGTTTTCTGTATTTAGCTGCCTTGGTACTTTTGTATTTTGAGAGATGAACATCCTTCCCTGACATAGAACAAGGTGTATAAAAATGTTACACTTAGGCTGGGTACACCTAAAGATTTTCTGTCCAACCATCCAAATAGTTGATTGGTTGGAATGAAAATCTGTTAACGTATGGGATTAAATTATGATCAGCAATTTGCTCCTAAATGCCAGAAAACAGATGAAAATGGTCGGTCAGACAAGTTAGTTAAATGTTTGATCTAAACAATTTGTTCAAATAACAGTTTTTGTAAATTTTTGGGCGTTTTGGAGCAAATTGATGATTGTCATTTGCTTTCATACCTTATGAGATTTTCATTCCAACCAATCAACTAGTTGGATGGTTGGACAGAAAATCTTTAGGTGTGTACCCAGCTTAAGTGGCAACTATACATTAAATACTAAGGGGGAGATGTCTAAGCTCTGGAAAGTGATAAATTGGAAAGTGATAAACTACCAGCCACTGAGCTCCTGTCATGCTACAGGCAGTATTTGAAAAATGATAGTTAGGCGCTGATTGGTTGGTAGTTTATTACTATTAGTCCAACGCCTGCTTTGTGTGGTGTTATCAAAGCCCTGATAACATCCATGGCTGCTGTTAGTACATAAAAGCCGTGATTCAGCCCCTCAGCCGTCTATGGACTGAAATACCGTGATGGAAGTCTTGCTGTATTTCCCACTGCGGAAGAACAGAGAATTTTTTTTTAAACAAACTTTAACTATACATCGGTGAACACATGACCGCAGCAGCTAAGGGAGGCTGAACAATGCGGTAAGGCTTAGTACATCCTGGCCAATTAAGGTTTATAACTTGCAGTACAAAAAATTGGCTATATGGTAGGTGTGCAAAACCTGCAGCCCCCTAGTATGACACAAACAGTAGGGATTCACTATACCCCTAGATATACAGTGAAAAGGATAAATCTTAATGTCGCCAGGTGGCGCTGGATATAAAAAAAAAATATTAAAATACTTAATCTTTTGTTGAAGATATATGGAGGTCTTTCCAACCACCCCTTCCTCACAAGGTCTCAGGATTTCTTATCGACTCTCATGTGGTATACAAAGGAAAAAAAACACAGCATACAAATTTATTTTAGTGATAATATATCCAATGTCCCAGATATAACATAAATCTTTAAATCGCGATGATATATTCAGTCCAAATATGGTAGAATCCGCGTACCCAGACTCACATATCAATATTTAAAGATGATCACATCTAGGTTTCTTTATATCCTCCCACCATAGAAAATTTTTCCCATAAACCAATCCACAGCAGAAGGAACATATAATTGTGTACCTTACTTACATTAAGTGTACGCTATAATGACTCATAAAGGTTTCTTTATTCCATCCTCAGTGTTCTCCTGGCTTTAACCCCATGTATATTCATCCTCACAACAAACAGGAGAAGAACCGTGGGTATGGCCAATATTTAATAGACATATAGACAATACTAATACATATGAATAAAAATGCAACAAAGAGTGATGACCTGAAAAATCAAGTGATGGGCTCCGGAATCCACCACCTTATTCAGGATAGTCACCAAGATAAAGTGTCCAGTGCAGCAAAAAACCCTCCAACCAACGCGTTTCGATCTTTCCTCTGCAGATCTTTTTCAAGGTATAAGGGGTAATACATACAAGGGCATCTTAAATACCCTAACTAATTACCTGGGACGCTGTTTCCGGCTGTTTGGACAATTCAGATCACGTGCGCCACGTGACATGCCATGCGCTGGAGAGATTGTCCCAAAGCGCACATATATGACGGGGAGATGCCGGAGTTGCCGGAGTTTGATACTTTCTCTTAAATAAAAAAATGAATAAAAATCATGAAGCGTGATTGTGTGTTAAGTGAATATAGATGGATATTTGTGCAGATTGATTTAGAAGAAATTTTAGTTTTAATTATATAAACGCTTTTAGTTCTATATTTATGTTCAATCGATAGGGTTCCAGGGTTTGTAGTTGGTAGATCCATTTGGTTTAGCTTTTCTTTAGTTTTTTAACCAAGTCTTCGCCTCTCCAGTGTGGTGGAATTTTCTGGATGCCCATGAATTTCAGACCTTTAGGATTACTGTTGTGGAATTTCAAGAAATGTGCGGAAAGACTGTGAGTAGTTAGGCATCTTTTTATATTATACAGATGCTCAGATATTCTGATTTAGATTTTTCATTTAATTTTATCTTTTATTATGATTTTTTTCTTTGTTTTGTTCAATTGAAAATCAAGAATGGGTTTCGTTGATGTTAATTGATTTTCACAGCCTATACAGTTGAGGCAATGATAGAAACCTTTGTGTGAGGTTTCTTCTTGTTTCTCCAAAAGAATACAGCTACTTGTTTGTTCATTTTTAAGGTTTCTGACCTTCTTATAAATCAACTCTTTGTTTTTTGGGCAATATTTTCTTAGCTTCTTCATATAACATGAGTATATGCCAATGATATGACAATAGCCTCTCAATTTCTCAATAATTCCCATTGTGTTGTGTGATGAAGGTTGGTTATCTTTCCATCTCTTGATTTTCTTTCTTTTTATATGTTAAAAGCTCTTTTCTGTCTAGTTGAGATACTTTGTTTAGTTGTTGTTGTAAAGTTGTGTCCTTATATCCTTTATCCAAGAATTTTTGTTTCATTTGTTCACTTTGTTCTTTGAATGTTAGGTCCTCTGAACAGTTCCTTCGCACTCTGCGGAATTGTCCATATGGAATGTTTTGTATCCAGTTACAGTGATGGTTGCTATTGAAAGCAAGGTGTTATTTCCATTACACTGCTTTGTGTGTGTTCTAGTACTGATTTTGTTATCTTTCACAAAGATTTCCAAATCAAGTAAAATCACCATTTCTGTACTGTTGGTTGTTGTGAATTGTAAGTTCAGGTTGTTGGAATTCATGTATGCAAAAAATTTTTCTAGGTCTTCTTTTGAACCTTTACACATGGTCATCGATATATCTCGACCAGTGAAGGATTTCTTTTTTAAACGGGTTGTTGTTCCATACTGTATATTTTGATCCTCCCACCATGCCACAAAAAGGTTGGCAAAGGTTGGCTGGCATAACTACGTAACACTGCTCTCTCCTGGCTGTCTCCTACCTCTCTGACCATTCCTTCTCTGTTTCCTCTCATGGCGACTCCTCCCCCCCACAGCCTCCTACAGTAGGTGTTCCCCAAGGTTCTGTTCTTGGACTTCTCCTATTCTCTCTCTATATGTCTTCTCTAGGTAAACTCATAAGCTCTTTTGACCTCCATTATCATCTCTATGCTGATGATACTCAGATCTACCTTTCCTCACCTGATCTTCCCCCCTCTCTACTGACTCGTATCTCTAACTGTCTCTCTGCTATCTCTTCCTGGATGTCCCAGCAATTTCTCAAACTTAATATGTCTAAGACTGAGCAGATAATCTTCCCACCCTCCCACATAACATCATGTCCCACTATTTCTTTATTAGTAGATGGCATTACTATCTCATCTAGTCCCAAAGTGCATTGTCTTGGGACTCTTCCCTCTCCTTCAAACCACACATTCAGAACCTCTCGCAGTCCTGTCATTTCCATCTCAAGAATATTTCCATGATCAGACCATTTCTCACCCAGGATGCTACCAAAACCCTTGTACATTCACTGGTCATGTCCAGATTGGACTACTGTAACCTTCTCCTAGCTGGCCTCCCCAAATCCCATCTCTCTCCTCTCCAGTCTGTGCTCAATGCTGCTGCTCGGCTCATCTTCCTCTCCAAACACTCTACATCTGCCTCCCCTCTTTTGCAAGCCCTCCACTGGCTCCCATCCCCGTTCAGAACCCAATTCAAGGCTCTCAAACTCACTTACAAAGCCCTCACCCATTCCAGACCCATTTACATCTCTGATCTCATCTCCCTTCACTCTTCTGTCTGCCCTCTTCGTTCACTTAATACACGCCACCTTTCATGCCAATTGATTACTTCCTCCCACTCCCACCTCCAAGATTTTGCCCGTGCTACTCCTCACCTTTGGAACTCCCTCCCTCTCCCTATCAGACTCTGCACCTCTCTACAATCTTTCAACAAGCTCTTAAGACCCACTACTTCATTAAAGCCTTGCAGCTCTCATCCTAACTTGCTGCTACATCTTCCTTTCTCCCCGCCCACCCCATTCTGTGTCACTCCTGTTTGTCTTCCCCTCCCTTAAAGAATGTAAGCTCTTTTGAGCAGGGCCCTCTACCCTCTTGTGCTTAATTTAATTTATCTCTTACTCCCCACTAGGGCAACTAACACTTGGCTGCTTATGCGGGCATTAAGGTCGCTAATATAGCAATGTTTATCCATGTCCTGTACTTTGTAAGGTGCTGCAGAACACTTGTGGCACCATATAAATAAATAATAATAATAATAATAATAAGAAATAACTGGGTGCAAAGATGTACCCATTGCGGTGCCTCTTAACTGCAAAAAGAAATCTCAATTGAACCAAAAATAGTTGTGACGTAAAATAAAATCAATATTGTCCATTATGAAGTTTATTTGGTTGTTTGATATTTTCAGTTGGGCAGATAAATAATGTCTTGTGGCTTGGAAATCTGCTTCATGGTTTATTACTGTGTATAAGGATGTAATATCACTTTTGTGCATAAGATGTAAGACTCTTTCCATTCCATCGTTTCAATTTTTTTGAGGATGCTCATGGTATCTTTCAGAAAACTTTTTTGTTGTTCTACCAGAGGTTGTAGGAAAAAGTCAAGATATCTAGAAAGGTTTGCAGATAATGATCCAATTCCGGAGATTATTGGTCTTCTCTGCGATTTATTTCTATTTTTTATGCACTTTGGGTAGATGATACATGGTGGGGATTCTTAGGTGTTCTTCATGAATGTAGTAACATTCTTTCTGTGTGATTATTCCCAAAAGGAGACCTTCTTCTAGTTGTTGAGCAAGTTTTCTTTGAAACTCTTGAGTCGAATCTTTCAGTAATTTCTTATATGTTTCTTTATCTGAAATGAGTCTCGTGGCTTCTTGTTCGTAATCGCTTTTTTTCTTTACCACCACGCCTCCACCTTTATCGGCTGGTTTGATGAGTATTGTTTTATCCTCCTTTAGTTCTTTTAGTGCTTGCTTTTCATCCCTAGTGAAGTTGAATTTGTTCTTAACTTTTTCTGGTAGTTTGAGAATGTCATCTTCAACAAGTCGCTGAAAAGTTGAGATATGTGGTCCTTTAATATGTGCCGGGTAGAAATTTGGTGAGGGTTTGTAATTAGTTTGTTTGAATTCTGTAATGTTTGAAGTTGTTGGTTCAGTTCTCGTTTCCTTTGAAAATAATTTTTTTATGCAGACTTTCCTAATAAATTTCGGTGTCAATAAACAGATCAAATTTGTTCAATGTTGAATGTGGCGCAAATTTCATACCTTTTTCGAGTACATTTGTCTGATGTATTGTCAGTTCTTTATTACTGAGAATGAACATAACTTCCTTTTCTGTGTTCATATTTCTTTTGTTTATTGAATTCTGTGTTGTTGTATATCTCTTTCCTCCTCTTGTTCCTCTCTTTCGTATAGAGTGGTGTTTCTTCTTTTCTTCACAGTTGATTTGTTGTAGTCTGAAGGTTTCTCTTCTCTCCAAATAATTTCTTAAAAAGATTGTTCATCTTCTTCCTCACTCTCCGATTGTTCTTCATAATTTCTTTTTTGTTGTTTTTTCCAATATTCTGGCTTTTTACCTTTCTTTTGGATATTTTCTAATAGTGTATGGAAGTTTTATTTATATTCTTCCTCGGCCTTGTTCAAATGACTGTCTAATAAGTTTATAGGGATTTTTTTCTTCTTTCTTTTCTTGATGTGAGAAGTTGCGCCAACTGTACGGTTTGTAGTGTCTTGTTGTATCTATTGTTTGTGGTCGTTGTAATAAAGGTTCACGTCTCTGGCTTTGAAGATTCCTATTGTTTATCAATGGAATTTTCTTTGGTTTTTCTTTTATTTGTTGGCGTCTTTCATTAATTTTGAACTCCAAATCCGTTTTTTCTTTCTGATCCCTTATGTATTTCTTTTGTTTTTGTCTGATGATATCCTCTTCTAATTTTTCAATTTTCTTATTGGTCATTTCCATTAGGTTATTATATTCTTCCTTATGGTTAAGAGGTTCAAATTTCATTTCAAACTTTTTGATTGAATTGTTAATCGTTTTTTAGCGAGAGTTTTCTGTCCTCAATAATTAGTGAGATGAGGTCTCTGGAACATCTGGCCAAGGTCTCATTCCGCCTTTTATTGAAATTAAAACCTATAGATTCAAAAGTGGGATTTTTTTTACCATCCTTAGACCTTTTGGAATTAGACCTTGTTCCATATATTTAGTTTAGGTGGTAATTTCCCACCATTGTCTTGTTTCTTCATTATATAATTTTTCTAATTTGAGGACTTGGCTGCAAAAGCATTCCTCTTCTACTTCCGGTTTGGAAGTGACTCTAGATGTTGAAAAAATGTCTGCCACATTTTCTCTCCTTTGTTTGTGTGTGATATATGTGGAAGTATATGACATAGTGTAGCAGTGGCTGAATACTATTTTAATGGTAATTATAGTTTAGATTCAGTATTCTGCGCTATGTGTGTGAAATGAACAAAGCAGCTCAGTAAAAAATAGGTACAATAAAATATATATACGAGCACTACTAAAATTTAAGAGAAAGTATAAAAACATGCAAGAAACACATATAATGTTTATAGCCCTTTTTTGCACGGGTGGGAATTAGTGGGGCATAGATGTTAAGTTCATTAATAACAATGCACACTGCTGTCCAGGTGTGGGCTGGATGCTAATACTAGCCCTATTAAACCCTACCTCTAGGGACTGTAGTCCTCCATGGATCACTGTGAGCCATCAGCCGGAGATCGAGTTGCCGTGTCACCCGTCAATGACGTCAGGCGTCCAGGCTGTATATGGCAAACACTGGTGGCTTCATGTAAGGCGCTGCTCCAATTTGTTCCATCTGCCCAACCTGTTTCACGCCACTGCGAGCACTTTTCAAGGATGAAGAGGACCTTAAAAGATTGTCCTTTTATATGGGAACTTTATTGAGATCTTTAAAAACAGGATTGATTTAGAAGAAATTTTTGTTTTAATTATAGAAACGCTTTTAGGCCCTCATTCAGAGCCGTACGCTCTGAGCAGGGTGCACGCTCTGAATGAGGGCCGGCCTCCATAAAAATGGAGCGTCCTCCTGGACGCTCGTATAGCTGTGGGTCACCACCCACAGCCTATACGAGCGTGCAGTTTGATGGCCGCGATGGTCGTGACCATCGCGACCATCGAAACTGCGAGCCGGAGCCTGCGGTTGAGGTTTTCAACCGCAAGGCCCGGAGTGATTTTGGCTCTATCAGAGCCAAAATCACTCCCACTGACATCACTAGTGATGTCAGTGGGCCGGCTTCTGATGGGAGGCGTTCCCTTAGGAACGCCCCCATCAGGGAGGCACGCCCCCGGCACGCCCACCAAAGGGGGCGTGCTGTCAATCAACATCGACAGCACGCCCCCTTTGATCAGACACAATGAGCGAAGGACTTTCCTTCGCTCGTCGCGTCTGGCGCATGCGCACGATGGAGCTCCCTCCGTCGTACGCATGCTCAGTGCAGAACATCGACCCACTTGCGAGCGGACAGCCGCTCGTGAGTGGGTCTGAATCAGGGCCTTAGTTCTATATCTACGTTCAATCCATAGGGTTCCACAGTTTGTAGTTGGTAGATCCATTTGGTTTTGTTTTTCTTTAGTTTTCTAACCAAGTCTTCACCTCTCCAGTGTGGTGTAATTTTCTGAATGCCCAGGAATTTCAGACCTTTAGGATTACTGTTGTGGAATTTCAAGAAATGTGCGGAAAGACTGTGAGTAGTTATGCCTCTTTTTATATTATATAGATGCTCAGATATTCTGATTTGGATTTTTCATTTAATTTGGCCTACGTATTGGATTCCACAAAGGCATTCAATCAAATAAATGGCCCCTTCTGTTTCACACGTGAGCTTAATTTTTATTATGAATTTTTTCTTTGTTTTGTTCGATTGAAAATCAAGAATGGGTTTCGTTGATGTTAATTGATTTTTACAGCCCATACAGTTGAGGCAATGATAGAAACTTTTGTGTGAGGTTTCATCTTGTTTCTCCAAAGGAATAAAGCTACTTGTTAATTTTTAAGGTTCCTGGCCTTCTTATAAATCACTCTTGTTTTTTTGGGCAAAACTAAAATTAAAACTAAAATTTCTTCTAAATCAATCTGCCACAAATATCCATCTATATTCACTTAACACACAATCACGCGTCATGATTTTTATAAATTTTTTTATATAAGAGAAAGTATCAAAAAATCAAAAAAGAAAAGAACAGTTTTTACCATGTGCATACTGCTCTTTTTGTGATGTCACATCCGGATATGCACTTCCTGTTTTTAAAGATCTCAATAAAGTTTCCCTATAAAAGGACAATCTTTTAAGGTCCTCTTCATCCTTGAAAAAGCGCCCGCAGTGGCGTGAAACACTTTGGTGAGACTGAGCAAATTGGAGTAGCGCCTTACACAAAGCCACCAGTGTTTGCCATATACAGCCTGGATGCCTGACGTCATCGATGGGTGACGTGGCAACTCGATCTCCGGCTGACGGCTCACAGTGATCCACGGAGGACTGCAGTCCCTAGAGGTAGGGTTTAATAGGGCTAGTATTAGCATCCAGCCCACACCTCATGGACAGCAGTGTGCATCGTTATTAATGGACTTAACATCTATGCCCCACTAACTCCCACCCGTGCCAAAAAGGGCTATAAACATTATACTGTATGCGTTTCTTGCATGTTTTTATACTTTCTCTTAAATTTTAGTAGTGCTCGTATATATATTTCATTGTATTTTTTACTGAGCTGCTTTGTTCATTTCACACACGTAGCACAGAATGCTGAATCTAAACTGATTTTTTAGTAATGATAGGCCCCAAAGAGTTACATTTACTATGTGGTGCTTATTCAAAGCCACCAAGTACTTGTCCACTGTATTGGTGGCAATTATATTCAATACAAACCAAAACATGGTTTGTGATGGATATAATTGCCTATTTAATTAGGGGTGTGCACCAGCCACTTTTAGTGTTTTGTGTTTTGGATCTGTATCTTTCTTTGTGTTTTGGATCTGGATTGGTTTTGCCAAAACCACCCTTCCGGGTTTTGTGTTTTGGATCTGTATTTTTTTGGAAAAAAGCATAAAAACAACTAAAATCACTGAATTTGTTTTTTTTTGTTGTTCCTACGCTACTATTAACCTCAATAACATTCATTTCCACTAATTTCCAGTCTATTTTGAACACCTCACACCTCACAATATTGTTTTTAGGCCAAAAGGTTGCACCGAGGTAGCTGGATGACTATGCTAAGAGACACAAGTGGGCGGCACAAACACGTGGCCCATCTAGGAGTGGCACTGCAGTGGCAGACAGGATGGCAGTTTGAAAAACTAGGCCCCAAACAGTACATAATGTAAAGAAAAAAAAAGAGGCGCAAAATGAAATTGTCCTTCGGATGTTATATAAACAGGACATGCACACTTTAACAAACCAATCATTTCAGCGCCAGGGTCTGACACACGACTGTGACTGAAATGATTGGTTCGTTTGGGCCCCCACAAAACAAGCTGGCGATTAATCTGTCCCTGCACAAACTACAGAGGCAAGATGTCGTCCCCATCCTCATCCACCGATTCCTCACCCTCTTCAGTGTTGTGTACATCCTCATCCTCACAGAGTATTAATTCGTCCCTGTTGGAATCCACCACCACAGGTCCCTCTCTACGTTCTGGAGGCTGGTCTCCCTGGAAGAGTTGATAGTTCATTTTGATGAACATCATCTTCTCCACATTTTGTGGAAGCAACCTCCTAAGCCTTTCGCTGACAAGGCTCCCAGCTGCACTGGAAACTCTTTCAGAGTACACACTGGAGGGGGGGGCAACTTAGGTAAAATAGAGCCAGTTTGTACTGGGGCCTCCAAATTGCCTCTTTTTCCTGCCAGTACAGGTACAGACTGTCTGAAATGCCTACTTGGATGCTGTCACCGATGTAATCCTCCACCATTCTTTCAATGGTGATAGCATCATATGCAGTGACAGGAGACATGTCAGAAATTGTTGGCAGGTCCTTCAGTCATGTCCAAACTTAGTCCAGCCTGCCCTCTATCCCCGTCAGCGGTTTGCTTAGGATATCTAAGTTGTTTCCTGGTAGCCCCAGTTGTGGCAGAAAATGAAGGAGCTGTTGCCATGTCACGTTCCGCTTCAGCTGACAGTGTTTTCACCAGCAAGTCTTTGCACCTCTGCAGGCTTGTGTCCGCCGGAAAGAGAGACACAACGTAGGGTTTAAACCTAGGATCGAGCACGGTGGCCAAAATGTAGTGGTCTGATTGCAACAGATTGACCACCCTCGAATCCTGGGAAAGCAAATGAAGGGCTTCATCCGCAAGTCCCACATACCGAGCGGAATCTCTCCATCTTAGCTCCTCCTTCACTTTACCCAGTTGCTTCTGCAAAAGCCTGATGAGGGGAATGACATGACTCAAGCTGGCAGTGTCTGAACAGACTTCACGTGTGGCAAGTTCGAAGGGCTGGAGAACCTTGCACAACACGGAAATCATTCTCCACTGCGCTTGAGTCAGGTGCATACCCCCTCCTTTGCCTATGTCATAGGTGGATGTATAGGCTTGAATGGCCTTTTGCTGCTCCTCCATCCTCTGAAGCGCCACTTAGTAAAAATTAGCCCAAACGCTTTGTTCTGTCATCAAGAAATTATATCATGTATAAAATACACTGTGAAAAAGGAACAGAATGATTCATATGTAGATAATACAAGAAATAGAAAACATGAGACAGATTGTTTCTTATAATTTCGAGATCTATATAACCAATGTAGCATTGTTAGTGTTATATATAGATGTGAAAACGTTTGTTACCCCCAACCTAAATTTTGTTCCTTTAAATTTTAAGAATGTATTACTGTAACTTTCACAGGTTTAGCCCTATTACCATCTGGCTATGGATTAATGAATCCAAATTAACATTCTTACTTTAATCTATTAATATCTACATTGTGATGATTCAAATGACAGATAAAACTTAATTGGAAACTGCTGCGCCTAATAAAGAGACTTGCACAAAAGGTTATTCTGCTGAGACATGAAACATTTTCAGAAAAGTAAACTTCAAATAAAACAATACATACAAAGTATGTAACCAATTTACTCCATTCATGCTAATTAGAGGTAGCGCACTGAGTTGAGCCTAAAGAGCCCCATACATCAGCCTGCCGTTTCCCCCGATGCGACCGGAACCGCTGATTCGCTGGTCGGAAATGATGATCAGCGATCCTTCGGGGAATCGGTGAATTCTTCATGTGGAATTCTTCATGTTAAAATTCCATGATTTGTTGATCATGATCATATTTTGTATTCGGATGACTGAGCGCTAAGTACTATTGTTTGTTAATTCCTATTGATTTATGTTAAAAATAGTAAATAAAATAAGTAAAATAATTAATCATCTGGACATTGAATATCATTTTACCTCCTGCTCTAACATTGTTTTTAAAAGAGTTTTAAACATTGGAGTCTCTCTTTTTACTATCCTAATACCCTCTTCCCCTCCCTGCTTGTCTTGTTGGCGCATACTGTTTTTATTAATTAATTAATTATTTTTTTGAATTTTTTTTTTAAAAAAAAGAGTTTTTTTGGTTTTTATTCTATTATTTTACTTATTTTATTTACTATTTTTAATATAGATCAATTAACTAACAATAGTAATTAGTGCTCAGTCATCCTAATAACTTGTCTAAATCGAACTACATTGAGCTGCTTACATATACACAACGCAGCATACTATTATCTACCTCATCATGATCATATTTTGATCGGGATCGGCAAATTCGGCAAAATCAGCTTTGCACCCATCCCTCTCATGCAACCCCAGACTTGACTCACTCAATCATGGAACTCACACCTCCTCCGACACAGAACGTCACAAACAATCCCACCTGTGGGGGCATTACACAGTATATGTACTGTCACTACTCCTTCCTAAGCTCTTTGCTTGCATTGCAGTCATGGGTTGACTAGGAAAGACTACCTGTGCTTGTTGTCTCCGCAGATTTGCCTTCATATACAAAGCAGCTGGCATTGCTATCTGTATTATAACCCATCTTATAGAATACAGATTTTCTTTATCAACGTTCAACTAAATAAGTATAATATTCCATTTATTTTGTACATCATTCATAATTGGAGTTTGCCTTTAGCACTGCACTCCATCTGGTCAGATAATTCCTCACAGGTATGTTCATTTAAGATTTCTAACAGGTATTTGCTGAAACCCTGTTTTCTTATGGGCTGCGGAATTTCACTCAGGATACAGAAATATTCATTTCCTCCCTACTCTGGAGGAATGTTATCTGGTAGAGTTGTCCTACGAATAATTTTATACAACAGCTGTTGTGATATAATACTTCCGAAATTGAGTTAATAGCAAAATGAAAAAGCAAGTGTTATGCAATATTACAGGTAGGAACCTTTATGTAATTTCAGCCTTAAAGGATTTGTCTTTTGTATTATCTGTTTTCGCTAAGCTAAAAATATGTTTCCGGTATAACTTTTTAATGTTTAGTAAAACTTTGTTCTCTCATAAAAAAAAGAGACTAGACTAAGGGCTCCATTTAATACTGATACTTATTGCCTGTGGCATACAGTTTTTGTTTATTATGACCGAGATACTACTGACTATGCCGCTGGCATTTAAAAAGACTCACCTCTCCAGGTTATGTGACATCCTCCTTCTCGGTGGCCATTGACGGTAGATGAGTAATACGCATACGCAACATCCATATGCCTATGTGCATCCACGTGACGGGGAGTCAGCAAAGCCTGAAGTACCAAAAGTCATGGGATAGATGCCTAGTATCGTGTAGGACCCCCTCTAGCCCGGCAAAGTGCAGCAACTCGACATGGCATCGATTCCACAAGTGGACGGAAGCCCTCTGTAGAGATGTTAGCCCATGCCATCTGGATATCTTCCGATAGCTTAAATAGTGAGTAGGTGGAAATACAGCCACTGGGTTGGTCTGTTTGGCTAAGCAGCTGCTATAAATAGGGTTCGTCAGACCCCAAACAACATAGATACATAGAAAAGGTAGCAGCGCTACAGTATATAAGTGTCAATAATCAACATGTAGATATATAAATAATAAACACTTTAATAAATATAAAATCAAGAAACAGTCAAATGTACATATGACACTAAAAGGCTGAATAATAAATGATCAATGAAAAAAATTTGCATTAGGCCTCTTCCAAAAGGTTAATAGGTTGAGTAATGCTTGTTCCTTTATATGCTTTGAAAAAGCTGTTATATACAGTATGCACAGCGAAACGCGTCAGGGCCTGCCTCTATCCAACAAGTGTTTGTTTATTGGATACCATAACAAGCCTGGACCAGCTTTCCGGTTAATATTGGATCTTTGTTTGGAAATATCCTGTGCACATCCTTCTGGATACAAGCATCCCATCCACACCATGGACATCTGAGGGCTCCGAGTGCAGCATATGGAACTGTATGCCAATAGGACCATCCCTCTATTGGTGTTAGGACTTGGTAACTATATATATTGGACATAACACGTTTTTCTCTAATTGAGACTGACATTATCTTGTACTCATCATCCAGAAGCATATACAGGAACAGGTATTACTCAACCTACTAACCTGTTGATTATTGACACTTATATACTGTAGCGCTGCTACCTCTTCTATGTGTCTTCTGAAAGCTCCCTGATATTTGTGAGTGCCAAATCATGGGTGTGAATGGACCTCTCCGTCCCATAAATGCTCGAGCGGGTTCATGTTGTGCAAATGTGGTGGCCACACTGCTGGTCGGAACTCTCCAGAATGCTCCTCGAACTAATTCTGCACAACTTGGGACTGAGGACATGGTGCATTATCCTGCTGAAATGTCGACATTGTCAAAATGTCTACGCTATCGGCCTGATTTCAAGATTTACACTAATGCAATTGCAACTGCAATCTCTCACGGATCGCAGATGATAAAATACGCTATTGCCTTCCAAAGGGTAGCCGCGCATAGGGACACCCACTGCTGTCTTCTTATATAGGTCCAACGACGTGCAGCGTAATCATCAGGATCATTGACGCAGATCGTGCAGCCTCTAAGTCAAGTCTGACCTGTCTCAAACTCTCTCTCCTGACACACAGAGAGCTCCCATGCTGCAAAGGAGATTGCAATGACTAATTTATGCACGGCCATTAAACGGTATATAGACAGTCAGACACGCCAGCATTTTTCTAACCACCCCCCCTTTATCTCCCCCAAATGCTGACTACCTGTCACTCACTTTGCGAGTGAATCCTCTGTGCGAGTGTAATCGCAATACAATGCTCGATAAGTTCCTTATTTTCCCTCCCCATGAGACATCTGCCCAAGGCCTAACCTCATTTTAGCCTTTTAATTACAACATAAATGCTCCTGCTATACAGATCAGGGTAGAGCATGGGTCATGAGGTCATTACATTGTTAATGTGAAATATATCTCATTAATAAAGGAAGGTCGTAACACAGGGCCTGAATCAGAGATGGACGGAATCGCAGAACCGAACACAAGCGCCTGTGCAATTCCATCCATTTAAAATGCAAATGCAGCAGGAGGTGTATTTAGGAAACAGATGCCTCCTTGATACATCTGCGATCCCAGCGCTGCAACCAAGGTCTCAGCCTGCCATCACCATTGCGACCATTGGTTGCCCCTTTGGCCAGGCTGGAGAAGGAGAGGGTGCACTTAACGTGGTTTTCTGCTTGCACCCTCCTGAGGGGGTTGGGTTAGGATATCGACACCTGTCAGTAAGTATCGTAACCGTACCCCTCCCTCCCCACACCCTAAACCTAACCTCCCTAGTGCCTAAACCTAACCCTCCCCCTAGTGTCTAATGCTCCCTTTAGTACCTAATCCTAACCCTCCCTTTATTGCCCATCCCTAACCCTCTCCCTAACCCCACTACTTACCTTCAGGATTCCGGTGCTGGGATTCTAACTGGTGTCAGGGTTCCGGCGCTGGCATTCTGAGCGCCGGCATCCTGACAGCTGGGACTATGACCACCTCCCTCCCGAGGTGCAAACAGAAATCTGCGTCAGGCAGTGCTTCTGGGACTAGTCACGGTCATACCTCAGGCGGTAAAATTGCATAGCTCTAGGCGCTTAACCTGGCAGCTATGATTTACCGCTTGTTAGCCGAGGAAGTAATTGAATAGCTCTGGGCACTTAATCCAGGAGCTAAAATCCACATCTGAGATTTAAATTGTTTCATGATAGTGTTTTACAATCTGCTGTGTAACACATTCTGCACCTGCTGCTATCACTGCTGTACGGATCCATCACACAAAACTATGACTCTGTACTTATTGGTCAGCACTGTGGGTCTGATTCAGCAAGGCTCGCTATTACAATCCCATATGCAAACGGATGATTATTGCCCACTGCGAATGTGTATGCATCGCAGTGCACAAATTCTTCACTGCGATCGCACTGTGGGCCTGATTCAGACCCGCTCGCGAGCGCGACCATCACCTGGCCGCTCGCAAAAGATGTGGGTTGTCACCCACAGCTTAGCGAGCGGCCAGGAGGCCTGTTAAAAAAAAAAATGCCGCCCTTATTCAGAGCGAACGCTCTGAAAGAGCGTCCGGCTCTGAAACAGGCCCTGTGACCACAGAGATCACGCAGAGCAATTGCAGAGTGATTGACAGGCAGAGAGTGTTTGGGGGTGGTGATTGGGGGGGTGGAAGGAGAAACGCAGGTGTGCCAGATGCGTTTGAACGCTGTTACAGGGGCGTGCATAAAGTAGCCCCAGCGACGGCCTACGCAGCTTGAGTGCTCACTGCATACAGGAAAGTTAGCAATTTATAAGTGAGGTCTGACCTGACGTAATTGTGCGAGAGGCTCCGATGTACTTCGATGTTACCGATGTTTTGGCTGGATTGCAAGGTATTACGGATGTGCGAAAGGGGAAGTGGGCCTCTGCATGTTGTCCATGCGAGCACTTTGCGATTGCAATTATTAGCATACTTTCGAAGCAGAACTGCGTACGTGATCGCATCAGCGATCCTTGCTGAATCAGGTCCTGTGTCCATTATGGCCATGTACTTATTGGCTACAGAAAACTTTGTATCAGTATCTCCATTGAGCAATGCATCCTCTAACACAGTGGTTCTCAAACTCGGTTCTCAGGACCCCACACAGGTCACGTTTTCCAGGTCACCCAGCAGGTGCACAGGTGTATTCATTACTCACTGACACATTTTAAAAGATCCACAGGTGGAGATAATTATTTCACTTGTAATTCTGTGAGGAGACCTGGAAAACATGCACTGTTTGGGGTCCTAAGGATCGAGTTTGAGAACCCGTGCTCTAACACCATGGATGCACTAAAAGAGAGTTTGAAAATACCATTCATCACTACCTTCAATGGACAATATAAAACCATTGAAAAATTGATCAGAAAATACTGGTACCTTTTACAAAAAGATCCAGTCTTAAAACCATTTATTCCAGATAAACCGACTTTTATATATAGGAAAGCAGGGAACTTAAAGAATAAACTGGTAAAGAGTGCGGTCCCATTAAAAAGAACAAACAGGATTAAATCAAAAGGATTTTATCGTTGTGGTATGTACCAGATGTGTAAGCACCATCTGACACAACCTAACAAATTAGAACAATATTGTTCAAAGAATACTGGGATCGTATATGATATTTCGCAATTTATTACATGCAACAGTACAAATTGCATATATCTTATTGAGTGCAAGTGCGGTCTTCAATACATAGGCCGCACCACCCGTTTCTTGAAGGAAAGATGGTCTGAACATGTGAGAAATATTAAAAAAGGGTTTGACAAACACTCAGTTTCTAATCACTTCAAGGAAGACCACAATAACTCTATTTTAGGTATCAACAAAGTAATGGGTATAACAATAGTTGAAAAACATTGGAGGAAAAAGAAAATTTATAATAATTTAGCGAAAACAGAAATGAAAATGATCTATGAGATGGGAACGCTCCACCCCAAAGGATTAAATATGGATTTTGAGCTTAAGTGGTTTCTATAGTGGTTTTTAAAAGTGGTTTTTAATTAATTTTTTAGAGATGTATTTTATATGGTTCTTTTATATGCATATCTTTTACATTTTCATATTAACCATCTTAATTTATCGTTCCCACGTTGCCAACACCCATTTCCTGTTGTTTTTATGGATTTTTTATGTTGGTATGAATTTTATATATTTATACACACTTATGCACTTTAATATCTGTAATTATGTGTCCCCGATTATTAGATGGAATGGGCCACATCAATCCCATCTATTAACTTATTACCATGGTATGTGGTGATTTTGAGACCAGGCCGATGGACACCGCGTTGCCATGACTACACAGTCATGCCTAGCAGGGAGATATCGGAAGTCCCTGTGTTCCACGCGGCAGAGAGGTGGAACGCTGTGGACACAGACCATTTCCACCAGGCTGACACTACAGTAACCCCTCTGGCGGAAGCCGGAAGTATATGCGTTCCACCTACAAACATTGGTGGAACGCACTATAGGTAGAGAAAGCCGAGCCCCGGAAGTGAACACCGGAAGTGTGTGCGTTCCACGCGGAGATTGCGGTGGAACGCACACGGACTTAAACTCATTTACACACATTGCGGCTATTATTCCCATCCGAATAATTAAGGTGGGACACATAAAATGTTTTTTATGATGTATGTATTTAGAATGAAGTCATATCCCCACTAAATATAAAGGATGGGTATTGACCAATCACAACATGTGGGGAGGGATATAAAGAGGATCTATGGTCTAGCCCAAGCACACCTTGACAAAGGCTCTTTTGAAAGCTGAAACGCGTTGGTGATTATCTTGAGGAGCAGCTATTCCAGACCAGAAAGTGGAGAGGGTGGATTCTTGAGCCCAGGAGGTACCCTGTTGTTGTTATCTAAATACGCTTGATGGTGTTATTATACACCCTAAAGTCTGGTATGCAGCCTCAATATATTTTAAACATATTGTCAGAGAATAAAAATTGTATTACACTATTGTGGCCCTCCTTTGTCTCCCTTTCTTGTCGTTGAGGAACAAAGAGGCACTACAGTGTGTATGAAGAAATCAGCAAGTGACATTAGTGACATTTTGGGCAGACCAGTGTACTTTTAAGAAGAGGATTCAGAAGCATAAAATGATCTAACATTGAACACATTGTTACAATAACATCTATTCTTTTTGGACTCCTATAAAGTGTCTTTTATGGTGGTTTAATTATATCAAACCATTTAATAGTAATTACCCCTATTGAAGGTTCTGCGCAAGGTTTACCTGTGTATTTTCTACCATGGATGCACTGTTTGGTGCATATGGCACAAACCACTGGCTACTTCTCTCTCCAGAACTGCAGTATCTACTCCCACTAACATACATCATACTACACAAAGCTCACTATTATAATCTGGAGTTGCTCTCATCACAGTGGTTTCTCACCGGATGGACAACTCTTCTCTTCCATGCCGTTCTGCATTGCGGGAAACCTCCTCTAGGCATGCTTCTGGGCGGCCAATCAGCTGACTGTAAGCTCCACTGGGGCAGGGACTGATGTGAATGGTCAAGTATTCTCTCTGTAAAGCGCTGCGGAATATGTGTGCGCTATATAAATAACTGGTAATAAATAAATAAATAAAATAAAGCTCCAGGGACTTGAACAATGTCCTGAGCCAATCAAGCAGCCAATCAGATGGTGCTTTGGTTCAAAAGGCTACTGTGAACAGAGGTCTGTGAACAGAGGGCTACTGAGGAGGATGACATTTATGAGCCCCAGTCAGGGAATTGGTATGAAATACCGCCGGCCGCATTCCCGTCAGCGGCAGCCCGACAGGAGCAGAGTGCGATGCAGCGGAAGCCTGACAGCGCTGGAAATCCTGATCGTGGATAGGTAAGTATCCACTAACCTAACCCCCCTAACCCTAACCCTCCTTAGGGGTGCCTAACCCTAACTTCCCCCCCAAGTGCCTAACCCTAATCCCCCCTCTAAGTGCCTAACCCTAACCACCCCCTTCCCTGCTGCCTAAACCTAAGTCCCCCGGGGGGGTGCCTAACCCTAAGTCCCCCCCGGGGGTGCCTAACCCTAACCCTCCCTCCCCCTAGCCTACCACTAACCCTCCCGGGGGGGTGCCTAGCCCTAAGTCCCCCCCGGGAGCCCTAAACCTAACCCTCCCCCCCGCGGCTGTCCGCTCGCGGTGCCCGGCATCACTACGATCGTGATGCCGGGTGCCGGTCTCCCGGCGTCGGGGAAATGCGGGCGTCTACATCTAGACGCCCGGCATTTCACCCTTGGCGGGATAAGACAGTCGGGAAGCCGGCTGCCGGTATTTAGGCAGTCGGCTTCCCGATTTCCTCCCCCTCTCAGTGCAGCTAGGATCTAGGATCTTGCCGGTGGCGCCCCCAAAATGTATGTGCCCTATGCTGCAGCCTGATCATCCTAATGGTAAATCAGACAATGAGTATAAAATGTACTTGTATATACAGTACTAAGTAAATAAAAAGTTGCTCTCTGTGAAACTTGCACAACAAAATATGAAATTGGTCGGGTCATAAAGGGGGAGAGCGAGATTAATTTGCACAAGATTAAAGGTACGAGACGCCCCCTGCTTTACACAATCTTATTTCTCCAGCATCTCAGAAGTCTGCTGCTTACACCTAAATGGGACACATTTACACCTTACAGCTGCAGCAAAGAGAATTGCTGGGTGTGTCTCAATCACTGTAGTAGAACGCTTGTAACCCACAAAAGTGCAAATGTAATATAGACAGTTTCCACGCTATCATCTGCTTTTGAAAAGGCATGTCAGTGAGGTTCTGAAAGCAACACCTATGTGCGCTGTGTTAAAAGTGGTTGATACAAAGGGGAGATTTATCAAAGCATGGAGAAAGATAAAGTGGAGAGAGACCAATACTAATCAATCAGCTCCTAACTGTCATTTTTCAAACACAGGGACCTATTTACTAAGCCTCGGATGGAGATAAGTGGACGGAGAAAAAGTACCAACCCATCAGCTCCTGTCATTTTACTCACATAGTCTGTGGCATTGCAGTTAGGAGCTGATTGGCTAGTACTTCATCTCTGTTTACATTATATCCATCCAATGCTTAGTAAATAGACCCCACAGCCTGTAACATGACAGTTAGGAGCTGATTGGTTGGGTTTTTATTCCTCTCTACCTTATCTACCCTCCCTGCTTTGATAAATCTCCCCCTAATAGCTTTGATGTCTTCTGTGTAAAAAAGTATGAGTCTATTAAAATAAAAATGATATTAAAAAAAAAAAAGAAAACTAAGTTGTGATTTGTACTTTTTGTGGTGCAGAGTGCGTCCACCTAGTGATTATTGTGTAATAAACGGCTTCAATCTAGGGAATGGGAGCAAGCTGTGGAAAGTGTGTAATGTCAGTCTATGCCCCCATTATAAAGTACATTAGTGCAATTAATTTCATGGCAACGTTTAGCAGCCCTGTATTCTAATATTACTGCTTTTACCACAGGCGTTCTCACACAGCTCTGCCTCCACACGATTCTCATTCTTTCTGCATCAACTCAGTTGGTTCTCTCTTTCTACGCTTGTAAATATACAATCTGCAAACATATATAATTATTTTACATATAAAACATTTAGACAAGAAAAACATTTTTTTTTTTTTTTTTAATTTTTAAGAGTGAAAACTAAATTGCTGTTTCTGGGCCCAGCTTATTTGTCAGTTACTGTGAAGTAAAAAGATATAGATATGAAATACTTGGTTTAACAAACATGTTTTCGCATACCAGGAAGAGCTGACAGCTGTTGCTGAATATTTTTACTATTTTAAGAAATGAACAGGTTGAATTGTTGAGTACATAACTGTTCCGAGCACATTGCTATTGGCACTTCAACTTAACTTTATGTAATACCTTTTGTCTTTAATATAATTTGTTTATGTAACTTTTTAAAAGTCAGAATACCTGTGTTTGTGCGTCTGTGTGTGTGTGTGTGCGTCTGTGTGTGTGTGTGCGTCTGTGTGTGTGTGTGCGTCTGTGTGTGTCTGTGTGTGTGTGTGCGTCTGTGTGTGTGTGTGTGTGTGTGTGCGTCTGTGTGTGTGTGTGCGTCTGTGTGTGTGTGTGCGTCTGTGTGTGTGTGTGTGTGCGTCTGTGTGTGTGTGTGTGTGCGTCTGTGTGTGTGTGTGTGTGTGCGTCTGTGTGTGTCTGCATGTGTGTGTAAATTTGAAGAGAGGCATCTACTAGGTGCAATATTTTAAATTAATTCAATCTGATCATAAAAACCACATAAATGAAGTGAACATAGTCGTACCAGAGCTAATGATAAATGCGCTAATCTGTGTGATCCTCGGGACGATCAACAATGGAAGACAGCTGAGCAGCAAAGTCATCTCCAGTTGACCAATGTGGAAAAAGACAGCGACACAAACATAGTGCAATAAAGTTTGTAAAAATGTATTTTAGCACCAAATGACGTGAGGATTCAAAATGCTTAGAAAGAAATAAATACAGGCTTATCGGAGGAGACCCCTAATAGGGAGTCTTATGGGCGTACACATGGGACGATCGACAGCGATAACGATATCGTTATTCGATCTCCCGGGTGTGCTGGATGATGGATATCGATCATCCAGCACACCATGTACCCACCAACAACTATAACCCTATAGTAGTAACCTGGTCGATATCGACCAGGTTGGCCTGCATGAACAGGCGATGGTTGATATTGATATCGACCATACGTGCCCGTGCATCGCAGGTTGTTGGTGGGCGAATAATGCACAACATGAACGCTAACGATAAGATCGATATCGTTATCGTTCATATCGTCCATTTAAGTCGTATCGTGTGTACGCACCATTAGAGAGACTTCATCAGGACGAACTTTGTCTATGTCCCTCTCCCATCTCAGTCCTGCCTTTTTTTTTGTAAGTATAGATGTGATTGTAGGGTTTGATTCGGAGTTGGTAACACATTTAAATATATACGGACAGATCCCGTTGATACAGTATCTGCAAACTGCGTATGCATCTCAGGAAGCAATCGCAGACTGCCCACATACCAGGCATACTCACAAGGACGGAGGATAGGTATGGACGGATCTCTCTGTGTACTAAGCAGGTGTTTCTGGACAGCAACTGTATGGTTGCAATGTGGAAACACCGAACGGATCTGGCTCATGAGTTGGACGACTTTCGTGCCAGTTTTTAGCGGTATTGGGGACCATGTTTCTGACAGATCTTTTGCAGCCAGCATGGGGTGGGTGTATGTCCTGATGACGGCTGCTGACAGCAAACAGTAGGTTAGGCGGCCTCCCGCATGAAGATGGACGGATAATCGGCATAGACAGGTAGATACTTGCATTTGCCTAATATGGTAAGTAGACTGCCATGGTCGGTTGGAAGAGGGGCCGCAGATGCATCCGACACAGATTCTGGCCCGAAATACATATCATCCTCACTTGCATGCCCAATTTTGGTGCATGCGCAAAGTGAATTCACGCAATAGGCGTACATTCAGCTCTGCATCATTTATGTCAAGAAGCATCTCTGGGGCTTTCTCTATTCTGTTCATTTGCATTTAAAGGATAAGTTCACAAAATCTGAAAAGAAAAATAAGCATTTAAAGCCCATTATAAGTGCATATAATTTCGATTTGTATTTTCCAAATTGCAATTTATTAAATGCCTTTATTTGGTACTTTAACCCCCAAGTCTACCTCTTCCTAACTGCATGCCTTGCTCATAGTCTGCACAAGGCAGAAGCAGCTAAAATGTAGTCAAACAAATCATCAGAGCAGACCTAACATTAATAAACTAGTGAGGAAAACATACTCTGTACAGGAAATTGTGAGATAGCTGTCCTGCTTCAATGTTCATTGCAGCAGGAGGACAGCTATTTGTGTCTCAGAATATATAAATTGGAAGACATTAGAAGCTACAGCTGGTCCAAAGAGAATGGCATTCCAATCCTGTGAAGAGCCAATGTGATATTGTGTCCTCTTATCATGCATTTGTGATTTCGAGAAATACCCCTGAAGAAGTCCCTTGTGAGGGACGAAACGTGAAGGGTTTCTGGTGGCGTGTGTATCTGCCATTGTCGAAGTCCCTCTGTGCTCACACCCAGAAGAGTGTTGACAGGAAGCAGTTCCGTCTCTTCTAAAGTGGCAATATTATGACAACTTTTTAAATCTAATGTAAGCATTTTTTTTATATCTGCTATTTTATCCAGAAAAAAACATTCTGATTTCTACTCATAAGCGGCCATTGGGCGTTTCTTTTTGGGTGATTTTGGTGAGTGGAGTTAATTTCAGAATCCTTTGTACTTCCAAACCGTTATACTGTATAAGGTACCTATGGTGGTTCAAGAAGAAAAGATTAACAACACTGGAAAAAATTTTGAGCACACATTTTATTCACAAGATTGTGGATACTTCTATTATTCAAAAATTACTTTTATAAGGGCAATTTGAATATTGTTAATATATATGTATGTATATATATATAATATATATATATATATATACACACACATATACAGTATATACTACATACTGTATATGTATATATAATATAAATCACAGGGACTCTGCACTCACAATAATAATAATAATAATAATAATAATAATAATAATAAACAGTGGGGTTTTAGTTCATGAATTGATCAATGCATTTAAGCTTGCAGCCCATCGTCACGGGACCCCACTTTACTGCAATACAGTGCAATACAGTGCAATACATATTGAATTGTGGGGGCAGCTAAGTATCATTTTACTAGGAGTGCCGGATGTATGTGGAGTGTATATATATATGTATACTAGGGGTGAGCGGGTTCGGATTTCTGAAATCCGAACCCCCCCGAGCCCCCCCGATCCGAGTCCGATCCGAGTCAGGCTCGACTTTTCCCGCCTGACTCGGATCTGAAATCGAGGCAAAACGTCATCATCCCGCCTTCCGAGTCTCGCGGGTTTTGGATCCTATATAAGGTACCCGCGTCGGCGCCATTTTCTCACTCGGCTGTGGACAGTGAAGAGGGAGGGTGGGAGTTAGGGCTGTGTAGTGTAGTGTAGTGTAGTGTAGTGCTGCTGTTGTCCACTACTTCAAAGTCCATAGGGGCTGGCTGTGGTGCTGTGCTGCTGTTGTTAATAGGGGCTGTGTCCACTACTTCAAAGTCCATAGGGGCTGGCTGGACTGTGTTGTGCAGTCAGTTCTCCATAGGGGCTGTGTCCACTCCAAAGTCCTGTGCAGTGTCCCAGTCCTAAAGGAGTGCTGTAGTGTTGTCCAGGGGGTGCTCTGTCCATCAGGGGTGCTCCCCCCAAGTGCTAAAAAAATAATATATTTTCTGTGTTTGTGAATTGTGTGCGCAGTAGCCGCACGTGCATCAACAAAGTAGTGCCAAGCGTGCGCCTGTGTCATAAGTAAAGGGCCGGCTGGCTTGACCGTTAAAGGGTGCTGTAACCCCCGAAAGTACACTCCAGTCCAAACCAAAAAAAAATTATTTTCTGTGTTTGTGAATTGTGTGCGCAGTAGCCGCACGTGCATCAACAAAGTAGTGCCAAGCGTGCGCCTGTGTCATAAGTAAAGGGCCGGCTGGCTTGACCGTTAAGGGTGCTGTAACCCCCGAAAGTACACTCCAGTCCAAACCAAAAAAAAATTATTTTCTGTGTTTGTGAATTGTGTGCGCAGTAGCCGCACGTGCATCAACAAAGTAGTGCCAAGCGTGCGCCTGTGTCATAAGTAAAGGGCCGGCTGGCTTGACCGTTAAAGGGTGCTGTAACCCCCAAAGTACACTCCAGTCCAAACCAAAAAAAAAATTATTTTCTGTGTTTGTGAATTGTGTGCGCAGTAGCCGCACGTGCATCAACAAAGTAGTGCCAAGCGTGCGCCTGTGTCATAAGTAAAGGGCCGGCTGGCTTGACCGTTAAAGGGTGCTGTAACCCCCGAAAGTACACTCCAGTCCAAACCAAAAAAAAAATTATTTTCTGTGTTTGTGAATTGTGTGCGCAGTAGCCGCACGTGCATCAACAAAGTAGTGCCAAGCGTGCGCCTGTGTCATAAGTAAAGGGCCGGCTGGCTTGACCGTTAAAGGGTGCTGTAACCCCCGAAAGTACACTCCAGTCCAAACCAAAAAAAAAATTATTTTCTGTGTTTGTGAATTGTGTGCGCAGTAGCCGCATGTGCATCAACAAAGTAGTGCCAAGCGTGCGCCTGTGTCATAAGTAAAGGGCCGGCTGGCTTGACCGTTAAAGGGTTCTGTAACCCCCAAAGTACACTCCAAAACAAAAAAATATATATTTTCTGTGTTTGTGACTTGTGTGCACTGTGGCTGCACGTGCATCAACAAAGGAGCAGCGCCAAGCGTGCGCCTGTGTCCCATAAGTAAAGAGACGGCTGGCTCATTTCTTAAAGGGTGGTGTAACCCACAAAGTGCACTACTCTCCAGCAAAAATAAAAAAATATTTTCTGTGTTTGTGTGCGCTTTAGCCGCACGTATATATCAATATAACATAAATGGAGGACCAAACTTTCTCCGATAAAAATAAAATAGGGAAAGATCAAGAACCACTTCCTCCTAGTGCTGTTGCTGCTGCTGGGAGTTGTTCATCATCCCAGAGAGGAAGTAGGAACATCACTACTTTTACTAAACAATTGACCCTCCAACAGTCCCTAGTGATGAGGATGAAGTACGACAGCAGTCATCCTGAAGCAAAACGTATAACTGAGGCCTTGACTGCTATGTTGGTGTTAGACGTGCGTCCGGTATCCGCCATTAGTGCAGTGGGATTTAGACAATTGATGGAGGTAGTGTGTCCTCGGTTCCAAATCCCGTCTAGATTCCACCTGCATCCTCAAAGCAGCAGCGACAAGCGTGCGTCTGTCTGTTAAAGGGTGGTGACACCCTCAAAGTGTGCTACACAAACAATTAAAATATTGTTCTTTTTTTTTCTGTCTTTGTGAAATGTGTGGGCTGTAGCCGCACCTGCATCCTTAAAGCAGCAGCGACAAGCGTGCATCTGTCTGTTAAAGGGTGGTGACACCCTCAAAGTGTGCTACACAAACAATTAAAATATTGTTCTTTTTTTTTCTGTCTTTGTGAATTGTGTGGGCTGTAGCCGCACTTGCATCCTCAAAGCAGCAGCGACAAGCGTGCGTCTGTCTGTTAAAGGGTGTTGTAACTCTCAAAGTGCTCCAAAAAAAAAATAAATTTTTTTTATGTGTTTGTGACTGGTGTGCGATGTAGCCGCACTTGCATCCTCAAAGCAGCAGCGACAAGCGTGCGTCTGTCTGTTAAAGGGTGGTGTAACCCTCAAAGTGCTCCAAAAAATAAAACATTTTTTTTAAGGTGTTTGTGACTTGTGTGCGATGTAGCCGCACTTGCATCCTCAAAGCAGCAGCGACAAGCGTGCGTCTGACTGTTAAAGGGTGGTGACACCCTCAAAGTGTGCTACACAAACAATTAAAATATTGTTCTTTTTTTTTCTGTCTTTGTGAAATGTGTGGGCTGTAGCCGCACCTGCATCCTTAAAGCAGCAGCGACAAGCGTGCGTCTGTCTGTTAAAGGGTGGTGACACCCTCAAAGTGTGCTACACAAACAATTAAAATATTGTTCTTTTTTTTCCTGTCTTTGTGAATTGTGTGGGCTGTAGCCGCACTTGCATCCTCAAAGCAGCAGCGACAAGCGTGCGTCTGTCTGTTAAAGGGTGGTGTAACCCTCAAAGTGCTCCAAAAAATAAAACATTTTTTTTAAGGTGTTTGTGACTTGTGTGCGATGTAGCCCACTTGCATCCTCAAAGCAGCAGCGACAAGCGTGCGTCTGACTGTTAAAGGGTGGTGACACCCTCAAAGTGTGCTACACAAACAATAAAAATATTCTTCTTCTTTTTTCTGTCTTTGTGAATTGTGTGGGCTGTAGCCGCACCTGCATCCTTAAAGCAGCAGCGACAAGCGTGCGTCTGTCTGTTAAAGGGTGGTGACACCCTCAAAGTGTGCTACACAAACAATTAAAATATTGTTCTTTTTTTTTCAGTCTTTGTGAAATGTGTGGGCTGTAGCCGCACCTGCATCCTTAAAGCAGCAGCGACAAGCGTGCGTCTGTCTGTTAAAGGGTGGTGACACCCTCAAAGTGTGCTACACAAACAATAAAAATATTCTTCTTCTTTTTTCTGTCTTTGTGAATTGTGTGGGCTGTAGCCGCACTTGCATCCTCAAAGCAGCAGCGACAAGCGTGTGTCTGTCTGTTAAAGGATTACATCGGTGACAGCATCCAAGTAGGCATGTCAGACAGTCCGTACCTGTACTGGCAGGAAAAAGAAGCAATTTGGAGGTCCCTGTACAAACTGGCTCTATTTTACCTGAGTTGCCCCCCCTCCAGTGTGTACTCCGAAAGAGTGTTTAGTGCAGCCGGGAACCTTGTCAGCGAAAGGCGTAGGAGGTTGCTTCCACAAAATGTGGAGAAGATGATGTTCATAAAATTAATTATCAACTCTTCCAGGGAGACCAGCCTCCTGAACATACAGAGGGACCTGTGGTTCCAGCAGGGACGAATTAATACTCTGTGAGGATGAGGATGTACACACTGAAGAGGGTGAGGAATCGGTGGATGAGGAGGATGAGGATGACATCTTGCCTCCGTAGAGCCAGTTTGTGCAGGGACAGATTAATTGCCAGCTTGTTTTGTGGGGGCCCAAACGAACCAATCATTTCAGCCACAGTTGTGTGGCAGACCCTGGCGCTGAAATGATTGGTTTGTTAAAGTGTGCATGTCCTGTTTATACAACATAAGGGTGGGTGGGAGGGCCCAAGGACAATTCCATCTTGCACCTCTTTTTTTTCTTTGCATTATGTACAGTTTGGGGCCTAGTTTTTCAAACTGCCATCCTGTCTGCCACTGCAGTTTCACGCCTAGATGGGTCACGTGTTTGTGCCACCCACTCGTGTCGCTTAGCATAGTCATCCAGCTACCTCGGTGCAACCTTTTGGACATAAAAACACTATTGTGAGGTGTGAGGTGTTCAGAATAGACTGGAAATGAGTGGAAATTAAGGTTATTGAGGTTAATAATAGCATAGGAGCAGAAAAACCTACAAATTCTGTGATTTTAGCTGTTTTTATGCTTTTTTTCAAAAAAATACAGATCCAAAACACAAAACCCAGAACCCAAAACACGGAAGGGTGGTTTTGGCAAAACCAATCCAGATCCAAAACACGAAGAAAGATCCAGATCCAAAACCAAAACACGAAAAGTGGCCGGTGCACACCCCTAATGTATACACATATATATATATATGCATATATATATATATATATATATATATTTATATAAAGAGCTGGAAGCAAGCGGCACTCAAACAGACTTGTCAATACAAATATAAAAATACACTGAATCTTAATTCATGAGATTCAGTGTATTTTTATTGACAAGTCCATTTGCAGTGCAGCTCAGCTAATAGAGTGTGATCTGGAGTGCCATTCCGTATGGACTATATATATATATTGGATAATTTGCAGCACACTGAGCCAGCATTAGTAGATTCCTTAAGGAGTGGGACGTATATATTGTGTCTAAGCACATTCTACCTACGGATTAATTATCCAATTATCGAGCTAAGTATACCCATTCCATCTCGCCTTCTATAAGCTGTATTAGGATCATCTGATCACTGTGCCGTGATTTTTCTGGTTAAACATTAGGACTGTTAATTCAGTCACATGATTATGTACCCCTGATGAAGTCCCGCTAAGGGACGAAAAGCGTTGGGTTTCCATCTATACTTGTGATTTTACATATGATGTAAGCAACTCCATATGGAATTACTGTTTTTATGGAATACATATTATTATATTTTATCACTCTTGAAGTGTTTTACTGAATACTGATAGTGGCCTATTGGCCTCTTTTGTTTGGGTGTATCTCTGGTGGAAGGGTATTTTTCAGCCAAAACTACAAAGAAATCCTGCACATTCTTAAATTCAAAAAGCAACATGTATGCAGTTTCACAAATTCCCTGAGAAGGAAAGAAAATCCATCATCCACCTCTTTACTTGGGACTGATCATTGGAGCATCTTGAGTGCCGCCAACATTGACTGTATTATACCTAGAGTATTTAGACTGTTTTCAAGATTGACTGTATTATATTTACAATATATCTTTATTCCACTTGTCTATACAAGCGCCCCTTCTCTTCTTTTTTGGTTTATTTACATATATATATATATATATATATATATATATGGAATTGAGAGCAAGAAAGAAGGGGCGCCACATAGTGCATGAAACCGTAAAACAGATTTTATTGCAGACAGCGGACATAAAACTTGTTCAATGAATATGCGTACCACAATAAGCGGTCAGATACCACCACAAGTAATAAAAATGAAGAAGCCTGAATATCACCCGAACGTCTCCGGGGACTCCGTCGGCTATTCGACCAGTAATGGAAAGCAACGCTCCAACGCGTTTCATCATTGACTTCATCAGGAGTCTCCTGACGAAGTCGATGATGAAACGCGTTGGGGCGTGGTTTGGCGTTGCTTTCCATTACTGGTCGAATAGCTGACGGAGTCCCCGGAGACGTTCGGGTGATATTCAGGCTTCTTCATTGTTATTACTTGCGGTGGTATCTGACCGCTGATTGTGGTACGCATATTCATTGAAAAAGTTTTATGTCCGCTGTCTGCAATAAAATCTGTTTTACGGTTTCATGCACTATATGGCGCCCCTTCTTTCTTGCTCTCAATTCCAGATAAACCAATACCCGCTTGGATCCGGGTTTTAACGTGGGGAAGATGCCGGCTTGTGTGGTACCTGTGGCCTGTGCTATATCTGGCGTCTGTGACACAGATTTATTTTGTTCCAAAAGTCCATTTATTTATTGGATTCTAAAAAACTTTTCACAGTATTATATGTGTTTATGCATTGATTGATTGATTGATTTGCGCACTGAATTTACTGTATTTATATATATATATATATATATATATATATTATATATATATGTATATTTATATATTTAGATTTACAGTTACTCACCTAGTACTTCACACTCCCAGCAGCTAAGACATGGCTGAAAAGCAGATGTAATTTATTGTTTCCGCATTTTCCTTTTTCTTGCTGTCACAGGAGCACTATATCCAAAGCATAAACATAAAACTTGCACTACATAAGTAAAACATAAGTAAAACAATAATGGCGGCCATCTTGTTGAAGTTCATTAAAGCATAGGGAGATTCTCTGCCAGTGGTCTTTAGACAGAGGAAAGATAGTGTGCGCACGTCATGCTATGGTGAACTAAGAAGTTAACAAGTAGGAGCCTGGAAAGCAATGTACAGGAAGACTGGTGTATTGTTAACTGGTGTGCAGCATCATATTTTAATTGTATTCCAAATACCCTGACAGTAACTCATTTGTACTAGAAATGTACAGGAAATGTACAGGAAGGATTGTGTTGATGAACAGTGCAGACTTCTGTATTGGTTCTACACATAAACATGGATATACCTGGATTATTGTATTTTTGAGAATAGTCATTTTACTGCAGCCAGATGGGACATTTTATATTGAGCTCTCCAGCCTTGTTTAGCAAGGTTCCAGTAGCAGCTACTGCTGTGACTCTGAAATCGGGATCATCTGTCTTGGCACTTGCCACAGCCACTCACAGCACTGAGTCTGGACCCGGTCGGCAGCCGCATCATACCCTGAACACCAGCCACAAATTTACTGGACGCACCACAGACCCCAGTAAATACAGCCAGATGATATTGGTAAAGGGGATCCTGCTTCTCTGATAAGTCTGTGAACACTATATACATCATTCAAATACCGGGACTTTCACAGCCTCATTTTTCATTTACCTCAATTACCACTTTCCATACCGTACTTGCCATTTAAGCTATAACAAGTGCAAAAAGAGCTCTGTTTACATTTAAATTCCATCCTGAGACTTGTAGTTGGCCAACTAAATTTTTTATACTTGCATTATAGTTTTTCCCTTTTTATATTTAAAGGAGAGGCATGTTTGCCTGCCTGAACTGATCTATCACATCCAGTTGTCACCTAAACAATTGATTACTATTCATTTCTATGTGCTTAATTATTGTGAAAATTATTATATTTATATGTACTGTGTATATATATATATATATATATTTTTTTTTTTTTGTATATTTAATTATATTATGTATATCTAATTAACTTGATGTGTCTTGAATTTTTCTGCCATATCACTAAACATCAATTTATATAAGCAATTTTCCGCTGGTGGTTATTTTTTCTTTACAGTCTTGGATACCTGGATTATTGGATTTTTGAGCACAGTCTTGTACATTGTTTCTTGCTAAATTAACTGTTATTGTCATCCTTTATATCTGCTATTCTATCCATATTAATGTCATTGATTCTGTGCCAGGATTTGCAAACAATAAATGTTCAGTATGTGTTATGTCATTGATGAGAGAGAGAGAGAGAGAGAGAGAGAGATACTTTTTGGATCTACAGTATATGTACAATTGTAGAAGCAGTGAGTAAAGTAGTCACAAGGTTTGTGAGATAATCAGTCCATAATTTGAGGGTATTTGTCACAAAGAGTTTTGGGGAAATATGGTGGAACAACAACAGTGTGACCGCAGTCTGAAAAATGCCCATTAGTCTCCTCTACCAAGAAGTGTAGGGCACCACATTTCACACATTGCACGTCCATAGGACCCAAAGAGTAGTATTGTGGTGAATATGTCATGTCCAATACAAGCGGCGTATCAGTTGAACTTGTTATATGTTGGTTGTGATGATAATATTCTTGACTGTAAGATTTTTGAACTGCGAGCTCTGGACGACCTGTAAGTGTTCCATCACGTCAATGTTCTTGAGGCCGGCTTCTAGGCGTGTTTGGTGTAAACAAAGCATGGAGAAGTAAATAATGAAATAACACAGCAGGTGGTGATTGAGGTCCCTGCAAGATTTGCAGATATGTGGCTGCAAATAACTGTCACAGCTTCCAGGCCACCCAGCAGGTCACATGCTCCAGGTCACCCAGCAGGTGCACAGGAAGATTTCAGTAAATGACAGTTTCCAGAGCACCCAGCAGGTCACATTTTCCAGGTCACCTAGCAGGTGCACAGGAAGATTTCAGTAAATGACAGTTTCCAGAGCACCCAGCAGGTCACATTGTCCAGGTCACCCAGCAGGTGCACATCATGAGTCCAACTGTCACATTTTCCATAGCATAATGGTGATGCATTGTAAATTGCGGGCACACGTTTTGACACATAACAAAGCAACCAATTACAACGCCAATACGTTTCTGCAATTCTACGGACCAAGACCTTTAATTTGGTATATGATGTGCCCTGCTCAGACAACAGCATCATAGAAATATGTCACTCATAAAAGTCATCCTTCTGCTATTAATATATAGATTGTTGATTGTTAGCTTTGAATAGCAGAAGGCATTTTATATACCTGGCGGGCTTTAAACCCCAAGGCTGTGAAAGAGACAGGCCCAATGCAGTGAGGTTTTTATGGGTATATTTTTTTCTTAGTTGCCGGGTAGACGTTTGGTCCTATTAGATGGCAGCACAGATGGTGTAATGGTTAGCATTACTGCCTCACAGCACTGAGGTCTTGGGTTCAATTCCCACTGCAGCTCTAACTGGGTGGAGTTTGTATATTCTGTGCTTGCGTGGGTTTCCTCCCACACTCAAAAATTATAGTGGTAGGTTAATTGGCTCCCAACAAAAATTAACCCTAGTGTGCATGTGATAGAGACTGCCAGAATGTCGGTAAGTATGATTTATTTTAAAGTTTTAAACATAACATTTTTCTGTGATCCTTTTGGTAAATTAATCCTAAACTTTAAACACTGATATTTGCTGCCATTGTCAGTCATTATAGACCTACACCTACCATCTATTTAAAGTACTGCCCCTGAAATAATTATTCTTACAATAATTCATACTTTTTTCCTTATAAAATGGAAATAATTTATCTCCCAACAACTACTCTCAAGAAGAGCCCTAAAAATTACACAGTATTAATTCAAGTTGAAAACCCTCTGCCTAATGTCTTATCCTAATTTTGTTTATTTATATCTAAATAAAATGTTCTTTTATTTTATTTTTGGCCTATAAAAATGTACAGTTTTGGAAAATATTTTTGTAATACTAAAACAATGTAATTATGATATCACATGGGTTGTCATTTTAATTTAGCGAATCCATGCAATGTTAGTTTAGCAATGAAAAAAACACTTTATAATATATAGTATATTAAGTACTTTTATTTGGCGATAATTAGTATTGGTATAATGAACTTGAATCACAAATCATACAGAATTACATTGGTGATTCTAATAAAGAAAAAACCCTCTGCAGCCGAGTTGTCTGAATTTAGTGCCTCTCTTTCCCATTTTGTACCTAATTAGGATATTTCAGATATTTTTTTTAATTGCAGAATTGTCTTCCTCAAACATTATTCTAAATAATGAAATTTCGAACAGGACTATAAAAATACACGTACACAATTAAAACTTTGAAATGCCAAACCCTGGCCATAAAACTGATTAACTGCTATGAAGGAGACCTTGATCACTTCTGCAAAACTTTTGAAATCCAAAAGATGGAAATAATAAAAGGTGAAATGCTCCATCATTAGCTTCTTTTTAAATGACTATTTTTTAGTATCTCATATACATGGATATTGCAACCTTTTTGACTTTGATAAAATCAGGTCGCCTCTTCTGATACTCCACTCCATCAATGACTAAAGACGTGTTCTCCAAGATGTCTATTATATCATTCCAGCAATAATAGTTTAATTAAAGGATAACTCACCCCAAAATAGAATAATTGTATTTCTCTGATCTGACTGGTCGCTCCGAAGGCTCTAGGTCAAGAAGTGTGACCATCTCTCCTACTAAGGCACGTCTCCAAACCAACAGCGTCAGTATACGTGTGAAAGGTGCATAATTATTGCCACGTCCTCTCCCCAAAAAAGTTGTAGTCTGGCCGCATTATGATGCCCACAGTGCCCCCAGATCACACGCAAGATAACGGCACAGCCAGTCGGTTACATACAGCCGAGTGCCGCTGCAGCTCTTGGCTCTCTGTAACCTGTAGGCACTTCCTGCCTCACATGCTCCCCAGGCGGCTGCCTCCTCTCGCATCCTCTTGGTAACCGGCCGTTGCATAAGTATAGCAGCAGCCTACTGCCAAGCTCCTCATACAGCTACACTCACCCACCTTGGGCTGCAGTTCCCAGCTCAGACACAGACCGCCATTGTTCAGCAACAGCAGCCGCAAATCGCCCCTCCAGCCACTTTCCCTATGACGCTGGGGACATTTTTCTGCTTCCCTTTGGGATGCCAGGACACAGATCCCAATATTGGTACCATCCCGAGAAAATCAGGACATATAGCAACCCTAGGTGGGACTGGCCTAAGGCAAAGGGCATATCAATAATGGGTCCAGTTTATGCTGGGAACAAGGGCTCCCAGAGTGGCTGTGTTTCTGTAGGTCTTAAGGTGTTCTCCCCACCAATACATGAGTATAGGGCTGATTCTACCCTACTGGAGACAGCAACAGCATTGCTTCCATCGGGCCTTTTTGTGTATTTGGATACCTTGAGTTGTTAGTGATGGACTGGCAGTTGGCCCCATCTAGGCCTTGAGTTGTTGGCAATGGGCTGGCAGTTGGCCTTCATCTAAGCCTTGAGTTGTTTGTGATCGGTTGGCAATTGTCGCCCATATACACCTTTTATTAGGTTATTTGTGCAAAATAGTAATACTGTGTGTAGGCATGTTCTTTTTTTAATCCCCTTTCAATAAATAATTAAAGATGTCCCTTTTCCCCACAAATATTCCCCGCCAATGTTTTCAGTCTGTGCATGTGTCCAGGGGCGGAGAGAGGGGTGGGGGTGGGAATGGGTACTGATTACCCGGGCCCAGGCCTGCTGGAGGAGCCTGGCGGGGGCCCGGGTCAGATGCTGCCCTCTCCTCTCTGTCAGCTGAGCAGCCCAGCACACGCTACTGTGTGTTGGGCTGCAAAGGGAGACAGCAGCAGCAGTCTCCTATGCCTGTGGGGGGGGAGCGATCATCCTGATTGTGTCCCCCCCTGGATATGCACTGGGCTGAGGGGCTCACAGCTCCCCCCTTCCCAGCGCGCAGCGACGCTTTGCAGCCCTGTATGTGTCTGAGTCGCACTACACAAGTGTCTTGGTTGTTACTGCCAGCAGCCGCAGAACTAATTTGGATGCAGAGAGGCAATTTCGGTGGGTGTTTCTGGGTGGTAATGGAGGAGGGGGGTAGCTAGCAGATGCGGGCGTGTCAAGGGTGCTTCGTGGTCAGCGATTGCGACTTTTTCCGCAGATACACTAATTTCGATGGCCATGTTCAGATGGACATTCTGCTCCTTCATAGGACTGGTGCAATGTCCGATGGTGTGACCCATGTGTGGCCGATGGTTCATCTTTGTACTCACATCGGCGGAATATTGCCTTAGCCGATGGGCGTTTCTATACAAATCCCATCGACCTTGGCATTAGCAAAAAGATGCAGTTGAGCTGTGTAAAAAGTTGCAGTCACGGAGGCATTATTGTTCACCTCTGAATCAGGCCCAGTCCCTCTGCAGCTAAGAATCATAGGGCCTGATTCAGACCTGCTCGCTAGATGCGTTCGCACGCAGCCAAAGTATGCAAATCCCGCAATCGCACGGCAAGGCATTACCACGCCCACTATGTCTTGGCCTGCCATCGCCCACCAGCCTGTCATAAGACGCCCACTATCCCACGTCATCTCCAGGAAGTGTATGCAACAATGAGTAACATCGGACCCATACGCAGCCCTTGTGCCTGACCATACCCTACCGCAAGCACTGCGAGTGCTGCAGTGTGTAAAACAGCCATGTTACGTATATTATGATGCTGCATCTTAATTATGCACTCCTCTGAAATGGCGTTACGATGCTCAGACACGCCTGCGTTCGCACCACCACACCCCAGTTGTGGCGTGGGTCCCCCTCAGGAGCCCTTGTTCCCACTACACCCCAGTTTTCATCCACCATCCCCTGTCACCACCCATAAACGGCTCGTCCTGTCACTCATTCTAGAGAGGTGGCTATAGTCTAATCGCATGGACTATATCGCACTGCGACTTATACGCATGCGCACATTGCCAACATCGGCAGGCTACGTGCGAACGCAACCTAGCGAGCGGGTCTAAATCAGGCCCACAGATCCATTCCCCACAGGCAGTACTATCAGGGACACCGTGCCCTCTACAATACTGCACCTCAAACTAGCGCGGCACAATCTCCCTCTTCTGCAACAGTACAGTAACTCTGCTATGTTACATTCTAATCAGCATAGGGATATATGTATTTTTTTTGTACATTGTGCAGTACAGAAAGGGGTATTTTGAGCAAAAAAAAAGACTTGCGTCCAACTTACATGAGTGCCATACTGTTAGGTATGTGTATTTTAAAAATGTGATGTTACAAACTTGCAATTAACAAAACGTGAAGATAGAACAGCTGCAGTGGAAAGCCTGGGTTTGTCCCACTAATAGATATTTTTCTATAGTTTATATATTCGGAATTCCCTGCCCCTGACGTGCTTGCTAATGATCCGTGCCTAAGATAGCCACGGGCACACCATTTAATTACGTATATTGTTTATTTCAATAATTCCACTCTAGGCTTAGACAGAGGTTTCTACATTAATTAGCCTTTATTTGCTATCAATATTTCACATGTCTATGAAATATACACTGATGACCCAGTCTACGCATTTTCCCAAGACTGCCTACTATACTATTTGAGAATTTTCTGGTGCTCCTGTGTATATTCACAACACATAACATTATTATTTTTTAATCCTATGCAATATAATATTAGTTCACTATAAGGGCTCTATTTATTAACATTATTTTTACTAAAATAAAGTGAAAAAGGGTGTTTTCACACCCTTTTCACATTATTTTAGTTTCACCTGTAGTTATTACAGGGCAATTGGAGTAGAATTAGTAAAATTCTACTCCAACCCCTAGTATCACTTATTTTTAGTAAAGCAGATCGCATTTCCCGTAATTGTAATGGGAAATGTGATCCGACCATAGTTACAAAAAATAAATTGTAAAAAAATACTGGGTGAAGCCCTGTGATAATAACGCCACCTGGAGGTGGCATTATCCAGGGTCTCCCCCGGTTACCGGGCTCCCACTCTGCTCTAATGGGGAGAGCAGAGCCGGGAGCCGGTACCAGTAATCAGCTGTGTTGTCTAAGCAGACCGCAAGCTGATTGCTGTATAAAAAAGAAAAAAAAAATGAAACATTTTTTTTTTTACTTACCTGAATCCAGGGACCGGTGATTGGGCCTCCGGTGATGGCTCCTCTCCGGTCAGCTGGTCTCCCATAGTACACTGGGGCCCGGTCATCAGATGATCGGGCCCCAGTGCAGTATGGGAGATCACCTGATCGGGAAGCCCGGAGAAGATCACCGGAAGCCAGGAGGATGCAGGTAAGTGTAATGAAGGGGGGGGGCGGGTCGCGGGGGGGGAGGGAGGGGGGGTCGCGCGGGTCCGCGATCACGGGGGGTGGGGCTTAGCGCCGGGGGGCGGGGCTTAGCGTCAGTGGAGGGGCAGCAGCGGTGGTCGGTCGGCGCATGTGCGGGCTCTTAGTTGCGGTATTTTTTCCGAAAATACAGCGACTAGAGTGTGGATGGGATCCGCAGGGACAGAGCTTTATCGCAAGCTCTGTCCCTGCAAGGGATTTATAGTAAATCCCTGTGATATTGCCTTAATTCGGAAATGCGAATTCACTCGGTAATATCACACTACAATCCGCATTCAATATGCGGATTGTAGTAAATAGAGCCCTCTGACATAAAAAGCTTGCAGATATGTTTAATTTTTAGATGCTAAAACTTGTAGGGTTAAATGAATAAAACTTCCTGTAGTGATCCACATATAAATATTCTGAACCAACTGATAATGTGAACAGATGGTCTGGAATCCTTACTTAACCTTTCATATGGCACTGCTAATGTGTAGGTTGTCAGATAATATACAGCGTGTACACATGCCACCAGATGCAAGAATTAAATAGGCTGCATAAAAATCATAACAAAAATAGTAGGTGAAAGAACTGACATCTGCTCAGTAATAATGGGTCCAGTTTGGAGTAATTGCCAATATTAGAATGGACAGTAATGTAAATGTTTCTTGATTTAAGTGGAAGCAACTAGGAAAGTTATTTTTACAGCTGATGGCCAAAATACTGATACTGAGGTAAATATTGTAGCATTATACAAAGAGTTCTAATGTTTTGAAAGGTTATAAGTTGACAGTTGTCTTGATTTATTTGATCACTTGTCCACTATTGAGTTGTCATTAGTGAGCCTATCTTGGAGCATACTTGCCCAAATTTAGGGGAGTTCTCCCAGGTTCCTGATGAAGTGGGCATGATGGGAATAATATGATGACAGGATTTGCTGTTAATCACATCATCCTAGGTCTGCCACTGAGTCATAATGCTGTGAATTGCAGCAATACACTAAAGTTCCAAAAGTCATGGGATAGACGTCTAGTATCGTGTAGGACCCCCTCTAGCTCGGTGAAGTGCAGTAACTCGACCTGGCATCGATTCCACAAGTGGACGGAAGACCTCTGGAGAGATGCTGACCCATGCTGTCTGGATAGCTTCCCACAGCTCCCTGAAATCTGTAGGTGCAGGATCTTGGGTGCAAATGGACCTCTCCACCATATCCCATAAATGCTCGATTGGGTTCGTGTCGGGTAAATGTGGTGGCCACACCATTCGTCTGAACTCTCCTCAGAATGCTTTCGGACCAATTAGGGACAACTTGAGACAGATGACAGGGGTGCATTTTATCTGCTGGAATATTCCATCATTGTGGGGGTACATGAAGTCTATGAAGGTCTGCAAATTGTCATAAAGCAATGCAATGTAGTGGTTACCAGTCAATGACATATTCAGGATGACCAGCAGACCCAAGCCATTCCCACTTGAACACACCCAAAGCCATTATAGAACCATCACCAGCCTGCCTGGTGCTCCCGAAAATTGTGTGGAGCTCCCAGATGCCCAGAAGAATGGGCAAGTACCTGGGAACTGCCCGGCTGTGGCTGCTCACTTCCCGAGTGAAGTGGCCGTTACAGGTGGCCAATGGCATGATTTATGTTTGATATTTGTGGACCTGCTCCTTGCTTTACAATGCCTGTAATCGCTGCATTGTATAGTGGGGGTGGGCTACTATGTCGCAATTGCATCATTATGCCCCCAGCACTGCCCACTTCTGCCATGCCACACCCCCTACAGTGCCGACCTGGCTTCCCCCTCCCAGAGGAGGCAGTCCAAAGATCAGCAAGTATGCTCCTGGAGGTTATCCTAAAAAGTAGTTAAGGTGATAGATAAACACAGGTCACTTACTTCCAGTACTGTATTTTCTGAAAATTCTTGCACTCGCTTTACTTCAAAGGTTTTAAAAATCAGACTTTTCTTAATAACACCCCTAAATGGACTTGCATTTTTACTATCACTAGGCCATGTTCCTTTGTCATAGGATAAAAAAAAGAACTGCTCTTCTCCTCCCCAGCCATCCAGAGACACCCTTCACTAAACAAACAGAAATCATACGCAGCATGAAACACCCGCAAATGCATTAATCACACACATATGTAACAGCACCACACCATTCACTGCATAGTCCCATCTGCCGTGCAGGCCATCAGGAATGACGGATCGGGCGTACACACTGTACAATGTATCTGGTATATTGATTTGATCCGCGTCGGACCGATATTTCGTAAGATACATCCTATAGTAGGACAGACTCAGATTACTATGTAAACTCGATGATTTACTTTCTAATCGGATTGTTTGAGGTCTGCACATAAGCAGGATCCATTCTGTTCATGCGTAGAACGGGTCCTGTGATCTTGCTCGCAGGTCCCCCAAGCTGCAGCCTGATTGACATACTGTACTACGGCAGTCTCCTATTCCTGTGGGGGGAGCGATCATACTAATCGTGCCCCTCACTAACTATGCACCTTGCTGAGGGGCTCACAGCGCCCCCCTCCAGCGGCGCTGCAAAAACTTTTTTCCACCTAAGGGGGCGTGGCCATGCCTCCCGCTCTTAGGTCACGTCCCCTTCACCTCGGCACGGCTGTTGGCACACCTGCTCGCAATGGTGATCCAATGCATCATCTACAGACACAGTACTCAGATCACAATTGCTGTCAGGAGACGTCTGCTTCCTATAGATGCCTTCTGCAGCATTTATATATTTGCTGGTTGGTATTGCACAGCCATTTCCCTGTGGCTGTGTAATACCGCCCACACCTGAATCAGGCCCAGTGTGTACCCAGCTTAATGAATTGGAGGAATGAAGTTGTATTGCATGCACAGACACAGCAAGTAGTCCCATGAGGCATTGCAGAGGGTCCTGTCCCCTTCTGTCCTCTGCCCCGGGTATACTGGTTTTTGTGGTACCATTGTGAAGACTTCAGTCTGTCTATAACATGGCAGATCATGTTATACTTGAGGAACCAGCTATATTGCCCTCTGAACATTGTACCTGATTTAGAGATGGACGCTAATGTGATCGCAGCTGCAATCTCGTACAGAAAGCAGCTGCAATAATATGCTAATGTTAGCAAAGATCACCCGAGTCTAAAGACGCCCACTACTGCCTTTTTACCTGCGTGCATCGACGCATACCTGCGTAAATATCGGTAACATCGAAACACATCGGTGGCCATCGTACCCTTGCGTCAGGTCTGACCTGCCGCAGCCTTGGGTGCTCTTCTGACATGCAGAGCTCCGCATGCTCTTGCAATGGCTAATTTAAGCCCGGCATTCAAAAGGCCAGACACGCCTCCATTTCACCAACCACCCCCCCGTCAACACCCCCAAAATGCTCACTTCATATCAATCACTCTGTGAAGGTTCTCCGTGTCCTGTGTGTAACCCTGGTTAGGGTTACGGAGATAATTCATATATACAATTGAAACAGGTATATATTTTCATTCATCTACTTACAGCAAAATGCCATTTATGAGGTAGGTGTTGGGTATACTGTAGGGATAGATGTGATGTGATGTAAATATGTGGAAATGTATGTACCCTGTGCATGTTAGATATCTATGATGTCAGTGGACTTTGGTGCTTCATGCTGCAGATATACATTTCACAGACATTGGTGATAGTTGCAGAAGGGGGCGGAGTAATATAGATGGGAGTGAATTGGAAAATAGAATCCGGTGAGAGGGAGGATATATAACAGCTGTTAATAGCAGCTGAGAGGAGTCTCCTGATCCCTCCCTCCAGTGCCTGCCCTCCTGTGACCCGGGCAGCCAGTGAGCAGCTATGAGCTGCCGGGCGCAGGGGGGCAGAGCCGGAGAGGGAGCCCAGCCGGAGCTGGGGAAGAAGGTGGGACAGCGGCACCCACCCTGTCCTGCTGATGATGTCAGAGAGGCGGCATCGCGGGAGGTGGACCCGCACCGATCTGGGTGATCCCTAGTGAGAGGAGGCGGCTGGCTCAGACAGCAGGCCAATGGTCGCAGTGGGACTGCCGGCGTCATGGAGCAGGTGCCGGCTACAGTTGGCCAGGAGGTGGCTGTCGGGAGTCCCCCTGTGACGGAGGTCTGAGAGGTGGGTCCTGGGCAGGTATATCAGCCTGAATTCAGGCTGACTGCAGAGGCTGAAGCAAGCAGCAGCTCCCACTACAAAGGACAGCCCGGAGGCTGTATCTCTATACCGCAGGGGTGTGACTACAAATACAAGCACCACACTCACAATAATCACCAGCTGCCCTTCATACATTACTCATAAAGGCTTAATTTCTGCCTAATCATATAACCGGCTTACTAGCAAGCTGAGGCAGCAAAGAGGAGATAGATAACTCAATATCTATAACAGACTGGTGGGATTTAGGGAAATTAAAGCTCTTCCCTCAGGGAATACAGGAAGAATTCGCAGCCTGAGGCAGATATAAGTCAGGGGGAGTTGGTGTATGCATCTACTATCTAATATAGTGCCAGTTACACTTATAATCCACAGCACACAGCACCAAACTTGGGTGTTTGCATTGGCAGGACTGCTGTATAAATATCATTATTTTGGAGTATGAATAGTTATGTTCATTGTGACTGTGATGGAATAACCCCACAGGACTATATTTGTTGATATTGCAAGGCTTATATACCTACCAAGGTACCAGCATAAGCACATTATATGGACTTAGATATATTGTGGAGGGGAGTCCAGTTATACTAATCTATGACATGACAAAGTCTATAATACGACCAAGGAAAAGTGAAGGCTTGCTAGAGGAAAAGCCCCATAAGGATAATTAACAAAGACAATATCTACACTTCAGAAACTGAACCGGGACTATAAACTCAGGATTGGAACTATTTATAAATATAGTCTCCTAACTAATGTTATAACATTGTTTAAGTTTAAGGATTTTGTATATTAAGCAATCTATTGATGTAATACATGGAGTTGTGTTTATCCTCTGTATATTAACAGCAGTTTATATGCAAAGTACAAGTGAAGATCCTTTACTTATATTCCTTATAAAAGTAACTTTAATGTTTTTTAACTACTGTGTGTTTATTACCTGGAGTGATTAAGGTGGGAGATCCATTACTGCGGAATCTGTGGAAGGAAAAGACATTGGTGGTAAATGTGAAGTGAAATGATACAGTATTGTATTGTGATCACGCATTATCTATACACCACACTATATATTCTATCACTGGGTTTTCCCAGGTGAGCCCTTTTGACATTCAAAATAATTAACCTGGGTGGAGGCACTGACCATGGGGACGTACAACACCAATAGAGGGTAAGGGTGGGTACATTAGGAGTAACAAAGGAGTTAGTAACCTGGTGACCCTTTAGTGGTAAAAGGGGGGTTACATGTGTGATCGCTGTGTGATCGCAGACCTGCTTTCACGCACACACACTGTGATGCATACGCATTCGCAAAGGCAAACAATCGCTCCATCTCCGTGAAAATTGCATTAGTGTCCAACTCTGAATCAGGTCCATAGCTATCTGCTGCCAGCACTCAGAGATTTCTGTTTCTCAGAAAATACATACAAATTTCTAAGTTTCCATATTTCTGTGCAATACGGTGTTTCGCAATACAGCATAGGCAACAAATCCATCCAACATACACTCACTTGTCTCACTACTATTCAAGAAATCTGTCATTTAAATCTTCTTATGAGAGACATATGTAATCCAAGTTTACTGTAGGCAGAGTTTACCCAGGGCCGGAATAAGGTTTGTGGGGGCCCCTACCAATAAAATTGGCAAGATATATATATATATATATATATATATATATATAATCAAATGTCCTAACTGACTCACTGACACTCATCAATGCCCAGCCCAAACCCCTGGACCTAGAAACATGAAAATCTGGGAGCATATTCCTTCCATGACGTAGGTGCCCATTAAGGGGGTGTAGTTATGTTACCGGCCACCAGAATCCCAAGCCCGACTTGGGAGTATAGATAGGGGTCGAAATAGCGACGCCTATCTTTAGCCCGAAGCCGAAATCCTGTCAGCCGTCATACCGAACAAAGGTTCAGAAGGGACAGATTAGCGTTACCCACAGGGGGGTAGGGTTAGGGGTAGGGACCCTTGAGGGAGATTAGGGTTAGGCAACCCCCTGGGGAGGGTTAGGGTTAGGCTAAGGGTAGGGGGGTTAGGGTTAGGCAACACTAAGGGAGGGTTAGGGAGGGACAGGGGAGGGTTAGGGTAGTTACCAGCCCCAGTCGGGATGTAGAGCCTTCGGTCTTCTGGCATCGGTATTTCATCCAGTGGCTAAGCCGCCAGCATTACATACCAATTCCCCACTAAGAAGGGATATTTTTAAATTCGACTCCTAAGCGGGCGAAAAGGGTTACAGTGTTTCTTCCCCCTGTGTAATGTCCTGCCTGACTGTCTCATCATGGTGTAGCACAGGCCCTGATTCAGAGCCGGACGCTCTGACAGAGCGCTCGCTCTGAATCAGGGCCGTCCTTCTTCATTTTTAGAGTGGCCTCCTGGCCGCTCGTATAGCTGTGGCTGACCACCCACAGCTATAGCGAGCGGCCAGGTAGATGGTCACGATGGTCAAGACCATCCCGACCATCGGGCTTGTGATGAAACCCTTGTGGTAGGGTCTCGTTGCTGCAAGCCCTGGAGTGCTTTCGGCTCTATCAGAGCCGAGAGCACTCCCACTGGGGCCGGCCCCAGACGGTAGGCATTCCCATAGGAACGCCTCCGTCTAGGCAGCCACCCCCCCGGCACGCCCACCAAAGGGGGCGTGCTGTCACTCAACATCGACAGCACGCCCCCTTTGTAGCGAGACCCGGAGCGACGGCTTGCCCGTCGCTATCCGGGTCTCGTGCATGCGCATAGGCCACCATCGACCCACTTGCAAGCGCTCAGCGCTCGCGAGCGGGTCTGAATCAGGCCCACAGTTCAATATTCAAACACCAACTATCATCCCAAGTGCTGCCAAACATCACTGGCAGTTGGGGTAGCTCCCCTATTTGTATAGTGAGGGTAAGGAATGTGTTACTACAGAGGTGATAGAGGAAAATGTATTAGTACACAGGTGAGGGAGAGGAATGTAAAATGTGTCTCTACGGGGTGAAGGACGGGAATGTGTTACAACACGAGTGAGGGAGGGGGAATGTGTTACTACAGGGGTGAGGTGGGGTAATGTGTTACTACAGAGGTGAGTAAAGGGAATGTGTTACTACAGAGGTGACTGGGGGTAATGTGTTACAACAGAGGTAAGGGAGGGGAATGTGTTACTCCAAAGGTGAGGGAGGGGAATAAATTACTACAGGTGTGAGTGAGGGTAATGTGTTACTACATGTGTGAGGGAGAGATTGTATTTCTACACAGGTGAGGGAGGGGAATGTTGAATGTGTTACAACACGGGTGAGGGAGGGAAATGTGTTACTACAGAGGTGAGCGATGATAATGGGTTACTTCAGAGGTAAGTGAGTGGAATGTGTTAGTATACAGGTGAGGGAGGGTAATGTCTTACTATAGCAGTGATGCATTACTATAGAGGTGAAGGATTAATGTGTTACTGGAGTGATGAGATGGAAATGGAAACAGTAAATATCTAAGGTCTACCAGGGTGAAACCGGGTACATCAGCTAGTATGATATACTGGCGATGATATTAAAAGTTTAATACAAAAACAAGATATAGAAAAAACGCGCTTCAGCCAGTAGTGCTGCAATAAACCGCTGAAGTAATCACTTTCACTCCTTCAATCGCATAAAAAACATATATAAAGTACTTACAGTGATGTGCGCCCTCTGATGTACTTTGTCAAAGTTCACAGTACTTGATATAGAGTTCTCTTTTTCTCATTTATTTAGATATTATTCTTATCCTCTTCCAAATTGATATGTACTGCTTTTTCTCCATCCATGGAGACATGCATGTAATCACAAATAAAGGGTATATATAGTGTAATCATGTTTATTCAGATTAAAAACAATCTTAAAACATTAAATCAAACAGCAAACAGAGCAGTGTACCAGATGAAATGGGGTGCAAATATCACACACCCAAATTCGCATGTAGACATATACAGTCACCTCCCAGGATAGGTTCCTGGAACACCACTGGCAATGTGTGGAAAAATCGATCCTTCCCCAAATGATATCTGGATACCTCTCTGTCTGCTCTCCACCAACGTGTTTCTGCTCTCCAGGAGCATTTAGCAGAAATTGTACTAAAGACGAAAACTTTACAGAACAGGTGGAAACACTACATCAAAAATTTCTAATTAAGGGGTATGACAATAATAATATACAAAAGGCTATTGAAGAAATAGGTGATATTCCACAAAATGACCTTTTAGTATACAAAGATAAGAATAAACAAGAAAACAAACCCAAAGTTGAATTTATTACTACATTTCATAATCAATATAAAAGGGTAGAATATATTTTTAAGAAAAACTGGTTTCTTCTACAACAGGATCCTATACTGAGGGAAATCATCCCACAAAAACCTATGTTCACATATAGGAGAGCCCCTAATATTAATAATAGACTAGTGAAGAGTGTAATACCAGAAAAAAGAACCGGGAGAAACACCATAGTTCAGTTAATGATATTAAATACATTATGGAAATCAAAAAAGTGGAAGGAAATTGGCGTACCAAGGGCATAGATACATTTTTAGCTAAATCAGAAATGAGATACATATATGAGGTCAAAACCCTGGAACCACAAGGACTAAATGCTGACTTTGAGCTTAAATGGTTTTTATACATGGTTTTTATGATTGCTTATATATATTTTTTTATATTTTTAGGTATTTACGTATTCTGGTTGGAGGCTGATATATTATTTATGTATATCATAGTGTTTTTATGATGGATTTTACTCTGTGCTTTTTATCTTCTTTTTATTTATTGTATGTATTTATAAACCTGCTCTTATAATTTATGTTGTAGGATCTATATAGCAATGAACCCATTGTATAACTGAGCCACAGCGCACTTTATATTTATGCAGGTTAATACACATGCAACTATATATTCAGCACCTTGGACACTTCCAGGATATATACTGCTATACATGATATTGATTGACAGAACCTATCTGATCTCGCCTTTATATACTACCAATTATGTAATATATTGGGAATGAAGTTGTGATAAATATGTTGGCCGCTTACTTCTTATCAATTAAAACACAGGTGGATCAGGTGATACAGAGCGCGTGACAGCGGCTATTATATACAGAAGTCGTCTAGAGCTGGATCTAATCGAGCACTGCGTTCCAAACAGTGGAACGCAGTGCACTGATCTGAAATTGAGAGCGCGGACCACGTGGTGCGTTGATCATGTGACACGCACCACGTGACAGTGGTCACAATGCACAGCCGCCTGGAGCAGGAACTCAGTGTGCGCTGCGCTCCAAGTAATGGAGCACAGCGCACTGATTAATGGGGATAGAACGGACCACGTGGTGCGCTCCGTGTTGGTTGACCACATCACGTGTGTTCATTTGCAACGCAACACTTCCGGGCCCCAAACAGCCGTCATGTGGTGCACTACAGCAGTGTGCACTTCAGAACCAAGGGAGCCTAAGACAGCACCGCTCTGTTATGAGTAAGTAACCCCATATGCACCCAATTAAAGGGGCAGCTCCGCCCATATGGGCTATATATATCAGGTTAAATCACTCCTTACCATATACCTTGATAAAGACCTCAGAGGAGGTGGAAACGCATTGGTTTTATGATGAATTACATTTGAAGTACCCAGACTGGGAAGGTAACACTCTATAGGGGGAGCAGATTAATACCCCTATATGTACAACAGTGTGCCTTGCTTTAAAGGTCTTTTATGGTATGCATCCATTTGTGTTTTACATTTTAATAAAACTGTGAAGATCTTACACTATTGCGGCAACTCTCTTTTGTTTTGCATGTATGCATAATTGGAATCTTACACAGAGGAGGTGAACCGTGGATAAAGGATCTTAAACACAATTTGGAGTGACGACCTGGTATTATTGGATTCACGGTGAACTATTGGAGATTATTTCCTCCTTTTTGGGACACAGTGACATTGATATAGAAATCTTGTACTACAACTTATCTAGTGGTGTTAAATCACCACACACTAACTTTCATAGCTATACATTTCGGCTAGTGAAGAAATATTTTCCCATTAGGTGCACCTGAGATATATTATTTGCTTTCTTGTATTCTAAACCTTGTGACGTGTGAAAGTCACTTTGTTTCTCAAGCTGCCCTATTTAATGTGGAGCGCGATTGTTGTATATATTTCCTTCATTGTATTTTATTTCACATTCTACAATTGCTGACCATGTTGGGATATAGAGATAAACAGAAATTACTTGTTAATGCAGTATTTGATATGGTTAATAACTAATGAGGATAACGAGAATATTGAGATTATGGATGTGGATTTGGAAAGTGTTATGGCCAAATTAGAAAAAACATTATTACAAGAGAGTAAAGTGTGGTGGGAGATCGCCACACTAGAAAGATACATAGCAGAGGATTTGATCCCAAAAGGGTTACAAATAAAAAAAACCTTGCATATTTCAGACAGATAATACTGATTTTTATCAGGATCGGCAATTAATTTGAAAAAAAAAAATGCTCCTTTTCTCTTATGGAATTAATTAAGGAAAGAAAGATTAAACTCACTAATAATGAACAACAGATTGATAAACTATCCTCATTAATTAATCCATTTAGAGAAAAAAAGGTATGCAAAGAGATGGAAAAAGAAAAGGAGGGTAGAATAATGAAAAATTAAATTATTGAATTATCAGTAGAAAACAAAGGAAATACTTGCATGATAAAAGAGAGGAGGCAAGGATTGAGGAGATAAAGAACCTAGATATTAGTTTCAATTCCGAACAGGAGTCTATTAATGAATGCCCTATCCACACACCACTATCTAATCATCCATCAAGATCTGATAAAACACCAGGAAGGAGAAGCAAATACAGAAATAGATTTGAGGTTAGACCCCATTATCAAAAAAGGGACTACTCGACAAGAGAGTATATCGACAGAAATAGAATATGAAAGAAAAAAGCATCATGATAGGGATCATAACAGGAGATCCAACAATGAATATACCAATTGGAATAGAGTAAAATGGGGTAATAAAAAAACTATCACGCACCATACACCCTACCAGATGCCCACACATAATTGTTTTAAAGCACTTGACAGAGAGAATTTTCTGGAGAGGGACAGAGGCATGAGAAAACGATTTTAAACAGTAGAAATAAAAAACGCACCCATAGGGGTAAAAGAGGAGGGGGGACAAAAACAAAGAAAAAAATCCACTCAAATGTTGAACCCCCACATAGGGAGAAGGAAATTGAATCCATAAAAATATTCAATCTAAGCACACATGTCCTGAAGAAGGAAGAAATCAGTTTACTACAGAAGGGTCTGAAATTTGCCCCGGTCAACAAGATAAATACATTTGATATGTATATTGATATACAGAAATTTATTAGAAAGCTATCATTAAAAAAGTATTTTATCAATCAAAATAGAGGGAAAGAAACCAAAATACGGAATACAATCAAGATATAGACAACCAGTTAAAACCCAAATCTATATTTAACCCGATGTTCAATAGGGGATGTTTTTTAGAAATTTTCAATAAAATTGTATGCACAGAAATTGAAAATTAGGAGTTAATCAAAATATGACACACAATTTATCTCATACTGAATTTAAGGCCTTACAGGAATTGGAAAAAAATCATAACATCACGATTAAACCAGCTGATAAGGGGGGGATGGTATAGTCGTAATGGACACCACTAAATATAATGAAAAAAATTTAAGACAATTGGGAGACAGGGATACATATCATCCACTCAGGGGCAATCCTACAGAATGCATTTACATTTTTTTATAAACCTTATATCCCAGTACCAGGAAAACAGTACTATTACCAAACAGGAGAAGGAATATTTGATTAAGGATCACCCTGTACTCCCGGTGATATATATATTGCCCAAGGTCCATAAAGATCCTATTAACCCCCTGGAAGACCCATCATAGCTGGCACACATTCTATTACATCTAATTTGGCACATTTTATTGATTTTATCCTACAACCAGAAGTTTTAAAAACTAAATCATATGTTAAGGACACTATTTATACTACCAAAATTTTTAAAAATACTCCCGTACCTAACCATTGCTTTTTAGTTACAGCAGATGTCACAGCATTATATACCATTATAGAACATGAATTAGGTATTAATGCAGTAGAATATGCTTTAAGGAAAAATTCTGACATAATAAGTGAGGATAAGATTAAATTCATTAAAGATTCCCTTGGTTTTATTCTCAATAATAATTACTTTTGGTTCAATGGCCAATATTACATACAGAGAAAAGGGACCGCTATGGGGAGTCGGGTCGCACCGGCCTATGCGAATTTATTTATGGCATGGTGGGAAGATGTAACCATTTGGGATAACAACCCATTTTTGGAGGATATTGTCATTTGGATTAGGTTTATAGACGACATATTTTTTATTTGGAGAGGTGAAGAGGAGAATTTAAAGAAATTTTGTGAAAACCTTAACAACAATGAATATAACATCCACCTCACCTTCAATATTAATCCCAAGGAAGTCAACTTTTTAGACTTAGTGATTTATTTAACTGACAAAGGTATAGCCACTAGGAACTACAATAAACCGACGGATAGTAACTCGTATGTGAATATAAAAAGCCACCATCATCCGAGATGCTTGAGAAATATCCCTAGGAGTCAAATCCAAAGAATACGCAGAAATTGTACTAAAGACGAAAACTTTACAGAACAGGTGGAAACACTACATCAAAAATTTCTAATTAAGGGGTATGACAATGATAATATACAAAAGGCTATAGAAGAAATAGGTGATATTCCACAAAATGACCTTTTAGTATACAAAGATAAGAATAAACAAGGAAGCAAATCCAAAGTTGCATTTATTACTACATTTCATAATCAATATAAAAGGGTAGAAAATATTATTAAGAAAAACTGGTTTCTTCTACAACAGGATCCTATATTGAGGGAATTCATCCCACAAAAACCTATATTCACATATAGGCAGAGGAGTAGCATGGAACCATGGCGCCCGGAGAAAGTGCATGTCATAGCGCCCCCTCCTGTGCCAGTGTGATATGGCCAGCCTGCGGGGGAATACTGAAGTGAAGAGAAAAACAGCAAACAGTGGCAGTATCACGCTGGGTATGGAGGTCCCATTGGGGGAACAGAATGCTTCGGTGATGCACTATCTGACATTAAGGGGTAGCTCCTTTGGCACTGCTTTATTTATATCTAACTTTTATCTCCTTTGAATCATTGTTCAAAACTGTTAGCAATCAGTAGAGAAGATTGCATTATATATTCTGATCATTTGACTTAAATTGACAGAGTACATGTGCTAGAGTGAGATTCCACAGGGTGCACAGCTTATTACTGCAATTACTGCCCCAAGTAGCTTTTACTAGAGTGGGGACACCTATGGGAAGCTCCATTCTCAGCTATCCTCCTACTTCACAAATATACATTGCACCTATATTAATGTGAGTACTACTAACCATGTCATGTTCTGTCTACCACCATTATTATTATTTCAGGTCTCCTAGTATTTTTAAAAGATCCGTAACTTATTTATAATATAGAGCAAACTAACCGAGATAAAACTAACAGGCGGCCGTCATACTATGTAGCGCCCCATGAATTCCCGAACTCTGGATGGCACCCTCTGTCCATTTTCGTGCCCAGAGCTCATGCTCCACTGGAACCACCCTCGCTACTCCCCTGCATATAGGAGAGCCCCTAATATTAATAATAGGCTAGTGAAGAGTGCAATACCAGAAAAAAGAACCAGGAGAATTAAAACAAAAGGTTTCCATCGTTGCGGTTCATGCATAGTTTACACTACACACACCAATCAAACTTCAAAAATAGAAACGTTTGACTCTAGATCTAATCTTAAAGAATTTAAAATACACGAGTTTATGACGTGTAATAGTAATAACTGTATATACATGATTGAATGCACCTGTGGGTTACAGTGTATAGGCAAAACCTCAAGAAAGCTCGAAGTCAGATGGGCAGAACACCTGCGTAATATCAAAAGGGGTGTGACCAACCATGCATTGGCCAAACATTTCCAGGAAAAACACCATAGTACAGTTAATGATATTAAATACATTATGGGAATCAAAAAAGTGGAAGGAAATTGGCGTACCAAGGGCATAGATACATTTTAAGCTAAATCAGAAATGAGATACATATATGAGGTCAAAACCCTGGAACCACAAGGACTAAATGCTGACTTTGAGCTTAAATGGTTTTTATACATGGTTTTTATGATTGCCTATATATATTTTTTTATATTGTTAGGTATTTACGTATTCTGGTTGGAGGCTGATATATTATTTACGTATATCATAGTGTTTTTATGATGAATTTTACTCTGTGCTTTTTATCTTCTTTTTATTTATTGTATGTATTTATAAACCTGCTCTTATAATTTATGTTGTAGGATCTATATAGCAATGAACCCATTGTATAACTGAGCCACAGTGCACTTTATATTTATGCAGGTTAATACACATGCAACTATATATTCAGCAACCTGGACGCTTCCAGGATATATACTGCTATACATGATAATGTTTGGCACAACCTATCTGATCTCACCTTTATATACTACCAACTATGTAATATATTGGGAATGAAGTTGTGATAAATATGTTGGCCGCTTACTTCTCATCAATTAAAACGGAGGCGAATCAGGTGATACAGAGCGCATGACAGCGGCTATTACGTACAGAAGCCGTCCAGGGCCGGAACTAATTGAGCGCCGCATTCCAAATGGTGGAATGCAGCGCACTGATCTGAAATTGAGAGAGCGGACCACGTGGTGCGTTGATCATGTGACACGCACCAAGTGACAGTGGTCACAATGCACAGCCGCCTGGAGCCGGAACTCAGTGTGCGCTGCGTTCCAAGTAATGGAGCACAATGCACTGATTAATGGGGATAGAACGGACCACGAGGTGCGCTCCGTGTTGTTAAACCGCATCACGTGTGCACATTTGCAACGCAACACTTCCGGGCCCCAAACAGCTGGAGCCTGAGACAGCACCGCTCTGTTATGAGTAAGTAACCCCGTATACACCCAATTAAAGGGGCAGCTCCGCCCATATGGCCTATATATATCATGTTAAATCACTCCTTACCATATACAGTCAGGTGCATAAATATTGGGACATTGACAGAATTTTCACATTTTGGCCTCTATTCACCACCACAATGGCTTTGAAATGAAACAAACAAGATGTGCTTTAACTGCTGACTTTCAGATTTAATTTGAGGGTAATTACATCCAAATCAGGTGAACGGTGTAGGAATTACAACGGTTTCTATATGTGCCTCCCACTTTTGAAGGGGCCAAAAGTAATGGGACAAACTAAACAATCCTAAATCTAACTTTCACTTTTTAATACTTTGTTGCAAATCCTTTGCAGGCAATTACAGCCTGAAGTCTGGAATGCATAGACATCACCAGATGCTGGGTTTCATCCCTGGTGATGCTCTGCCAGGCCTCTACTGCATATGTCTTCAGTTCTTGCTTGTTCTTGGGGCATTTTCCCTTCAGTTTTGTCTTCATCAAGTGAAATGCATGCTCAACCGGATTCAGGTCAGGGGATTGACTTGGCCATTGCATAACATTCCACTTTTTAGCCTTAAAAAACTCTTTGGTTGCTTTTGCAGTATGCTTCGGGTCATTGTCCATCTGCACTGTGAAGCACTGTCCAATGAGTTCTGAAGCATTTTACTGAATATGAGCATATAATATTGCCCGAAATACTTCAGAATTCATTCTGCTGCTTTTGTCAGCAGTCACATCATCAATAAATACAAGGGAACCAGTTCCATTGACAGCCATACATGCCCACACCATGACACTACCACCACCATGCTTCACTGATGAGGTGGTATGTTTTGGATCATGAGCAGTTCCTTTCCTTCTCCATACTCTTCTCTTCCCATCACTCTGGTACAAGTTGATCTTTGTCTCATCTGTCCATAGGATGTTGTACCAGAACTGTAATGGCTTTTTTAGATGTTGTTTGGCAAACTCTAATCTGGTCTTCCTGGTTTTGTGGCTCACCAATGGTTTACATCTTGTGGTGAACCCTCTATATTCACTCTTGTTAAGTCTTCTCTTGATTGTTGACTTTGACACATATACACCTATCTCCTGGAGAGTGTTCTTGATTTGGCCGTTATGAAGGGGTTTTTCTTCACCAGGGAAATAATTCTTCTGTCATCCACCACAGTTGTTATCCATGGTCTTCCGGGTCTTTTGGTGTTGCTGAGCTCTCCGGTGCATTCTTTCTTTTTAAGTATGTTCCAAACAGTTGATTTGCCACACCTAATGTTTTTGCTATCTCTCTGATGGGTTTGTTTTGATTTTTTAGCCTAATGATGGCTTGCTTCACTGATAGTGACAGCTCTTTAGATCTCATATTGAGAGTCAACAGGCAACTGATTCCAAATGAAAATGTCACACCTAGAATCAACCCCAGACCTTTTACCTGCTTTATTTGATAATGAAATAATGAGGGAATAGCCCACACCTGTCCATGAAATAGCTTTTGAGTTGATAGTCCCATTACTTTTGGCCCCTTAAAAAGTGGGAGGCACATATAGAAACTGTTGTAATTCCTACACCGTTCACCTGATTTGGTTGTAATTACCATCAAATTAAATCTGAAAGTCTGCAGTTAAAGCACATCTTTTTTGTTTCATTTCAAATCCATTGTGGTGGTGAATAAAGGCCAAAATATAAAAATTCTGTCAATGTCCCAATATTTATGCACCTAACTGTACCTTGATAAAGACCTCAGAGGAGGTGGAAACGCGTTGGTTTTATGGTGATGACATTTGAAGTACCCAGACTGAGAAGGTAACGCTCTATAGGGGGAGCAGATTAATACCCCTATATGTACAACAGTGTGCCTTGCTTTAAAGGTCTTCTATGGTACGCATCCATTTGTGTGTTTTAAATTTTAATAAAACTGTGAAGATCTTACACTATTGCGCCAACTCTCTTTTGTTTTGCATGTATGCATAATTGGAATCTTACACAGAGGAGGTGACCCGTGGATAAAGGATCTTAAACACAATTTGGAGTGACGACCTGGTATTATTGGATTCACGGTGAACTATTGGAGATTATTTCCTCCTTTTTGGGACACAGTGACATTGATATAGAAATCTTGTACTACAACTTATCTAGTGGTGTGAAATCACCACACACTAACTTTCATAGCTATACATTTCGGCTAGTGAAGAAATATTTTCCCATTAGGTGCGCCTGAGATATATTATTTGCTTTCTTGTATTCAGAACTCTATATCAAGTGCTGTGAACTTTGATAAAGTACCTCAGAGGGCGCACATCGCCGCAAGTACTTTATATATGTTTTTTATTAAAAGTTTAATGCTTAAATACTCCCAGCACCACAAATGTGTAGGACACACTGCAGTGTCCCCAGTCCACTTTATGTCACATTGCTTCCACGCTGGTGATGTAACTTTGTGTGGGGCCTCCAGTGTATGTGGGCCACTGAGCGAGCACCCCAGCTGCCCTGTTGTTAATCCAGCTTTGGGTTTAAGTGCAGATTTATTAGGCTGTTGTATGACTTTATAATAACATTGAAATATAAATAGTATGTGACCATTTGCAACAAGTGACTTATTTCTCATTTTATATATACTGTAGAACCTGTATCTCATAGACAAACAGAACCTCTGTATCCTATTATATCTGATTATAAAAAACTAGTAGTTTCAAACCTGTCGTATAATGGATCCATCCCAGCCTCCATTTCTTCCCCCGTACCAGTCCAACTATACTTTCCTAGGGATGGGTTCCCCTCTCGGCTGTCATGCCTCTGTCACTGGCATTGGGCACTTTGTAGTCTGCTCATGCCACTGCGCAGCCCTCCACAATTATTATATATATTTTAATTTGAAAATGTATTTAAAGGCATAGGGGGAGAAGTATCAAACCTTAGATATACTGTAGATAAAGCAGAGAACCAATCAGCCTCTAATCGTCATTTTATAGACTGTGCTAGATAAATGACAGCTAGAAGCTGATTGGTTGATACATATGCCCCTGGTATCACTAAGGGACCTATTCATGATGTTAATTATTGGGAACCGCACCCTGATAAATAACATTCTAACTCGCCTTGGCTACCAGAGCAATTGATAATTGCTCCGTTGCAGTGATAGCTGATGCGATATCAGCTCTCTCCGCGAGCCGCTTCACTGCTTCTTTTCGGAGGAAGGAAGGTGTTGCGATGCTGGAGCAGGAGTATTTGCCATCTGAAGATGGCAAATACTACCGCAGTCAAGCTCCGAAAATATAATATTTTCGGAGCTTGATGAATTCTGTCCCCATACTAGTGTATGGAGACAGCGGGCCATTCTGCCAGAGGAAGGTAAGTAGGAGATATCTGTGATACTAGTGTATGGGGACAGCGGGCCATTCCGCAAGAGGAAGGTAAATAGGAGATATCTGTGATACTAGTGTATGGGGATAGCGGGCCATTCCGCCAGAGGAAGGTAAGTAGGAGATATCTGTGATACTAGTGTATGGGGATAGCGGGCCATTCCGCCAGAGGAAGGTAATTAGGAGATATCTGTTATACTAGTGTACGGGGACAGCGGGCCATTCCGCAAGAGGAAGGTAAGTAGGAGATATCTGTGATACTAGTGTACGGGGACAGCGGGCCATTCTGCCAGAGGAAAGTAAGTAGGCAATATCTGTGATACCAGTGTATGGGGACAGCGGGCCATTCCGCAAGAGGAAGGTAAGTAGGAGATATCTGTGATACTAGTGTATGGGGACAGCAGGCCATTCCACCACAGGAAGGTAAGCAGGAGATATCTGTGATGCTAATGTATGGGGACAGCGGCCCATTCCGCCAGAGGAAGGTAAGCAGGAGATATCTGTGCTACCAGTGTATGGGGACAGTGGGCCATTCCGCCAGAAGAAGGTAAGTAGGAGATATCTGTGATACTAGTGTATGGGGACAGCGGGCCATTCCGCCAGAGGAAGGTAAGTAGGAGATATCTGTGATACTAGTGTATGGGGACAGCGGGCCATTCCGCCACAGGAAGGTAAGTAGGAGATATCTGGGATACTAGCGTATGGGGACAGCGGGCCATTCCGACAGAGGAAGGAAAGTAGGAGATATCTGTGAAACTAGTGTATCTGGACAGCGAGCCATTCCGCCACAGGAAGGTAAGTAGGAGATATCTGTGATACTAGTGTATGGGGACAGAGGGCCATTGCGCAAGTGGAAGGAAAGTAGGAGATATCTGTGATACTAATGTATGGGGACAGAGGGCCATTCCGCAAGAGGAAGGTAAGCAGGAGATATCTGTGATACTAGTGTATGAGGACAGCAGGCCATTCCGCCAGAGGAAGGTAAGTAGGAGATATCTGTGATACTAGTGTATGGGGACAGCGGGCCATTCCGCCACAGGAAGGTAAGTAGGAGATATCTGTGATACTAGTGTATGGGGACAGCGGGCCATTCCGCCAGAGGAAGGTAAGTAGGAGATATCTGTGATGCTAGTGTATGGGGACAACGGGCCATTCCACCACAGGAAGGTAAGTAGGAGATAGCTGTGATACTAGTGTATGGGGACAGTGGGCCATTCCGCCACAGGAAGGTAAGTAGGAGATATCTGGGATACTAGTGTATGGGGACAGCGGGCCATTCCGACAGTGGAAGGAAAGTAGGAGATATCTGTGAAACTAGTATATCTGGACAGCGGGCCATTCCGCCACAGGAAGGTAAGTAGGAGATATTTGTGATACTAGTGTATGGGGACAGCGGGCCATTCCGCGAGAGGAAGGTAAGCAGGAGATATCTGTGATACTAGTGTATGGGGACAGAGGGCCATTCCGCCAGAGGAAGGTAAGTAGGAGATATCTGTGATACTAGTGTATGGGGACAGCGGGCCATTCTGCCAGAGGAAGGTAAGTAGGAGATATCTGTGATACTAGTGTATGTGGATAGCGGGCCATTCCGCCACAGGAAGGTAAGCAGGAGATATCTGTGATACTAGTGTATGAGGACAGCGGGCCATTCCGCCACAGGAAGGTATGTAGGAGATATCTGGGATACTAGTGTATGGGGACAGCGGGCCATTCCGACAGAGGAAGGAAAGTAGGAGATATCTGTGAAACTAGTGTATCTGGACAGCGGGCCATTCCGCCACAGGAAGGTAAGTAGGAGATATCTGTGATACTAGTGTATGGGGACAGCGGGCCATTCCACCACAGGAAGGTAAGTAGGAGATATCTGTGATACTAGTGTATGGGGACAGCGGGCCATTCTGCGAGAGGAAGGTAAGCAGGAGATATCTGTGATACTACTGTATGGGGACAGCGGGCCATTCCGCCAGAGGAAGGTAAGTAGGAGATATCTGTGATACTAGTGTATGGGGACAGCGGGCCATTCCGCCAGAGGAAGGTAAGTAGGAGATATCTGTGTTATCTCCTGCTTTACCTTCTTGATGAATAGCCCGATAATTTAACTTTTACAATTGCAGATGAAAATTTTCATTTTCAACTGCTTTTGTGAAAATTAAGTGATGATGAATAGGCCCCATAGTCTACCTTACAAGTTTATACATTTACATATACTAATAAACCTCTTTCTGGATTAGACAATCATGTAAACCTTAAGTACATCCAGCTGTTATATGTCACGTACAGTATATATTTTTAGGTCTGATTTTTCTTATTCACAGACAGTAATTTAAGAATACTGTAAATTATATTCTAATAAAAGAAAAGACAAACTGGTAATTTTATTTCTTGAGATACGAACAAAAACATCACACAGAAAATATTTCCCGTCCTCCATTAGCTGACTCCAAACTAGCAAACTAACTGGTATATATTGCAGTATATAATAATAATAATTATAATAATAATAATAATAATTTCTACTGCATTACTAGAAGTTTAGTACACAGAAAATAGTTTTAAAAGTGTTTACAATACACTGTTAAGCTAGGTGCACACCTGGACAACTATGAGACCCAGGGACACTGTGATGCGATGTAACGATATATCTCATTGCCGTGAAATCAGCTGCCCCCGCGAGCGGCTTCACTGCTACTTTTCCTGTCGGAGCAGTGACGGCGGTGCGCACGAGCGACCAACTGGTCACCCGGAAGCAGGATAAATCACCAATCTCACTTGCTTTCTATATTGGTACATACCAGTGACACTTAAATCTGCCCTTAAACATGTTGAAAAAACAGTTTTCGCTTATGTTAAGGACAGAATTGATTAACAAACAGGACCCAGTATGTAAAATGTAGTAAATCAGATCGCTACACAAAACAGGTTTATTGCGGCACTTTCTTTCCGCTTTGTTACGAAGATTGGAACTCCCGCCCTTTAAAAATCCTGCATCTGCCCCTGTTTGGAAGAGCCTATTGCTTTATACTAGGGATGAGCGGGTTCGGATTTCTGAAATCCGAACCCCCTGATCCGAGTCGTATCCGAGTCAGGCTCGACTTTTCCCGCCTGACTCGGATCTGAAATCGAGGCAATATGTCATCATCCCGCCTTCCGGATCTCGCATGTTTTGGAATCTATAAAAGGTACCCGCGTCGGCGCCATTTCTCACTCCGGCTGTGGACAGTGAAGAGGGAGGGTGGGAGCTAGGGCTGGCTGGGCTGTGTTGTGCTGCTGTTGTCCATAGGGGCTGTGACCACTCAGTCCATAGTGGCTGACTGGGCTGTGTTGTGCTGCTGTTGTCCATAGGGGCTGGCTGGGCTTTGTTGTGCTGCTGTCATAGGGGCTGGCTGGACTGTGTTGTGCAGTGTCACATAAAGGCTGTAGTCCTAGAGGGGTGCTGTAGTGTTCTCCAGGGGGTGATATGTGCATCAGGGGTGCTCCCCCAAAGTGCACTCCAAAAAAAAATATTTTTTTTTTCTGTGTTTCTGAATTGTGTGCGCAGTAGCCGCACATGCATCAACAAAGTAACGCCAACCGTGCACCTGTCCCATAAGTAAAGGGCCGGCTGGCTCATCCGTTAAAGGGTGCTGTAACCCCCAAAGTGCACTCCAAACAAAATAAAAAATAATTTTCTGTGTTTGTGAATTGTGTGCACAGTAGCCGCACGTGCATCCACAAAGTAGTGACAAGCGTGTGCCTGTGTCATAAGTAAAGGACCGGCTGGCTTGACCATTAAAGGGTGCTGTAACCCCCAAAGTGCACTCCAAACAAAATAAAAAAATATTTTCTGTTTGTAAATTGTGTGCACTGTGGCTGCATGAGCAGTAGCCGCACCTACATCCTCAAAGGAGCAGCGACAAGCGTGCGTCTGTCTGTTAAAATGTGGTGTAACCCCCAAAGTGCACTCCAAACCAAAATAAAATAATCTTTTTTTCGGTTTGTGTATGAAATGTATGCGCAGTAGCCGCACCTGCATCCTCAAAGCAGTAGCGACAAGCGTGCATCTGTCTGTTAAAGGGTGGTGTAACACTCAAAGTGAGCTCCACAAAAAATAAAAAATTCTTTTTTTTTCTGTCTATGTGAATTGTGTGGGCTGTAGCTGCACCTGCATCCTCAAAGCAGCAGCGACAAGCGTGCGTCTGTCTATTAAAGAGTGGTGTAACCCCCAAAGTGCACTCCAGCAAAAATAAAACATTTTCTTCTGTGTTTGTGAATTGTGTGCACTGTACGTGCATCAACAAAGGAGCAGCGCCAAGCATGCGCCTGTGTCCCATAAGTCTGTTAAAGGGTGGTGTAACCCCCAAAGTGCACTCCACAAAAAATAAACAATACTTTTTTTTCTGTGTTTGTGTGCGAAATGTATACACAGTAGCAGCACGTGCATCAACACAGCAGCAGCGCCAAGCGTGCGCCTGTGTCATAAGTCAATGACCGGTTTCGACATCTGGTTTGGACTGAAGGACGTGCCAACAATGTCAATTTCTGACATGTCTACTGTCACTGCATATGATACAGTCACCACTGACAGAATGGTGGAGGAATTATTTTCTGTGTTTGTGAATTGTGTGCACTGTGGCTGCACGTGCATCAACAAAGGAGCAGCGGCAAGCGTGCGCCTGTATCATAAGTAAAGGGCTGGATGGCTTGTCTGTTAAAGGGTGGTGTAACCCCCAAAGTGCGCACCAACCAAAATAAAATAATCTTTTTTTCTGTGTTTGTGTGTGAAATGTATGCGCAGTAGCCGCACCTGCATCCTCAAAGCAGCAGCGACAAGCGTGAGTCTGTCTGTTGAAGGGTGGTGTAACCCTCAAAGTGTGCTCCACAAAACATAAAAAATTCCTTTTTTTCTGTCTTTGTGAATTGTGTGGGCTGTAGCTGCACCTGCATCCTCAAAGCAGCAGCGACAAGCATGCGTCTGTCTGTTAAAGGGTGGTGTAACCCCCAAAGTGCGCTCCAACCAAAATAAAATAATCTTTTTTTCTGTGTTTGTGTGTGAAATGTATGCGCAGTAGCCGCACCTGCAACCTCAAAGCAGCAGCGACAAGCGTGCGTCTGTCTGTTAAAGGGTGGTGTAACCCACATAGTGCGCTCCAACCAAAATAAAATAATCATCTTTTTTTCTGTGTTTGTGTGTGAAATGTATGCGCAGTAGCTGCACCTGCATCCTCAAAGCAGCAGCGACAAGCGTGCGTCTGTCTGTTAAAGGGTGGTGTAACCCTCAAAGTGCGCTCCACCAAACATATATATATTTTTTTTCTGTCTTTGTGAATTGTGTGGGCTGTAGCCACATCTGCATCCTCAAAGCAGCAGCGACAAGCGTGCATCTGTCTGTTAAAGGGTGGTGTAACCTCCAAAGTGCGCTCCAACCAAAATAAAAATAATCTTTTTTTCTGTTTGTGTGTGAAATGTATGCGCAGTAGCCGCACATGCATCCTCAAAACAGCAGCAACAAGCGTGCGTCTGTCTGTTAAAAGGTGGTGTAACCCTCAAAGTATGCTCCACAAAAAATAAAGAATTCTTTTTTTCTGTCTTTGTGAATTGTGTGGGCTGTAGCCGCACCTGCATCCTCAAAGCAGCAGCGACAAGCATGCATCTGTCTGTTAAAGGGTGGTGTAACCCCCAAAGTGCACTCCAACAAAAATAAAACATTTTCTTCTGTGTTTGTGAATTGTGTGCACTGTACGTGCATCAACAAAGGAGCAAGGCCAAGCATGCGCCTGTGTCCCATAAGTCTGCTAAAGGGTGGTGTAACCCCCAAAGTGCACTCCACAAAAAATAAACAATACTTTTTTTTCTGAGTTTGTGTGCGAAATGTATACACAGTAGCAGCACGTGCATCAACACAGCAGCAGCGCCAAGCATGCGCCTATGTCATAAGTCAATGACCGGTTTCGACATCTGGTTTGGACTGAAGGACGTGCCAACAATGTCAATTTCTGACATGTCTACTGTCACTGCATATGATACAGTCACCACTGACAGAATGGTGGAGGAATTATTTTCTGTGTTTGTGAATTGTGTGCACTGTGGCTGCACGTGCATCAACAAAGGAGCAGCGGCAAGCGTGCGCCTGTATCATAAGTAAAGGGCTGGATGGCTTGTCTGTTAAAAGGTGCTGTAAACCTCAAAGTGCGCTCCACAAAAAATAAAAAATTCTTTTTTTTCTGTCTTTGTGAATTGTGTGGGCTGTAGCCACATCTGCATCCTCAAAGCAGCAGCGACAAGCGTGCATCTGTCTGTTAAAGGGTGGTGTAACCTCCAAAGTGCGCTCCAACCAAAATAAAAATAATCTTTTTTTCTGTTTGTGTGTGAAATGTATGCGCAGTAGCCGCACCTGCATCCTCAAAACAGCAGCGACAAGCGTGCATCTGTCTGTTAAAAGGTGGTGTAACCCTCAAAGTATGCTCCACAAAAAATAAAGAATTCCTTTTTTCTGTCTTTGTGAATTGTGTGGGCTGTAGCCGCACCTGCATCCTCAAAGCAGCAGCGACAAACATGCATCTGTCTGTTAAAGGGTGGTGTAACCCCCAAAGTGCACTCCAACAAAAATAAAACATTTTCTTCTGTGTTTGTGAATTGTGTGCACTGTACGTGCATCAACAAAGGAGCAGCGCCAAGCATGCGCCTGTGTCCCATAAGTCTGTTAAAGGGTGGTGTAACCCCCAAAGTGCACTCCACAAAAAATAAACAATACTTTTTTTTCTGTGTTTGTGTGCGAAATGTATACACAGTAGCAGCACGTGCATCAACACAGCAGCAGCACCAAGCGTGCGCCTGTGTCATAAGTCAATGACCGGTTTCGACATCTGCTTTTTACTGAAGGACGTGCCAACAATGTCAATTTCTGACATGTCTACTGTCACTGCATATGATACAGCCACCACTGACAGAATGGTGGAGGAATTATTTTCTGTGTTTGTGAATTGTGTGCACTGTGGCTGCACGTGCATCAACAAAGGAGCAGCGGCAAGTGTGCGCCTGTATCATAAGTAAAGGGCTGGATGGCTTTTCTGTTAAAAGGTGCTGTAACTCCCAAAGTGCACTTCAAAAAAAAAAAAAATATTCTTTTTTTTGTCTTTGTGAATTGTGTGGGCTGTAGCCGCACCTGCTTCCTCAAAGCAGCAGTGACAAGCATGCGTCTGTCTGTTAAAGGGTGGTGTAACCCCCAAAGTGCGCTCCAACCAAAATAAAATAATATTTTTTTCTGTGTTTGTGTGTGAAATGTATGCGCAGTAGCCGCACCTGCATCCTCAAAGCAGCAGCGACAAGCGTGCGTCTGTCTGTTAAAGGGTGGTGTAACCCCCAAAGTGCGCTCCAACCAAAAAAAAAAAATCTTTTTTTCTGTGTTTGTGTGTGAAATGTATGCGCAGTAGCCGCACCTGCATCCTCAAAGCAGCAGCGACAAGCGTGCGTCTGTCTGTTAAAGGGTGGTGTAACCCCCAAAGTGCGCTCCAACCGAATTAAAATAATCTTGTTTTTTTCTGTGTTTGTGTGTGAAATGTATGCGCAGTAGCCGCACCTGCATCCTCAAAACAGCAGCGACAAGCGTGCGTCTGTCTGCTAAAGGGTGGTGTAACCCTGAAAGTATGCTCCACAAAAAATAAAGAATTCTTTTTTTCTGTCTTTGTGAATTGTGTGGGCTGTAGCCGCACCTGCATCCTCAAAGCAGCAGCGACAAGCGTGCGTCTGTCTGTTAAAGGGTGGTGTAACCCCCAAAGTGCGCTCCAACCAAAATAAAATAATCTTTTTTTCTGTGTTTGTGTGTGAAATGTATGCGCAGTAGCCGCACCTGCATCCTCAAAGCAGCAGCGACAAGCGTGAGTCTGTTTGTTGAAGGGTGGTGTAACCCTCAAAGTGCGCTCCACAAAAAATAAAAAATTCTTTTTTTCTGTCTCTGTGAATTGTGTGGGCTGTAGCTGCACCTGCAACCTCAAAGCAGCAGCGACAAGCGTGCGTCTGTCTGTTAAAGGGTGGTGTAACCCCCAAAGTGCGCTCCAACCAAAATAAAATAATCATCTTTTTTCTGTGTTTGTGTGTGAAATGTATGCGCAGTAGCCGCACCTGCATCCTCAAAGCAGCAGCGACAAGCGTGCATCTGTCTGTTAAAGGGTGGTGTAACCCTCAAAGTGCGCTCCACAAAAAAAATATATATTTTTTTTTCTGTCTTTGTGAATTGTGTGGGCTATAGCCGCACCTGCATCCTCAAAGCAGCAGTGACAAGCATGCATCTGTCTGTTAAAGGGTGGTGTAACCCCCAAAGTGCACTCCAACAAAAATAAAACATTTTTTTCTGTGTTTGTGAATTGTGTGCACTGTACGTGCATCAACAAAGGAGCAGCGCCAAGCATACGCCTGTGTCCCATAAGTCTGTTAAACGGTGGTGTAGCCCCCAAAGTGCACTCCACAAAAAATAAACAATACTTTTTTTCTGTGTTTGTGTGCGAAATGTATACACAGTAGCCGCACCTGCATCCTCAAAGCAGCAGCGACAAGCGTGCGTCTGTCTGCTAAAGGGTGGTGTAACCCCCAAAGTGCGCTCCAACCAAATTAAAATAATCTTTTTTTCTGTGTTTGTGTGTGAAATGTATGCGCAGTAGCCGCACCTGCATCCTCAAAGCAGCAGCGACAAGCGTGCGTCTGTCTGTTAAAGGGTGGTGTAACCCTCAAAGTGCGCTCCACAAAAAATATATATATTTTTTTTTCTGTCTTTGTGAATTGTGTGGGCTGTAGCCACATCTGCATCCTCAAAGCAGCAGCGACAAGCGTGCGTCTGTCTGTTAAAGGGTGGTGTAACCCCCAAAGTGCGCTCCACCAAAAATAAAAATTATCTTTTTTTCTGTTTGTGTGTGAAATGTATGCGCAGTAGCGGCACCTGCATCCTCAAAACAGCAGCGACAAGCGTGCGTCTGTCTGTTAAAAGGTGGTGTAACCCTGAAAGTATGCTCCACAAAAAATAAAGAATTCTTTTTTTCTGTCTTTGTGAAATGTGTGGGCTGTAGCCGCACCTGCATCCTCAAAGCAGCAGTGACAAGCATGCATCTGTCTGTTAAAGGGTGGTGTAACCCCCAAAGTGCACTCCAACAAAAATAAAACATTTTCTTCTGTGTTTGTGAATTGTGTGCACTGTGCGTGCATCAACAAAGGAGCAGCGCCAAGCATGCGCCTGTGTCCCATAAGTCTGTTAAACGGTGGGGTAACCCCCAAAGTGTACTCCACAAAAAATAAACAATACTTTTTTTTCTGTGTTTGTGTGCGAAATGTATACACAGTAGCAGCACGTGCATCAACACAGCAGCAGCACCACGCGTGCGCCTGTGTCATAAGTCAATGACCGGTTTCGACATCTGGTTTGGACTGAAGGACGTGCCAACAATGTCAATTTCTGACATGTCTACTGTCACTGCATATGATACAGTCACCACTGACAGAATGGTGGAGGAATTATTTTCTGTGTTTGTGAATTGTGTGCACTGTGGCTGCACGTGCATCAACAAAGGAGCAGCGGCAAGCGTGCGCCTGTATCATAAGTAAAGGGCTGGATGGCTTGTCTGTTAAAAGGTGCTGTAACCCCCAAAGTGCACTCCAAAAAAAAAAAATATTCTTTTTTTTTGTCTTTGTGAATTGTGTGGGCTGTATCCGCACCTGCATCCTCAAAGCAGCAGCGACAAGCATGCGTCTGTCTGTTAAAGGGTGGTGTAACCCCCAAAGTGCACTCCAACAAAAATAAAACATTTTCTTCTGTGTTTGTGAATTGTGTGCACTGTACGTGCATCAACAAAGGAGCAGCGCCAAGCATACGCCTGTGTCCCATAAGTCTGTTAAAGGGTGGTGTAACCCCCAAAGTGCACTCCACAAAAAATAAACAATACTTTTTTTTCTGTGTTTGTGTGCGAAATGTATACACAGTAGCCGCACCTGCATCCTCAAAGCAGCAGCGACAAGCGTGCGTCTGTCTGCTAAAGGGTGGTGTAACCCCCAAAGTGCGCTCCAACCAAATTTAAATAATCTTCTTTTTTTCTGTGTTTGTGTGTGAAATGTATGCGCAGTAGCCGCACCTGCATCCTCAAAGCAGCAGCGACAAGCGTGCGTCTGTCTGTTAAAGGGTGGTGTAACCCTCAAAGTGCGCTCCACAAAAAATAAAAATTATTTTTTTTTTCTTTGTGAATTGTGTGGGCTGTAGCCGCACCTGCATCCTCAAAGCAGTAGCGACAAGCATGCGTCTGTCTGTTAAACGGTGGTGTAACCTCCAAAGTGCGCTCCAACCAAAATTAAATAATCTTCTTTTTTTCTGTGTTTGTGTGTGAAATGTATGCACAGTAGCCGCACCTGCATCCTCAAAGCAGCAGCGACAAGCGTGCGTTTGTCTGTTAAAGGGTGGTGTAACCCTCAAAGTGCACTCCACAAAAAATAAAAAATTCTTTTTTTTTCTGTCTATGTGAAATGTGTGGGCTGTAGCCGCACCTGCATCCTCAAAGCAGCAGCGACAAGCGTGCGTCTGTCTGTTAAAGGGTGGTGTAACCTCCAAAGTGCACTCCAAACCAAAATAAAATAATCTTTTTTTCTGTGTTTGTGTGTGAAATGCATGCGCAGTAGCCGCACCTGCATCCTCGAAGCAGCAAGGACAAGCGTGCGTCTGTCCGTTAAAGGGTGGTGTAACCCTCAGCGTGCGTCTGTCCGTTAAAGGGTGGTGTAACCCTCAAAGTACGCTCCACAAAAAAAATAATTTTTTTTTTCTGTGTTTGTGAACTGTGTGCACTGTACGTGCATCAACAAAGGAGCAGCGCCAAGCATGCGCCTGTGTCCCATAAGTCTGTTAAAGGGTGGTGTAACCCCCAAAGTGCACTCCACAAAAAATAAACAACTCTTTTTTTTCTGTTTGTGTGCGACATGTATGCGCAGTAGCCGCACGTGCATCAACACAGCAGCAGCGCCAAGCGTGCGCCTGTGTCATAAGTCAAGGGCCGGTTTGGACATCTGGTCCGGACTGAAGGACGTGCCAACAGTTTCTGACATGTCTACTGTCACTGCATATGATACTGTCACCATTGTTAGAATGGTGGAGGATTACATCAGTGACAGCATCCAAATAGGCATGTCAGACAGTGCGTACCTGTACTGGCAGGAAAAAGAGGCAATTTGGAGGCCCCTGTACAAACTGGCTCTATTTTACCTGAGTTGCCCCCCTCCAGTGTGTACTCCAAAAGAGTGTTTAGTGCAGCCGGAAACCTTGTCAGCGAAAGACGTAGGAGGTTGCTTCCACAAAATGTGGAGAAGATGATGTTCATAAAAATGAATTATCAACTCTTCCAGGGTGACCAGCCTCCAGAACGTACAGAGGGACCTGTGGTGGTGGATTCCAGCGGGGACAAATTAATACTCTGTGTGGATGAGGATGTACACAACACTGAAGAGGGTGAGGAATCGGTGGATGAGGAGGATCTTGCCTCCGTAGAGCCAGTTTGTGCAGGGACAGATTAATTGCCAGCTTGATTTGTGGGGGCCCAAACGAACCAATCATTTCAGCCACAGTCGTGTGGCAGACCCTGGCGCTGAAATGATTGATTTGTTAAAGTGTGCATGTCCTGTTTATACAACATAAGGGAGGGTGGGAGGGCCCAAGGACAATTCCATCTTGCACCTCTTTTTTTTCTTTGCATTATGTACTGTTTGGGGCCTAGTTTTTCAAACTGCCATCCTGTCTGCCACTGCAGTGTCACTCCTAGATGGGCCACGTGTTTGTGCTGCCCAATCATGTCACTTAGCATAGTCATCCAGCTACCTTGGTGCAACCTTTTGGACATAAAAACTAGAGGTGTGCACCGGCCACTTTTCGTGTTTTGTGTTTTGGTTTTGGATCTGGATCTTTCTTCGTGTTTTGGATCTGGATTGGTTTTGCCAAAACCACCCTTCGGTGTTTTGGGTTCTGGGTTTTGTGTTTTGGATCAGTATTTTTTTTTTTAAAAAGCATAAAAACAGCTAAAATCACAGAATTTGTGGGTTTTTCTGCTCCTATGCTATTATTAACCTCAATAACCTTAATTCCACTCATTTCCAGTCTATTCTGAACACCTCACACCTCACAATAGTGTTTTTATGTCCAAAAGGTTGCACCGAGGTAGCTGGATGACTATGCTAAGCTACACGAGTGGCCGGCACAAACACGTGGCCCATCTAGGAGTGACACTGCAGTGGCAGACAGGATGGCAGTGTCACGTTTGAGACTGGAGTAGAGGCTGTGGTGGGCCTAAGTTGGGGGAGGAAGCGGAGACGAGGGGCCTGGATGTATGTTCTCCTCATCCACAGGTCTTGAGTGTTGGCGAGACCTGGGCAAAGGTGCGGAATCTAACCCACAGGATGGTGTTCGCCAGTGACCCCTCCAATTGGGATTTGGGCTTAGCTGCACCCCTTGAGCAGGTCGCTGTCCTTTGACCAGGTACCCAAGCCCTGCAGGGATAGAGACACAACACCCGTGGCCCAGAGAGGTTATGCCTGCTAGGCACAAAGCAATGCCCTAAGCGTACAGTAATACACCTTGACACGAGGATCAAATATCAATAAGGATTTCAAGTGGAGAGCGACTCACGGTTACTTGAGAATTCACCAGAGATGGAAGGCACACAGGTAGAGGTGGTATACACTGTAGCATGGATGTTCACCAGAGACGAGAGGCACACAGGTAGAGGTGGTAACACTGCTGCATGGATATTCACCAGAGACGTTTAAGGCACACAGGTAGAGATGGTAACACTGCTGCACGGATATTCACCAGAGACGTTTAAGGCACACAGGTAGAGATGGTAACACTGCTGCACGGATATTCACCAGAGACGTTAAGGCACACAGGTAGAGATGGTAACACTGCTGCTGCAAGGAAAATAGGAACCTGGACTGGGAACTCACTAAGGCACACTAGGAGACAACCGTTGTTCAGGCAACTTCCTGTAACCTGTGGAACAGTTATATACCCAGGGGAACCCTTAGACAGATGCACAGCATCAGCTGATCACAGACCAATCAGGAAGGAGGATACAGTCACATGGGCCGACTGTCATGGCGGCGCCCATGTCTGGACTTGCGATGCCAGACACCAGCCCACCAGGAAGTCACTGCATGCGGGGAGAATGCTCAGCTTCTCCCCAAGCAAAGCTGCCCGACCACCCAGGATGACAGGGGAAGCCGGCGGCGCGGTAAGCGGGAGCCGATCCCCGGCTGAGCCCTGACAGTACCCCCTCCTTTAAGGGTGGGCACTGAACACCCATCAGGCTTATCTGGAAATCTCCTATGAAAACTCTGGATTAGTTGCGGAGCGTGCACATCAGAGGCTCTGATCCAGGCCCTTTCCTCGGGGCCGTAGCCCTTCCAATCAATGAGATATTGAAGGGTGTTGAATCTGTGCCGGGAATCCAGGGTCCTCTCCACTTCAAATTCAGTGCCTTGTAATGTCTTAACTTGAGGCAATTTAGGAGAACAACTCTGAAAACGATTGAGCACCAGAGGTCGTAAGAGAGAAACGTGAAAAGTATTTGAAATCTTCATTTGAGGAGGAAGTTCCAATTTATAAGTTACTGGACTGATTATCTTAAGGATACGATATGGCCCAACAAAACGTGGGGCGAGTTTCATGGACGGGACTCTTAAGCGAATATTCTTGGAGGATAACCAAACCCTGTCCCCAACTCTCAACAGTGGAACAGCCAAACATCTTCTGTCCGCAAATTTCTTGTAATTCCTTGAAGATTGCTTTAAGGATAGATGAATTTTATTCCATAAAACTGAAAAGGATTGGATCTCTTGGTTCACACCCGGAACATCTATAGATGGAAGCTTCTGGAAATCTGGAACTCGTGGGTGTCTACCAAAAACCGTAAAAAAAGGAGTGGATTTAGAGGAAGAATGGTATTTAAAATTATGAGAAAACTCTGCCCATGGTAGGAGGTCCACCCAATCATCCTGGGAGGATGACACAAAGAGCCTAATGAAGGTCTCCAGCTCTTGATTGACCCTTTCCGTTTGACCATTTGACTGTGGGTGGTAGGCTGAGGAAAAGTTCAGTTTGATTCCACAAGTATTACATAGGGCTCTCCAAAATTTGGCTGTAAATTGAACACCTCGATCAGAGACTATTTCCTTGGGGAGACCGTGTAATCTGAAGATGTCTCAAATAAAAATTTTTGCTAATTGAGGAGCAGAAGGAAGGCCAACAAGCGGGATAAAGTGTGCCATTTTAGAAAAGCGATCCACGACCACCCATACCGTGTTATGCCCCTTGCACCGAGGTAATTCAGAAATAAAATCCATTGAGATGTGGGTCCATGGAGCAGCTGGGATAGACAAGGGACGAAGAGGACCAACCATCTGTCTACGCAGAGTTTTATGTTGGGCGGATTTGATACAGGACCGGACAAACTCCGTGACATCCTTCTTCATGGTCGGCCACCAGTAAGATCGAAGGAAGAACTGGTAGGTTTTGGTGATTCCAGTGTGACCTGCGAACAAGGATGCATGAGCCCAAACCAGTAGTTTTTTGCGTAAATTAGGAGGTACAAAAATTTTCCCAGGTGGCAGAGACACTACTTGAGTAGGAGCAAATACAATTGGGTCCAAAATGGAACGAACTTGAGAACACTCCTCCTCCTCCAAGTTAGTCATAAAGGAGCGAGATAATGCATCGGCTTTTTTGTTCAACACACCAGGACGAAACTGAAGTTTTAAATTAAACCTAGAAAAAAAAGTGACCATTGTGCCTGCCTGGCATTCAACCGGTGTGCAGTTTGCAGATAGATCAGATTCTTATGGTCTGTAATAATTGTGACAGGAAATTTAGCCCCTTCAAGAAGATACCGCCATTCCTCCAAGGCTAAACGCATAGCTAGAAGTTCTTGGTCGCCTATAATATAATTCCTTTCTGCAGGGGAAAATTTTACTGGAGAAAAATTCACAGGAATGCATCTTCCCATCTTCAGCAGACTGAGATAATATCGCCCCTACTCCAACAGAGGAAGCGTCCACCTCCACAATGAATGGTTTGTCTATTTGAGGCTGGCAGAGGATTGGAGCTCTAGAAAAGGCACCTTTTAGGTTTTGAAAGGCTTGTACTGCTGGAACAGACCATTTAGAAGGATTGGCTCCTTTCCTTGTGAGGGAGGTAATGGGTGCTACCAGCATAGAAAAGTGTGGAATAAACCTCCTATAATAGTTTGCGAATCCTAAGAAGCGCTGAGTACCTTTTAAAGAAGTAGGCAGGGGCCACTCAGAGATTGCTTTTAATTTATCAGGATCCATCTGGAGACTCCTCCCGGAGATTATATGACCTAAAAAAGGTACTGAAGTTTGGTTAAACATACATTTGGAAAGTTTCCCAAAGAGGTGATGAGTATGAAGGCGGGACAATACCTCCCGTACATGAAGACGATGGCTCTGTAAATTTCTGGAAAAGATTAAGATGTCATCGAGATAAATCACAACAAATTTATGAAGAATATCCCGGAAGACCTCGTTGACATAACCTTGAAAAATAGCTGGTGCATTGCAAAGACCGAAGGGCATTACGAGGTACTCGAAGTGTCTGTCTCTGGTATTGAACGCGGTCTTCCACTCGTCCCCAGTTTTAATTCGAATCAAATTATACGCACCATGTAGATCCAGCTTGGTGAAGACCTGAGCCCCTTGAACCTTGTTAAAAAGTTCCGAAATTAAAGGTAAAGGGTACCGATTTCTTATGGTGATTTGATTTAAGCCTCGGTAGTTTATGCAAGGGCGGAGTCCACCATCCTTTTTCCCTACAAAAAAGAGACCTGCCCCTGCAGGAGAAGAAGGCCGAATGAATCCTTTAGCAAGGTTTTCCTTAATGTATTCTTCCATGGCCGCGGTCTCTGGCACGGACAAGGGGTAAACACGGCCACGTGGAGGGCTTTTCCCGGGAAGTAAATCGATAGCACAATCCCAAGGTCGATGCGGAGGAAGTTCATCTGCGGCTTGTTCACAAAATATGTCAGCAAAGTCTTGATAAGCTTCAGGCAACCCCGGCTGGGGGGAATGTTTAGGAGACTCAGGACGGAGAAACTTCTTAGCTGGGTTGGAAACCGTCGCTTGGTTACATACTGGCACGACCTTGGTCAAACAATTTTGGAAACAATGTGAACCCCAGGATAGGATTTGCATAGTATCCCAGTCAAAGACAGGATTGTGTTTTTTCAACCAGGGCAGCCCTAATACCAGCTCATAGGAGGATTCGGGTAAAACAAAAAATTCCAGCATTCCCAGATGTAGGCATCCAACTCGAACAGTCACAGGATGAGAGAGCGAAGAAATGGGTAGCCCTACCAGAGTTTTACCATCTAGGCCGGACAGTAACAATTTATTAGGTAGGGGAACGGCTGGAACACCCAAGGTGTGATTCAATTTTTCCGCAATAAAATTACCAGCGGCTCCAGAATCAATTAAAGCGTGGACCTTTCTTGTCCTGGACTTAATGGAAAGTGACACTACTAGAAGACTCTCTGATAACTGGGATGGCTTGAGAATAACCCCCAACTGAATGCTCCCTACTTCAGTCAGGGTCTCGCATTTCCCGCAAGTAAAGGACAATTTTTCAGAATGTGGTTAGGTGCAGCGCAATAAATACACAATTTATTTTGCAAGCGTCTATTGTGCTCTGCCGGGGAGAGTTTGGTTCTATTGACCTGCATCGGTTCCTCTTCACTAGCTAAGGTGGGCATAGGTGGATTAACAGCAGAAGAACGAGCTGGTAGGCGTTCACCTCTTCCCCTACTAGCCCATCTTTCCCGGTGGCGAAGGTCAATTTTGATGCAGAGAGAGATAACGTCAGCGAAAGATTCAGGCAAATCTCTGGAGGCAAGTTCATCCTTCATCCTCTCAGAGAGTCCATGAAGGAAGGACGCTTTAAGAGCTTCCTCATTCCATTTTAATTCCGATGCCAGGGTCTGGAACTGGACTACATACTGCCCCACGGATCGTGTGCCCTGACACACTCGGAGAAGGTCAGAAGATGCAGATGCAGAACGGCCTGGCTCATCAAAAATTCCCTTAAATGCTGAAACAAATTCCTCGTAGGTAGATACGATGGAGTCGGCCCATTCCCATAAAGGGGAGACCCAGTCTAACGCTGCTCCTGTTAACAGTGATATCACGTATGCCACTTTTGCCCGAGACGTGGGAAAGTTCTGGGGAAGGCAGTCAAATTGGATCTCACATTGGTTGATGAATCCGCGGCACCACCTGGGATCACCGTCAAACCTTTCCGGAGTGGCTAACTGGAGTCGGGGTTTGGGGGTAGGAACCACCAGTGAAGGAACTGATGGAGAGGGTACAGGGGCTGCAGCTGGAGGAGCCGGGAGAATAGAAGCCAACTTGGTTTGAATAGAAACCAGTTGCCTCGAGAGCTCCTGTAAATTATGAGCCACTTGTTGTTGTTGCACCTCTTGGTTGTCGATCTGAGATGTCAACTCTTGTAGTGACCCAGTACCTTGGGATCCTGCAGCCTCCATTGGGCCTGAACAAACTGTCACGTCTGAGACTGGAGTAGAGGCTGTGGTGGGCATAAGTTGGGGGAGGAAGCGGAGATGAGGGGCCTGGATGTATGTTCTCCTCATCTACAGGTCTTGAGTGTTGGCGAGACCTGGGCAAAGGTGCGGAATCTAACCCACAGGATGGTGTTCGCCAGTGACCCCTCCAATTGGGATTTGGGCTTAGCTGCACCCCGTGAAGAATTTTTTTATTGTTTGTGGAGCGCACTTTGAGGGTTACACCACCCATTAACAGACAGATGCACGCTTGTCGCTGCTGCTTTGAGGATGCAGGTGCGGCTACAGCCCACACAATTCACAAAGACAGAAAAAGAAGAATTTTTTTATTGTTTGTGGAGCGCACTTTGAGGGTTACACCACCCATTAACAGACAGACGCACGCTTGTCGCTGCTGCTTTGAGGATGCAGGTGCGGCTACAGCCCACACAATTCACAAAGACAGAAAAAAAAGAATGTTTTATTTTGTTTGAAATGCACTTTGGGGGTTACAGCACCCTTTAACGGACAAGCCAGCCGGCCCTTTACTTATGACACAGGCGCACACAGTCGCTGAATGGCAAAAGTGGCCATAAATTTTTCGCGCCACCCAAAGCATCTCCTGCATGCCCCTGTCGCTTTACAGAAAATTCTGTACCACCAAGTTTATTGTGTGAGCAAAACATGGGACGTGCTGGAATTTGCCCAGATGTAATGCCCGCACAATATTGGTGGCGTTGTCAGATATCACAAATCCCCAGGAGAGTCTAAGTGGGGTAAGCCACTGGGCGATGATTTCCCTCAGTTTCTCTAAGAGGTTGTCGGCGGTGTGCCTCTTACTGAAACCGGTGATACACAGTGTAGCCTGCCTTGGAACGAGCTGGCGTTTCTGAGATGCTGCTACTGGTGACGCTGCTGTTGTTGCTGCGTAAGGTGATACATTTACCCAGTGGGCTGTCACAGTCATATAGTCCTTAGTCTGCCCTGTTCCACTTGTCCACATGTCCGTGGTTAAGTGGACATTGGGTACAACCGCATTTTTCAGGACACTGATGACACTTTTTCTGACGTTTCTGTACAGTCTCGGTATCGCCTGTCTAGTGAAGTGGAATCTAGACGGAATTTGGAACCGGGAACACACTACCTCCATCAATTGTCTAAATCCCACTGCACTAATGGCGGATACCAGACGCACGTCTAACACCAACATAGCAGTCAAGGCCTCAATTATACGTTTTGCTTCAGGATGACTGCTGTCGTACTTCATCCTCCTCGCTAAGGACTGTTGGAGGGTCAATTGTTTAGTAAAAGTAGTGGTGTTCCTACTTCCTCTCTGGGATGATGAACAACTCCCAGCAGCAGCAACAGCACTAGGAGGAAGTGGTTCTTGATCTTTCCCTATTTTATTTTTATCGGAGAAAGTTTGGTCTTCCATTTATGTTATATAGATATATACGTGCGGCTAAGGCGCACACAAACACAGAAAATAATTTTTTATTTTTGTTGGAGACTAGTGCACTTTGTGGGTTACACCACCCTTTAAGAAATGAGCCAGCCGGCCCTTTACTTATGCGACACAGGCGCACACTTGGCGCTGCTCCTTTGTTGATGCACGTGCAGCCACAGTGCACACAATTAACAAACACAGAAAATATTTTTTTATTTTGTTTGGAGTGCCCTTTGGGGGTTACAGCACCCTTTAACGGACAAGCCAGCTGGCCCTTTATTTATGGGACACAGGCGCATGCTTGGCATTACTTTGTTGATACACGTGCGGCTACTGCGCACACAATTCACAAACACGGAAAATATTTTTTTATTTTGTTTGGAGTGTACTTTGGGGGTTGCAGCAGCCTTTAACGGTCAAGCCAGCCGGCCCTTTACTTATGACACAGGCGCACGCTTGGCACTACTTTGTTGATGCACGTGTGGCTACTGCGCACACAATTCTTAAACACAGAAAATATTTTTATTTTGTTTGGAGTGCCCTTTGGGGGTTACAGCACCCTTTAATGGACAAGCCAGCTGGCCCTTTACGTATGGGACACAGGCGCACGCTTGGGGTTGCTCCTTTGTTGATGCATGTGCAGCCACAGTGCACACAATTCACAAACACAGAAAATATATTTTTATTTTGTTTGGAGTGCCCTTTGGGGGTTACAGCAACCTATAACGGTCAAGCCAGCCGGCCCTTTACTTATGACACAGGTGCACGCTTGGCACTATTTTGTTGATGCACGTGTGGCTACTGCGCACACAATTCACAAACACAGAAAATATTTTTTTATTTTGTTTGGAGTGCCCTTTGGGGGTTACAGCACCCTATAACGGACAAGCCAGCTGGCCCTTTATTTATGGGACACAGACGCATGCTTGGCACTACTTTGTTGATGCACGTGAGGCTACTGCACACACAATTCACAAACAGAAAATATTTTTTTATTTTGTTTGGAGTGTAGTTTGGGGGTTACAGCACCCTTTAACGGACAAGCCAGCCGGCCCTTTACGTATGGGACACAGGCGCACGCTTGGCGCTGCTCCTTTATTGATGCACGTGCAGCCACAGTGCACACAATTCTCAAACACAGAAAATATTTTTTTATTTTGTTTGGAGTGTACTTTGGGGGTTACAGCACCCTTTAACAGACAAGCCAGCCAGCCCTTTACTTATGACACAGGCGCACGCTTGGCACTACTTTGTTGATGCATGTGCGGCTACTGCGCACACAATTCACAAACAGAAAATATTTTTTTATTTTGTTTGGAGTGTAGTTTGGGGGTTACAGCACCCTTTAACGGACAAGCCAGCCGGCCCTTTACGTATGGGACACAGGCGCACGCTTGGCGCTGCTCCTTTATTGATGCACGTGCAGCCACAGTGCACACAATTCTCAAACACAGAAACTATTTTTTTATTTTGTTTGGAGTGTACTTTGGGGGTTACAGCACCCTTTAATGGTCAAGCCAGCCGGCCCTTTACTTATGACACAGGCGCACGCTTGGCACTACTTTGTTGATGCACGTGCGGCTACTGCGCACACAATTCACAAACACAGAAAATATATATATTTTTTGTTTGGAGTGTACTTTGGGGGTTACAGCACCCTTTAACGGAGAAGCCAGCCGGCTCTTTACTAATGGGACACAGGCACATGCTTGGCGCTGCTCCTTTGTTGATGCACGTGCAGCCACAGTGCAGACAATTCACAAACACAGAAAAAATATTTATTTTTTTTTGCACTTGGGGGGAGCACCCCTGATGGACAGAGCACCCCCTGGACAACACTACAGCACCCATTTAGGACTGGGACACTGCACAGGATTTTGTAGTGGACACAGCCCCTATGGACAACTGACTGCACAACACAGTCCAGCCAGCCCCTATGGACTTTGAAGGAGTGGACACAGCCCCTATGGACAACAGCAGCACAGCACAACACTACACTGCACTACACTACAGAGCCCAGCCAGCCCTAACTCCCACCCTCCCTCTTCACTGTCCACAGCCGAGTGAGAAAATGGCGCAGATGCGGGTACCTTATATAGGATCCAAAACCCGCGAGACCCGGAAGGCGGGATGATGACGTTTTGCCTCGATTTCAGATCCGAGTCAGGCGGGAAAAGTCGAGCCTGACTCGGATCGGCCTCTGATCGGGGGGGCTCGGGGGGTTCGGATCTCAGAAATCCGAACCCGCTCACCCCTAATAAAAACACTATTGTGAGGTTTTCAGAATAGACTGGAAATGAGTGGAAATTAAGGTTATTGATGTTAATAATAGCATAGGAGCAGAAAAACCCACAAATTCTGTGATTTTAGCTGTTTTTATACTTTTTTTTAAAAAAAAAAATACGGATCCAAAACACAAAATACGAAAAGTGGCCGGTGCACACCCCTACTTTATACAGGACAAAGATGAAGCCTGAACATCACCATCCAGCAATCTACAGAAACTCTGTCTGAGTCACACTTTGCAAAGACCTAGTACAAGAACATTACTGTGCCCTTAGGCAGACTTATCTAATGACTTGTCACCCTAGGGTACTAGCATGGCTGCAGGATGATAACTCTATCTGTGCCCTTACTCCTCTGTCACTGTTTCATGCCTGCAGTGGTAAAAGGTTCTCGGAGGCATACAAGCAGCTAGCTATCTGCATCCTTTAACAAAACATCTAGGGCAGGAAGAAATAACACTATGCAGATTCTCCATGGGTAAACTGACAGCTGGGATTAGCATGTTTGTAGGCAGTGTTTGACCTCTTCACATCTATCACATCTAAAAATAAAGTGAAAGTGTAAATAACGTCTCCTAATCTAAAATTACCATTATTTAATTGTGTGTCAGCAAGACACTTGTTTTGTCACATCCCTTCCCTAGCCAGCACCTGTACACATGCAGAGAGTGCGACTGAGGGCCTGATTCAGAGCCAGATGCTATTTGCGCTCGCTCGTTCAGAAAAAGGGGCCGGATATTTAAATAGATCGCTCGCTCTTTGCGGTCTGTTGACGCCTCTATGTCTGAGCGAGAGCACGAAATATGCGCTCACTATTTTGTAAAGACGCCCCCTGGCAGCTCGCATCATACGTCATCTCCGCTATTTATTAGATTAATCGAGTACACCAAAAGGCGTCTGAACTGCTCGCAGTGCTTGTGGTTGGATTTTCCTACCGCAATCATGCGAGCAGTTCAGGCTAAGAGACAACCAAGTGACGTGGCCGATGATGCTGCTTTGTTAATTATGCACTCCCATTAAACGCCCGTTTTGATCGTTTGGCACGCCTGCGTTCTGATCTCCACTCCCCGTTTTCAAGCACCTTCCCCTGTTACCACCCATAAACGCCTCATCCTGTCACTCAAATTAGCAGGCACTCGCTATTTTGCGAACACACGATTTCCGACTGCACTGACTGGTTGGCGCATGCGCATTACGACCCATACGCATGCACAGATGTGCGAACATCGCTCGGAGCGAGCGGCCGCTTAAGAGCGGCTCTGAATCAGGCCCTGAGTCCTCTGTGAAAATGAAAAAAGACTGGGCGCTGGACATTCATAGTATGCTTTCTGAAGACACATGATTGCACCAGCAAGTACTAGGTATCCTGCCATTCTAGGTAGGGATGGCTATTGACATCGATGGCTAACAACAGTCGATAATTTGCCACTGATGTTCGATGGTTCTTCCATCAATGACAGGGGAGGAGCTCAATGTTTCTGCCATCAATGCTAGAGGTCTGATTGTGACATGGCAATTGTTTTACCCCGTATTACAGCGATTTGCTCTGCCCCCATTGTGCCCAGCTTAGCCCCTCTTTCCTTCTCTGATTGGTATGCTGCATTCACGTGTCCCCAGCTAGTGATGCCCCTGATTGTTCAAAGCATCAATGGATGTAATGTACTGATAGCACCAACGATGGTGAACCATTTAATGGCTAATCCTAATTTTGGGTGGCTCATCAACAAGAGTAACATGAGGCAATGTACAGCAACTTACTCAAAAGAATCTCAGGGTTAAATTTACTAAGATAGGAGTTCTATTTAAGAAGTGATGTTGCCCATAGCAACTAATCAGATTCTACTTCTCATTTATCTAGCACCTTCTAGAAGATAATACCTGGAATCTGATTGGTTGCTATGGGCAACATCACTTCTTAATAGAACTCCCTTCTTAGTAAATTTACCCCTCAGTCAGATGTTTGCTTAATTTATAGATCAAATGATTCTGAACTGTTAATAAAAACAGATAACAAAATTGCTTAATCACTACAAAATAATAAGTATTCCTTTAAAGCGTATAGATGTACAACTGCATGTGATCTTCACAGTGATTATTGCAGCCTGTAGGAAGCAAGACAGACACCAGGCCAAAAATAATATGACATCCAGGACCCTCCATCTCTCCTTTCCTGCATTGCACCGAGAGGGGAACTCAGATAGTCTAGTTCAGGGGTATTCAACATGTGGCCTTCCAGCTGCTGTGAAACTACACATCCCAGCATGTCCTGCCACAGTAGTACTATTAAGCATGCTAAAACTGGGGTACAGCATGTAGAATGTGTACATAGTTACAGCCCTAAGTGGGGTGAATATATTGTGGGAAATGGAGGAGGTGCCACTTCAGTGCAGGTGTCCGGCAGCAGGCGCCTCCATTGTCTCCCATAGTTCTGCCCCCGTTTGTACGGTCTTTAAAAGTAAAAGTTCACAATGCAAAGACATAACACAAAGTAGAGATATACAGGTTCGGTTTTATTCGGTTCTTATCGCCAAATTAACACAAGTTCAGATTAGTTCGGATTAAACTCAATAACATGTATTATCTTGTTACCATATAACAACCTTCTTAAATACAATGTAACTTAACTTCTAAGAATAAAGACCCAGGGCCTGATTCAGAGCTGAACGCTCTGACCAGAGCGCTCGCTCTGAATCAGGGCCCTCCTCCATGAAAATGGAGCGGCCTCCTGGCCGCTCACATAGCTGTGAGTGACCACCCACAGCATATGCGAGCGGCCAAAAAGATGGTCGCGATGGTCTTGACCATCGTGACCATCGGACTTGCGACGGAGACCCTGCGGTAGGGTCTCCCTGCCACAAGCCCTGGAGTGATTTTGGCTCTATCAGAGCCAAAATCACTCCCACTGACATCACTAGTGATGTCAGTGGGGCCGGCTTCAGACGGTAGGCGTTACCATGGGAACGCCTCCGTCTGGCAGCCACGCCCCCGGCACGCCCACCAAAGGGGGCGTGCTGTCAATCAACATCGACAGCACGCCCCCTTTGGTGTGAGACCCGGAGCGATGGAAAGCTCGTCGCTCCCCGGGTCTCGTGCATGCGCACGACGGAGCTCCCTCCGTTGTGCGCATGCGCAGTGGTGAACATCAACCCGCTTGCGAGCGTACTGCCACTCGCGAGCGGGTCTGAATGACCCCCACAGACAACAGTGTTGGCATTTAAATAGTTTGTCAAATTTATTTTTGACAAGTCATTAAATTTTAGACCATAAGTTAATACTAATAATGGTGACGGCACAAAAAGAACGCACAGGACAATAACAACCAAACAGTTCAAACAAACACACACACAAGCCAAGCATTAACATAAAGTAACTCCAAGTGTCATTCTTTCGCCCAAACAAAACAACTCAAACTAAAACAAACACCAGCCAAGCATTGGTGATCAACTCTCTTTAACCTTCAACCACCGGTCCAGGTGGTAGAGCCATTTCCCGTCCAGGACAATTGGCTGTCGCCTTACTCCACTTTGATGAGAGTGCACCCACTAAGCCTAAGTATTAACATAAAGTAACTCCAAGTGTTGTGCTTTTCCGCAACCACCAAACCAACCATCATACATTCAACAAATGAAAAACAAAAAGAGGGAGGGAGGGTGGGAAAAGCTGGAACAAAGAGGCAGATTTGCATACATCACTCCATTATATACTCTTAGACCACTCCCCATGAAACATTCATTGGCTGCATAAGACCAGCTGGACTTAAAGGGGCAATATCCAACACGTTATTAAACTGGCGACACTCAAAACACTTGTGGTTTAAGTTCGTCATGTTTACATGTCATCCTTCGGGCTTACTTTTCTTATTGGCTATCCAAAACACGTGACAGCCGGATAGCCAATATGATGCCGTTTTTGAGATCCAAACATATCCGAGTAAAACTGAACCACACATCTCTATCACAAAGTAAAATATGGCTTTAATTAACCTGTTACTACAAGCAAATATTGGTGACTCTCACCTTTAGACAGTTTTATAATAGAAGTCAGTGGAAGAGTGACGGGTAATTCCTTCAACCCCTCAGGAGCCTTTCCTATGGCTTTAACTATTTACATGACACAATGTAATTTACTGTAGATAAAGAATTCATTTATAGCCTCACTGGACCCGAAGCTGAGAAGCTGGAGACACACACCATTCAGAGATCTGCATCTTCTTATAACTCATTATATTTATGTTCCATGATACTGAACAAGATAATGGGAGTGTCCAACACTCCAATAGATTCCCTGTATTCTAATTGCATTTTGCTCCATGAAATGAAATGAACATATTGTGTCTGTCTGTGTTTTCCACTGATTTAAGGAAATGCATCCATTAAAAAAACTTTGCTGTAAACTGCACAATTTGCTTCTGTGGATCTGATTCAGAGATGGACGCACTTTTGATGTTTCTGCAGTTGAGCGATTTTTTGCTACTGCACATGGGCAACAAGTGAGAGAAATCCTTTGTGCGCATGCGTGAACACAAGGGTCCGATGGCGATCGTAATTGCGTACTGCATCGCTAACACTTGAGAAGGGTTTGTGGTCCCTTGGTGTTTCAGGGTGGAGAATGGGAGGTGATCTAAAGTGACGCAAAAAGGGGCCATTTCAGGGGCTCATTACAGTATTTAAGTGTCACAGGCAGTGGCGGATTTTACCTAGGGGCTGCAGGACTGCATTTCCCCCAGTAACATCTGCCACATCCGGTGAGCCAGCTGCAGTCTTTGCACTGACAGTGACTTCCCATTGGAAGCACTATCTGTTACATCATACACAGGACAGGCGATCCCAGGAGGACGTGTTTTCTCCCCTGGGACTGCTAGTCCGGAACGCGATTAACAAAGAGAGTGCTTCCATTGGGTAACTACTCCCCTGTCTTTCCATCTGCCCTACTTGGCTTCTAGGGTCTATAGCTGATGCAGTCCCTAAAAGCCAGTGCTACTGAGCATGCACCGGTCTGCCACTGTTTGTGTGCATGCGCGAGTCACACCACCTACCAGAACCATTGCACCTGGCAGGCAGCACGACATGGCTGGTCTAGGACTTCGAACATTTGGACAACAACACACCGGGCAGCTTCACTCTCAGGGGCATTTCTAGAGAGGAGAGGGCCCGTGTGCAGTCTTCGTCACGGACCCCCTCCTCAGTCCAGTGGCCGGCAGGGCACTGAGTACAGCGTGGCCAGTGCTGCACTGATAGACTCTGGGCACTAGAGTGTGCCCAGAGTCTATAGCGCATGTGCAGGTCACCGGGAAAATGGCCACGGCTGCCATTTTCCCTGTACTGCCGATGCCCAAAACGACGGGTAACTGGATGCTGTGGCCGTTCTCCAGATGTTTTTACAGTGCTGATACCGGCGCCGACGTGGGACTCCAGACAGGTAAGTATAATATGGGTGCAAGGTGTGCAGTGCGGGCCCCCCCTGGACCCAGGGGCCTGTGTCTACCCTGCACCCATTATAAATACACCCCTGCCCACTCTTCAAGAAGGGCTGGAGCCGCTTCTGGTCACAAGCATGTCTGGGAACATTGCTGCATTCCCAATCACAAATAAAATGGCCAGGGGGATGCAATCAGGAAACCGGCTGACGTGATCCCGACAGCCGGCTCCCTGACTGCTTTATCCCGGCGTGGGTTAAATGACAGGTGTCTAAATATAGATGCCTGTCATTTTCCCGACGCCGGGAGACAGGCGCCCGGCATCCCGAACGTAGAGATGCCGGGCGCCATGAGCGCACAGCCGCGGGGGGCGGGGCAGGCTAGGGTTAGGGCACCCGGGGGGGACTTAGGGTTAGGCATCCCCCCGGGGGACTTAGGTTTAGGCAGCAGGGAAGGGGGTTTAGGGTTAGGCACTTAGAGGGGGGATTAGGGTTAGGCAATTGGGGGGGAGGTTAGGGTTAGGCACCCCTAAGGAGGGTTAGGTTAGTTTTTACTTACCTCAGGACGTTCGGGATTTCCAGCTCTGTGGGGCTGCCGCTGCCGGGTTCTATTCAGCTGTTGGGTTTCCGCTGCCGGGAATCGAACCGCCAGCCATGCGGCCGGCGGTATTGCATACCGATTCCGAGGCCAGGTGTAGTTGGATTAGAGGAAAGCAGCTAGAGTAGACCCTAGGCTGCCGCAAATGTAGATGGTACAACCAATGTTACTTTGATGTTGAAGTGTTTACAACCTCCATCGCAAATACACAGACCATGCAGCCTGAGAGTGGGCATCTCAATGCTCGCACACTCCATCGCACGTCCCGCACAGAAGGAATTAGCATTTGCATATTCCAGCAACTGCTATTGTGAGAGTGGCTGCAAATATGGCCGCATTACCGACCATCCCTCAATCAGGCCCAAACATCAGCACATAGGTCAGCTTCATAGTTATTACTGAATAACTTCAATTGCGCTTATAAGAATTTACTTTTACTGAAGGTCTTCCTGTCTATTGCCGGGAGTGGTTGAGGATTTGGGCTGGAGCATGTCGCCCTTTTATTCCTTTTATTACTTTAAACAGCACCACTCCTTTGAAATCAGGACCTTGGACAGGAAGGATGATTTATTTATGTTAATCAATGCAAAATTTCCCACTTTCTTGTTAGTAGCGCTCCAGCTGGACATTGGAGTTAGACATTGACGCATCCTTCAAAAACGTTTCTTAGGAAGCGGAACCTTTCCATGTAATGGGGGCTGGTGCAAATCATGATGTTGATGACGCCAGCAGAACTATTGAGATGCTTCTGACCAGCTGTTTGCATATTGTCCCCTGCAGCTGGTCTATTAAGATACTGTAACTTATTTCAGATTTTCATTTGGGCTGCTGCAGGAAAGAAGCTCACATTCGATCCCTAAAGGGTTAAGCTATGATTGTGGGGTTGATTGTATTTCATTACATTTTATATGGAGATGCGACTTTCACAATTAATAACAACACTACCAAGACAAAGGGCCTGATTCAGCAGTGCATGCTAGCACGGAGGCGTGTCGCCAGTTTTGGGGCGGAGGGAAGAGGCCAGGATCTCCATCGGCTGATGGAGATTTCCTAGCCCCTTTCTCTCATCTGTGGAAGCCGGCCGATGTTCCTGCAGATTATCCGATGCTGCGTTGTACAATGCAGCTCGCGTAAGTAGCGCATGCAGGAGGCACAATGCCTCCTGCTGCTTTACCATATTTGCAAGAACGGAATTGCAAAGCTGCATTTCTGTCCTAAGCTGCATCAGGCCCAATATACTCTCTTGTTAAGGGAATGGTATGATTTATGAGTCTGGCGGTTCAAATAACCCCCCCTTCCCTGCTGCCAAAACGTAACCCTCCCGGGGGGTGCCTGACCCTAACCTCCCCCTGGGGGTGCCTAACCCTAACCCCCCCTTCCCCTAGCCTAACCCTTCCTGGGGGGGTGCCTAACCCTAGGTTCCCCCCGGGATTAGACAGTCGGGATGCCGACAGTCGGCATTTAGACCATCGGCATCCCAACTGCATACCCTTGTTAATATGTCGCTTCATTATGTTATTATACTAGTAAATGGACCCGGCACATGTTGGATCACCTCAGCCATCCCCACTTTTCTCAGCCCGACCCCTTCCCACCCTTTCCATCCTGTACCTATCCCCTGTTACCTGTTACCGGTGCTGTGCTCCTCCTCTCTGTGGTCTGCCCTGCCCTCTGTGGTGAGAGACATTGTAGGGGGTGCACCTGCTGCTCCCACTGTGCATGGCGGAGACAGGACAGACAACCACTGATTATAGATTGAGTTTCTCATTTACTACTAACATGGACAAGTCACATCTCTGCTCAATCATTGGGCCTAAGCATACCTTCATTTACAGCTGACGCATAGCTGGAGCAGGACCATTTGCATTACTCATATGGACAAGAATCTGGTAAATGGATAGAAAGTTATAAGCCTTAGACCAGTGATATTCAACATGCGACCCTCCAGCTGCTGCTATGGAACTACACATCCCAGCATGGCCAGTTTTAACATGCCCTATTCACAAAACTGTGACAGGGCATGCTGGGATGTGTAGCCCTACGGCAGCTGGAGAGCCGTATGTTACATACTCCTGCCATAGACAATCATCCCACATTTAAGCTGGGTACACATTAGACCATTTGTGGGTGGTAACAGGGGATGGACGCAGGCGAGCCAGAGTGTTTCAACGCCATTTTAGAGGCGTGCATAATTAACAGGCAGCGTCATTGTACATGTCACTTGCCTTTTATTTTTACACTGATTTCCTCGCAATGCTTGCGGTAGGGTAAAGCTACCTCAAGCACTGTGTTCACATCCGATGGTACTCGATGTACCAATGTTTTAATACACTTCCTGGAGATGACGTGTTGCTGGTGGGCGGCTCTGCCTGTGCGTTTGGGTGTACGCATACACAAAGTGGGCGCTCGCTAAGACATGGTGGGCGTGCTTATGCCCTGGCGAGCGATCGCTTCCCGTGGCGTCATTTGACAAATTTGCACATGCATCCAGCAAGCGTATGCAGATAGCGAACGGGTCTGAATCAGGCTCTCTGTGCAATCTTCCAAATAAGCAAACAATATATCTCGCATCATTTGGTGGTTAGATCGTTAACATATCACCTGGTCGTCCGGTAGTGCGTACACACTGCATGGCATCCCAGAAATCTTGAAAGAGATTGACAGACTGAGCAGCATGTAGGGTCAACCTGAAGATTTGAGGGATGACGCAACGGGAGCACGCATAGTGCATACACACTTAACGATGTGAACGATTTGTCGTTCCAATCCGTCGGAATCGGGCATATCGTCCAAGAAATCGTCTAATGTTTATAGGGGTGAGCGGGTCCGGATTTCTGAAATCCAAACCCCCCCGATCCGAGTCAGGCTCGACTTTTCCCGCCTGACTCGGATCTGAAATCGAGGCAAAACGTCATCATCTCGCCTTCCGGGTCTCGCGGGTTTTGGATTCTATATAAGGTACCTGCGTTGGCGCCATTTTCTCACTCGGCTGTGGACAGTGAAGAGGGAGGGTGGGAGTTAGGGCTGGCTGGGCTGTGTAGTGTAGTGTTGTGCTGTGCTGCGCTGCTGTTGTCCATAGGGGCTGTGTACACTCCTCCAGTCCAAAGTCCATAGGGCTGGCTGGACTGGGTTGTGCAGTCAGTTGTCCATAGGGGCTGTGTCCACTCCAAAGTCCTGTGCAGTGTCCCAGTCCTAAAGGGGTGCTGTAGTGTTGTCCAGGGGGTGCTCTGTCAATCAGGGGTGCTCCCCCCAAGTGCAAAAAAAATATATATTTTTTCTGTGTTTGTAAATTGTGTGCGCAGTAGCCGCACGTGCATCAACAAAGTAGTGCCAAGCGTGCGCCTGTGTCATAAGTAAAGGGCCAACTGGCTTGACCGTTAAAGGGTGCTGTAACCCCCAAAGTGCACTCCAAACCAAATAAAAAAATATTTTCTGTGTTTGTGAATTGTGTGCACTGTGGCTGCACGTGCATCAACAAAGGAGCAGCGCCAAGCGTACGCCTGTGTCCCATAAGTAAAGGGCCGGCTGGCTTGTCCGTTAAAGGGTGCTGTAACCCCCAAAGGGCACTCCAAACAAAATAAAAAAATATTTTCTGTGTTTGAGAATTGTGTGCACTGTGGCTGCACGTGCATTAACAGAGGAGCAGCACCAAGCGTGTGCCTGTGTCCCATAAGTAAAGGGCCAGCTGGCTTGTCCGTTAAAGGGTGCTGTAACCCCCAAAGGGCACTCCAAACAAAATAAAAAAATATTTTCTGTGTTTGTGAATTGTGTGCACTGTGGCTGCATGTGCATCAACAAAGAAGCAGCGCCAAGCGTGCGCCTGTGTCCTATAAGTAAAGGGCCGGCTGGCTCATTTCTTAAAGGGTGGTGTAACCCACAAAGTGCACTAGTCTCCAACAAAAATAAAAAATTATTTTCTGTATTTGTGTGCGCCTTAGCCGCACGTATATATCAATATAACATAAATGGAGGACCAAACTTTCTCCGATAAAAATAAAATAGGGAAAGATCAAGAACCACTTCCTCCTAGTGCTGTAGCTGCTGCTGGGAGTTGTTCATCATCCAAGAGAGGAAGTAGGAACACCACTACTTTTACTAAATTGACCGTCCAACAGTCCTTAGCGAGGAGGATGAAGTACGACAGCAGTTATCCAGAAGCAAAACGTATAACTGAGGCCTTGACTGCTATGTTGGTGTTAGACGTGCGTCCGGTATCCGTCATTAGTGCAGTGGGATTTAGACAATTGATGGAGGTAGTGTGTCCCCAGTTCCAAATCCCATCTAGATTCCACCTGCATCCTCAAAGCAGCAGCGACAAGCATGCGTCTGTCTATTAAAGGGTGGTGTAACCCTCAAAGTGTGCTCCACAAACAATAAAAAAATTCTTTTTTTTTCTGTCTTTGTGAATTGTGTGGGCTGTAGCCGCACCTGCATCCTCAAAGCAGCAGCGACAAGCGTGCGTCTGTCTGTGAAAGGGTGGTGTAACCCTCAAAGTGCGCTCCACAAACAATAAAAAAATTCTTCTTTCTTTTTCTGTCTTTGTGAAATGTGTGGGCTGTAGCCGCACCTGCATCCTCAAAGCAGCAGCGACAAGCGTGCGTCTGTCTGTTAAAGGGTGGTGTAACCCTCAAAGTGCGCTCCACAAACAATAAAAAAAATTCTTTTTTTTTCTGTCTTTGTGAAATGTGTGGGCTGTAGCCGCACCTGCATCCTTAAAGCAGCAGCGACAAGTGTGTGTCTGTCTGTTAAAGGATTACATCGGTGACAGCATCCAAGTAGGCATATCAGACAGTCCGTACATGTACTGGCAGGAAAAAGAGGCAATTTGGAGGCCCCTGTACAAACTGGCTCTATTTTACCTGAGTTGCCCCCCCTCCAGTGTGTACTCCGAAAGACTGTTTAGTGCAGCCGGGAACCTTGTCAGCGAAAGACGTAGGAGGTTGCTTCCACAAAATGTGGAAAAGATGATGTTCATAAAAATTAATTATCAACTCTTCCAGGGAGACCAGCCTCCAGAACGTACAGAGGGACCTGTGGTGGTGGATTCCAGCGGGGACGAATTAATACTCTGTGAGGATGAGGATGTACACAACACTGAAGAGGGTGAGCAATCGGTGAATGAGGAGGATGAGGATGACATCTTGCCTCCGTAGAGCCAGTTTGTGCAGGGACAAATTAATTGCCAGCTTGTTTTGTGGGGGCCCAAATGAACCAATCATTTCAGCCACAGTCGTGTGGCAGACCCTGGCGCTGAAATGATTGGTTTGTTAAAGTGTGCATGTCCTGTTTATACAACATAAGGGTGAGTGGGAGGGCCCAAGGACAATTCCATCTTGCACCTCTTTTTTTTCTTTGCATTATGTACTGTTTGGGGCCTAGTTTTTCAAACTGCCATCCTGTCTGCCACTGCAGTGTCACTCCTAGATGGGCCACGTGTTTGTGCCGCCCACTCGTGTCGCTTAGCATAGTCATCCAGCTACCTCGGTGCAACCTTTTGGACATAAAAACACTATTGTGAGGTGTGAGGTGTTCAGAATAGACTGGAAATGAGTGGAAATTAAGGTTATTGAGGTTAATAATAGCATAGGAGCAGAAAAACCCACAAATTCTGTGATTTTAGCTGTTTTTATGCTTTTTTAAAAAAAAATACAGATCCAAAACACAAAACCCAGAACACAAAACACGGAAGGGTGGTTTTGGCAAAACCAATCCAGATCCAAAACACGAAGAAAGATCCCAAAACACGAATGTGGCCGATGCACACCCCTAATGTGTACCCACCTTTACAATCGGGTTTATAAAACACACTATTCAAAATACAAAAGAGACATATCATACTAAAATAATTAGGGGTGTGCACCGGCCACTTTTCGTGTTTTGTGTTTTGGTTTTGGATCTGGATCTTTCTTCGTGTTTTGGATCTGGATTGGTTTTGCCAAAACCACCCTTCCGTGTTTTGGGTTCTGGGTTTTGTGTTTTGGATCTGTATTTTTTTGAAAAAAAGCATAAAAACAGCTAAAATCACAGAATTTGTGGGTTTCTCTGCTCCTATGCTATTATTAACCTCAATAACCTTAATTTCCACTCATTTCCAGTCTATTCTGAACACCTCACACCTCACAATAGTGTTTTTATGTCCAAAAGGTTGCACCGAGGTAGCTGGATGACTATGCTAAGCGACACGAGTGGGCGGCACAAACACGTGACCCATCTAGGAGTGACACTGCAGTGGCAGACAGGATGGCAGTTAGAAAAACTAGGCCCCAAACTGTACATAATGCAAAGAAAAAAAAGAAGTGCAAGATGGAATTGTCCTTGGGCCCTCCCACCCACCCTTATGTTGTATAAACAGGACATGCACACTTTAACAAATCAATCATTTCAGCGCCAGGGTCTGCCACACAACTGTGGCTGAAATGATTGGTTCGTTTGGGCCCCCACAAAACAAGCTGGCAATTAATGTGTCCCTGCACAAACTGGCTCTACGGAGGCAAGATGTCATCCTCATCCTCCTCATCCACCGATTCCTCACCCTCTTCAGTGTGTACATCCTCATCCTCACAAAGTATTAACTCGTCCCCACTTGAATCCACCACCACAGGTCCCTCTGTACCTTCTGGAGGCTGGTCTCCCTGGAAGAGCTGATAATTCATTTTGATGAACATCATCTTCTCCACATTCTGTGGAAGCAACCTCCTACGCCTTTCGCTGACAAGGTTCCCGGCTGCACTAAACACTCTTTCGGAGTACACACTGGAGGGGGGGCAACTCAGGTAAAATAGAGCCAGCTTGTACAGGGGCCTCCAAATTGCCTCTTTTTCCTGCCAGTACAGGTATGGACTGTCTGACATGCCTACTTGGATGCTGTCACCGATGTAATCCTCCACCATTCTGTCAATGGTGACAGTATCATATGCAGTGACAGTAGACATGTCAGAAATTGTTGCCAGGTCCTTCAGTCCGGACCAGATGTCCAAACTTGGTCCTGCCTGCCCTGCATCACCGCCAGCGGGTTGCTTAGGATACCTAAGTTTTTTCCTGGCAGCCCCAGTTGCGGGAGAAAATGAAGAAGGAGCCGTTGACGTGTCACGTTCCGCTTCAGCTGACAGTGTGTTCACCAGCAGGTCTTTGCACCTCTGCAGGCTTGTGTCGGCCGGAAAGAGAGACACCACATAGGCTTTAAACCTAGGATCAAGCACGGTGGCCAAAATGTAGTGGTCTGATTTCAACAGATTGACCACCCTGGAATCCTGGCAAAGCGAATGAAGGGCTTCATCCACAAGTCCCACATGCCGAGCGGAATCGCTCCGTCTTAGCTCCTCCTTCACTTTCTCCAGCTGCTTCTGCAAAAGCCTGATGAGGGGAATGACCTGACTCAAGCTGGCTGTGTCTGAACTGACTTCACGTGTGGCAAGTTCGAAGGGCTGGAGAACCTTGCACAACACGGAAATCATTCTCCACTGCGCTTGAGTCAGGTGCATACCCCCTCCTTTGCCTATGTCATAGGTGGATGTATAGGCTTGTATGGCCTTTTGCTGCTCCTCCATCCTCTGAAGCATATAGAGGGTTGAGTTCCACCGCGTCACAACCTCTTGCTTCAGGTGATGGCGGGGCAGGTTCAAGAGTGTTTGCTGGCGCTCCAGTCTTCGGCACGCAGTCGCTGAATGGCGAAAGTGGGCAGAAATTTTTCGGGCCACCCAAAGCGTCTCCTGCACGCCCCTGTCGCTTTTCAGAAAATTCTGCACCACCAAGTTTATTGTGTGAGCAAAACATGGGACGTGCTGGAATTTGCCCAGATGTAATGCCCGCACAATATTGGTGGCGTTGTCAGATATCACAAATCCCCAGGAGAGTCTAAGTGGGGTAAGCCACTGGGCGATGATTTCCCGCAGTTTCTCTAAGAGGTTGTCGGCGGTGTGCCTCTTACTGAAACCGGTGATACACAGCGTAGCCTGCCTTGTAACGAGCTGGCGTTTCTGAGATGCTGCTACTGGTGACGCTGCTGCTGTTGCTGCGTAAGGTGATACATCTACCCAGTGGGCTGTCACAGTCATATAGTCCTTAGTCTGCCCTGTTCCACTTGTCCACATGTCCGTGGTTAAGTGGACATTGTGTACAACGGCATTTTTCAGGACACTGAGGACACTTTTTCTGACGTTTCTGTACAGTCTCGGTATCGCCTGCCTAGTGAAGTGGAATCTAGACGGGATTTGGAACCGGGGACACACTACCTCCATCAATTGTCTAAATCCCACTGCACTAATGGCGGATACCGGACGCACGTCTAACACCAACATAGCAGTCAAGGCCTCAGTTATACGTTTTGCTTCAGGATGACTGCTGTCGTACTTCATCCTCCTCGCTAAGGACTGTTGGAGGGTCAATTGTTTAGTAAAAGTAGTGGTGTTTCTACTTCCTCTCTGGGATGATGAACGACTCCCAGCAGCAGCAACAGCAGCAGCGGCAGCAGTAGGCGTAGCAATGCAGGATCCTCCAGAGGAATCCCGGATAGGAGAGTCAGTCATGCCAGTGACATGGCCTGCAGGACTACTTCCGATCCTGACTAAGGAGGAAATTGACGAGGAGGGAGTTGACGGTGTGGTTTGCAGGCGCTTGGATACAACAGGACAACAGGATTTAGGTGTCCCTGGACTGCTTACGGTCTTAGCCAAAGTTTCTGAACTTGACAGTAACTTTTTATGAACGCGCTGCAGGTGCCGTATAAGGGAGGATGTTCCTAGGTGGTTGACGTCCCTACCCCTACTTATTTCACCTTTACATATGGTACATATGGCAAGACAGTTGTTGTCCGGATTTGGATAGAAATATTGCCAGACTAAAGAGGTGGAATGTTTGGTCTTCTGCCCAGGCATGACCGTGATGGGCTTTTTCATCCCACGGACAACAACTGTCTCCCCCGGAGCCTGATTTAAACAAACCACATCACCATCAGAATCCTCCTCGCCAACTTCCTCCTCAGCGCCAGCTATACCAGTATCCTCATCCTGTTGTACTTCAACAGTGACATCTTCAATTTGCATATCAGCAAGTGGACTGTGGGTGCTCCTTTCAGCACTTGCAGGGGGCGTGCAAATGGTGGAAAGAGCCACCTCTTCCCGTCCAGTGCTGGGAAGGTCAGGCATCGCAACCACCACCACACTTGGACTCTCCTTGGGGATTTGTGATATCTTCTTAGAAAGCACAGTTCTTCGCTGTGCTTTTGCCAGCTTAACTCTTTTGATTTTTTTAGTGGGAGGAGGGCTTCCATCGTCATGTGAAGCTGAACCACTAGTCATGAACATACTAGGGATCGACCTTAGCCGTTCCTTGCCACTCCGTGTCGTAAATGGCATATTGGCAAGTTTACGTTTCTCTTCAGCTGATTTAAATGTCTTTTTCAAGGTCATTTTCCTGAACTTTGCCATTTGGGATTGTATGTGCCCTATACTATGACATTGGGCATCGGCCTTGGCAGACGACGTTGATGGCATGTTATCGTCTATGTCATGACTAGTGGCAGCAGCTTCAGCACTAGGAGGAAGTGGTTCTTGATCTTTCTCTATTTTATTTTTATCGGAGAAAGTTTGGTCCTCCATTTATGTTATATCGATTTGATATATACGTGCGGCAAAACACAGAAAATAATTTTTTTTTCGGTTTGGACTGGAGTGTACTTTCGGGGGTTACAGCACCCTTTAACGGTCAAGCCAGCCGGCCCTTTACTTATGACACAGGCGCACGCTTGGCACTACTTTGTTGATGCACGTGCGGCTACTGCGCACACAATTCACAAACACAGAAAATAATTTTTTTTTTGGTTTGGACTGGAGTGTACTTTCGGGGGTTACAGCACCCTTAACGGTCAAGCCAGCCGGCCCTTTACTTATGACACAGGCGCACGCTTGGCACTACTTTGTTGATGCACGTGCGGCTACTGCGCACACAATTCACAAACACAGAAAATAATTTTTTTTTTGGTTTGGACTGGAGTGTACTTTCGGGGGTTACAGCACCCTTTAACGGTCAAGCCAGCCGGCCCTTTACTTATGACACAGGCGCACGCTTGGCACTACTTTGTTGATGCACGTGCGGCTACTGCGCACACAATTCACAAACACAGAAAATAATTTTTTTTTTGGTTTGGACTGGAGTGTACTTTCGGGGGTTACAGCACCCTTAACGGTCAAGCCAGCCGGCCCTTTACTTATGACACAGGCGCACGCTTGGCACTACTTTGTTGATGCACGTGCGGCTACTGCGCACACAATTCACAAACACAGAAAATAATTTTTTTTTTGGTTTGGACTGGAGTGTACTTTCGGGGGTTACAGCACCCTTAACGGTCAAGCCAGCCGGCCCTTTACTTATGACACAGGCGCACGCTTGGCACTACTTTGTTGATGCACGTGCGGCTACTGCGCACACAATTCACAAACACAGAAAATAATTTTTTTTTTGGTTTGGACTGGAGTGTACTTTCGGGGGTTACAGCACCCTTAACGGTCAAGCCAGCCGGCCCTTTACTTATGACACAGGCGCACGCTTGGCACTACTTTGTTGATGCACGTGCGGCTACTGCGCACACAATTCACAAACACAGAAAATAATTTTTTTTTTGGTTTGGACTGGAGTGTACTTTCGGGGGTTACAGCACCCTTAACGGTCAAGCCAGCCGGCCCTTTACTTATGACACAGGCGCACGCTTGGCACTACTTTGTTGATGCACGTGCGGCTACTGCGCACACAATTCACAAACACAGAAAATAATTTTTTTTTTGGTTTGGACTGGAGTGTACTTTCGGGGGTTACAGCACCCTTAACGGTCAAGCCAGCCGGCCCTTTACTTATGACACAGGCGCACGCTTGGCACTACTTTGTTGATGCACGTGCGGCTACTGCGCACACAATTCACAAACACAGAAAATAATTTTTTTTTTGGTTTGGACTGGAGTGTACTTTCGGGGGTTACAGCACCCTTAACGGTCAAGCCAGCCGGCCCTTTACTTATGACACAGGCGCACGCTTGGCACTACTTTGTTGATGCACGTGCGGCTACTGCGCACACAATTCACAAACACAGAAAATAATTTTTTTTTTGGTTTGCACTGGAGTGTACTTTCGGGGGTTACAGCACCCTTAACGGTCAAGCCAGCCGGCCCTTTACTTATGACACAGGCGCACGCTTGGCACTACTTTGTTGATGCACGTGCGGCTACTGCGCACACAATTCACAAACACAGAAAATAATTTTTTTTTTGGTTTGGACTGGAGTGTACTTTCGGGGGTTACAGCACCCTTAACGGTCAAGCCAGCCGGCCCTTTACTTATGACACAGGCGCACGCTTGGCACTACTTTGTTGATGCACGTGCGGCTACTGCGCACACAATTCACAAACACAGAAAATAATTTTTTTTTTGGTTTGGACTGGAGTGTACTTTCGGGGGTTACAGCACCCTTAACGGTCAAGCCAGCCGGCCCTTTACTTATGACACAGGCGCACGCTTGGCACTACTTTGTTGATGCACGTGCGGCTACTGCGCACACAATTCACAAACACAGAAAATAATTTTTTTTTTGGTTTGGACTGGAGTGTACTTTCGGGGGTTACAGCACCCTTAACGGTCAAGCCAGCCGGCCCTTTACTTATGACACAGGCGCACGCTTGGCACTACTTTGTTGATGCACGTGCGGCTACTGCGCACACAATTCACAAACACAGAAAATAATTTTTTTTTTGGTTTGGACTGGAGTGTACTTTCGGGGGTTACAGCACCCTTAACGGTCAAGCCAGCCGGCCCTTTACTTATGACACAGGCGCACGCTTGGCACTACTTTGTTGATGCACGTGCGGCTACTGCGCACACAATTCACAAACACAGAAAATAATTTTTTTTTTGGTTTGCACTGGAGTGTACTTTCGGGGGTTACAGCACCCTTAACGGTCAAGCCAGCCGGCCCTTTACTTATGACACAGGCGCACGCTTGGCACTACTTTGTTGATGCACGTGCGGCTACTGCGCACACAATTCACAAACACAGAAAATAATTTTTTTTTTGGTTTGGACTGGAGTGTACTTTCGGGGGTTACAGCACCCTTAACGGTCAAGCCAGCCGGCCCTTTACTTATGACACAGGCGCACGCTTGGCACTACTTTGTTGATGCACGTGCGGCTACTGCGCACACAATTCACAAACACAGAAAATAATTTTTTTTTTGGTTTGGACTGGAGTGTACTTTCGGGGGTTACAGCACCCTTAACGGTCAAGCCAGCCGGCCCTTTACTTATGACACAGGCGCACGCTTGGCACTACTTTGTTGATGCACGTGCGGCTACTGCGCACACAATTCACAAACACAGAAAATAATTTTTTTTTTGGTTTGGACTGGAGTGTACTTTCGGGGGTTACAGCACCCTTAACGGTCAAGCCAGCCGGCCCTTTACTTATGACACAGGCGCACGCTTGGCACTACTTTGTTGATGCACGTGCGGCTACTGCGCACACAATTCACAAACACAGAAAATAATTTTTTTTTTGGTTTGCACTGGAGTGTACTTTCGGGGGTTACAGCACCCTTAACGGTCAAGCCAGCCGGCCCTTTACTTATGACACAGGCGCACGCTTGGCACTACTTTGTTGATGCACGTGCGGCTACTGCGCACACAATTCACAAACACAGAAAATAATTTTTTTTTTGGTTTGGACTGGAGTGTACTTTCGGGGGTTACAGCACCCTTAACGGTCAAGCCAGCCGGCCCTTTACTTATGACACAGGCGCACGCTTGGCACTACTTTGTTGATGCACGTGCGGCTACTGCGCACACAATTCACAAACACAGAAAATAATTTTTTTTTTGGTTTGGACTGGAGTGTACTTTCGGGGGTTACAGCACCCTTAACGGTCAAGCCAGCCGGCCCTTTACTTATGACACAGGCGCACGCTTGGCACTACTTTGTTGATGCACGTGCGGCTACTGCGCACACAATTCACAAACACAGAAAATAATTTTTTTTTTGGTTTGGACTGGAGTGTACTTTCGGGGGTTACAGCACCCTTAACGGTCAAGCCAGCCGGCCCTTTACTTATGACACAGGCGCACGCTTGGCACTACTTCGTTGATGCACGTGCGGCTACTGCGCACACAATTCACAAACACAGAAAATATATTATTTTTTTAGCACTTGGGGGGAGCACCCCTGATGGACAGAGCACCCCCTGGACAACACTGCAGCACTCCTTTAGGACTGGGACACTGCACAGGACTTTGGAGTGGACACAGCCCCTATGGAGAACTGACTGCACAACACAGTCCAGCCAGCCCCTATGGACTTTGAAGTAGTGGACACAGCCCCTATTAACAACAGCAGCACAGCACAACACAGCCAGCCCCTATGGACTTTGAAGTAGTGGACAACAGCAGCACTACACTACACTACACTACACAGCCCTAACTCCCACCCTCCCTCTTCACTGTCCACAGCCGAGTGAGAAAATGGCGCCGACGTGGGTACCTTATATAGGATCCAAAACCCGCGAGACTCGGAAGGCGGGATGATGACGTTTTGCCTCGATTTCAGATCCGAGTCAGGCGGGAAAAGTCGAGCCTGATTCGGATCGGACTCGGATCGGGGGGGCTCGGGGGGGTTCGGATTTCAGAAATCCGAACCCGCTCACCCCTAAAAATAATACATTTCATAAAAAATAACTATATTCAGTTTCCTTTACATGTGCAGTCGGCAGAACGCATTGAGAATAGTGAGCGGAACAGGACAGGTACAGTATATTGCTGAAACATATTCATATGTGGAAGCAGTTATCAATTGAGTACCAAGGTGTTGTTTGTTTTCTTTAGCAAATATCTGACAAAGAGTGAACAGGTCTCAGCTGGTGAGCAATATATATGAGAGACATGACAATGCAGATGAAGTGCTGTGATTTTCATTCATATGTCGCACTACAGAGTGGTCAATAGTAAATGAAAACCTTTTTGTAGAGAAATGTTGAATTTCTTGTCATTCAACAGGTGATACATAATGCTGTAACTTTCATTGGTGCTCTAGCCCTATTTTCCTTACTTTGGTGTTTGTTTAATAATCTGATAGAAGATGAGGGGTGCCACTCTTTTTGACTCCATACTTGTTCCCAGTTTTCCTGATAAACTTTTTTGCATTGCAATACTTGCGGCGGAATCGGTATGACATACCGCCGGCCATAAGCCCGGCGGATGTAATACCAACGCCGGAAGGCAGAAAACTGAAAATCCTGACTAAGGTAAGTTTTAATCCTAACCCTCTCCTCTCCCACCCTAACACTAACCCTCTCTTAGGTGTGCCTAACCCTAACCTCCCCCCAGGGGTGCCTAAACCTAACGCCCCCTCCCCGCACCCTAAACCTAACCCTCCCGGGGGGGGTGCCTAGCCCTAACCTCCCCCTGGGGGTGCCTAACCCTCCTTACCCTAGTCTAACCCACCTAGGGGGGTGCCTAACCCTAAGTCCCCCCGGGAGTCCCTAAACCTAACTCCCCCTCCCATGGCTAAGAGGTCCCTATGCCTGGTTTACCTTTGTTCGGTATGCCGGACATCGGGATTTCGGTGTCTGGATAATGATAGGCGTCAGTATTTCGATGCCTATCACATACATGCCTACTCTCCCGATTTGGCCGGGAGCCTCCGGAGAACCGGGTGCAACCCCCGCAATGTAGCGCAAAACCCCCGCTGCAGAGGGGCTGATGACGCGATTTGCGCTGAATCGCGTCATCATAACCCCACCCCCTGCCTCGCAATTCCGGAAATATCGTCATTGTGTAACGGGGGTGGAGCTTAAATGACGCGACTACGTGGCTCCGCCCCCAATCCCACCCTAAACACTGGTAATGTGCCTGGCCACGCCCCTCTATACAGGCCCAGCCCCCCTGCTAAACCGACCTGGCTGCTTCCTCCCGGAGGAAGCAGCCAGGATGTAGGCAAGTATGCTATCATTAGTCCCATGCCGGGATTTCACAGTCGGGAAGCAGGCGGTCGGCATTTCGACCACCGGCTTCCTGACTACATACCTTTGCATCATCTCCTTGTAGTACTGTGATTCATGCTCCAATGGCAATAAGTTTTGTAGATACCGTAGATGAGAATCACGATGAAAGTGATTCCAAAATACTTCTGTTGGTGGAGGTGCTAGTGAAATGTAAAGTAGGACTTATATGGGAATACTAGTGGTAAAGGAGAGGACATCGGAGGAGATGTATCAAGCCTTGGAGAGATATGAAGTGGAGAGAGATATTAAAGTACCAACGAATCACGACAGGCTGGGCTTTCCCTGACATGATCGCATCTGATGTGACCAGTCAGAAACGCCCACTGGGGCGGCTGCTGGAAAATTATCCAATCTCAGAGGGGCCTCCTAGACCCCCACCACCTGCAGCTCCGGCCTCAGTGTGTCCGGATCACTGCTAACCACAGTCATCGGGTAGCTTGGGGACACCTCCACCCATGGGTTATGAAGCAGCTGAGACTGCACTGTAAATAGCGTAGCCACAGCTCACGGTAGCTGCGGCTTCTCTCCAGCAGTTTCCCGATCACTGGCCAGCAGTGACCGTGCAGCCCAGTGACTCCCCCTCCTGCTGGCGCCAGTGTAACTGGGACCACGCTAGTTATGTTATATATATATATATATATATATATATATATTAGGGATGTGCAGGCTCGGTTCTACTCGGTTCCGTTCGGTTCTTTTTACCGAATCTTATTGGCTATCCAAAACTCGTGACAGCTGAAACCCAATAAGATCCGGTAAAAAGAACCGAACGGAACCGAGTAGAACCGAGCCTGCACATCCCTAATATATATATATATATATATATCATATATACACTGGTGGCCAAAATTGCGGCCACATTTTGAAATTTGAATGCTTTTCAACTTTGAATGCTTATAAAAACTGTTTCACTTCATGCAGTGCAATGATTCCTATATCAAATGAAAGGACATTTAATGCTGAATTCAACACAATAAACAGAGGTCAAATATTTGCATTACAAGGCAAGTTATGCTACTTTCAGTCAGACAAAGAAGCACAGATGCATGAGATTCAAGAAGCGGATTGTAGTAACAGCTACTACCAGCCAATCGGAATCGTCCTTCTGAGGACCAATCAGCTGTCGTTTATGAGCAGGTCATGTTCAAAGGTGGGAAAGGTCAGTTTGGCTGTTTCATTTTGCAGAATAAAGTTGGTTACTGAAGTGCAATTACGGTTGGATGTTTGTGTGTATTGTTTAGTGCTAACGATGGTGTAAAAAATAAATACAACAATGTCATCCAGGCAAAGTGGTGACTGGTCACCCAGGAAGAGATCCAGGATTGTGGTGTTACGTGACAATGATCTTTCGTATGCAGCAATTGCGAGATAAGTTGGTGGGAATTTGACAACATCAGGTGTACGAAAGTTTTGTTTGCATGAAGTATAAGTTTTTATAAGCATTCGAAGTTGAAAAACATTCAAATTTCAAATAGTGTCCGCAATTTTGGGCACCACTGTATGTGTGTTTTATAATTTTTGTTATAACCATTTGTTTGCCTAGTTTCTGTTTTCAAATGTGATCTCTTGTATATTCAGTAAAGCAGTATGCATGTGTTTTACCTTTTATTATTTGCCATATAAATGTTAAGGTTCATAGACATGAGTCCCATTTTATTAGTTAAAGGACGAGGGTTTTTTAGAAGTGGAGATGTTGCCGATAGCAAACAATCAGATTCTACTTAGCATTTATCTAGCACCCTCTGGAAGATAATAGCTAGAATCTGATTGGTTGGTATGGGCAACATCTCCACTTCTAAAAACTCTCACTTTAGTAAAAATACACCCTAGAGTTAAATTGTGCAGTACTGAAGGGTGCAGTTCTGTGCTATGACCTGGGCCTTTCTGGGCTGGCCGGAGAGTGCAAGAAAGGAGTAACCGTGCCCCTAAAATGGCACAGTCACTGCCCGCTTGCAGAGCACCACTGTGCAGAGGCGCCATGTAGCCCCCCATTACTGGCATCTAGTAAAACATTTTTAGTCTCTGCCTATATGGTCAAGTCTGTGTCTTATCTGACATGTTCTATTGCTATTAATACTTCTGAGATGTCCTTGTTTGTTGGCAACATAAGTATTCTCTCCCATATTATGGGCCTGATTCAAAGTTGTCTGTAAAGTGGACTCAATTGAGCTTATGGAAATAAATGTGGATTTCCACCTGTATTCAGAGTGGCCCATATCTATGCAGCCGCAGCACCCCCCTTAGATCCACTGACAAAACTAGTCATCGACATCATGAGCACTCACTTACAGCAGCCCTATGCTTGTTTCAAGAGATTCAACTTAAATCAGATGGGTCTCTGCACACATTTACCTCTGAATAGCCTGCAATTCTGTAGACATGCCCACGGAACACTTATCTCACATGTGAATGCCCCCTTGCAGCCTCCATATTATGCAGGTTCATAATCAGGTTATGTATATTCGAGACACTATAACAAGACACCTAATGGGTACTTTACCTAAGAAAGACTGATAGCATAATAACAAAAAATAAAATGGAAAGATGGGTAATAATCTGCAAACACTCCGGGTGGAAGATAAGTAGGTTGGATGTGACACAAAATAACCATATGTAATACATTGCAAGCACAGGCACTGTGCGCAACAATACCAGATAGAACTATACACAGTACAATACCAAGTGAACTGGGATATGAATAACCATTTAGTAAGGTAGCAATAGATATAGACAAAATACGAAGTAAAAAAGACCCAAGGTCAGGGCAGGCAGCAAACAAACTTAGTAAAAAAGCAATCATAGGTCAGAAACACAAGAGCAGCATAATGCAACAGGTTCCTGGGGTAGGGAGGCACAACTAAGGCTGAAGCTATCACCGGCAATGATGCTGAGTCATAACTGCCTATTTAAACCAGTGTGACCCAAGGAGAGAGAGAGATCACACAGGAGCATGTGAGCATGTGGCACTAGGACCCAGAGTCATCCGGAGGCGCAACCTCCGACCTGAAGTGTCACTGCACATGTGCGACCTGGCATACGCCACTGTGTATGAGTGTCACAATACTGCACACACATGCAGTACTTAGCTCCTAAGGTGAGACCACCTCTGTGTACCGCTGTTATCACTGTGTGATACCACTGTTACTAATAAACCTGCAAGTCTGGTTAAGGATTCCTGTGTGGACTAACCTCCATTTCATATTCCACTGGTACCTATTTAAACCTTTCAGGTTCTACAACAATAGATCATAGATTATATCAATACCCCTCTTAACCTGACCTACAGCAACTAGCATAGCTCACATTGGGGGAGATGTATCAAAGCTTGGAGAGAGATAAAGTGGCGTGAGATACAGGCTGTGTTTGAAAAATGAAAATTGGGTGCAGTCATCTATCTCCAAGCTTTAATACATCTTCCCTATGTACTGAAACATCAGGGTTTCCTAATCTACGATTTGACCTCACAGTGCTGTGTGAGCATATAGAACATTTGAGTCTGCTAAGAAACAATTAAAAATATGAGATATGGTAAGAACTTACCTTTGATATCTTTGTTTCTACGAAGTCCATAGGGTTCCACAGGATCCCTTGGGGTATAGGTGATGACGTCAGGCATCGGGCACCATAGAGTTAAGTTTCCAGCCTCCCAGGATGCACTAGGGTCCCCCTCCTATACCCAGCCCCCCGAGCCAAGGCATCTCAGTTAAATACCAAGCCATAGGCCGGAGGAAGAGAAGGAAGAGAGAGAAAAAAGATCTGGACACACACAAGAACTAGGGGTGTGCACCGGCCACTTTTCGTGTTTTGTGTTTTGGTTTTGGATCTGGATCTTTCTTCGTGTTTTGGATCTGGATTGGTTTTGCCAAAACCACCCTTCCGTGTTTTGGGTTCTGGGTTTTGTGTTTTGGATCTGTATTTTTTTTTAAAAAAGCATAAAAACAGCTAAAATCACAGAATTTGTAGGTTTTTCTGCTCCTATGCTATTATTAACCTCAATAACCTTAATTTCCACTCATTTCCAGTCTATTCTGAACACCTCACACCTCACAATAGTGTTTTTATGTCCAAAACGTTGCACCGAGGTAGCTGGATGACTATGCTAAGCGACACGAGTGGGCGGCACAAACACGTGACCCATCTAGGCGTGAAACTGCAGTGGCAGACAGGATGGCAGTTTGAAAAACTAGGCCCCAAACTGTACATAATGCAAAGAAAAAAAAGAGGTGCAAGATGGAATTGTCCTTGGGCCCTCCCACCCACCCTTATGTTGTATAAACAGGACATGCACACTTTAACAAACCAATCATTTCAGCGCCAGGGTCTGCCACACAACTGTGGCTGAAATGATTGGTTCGTTTGGGCCCCCACAAAACAAGCTGGCAATTAATGTGTCCCTGCACAAACTGGCTCTATGGAGGCAAGATGTCATCCTCATCCTCCTCATCCACCGATTCCTCACCCTCTTCAGTGTGTACATCCTCATCCTCACAAAGTATTAACTCGTCCCCCCTTGAATCCACCACCACAGGTCCCTCTGTACCTTCTGGAGGCTGGTCTCCCTGGAAGAGCTGATAATTCATTTTGATGAACATCATCTTCTCCACATTCTGTGGAAGCAACCTCCTACGCCTTTCGCTGACAAGGTTCCCGGCTGCACTAAACACTCTTTCGGAGTACACACTGGAGGGGGGGCAACTCAGGTAAAATAGAGCCATTTTGTACAGGGGCCTCCAAATTGCCTCTTTTTCCTGCCAGTACAGGTATGGACTGTCTGCCATGCCTACTTGGATGCTGTCACCGATGTAATCCTCCACCATTCTGTCAATGGTGACAGTATTATATGCAGTGACAGTAGACATGTCAGAAATTGTTGCCAGGTCCTTCAGTCCGGACCAGATGTCCAAACTTGGTCCTGCCTGCCCTGCATCACCGCCAGCGGGTTGCTTAGGATACCTAAGTTTTTTCCTGGCAGCCCCAGTTGCAGGAGAAAATGAAGAAGGAGCCGTTGACGTGTCACGTTCCGCTTCAGCTGACAGTGTGTTCACCAGCAGGTCTTTGCACCTCTGCAGGCTTGTGTCGGCCGGAAAGAGAGACACCACATAGGCTTTAAACCTAGGATCGAGCACGGTGGCCAAAACGTAGTGGTCTGATTTCAACAGATTGACCACCCTGGAATCCTGGCAAAGCGAATGAAGGGCTTCATCCACAAGTCCCACATGCCGAGCGGAATCGCTCCATCTTAGCTCCTCCTTCACTTTCTCCAGCTGCTTCTGCAAAAGCCTGATGAGGGGAATGACCTGACTCAAGCTGGCAGTGTCTGAACTGACTTCACGTGTGGCAAGTTCGAAGGGCTGGAGAACCTTGCACAACACGGAAATCATTCTCCACTGCGCTTGAGTCAGGTGCATACCCCCTCCTTTGCCTATGTCATAGGTGGATGTATAGGCTTGTATGGCCTTTTGCTGCTCCTCCATCCTCTGAAGCATATAGAGGGTTGAGTTCCACCGCGTCACAACCTCTTGCTTCAGGTGATGGCGGGGCAGGTTCAAGAGTGTTTGCTGGCGCTCCAGTCTTCGGCACGCAGTCGCTGAATGGCGAAAGTGGCCAGAAATTTTCCGGGCCACCCAAAGCGTCTCCTGCACGCCCCTGTCGCTTTTCAGAAAATTCTGCACCACCAAGTTTATTGTGTGAGCAAAACATGGGACGTGCTGGAATTTGCCCAGATGTAATGCCCGCACAATATTGGTGGCGTTGTCAGATATCACAAATCCCCAGGAGAATCTAAGTGGGGTAAGCCACTGGGCGATGATTTCCCTCAGTTTCTCTAAGAGGTTGTCGGCGGTGTGCCTCTTACTGAAACCGGTGATACACAGCGTAGCCTGCCTTGTAACGAGCTGGCGTTTCTGAGATGCTGCTACTGGTGACGCTGCTGCTGTTGCTGCGTAAGGTGATACATCTACCCAGTGGGCTGTCACAGTCATATAGTCCTTAGTCTGCCCTGTTCCACTTGTCCACATGTCCGTGGTTAAGTGGACATTGTGTACAACGGCATTTTTCAGGACACTGAGGACACTTTTTCTGACGTTTCTGTACAGTCTCGGTATCGCCTGCCTAGTGAAGTGGAATCTAGACGGGATTTGGAACCAGGGACACACTACCTCCATCAATTGTCTAAATCCCACTGCACTAATGGCGGATACCGGACGCACGTCTAACACCAACATAGCAGTCAAGGCCTCAGTTATACGTTTTGCTTCAGGATGACTGCTGTCGTACTTCATCCTCCTCGCTAAGGACTGTTGGAGGGTCAATTGTTTAGTAAAAGTAGTGGTGTTCCTACTTCCTCTCTGGGATGATGAACGACTCCCAGCAGCAGCAACAGCAGCAGCGGCAGCAGTAGGCGTAGCAATGCAGGATCCTCCAGAGGAATCCCGGATAGGAGAGTCAGTCATGCCAGTGACATGGCCTGCAGGACTACTTCCGATCCTGACTAAGGAGGAAATTGACGAGGAGGGAGTTGACGGTGTGGTTTGCAGGCGCTTGGATACAACAGGACAACGGGATTTAGGTGTCCCTGGACTGCTTACGGTCTTAGCCAAAGTTTCTGAACTTGACAGTAACTTTTTATGAACGCGCTGCAGGTGCCGTATAAGGGAGGATGTTCCTAGGTGGTTGACGTCCCTACCCCTACTTATTTCACCTTTACATATGGTACATATGGCAAGACAGTTGTTGTCTGGATTTGGATAGAAATATTGCCAGACCAAAGAGGTGGAATGTTTGGTCTTCTGCCCAGGCATGACCGTGATGGGCTTTTTCATCCCACGGACAACAACTGTCTCCCCCGGAGCCTGATTTAAACAAACCACATCACCATCAGAATCCTCCTCGCCAACTTCCTCCTCAGCGCCAGCTACACCAGTATCCTCATCCTGTTGTACTTCAACAGTGACATCTTCAATTTGCATATCAGCAAGTGGACTGTGGGTGCTCCTTTCAGCACTTGCAGGGGGCATGCAAATGGTGGAAAGAGCCACCTCTTCCCGTCCAGTGCTGGGAAGGTCAGGCATCGCAACCACCACCACACTTGGACTCTCCTTGGGGATTTGTGATATCTTCTTAGAAAGCACAGTTCTTCGCTGTGCTTTTGCCAGCTTAACTCTTTTGATTTTTTTAGTGGGAGGAGGGCTTCCATCGTCATGTGAAGCTGAACCACTAGTCATGAACATACTAGGGATCGACCTTAGCCGTTCCTTGCCACTCCGTGTCGTAAATGGCATATTGGCAAGTTTACGTTTCTCTTCAGCTGATTTAAATGTCTTTTTCAAGGTCATTTTCCTGAACTTTGCCATTTGGGATTGTATGTGCCCTCTACTATGACATTGGGCATCGGCCTTGGCAGACGACGTTGATGGCATGTTATCGTCTATGTCATGACTAGTGGCAGCAGCTTCAGCACTAGGAGGAAGTGGTTCTTGATCTTTCTCTATTTTATTTTTATCGGAGAAAGTTTGGTCCTCCATTTATGTTATATCGATTTGATATATACGTGCGGCTAAACACAGAAAATAATTTTTTTTTTGGTTTGGACTGGAGTGTACTTTGTGGGTTACAGCACCCTTTAACGGTCAAGCCAGCCGGCCCTTTACTTATGACACAGGCGCACTCTTGGCACTACTTTGTTGATGCACGTGCGGCTACTGCGCACACAATTCACAAACACAGAAAATAATTTTTTTTTGGTTTGGACTGGAGTGTACTTTCGGGGGTTACAGCACCCTTTAACGGTCAAGCCAGCCGGCCCTTTACTTATGACACAGGCGCACGCTTGGCACTACTTTGTTGATGCACGTGTGGCTACTGCGCACACAATTCACAAACACAGAAAATAATTTTTTTTTTGGTTTGGACTGGAGTGTACTTTCGGGGGTTACAGCACCCTTAACGGTCAAGCCAGCCGGCCCTTTACTTATGACACAGGCGCACGCTTGGCACTACTTTGTTGATGCACGTGCGGCTACTGCGCACACAATTCACAAACACAGAAAATAATTTTTTTTTTGGTTTGGACTGGAGTGTACTTTCGGGGGTTACAGCACCCTTAACGGTCAAGCCAGCCGGCCCTTTACTTATGACACAGGCGCACGCTTGGCACTACTTTGTTGATGCACGTGCGGCTACTGCGCACACAATTCACAAACACAGAAAATAATTTTTTTTTTGGTTTGGACTGGAGTGTACTTTCGGGGGTTACAGCACCCTTAACGGTCAAGCCAGCCGGCCCTTTACTTATGACACAGGCGCACTCTTGGCACTACTTTGTTGATGCACGTGCGGCTACTGCGCACACAATTCACAAACACAGAAAATAATTTTTTTTTGGTTTGGACTGGAGTGTACTTTCGGGGGTTACAGCACCCTTTAACGGTCAAGCCAGCCGGCCCTTTACTTATGACACAGGCGCACGCTTGGCAATACTTTGTTGATGCACGTGCGGCTACTGCGCACACAATTCACAAACACAGAAAATAATTTTTTTTTTGGTTTGGACTGGAGTGTACTTTCGGGGGTTACAGCACCCTTAACGGTCAAGCCAGCCGGCCCTTTACTTATGACACAGGCGCACGCTTGGCACTACTTTGTTGATGCACGTGCGGCTACTGCGCACACAATTCACAAACACAGAAAATAATTTTTTTTTTGGTTTGGACTGGAGTGTACTTTGGGGGTTACAGCACCCTTTAACGGTCAAGCCAGCCGGCCCTTTACTTATGACACAGGCGCACGCTTGGCACTACTTTGTTGATGCACGTGCGGCTACTGCGCACACAATTCACAAACACAGAAAATAATTTTTTTTTTGGTTTGGACTGGAGTGTACTTTCGGGGGTTACAGCACCCTTAACGGTCAAGCCAGCCGGCCCTTTACTTATGACACAGGCGCACGCTTGGCACTACTTTGTTGATGCACGTGCGGCTACTGCGCACACAATTCACAAACACAGAAAATAATTTTTTTTTTGGTTTGGACTGGAGTGTACTTTCGGGGGTTACAGCACCCTTAACGGTCAAGCCAGCCGGCCCTTTACTTATGACACAGGCGCACGCTTGGCACTACTTTGTTGATGTACGTGCGGCTACTGCGCACACAATTCACAAACACAGAAAATATATTATTTTTTTAGCACTTGGGGGGAGCACCCCTGATGGACAGAGCTCCCCCTGGACAACACTACAGCACTCCTTTAGGACTGGGACACTGCACAGGACTTTGGAGTGGACACAGCCCCTATGGAGAACTGACTGCACAACACAGTCCAGCCAGCCCCTATGGACTTTGAAGTAGTGGACACAGCCCCTATTAACAACAGCAGCACAGCACAACACAGCCAGCCCCTATGGACTTTGAAGTAGTGGACAACAGCAGCACTACACTACACTACACTACACAGCCCTAACTCCCACCCTCCCTCTTCACTGTCCACAGCCGAGTGAGAAAATGGCGCCGACGTGTGTACCTTATATAGGATCCAAAACCCGCGAGACTCGGAAGGCGGGAAGATGACGTTTTGCCTCGATTTCAGATCCGAGTCAGGCGGGAAAAGTCGAGCCTGACTCGGATCGGACTCGGATCGGGGGGGCTCGGGGGGGTTCGGATTTCAGAAATCCGAACCCGCTCACCCCTAACAAGAACACATTCTCACCAGAGGGAGACGGAAAAACCGGTGACCAGAGTAAAGCCCATCTGCAGCACAGGTGCGACAGGGCGGGAGTCCTGTGGAACCCTATGGACATCGTAGAAATAGAGATAACAAAGGTAAGTTGTTACAATATCTCATATTTTCTACATCTGGGTCCATAGGGTATCCACAGGATACCTTGGGGATGTACCAAAGCAGTATCCTTCAAGGGTGGGGACGCTCCTGTGCTGAAAGGAGAATCCGCCGCCCGAAGGAAGCATCCTGAGAGGCAAAGGTGTCAAATGCATAATACCTCACAAAGGTGTCAAATACATAATATGGACAGAGGACCACTTGGCAGCCTTGCAGATCTGGACTGCAAAGCACCACGTCGAGCTGCCCATGAAGGACCCACAGACCTAGTGGAATGGAAGCCATAGAGGACAAACACTGCGTCCAACTTCCTAAACGAAGAAGTGTGGTCAACATAAATCCTTAAGGCCCGCACAACGTCCAAAGTGGCCTCACCCACTGAAAGGTCAGGTGAGTTAAAAGCCGGCACAACGATTTTCTCTTTGATATGAAAACGAGAAACAACTTTGGGAAGAAATTCAGGACGAGTGCGCAGCACTGCCCTGTTCCCATGAAAAATCAGGAAAGGGGGTCTACAGGATAGAGCCCCTAAGTCAGAAACATGTCTGGCCAAAGCGATGGCCAGAAGGAACATTTTTTTAGCTGTCAGCCATTTAAGGTCCACTGAGCCCAGTGGTTCAAACGGCGGTCCCTGGAGAGCCCTCAGGACCACAGCTAAATCCCAAGACGCCACCGGTGGAACAAATGGTGGCTGAATTCGAAGAACACCTTGCATAAAGGTGCGCACATCAGGGATTGTAGCAATCCTACGATGGAACCAGACAGACAGGGCAGACACCTGCACCTTCAAAGAAGCAAGGCGAAGCCCATGGTCTAGTCCCGCCTGTAGGAAAGCCAACACTCTAGACAGACGGAACTCTCGAGGTGCATAACCTCTCGGCCGACACCACTGGAAGAACATATGCCACACACGATGGTATATTCTTGCAGAAGATGGCTTCCGAGCTCTTAGCATAGTTCGTACTACAGAGCTGGAAAACCCCCTGGACCTTAACATGGCCGTCTCAACAGCCACGCCGTCAAAGACAGACGAGTCAGGTCCAGGTGAAGACAAGGACCCTGTGACAGTAGGTCCGGTCGTAGCGGCAACCGCAGAGGAATGTCCACAGACAGACCCTGAAGGTCTGAGGACCTCAGAGTTGGTCGTTGTGGCCGCACGGTCGTACGCCACCGATGTTTGCTAAACTGCGCATGTGTAAAGTTCGCAATGCGCATGCGCAAACTAGAGGCTACGATCAGAAATTTCTCTCTCCTTGAACACAGCCAGGTCGGTAGTTTGAGTGACAGAATGAGGTGTTTGTGGGTGGTAACAGGGGAAGGTGCTTGAAAACGGGGGAATGGAGATCCCAACGCAGGCGTGCCTAATTATGCGAACGGCATTTTATGGGAGTGCATAATTAACAAAGTAGTGTCATGGCACACGTGACATGGGTGGTTTGTACACTGACCTGATAGTAGTGCTTAAGAGAGGGTATGGTCAACCTTAAGCTCTACGACCAGTTCCGATGGTTCCCGATGGTCTCGATTAATCCTTATATGCCCGGAGATGACGTGTAATGCGTACAAGAAGGGGGCGTATTTTTTGTCTTACGGCCGCATCCTCCTCTTGGTCGGCCAGCTAACGATCCGATCTTAAGGACGCAACTTGCAAGTGCATCATTTGCATATCTGGGCTCTTTTCCCTTACGACCGTGCGGCCGCAACGACCGACTCTGAATGAGGTCCTGAGAACCAGTGCCACCTGGGCCACACGGGAGCTATCAACAGGAGCATCCCTCCTTCCTGTTTGAAGTTCCGGATTACCCGTGGAAGAAGGGAAAACGGAGGAAAGAGATAAGCAAACCGGAACGTCCACTGGACGGACAGAGCATCCACCAGAGACGCCTTTTCGTCTCTTGTGCGAGACCCGTACACCGGCAACTTGTTGTTGTGCCGTGACACCATGAGGTCGATCTCTGGAAGACCCCACCTGTCCACCAGCAGTTGAAAGACGTCCTGGTGCAGAGACCACTCCCCCGGATGAACGTCCTGGCGACTGAGAAAGTCCGCCTCCCAGTTGAGGACTCGCGGGATGAATACTGCTGATATGGCTGGGAGATTGCGCTCCGCCCAGACCAGGATGCGGGACACCTCTAAGAGTGCCACCCGACTTCGGGTTCCTCCTTGCCGATTTATGTAGGCCACGGTGGTGGCGTTGTCCGACTGGACCTGCACGGGGTGACCTTGGAGAACCCGATGTGCCTGCTTGAAAACGGCACGGAGTTCCAAGATGTTTATTGGAACTCCTTTTCCGCCTGAGTCCATCTGCCCTGGAACAAGTGTGGACCCGTGACCACTCCCCAGCCCCGAAGGCTGGCGTCCGTTGTCAATAAGACCCAGTTCGCCACCCAAAACGGACGACTCTTGTTGAGATGGGTCGTCTGCAACCACCAGGCAAGGGACAGGCGAACCTCCGGAGTGAGCACCATCGTCTGGGATTTTAGACTCTGAGGCAGTCCATTCCATTTGGACAGGATCAATTGCTGCAGAGGTCTGGAGTGAAATTGGGCGTACTCCACCATGTCGAATACTGACACCATGGAGCCCAGTAACCTCATTGCCGAGTTTAGAGACACACGGCGACTCTGCAGACAACTGCGCACCCTCAACTGCAAGGCAGAGATCTTTTCCCCTGTCACAAAGATCCTCTGCTGACTGGAGTCCAATAAGGCTCTGAGGTGCAGAATTCTCTGAGACGGCATCAGGGTGGACTTTTGCCAGTTTATCAACCAGCCGTGCTGTTGCAGTACTGCAATCGTCAGATCCAAGATTCGTAGAAGGAGCTCTGGAGAACCTGCTACCAACAAAAGATTGTCTAGGTACGGCAACATGCGGACTCCCTGCAGCCGCAGGAACACCGCCATAACCTTGGTGAACACACGTGGTGCTGTCGCCAGGCCAAAAGGTAACGCCCGGAACTGAAAGTGATCGTTGCGGATTGCAAACCTGAGGAACTGTTGGTGACGCAAAAGAATAGGGACATGCAGGTAAGCGTCCTGTATGTCCAACGACACCATGTAATCCCCAGGTTGCAGCGCCAGAAAGATGGACCGTAGAGTCTCCATCCGAAACCGCGGCACCCGCAAGGACTTGTTGAGGGCCTTGAGGTTGAGAATCGGACGGTACGACCCATTGGGTTTCTGCACCAAAAATAGATTGGAATAGAAACCCTGGCCTCTCTGGGAGAATGGAACAGGCGCTATAACTCCAGCCTGGAGCATAGTGTGCAAAACCTTCCGCAGTTCCATGGCCTTGTTCTGGTCTAAGGGAAGACCCGTGGTGAAGAATCGGGATGGGGGCCTGTGCCGAAAGGAGAGGGCATACCCGTGAGAAACCACCTCGGGAACCCAAGTGTCTGTCGTAGTTGCCGACCAATACTGGGCGAACTGCAGCAGGCGGCCTCCCACTTTGGGATCCCCCAAAGGGAGGCCCGGACCGTCAGGCCGCAGGCTTGTCATCAGACTTAGGGGCCGACGTCTGGTACTCCAGGCCTGTTTCCTGGGCTTGGCCGATTATTGGGGCCAGCCTGTCAGGGAAAGGACTGTGCTTTAGGCCTACCCTGGGCCCTATAAGGCCAAAAGGACGACGCACCCAAACTGGAAGGGACCGCAGCAGACGGGAGACATGCAGACTTGGCTGCCGCCAGCGTGGCCACAATTTTGTCCAGATCCGGACCAAAGGGGACTTCTCCATTAAAGGGCAAAGCTTCCAATCCCTTTTTGGAATCAGCGTCCGCCTTCCAGGATCGTAACCATAAGGTGCGATGAGCAGCAACCACTGCCGAAGAAATCCGAGATGTGAGGGTACTAATATCCAAGGCCGCTTCATTGAAGTAAGTGGCCGAATCCCGGAGATTGCCTGCCAACTCGGCCTGTTCAGCCGAACAGTCGGAATCCAAAGATGCCTCCAAACTATCAGCCCAGCGCTCCATAGCTCTGGCTACCCAACATACGGCCATAGCCAGTCTGGATGCCCCCCCCCGCGAGGGAATAAATAGACTTTAGGCAGATCTCCACCTTACGGTCCATAGCATCCTTCAAGGAGGACATGGAGGGCATGGGCAATGTGGCACTTCGGACTAGGCGTGTCACATGAGAATCCACCTGAGGGGATTCCCACTTAGAAAAATAATTGTCCGCAAACGGGTAAGCCACCGCTAAGCATCTTTGAGGCTGATACCATTTGCCAGGGTGTTTCCACGCCTCCTCTAAATGGTCTACTAACTGACCCGAAAGAGGAAACACTGTGGCGTCACCCTTAATATCCTTGAAAAAGGCATATTTGGACTTGGATACCGGAGGATCATCGTCCTCAATAACTAAAGCTGTGCGGACTGCATGAATAAGGCCAGGATAATAAACCTTAGACTTAGCGTCCGACTCTTTAGTACGGAGAGGTTCTTGGTCAGAAAGATCCAGAATCTCCCCATCATCGGTTGTCATGTCATCATCCTCATAAGGAGCGGACAGAGATGCCACCGGCCGCTTGTGAGGCCGCAACAGATTCCCCTTGTAACACGTCCGACAAATGCTGTACAGAACTTGTCAGTGAATTAACCCACGCAGGCTCCTGAGAGACCTGAGGAGGGGAAATAGGGAGACTGTGGGGTACCATCAGTTGTCTCGTGAACCCCTGCATGGGTGACGACACCACTGACTGCTGGGACAATCCCATCTGTGAGAACGCAGGTTGCAGAGCTAACTTTCCCACTAGGGTTGTAAGCACATTGGCGAAACAAGCCCAGGGCGGTTCCTGTACCGGAGCCGTGACAGAAATTGGTCGCGCCAATAAAAAACACTACCGACATAGCCCCTCCGCATTACCCTCCCCCTCCGCTATTGGTACCTTGCACGTAGTACACAGAAGCTGGATAGGAAATTCACTCTCAGACATGATGGTAAGTATGTGACCCCTCTCACTGATACTCATTAGTATAGTGGGAGAACCACCCTGCAATCACCGCACCGTAGCAGAAGAGCAGGGACAGTGAAATGGCTGACAGTAGAAAGTGAAAGTACAGGTAGCAGACGCTAGCAGAAGTCACATACAATGCAAAGCAATTAATCCCTGCACTATCAGTGCTGATCCTCAACTACGCAGACACAGAGCCTGGTATGACACAGCGCTGCATACACAGACCTATTAGGACACAGCGCTGCATACACAGACCTGTTCCAACGGAGAAGCATGCCTGGGGACCCAGACCACGATGCCACCGATCAGCAGCTTCCACCATGCTTCTGCAAAGATGGCCACCAAGGAGCAGAGAGGAGGCTGGCCTGGGGGAGGAGCGCTGCCACAGGGCCAATTGGCAGGTGCAGAGAGGGCTGTGTGCAGGGGGGGAGGCGCCGGCTGTGTACAGGGAAGCCGCGCTCCCCTGGCATGCAATTAACCCCTGGGACACCGCAACGCTACCACTCAGCTGCGGTCCGCTGTCCCAGGGGGGTAGTGGAAGCTCAGGTTGGTTACCTGGCTCCACGCTGCAGCCAGTCCCCAGGGAGCCCCCTGCCTGGGGACTCTGGACCATGTGTTCAGTGGGGACCCACCACGGAACCCTGCTGCTTACCTGCTGCCCCCTTGAATCCGGCCATGGTCCAAAACATCTGGGGTCACCGCTAGCTGTGACCCCAGATGCTTACCAGCATCCCCGGATCAGTACTGGCGTTCTGGTACCGGCGGGGGTGTAGGGAAGACAGCATGGACGTCAGTAGTGACTGTCCATGCTGTACTTCCTGATGGGCAGCCACAGCTGCCTTGAAGAAAACTTCAGGGGCTATCCTTAGTCCCCCTCTAAACAGGTGCTCCGACTCCGAGCCGGGCACCAACGAAACTGAGATGCCTTGGCTCGGGGGCGGGGTATAGGAGGGGGACCCTAGTGCATCCTGGAAGGCTGAAAACTTAACTCTATGGTGCCCGATGCCTGATGTCATCACCTATACCCCAAGGTATCCTGTGGATACCCTATGGACCCTGATGTAGAAAGTTTAATTTATACCTCTTCTCCCTCTGTATACTATCCCCCTGGATCATAACTGGTCTATCAACCTTGGCCTCCTTTTCCCGTCACAAGCAGGGCCATCCATTGGGCTTGTTGGGCAGTTGCCCAAGGGCCTGTAGCTTGTAGGGGACCACCAACCCGCCCCCCTGCAGCCCGGGCCAGTTGGTAAATTTGTGATATTTTTATAAGCCAGCCGCCGGTGCACTGTATTCTGATCTAACCTCCCTTAATGGGTTGTTTATACCCATCTCACCTCCTTCTTCTCCTCCTATTCCCTCCTTGACCCACTTCAGTTTGGTTTCCAATCCTTCCACTATAGAAACTGCTTTCACCAAGGTAACCAATGCCTTCAGGACTTTTCCTATACTGCACACATCCTCTGCAATGCCCTCTCCTTATCAATCAGACTTTCACCTAGCTGTCACAAGCCGCCGAACTGCATCTTCAGGACAAGGTGAACTCCGGACAAATGTGCATTGAAACGCCTCCTACCTCCTGTCCATCATGCTGGGATTAATCCTAATTGGTTCCTGGCTCTATTTCCTCTCTATGTGGACTCTGCTCCGATGCCGTTGATAGGGTTCCACGTGTTTCCGGTTCTGGTATTGTCTCCTGTACTCAGTCGAGTTCCCTGCATCCAGCCAGCTTTATTGGTTTTGCCGCTTGTGTCATCCAGGCAGCGTGGTCCGCATTTACACTACCTGCTGCTAGTGTCATCTTGGCAGCACGGTCTGCATATCCTGCCCTCCTCCGTTTGTGTCATCCAGGATTCACAGACCACACTCCATGTCCAGAGTGCGCAATCCAGCGTCCTGCGGCTTGTGTCAACCCGGCAGCACAATTCACACATCTGTGTACTGCTGCTCGTGTCATCCCAGTGGCACTTAGCACACTGCAACATCTTGTATACGCAGTTTTGTGTACAATCACTGGTCTCATTCCGGCGGCATACCGTGCATCTCAGCATCTCCTTGTCAAGTCTTCCAGCCCTCAAGGCTGCCACACAGTCCAGAGACTGCTACACATCCCAGAGGATGCTACACAGCCCAAAGGTTGCTACTCAATTCAGAGACTGTTAGTCGGCCCAAAGGCCCCATCAAGCAAGGTTCTTCCAGCCCTCCAGGCTGCTACTGGCCCAAAGGCCACATCACATCCTACTGGTTCACAGGCCACAGCCAGCCAATGCATTTCCAGCCCCTAGGGCTGCTACTGGCCCAAGACCGCATCTCACTCTACTGGCTTACTGGCTTTTCCCACCCAAAATCTAAGAGCTGTTTAAGCTGCTACTCAGCTGCATCTAGCCAAGGTATACCAGCCCTCAAGGCTGTTGCCGGACTATACCCCTTGACTAAACCTCCAGTTCCTAACACTAGCCACCCGTGCATAAGAGAGATGAGTGGTTCAGTTTTGATGAAAACCGAACAGAGTCCCAGCTTGGATCACTTTGGGGTTCAGAGTAGAACTGAGTCCCGACATGAGTCTTCTCACCAAGTTCGGAACTCGGATCTAAAAAATGGATCTCACGTATTTTGGATGGCGTTTAAATCACTGCCTTGTGATTTCAGATGCTGTGAGGTGGTCAAAATGGACTGGAAATGAATGTTATTGACTTTACTAATACTACAGGAACAAACACAAGTCCAAGTTGCATGATTTCAACTGCTTTGTAAAATTTTAAAGAAATACAAACCAAAACACTTCAGGGTAGTTTTCCCAAAACTAAAACACGATGATGATTTAAAATGAAAACCAAAAGACAGGGATCTGCGCACATCTCTACTTTAAAAGCGCCCTAAAAACTCACCTTGTCACTGAAGTCTACCACACCACCAATTAACTCTCCACATTTTGAACCACACTGCTCTGCTGCTCCCCATGCTCTCTCTCTGTCCCCCATTGCCCTTTAGAACGTAAGCTCTTGCGAGCAGGGCCCTCTCAATTCATGTTTTGTTCCATAATTAGTTACGCATTTAGCGGGTTGTAATTATGTAACTGTGTCAATTTATTGACATAGATACATATTGTCTATATCTTTCTATATTGTTTCCTGTCTACTCATGTATTCCTGTATGTTGTCTGCCTATGTAATGTGCTAAGGAACTCTTGTGGTGCCTTAGAAATAAAAGATAATACTATAGATTTGCACTTAGCTATATTATTCAATATGTCTTTTTTAGGGGTGTATGAGCTGCATTCTGTTCTATGTGAATTAAATGGACCAGATGGCAGCTTAAATGGAACTTTTAAAAGTCAATCATAGATCTCTACGGCAATGATAAAGGTATTTCACACCCCACTTGGGGCAATGAAAGGTGAATATTAGACAGATCACAAACGTAGATTTTTTTTTACATTAATGATCCATCAGTGTGTATGCAATCTTAAATTGCACTGCTCTTATTTTATTTAATTTGTCAAACTGTAAATGATAATTCTTTAACATAATGTTATGATCATGCGCCATACAAATAGTCTTTCCCTCATGCAGAGCTAAAGGTTTAAACTTCAGTCAGTTCTGATTAATATTTTCCTAATTGCTGTTGCTTCCTAAACCAAAATAGCAACCACTGAATAAACAACTTCATTTCTACAGAACTTAATTCTACATAACATGAGATTTCCCTTACAAAAATCCTGAAATCATTATTAGCATATAAAAATCTTTTCATGAAAATGCATCTGACTATTAACAAGGGCTTTCCGTGATTAATAAGCCATGTCCTTTCTTTGTGTCATTATAAAACGATAAGCTTCCTGTTGCCCTTTAAACCTATAATGACAAATGGTGCTTTGCTGAAGTATCGCAATAATAATTCACAGAAATAAGCTTCCTTTTGACGTACTCATATCACATATCACCGGTGGTTATGTTCATAGTGATAAATAATGTTATTATCCATTTATTTACATGTATGATTGGAGACTGGGCAAAAAAAAACTGGATTGCTGTACGTAGTGTTCGATTTTCTGTTTTATGTGGTTTGGTTTGGAAATTGTGAGTCACAGATCTTGTAAAAAGGCAATTAGGTAAATAGAAGCATGTGACTACTGCTAGTCCTAATGTCAAACCTTTGGATGCAATGAGAACAATTACTGCCACGTAACAAATTTGACAAATAGCACTGACAGTTAAAGAAAGTGACACATAGTCAGAACAGGATGTAGTTGGCATTTCAGGGATTGGGATGACGGCAGTCGGCGGTCAGAAACATGGCGCCGGAATCCTGTCAGCAGTCAGAATCCCGGTTCCAGAATCGCGACTTCCGGAATCCTGATGGTAAGTATTAGGGTTAGGTTTAAGGGCTAGGGTTAAGCACTAGGGGGAGGGATAGGATTAGGCTGCGGGGGGAAGGGGGGTTTGGGTTAGGCTGCGGGGGGGGAGAGTTAGGATTAAGCTGCAAGAAATGTGGGTAGGGGGAGGGTTAGAGTTTAGGGTTAGGGTACTTACCTGCACGCATCGGGATTCTGACTGTCGGAATGCTGCTGTCGGACTCATTCTCATAAAAGCTAATTCTTGCACTCAAGGCGTAGATATAATAAACCTTGGAGCGAGATAAAGTACCAACCAATCAGCTCCTAACTGTCATTTGTCCAAACGCAGCCTGTAACATGACAGGAGCTGATTGGTTGGTACTTTATCTCTCTTCAAAGCTTAGTACATCTCCCCCTTAGATTGTAAAACTGAACAGAACAGAATGTTGTGAGAGCTGTTCAGATGCCAGTAATTTTTTATATATGTCCTCAGGGCATTGTATAGGTTAAAGCTATTATTGCTATACATCCTGTGATCTCAATTAAACAGCTTTGAGTTTGGATTTGTGGAAGGCATGTAAGATGGGCTTACTGTTGCAGCGTCACATATTTGGCGTGGCGTTTATCCCATCTATAGGCTCGTGTGTGGCCATGTGTATTCAATTGCATCAAACATGTGTGCCTCGATGTACAAAGCACTGTATGTGTGTTTGGCAGTATAGGTGTACATTCAGAGCCGTAACTCTGGGTGTGCAACCTGTGCTGTCGCAGAGCCCTGGGGGCGGTACCATCGCTGCGCCCTGTGATCTGCATGTGGCTACTGCAGGACCACCCCGAGCATCCAAGGGGCTCTCCTTGCAGGCACCAGGCAGCCTGTAGAACTGCCCGGAGCGTCATTAGTAGAGATGGCTAGTGAGTGAGTGTCTCAACACAATGACTCGAATCATTCAGATGTTCGACTGATTCAAGTCACTCACTGTTTGTTGTGCGAGACACCCACCTCCCTAGCCTCTCTGTCAGTGGGAGCCAGAGTGAGTTGCAGCTCCACCCCCTACACTGCTGATCTGTCCTGATCATGATACTTCTGCACTGTGTCAGATCAGAAATATGAGCAGGTCGGATCAGCAGTGTAGGGGGCAGAGCTGTTAGTGACTCACTCTGAGTCGAGGTGCTACAGCCAGGGCTCGGGGTAGTGCACTGACTCAGGAGAGTCAGTGCAGAACCTTGATCTGCACTGCTGGACTGCGGGGGGCGGAGCTGTCAGCGACTCACTCAGAGCTGCTGGCACCTTTGATTCCTACAGCTCTAAAGAGCCGTGTCCCGAGACACTTCACTGAGTTGAGCCATGTAGCTCATCTCAGTGCTGTGATTCACTCTGCCCATCCCTACTAGTCCTTAGTGCTCTACTTGCCAGAAGTGGTGGCCCCACCTCCTAAGCTTGACATTATGATGTCACAGGTTCATGGGACAGGGTCAGAACAGGACGCATTGCCGTCTTGTTATGACGCTGTGTATGTTAGCCAATTTTTAAACACCTCGTCATACTGACGCCATACATTGGCCCTGGCTGATACATACTAGGGGTGAGCGGGTTCGGATTTCTGAAATCCAAACCCCCCCCGAGCTCCCCCCGATCCGAGGCCAATCCGAGTCAGGCGCGACTTTTCCCGCCTGACTCGGATCTGAAATCGAGGCAAAACGTCATCATCCCGCCTTCCGGGTCTCGTGGGTTTTGGATCCTATATAAGGTACCCACGTCGGCGCCATTTTCCCACTCGGCTGTGGACAGTGAAGAGGGAGGGTGGGAGTTAGGGCTGGCTGGGCTGTGTAGTGTAGTGTAGTGCAGTGTAATGTTGTGCTGCGCTGTGCTGCTGTTGTCCATAGGGGCTGTGTCCACTACTTCAAAGTCCATAGGGGCTGGCTGGACTGTGTTGTGCAGTCAGTTGTCCATAGGGGCTGTGTCCACTCCAAAGTCCTGTGCAGTGTCCCAGTCCTAAAGGCGTGCTGTAGTGTTGTGGGGGTGCTCTGTCCGTCAGGGGTGCTCCCCCCAAGTGCAAAAAAAAAATCTATTTTTTCTGTGTTTGTGAATTGTGTGCACTGTGGCTGCACGTGCATCAACAAAGGAGCAGCGCCAAGCATGCCCCTGTGTCCCATAAGTAAAAGGCCGGCTGGCTTGTCCGTTACAGGGTGCTGTAACCCCCAAAGGGCACTCCAAACAAAATAAAAAAATATATTTTTTTGTGTTTGTGAATTGTGTGCGCAGTAGCCGCACGTGCATCAACAAAGTAGTGCCAAGCGTGCGCCTGTGTCCCATAAATAAAGGGCCGGCTGGATTGACCGCTAAAGGGTGCTGTAACCCCCAAAGAGCACTCCAAACAAAATAAAAAAAACAAGAGATATGGTAAGAACTTACCTTTGTTATCTCTGTTTCTACAAAGTCCATAGGGTCCACAGGGTTGACCTTGGGGTTATAGCTGGATCAGGATCCATGGGCACCACACAGTTAAGCTTTTAGCTCCCAGGATGCACTTGGGTCCTCCCCTATACCCCGCCCCCGAGCAACAGGCACCTCAGTTAGTAAGCAGCCTAGGCCGGAGGAGGAGACTAAACAGAGAGAAGGAAGACTGGAACACACAAGAAACCATACTCACAGAAATGGGAGACGGAAAACTGGTGACCAGCCACACAGCCCTTTTGAAGCCAGGTGCGTCAGGGCGGGCGCCCTGTGGACCCTATGGACTTCATAGAAACAGAGATAACAAAGGTAAGTTCTTACCATATCTCTTGTTTTCTACTTCAGGGTCCATAGGGGGTCCACAGGGTTGACCTTGGGGATGTCCCAAAGCAGTTCAACTAAGGGCGGGGATGCTCCTGAGCAGAAAGGAGAATCCTGCGCCCAAAGGATGCATCCTGAGAGGCGAAGGTGTCAAATGTATAGAACCTCAAAAACGTTTGAATTGAAGACCAAGTGGCTGCCTTACACAGCTGAACAGCAGAAGCACCACGTCTAGCAGCCCAAGAAGGACCCACAGAACGAGTGGAATGAGCCTTAACAGAGGCTGGCACAGGTAAACCCTCCTGTGCATAAGCCTCACAAATAACAGAACGAAGCCAACGGGCTAACGTTTGTTTGTTGGCAGGCCAACCCCTCTTGTGAAAATCAAAGAGGATAAACAAGGAATCAGACTTCCTAACCGAAGCCGTCCGGTCCACATAGATTCTAAGCGCCCAGACAACATCTAAGGAAGTCTCACCAGCTGAAAGATCAGGGGACTGAAAAGCTGGCACAACAAGTTCCTGATTAATGTGGAACTTCAAGACCACTTTGGGCAAAAACTCAGGACGAGTCCTGCTGAAAAATCAGGAAAGGAGGGCGACAGGAAAGCGCCCCCAATTCAGACACCCTCCTGGCCGAAGCAATTGCCAGGAGAAAAACAGTCTTAAATGTCAGCCACTTGAGCTCCACCGACTCAAGAGGCTCAAACGGAGGACCCTGCAGGACCCGTAGAACCACCGCCAAGTCCCAAGGAGCCACAGGAGGCACAAAAGGAGGCTGGATCCTGAAAACACCTTGGAAAAAGGTGTGAACATCCGGCAGTATTGCAATCCGCTATTGAAACCACACGGACAAGGCGGACACATGAACCTTCAGAGATGCAAGGCGTAAGCCGAGGTCCAATCCTGATTGAAAAAATTCCAACATCCTAGAAACTCGGAACACCTGAGGATCATAATGTCTGGACTCACACCACTGAAAGTAAGTGTGCCACACCCTGTGATAAATCCGTGCTGAAGCAGGCTTGCGTGCCCTGAGCATGGTACCAATAACCGAACTGGAGAAGCCCCGAGACCTCAAGACAGCTGTCTCAAGAGCCACGCCGTCAAAGACAGCCGACCCAGATCCGGGTGAAGGCAGGGCCCTTGAGACAACAGGTCCCGACGCTGAGGAAGAAGGTACGGTGCGTCGATGGAGAGGCTCCTGAGATCAGAGTACCAAGGCCGTCTGGGCCATGCCAGAGCCACCAGCACGAGCGTGCCGCCGTCCTGCTTGAATTTCCGCAGAGCCCGAGGAAGTAGGGATATCGGAGGAAACAGATACGCCAGGTGAAACGTCCATTTCACCGACAGCGCGTCCACCAGACTTGCGCCTGCGTCTCTTGTCCTTGACCCATAAACGGGCAACTTGTGATTGTGACGGGAGGCCATCAAGTCCAGCTCCGGCAGTCCCCACCTGTCCACGAGTAGCTGAAACACCTCTGGGTGAAGCGACCATTCCCCGGGATGCACGTCGTGACGGCTGAGGAAGTCCGCTTCTCAATTGAGGACTCCGGGGATGAAGACCGCCGAGATCGCTGGAATGTGACACTCCGCCCAAGTCAGGATGCGAGACACCTCCGACATCGCTGCCCGACTGCGAGTTCCTCCTTGGTGGTTGATATACGCCACCGTGGTGGCGTTGTCGGACTGCACCTGTACCGCCCTTCCGTGAAGAGCGGGACCGGACGACTGCAGGGCCCTGTATACTGCCCGCAGTTCCAGGATGTTGATGGGGAGAAGTGCTTCTTCCGCAGACCAACGACCCTGGAGAGACAATGAACCGGTCACTGCCCCCCAACCCCGGAGACTGGCATCCGTCGTGAGCAGGACCCAGTCCGGGATCCAAAAGGGGCGCCCCTCGACCAGATGAGCTGTCTGAAGCCACCAAGCCAAAGATTGCCGAACCTCCGGAGACAACACCAGCACCTGAGAGCGGATCCGGTGAGGTAACCCATTCCATTCCGATAGAATCAACCCCTGCAGGGGCCGGGAATGGAACTGGGCAAATTCCACCATGTCGAATGTCGACACCATGGACCCCAGAACTCTCATAGCCGAATGGACCGACAGGCGGCGATTGCTCAGGCAACTGCGTATCCGCAGCTGTAGGGAGGCGACCTTCTCCGGAGTCAGAAAAATCCTTTGCTGACGCGAATCCACCAGGGCTCCCAAATGAACCATCCGCTGTGATGGAATCAGGGAGGACATTTTCCAATTTATCAACCACCCGTGTGCTTGCAGGCAAGCGATCGGCAGGTGGAGATGTTGAAGCAGTACCTCTGGGGAGCTCGCTAGCAACAGGAGGTCATCCAGATACGGCAGCAGCCGTACATTCTGGTTCCGAAGATGTGCAGCCATGAGCGCCATAATCTTCGTGAACACCCTCTGTGCAGTGGAGAGACCAAAGGGTAGCGCTCGGAACTGATAGTGGTGTTGAAGGATAGCGAACCTCAGATACCGCTGGTGCGAAGGTGCTATCGGAACATGGAGGTAGGCTTCCTGGATATCCAGGGACACCATGCAATCCATCGCCAGAATGATGGAACGTAACGTTTCCATCCTGAACTTGGTAACTCTGAGGAATTTGTTCAGAGACTTCAAGTTGAGGATAGGGCGATGAGAACCATTGGGTTTCTGCACCAGAAACAGAGATGAATAATACCCCGTCCCTCGTTGTGATTGAGGAACGGGAACAACGACCCCTGCTTTCAGCAAGGACTCTATAGCCTCCTGAATCTGTAACGCCTTGGTCTTGTCCTGAGAAGGACTGGTGCAGAAAAACTGGTGGGGTGGTCTGTGCCGAAAAGACAGGGCGTACCCCTGGGAGACCACTTCTCGAACCCAGGCATCCGTGGTGGTATTGTGCCAGCACTGGGTAAATAGAAGAAGTCGGCCTCCCACTCTGAGGTCCCCCAGAGGGAGGCCCGTCCCATCAGGCTGCAGGTTTATCTTCCTGCTTGGAAGAAGGGCGCCGAGCACTCCAGGCTTGCTTCTTGGGTTTAGAGGCAGTCTTACTCGCAGACTGTCTCGGGAAGGACTGACCTTTTGCCTTACCCTGAACCCGAAAGGAACGAAAAGCCAAACTCCGAACCTTAGCAGGCAGTGCCGCCGAAGGGAGGAAAGCCGACTTGGATTTAGCCAGGGTATCCACTCTTTTGTCCAAGTCCGGACCAAATAGTAATTCCCCATTGAAAGGTAAGGCCTCCAGGCCTTTCTTTGAATCAGAGTCCGCTCTCCAGGACCGCAACCATAAGGATCGGCGGGCAGACACCGCTGCAGCCGATACCCGCGAAGTCAGCAGACTAGCATCTAAAGAAGCTTCCCTAATGTAAGAAGCAGCGTCCCTCATCTGTCCCAACAACGCCCTCTGGACATCCGGAGCGTCGTCCGGGAAGGTATCTTCCAATGCATTGGCCCACCCCTCAATGGCCTTGGCCACCCAGGAGATGGCCATGGACGGTCGGGCCACCGCCCCGGAGAGGGAGTAAATAGACTTTAAGCAAGTTTCAACTTTCCTGTCCATGGGGTCCTTCAGCGAGGATATCGACGGTAATGGTAAGGTAGCGCCCCGAGTTAAACGGGTGACATGGGAATCCACCGCCGGTGGAGATTCCCATTTTTTACAATGTGCCTCAGGGAAGGGATAATTAGAAGTCAACCACTTCTGAGGAAGGAACCTCTTACTGGGCGCCTGCCAAGCTACCGCCATATGATCCGTCAACTGATCCGACAGGGGAAACACCGCAGAAGCCACCTTAGTTTTTTTGAAACTAGGAAACTTCGACTTAGGAACCGGTGCCTCATCCTCTATAAGAAGAATAGCTCGTACCGCCCTAACCAGTGCTTGCACATTAATGGACGACTTGGTATCCATTTCCTGGCCCGAGGCGTCCAAGTCAGTGTCATCAGGGACCTCCCCATCATCTGAGGATCCCTCTGAGTCCGAAACCTGAGCCGCCCGCGCCATGAGTGGGCGTTTTGAAACCCTGGAAGGCATGTCAGTCTGCAACATTGACTGAAAAGCCGAGGATGCGGCCGCCAAATTTTGCACGGAGTTGGAGAGCACATCCACCCAGGGTGGAGGAGTCGCCATAGGGGCCTGCAAAGGTACCACAGGCTGCTGCGGCACAGGGGAAGCCTGTATATACATAGGCAACCCCGCATAGGGACCCACAGACTGAGACCCAGGAGGACTCCGCAATAACTGCGGGACACCCGGGGAATGGGGGATGGTCGGCTGGGGTAACGCCCTAGTAGGGAGAGCAGTCGGGACCGACAGACAGTCCGCAATAGACACCAGCACTTGAGAAAACATCGCCCACGGTGGTTCCTGCATCACAGAAGGTCTGGATGGGCCAGGAGCCACCTGGCACCGACTACACAGGCCATCCTGTGACAAATCCTCCCTATCCACTCCTGCAGAACAGCGTCCGCAGGAGGCCAACGCCGGAGCCACTGAGCGCTCAACCTCCTCGTCTGACATGGGGGATGACTAGCCAGCGACGCGCGGCTTACCTGAATCCCCGGCGACTCCGGCAGCAGTCCTGGGAGGTAGACAGAGTCTGGCTAGTACGGACTCTGTCCTCCCGCCGCGATCCCCAGATCAGTACTGGTGTCGCGGCGCCAGTCGGGGATCAGAGCGGCAGCGTGGGCGTCTGTATAGACAGCCCTTCGCTGCCGTCTGTAGTAAAAAGAGATTAAAATAAATAAAATCTAACCTAAAATAAAAAGCTTCTGGGGGCTGCTCCTGCAACCCCCCTGCGCGGTGACTGACTCCGGCCGGGCACCAACTTACACTGGGGTGCCTGTGTATAGGGGAGGACCCAAGTGCATCCTGGGAGCTAACAGCTTAACTGTGTGGTGCCCATGGATCCTGATCCAGCTATAACCCCAAGGTCAACCCTGTGGACCCCCTATGGACCCTGAAGTAGAAATATATTTTTTTGTGTTTGTGAATTGTGGCCCTGATTCAGAGCCGGACGCTCTGACCAGAGCGCTCGCTCTGAATCAGGGCCCACCTCCATTAATATGGAGCGTCCTCCTGGACGCTCGTATAGCTGTGGGTCACCACCCACAGCATATACGAGCGTGCAGGATGATGGTCGCGATGGTCTTGACCATCGCGACCATCGATACTGCGAGCAACAGCCTGCGGTTGAGTTTTTCAACCGCAAGGCCAGGAGTGATTTTGTCTCTATCAGAGGACAATTCCATTTTGTACCCAAGGACAATTCCATGTTGTACCTCTTTTTTTTCTTTGCATTATATACTCTTTGGGGCCTAGTTTTTCAAACTGTCATCCTGTCTGCCACTGCAGTGTCACTCCTAGATGGGCCACGTGTTTGTGCCGCCCACTCGTGTCGCTTAGCATAGTCATCCATCTACCTTGTTGCAACCTTTTGGACATAAAAACACTATTGTGAGGTGTTCAGAATAGACTGGAAATGAGTGCAAATTAAGGTTTTTGAGGTTAATAATAGCATAGGAGCAGAAAAATCAACACATTCTGTGATTTTAGCTGTTTTTATGCTTTTTTAAAAAAAAAATACAGATCCAAAACACAAAACCCAGAACCCAAAACACTGAAGGGTGGTTTTGGCAAAACCAATCCAGATCCAAAACACGAAGAAAGATCCAGATCCAAAACCAAAACGAAAAGTGGCCGGTGCACACCCCTAATACATACATGCCATGAATCATATGCATATATTTCAAAATGTTCCCATACTCCCCAGGACGGGTTTCTGCATAACAAGCTGCGAATACGTACATGCCTGACAGCCAGTTGGCATAACTACGCCGATTTTCCTCCGCTACTTTGCATCATGCGTTACCGCAAATAAATCAACAAACTTGCCCCTCCTAATCCTACCCCGGACCTTGGACCGTACGCCGCGCAATATAGCTGTATTTGCACAATGCACCATGTCCCCCGCCGCATCAGGCAAAGAGCTACTTTTCACACTACCCGATTTATCCCTGCTTTTACCTTTCCCTCTAATTTGCTGCGCAAAATAACGCATAAGCTTTCGAGGTTTCACTGAAGAGCTGGATGAATCAGTAGAATCATCAGAACTTGAAAAACATTTAGCGCTGCTGGGAATAGTCACTTCATGCTCACCCATTCCAGACGTAGAAGGGCCCTCCGAGGGCTCTTGGGAAACTGAATCCTGTCCCTCGTTGCGCGACACGCGCCACGGCTTGATTCGCCGGACCTAACTCAGCTGGTTCCCTGCTAGGCACCTCCGAACTCGATGCGGTCGTAACCAAGGGTGAAACCTGTGGACTCGAAACGGACACGTTAGCCTCCTGCGACACAGTATCAGATAATACCGGGAGCGCGTACTGGGCAGAGGGAGAGGGGCTGACCCGCTGGCGGAGGGGGGGGGTGGCGCAACCGGGCGTGCATCACCGGGAGAGGGGGTTGGAATGCTGGCTGCGGGCCAGCCGAAAAGCCAAATGACTGCTGCGTAAACTGAGATTGGGCAGTGTGAAAGCCGGCAGGCTGCTGAAATTGCTGAACATGCGCCTGCGACAAGTAATGAGTGGGGGGAGGGGCAAACTTTAGCTGCTGCTGTAAAAAGGTCATGATGGGAGGGGCAAACTGGTGCTGCGTCGCACCTGTAAAATATGGTGACCAGCCCGAACCAGTGGGCCTGATTCAGAGCCGGACGCTATTTGCGTACGGTCGTTCTAAAAAAGGGGCCGGATATTTAAATTGAGCGCTCGCTCTTTGCGGTGTGTTGACGCCTCTATGTCTGAGCGAGCGTTCGAAAAATGCACTCGCTATTTTGTAAAGACGCCCCTTTGCCGTTCGCATCACACGTCATCTCCGGTATTTATTAGATTAATCAGGAACATCGAAAGGCGTCTGAACTGCTCGCAGTGCTTGTGGTAGGTTTTTCCTACTGCAATCACTGCAAGCAGTTCAGGCTAAAAGACAACCAAGTGACGTGGTCGATGACGCTCCTTTACTAATTATGCACTCCCATTAAACGCCCTTTTTGATCTCCACTGCCCCGTTTTCAAGCACCTTCCCCTGTTACCACCCACAAACGGTACATTCTGTCAATCAACTTAGCAGCCCCTCGCTGTTTTACGAGCGCATGATTTCCGACTGCAATGACTGGTTTGCGCATGCGCATTACGACCCATACGCATGCGCAGTTGTGCGAACATCGCTCAGAGCGAATGAGCAGCCGCTTACGAGCGGCTCTGAATCAGGCCCAGTGTGCGGTAGGTAATGCAGTGGGGGGGCGGGAGTAATTGCATTTTGCGCTGGTGGTGCTGTACCCCCCGGGATTGCCGACCGCCACCCAGCCCTGCTCCACGCCGGTGAACTACCCGGGTGATAACCGAGCGGGGAGGGCGACAGCCGTCGCTCGGGCCCTGGAGCGGAAATGCTACTGCTACATTAATCCCAGCAAAGGGAAAACCCCCGGCCCGTGAGGTCCTGGGAGAATCGAAAATGGTGGCTGGGGACATATGTGCTGGAGAAAACCCGGCTCCTGGAGGCTTAGGCGAATCTAAAATGGTGGTCACGATGACGGGGGCGGGGCCGGGCACCGGAGCCAAGCAAGGCCCGGCCTGCGGAGATGCAACCTGCGAAGCGAGGCCAGGCATGCTCGCGATGCTGGCGGCCTCACGCAGAAGCCAGGCATGCAAGGCAGACGGTGAGGGAGCTGGCCCCGCCGCAGACCCGGCATCACTCGTGGCGCGCCGAGTTGGCGCAGGAGCACGCAGGGGTGCTAAATTGGCGCCGCGGTGTGCAGAAGCAGCCGTTGCAGTGTAAAGGGGCGAGAGGCCTCCATAATGCGGCGGGGACGGGGCATATTACCTAAAATGGCGGGGTTTGGAGGGGAGGTTTGACGGAGGGTTTGAGTGCTGAGTAAATTGGGTGCTGAGAGGGATGAAGTGAGATAGGGATATCAGGGAATATAAAGGATACAAACAAATAAACAAGGGAAGTCAGAAAATAAAAGAAGTGCTTTACTACAAAATATCAGTAAGATACTGAGCACTTAGCCAGCCTGGGAGGATCACAAAACTGGTAAGAGGACGGCCACTCCTCTACCAGCAAATATATATCGCCTACAATACCCGCCTACCAAGAACTATCTATTGGCTAGACTACTCCCTAGCAACCCAATCTGCAACTGGAACACAACAACCAATCACTGTCCATTTTGCTCCCATAAAAAAACAGGTGCTTATATTCTCTCCATCTTATACAAGCACTTGAGTGTATTTTTCCCAAAACATAAAATGCTTGTACTGTGTCAGCAAAACACTGTTCTACAATACAAGGTTCCTAATTGCGGTTTAATTCATGATAACCTAAATACAGCATGTGATTATTGTAATTATTAACTGGAGAATTAAATCACTATGTGAACATTTAACAAAGTGGACTGAAATTAAGTGTTCTCATTACCCAATCTTATCAGAAGATCACCTAATATATCATCCTTTTGTCACATACAAATTCAGCTTTATACATTACTAAAGCCTATTACATCATTAGGACCAGTAGTAGACATGATTGCCAACTTTAATACGTTACCCTCTGGGAGAGCGTCCAGAGGGGATTCAGGCAAGTTGGTTAAATCTGTTTGATTTAAACAACAGCTTTCTTCTGTTTTCCGGTATTTGGGAGCAAATGGCTGATTGTCATTTTCTCCCATGCATTACCGGAGTTTCATTCCAACCAACTAGTTGGATGGTTGGAGGAAAGTTGGTCTGGTGTATGGCCAGCTTTTGATATACAGTAGCAAGGAATACCTCTTTTCCACCAAAAACCCGGGTTTTACCTGGGTTTTCAGACATGGGTCCAACCCAGGTCAAATACCGTTTATACAGCACCATCAACCTGGGTTATTCTCAGGTCAGCCCCATTCACACTGAACCTGGGTCTGCCCTGCTAAACTTGTGAGGTTATAAAAAGTGGCAGGTGACTGATCCACAACCACCAATCAGTTAATTTTAGGCATGACCAGGTCAGATAACCTGGGTTGCGACGTTTACCCTGCACTATTACCCAGGTCCATCCTGGGTCCGACTCTGGTAGTTACCTTGGTTGGATTGCTGGGTCACTTGACCCAGGTTATTTTTCAGGGACCCTTTTAAATTGAGCTGTGACCCCTTCTAGACCCAGCAAAAACCCAGGTCTTTACTCTGGTGTAAAAGGGGTAGAATTGTGAACCTGGACAAACTATGTTGCAATGCAAGGGGAGCAAATACATACATTTTTTGGCATGCGGGGTAAATACTTGCTGCTTTTGCATGTAGCCCACAAATGCTGGACACCTTTATTTGTACACTGCAATGTACATGTCAGTTTGGACACACCCCTCCCAAACCTGAATCTCTCTGCACATTTACATCAGCCTCATCTGCACTGCAGCATGGCTTTACCATGATGCACGGTTACTTGATATAGCTTACTTTATTCTAGGGGTGAGCGGATTCGGTTCTACTCGGTTCCGTTCGGATTTAAAAACCGAATCTTATTGGCTATCCAAAACTCGTGACAGCTGATACCCAATAAGATTCGGTTTTTAAATCCGAACGGAACCGAGTAGAACCGAATCCGCTCACCCCTACTTTATTCCCAAAGCTGAATCAGGCCCTGTGCTGGTATGTGTGTGCTATTTGGCAGTGGTATGCTGAGTTAAACAGTAACACCAGCAGAATTCCGGAAAAACTAAATAGTCCAGGTGCTTAATTAGGCGTCAGGTCCATTGAACTGTAGTAGTAGTTACTGGTACAGCCATACTCACAGTTACACACTTGGTAACCTGGATGGAGCGGGGCTTGAGCAGAACATACAGAGCACCAGCCGGGGATGTATGGAGGTAGCGGTGCAGGTATATATAGGACACGCAGGCCATGTACAGCATAATGTGGCTGGGTCTCTGGAGCAAAATGGAACACGTCCATGTCCCACTGTGGCTCTCATACACAGTGACAAGATGGCACTCCAGATGCACAGAAAACCAAACGGAGGACATCTCGATAAGGTAGAATGCTTCCAGTAAGGATCATTCATGGAGGTAGCGCAGTAGCGAACTTCATATTTCAACACCCCCCGTTGCTGCAAGTAGCTCCATGTTACACAAACATTGCTCATACATTTGCAGCACGTTGCAGCAACCTGTAAAAAATTGAGGGTTAGACGAGCAAGACCATATCAACATTTCAAATAAGTCCACATTGCTCTAGAAAAATGACCAAGGACTGTGAAGTAATCCCCTTGGTGAGCACGTCAGCAGGATTCTTCTCCTAAGCTATGTGACACACAGCAACAGATCCTTTTTCCACCAGCTCATGACTATTGGCACACTCAATGTTGATGGCATCTTCCTTGTTTATAAAACTCAGTTCACTCGAAGTCTCTTTGAGGTGAGGAACTTCCATGGCAATTTGGGTTTCCACTCAAACCAGTCATTTCTTGGTGGTTTTCCACTGTGTGATCTTGCAGAGGTTCTTTTCTGTGGTTGGATGTCCACGTTGGTAGTCTCTGGTGCGGGATGCAGTTATTATACCTGTAGCTGACATCCCAGCTGACGAAATCCCGGCGCCGGAATGCCACTACCCAGCCAGAAGACTGGAGCTGGTATACCGACAGTAGTTGAGATGCCGACGCCGGGATGGCTAGGTCTTAGCTGCAGGGGGGGGGGGAGAGTTAGGTTTAGGTGTTATAGGGGGAGGATGTTGGGTTAGGGGAGGGGGAATTTAGGGTTAGGTACCACCAGGGGTGGGTTAGGGTTAGGCACTAAGGGGGGAGGGTTAGGTTTAGGCATCAAGGGGGGAGGGTTAGGTATAGGCATTAGGGTTAGAAGGGAGAAGGGTTACCATACTACCAGACCCTGTCGGTATATTGACAGCAGGCATCCCGACTGCTGGGATTTCATACCGATTCCCTCTGGTACAGGTGTGTCTCCAGCTGCTGGCATATCCAGTAACACATATTTGCTCTGCAAATCCAATTCCACCTTTCTCTAAGTGGTGCTATCTCTTGGAATATGACATGCCCTATCACTGTGTTACTTCATGCAGAGAGCACTACTGCTTCCTGGCTGCAAGTGCTGTGGAGAGCGGGATCTCAGCATTGCTTCGCAAGTGGTTATGCTTTCAACAGAAGTTATTGAAACTTATGGGTCTGGGGTGGATTAAAATAATCCTTGCATCCTTTTAAGTCTGGTGGTGGCGATGATGGTGGGGGAAAATTGGTTAAAGCCATAACCACCCATTATTAGCCTCATTTGAGAGAGCTTTTGAGTGGGAGGAGAGTGACTGAGAAACAATAGATTCCTATTGTACTGCATGGTCCCTTCTCTTCAATGCTGCGTGTCCAATGGGGTGGACCAAAGAAGTGGCCATATCGGGGCTCAGAGTAATGCTTGGTGGCTCTCACTCTTGGTTGCCAAAGCCTGCATGACATTTATTTTCCCTGCACAATGCATTGTCTTTTTTCAGAAAGATGTACTTATGTCATGGAAATAATTAACTGACCATGGTTTTACCTATAGCATATAAGCTTTTTCTTAACCAAGTAGGGTAGACATAGCTGATCCATGATTTATCTGAGATGGAGATGAATTGTGAGGGGTAATGTCAATATGTTTAGTGCTACAGCAATCCTCTGAAGCGTTTTTTATAATAGAGGTGTGACTAGTGAATGAGGTGTGGTCTAGCACGCCAAAAATCTGTGCGCCTTAGGACTCGGTGAGTTAAAGCCTACCATCAGGCTAATGCACTGATACAACATAGGTAAAATATCCCCTTATGGGAATATTGAGTCTTTTCAATGAAAGTAAATCTAAACGTTGGCGCAGTCAACATGACAAAGTGACAGCTGCATTATCATTATTCAGAGATTAATGTGGTGCACATTTAAATTAGTAGCTGAAAGAACATTTGCAAAACATTTAATCCTGGTGGATTTACACCCAGCACTAGACACTCTCAACATTGTTTGATGACTGTTTCACCTGAGCAATAATAATCTGTTTGTTCTAAATATCCTTTCCTTTATGTTGATGTGTTCCAAATATTGTCATTTGGGAAACCTTCATCGGCAATATCATCTTTTTTTGCAGATTTTTTTTTCATGTTTTAATAAATTTTATGGCATCTTCGTAAATTAAAAAGTAATGTGAATATATTACCTTAGATAAACTCCTTCACTACACATAAAGTTTGATAAATAAAAAAAATAAAAAATCCATTTACACCTGTGATGGCAAATAGTTATCTTAGTAAGAGTTAGGTTGTGGCCTACTTTTACGGCCGTTCACTTTCTGATTGTTCTGATTGTTAGTAGAATTAGGGGCCTGATTCAGCGTTGTACGCTATACCGATGTTTTGAGCACTAATTGGCACTCAGGGCACGCCTCAAAGTCACACTGCTCATGCGTCAAGGTACATTGCCATAGTGACTATTTATTTGCAGTGTGATTGACAGACAGGAGGTAACGGGGAGTGGCGACAAAGAACACTGGTGTGTCACAAACGCTTTGGAGAGCGTATCATGTCCTGTGACTGCGATCGGTTCCCACTACCATTCTGTGGGACCATAGGCTTACTCAGGACGGCTGTAATCTAATCATTTGCGACCAATGCTGTGTCTTTGTACGTAGATGCTGTGCAGGGGTGTATTAATGGCCGAGGTGGCGACAGATCTCCTCACCTGAGCAGCAGCCCCACCCCATCCAACTAGGCATTTTACCTTGGTCCAGCAAGCGGGTCTCTCTTCCTCTGCAGCAACATCTTCCCAGTGACATCTTCGGAAAGATGGCGCACGTGCACTAGAGAGCAATGGCTCTGGCACATTGCTGTCACTGCCCAGCGGGAAGATGGCGCCATGGGAGGGAGTCACTTGCCGAAGTGAGGTAAGCAGGGGGTGGCGTCTCAATACATCTCCCGGCAGCTGAGACATTTGCATATTTTTGCATCGAAGTTGTGGACATAGACGCAGCTGCATTAGCGTACAACTCTAAATCAGGCCCTAGAATAGTAAGTTTCCCAATGAAAGTACTGAATATAAGTTGTGAATGTATGTCTGAGAATCATATCCAGGAAAATAGTACTAGGAGGGTGGTATAATGGGCTACTTCCTGTGGGTCTAATTGTATTGTAAAAATTATATAGTAAAAAAACTGTTTCAATGAGCAGTGATGGTGGAGCTAATCCCAAAGGATATGGGGTCCCCGACCCAATTAGGTAAGTGTCCTAACCCTAACCCTCCCCCAACTCTACTAACCCACCTTTCCCGCAGCCTAACCCTAACATTCTCCCCCCACAGCCAAACCCTAATCCTCCTCCCCGCAGCCTATCTCTAACCCAGTAGCCTAACCCTAACCCCCCACAACCTAACCCTCCTCCCCGCAGCCTAACTCTAACCCTCTCCTCCAGTAGCCTACCCCTAACCCCCCCACAACCTAACCCTTCCCCCCGCAGCCTAACTCTAACCCTCCCCTCCAGTAGACTAACCCTAACCTTCCCCCCCACAGCCAAACCCCAACCCTCCTCCCCGCAACCTAACTCTAACCCTCCCCACCAGTAGCCTATCCCTGACCCCCCCACAACCTAACCGTCTCCCCCGCAGCCTAACTCTAACCTTCCCCACCAGTAGCCTATCCCTGACCCCCCCACAACCTAACCGTCTCCCCCGCAGCCTAACTCTAACCCTCCCCTCCAGTAGCCTATCCCTAACCCAACACCAGCAACCTAACCCTAAACCTCCTCTAACTTCCCACTATCCCTAATACTTACTGTCGGGATGGCGCCGGTCAGGATTCTGGCACCAATCTTCTGAGCGCTGGCATCCTGCCCGCCAGGATGGTAACTACATCCAGAAAACTTTTGTGCTGCATTGCTGAAAGGAATCTACACTGAAGGTTTGCACTTTTGCATAGTTGTAAATGACTCCTGGAGTCTCTTGTATATAATTATGGTTTCATTAATTTAATCTACTTCTTTAACAGAACCTTAATGTCTTTTTCTTAATTGTGGAGGTTATTTACACCTTTTGCTTGATAAGTTGCACTTTACGTCGAGATAACTCGCCAAACAGAGAAGAAAAATTGTAGCATCGTATCCAGCATAGAAATGAGCACACACAGTGACACGTTATTGTATGATAAATAGAACATCTTCACTGTGGGAGAGAATGTGCATGAACGCAGAGCACAGATTGAGATTAATAGCACGCCGCCCGGCATTCTTATTAATTTAGGGAACAGTTCCAGAATGACAAATGCTAAAACAACGGTTGCACTTGAACTCTGTGGCCCTGGCATTACAGTGCTCAAAGCAGATGATTGTTTCTGAAAGCTTTCAACTTTGAGGGGGTAAAACTTCAATTTTAGGAAGCCTCTCTGTTGTGGCAATGTCCCTTTCATGCCTGTAACATGGTGATTCCATGGATCAAATATCAAAACAGGTTTCTTACCTTTTTTAATCTCCTTTGAAAATATGAAAAGAAAGAAAACTTTTATCTATACCTTAACTATCCACAGCTACTTCTACACAAAGATCCAAGTGCAATAGTCACTACATTAGCACATCCTGACAACATGGTGCCACTGTGTGAATCAAACCACAATTTCACATAACAATAAGGCATCAATACATTTATTGCAATTACAAACAATATAACAATTTACAACTAACTTACACTAAAATAAATACACGGGCACAGACTGCTTTGGTTAAATGGTCATAACTTGCTTTTATTGAAGATATGATCCTGAGCTTTTAATTTACTTTTGGGAGGCAAAGAAGGATGCTACAAACACTCAGCTCCAGCCATATGTTACTTAACCAATATTAGGGAGCCACTGAAATGCCCCCCCTCCTTTGGTCATTGTAAGCTTAGCATTACTTAACCAATATTAGGGAGAGACTGAAATGCCCCCCCTGTGGTCATTGTAAGCTGAGCTGTGGATACTCACAACCCCCTGTAATACTGCATAGTATGAGCGTGTCCGCAGAGACGGACGCCCAAAGTCCTCCCGCAGAGGTAGGCCATACTATGACCCTTCAAAGGAAATGTGCTCCACAGCTTTTTCTTACACCTTACGTGGCCGCTGGTTTATAGCACCTTCCTGCCAACGCCAGGTTCAAAGAACCGCAGCCTTCCACCCAAACCAAATTCAAACTAGCCCGCATTCAAAAAGAAAAAACAGCACCCAAAAACACACTTACCATAACTGACAAATGCACCCCGTCAGAGTGGAAAACTTGAGCCTGTTCCATCCGCAAACTTGGGTGCCACACCAACAAACCACCAGACCCGGAGGAAAAACGAGAAACAGCCCTATTAAATTTACCGACAAGCCGTATCCAAGGCCAAAAGGTCCCTAGAAACCGGTCACACATGGTGAGGGACAATATCCGACCACACCAAGCACACCTCGGGGCAACATGACCGTAGGGCAGCCAGGTAAGCCTTCATCCACAAGATCACCTCAATACCCCCGACTGTCCAATAACATTGCCTCCAAGGTGAATCGCCAACCATGATGGGCACCCACAGTGCTTCTCATGATAAAACAGAAGGTACAAAGAGCCGACAAGTGCAGAACTCGGACCCCAAGGCCACCGAACCTGACGGCCACCTAACAGGGCCGTCCTTCTTGCCATCCCATGCTCCTCAGCCCAATAAATAAAAGAATGGCCTACAAGCCACACTTGCTTAAAAGACATGGGCAAAGCTGTAAAAGAACAAACAGAACTAAAACGCTGCAGTAATAGAACATATATAAGAAAAAGGATAGAGTGGTAACCCAGAAGGAGAATGTTATTAGCAATACCCAAGCGAAGGAGAAAATCTAAAAAACCTCCTGTGAGCTGTGAATAATAAGCCAATTGAATTGTGGCCCTTTTGGAGGAAAAAATTAAAAATCCCTTCACATCCTCAATTTTTGAATGCTAGCCATTCAAAAACTGGTGGGTAAACAAAGTTTCTGGGTAGGAAAAAACACAACTTAAAGCTTATCACATCTAAAATATGACTTAAAGGAGGATGACCTCCAGCTACCAATATCTTGAATGGCATATTGAGGCAACCCGCTGGCCGCTGCGCCAATACGAAAAAAGTACCACATTGTGCAACATTCAGACCAAACTGTCCCAAACAGCGCTTACACACAGCAGCAAACTAGAACTTATTCAAAGGGGAGGAGTCAGCATGCAATATCCATTGCCGGCTGACGGGCGCACACCTGCATATAAACCAGCCAAGCGCAAATCTTAGTAATAGGATGAGGCCTGATGGTAACCCAACTGATCAGTTTCAGACCGGGGGCTTTTGCACAAGACAGCCCCGATCTGAAGTACCACATGCTTAAACAATTGCCCAGAGTCAGCAAACCTCTAACTAGATGCAAAAAGCTCACTAATCCGCAATGCGCCAAAGTATGCCAGCGCAAATGCTAATTGGAACAAAACAGATTCAAAGTCAGAAAAAGCAATCAACACAATCATCCCAACCAGACGCTGCAGCAGTGCTGCATCAATTGGGCGGCGAGAATCACCCACCATGGGGCTTTCTTTAGCCCAACCCTTAAGGGCCCTAGACAGCACAAATGACTATGGGGTCATGACCGCCATGAAAGCTAGAGAAAAAACAATACCCACTAGGGTGGAAGCCATGGCCTTCTCAGATCGGCCCCTCTAATAATGACCCCACACAAACCCGCCTTCAAAACCAAGAACCTCAACAGACGCAGCACCATAGGAGAAGAAGAAAGCTGATTAACAGCGTGCACCACTCTCAGCTTGCCACACCAAAAATTATATTCCGGTTAGACAATTTATCATCCCACAAATCCACAGCCACTATAACTGGAAAAAATTCCAATAACAGCAGGTTGGACTGAAACCACGTGATATCCATGATGCAGGCATGGAGCAGCGCACCAGTCCCCTTGAAAGAACGCTCCGAAGTCAGTTGAACCAGCAGCATCGGTGAACAAATGTAACTCAGCATTGTCAACCGGCTGCTAGGACCAAATCAACTCCAAAATTTAAATCCCTAAAATGAAGCCCACACCCTGAGGTCATTCAGGATTTCCCTGTAGAGGCGGACACAGAAATGCGGGTTGGAGACCCCTGCAATAGCACGCTCTAGCCTACTGCAAACACCCGCCCAATTGGTATCATCCGGCAAGCAACTAAATTAACCGAGGACCGACTGCAATCTAACCCGCTGAGAAGTCAAACAACACTGAATCTGCACTAGCAACCGCTGCGCCTTATCGGCTGGAAACTGGCAGCACCCAGCAAATGTATCCACTCCAATTTCAAGGTAAGCCAAGCAGGAAATCGGGCCTTCCGCCTTGTCCAAGACAACTGCAACACCAAGCACCCGAAAACAGGGGCCTGCACCGAAAAACAAAAACCTCACCACAAATTGCGCTATCTGATGGTTCGGTGAACAAAAATAGCCCAAATAATGCGCTATTCCGCATGGTCCGTACCAAACTTTCCAAATATATGCACACAAGATAGTGCAGCCCATGGCAAGACACCTCTCAACAAAAATGGACCATCCAATTCAAAACCCATAAAACGCAGGGACTAAGGGTGCAACAGCAGCAGGTGAGAAATGGATTCAGCATCCCATTTTGCCATCAAAGCCCCAGGATAAAAACCCTATATCAGTGGCTCTCAAACTAGGCCCCCAGACCCCTACGCAGGTCACGCCCCCGAGGTCATCCTGAAGGTACACAGGTGTAATTCATCACTGACACATTTAAAAGTTCCACAGGTGGAGCTGATTATTGCAATTCTGGAAAACATGCACTGCCCGGGATTCTGAGGATCGAGTCCGAGAACCTGTGTCCCCTATCAATGCGAGCGCCACATCGAATAACTGGTACTGAACCTGGCAAAGCAAGTGAGGGATTACATCGTTCACAGAGCCCCCATGAGGACACGACTAATGCTGAATAAAAACGATATTTACTCTGGACCTATTTCAGCACGACACCGAGAGGGGAAATGCACAGGTCCGGCAAAGGGGGGAACGGTAAAAGGCCCGGACATACGGCCCAAAGCCACTTTCTGTCGTGCCATATGGGGAAGCTCTCAGGCCTAACGCAAATTCCGGGGGAGGCGTGACCACATGCAATGCGCTATCTGCAGATAACCGTAAACCCGCACTAAAAAAACCCTCCAGCAAACTTGGTGATGTTCCAGCAAAGTATACCAGCCAACCACTTAGACAACTCATCTAATACCACAGGGAGAATAAACCTTATTTGTCAACTCTGCCCTTTGAACAGCTCCACAGGCACCTTAGCCTCCTTGGTAACTGCTAACCCACCTCAACAGCTCTACGGCCCATTGGCATAACCAGCCGACTGTCCCACTACCAACAAAACTGTTTGGCGTAATCACTCCAAACAAAGCCCTGGATCTCATGAACATATAATGCACCAAATGAATATCCTTAATAACATTACTGTGCTCCATAGGCTGAGTTTTGAGTTAGCAGGACGAAAAACTAGGATGCCACTAAGCCACCTGGGATAACTGCGGCAAGAATCCTCACCCGCCCCCAGGTTTCTTGGCCTCTTCTAAGGCTATCCTCATGTCATCCGTAAGGGAAAAACATCCATAAACTTACCCTTACGAATCTTGTCCTAAACTCGCTTACGCAAACCCCTGTCCAATGCCGTATTAGCACAGTGCACCATACCAGAATCCTCAACTGGTGCCACAATAGCAATGGGAGCTCACTGACGCTTAACTGCCTTCGTAACTAAACGCAGCGCATCAAAAACTTACGCAGGCGTGTCGGCGATCCTGACGAAGAACTACTATCGCTAGACACAGAAGAATCGGTATAAACAGCAAAGGAGGGACAGCAGACTCACCACCAGCCGGCCCCAGCATTCCATCACCACCAGCCACAGGCACCGCAACATTAGGGGCAACGATCCCTACACCTGTGGCAATACCTGCCACCGCGCTTCCACTCGAGATCCCATCACCAGCAGAATTCATCGTGGGAACACTAGGCGAAACACTACGGTGAGACACAGACAATGTTACATCACTGGGCACCACAGCAGGGGTACCTGGAACTGGAGATGGGTGAAGTGCAGGAACAGGAGGAGAAGGGGCAGTGGGAGAAGGAGGTAAAGGAGGGGAGGCGGCGAAAGCACATTTTGTGGGGAAGGTGAAGGTGGGAAGCAACAAACTCCAGCTAAGACAGGGCAGGGGGTAAAGAAACCAGAAAAACAGGCGCAGAATAATGAGAAAAAGGAATGGCTAATGAAAAGGAGGGTGGGAACCTGGGCCAAGATAAGGTGGGAAACAAGGGGGGGTTGGGAACAGGGGAAAAAATGGGGAGGAAGAGGCAGGGCAGGGATAGATGGGAGGACTGAAGGCAAAGGAAAAGGGGGGGCTGGGAATGAAGGCTGCAGGCAATGGAGGGGCGTGGGAAGAGGAGGCAGGAGGCAAACCACCCCCATGGGAGTAATGGGGGGTTGAAAAGGAACCCACCCCGGCAAAAGTAGCCCAGAGGGAGGAAAATGGCTGGCAATGCGAGTAAGTGGGTGCGGGGCCAGAAAACAAAATGGCCACCGCTGCTTATGTAGCCCCTGCAGGGGTGAAGGGTGGCAGGTAATGGAGGGGTGAGGTAAGGGGGTAGCTGACCCCCCAAAGGAAAAAGGGGTGGGGGGTGCAGGAAAAAGGCACCCCCAGCAACAAGTTTATGTATCACGCTTATAATCAGTGGCGTCACAATGGGGGTGCGGCCGCAACCATATGTCCCCAGTCAAGGGGTGACACCAAGGTGCAGACTCCCCACCAGCGACAGGAGTTGGCAGTGCAAACAGGGCAGTCACTCCGTACCTTCGGCTCCCCCCTTCCCCACTGTCTGCAGTTAATTACAGTAATCACGGGGGTACAGGTTTCCTGTGTGGCCCCGCCCCTGTTTGTGAGGCCATGCCCCCTTTCATCGACGAGCGACACAGCGTCCCTCCCCGCATTAGGTGATGCCACTGCTTATAATCACACCTTCATATCCCAGCTTATCGTGTTAAGGGGGCAGTTAGAGGGCCGCAACCTGCCCCTTACCACATTGTGGTCATTCTTGGTGAAGACCAAGGGGCCAGTTAGAATCTATGCATGCTGACAACCCCTGACTGGCTATAAAATCCTACATATGCGGCCTGAACTGCGACAGTTCTTTTCTAACCAAAACACTAATGGGCTGTCTAATTGCCGTCCAAAATCCCTGCGGCGCAGGGAAAAACTATTAAATTAAATAGCCGTTTTCCAGCTCAGTAAAATCGGGACTTACGCGCGTAGGCACATTGATTCCGCGTAAACTGTGGAATCAATGTGATTTTTCCCCGCACGCGAGGCCGATTTGGTTGTTTTAACGTGGATTTTACCTAGCACTGCCAGGAGCTGCAGGGTAAAGTCTGACTGCAGGGACTCCCGCGCGAGGAATCCCCGGCAATTGAATTGGTCCGGCGTGGCAAATAGCCACGGGGAAAACCCTGTGGCTAATTGAATCTGCCTCATTATATGATCTTTTCGTCCATGCGTTTCAACTATACATAGATCTGCATGAGGGAACTCTGATACAGTCATATTGTTTTATTTAAATGCTGTTAAAGTGTTGCTTATGTATCCAACAAACGCCTGATACTGCCTCAAAGATATAGTAAACTTACAACTATAAATACAGAAACTATATGATTCATCCAATATGGTTCCAGGAAAAAAATCACTATGGAATTATAATATAATATAACATACACATGAAGACTCGTTTAAAAACTAAATACCAGTGCAATTTTCTATATACAGTATAATACACAACCAATTACACATGTACACTTTATCAACACCTCTTACAAACAGATTAGTGTGTTTTGCACATGCTCAAAGTACATACAGTAATGTACATACGGCAACACTATCTTTAGACATTAGAATGCAGCAGTATTATGAAATTTTGATCAAAACATTTAGGCTTGCAGCCCAACATCGCTATTTCCTCATTGCTGCAAGTTTCTTTTATGTTTTTGTTGAAGATTGTAGCTAAATCTACAGTATACTCTTAGGGAGTTATTTAGAGTTAGATGTACATTAGGTGTAACTATACACATTTCTGTACGGTAGTGGATAGATCCCCTTCAGTATTTGTACCCTGACATCATCAATTACATTCCAATGTCATTCTCTACTATCTATGTAGACATAGAGGGGGAATATAAACCGCGCCCGAAGCGTGGCGAGCGAAGCGAGCCCGTGAGGGAACAAATTTCAGAGATACTGGGCCTCAGAGGCAGCAGTGATGTCGGATATAGTGCAATGATGCTTTTCGTATGCACATGTGTCTGAGTCCCAACTTGTACCTACAAAGGCACAGTACTGGTTTGGGCGCATGGTAGCAGAGATGTAGCGGGCATTTCTGGACGGTGACTAGGAGATAACAGGGGGAATGCACAGAGTTGTTGCTTCTAATAGGAGTGTCGCTGGCGTGTCGAGGGGGCATCGCTGAACGTGGTTGTGTGCAAGGACGCTGAACCGGTCACATAGGAGGCCATACTGCCATAGGGCAGATGCAAATTTCATTGGTGTGACCGATGGTGCACTTAAAGACCCACCAACCAGTAATGCAGCGTCTATAGGCGCTACGAGTTAGCGTCTCACTCTTGCACATTTAGACGCACAGCTTTACACCAGGGAAAGGCTTTGCAGTGGCATTAGCATAAAGACACAAATGTGACTGCAGCAAAAAATCTAGTCGCATCTGTGGGCCTGATTCAGAGCCGAACGCTCTGACCAGAGCGCTCGCTCTGAATCAGGGCCCTCCTCCCTGAAAATGGAGCGGCCTTATGGACGCTCGCATAGCTGTGGGTTACCACCCACAGCTATAGCGAGCGTCCATGATGATGGTCGCGATGGTCAAGACCATCGCGACCATCGGGCTTGCGACGGAGACCCTGCGGTAGGGTCTCGCTGCCGCAAGCCCTGAAGTGATTTTGGCTCTATCAGAGCCAAAATCACTCCCACTGACATCACTAGTGATGTCAGTGGGGCCGGCTTCAGACGGTAGGCGTTCCCATGGGAACGCCTCCGTCTGGCAGCCACGCCCCCGGCACGCCCACCAAAGGGTGCGTGCTGTCAATCAACATCGACAGCACGCCCCCTTTGGTGCGAGACCCGGAGTGACGGAGAGCCCGTCGCTGTCCGGGTCTCGCGCATGCACACGATGGAGCTCCCTCCGTTGTGCGCATGTGCAGTGGGGCAACATTGACCCGCTTGCGAGCGTCCTGCGCTCGCAAGCGGGTCTGAATGACCCCCTGTGTTTGAGTCTCAAACAGGGCTACTGTATTACCTGATGAGTCTTGGACGCATTCCCTGATATGCTTCTTGTATCTTTTGCCCTGGGTTCTTGAGAGCTAGTGTAAAGATAAATGGTGGTGGCGATGATGATGATGCTGAAGGTGATAATGATGATGAAACCAGCAGAACTATCAAGCTGTATCTGAATGGTTGCACTGATCCCTCCAGATGAAAGTACTGTAGGCCTGATTCAGCAAGAAATGCAGTTGCTTATACGCACGCAATCAGATGATTCATTTGCACTGCGCATGTGTAGGCATTGCAGTGCGCGAACCAGATGCTGCGATCGGGACTGCGATTGCAGAGGCTTCGCAGACCCATGGCAGTGATTAACAGGAAGTGCCGTTTGTGGGTGGTGACGGGGTGTGGTCGGGTGAACTCAGGCATGCCAGTGCATCTCAACACTGTTGCAGGGGCATGCATAAATTAGCCACTGCGATACCAGACGCGGCCTGAGGCCTCAAAGCGTGCGCTGAAGTAAGCAATTAACTGTGCGTATGGGTCCGATGTTACTCGATGTTACCGATTGTTTTGCTATGTTGCCCTAGTATACCGATGTGAGTAAGGGGAAGCGTGCGTCCTGATGTCAGGCTGCAATGTGAATGCAAACATTTACATATCACCGCTGATATTAGCAACTGCGTTGTGTGTGTATAAGCAGAATAGCAATCCGTGTTGAATCAGGCCCTGTATTCAGTAGTGCTGTTATATCAAATCACATATCAAAGCCGTCTGTTCACATAACTTAGTTGTAATTGACATTTACAGAATTGTGCGAGTGCGGAGGTACCGTAAGTGCTGCATACAGCCACACTTGCTGTACTCGCGGGTGGGAGGAGATCACAGCTAATTGGATTGACCCATTAGACCAGGCATGTGGCCCGAAGTAAACATTTTATGCGGCCCGACAGTATGGCCCCAAATATATATAATATGCAGCCCACACCCCGACCTCAATCGGAGCCCAGCTCCGATCGGCCTGTGTTTACTTTATTTAAAACTGGCAATGCTGGTCTCTGAAGATTGCCAGGAGGGAGCTGAATGCCTGTATACAGGGGGGGCGTGGCCCGGCGATGATGAGGTATTGGGGGCATGGCGCATGATCGCGTCATTGTGGCCCCACTCCTTCTTCAGAAAGCTGAGCTAATGGCATTGCGAAGCAGGGTGTGGGGCCGCAATGACACGATTCAGAGATTCCCGGCCATCCCCGGAGAGTAGACATCTATGTTCTGGGTGCTAGCAGCCCTACCCCCTATGCGTGGCATCATGTCAATCGCAAAGGAGGCGGGGCCGGCACAGGGGGCTGTTAAGCTCTGTTACGGCCCTGAATAACCCCCACCCCTTCCGTCTTTATTCCTCCTTGTCTTTTAATTACTCCCCATTGCAGGCATCTTGGGACCTATTATATAATGCTGCTAATGTCTGTCGAGCAGCTGCACACTAGAAATAAAGGTAGGCCCCGTATCCCTCAGAGCTCATAGTTCTACCAGACATATATAAGACCCACATGTATGGTTTTATTCACACACAGAGTGTCTGATTCAGGAGCGGACGTAGTGCCGATATGTGCGCAGACTGATGTTTTTTGTACCGAACATGCGTCTCAGTTGCACCACACATGTGTCCCGATTGTCTGCACACAGAAACGCAGCACAGAATAGGACACAAGGTAATGTTCAAAGAGGCACAGACGCTCACACAGGAGGCCATACTCAGACGGAGAGACTGCACCTGCCATAGGGCTGGTGCAAGTTTCGATGGTACGCCCAGTGGTGGACGCACAGTGATGGAAATGCACTTAAGAGATGTCGCAAGTGGGCTTCTCAGATACGGCATTAGCAGAAAGATGCAGTCGCAACTGCGGCAATAGATGCAGCCGAGGCCGCATGTGCAGTGCACCCACCTCTAAATCAGGCCCAGAGTGGGGTATGCTAGGGAACCCTGTTTTATGACAGCTCAGTAGTGTGGCTGCGTGACCTCTCCTGAGTTCCGGACCTTGCTAAGTGGATAGGGTTCTATTTCGGCAGCGCTGCGTACAAACCTGCCGTAAAGAACACAAAGGTAAGCGCAGCGGCACTGACACAGGGAACACTGCAAGAAAATGGGGTGACAAGGATCATCACTGACCTGAAGGCCTCAGACACTCCATCCCGCCACTCGTGCAAACGTAACACTCTGTGTGCTGACTTGGACGTACCTGTTGTCTTCTGGACTTTCTACACCCACAGCAGAGAGGCAGGTCGTCCCCACTCCCAACACATTAAACAGAAATAGGATAACAGTAAAGCTTTAATTTTCAGGAATGCAGCTTCCCAGAATGACCACAGCAACGGGTCTCTGTAACTCTCCACCAATGTAACAAATAAACGCCAGTGCAATAAAACATTACATTCCACGCTTAAATTCACAATTTAAATTAGATGTTTGTAGAATCACCCAAGTTCACTATTCAATAAAAGTTTCCTATCATCAGAACCTAAATATGAAATTGCAGAAATAAATGACATATCTTTTACAATCCTACAATATATTACAACTTATAACAGGACTAATTTTAACTTTCCTACTAACTATATTTCCTACTGGTCCTGTAGTATTCGACTGAACTGGTCCTGGTTCTGCCCGCGACTCCTCTCCTGCAGCCTCTCTCTGGGTCTTCACTTGAGAAGCGGAACCCTCCCAAATTAGCACTTTTGAATCGGCCACCACTCCACCAGGACTCTGGCATCTTCCTTGCTTGTCGCGTCTTCTCCGGCATCTTCTCAGGTGCCGCATTTTTTTCTGTCCATTGGGCTGGGTCTGTTGTCTCCCTCTCGGCCATTGAACTGTGCTGAGCTAGCCCCTGCCGGTGGTGCACTTTTTGAAATGGGCCTTTCTGATTGTCGGAACCCGAATCCCTTCGGTTTCAGGCCCACCAGAGTTCGAATGGGACTTTGCCGGGGATGCTGCAGCACATTAAAGTGCAATCTTCTTTAGAAATATTTTGTACTCTTTATGGTTCCTAAGAGGATGGATTTATGCTGATGATATTTCCTAACTGGACTTTTTAGTTTCAGTACATCTTTGTTTAGCAATTTGGGTTATTATTAAAACATATTATGGGGTCTATTCATCATCACTTAATTTCTACAAAAGCAGATGAAATGCACATTTTCACCTGCAATTGTAGAAATTAAGTTATCGTATTGGGCCATTCTTCAACTAGGTAAAGCAGCATATATCACAAAACTCTTCAGATGGCGAGTGCTCCCTATGGGAAGGAGTCTCGGGTCGTTAGAAGGAATCCTTTTGGGTCCCTACACCTCTGTCCGGCTCCTTCCGCCGGACATCGGGGCTCTTGTATGCACGCATGCGCACTTGTCCCACTGCTCCGAAAGGAGGAGTGAAGCCGCTCACAGAGAAAGCTGATTTTCGGATCAGTTGTTTCCGCCCTGAAGCAATGATGAATTGCTCCGGTGCTCGCGGCAAGTTAGTATGTCAAAAATTCGGACCCAGATATTTAACATAATGAATAGACCCTTTAATCTTATATGTACTGTATGTGTTAGACTATAATTCAGGCCTGAAGGGAGAAAATACACCAATGCGCTTGAATACATTAGTAATATCTGTAGCTGCAGCAGTCTATGAAGTAAGGGAAAATTGCAACCCAACAAAGGACATAAAATAGAATGAAAAAACTGCGCTAGTATACAGACATTGACATATAAAAAGATTAATTTATTACAATACCGAATAAGAAGGTCAATAGAAACATAACAATATAAAGGAGAATAATAAGATGAATGGTGGATCAAGATGATATAATATTGAGCGATGTACAATAAAAATACCAGCAAACACATGTAGCAATACACAAAAATAAAAAAATAAAAAATAATAAATGTAAGCTGATGTACAATTAATGAATATGAAGACAAAAACATAAAAATAGTAAATATCACATAATAAATTAATAAATGTAATGAAATAACTTTTTGTAGAATAGCCCTAGATAAACTAAGTCCTGAAAATCAATCAAAAGTCTGTGGTTTGTGCACAGTCAAAATGCAACAATTGCAAAAGTTAATATCCACTGGTGCGATTCAATAGGGCCTGTATTGATAACATGTATACACTTAACGTATCAAGTCCGTAGTAATGAATAGTACAGGGCACAATGTAAGAGAAGCCACTGTATACGGAACCTGTATCAATTCGTCCTTATAGCCATTATAGCATCCAACCGGTTTGCATAAATTGGCTGATAGTAACCGGTATAAAGATCAAAGCAGGTGAAACTATTCCGGTGACCGGTACTCACGTCCGTGGGCGAGAGCCGCCTGAATGAAAGACTGGTTCTAGGAGTTGCTCATGTATGTGTGAGAAGGCCACCTGAATAGAGGATCTTGAATCAGTGCGGTGTAAAGCCCAATAGACAGAAGGCGCGGCCGTGGCTTATGGAGTATAGAATACACAGCACGGAGAAGATGACAGGTACAGGGTGTATAGCGGCAATGATCAGAAACAGCAGGACAACAGGACACGTAGTAGGGCTGAAGGGGCAACTACGCGTTTCGTCCCGATCTCTGGACTTTTTCAAGCTAGGTGCCCATATCGGAAGTCCCTCCCTTATAAAGGGAGCTTGCAAATCTCCTCAAACTTTAGTTAGTGGGAGCAGGTGTATCAGCCAGTAAGCTCTAAACAGCGTGTCCGTTATAATTAGCATTATAGTGAGCATAAAGATAATATTATTTATATCTATAAACAAACACCAATAAGCATAAAGAAATATATAAATGATGATGAAAGAGACACACATGAATAAATATACATGAATAAATGGGTGAATACATAATTACAAATAAAGCATAGAACTAGTACACAGTACATTCACAAACATAACCATATACATACATATATATATATATTTATATATATATATATATATATACATTCATACACATGTGCATAAACGTGCATAAGCACACACATATGAATATATTACAGTCCAAGTGTATTTGGATACAGTGTCCCTGTGTAGTTTTAGTAGGATCGTATATATAGATAAAATAAATGGTAACAATAATATTATTAATACCAATATTGATAATTGAATGAAGGGAGATAAATGAGGATGCACTTATCTAAAGAAGAAACCTATAGCCAAAAATACAAAATAAAAATAGATAAAAAAGAATAAACATAAATGAATGATGGAATAAATGAAACGCAAACCCATTTTATAATGTAGTGGTATAAATAAAATAATACAAGAGCTTACTGGCTGATACACTTGCTCCCACTAATTAAAGTTTGAGGAGATTTGCAAGCTCCCTTTATAAGGGAGGGACTTCTGATATGGGCACCAAGCTTGAAAAAGTCCCGAGATCGGGATGAAACGCGTAGTTGCCCTTCAGCCCTACTACGTGTCCTGTTGTCCTGCTGTTGCTGATCATTGCCGCTATACACCCTGTACCTGTCATCTTCTCCGTGCTGTGTATTCTATACTCCATAAGCCGCGGCCATGGTCTTGAGTACCGGTCACCGGAATAGTTTCACCTGCTTTGATCTTTATACCGGTTACTAGCACCCAATTTATGCAAACCGGTTGGATGCTATAACGGCTATCAGGACGAATTCATACAGGTTCCATATACAGTGGCTTCTCTTACATTGTGCCCTGTACTAATCATTACTACAGACTTGATACGTTAAGTGGATACATGTTATCAATACAGGTCCTATTGAATCGCACCAGTGGATATTAACTTTTGCAATTGTTGCATTTTGACTGTGCACAAACCACAGACTTTTGATTGATTTTCAGGACTTAGTTTATCTAGGGCAATTCTACCAAGAGTTAATCTTTTTATATGTCAATGTCTGTATACTAGCGCAGTTTTTTCATTCTATTTTACATAATTCAGGCTTGGCCAACCTGTGGCTCTCCAGCTATTGTGAAACTACATGCTCCAGCATACTGTCCCACTGGTCAGCTGGTAAAGCATGCTGGGACTTGTAGTCTCACAACAGCTGAAAAGTGACAGATTCGCCAGGTCTGTTTTAGTGCATTACGTACATATTTTGTGATAGCATCTAACATTGGAAGTCTTTACAACGAATAATAAAGAATAACACTGAGGCCCAAATGTAATCACCCGCAATATACAGGCACCAGTGCAATTCTGGCAAGTAGTTTTAAGGCAAAACCAGCTTGCAATGGCCTTTAAAGTAATTGGTGCTTTTAATTTAGCAGTAATCCCACCGGAATCCCGCCGATGCACACAAATTTCCGGTGCACACAAATTGGCTGTGCCTCTTTGTAATGAGGGCATGAAGAATCTCTCCCTCCCTCTCTTTCTCATAATAATGACGTGGTACTGGGTAGTAGTTCAAACTAAAACAATAATAATCAGTAGTATGAAGATAATGATTTGGTAATAAGAAGGAATATCTCCTCTTTGGTTGCACTACTGCCCTCCTATTTATCTAGCACAAAACTCTCTATAACTAGCAGTCTCTGACTTAAATAACTACATCTCTGCTCCCTGGGAATGCTGCATGGTGTACTTATCAGTGACCAAGATAGCATTGGTCTGCCACATACCAGCGACTCCTCTTACCTTTTGTCTAAGGGCATACGGCCCCAACCTTTTCCCAGTCGACTGCTCCCGCTCACATGCTGCAGCAACACCGAATACGGATAGACATAGAATAGTTCACCACCTATGTTCTCCATCGATGTTGCTTTTGGTTATTATTTACAGTACATTGATAGCAGGAACTTTGATGGAAAATCACTAAGTGGGGACATGTGACTGCGGTGGTCCAATCAGAAAAGGGAGCAGGGCTAAGTGGCAAGTTATGGGGATGGGGTAACTCCAGCACAATGAGGGGGGGGCGGAGGTGGCAGATAGCATGATCCCTGATTTGACAGTTACTGGAATGCTCTCTTGATTGTATGATGTCACTGGAATACTCTGTATTGTGTGGGGGTAACTATGGTGCTTTAAGTTTTGAGTAAAGGTACGCAGAGAAAATGTGATCTTTTTTTTGTTCTATTTATCTAATTTTGACCCCCACCTACAGTTGATTTGGTCCTGCCTACATGAGCCCACTCACATAATTTTTTTCCAAGGTCACTTTAATGTTTCAGACCACCCCTGTTTGTGTCTAAATTCCAGGGTCTTGGCCTCATTATACAAATGAGCGCTGTATCCAGGTGTTACACTGAAAATAATTATGAATTACTGTAATTTTTTCAAATCAGTGGTAATCTACGAAAAATATCACAGAATGAATAAGTACATTAGATATACCACAAGGAATACAATATTGTATTTTCAATCTCTTAAAAACAATTATAAACTTTAGATTTGAGAAAGAACAGACTAATATGCGAAAGATTTCAAAGTTCAAACAGCAAACGGGAAATGGCATTTTACTTCTTACCAGTAGAGAAATAAAACACAAATCCAAGTTATATTTTGGATTCACTATGATATTAAAAATATCTGAGAAATATTGAAGCTCGGAGATCAGGCATATTACCGTCAATAATAGTGAGACTTTCCTTAATTCCTTGAACTTAGTATAAAATGAGAAAAGAAAGTCTAAAAAAAAAAAAGAAGCGAAAACACAGTGACTAGAGGCATATTCATGAAGTTAATTATCGGGGTCCGAACGGACCTCGTAATTAACATTCTGACTCGCCGTGGCTACTGGAGCAATTCATCATTGCTCCGGCATGGTGACAGCTGATGCGATATCAGCTGTGCCCGCGAGCCACATCACTGCTCCTATTCGGAGCCGTGACAGGAGTGCGCATGCGCGACCCACAGGTCATGCATGCGCACAAGAGCCTCGATGTCCGGCGGAAGGAGCGACCTGGGACTCCTTCCCATAGGGACCACTCGCCATCTGAAAATATTATGTTTTCGGAGCTTGATGAATTCTGTCCCTATACTAATGTATGGGGACATCGGGCCATTCCACAAAAGGAAGGTAAGTAGGAGGTATCTGTAATACTGGTGTATGGGGACAGCGGGCCATTCCGCAAAAGGAAGGTAAGTAGGAGATATCTGTGATACTAGTGTATGGGGACAGCGGGCGGATTGGGCCGCCGGGAAGCCGGGCCAGTTCCCGCTGGGCCGGTCCCCTTAGTGGCCGGCAGCCACCCAACCCACTCTTCAATTACTGTATCGCATCCCGCTGCCGCGATTAGTGCAGCGCAGCAGCTTAGTGACGGCTCCCCCCCATCAACAGTCTATCCCCTCCTCCCCCGGGCCACTGCTCCCCCGTCCCACTGCCGCGATCGGAGCTTAGTTTAGCTCCGGTCAGGCAGCTCAGCAGCACAGCTCCTGCACAACTGCAGAAGCTTAATGACGGAGGAGCTGCAGCTTTTGCGGAGCCCGGAGTCGTCAGTCAACACTGACGGCCCCGCCTCCAGCCCCTCCGCGGCCCGCCTCCAGCCTCCAACACAGTAAGCAGATGCAAACCGGAAGTATTCCGGCTCCAGTATGTGCGGTGTCACCTCCTTCCTTCATCCTCCGTTGCCCGCTATCAGCAGTCCCTCTTTTTCTTTGGGCCATCCCATCCTGTCCCCTGGGGCTGTGGGAGATGATGAACTGGACCACACAGGGAGGCGGGGTGTGTGCAGCTGTGCATGAGACAGAGAGGAGCGGGACACGGATGGCAGGGGCTTTTCAACACACTCTGGCTCAGTGAGGATGATGTCATCACTGAGAGAACGATGGCGGTGAGCTGAGCTGACCCTACAGTGGAGGTGATTATTGTTCAGTTTATTTCACTCCTATCCAGCCCGTTTATTCCCACCACTACTCCCATTCTGCCTCCTGCTCCACACCACTACTCCCATCCTGCCCCCTGCTCCACACCACTACTGCCATCCTGCCCCCTGCTATCCACTATTACTCCTATCCTGCCCTCTGCTTTCCATTATTTCTCCTATCCTTCACCCTGCTTTCCATTATTACTCCTATCCTGCCCCCTGTTCTGAACTACAACTACTTCCAGCCTGCCCACACTATTATTACTCTAAGCCTGCACCTGCTCTGCCATTACTACTACTCCCACCATGACCTCAGAACCACACTACTACTACTCCCATTCAACCCTCTGCTTCTCACTACTACTATTCTCATCCTGCCCCATGCGTCCCACTACTATTACTACTCGCATCCTGCTTCCCACTACTGCTACTCCCATCCCGACCCCAGCGGTGGTGGAATTTATGAAGTTTGTGCTCCAGGTTCTGGTGGGGATGTACATTGCGCACCCTATTTTTTTTTGTTGCGGAGCACAATGTGTTTTAATATTTTTCCTGCAGTGGCCAATGTGATGTTTTTTTCTTGTGTGGTCCAATGTGTTTGTATTTTTACCTATAGGGGCCAATGTATTTGTTTTCTGTAGGGACGAATGTATTTGTTTTTTTTTCTGTTTGGGGCTGGTGTGTTTTATTTTTTTCTTGTTGAAGCTAATGCGTTTTTATTTTTTCATGTGGGGGCCATTGTGTTTTATTCTTTCCTGTGGAGGCTAATGTGCTTTGTTTTTTTTCTGTCGGGTGTCATTGTGTGTATTTTTTTACTGTGGGGCCCAGTGTGTTTTATTATTTCCTGTGGGAGATAATGTGTTTTTATTATTTTCCTGTGGGGACCAAAGTGTTTTATTTTTTTCTTGTGCATTGTTTTGCGCATGAGTGTGAGTGGCAGTGCGGATCAGACGCAATGCACCAAGTAGTGAATTAAAAATGTGTTGGGTGTTAATGGGCGGTTACAGAGGGTAGGCTATAGGGACGCTGAATTGCTCACAATGGAAGCCATACTTACTGTGCATGGATGATCTGCACTTAGCATAGGGCTGTTGAAAGTTCCAATGGTGCAACCGATGGTGGTGTCTAAAGTCTTCGGGGTCTATTCACTAATCCTTGGAGAGAGATAAATGGAGAAAGATAAGTCTCAGCCAACTGCTTCTAACTGTAATTTTTCAAAAACATCCTGTAACATGACAGTTAGGAGCTGATTGGCTGGGACTTATCTTTCTCCATTTTATCGCTCTCCATGGATTATTGAATAGACCCCTTAGACACTGAAAGCGGGCGTCTCAGTCCTTGCATATCTGGACTGTACACCAGGGAATGACATTGTAGCAGTATTATCTTAAAGTCACAGACGAAACTGTAGCAAAAGACGCAAGGACGGCTGCAACTATTTCCAAATCAGAATCAGGCCCTATGAGAAGGGATCTCTCCCCCTCGACAGACCCCGCCCCCATTAGGGCTGCTTCCATAAATTTTCCGGGCTGGTTTTCCATCCCAATCTGCCCCTGCCCCACAATCTCCAGTGACGAGCGGTGAGGGGAATGGCTGGAGAGGCACACATGCATAAAAACTCAGTTTTTATATCAAAACGCTGGAGCATGACAGGGAGTATGATTGGGGAGGCTCTACCCTGACTGCACGTCCCTGCTCAGGTCGGAGGTTGCACCTCCGGCTGACTCCGGGTCCTAGTGCCCGAAGTGTATCGCAGAGGAGAAGAAGACAGCGCAGTAGCGCACTCCTCTCTCTAACAAAACAAACCATATGCTATGACATTCATCTCATTATTATCATATTTACTAAGCAGGGAAGCTTACAGGGGCTTCATTCTCATTTTCAAAGATGAAGATTCTTCAGTATGGTCCTCATAATCAAAGCTACTGCATCTGCTGGTGCATACGTTTGCGAAATTGCGGCAGAGATAATATACAAAAGCTTGTTTCAGCCTGCGCCTGGTGCGCTCGCCAGTGCCTGAATGTGCAAGCCCTGTGACCCCCATTTTAGCGCCTCTGTACGCTGTAACACCCGCCAGTCATTCTTGACATGCCACCATCGGCACCACATTGTGTTCACCATCAACACTTGCACCGGCCCTATGGCAGAGGTGGTTTCTCCATCTCAACATGGCCTCTGTGGCTGCAGCTCTGCATCATAACACAGCCCTGGACGTATTTCTTTGCGTGCACATCAGGCCACCTCTCAGTCACTGCCCAGGAATGCCAATCAGTTTGCAGCCCCATATCTGATACCGTCTGTGCCGACCGCAATAGAATCGCTGAGCGTACACTCTGTGTGACGCAAGCGCCATAGGGGTTTTCAGGACATTTTTGCTCCTGCGCAGGTGCAAGCAAATAATCGCTCAACTACGTGAACGTCGCAGTTGTGTGCAGTGTGTTGTGTACCTCTGATCAGGCCCTTTGTAACTAAAGCAGACGATAAACACATTTGTCTGATAGAAGCCTGTATCTGGCCTGTCTATTTCTGCTTTTCAAACAGCTTAATATTCACAGTCTGTTCCATAGAACATTGTCTTCCAGCATGCCATATGAGCATATTTTATACCATGCTTGCCCATTTTATGTTTGTGTATAAAAGCAATGTGTCATGTAAAATCATGGTCATGCTGTGCAAGAAAAAAGTGCATCGAAAATACACATTTCTGTGTAATATTTCTCAGGCACTGTAGATGAACGTGAAAGGCGCAAAACACAATTGCACATAAACTAGTGACGTATGTACAGTCAGGTCCATAAATATTGGGACATTGACAGATTTTTCATATTTTGGCCTCTATTCACCACCACAATGGCTTTGAAATGAAACAAACAAGATGTGATTTAACTGCAGACTTTCAGATTTAATTTGAGGGTAATTACATCCAAATCAGGTGAACGGTGTAGGAATTACAACGGTTTCTATATGTGCCTTCCACTTTTTAAGGGGCCAAAAGTAATGGAACAAACTAAACAATCCTAAATCTAACTTTCACTTTTTAATACTTTGTTGCAAATCCTTTGCAGGCAATTACAGCCTGAAGTCTGGAACGCATAGACATCAGCAGACGCTGGGTTTCATCCCTGGTGATGCTCTGCCAGGCCTCTACTGCAAATGTCTTCGTTCCCTCTTGTTCTTGGGGCATTTTCCCTTCAGTTTTGTCTTCATCAAGTGAAATGCATGCTCAATCGGATTCAGGTCAGGGGATTGACTTGGCCATTGCATAACATTCCACTTTTTAGCCTTAAAAACGCTTTGTTTGCTTTTGCAGTATGCTTCGGGTCATTGTCCATCTGCACTGTGAAGCGCCATCCAATGAGTTCTGAAGTATTTGACTGAATATGAGCATATAATATTGCTCGAAACACTTCAGAATTCATTCTGCTGCTTTTGTCAGCAGTCACATCATCAATAAATAAAAGGGAACCAGTTCCATTGGCAGCCAGACATGCCCACGCCAGGACACTACCACCACCATGCTTCACTGATGAGGTGGTATGTTTTGGATCATGAGCAGTTGCTTTACTTCTCTTCTCTTCCCATCACTCTGATACAAGTTGATTTTTGTCTCTTCTATCCATAGGATGTTGTTCCAGAACTGTAATGGCTTTTTTAGATGTTGTTTGGCAAACTCTAATCTGGTCTTCCTGTTTTTGTGGCTCACCAATGGTTTACATCTTGTGGTGAACCCTCTATATTCACTCTTGTGAAGTCTTCTCTTGATTGTTGACTTTGACACATATACATCTACCTCCTGGAGAGTGTTCTTGATTTGGCCAACTGTTGTGAAGGGGTTTTTCTTCACCAGGGAAATAATTCTTTTGTCATCCACCACAGTTATTTTCCGTGGTCTTCCGGGTCTTTTGGTGTTGCTGAGCTCTCCGGTGCGTTCTTTCTTTTTAAGAATGTTCCAAACAGTTGATTTGGCCACACCTAATGTTTTTGCTATCTCTCTGATGGGTTTGTTTTGATTTTTCAGCCTAATGATGGCTTGCTTCACTGATAGTGACAGCTCTTTGGATCTCATATTGAGAGTTGATAGCAACTGATTCCAAATGCAAATGTCACACCTAGAATCAACTCCAGACCTTTTACCTGCTTAATTGATAATGAAATAACGAGGGAATAGCTCACACCTGTCCATAAAATAACTTTTGAGTTGATAGTCCCATTACTTTTGGTCCCTTAAAAAGTGGGAGGCACATATTGAAACTGTTGTAATTCCTACACCGTTCACCCGATTTGGATGTAATTACCCTCAAATTAAATCTGAAAGTCTGCAGTTAAATCACATCTTATTTGTTTCATTTCATAACCATTGTGGTGGTGAATAGAGGCCAAAATATGAAAATTCTGTCAATGTCCCAATATTTATGGACCTGATTGTATGTAGTAGTATTAATTCACCATTAGCTAGTGTTCTTTGGGCCTGATTCAGATTTGGGAATAGAGTAAGATATAGGAAGTGTGTGTGCATCTGTTTAGCAAGACTGAGAAACCATCGGTACAATCGAGTACCATCGCAGTCTCATGCACACTTGCACAAGCCCTGACCTTACTCAGAAATTGCTAACTTCATCGCACGCTATGAGTCCTCAAGTTGTGTACGGTATCACAGTGGATATTTTTTACACGCCCATGCAGCAACGTTCGAACGCACTGGCACACCTGCTTTTCGTCGACCCAGCCCCCCCTGCCACCACCCACAAACGGTACTTCCTATCGATCACTCTGCGATGGGTCTGCATACTATCTGTGATCACAGTCCCGATCGCAGGGGCCGGTTCGCGCACTGCAAAGCATCTGCATGCACAATACACAACAATCGGACGATCCAAGCTGGTTCAGGCCCTCAGTTTGGACACACTCCTCTCAAATCTAAATCTCTGCACATGTTACATCTGCCCCACTGCAGTGCAGCATAGTTTTACCAATATGCACAGTTATTTGCTCTATCTTACTCATACTTGCCGACAGTCAGTTCCCTCCTTCCGGGAGGGAGCTGATTGTCAGCTAACAGCGGGGGGCGTGCCCGGCCATGATGTCACTTTTGAAGGCAGAGCCGGGGGTGTACCTGCGTGATCGCGTCATCGTAGCCCCGCCCCCTCTTCACAATGCCATTATTTTTGGCATTGTGAACCAGGGGGCGGGGCCACGATGACGCGATTCAACGCGAATCGCGTCACCGGCCCCCCCGCTGCGTGGTTTTTTCGTTTATGCTTGGGGGTGGTCGGGGGGGTTGCCGGCTGCCGGGAGCCTTGCCTGCCTTTCCGGGGGGCCGGGAGCGGCACCCGAAAATCGGGAGGCTCCCGGCCAAATCGGGAGGGTAGGCAAGCCTGATCTTACTCTATTCCCAAATCTGAATTAGGACTTTTTCTGGCAGATCAGCTCTCAGACAATTTAGCAGTCAGATACAAGACAATGCTTATTCAGAACGTTTATACTCATGTGGGAATATGTTATGTTCTGATTTAGAGACCTTTCTAGGTTCTGCTCATTTCAATGCAACAATTAGGTATGTGTGTGTGTGGATATGGGGGAAGATTTACTAAAAATTTTAAATTATGTGACTACACAAACGTGTACAGGAAAACTTGCGATATTATTCCTACTGAGGCAAATATATGACTATGCATGGCCATAAGAGGTCCCCACTCTTTATAGGGCAGGTACCCTACCCATATTTTGCTATGGTGATTTGTACTGCCCGTGGTTTCAGTTAGTCTAGCAGCCGGTATATTGTTGTTTTGACTCACTATAAGGACAAGGTGTAGTCAGTCCACTTACCAGCTGTGAAGTCTGCGGCTGGTGGATGTGGCAAAAGTTAAAACTTGATTATGCTACGGAAAATTGCTCCCTATGGTATTCCCGGGCACCTTCTGCAATAATGTCGGTCATGCATGCTGCATATATTCTATATATAAATAATTTTAGTATATAAGAGTGTTATATGACATTTTACAAGGTACGTGTTGTACTATGAATTGAGTGACTATGGGGCCTATTCATTAACACATAAAATTATCTGGAGGTAAGAGCTCTACCTAATTACCGGAGGAATTCATCATTCCTCCTCCCCATAAGTAACTATTCCGAAAAACTGTCATTTTTGCGATAACAGCTTTTCAGGAAATAGATAGTTATCTCTATCTACACTAACTTACCGCAGCTGTAATCAGCCGTTACATCCATAAAAGCAGCGCAAGTGCAGCACTGCCTACAGCTGCGGTAATTCTGTTCCCCCCAAACCCCCCCTCCCTCCGCTCACCTCCCCCTTGTCCCCCACTTACCTAACCACCTCAGGTTCTGTCTGCTGTGCTGACATTATGTTCTCCAGGCAGAGCACAGTAAAGTTTAGGGAAAAAAAACGTTTTCTCTGCCAGGAGAACACAGTGTCAGCACAGCAGACGGAGCCTGAGAAGCGACCAGAGCGACCGAAGGAGCCGACGTAGGACCTGCCCAGCTGACAGCAGGTAAGTGTCACCCAGAGTATAGTAACACCATCAATTTCCGAAAATACATAATTTTCGGAATTTGATGAATAGCCTAATTTCCATATCCCCATACTAATGTACTAATGTATGGGGAGTGTGGAAATTAATTCAGGCAGACTTAACCAGGAGATATCAGTGGAATCTCCTGTATTAAGTGTCTTTATGAATACTAAAATAACGGTAATTAAGGAAAATGCCCTTAAAAATTTTATTTTAGTGTTGACAAATAGGCCCCCATAACTTGGATAGATTTGGAGATCACCTGGAAGCTAGAGGAGATATGTCTGGAAATGTTTTCTTACAGTTACTTATCTCTCAGGTTGTAAGCACGTCAGCCCGAACTTCTTTCTGCAGACGGGATCATGTCCATTGAATAGACATGTTTATAAGAACTGTCGTCCCCATATTGTATGGCAGATGCCAAGACCAGGGAACAGACTGTGGTCTACAGAACATATGTCCCGGTCTCAACACTCAGTCATCTTATTTATCTCAGTCCCTTCCTGCCCAGATCCCTCCTCGTCTGTGACTTGGCTGTCTAAACTTTCACAGCCCGGAGAAAACACGGAAAGAAAGCCATTTAAATTATTTAATTAAATGTTGTTTATGGGCACAATCTCAAGTCTCTGTAAAATAAATCTCTTTGCCTAAGTGTGTTATCAATCTGTGGCTTTTTGTAAACAAATTATTTTTAGGTTGATTCTACCTGCTTTGGTAGGATTCCAGGTCTATTTTTATTAGCTCTGTCAAAGGTCAGATTTCTTTTTTTTTACAATTCAAATCGTGCTTTTAGTTTCTTGATAAATACAAATGTATAAAGAGTTGACACCAGCATTTAGTTCACATTGGAATAACAAATTAGTCATCTGATCCTATTATGCAAAAAGATGTTTATGTTCATAAACAGAGCAACTTACTTTTCTTTTTTTCATACAGGGATAGTGCACTCTATGGGGCTGCTTCAAGGGTGCACGGAATCCTCACGCAATGCAGCTGTCCACGTAGCCGAGCGATTATTTGCAACTGCGCTTGTGCAAAAAGTTATGGAATTCCCTACAATGCATGCGTTACACAGACTGCATGCACCAAGAAGCTGTTGCGATCGGGACAGACGGTATCAGAAATGGCGCAGCAAAGTGACGGGTGCTCCTGGCCGGTGACTGGGAGGTGGTCTGAGGGGCACGCAAAAAAAAAAATGTTCCGTGGGCGTATTATGGGAATGTCGCAGGCGTGTCAGTGAAAGCGGCTGTGTCCTCAGATGCACAGCCGCAGAGGCTATGTTCAGATAGAAAAACTGCAGCTGCCATAGTACAAGTGTCGATGGTGCGTGCTATTGTGGCGTGTCAAGAATCACCGGCGGCAGTGTTACAGTGTGCAGTGTGTGTATGGTGACAATATATAGATTCAATCATCCAAATGAATAGAGGGACAATGCTGTACTGTCATCAGCAGCTAAGGCAGCCAGATAAGAATATATATAAATGAATGCAATGTTAGCATTTAGTAAGTACATTCTAAAAAATGATAGGTAAAAACTGATTGGTTGCTATGGGCAAATTCACCACTTGTCCACTCTTTAGAAAGCTCGATACATCTCCTCCAAGATGTAGATGAGGAGTCAATTTACAGGAAACCCAGGTAAGGTCTCCTCTATCTATACCAGTATGCATCCTGGAATATTGGTCTAGTAGTAAAGGTTTCTACATCTTTCTCCATGTTTTTTAATCCCCCCCTTCCAGGCCAGTTATAGATATCACAGGTATCATATGTGGTAGCCAACGCTGACTTCCTCCACCAATAGCTTCCATGTGACAGCCCATTTAAGAAGGATCGCCATCTCAAGATGGCGGCAGCAGGGGCCAGCACCAGGATAAATGCTGTCTTTACTTAAATATTTTTATGTACATTGATTATAGTTATAGCATGCTTATTGTCTTATTTTCTACTAGCTTTTTAACTCTTTTTTTTTTCCTTTGCCTTTTTTTTTTTTTTTTATCGAAAGTGGCACTAGAAGCTTAGGTCCAGGCTTCAAATCCACTGCACATTAGAGTCACGCACCCATTCGTGCCAGCACATTGGCCTCGCAAAGTGGTGAGTTTAGCCTCTCCACTGCCAGGCCAGCATCCAATACCAGGGCAGCATCCAACGCCAGGGCGGCATCCAACGCCGGTCCAGCAATGTTTTAATGGCAAATATCATAACTGAAGAACATGGCTTTGTGTACAGTATATACAGTATATATATATATATATATATATATATATATATATATATGCATTTCCATATTTTTTTTACACCAACAAAGTGAGAACGGACCCTTTGTAGTTATTACTATTGCTCTTTCTATAATATTTATGTTCTGCTGCCTTTATGGCAATGCATTCATTACTCCCCATTACAGATGTAACAATATATTTCTGCATAGTATAGATATAAGTTTTCTTCAATTGAATGCTAATTTAGCTATTATCACTTTGTCACTGAAATCTTATCATTCTAATGAATGGCTGCTCTTTCATTAATTAGGTAGTATATTACCACTAATACATTTTAAACTAATGTAAACAGCATACTTTGTACAGCCGATTAATATGCTTACATGGCTAATTAAGTTTAGCTAATTATTGCAGCAAAACAATTCTTGGTTCTAATTAGTATTACACCTAATTAAGTAATTCAACGTAAACTCGCTAATTGCAGTAGCAGATATATATTCAGATAGGTCATAAGCGCTGCTCATCTTGTGATTTAACAGGTTGGGTTTATACTGTAACTCTGTTTCCTAGGGCTCTATTTACTACAATCCGCATTTGTCATGCAGATTGTAGTGTGATATTACTGACTGAAATCGCATTGCGAATTCAGGCAATATCACAGGGATTTACTACAAATCCCTTGCAGGGATATAGCTTGCGAGAAAGCTCCGGAGCCTTATCACGGTATTTTCACAAAAAATACCATGACAAGTTCCCCGAGCATGCGCAGTCCGTCCACCGCTGCTACCCCACCCTGTCGCCAATCCCGCCCCCGTCGCTAAGCCCCACCCCCCACGATCGCGGACCCCCCGCTGTGGGCACTGTATAAAGGACACTACTACTGTGGGCATTATGTGTATTAGGGGCACTACTACTGTGGGCATTGTGTATAAAGGGCACTAATGTGAGTCATAACATGAATAAGGATAGGGGGTGAGTCCACCACCTCTCTAGGACCACTTTAAGCACTGGATGGGGCCCAGGTGCAAACGCAATATAGGGGCTATATTTATTTAATTATTGTCAGAGAGGGATCCATCCAACGGACTACGTATGCACATTACAGAAGCCAGGTCTGAACCCCAAAGTAACCTATTTATTTTTTCGTTTTTGCAGAGACAGGATCTTTTACTATCCCGTTTCCCAACGTCTCTCAATTGATAAATAGACCCGAAGATACATTCCAAATAGGTGGCGATATGATTACTCATTTCATGAATGTCTCTTTAGTTTATTTAAAAAAAAAATACCCAGCTTTTTTCTGTAGTCTGTTAATACTTAAGTTTTTTATCATGTTTTTTTATGTGTATGTAAAGCACTTTAAGTCCCATTGGGACACAAGAGCTATATAAAGAATCTTCTTCTTCTTCTTCTCTATAAAGTTTCATAAATAAGCCTCTTAAAAACTTATCTCTGCTCATATCCTCTCATCATAACACAGTCCTGTTTGTCAACATTATCAGACAATCCTGATCCTGAATGAGACCTACAGACATGCTGTAATATGATCTGGCCAGCGGCGTCACTAGGGGAGTGTTAGCAGAGCTGCTCTGCTATTTTGGTGTTACCCCCTCAGATGGTGTCACTGGGCAGCACTGCATCAGTGGTCATGGATGACGATGATGATGATGTTAACTAGGTAGAACTCAATGCGACTTCTAAACCTAATTAACACTGCATAATTTTTAGTTTTGATGAATAGACCCCTCACACTCTAAAGGCCTGATTCTGAGTTATGTGCAAGTGCGAATGCAGCCGCATCTAGCGATTTCCAGCAAACTGCGCATCCAGAGTTGTGCGCCTCTCAGTTGTTTCTCGGCGGCAGCTTAATGGGCATTTCTGGATGGCCTCTGGGCAGCAACAACGCAAACGCGCACAGAAGAGAACCGCCTTGTGGATGTCTAGCTAGATTTATTTTATATTCTAAGTCGTGTATGAATAGAGGACAACAAATTCCTGCACATAACACGGGGTAGGTGTAAGTGTTCTGGCGGACAGAAGAGTGGGGTAGTGTGATTGCGTACGTCTTAAAATACGGGCGTATAGTAGCATTCCGTTCCATCTGGAATGGCGTTTGCATTAAATACTACTCAGAATCAGGCTCCTAAATCCACGTCAAGTTCACTGAATTATGGCCAATTTGAACTGGTCTGGTCTTTGGGCTACGGAAGTGCCGCAGGTCACCTTTTCAGGTTTGATAAACTTCAAATGATAAACTGGCCACACATCTAAAGATTATCTGTCCAACCAGCCAACTAGTTGATTGGTTGGAATGAAAATCTGGTTATGTATGGGAGTAAATGACAATCAGCAAAATGGACAAAAACTGTTGTTTGAACAAATTGTTTAGATCAAACATTTAACAAACTTGTCTGACGTCCATTTTCATCTGTTTCCTGGCATTTAGGAGCAAATTGCTGATCATCAGTTATTCCCATACGTTACCAGATTTTCATTCCAACCAATCAACTAGTTGGCTGGTTGGACAGATAATCTTTAGATGTGTGGCCAGCTATATAGATTTTGTGGTTCTACAGAAATAGCATGGGGCTGTGTTTTCTATTTTGTTTTTTCCTTTAAATGTACACTACAGTATTTTGTAAACGTGATGGATTTACAGTAAATTTACAAAATTGCTGTGATTTGTACTCTAAAATAAAACTCCACTGTATTTATTTTGCCGCTTTGTATGCTTCTTAGCAATTTGCTTTTCCATTTTTCGTTGAAGCAATATTTTTGCTTTTCTAGTGTTATAAATACGCACAAAACTATGTATGCTTCCCGCACTCATGTACATACAATATGACAATAATGAATGCTGCGGACTGACTTCTCACAGCTGGGCATAATAATAACACACTCCCTGAATATGAATACCAAAACGTTTTTATTACTAGCGGGCAAAGCCACAAAGAAAACATAGGCGGAAAAAAAACAATAAATGTTTTATTTCCATAAAAACTCTGACCGCATTGATGAAAACATATCATTGTATGCAGGATATCGTCAGTAAGGGAGCAAGAGCCGAGAAGACAGTAAGGATGATACAGAGTTGAATTACGACTGTTGTCAGAGCCGCTAACTGTCATTTAACAGGCTGTGGGGGTCTATGTACAAAGCACTGGAGATAAATAAAGTGGATGGCTATAAAGTACCAAGCAATCAGGTCCTAACTGTCACTTTATAGGCTGTGGCTGGGATGTAGTAAATGGTAAAATGCTGAGTTTTACCACATTTTCCATATGTATCATTGGCTGGCTGCCGAGCTTATGGGCTCTTACCGCATCACACTGGTACAAGGGATGCCATCGGATCCCTCCCAGCATGCACCGCAGCCACCGCACCACTCTGCGCATGCGCAGATGGACTCTCGGGTGATAAACCCAGAAAGTCCACTGAGCAGCACTGATCGCAAAGGACAGCTCTTATATGTTAGTACATATACGATCAGTAGGTATGCGATGCATGGCGGGACGTACTACGCAAGATCAGTACATCCCGCCCTGTGTTTGAAATATGACAGTTAAGAGCTGATTGGCTGGTACTTTATCTCCATCCATTTTATCTCTCTCCAAGGCTTAGTACATAGACCCCATGTGTTTGAAAGCAACAGTTTGAAACTGAATGGTTGTTGCTTTCTCTTTCTCACTTTAACTCACTCCAAAGTTTGATACAGTACATCTCCCCCCATGTATCTAGTATAGAGTAGATGCCAGTGCTCAGTGATAATGATGATGATGATCGAATAGCAATCTAAGGGGCTGATTCTGAGTTGCACACTGCAGCGACTGCTTTATCTGTAAGCCCACAACGCTCTCATAACACACCCATAAGGCCGTTGTCAAAGCAGGATAATTGGCTGAGACAGGATCAGTTTAATATTAAATCTGCACAACGCCATTTTGCGAATGGCAATAAGACGCCATTTTGCAACTGGCCGCCCAGCACCATTTTAGTGAATCTCGCCCATTTTAAGTACATACGGCGATGCTATTATTTAGCGTTGTGCGATTCCCACGCAATAAAAAGAAGTTAAAAGTCCTCATCATATAAATACCGACAGTCACTAAAACATAGAAAATGATCAACCCTGCAAAACACGTACCATGGTGTACTCCACAAACACGTAGTCGCACAATGCTAACTAGCGTCTTTTCCCAAAACCCCAATACTTACACACTGCACACTTACATAAAAGGTTCCCTAGCATTAAAGTGTAATATTCAAGGTTTATTCAGTATTATTAATGTTGTGAAATAAATGTAATTTGATATCTAAGGTTTAGTACATGGTAAGCAGACCGTGTTTAGTGTTGTACTGATCCACTGTGTCTTTGCAGATTTCCGGTACCATCGGTGAGAAGATCGCAACATGTGTCTGCAAACTATGGACTATAGAGAGTTAAACATTAAAATGTACTCTGTAATGTAGCCAGCTTAGATTTATTATGCAGTGGAAAACAGGACACAAAGAGCAGTTGGAGGCTGGATTGTGTCCATTCGAATTGACCTATGAACTATACTGCAACAGAAGAACCAGGAAGAAGAACCAATGGAATCATGCCAAACTGTTCTATTGTATTGCCTATCTCTGTAAGAGTATATATGTGGGCTCTCTAAACCTGGATGCCAGTCTGCTTGCTTTGCTGTTGACGGAGGTTTCTATTTTGATGCCGGTATCTGGGTCCAGAGCGCGTGCTATGTAACAACTGTACCATGGGTCTGTATAATTTATTTGCGCTAATTGTATTTAGATCACAGCGTGTAACCATCTGTTTTTATATTGAATAATAACTTTTGTGCTTTGGAACCACACTCAAAGTCTGAAAGCATTTATTTCTTGTGCGACTCATAACGCTAAATAGCGACAATTTTAGAAGGTATAGACAGGCAGGAATCTATACCATTCATCTCCATGCATCCACTTAGCCACCTCCCTGTCACTGACGAAGAACACTCTATATATTCTGAGAATGTTCTTCGGACTCTGGGCACATGCGCGGTGTAACTTAGACGCATGGACAGAAGTGAAAAATTACTCAACTGCGCCCAACATGGGCAAGCGTGCAAGTCAGGATCAGATTCTAAGTGTTTGCATACTATAGTAAGGGAGTGTACCACAATAGGCATACAACTCTGCAGTCTGTGCAATTCAGGAGCACATACACCTGTTTTCCATCCAACTTTGCATTGGGCCAGGTGTATCTTGATTATTTCCGCAAGACACACTGATAGGGTTGTCCTTCAACCTACAATGGTTAGCAACGATGGATGGATTGATGGCGATGGTAGGTTTAGCCATATATTGGGGACCACCGATGGTGTACACTGGTGGCAGAGGTCTGATGGCAGATGTGCAGCCACGGTCGAAGCATGCGCAGCTGAAGTCTGCGCATGTGCTGGTGTGAACCATCTATGGTTCCAGCATCAACAGTCCCCAAACGATGGTGAGGAACCATCAACCATTGATGGGAGAACTGTCGATGGACAGCCCTACACACTGGTAATGATAAAACTCTACTTAGGATTCCTACAGATGCACAGATTAATACAATAATGTATCAGCACAATTAGCGCTCTTAAGAGTTATGCTGTCCATGATAACGCTAAACCAATAGGTTAAGGTGAGATGTGCTAAAAGGACACAAAGCCCCCGATCATAAATAATATATATAAAAAGGTTGGTTGGTACTATGGGCCTGATTCAGACCCGGTCGCTATGAGCGTACGCAAATATTTGAAAGTGAAGTGGCAGGGAGCGATCTCTCGCCAGGGCATAAGCACGCCCCTTCTTACCTGTACGAGCGTTCACTTTGTATATGCAGACTCCCCTTAGCGAATGCAGAGATGCCCACTGCCCCAGGTCATCTCCTGGAAGTTTGTTAAAACATTGGTACATCGACCACTATCGGATGTGAACACAGTGCTTGTGGTAGCTCTTTTTTACTGCAAGCATTGCGAGGAAAAGAGTAAAAAAATGGCTGGTGACGTGTACTACGACGCTGCCTGTTAATTATGCATGCCTCTAAAATGCCGTGGAAACACTCAGGCACGCTGGACTGGACTGCCCCTGTTACCACCCACAAACGGCCTCTCCTGTCACTCACTCTGCTGGGCTGGCTTTGCTGTACGAGTGAGGGATCTGCGAATGCACTGTGCAGTTTGCGCACGCGCACTGCGATGCATATGCATGCGCAGATTAGCAACCATCGGCAATAGCGAGCGCACTGTGGATAGCGTCCAGGTCTGAATCAGGCCCTATATCTCTCTACTTTATATCTCTCCAAGCTTTGATAAATCTCCCCCTACACATTAGAAATGAAAAAAAATGGACAGACTTGTGAACTTACTGTATATATGTAAATTAAGCCGTATACACACTAGACTTTTATTATGAATGATATGGACGATAACGATATCGTTCAACGATATATTGTTCATACCATTCAGTGTGTATTCAGTGATTGACCAATGATACGCGCTCCCAACGGTCGTTAACGATGTCTTTTGTCGTCCGTACATGCAGGCCAATCTGACGATATCATCAAGAATTTGCCTGTTCAGAGATGTGGCAGGATGACTTCACTGAAAGATATCTATCAGTGTCTACACCCAATATCATTTGTCCTGCACTACAGAAAGTTCAAGGGAAACCTTTCACCAATATCGTTCATACAGGACATTGTGTAGTGTGTATGAGCCTTATGGTGGAGATGTATCAAACCTTAGAGGGAAAATGGGGATAGCTAATGTGCCAACCAATCAGCTTCTAACTGTCATTTTACAGGCTGTACTTGCAAAATAACAGTTATGGGCTGGTTGGTTTGTACTGTATATCTCTCCACTTGATCTCTCTCCGAGATTTCATAAACCTGAACACTAAACCTTTATGTTCCCTGTAGTGTCATGAGCTGCTGGCTGATAGCACGAATAAAGTCAGGCATTGAAAGACACATATTCAACTACTTAGGGAGTGATTCTGGAGTCTTATTCGATGTCATCAGTGCATGATATAGAATTATGTACATCACACCAATGTAGATGCATAACTCATAACTGGACCCATTTTATACTGAAGTTGTCTGCTCCAGTTTTTCCCACTTATTTTACAATTGCAGGAACCTGGGCTACATTACAGTATATACATTACAGGATTTGCTTTCATCAATGAATTTAGTACTGAATACCGGAACTGTGAAAATGAGAACATCTCAGTGCTTCCCCAGTGAAATGGAACATTATAAAAAATGTTACATGATGGTATTATGTGAAAAAATGAAATAAGAAAAAATATGAGTCAAAATAATGTTGAAAAAGAAATCTGCTTTTTAACATGTCAACACAAAGGGCAAGAAATTGTGCATAACATGATTACAGTGCAAACACTTTCATCTCTAGTCTGGAAACTAAACGTTTCCTCTTTGTTTAATGTTTACCTTATTCTATTGCCTGAGTAATGGATGTGTTTTAGTTTCAAATAAATGGGACAGTTAAAGGTTCCAAAATTGCACCTATATTTACCAAGATATATATATATATATATATATATATATATATATATGTACTGTACCAAAAGGATTATACCAGAGAAAATGGCATGATATTTTTGGAGTGCTGGTTTTCTCTGGTATCATCCTTTTGGCACAGTACATGTATTATCTCATTATAACCAAGCACCCTCTATTCTGCTTATTTGTGAGTGTGCAGGATTTGCCCACATTGATATATATATATATATATATATATATATATATAATATATTGGTTGTTAAAAAACTTGTACAATTTTACGGGAACAATGTTCAAATTTATTTAAATTTCAATACAATGTATATTTTGCAACGTGAACATATTCCATTTTTTGAATGTCTGTGCACTAGGGATGACCATCAATGGTTGATATTTTAACCATTGAGGGTAAACCATTGATGGATTTGCCTGTGCATGCACGAAAGAACAGGGACTGCTTCCACACATGCACAGCACTGAAAAACATTGGGATTTTGCCATCGGACCTCCCCTATTGATTGTAAAACTATTTACCATTAGACATAAACCATCAATAGTTACTAACCCTCAATAGACAATGGTCATCCCTACTGTGCGCATGTTCTTTAATAAACAGGTACATACAAACAAAATGTTACAAAGCATAGATACCGTTTGTTTTGTGTCTCCCATGTCTCATTCACAAATGACTCTGTAATTCTAAAAAAAAAAATCAATTACAATTTATAATAAGGAAGAGCAGCATTACGCATTACATAGAGTTAATAGATAAACTAACCTTAGGCAGGGCCGCCATGGGAAATGTCAGACCACGGTATACTCCATCTTGGAAGCGAGGTCATGTTACGTTGAGGATTGTGATTGAATTTGGAATGGCTGAGCTCCGTGTTTTCCTCCCTCACCCCCCTTTCGCTCAGTGGTGACCTCATATAGCAAGTGTTCTAAGCTCATAAAAGTCTTTAAAGGCTTCATCTTGTGTGTATTGCTTGTGCGCATTACTTGTGTGTATCACTTGTGCATATTGTTGTGTTTTGTGTATCACTTGTGTGCATCACTCTCATTACTTGAATTAAATGGTAATACCATGTATGTACAGTATATGTATACCAGGCATGAATGTAAATGGCAATTTCATACATAATTTAAAAGTATTAAATTGGCTATATTTAAAAAGCGTTTGAGGTGTCTCTACTTGCAATTACTATGCAGTGGAGAAGAACCACACAAAATGCATGTGACACGCTGCAATTATCAATTAGCACCTATGACGCAAACAGTATATTATTTATCCAGCACTAATTACCGTGTGGTAAACATGCATATTAGACAAACTGGGGACAGAGACAGAAAAAAAGTGTGTTAAAAGGTTAAAAACTGTCATGTACATCAACAACTTGTTATTGTGCAATTAATAAAGTACCATAAAAGTCCACCTCATGTGAAAGTATATGAAGTGTGCTGTAAAATTACAACTACTGATTGAATCGAAATATGTAACAAATCAATAGAAATGTACTGAGTGAATCCAGCTAACCTCATTTACAGTAGTTTTGAAACTTGTCTTTTCTTGCTCCACTTTTGCAAAACTAGATCTTTAATAGACACCTGGGGGTATATTTACTAAAGGTCGATTTTAATTGATTTTAGTAAATATACCCCCTGTTGTCAGAGGAGGCAGCCATTTTGGAACCAGTCACATCATTTAAGCACTAACATGGCAGTCTTCACTGATTGCAGGTGGCTTATAAACTTTTCTCAGCTCTGCGCAGATTTGCACCTGAGGAGACTGTATAATTTCTAATTTTTCGCACTGTCTTGGCTCTTGCCCAATATATCTTTCCTATTTTTCATTCTACAAAGCAAATTTTTTATATTTTTTCTGAAGACAGATAACGTTTTCTTTGGTTCTGCTGAAAAAAGCATTTAACTCACAACATGCACTCTTTATTTTCTACACCAGATATGGTCCTAATGTAGAGCTATTCCATTTGTGCAACATAAAAGTGTGCCTCAGTGTGACCTCCAAAAGTATTTAACAAGCTCTGAATTTTTATTTATTTTGATAGTGTCACATTACTGGAGTTTTCCAGATTCGTTTTGGGACTCTGTGGCAGAAGAATAGATGAAGCTTCTCCTCATTGGGACCGATACTAGGGGGTAAATTTACTAAAGTGAGAGTTTTTAGAAGTGAGTTTTAGAAGAGATGTTGCCCATAGCAACCAATCAGATTCTATCTATTATCTTCTAGAATGTGCTAGTTAAATGTTAAGTAGAATTTGATTGGTTGCTATGGGCAGCATCTCTTCTAAAATTCACTTCTAAAAACTCTCACTTTAGTAAATTTACCCCTAGGTGTCAGGACGGCAGAGCAGTGGTACCAGGTCAAAGGTGGAATGGTGTGCTTGTAGTACTTGTGACAGACTGCAGAGGGTATACAATAAACAATTGTAAAAAACTTGCGCTCCAAATCCAATGGTGCTGCACTGACTGCAGGGGTGGTAATCAACACATATGAAAACATATGAAATACAGTACTTGCAGTCAGTTACGCTCCTCTGAGGTACAGTGAATACCAAATTCCAAAAACCCTGCCATTAGTAATGTCCCAAAATAATTCTGTAGTTGTTTCCCTTTCTCAATTCTCTTTGGTCCCTTAGGGTAAAGCCACTTTTTTCCAATGGAGTTTATATGTGTCCTTTTTCCTCAAAAATAAGGTATATTCAAATATAGTGAAGCATAGTTTTTATTCTCAAATTAAAACATAACTTGTAAAACAACCATTCCATCAATTAAGCAGCATACCAGAATATGTGGGGTGTAGGACACACTCAAGTTGGGTATAAAAAACGGGGTACAAACAGTCGCCTCCCGGGTATTAGGCTCATGTATTGCCCCTGGTTCAGTGTACAGTCAGTCTCCTCCAGAATTGAGAAAAGTAGATTAAGAGATGAATCACTGTTATTGCGAGCCCAGCCCATGGAAAAATAGATGGAGGATGATCAGGTGAAACATAGAAAAAGACATCAGATTGCAGAAAATAGAGGTGGGTATAGACAAAAACAGTATTTTAAAAAAGAACAACCGTATAGACAAAATTGGAATAATAGATGGATAGGAGATAGAGCTCGCAGGATAGAAATAGGAGAATCCCAAGAAGAGCAGAATTCCTTGTGAAAGATGAATGGCATGTAAATTCGAAAATGGAGGGCTGCTGTCCTATTAGTACAAGGAATAGATATAAAATCTTCAATAATGAAGATTTTTTAGGAAGGAACAGGAGGAGATCCAGAAGATTTTAGTGTTTAAAAGAAAGATAAGGAAAAGGAGAAAAAGGGGGAAGGGTGTTACCAAAAAAACTAAATAAGGGAGAAACGAATATAGAGAAAAGTAACGATAAAGAAATGGAAGAAACACAATTCTTTAATTTGAGTAAATATGTACTCTCTAACGAAGAGAATGCAGTTCTGGAAAAAGGACTAAAATTCGCTCCCAATAATAAACTCAATAAATTTGAAATGTTTCTAGACATCCAAAAATTTATGAGGAACTTATCCTTAAAAAGATACTTCCTCAGTCAGAAAGGAGAAACCACATCAAATAGGGACCCCTTTAAACCCAAGTCAATGTTCAACCCCACTTTTAGTAGGGGCTGCTTTGTGGAGAGTTTTAATAAAGCAGTCATAGCAGACATGGATAAATTTAATCCAAAATGGGAAAAATTACAAAATATTAGTAAAAAAGAAAGAGAAGCTATTACGAATCTAGGCAAAAATAGCAAGATCATAATCAAACTGGGGGATAAGGGGGGAGTGTAATCATTATGGATAAGGAGAAATACGAAAAAGAATTATTACGACAATTGGAAGATAAACAGGCATGTTGTGTTGAGAAGCAATCCAAGTGAGCGGATTGAATAAAAATTTGTTATCTAAATATAAAATGGATGGTGTAATTACAGAAAAGGAAGAAAAATATATGAATGTAGAAGACCCTAGCCTCCCTGTCCTACCAAAAATCCATAAGGATCAACAAAACCCCCCCTGGGAGGTTATGAAAGTAAAATTGTATATTAGAGATACCATGGATGTTTTACATAAATTAAACCAGATTACATGGAAAGAGAACTTCATTTTAGCCACTGCCATTGTAAGCAGTTCATACACTGTAATAGAACATTTGAGAGGCATAGAAGCTGTGGAAAATTACCTAAGTAGAAGTTGTCTGGAAGGGAAGAAAAGAAGATCTTGTTTATTTTGGATGGACTTAGTTTTATCTTGAATAATAATTTTCTTTGGTATAACGGGAAATTCTACCAACAATGGAAGGGAACTGCTATGGGCATACAATTTTCCCCTTCATATGCAAACTTGTTTATGGGTCTATGGGAAGACCAGTATGTGTGGACAAACGATGAGTTTTTAAAGAATATTAAAATTTGGTACCGTTTTATCGATGATATTTTCTTTATTTGGGAGGGCAATGACTTAGAGGATTTCTGTAAAAAGTTAAATGAGAATAATTTTAATATTGATCTTACGTTTCAGGTCAATAAAAAAAGATGTCAACTTCCTTGACTTGACTATCCATATAGAGGGGGGAATATTAAAAACAAAATCCTATTTTAAACCCACAGATAGTAACTCCTATTTATCAACCAAAAGTAATCACCACCCAGTGTGGATAAAGAATGTCCCCAAAGGGCAAATAAGGAGAGTCAGAAGGAACTCCACTGACACCACGGTGTTTAGAGATCAGGCTGAGGATCTAAAAAAGACATTTGTATCTAAGGGGTTTGAAGAGAAAATACTAAACAATTATATTACAAGTCTTACAAATGCAGATAGAGCAGATCTCTTAAAACCAAAAGAAAAAATTGAGAAGCATGATGATATTAAATTACCATTTATTGCCACATATAGTAAACAATGTAAGGAGGTGGAGAGTGTGATTAGAAAACATTGGCACCTCCTGACAAGAGACCCTTTATTAAACTCCGTTATTCCACAAAGACCGCAGTTTGTGTATGGGAAAGCTGCAAATTTGAATAAAATAGTAAAAAGTGCTATCCCACCAAAATTATCTGGAAGAATAAAAACTATGGGTTTCCATAGGTGTGGTCTGTGTTTAATGTGTCGGAACCATAATTCACAAACAAGTAAGATAGAAGAATTTAAGTGCTCCACCAATAATAAGTTTTATCGTATAAATGATTTTATTACGTGTAACACCTAAAACTGTATTTATTTAATAGAGTGCGAGTGTGGCCTGCAGTATATAGGCCGCACATCAAGGCCCCTGAAAGACAGATGGGCCGTACATTTACGCAACATCAAAAATGGAGTGGAAAATCATTCACTATCAAAACATTTTAAAGAGAGTCATTATAAATGTTACAAATTGCTAAAATATGTAATAGGCATACAGTTGGTTCAAACTTCAAAGTCATTGGCTGAAGAAAAAAATATATCAAGGCTTAGCCCAAACTGAAATGAGATGGATCTACGAAATGGGATCTATGGCTCCAAAAGGGTTAAACCTTGAATTTGAATGAAAGTGGTTTTTATATGTAAGTAGGTACCGTATTATTAACTTTTAACATGGGTTTTATGTAATCTGGATTTTTATATTATATTGTTTTAAAAATATTTTTATATATTTATAAATGATAAATTATTATATATTTATATTTGTGTATATATAATCATGTATATACTGTATATTTATGTATCCTAGTACTGTATATGTGTATTAAAGGACACTATATATTAGGTAGTTTATCTAGGGAGATGACATAGGATTTTCATCCCTTATTAAGATCTAAACCAAAACCTGAGAGTGAGAACTTGGTAGTACCCGGAGGGGAGACTATGTGGCACGCAGTGTGCGGAAGCGAAGAGACTTCCGCCCTCAAGATGAAGATTGGGAATGCCAGGCGCTCCACATGCTGGACCGCATGATAGAGTGAGAGCGATCCAGGAGAGAGTGGCAATGTATTAATTAGCCTGAAGGTTTAAGGTATGATAAGGAGAAACCGGATGTATATTATTTTAGCCCCGATTTGGTAAACAAAAGGGTTTTTCTTTACGGGATCCGCCTTGTATAAATAAGCTTACATTGACAAAGTAAGTCTCCATATTTCCTCTTCATTTACATACATAAATAGAGGTAAATTGAACAAGAATATTAAGTGACCAATAGGGATCCATTACAAGGTATATGTAGTAGTGGAAGGTAGCATATAACTCACACCTTGATAAAGGCTTCATGGGAGCAAAAATGCGTTGGTGAGTCTGTGAGAGCAGTAGGAGTACCAGGTGATATTGTGTGGAGGAGATTGACTGTACACTGAACCAGGGGGAATACATGAGCCTAATACCCAGGAGGCGACTGTTTGTACCCCATTTTTTATTGCCAAATTGGGTGTGTGCTGTCCGACATCCCACATATTCTGGTACACTGTTTAGTTGATGGAATGATTGTTTTACAAGTTATGTTTTAATTTGAGAATATAAACAATGCTTCACTATATTTGAATATACCTTCTTTTTGAGGAAAAAGGACACATATAAACTCCATTGGGAAGAAGTGGCTTTATCCTAAGGGACCATGGAGAATTGAGAAAATATGAGATATGGTAAGAACTTACCCTTGTTATCTCTATTTCTACGAAGTCCATAGGGTTCCACAGGATACCTTGGGGTATAGGTGTGACGTCAGTCGCAGGGCACCAAAGAGTTAAGCTTTCAGCCTCCCAGGATGCACTAGGTCCCCCTCCTATACCCAGCCCCCGGGCCAAGGCACCTCAGTTAGTTACCAAGCCATAGGCCGGAGGAGGAGAAGGAAGAGAGAGAACAAAGATCTGGACACATACAAGAATCACATTCTCACCAGAGGGAGACGGAAAACCGGTGACCAGAGCAAAGCCCATCTGCAGCACAGGTGCGACAGGGCGGGAGTCCTGTGGAACCCTATGGACTTCGTAGAAATAGAGATAACAAGGGTAAGTTCTTACCATATCTCATATTTTCTACTTCAGGGTCCATAGGGTATCCACAGGATACCTTGGGGATGTCCCAAAGCAGTATCCTTTAAGGGTGGGGACGCTCCTGTGCAGAAAGGAGAATCCGCCGCCCGAAGGAAGCATCCTGAGAGGCGAAGGTGTCAAACCTGTAATACCTCACGAAGGTATGGACAGAAGACCACGTAGCAGCCTTGCAGATCTGAACTGCCGAGGCACCACGTCGAGCTGCCCACGAAGGACCCACAGACCTAGTGGAATGAGCCTTCAGAGAAGGAGGGACCGGTAGGCCTTCATGAAGATAAGCTTCAGAAATAGCCATACGGATCCAGGCTGCCAAAGTTTGCTTTGAAGCAGGCCAACCCTTTTTACAGAAGCCATAGAGGACAACAAAGCGTCCGACTTCCTAAACAAAGAAGTGCGGTCAACATAAGTCCTTATGAAGACAAGGACCCTGAGACAGAAGGTCCGGTCGTAGCGGCAACCGCAGAGGACTGTCCACGGACAGACCCTGAAGGTCTGAGAACCAGTGCCGTCTGGGCCACGCGGGAGCTATCAACAGGAGCGTCCCTCCTTCCTGTTTGAATTTCCGGATTACCCGTGGAAGAAGGGAGACCGGAGGGAACAGGTATGCGAACCTGAACGTCCACCGGACGGACAGAGCATCCACCAGAGATGCCCCTTCGTCTCTTGTGCGAGACCCGTACACCGGCAACTTGTTGTTGTGCCGGGACGCCATGAGGTCGATTTCTGGAAGACCCCACCTGTCCACCAGTAGTTGAAAAACGTCCGGGTGCAGGGACCATTCCCCTGGATGAACGTCCTGGCGACTTAGAAAGTCCGCCTCCCAATTTAGCACTCCCGGGATGAAGACCGCTGATATGGCCGGAAGATTGCGCTCCGCCCAAACCAGGATCCGAGAGACCTCTACGAGAGCCGCCCGACTGCGAGTTCCTCCTTGCCTGTTTATGTAGGCCACGGTGGTAGCATTGTCCGACTGGACCTGCACCGGGTGACCCTGGAGAAACCGTTGTGCCTGCAGGAGAGCATTGAAGACCGCACGGAGTTCCAAGATATTTATTGGAAGCTCCGCTTCTGTCGGTGTCCACCTGCCCTGGAACAAGTGTGGACCCGAAACTGCTCCCCAGCCCCGAAGACTGGCGTCCGTTGTCAACAGGACCCAATTTGGAACCCAGAACGGACGTCCCTTGTTGAGGTGGGTTGTCTTTAACCACCACGCAAGGGACAGGCGAACCTCCGGGGTGAGCACAATCGTCTGGAACTTCAGAGACTGAGGCAGCCCGTTCCACTTGGACAGGATCAGGTGCTGCAGAGGTCTGGAGTGAAACTGGGCGTATTCCACCATGTCGAACACCGACACCATGGAGCCCAGTAACCTCATCGCCGAGTGTAAGGACACCCGGCGGCTGTGCAGACAACTGCGCACCCTTGACTGTAAAGCAGAGATCTTGTCCTCCGTCACGAAGATCCTTTGCTGTCCCGAGTCCAATAAGGCTCCAAGATGCAGAATCCTCCGAGACGGGATTAGAGTGGACTTCTGCCAGTTGATTAGCCAGCCGTGCCGTTGCAGCAGTGCAATGGTCAGGTCCAAGTGGTGTAACAGGAGCTCTGGAGATCCTGCCACCAATAACAGGTCGTCCAAGTACGGCAACATGCGGACTCCTTGCAGCCGCAGAGAAGCCGCCATGACCGCCATAGCGTCCTGTATGTCCAATGACACCAAGTAGTCCCCAGGTTCCAGCGCCAGAATGATGGACCGTAGGGTCTCCATCCGAAACTTCGGGACCCGCAAAGACTTGTTGAGTGCTTTGAGGTTGAGAATCGGACGATATGACCCATTGGGTTTCTGTACCAAAAATAGATTTGAATAGAAACCCTGGCCCCTCTGGGAGAATGGAACAGGCACTATAACTCCAGCCTGGAGCATAGTGTGCAATACCTTCCGCAGCTCCGTAGCCTTGTTCCGGTCTGATGGTAGACCCGTGGTGAAGAATCGAGCCGGGGGTCTGTGCCGGAAGGAGAGGGCGTACCCGTGAGAGACCACCTCCAGAACCCAAGTGTCTGTCGTAGTGAACGACCAACACCGGGAGAACTGCAGCAGGCGGCCTCCCACCCTGGGATCCCCCAAGGGGAGACCCGGACCGTCAGGCCGCAGGCTTGTCATCTGGCTTGGGGGCCGGACGTCTGGTACTCCATGCCTGTTTCCGGGGCTTGACCGATTTCTTAGGGCCAGCCTGTCGAGGAAACGACTGTGGTTTGGGCCTGCCCTGGGCCCTAGATGACCGAAAGGACGATGGTCCAGAACCAGAAGGAGCAGCGGCCGACGGGAGACAAGCAGATTTGGCTGCCGCCAGCGTGGCCACAATCTTATCCAGATCCGGACCGAAGAGAACTTCTCCGGTAAACGGCAACGCTTCCAGACCTTTCTTGGATCTGCGTCCGCCTTCCAGGATCGCAGCCACAAGGTGCGACGAGCAGCTACCGCTGCTGAAGAAATTCTAGACACCAGAGTACTAATGTCTAGAGCCGCCTCGTTGATGTAGGTGGCCGAATCACGGAGATTGCCAATCAACTCCGCCTGTTCGGCCGGACAGTCGGATTCAAAAGAAGCCTCTAATGAATCCGCCCAGCGCTCCATCGCTCTGGCAACCCAGCAAATGGCCATAGCCGGCCGTGCTGCCCCCCCTGCAAGGGAATAAGCGGACTTCAGGCAGATTTCTACCTTGCGGTCCGTAGCATCCTTAAGGGAGGACATGGATGGCATCGGCAATGTGGCACTACGGACAAGACGGGTCACGTGAAAATCCACCTATGGAGGGGATTCACACTTAGCAAAATAATTATCCGCGAACGGATAAGCCACCGCCAGGCGTCTCTGCGGCTGGTATCTTTTGCCAGGTTGTTTCCACGCCTCCTCTAAATGGTCCACCAACTGACCCGAAAGAGGAAAGACTGTGGCATCGCCCTTCACATCTTTGAAAAAGGCATACTTAGATTTAGCCGCTGGGGGAACTTCATCCTCAATCACCAAGGCTGTGCGGACCGCCCGAATAAGTCCAGGAATATATACTTTGGACTTAGCATCAGCGTCCTTAGTATGGAAAGGTTCCTGATCGTAAGGATCCAGAATCTCCCCATCATCAGACGTCCCTTCGTCATCCTCATAAGGAGCGGACAGAGACGCCACCGGCCTTTTATGAGGCCGCATCACAGACTCCCCTTGCAACACATCCGACAAGTGCTGTACAGAACTCGTCAGGGAGTTAACCCACGCTGGCTCCTGAGAACCCGGGAGCGGGGAAATAGGGAGACTGTGGGGTACCACCAATTGTCGTGGGAACCCCTGCATGGGTGACGACACCACAGACTGCTGGGACAAACCCATCGGAGTAAACGCGGGCTGCGGAGCTAACTGGCCCACTAAAGCTGTTAACGCCTGAGCGAAACAAGCCCAGGGCGGCTCCTGTACCGGTGCTGTAACCGTAATAGGCCGCGCCATGGACAAACACTGCCGGCAAAGGCCCTCCGCGCTACCCTCCCCCTCCGCTAACGGTACTTTGCACGTGGTACACTGTAGCCGGAGGGGAAAATCACTTTCAGACATGATGGCGCCATGTATGTGACCTCTCTCACCAATTAAGTATTAAATAGGCGAGAGACCACCCTGCAGCACCGCACCGCACGAGCTTTAGCAGAAAGAACAGGGACAGTAATAAAGCTGACAGTTTAGAGAAGAAAAGTTACAGGCAGCGCTAGCACAGTCACATACAATGCAGAGAAATAACAATTCCTGCACTAACAGCGCTGATCACTCAACTACACAGACACAGGGCCTGGTAGGACACAGCGCTGCATACACAGACCTGAGCCACAGCGGAGGAGAGGTATGCGGGGGGACCCAGACCACGATGCTTCCTTCCAGACTTCCAGCAGCGTTCACCATGCGTTGCAGAGAAGATGGCCGCCGAGGAGCAGAGAGAAGCTGGCCTGGGGGAGGAGCGCTGACACAGGACCAGTCAGCACAGTGCAGAGAGGGCTGTGTGCAGCGGGGGAGGCGCCGGCTGTGAGACAGGGAAGGCGCGCTCCCCTGGCATGCATTTAACCCCTGGGATGCCGCAGCGCTACCGCTCTGCTGCGGTCCGCTGTCCCAGGGGGTAGTGGAAGCGCAGGTTGGTCGCCTGGCTCCACGCTGCAGCCAGTCCCCAGGGAGCCCCCTGCCTGGGGACTTAGGACCATGTGATCAGCGGGGACCCACCGCGGGACCCCGCTGCTTACCTCTGTCCCCCTTGAATCCGGCCATGGTCCGGAGCATCTGGGGTCACCGCTAGCTGTGACCCCAGACGCCCACCAGCATCCCCGGATCAGTACCGGCGTTCTGGTACCGGCGGGGTGTAGGGAAGACAGCATGGACGTCAGGACTGACTGTCCATGCTGTTCATCCAGATGTGCAGCCACAGCTGCATGAAGAAAAAGCTTCAGGGGCTCTTCTAGCCCCCACTCCAACAGGTGCACCCGACTCCGGCCGGGCACCAAACTAAACTGAGGTGCCTTGGCCCGGGGGCGGGGTATAGGAGGGGGACCTAGTGCATCCTGGGAGGCTGAAAGCTTAACTCTTTGGTGCCCTGCGACTGACGTCACACCTATACCCCAAGGTATCCTGTGGATACCCTATGGACCCTGAAGTAGAAAGGGAAACAACTACAGGATTATTTTGGGACATTACTAATGGCAGGGTTTTTGGAATTTGGTATTCACTGCACCTCAGAGGAGCGCAACTGACTGCAAGTACTGTATTTCATATTTAGACTGCAGAGGGTGTACATACTAGAAGCTGCACATGACTGTAAGCAGGCAGCAGGTGAAGTAGATCCTGCATGTTATATGGCACACACTGAGATAGGTGTGACCTGCAGGATCAGTAAAGATGGTAGATTCTGGAATGAAAGCCGAATGCTTACAGACCGGAGACTTAATCTGATGCAGTAAGTACTTGGCACTCCAGGTGACTGAAAGCAGAAACAGATTCACTTGGCAATACAGGTGACAGGATACTGAGTCAGATGCAAGTTACACTTGGTGGTGCAATGGCTGATAATTGAGCTAGATGCAGAATACACTTGGTAATGTACCGTATATACCCGAGTATAAGTCGACCCGAATATAAGCTGAGGTGCCTACTTTTACCACAAAAAACTGGGAAAACTTATTGACTCGAGTATAAGCCTAGGGTGGGAAATGCAGCAGCTGGTAGTGCCCCCAGTAGTAATTCCCCCTGGTTGTGCACCCAGTAGTAATCCCCCCTGGTAGTGCCCCCAGTGGTAATCCCCCCTTTTAGTGCCCCCAGTAGTAATCCTCCCCTGGTAGTGCCCCCAGTGGTAATCCCCCCCTTTTAGTGCCCCCAGTAGTAATCCCCCCCTGGTAGTTCCCCCAGTGGTAATCCCCCCTTTCAGAGCCCCAGTAGTAATCCCCTCCTGGTAGTACACCCAGTGGTAATCCCTTTTAGTGCCCCCTGTAGTAATCCCCCCCTGGTAGTGCCCCCTGTAGTAATCCCCCCTGGTAGTGCCCCCAGTAGTCCCCCCCCAGTAGAGAGAGACGTAATAAAAATAACAAATAAATCACTTACCTAAAACCCCCGCTCCTGGTCCCGCCGCTAACAGCTCCTCCAGCCACTTTGCATGGGAGAGACGTCATTACTCATGACGTCTCTCCCATTACCCACTGCGGGAGCCGGAAGATGGCTCCTGCAGTGGGAGCAGCAGCAGCCGATGAGAGTCTGACAGACTGTCATCGGCTGCTGATTACAACAAACACACAGCTGGCAGCTCCGGCGGCTGTGTGCTTGTGCTGTGTAGCGCTGACCGAACTCTGTCCAGTCAGCGCTACACACTTCACTCGAGTATAAGCCGAGGGGGTGCTTTTTCAGCACAAAAAATGTGCTGAAAAACTCTGCTTATACTCGAGTATATACGGTAAATAGATGGAGTCAGATTCTGAATGCACTTGGTAATGCAAATAGCTGGAGACTGAGTCAGATGCAGAATGCACTTGGTAATTCAATTTAGGGATGTGCGCCGACCCCCGTATTTTTGGTATGGGTCTGTATTTTTCTAAAAAATCATAGAAACAGCTGAAATTACATAATTTGGGCCTGTTTTTGTTCCTAGAGTATTATTAACCTCAATAACATTTATTTCAGTCCAGTCAATTTTGACCACTTCACAGCTCACAATATTGATTTAATCCAGTTTAGGCCAAAAGGTTGCATCAAGCTAGCTGGCTGACTAAGCTAAGCGACAGCAGTAGGTGGCACTAACGTGTGGCAGTTCAACTTCCAACATGGCACAGAGTGGCACTAGAGTGGCAGACAGGATGGCAGTTTAATTAAAAAAATCTAATTAAATGTCAGGCAGCAATGCCCAAAACAGCACATAATGCGAAGATAAGAGGTGCAAGATGGAATTGTCCTTGGGTCCTTCCACCCACCCTTAAGTTATATATAGTATACAGGACATGCACAGTTTTACAAACCAATCACTTCGGCGACAGGGACTGCCAATTGTGGCTGAAGCGATTGGTTTGTTTTAGGGGTGAGCGGGTTCGGATTTCTGAAATCCGAACCCCCCCGAGCCCCCCCGATCCGAGTCCGATCCGAGTCAGGCTCGACTTTTCCCGCCTGACTCGGATCTGAAATCGAGGCAAAACGTCATCATCCCGCCTTCCGAGTCTCGCGGGTTTTGGATCCAATATAAGGTACCCACGTCGGCGCCATTTTCTCACTCGGCTGTGGACAGTGAAGAGGGAGGGTGGGAGTTAGGGCTGTGTAGTGTAGTGTAGTGTAGTGCTGCTGTTGTCCACTACTTCAAAGTCCATAGGGGCTGGCTGTGTTGTGCTGTGCTGCTGTTGTTAATAGGAGCTGTGTCCACTACTTCAAAGTCCATAGGGGCTGGCTGGACTGTGTTGTGCAGTCAGTTCTCCATAGGGGCTGTGTCCACTCCAAAGTCCTGTGCAGTGTCCCAGTCCTAAAGGAGTGCTGTAGTGTTGTCCAGGGGGTGCTCTGTCCATCAGGGGTGCTCCCCCCAAGTGCTAAAAAAATAATATATTTTCTGTGTTTGTGAATTGTGTGCGCAGTAGCCGCACGTGCATCAACAAAGTAGTGCCAAGCGTGCGCCTGTGTCATAAGTAAAGGGCCGGCTGGCTTGACCGTTAAAGGGTGCTGTAACCCCCGAAAGTACACTCCAGTCCAAACCAAAAAAAAATTATTTTCTGTGTTTGTGAATTGTGTGCGCAGTAGCCGCACGTGCATCAACAAAGTAGTGCCAAGCGTGCGCCTGTGTCATAAGTAAAGGGCCGGCTGGCTTGACCGTTAAGGGTGCTGTAACCCCCGAAAGTACACTCCAGTCCAAACCAAAAAAAAAATTATTTTCTGTGTTTGTGAATTGTGTGCGCAGTAGCCGCACGTGCATCAACAAAGTAGTGCCAAGCGTGCGACTGTGTCATAAGTAAAGGGCCGGCTGGCTTGACCGTTAAGGGTGCTGTAACCCCCGAAAGTACACTCCAGTCAAAACCAAAAAAAAAATTATTTTCTGTGTTTGTGAATTGTGTGCGCAGTAGCCGCACGTGCATCAACAAAGTAGTGCCAAGCGTGCGCCTGTGTCATAAGTAAAGGGCCGGCTGGCTTGACCGTTAAGGGTGCTGTAACCCCCGAAAGTACACTCCAGTCCAAACCAAAAAAAAATTATTTTCTGTGTTTGTGAATTGTGTGCGCAGTAGCCGCACGTGCATCAACAAAGTAGTGCCAAGCGTGCGCCTGTGTCATAAGTAAAGAGCCGGCTGGCTTGACCGTTAAGGGTGCTGTAACCCCCGAAAGTACACTCCAGTCCAAACCAAAAAAAAAATTATTTTCTGTGTTTGTGAATTGTGTGCACTGTGGCTGCACGTGCATCAACAAAGGAGCAGCGCCAAGCGTGCGCCTGTGTCCCATAAGTAAAGAGCCGGCTGGCTCATTTCTTAAAGGGTGGTGTAACCCACAAAGTGCACTACTCTCCAGCAAAAATAAAATAATATTTTCTGTGTTTGTGTGCGCTTTAGCCGCACGTATATATATCAATATAACATAAATGGAGGACCAAACTTTCTCCGATAAAAATAAAATAGGGAAAGATCAAGAACCTCTTCCTCCTAGTGCTGTTGCTGCTGCTGGGAGTTGTTCATCATCCCAGAGAGGAAGTAGGAACATCACTACTTTTACTAAACAATTGACCCTCCAACAGTCCCTAGCGATGAGGATGAAGTACGACAGCAGTCATCCTGAAGCAAAACGTATAACTGAGGCCTTGACTGCTATGTTGGTGTTAGACGTGCGTCCGGTATCCGACATTAGTGCAGTGGGATTTAGACAATTGATGGAGGTAGTGTGTCCTCGGTTCCAAATCCCGTCTAGATTCCACCTGCATCCTCAAAGCAGCAGCGACAAGCGTGCGTCTGTCTGTTAAAGGGTGGTGACACCCTCAAAGTGTGCTACACAAACAATTAAAATATTGTTCTTTTTTTTTCTGTCTTTGTGAATTGTGTGGGCTGTAGCCGCACCTGCATCCTTAAAGCAGCAGCGACAAGCGTGCGTCTGTCTGTTAAAGGGTGGTGACACCCTTAAAGTGTGCTACACAAACAATTAAAATATTGTTCTTTTTTCTGTCTTTGTGAATTGTGTGGGCTGTAGCCGCACCTGCATCCTTAAAGCAGCAGCGACAAGCGTGCGTCTGTCTGTTAAAGGGTGGTGACACCCTCAAAGTGTGCTACACAAACAATTAAAATATTGTTCTTTTTTCTGTCTTTGTGAATTGTGTGGGCTGTAGCCGCACCTGCATCCTTAAAGCAGCAGCGACAAGCGTGCGTCTGTCTGTTAAAGGGTGGTGACACCCTCAAAGTGTGCTACACAAACAATTAAAATATTGTTCTTTTTTTTTTGGTCTTTGTGAAATGTGTGGGCTGTAGCCGCACCTGCATCCTTAAAGCAGCAGCGACAAGCGTGCGTCTGTCTGTTAAAGGGTGGTGACACCCTCAAAGTGTTCTACACAAACAATTAAAATATTGTTCTTTTTTTTTCGGTCTTTGTGAAATGTGTGGACTGTAGCCGCACCTGCATCCTTAAAGCAGCAGCGACAAGCGTGCGTCTGTCTGTTAAAGGGTGGTGTAACTCTCAAAGTGTTCCAAAAAATAAAAAACTATTTTTTTAATGTGTTTGTGACTTGTGTGCGATGTAGCCACACTTGCATCCTCAAAGCAGCAGCGACAAGCGTGCGTCTGTCTGTTAAAGGGTGGTGACACCTCAAAGTGTTCTACACAAACAATTAAAATATTCTTCTTCTTTTTTCTGTATTTGTGAATTGTGTGGGCTGTAGCCGCACTTGCATCCTCAAAGCAGCAGCGACAAGCGTGCGTCTGTCTGTTAAAGGGTGGTGTAACCCTCAAAGTGTGCTCCACAAACAATAAAAATATTCTTTTTTTTTTTCTGTCTTTGTGAATTGTGTGGGCTGTAGCCGCACTTGAATCCTCAAAGCAGCAGCGACAAGCGTGCGTCTGTCTGTTAAAGGATTACATCGGTGACAGCATCCAAGTAGGCATGTCAGACAGTCCGTACCTGTACTGGCAGGAAAAAGAAGCAATTTGGAGGTCCCTGTACAAACTGGCTCTATTTTACCTGAGTTGCCCCCCCTCCAGTGTGTACTCCGAAAGAGTGTTTAGTGCAGCCGGGAACCTTGTCAGCGAAAGGCGTAGGAGGTTGCTTCCACAAAATGTGGAGAAGATGATGTTCATAAAATGAATTATCAACTCTTCCAGGGAGACCAGCCTCCAGAACGTACAGAGGGACCTGTGGTTCCAGCAGGGACGAATTAATACTCTGTGAGGATGAGGATGTACACACTGAAGAGGGTGAGGAATCGGTGGATGAGGAGGATGAGGATGACATCTTGCCTCCGTAGAGCCAGTTTGTGCAGGGACACATTAATTGCCAGCTTGTTTTGTGGGGGCCCAAACGAACCAATCATTTCAGCCACAGTTGTGTGGCAGACCCTGGCGCTGAAATGATTGATTTGTTAAAGTGTGCATGTCCTGTTTATACAACATAAGGGTGGGTGGGAGGGCCCAAGGACAATTCCATCTTGCACTTCTTTTTTTTCTTTGCATTATGTACAGTTTGGGGCCTAGTTTTTCTAACTGCCATCCTGTCTGCCACTGCAGTGTCACTCCTAGATGGGCCACGTGTTTGTGCCGCCCACTCGTGTCGCTTAGCATAGTCATCCAGCTACCTCGGTGCAACCTTTTGGACATGAAAACACTATTGTGAGGTGTGAGGTGTTCAGAATAGACTGGAAATGAGTGGAAATTAAGGTTATTGAGGTTAATAATAGCATAGGAGCAGAGAAACCAACAAATTCTGTGATTTTAGCTGTTTTTATGCTTTTTTTAAAAAAAATACAGATCCAAAACACAAAACCCAGAACCCAAAACACGGAAGGGTGGTTTTGGCAAAACCAATCCAGATCCAAAACACGAAGAAAGATCCAGATCCAAAACCAAAACACAAAACACGAAAAGTGGCCGGTGCACACCCCTAGTTTGTTTTGGCCCCCACAAAACAAACTACCAATGGGCAGCTGACATTGCTGGCAATGATCTCTCTGTGCACAAACTGGCTTTACAGAGGCAAGATGTTGTCACCATCATCATCCGATTCCTCACCCTCATCAGTATGTACATCATCTTCACACAATATTAATTTGTTCCTCTGCTGGAATCCACCATTACAACCTCAGGTGCCTCTATAATAGTTCATTTTGATGAACATCATCTTTTCCACATGTTGAGGAAGTAGCCTCCTACACTGATCGCTGACAAGGTTCCCGGCTGTGCTGAAAACTCTTTCTGAGTACACACTGGAGGATGGGCAGCTTAAGTAAAGCAAAGCCAGTTTGTGCAAGGGCCTCCAAATTGCCATTTTTTCCTGCCAGTAGTGAAACGGACTGTCTGACATGCCTATTTGGATGCTATCATTAAAATAGTCCTCAACCATTCTTTGAATGGTGACCGTATCAGATGGAGTCACAGTAGAGGTCTCATTAATTGTAGGCAATTCTTTTAGACCTGACCAGATTTCAAAACTTGGTTGTGTTGACTCATCTGCATCACCAGTGGGTCTTTTTTGGGAAAGTTTCGTTTTTTCCTGGCAGCCGCACTTGCTGGAGAAACTAAAGGAGGAGTCATTGCTGCATAACGTGCCAAATGAGCTGCCAATTTCCTTACCAAAAGCTCCTTGCATCTTTTCAGATCTGTGTCCACTGGGAAGAAAGACATGACGTACAACTTAAACATAGGATCCAGCACAGTCACCAAAATTTATTGATCTGATTGTAAGATCCTGACAACCCTTGGATCCTGGCACAGCGAAAAAAGGACTTGATCTACTGGACATACTTAGCAGAATCGCCTAGTTTCAGTTCCTCCTTCAGTTTCTCAAGCTGCTTTTCCAACTGTCTAATTAGGGAAATTACCTGAATCAAGCTGGCAGTGTCTGAACTCACTTCACAGGTCACTACTTTGAAGCATTTCAGCACTTTACACAAAATGGAAAGTATTTTCCACTAAGCTTGAATAAGGTACATTCCCCCTCCTCTTCCTATGTCATAAAATCGTTGTGTAGCTTTGGATGACTTTTTGATGCTCCTCCATCCGCTGAAGCATATAAAGTGTGGAGTCCCACCTTGTAACTACCTCTTGCTTCAGCTGGTGACAGGGCAAATTCAACATTTCTTGCAGGTGCTTCTACATGCATCTACTGAATGGAGAAAATGTCCAGAAATTTTGCTGGCCACAGGGAGCATCTCCTGCACAGCCCTGTCTTTTTTTTTTATTTTGCACCACCAAGTTGATTGTGTCAGCAAAACATGGGGCATTTTGGAATTCGCCTTGCTGTAATGCTATCACAATATTGGTCCTGTTGTCACAAATCACAAATCCTGAAAAGAGTCCAAACGGGGTAAGCCATTTTGCAATGACTTCCCTGAGTTTTTCTAAGAGGTTGTCAGCGTATGCCTCTTAGTGAAACTGGTGATACATAAAGTAGCCTACCTTTGAATTAGCTGCTGTTTCTTAGATGCTGCTGCTGTTGGTGGCGCTGAAGGCAAAACATCCACCCAGTGGGCTGTTACAGTAATGTAATCTTGCGCTTGCCCTGTTCCACTTGTCCAAATATCTGTGGTTAAGTGGACAGTGGGTACAATGGCATTTTGGATGACAATAATTAAGTTTTCTTTAACATCCCTGTACAGACTGGGAATTGCTTTTCTAGTAAAGTGGAATCTAAATGGGATTTGGTAGCGGGGACACAGGACCTCAATTAACTGTATAAAAACCATTACATTAATGGCGGATATCGGATGCACATCTAATACCAGCATAGATGTTATGGTGTCAGCGGTACGCTGTGCAACTGGGTGACTGTTGTCATGCTTGCTCCCTCTTGCAAAGGATTGTTTAACAGTTAATTGTTTTTTTCAACTACTATTAGTAGTCTTCCTGGTCCCCTTCTAGGCTAAAGATCCACTCCCAGCAGCAGCAGCAGGCATAGCGCTCAAGGATTGTTCTGAGGAATCCAGTATAGGGGAGGACTGATTAAGCCTTATCAAATTGGATGCAGGACTAGTTTCAATCATAGAAGGAAATATAAGACCTGCGCATAGGAAATTCACATTAAACAGAAGTGTCTCATAAATATAATTAATTTCATAAACAGAAAAAAGGAAAGTTACCAAGTAAATAACATACAATCTAAAATAAAAGGTTCTTTTGGACCTGCAGCAAATGGGAATTCTCTTTATCATATTTATTTTTACACATTGGTACCTCCTATAGTAATCCCGCAATTGCCCTGTTAATTTTTTGTGTTTTTTGTCTAGTTTCGATTGAGGATATTTTTGATGAAGGTGTTGGTGAAGATGCCAGGTGCTTGGATCTAGCAGAGAGAAGGGAGCTAGCTGACACTGCTTGTTGTTACTTTTTTAGCCAAAGTTTCTGAATTCTGCAAACACTTTTGATGGATGCACTGTGGATGACGTAACAGGTAGGAGGTTCCTAGATGGTTAAGGTCCCTACCTCTACTTACTCTGGCATGACAATGGGTACAGATGGCTTGACAATTGTTGTCTGTATTTGGGTAGAAATGATTCCACACAAAAGTGTATTTTTTTTGTTTTATGCCCAGGCATTACATGATATTTTCCTTATCATGGGGAACAACTGTTTCCACTGGGGCCTGATTTACACAAACATCCTCATCAACAACATCCTCATCATCAGCATCCTCATCATCAACATCCTTATTAGCATCAGCTACACAAATATCCTCCTCATCCTGGTGCACTTCCACAGAAGCATCCTCAATTTCTATGTCAGCATGTTGAATTGTGCTGCTCATCCCCACATTTGCAGAAGACACACAAGTTGTGGAAGGATGCTTCTCTTTGAGTACAGTTTTGGAAAGGTCAGGCTCACACATGGCACCCACCGACACACTTAGACTCTCCTCAGGGATTTGTGTCACTTCTGAGCGCACAGTTGGTTCCTGTGCCTAACGATTTAAATTTTTTTTAAACATCTACAGGGAGAAGGGTTTACATCATAATAAGAGGCAGAACCACCAGTGATAAATAAAGGTCAAGGCCTTAGCCTTTCCTTGCCACTTCGTGTGGTGAAAGACATATTGCCAATTTTATGTCTTTCTGCAGCTAACTTTCCCTTTGATGTTTTTTTCTTTACCAATGTAAGTGATTGGTTCTTTGATTTTACATGCCCTGACTTAAGCCCTGTATGCCCTTGGGCATTGTCTTTAGTAGATGATGTAGACGGACTAGTATCGTCATGACTGGTGGCACTGGAAGCAGCTCCAGCACTAGAATGTGGTTCCTGCTGTCCTCTCAACTAATCATTCTCCATATCAACAAATGCAAATGAATTGGGGTACAGCACACATGTCAATTTGTACAAATTTTAAATATTACACTGCAGTTTCAGTGACCTACAGTGTCACAATATTTTTTATGAATATACTGCGCTACAACTAAGAGTGTCACAATATTTTTAGGAATAATACACTGTGCTACCACTTACAGTGTCACAATATTTTTTATGAATAAATCACTGCGCTACTTTTTACAGTGTCACAATATTGTTTATGAATAATACACTTTGCTACCACTTACAGTGTCACAATATTTTTTATGAATACACTGCACTACCACTTACAGTATCACAATATTTTTTATGAATAATACAATGCACTACCACTTACAGTGTCACAATATTGTTTATGAATAATACACTGCACTACCACTTACAGTGTCACAATATTTTTTATGAATAATACACTGCACTACCACTTACAGTGTCACAATATTTTTTATGAATAATACATTGCAATTCAGCTTAGTGTCACAATATTTTTTATGAATATTACACTGCATTTCAACTTACAGTCTCACAATATGTGTTGACTATTACACAGCGCTACCACTTACAGTGTCACAATATTGTTTATGAATATTACACTGCATTTCCACTTAGTGTCACAATATTTTTTATGAATATTACACTGCGCTACCACTTAAACAGTCACAGTATTACTGACCAACAGTGTTACAATACTTGTATGAATAATATTACAATGCGGTATTACTGACCGACAGCGTCACTCCCAATACTTTACGAATTATACACTGCAGTATGATGAACCTAATATGGGCAGCAGCGTCACAGTGCTTTGGATACACTGTGGGGGGTGGGGTACAGCACAAAAAAATATTTTTAACTCTTTCTAACTTATTATGTTTAATTTTTTTAAACTTTTAGTTCCTTTTTTTTTTTTTACTGCCCATGGACGGACAGCACACTGGATGGACAGAACAACCCTGGACAGCACACCGCTTCATGGACGCACAGCACACCCCTGGATTAGCAATGAAAAATAACACAGCCCCCTGGACAGAACACAGCACATACTGCCTGGTTTGGACAACACAGCTTAACACAACACACCCCTGTATTGGACAACACAGCCCCCCTTGGACGGAGCACAGCCTGACAGCAAGCAAATGGCGCCGATCACCGCTGGGAGGGACTTATATACAATCCAACACCCATGAGAATCTGACAGCGGGATGATGATGTTTTGCCTCGTTTTGGGATCCGAGTCAGGTGGGAAAACCCGAGCTGGACTCGGATCCCGGCCCGAATCGTGAAATTCGGGTGTGTACAGTTCTCTGAGAACCGAACCCGCTCATCTCTAATTCAATTAGCTGGAGACTTGGAGTACACTGCTCTACATGGATTCATTAGTAACAGTTAGTTTATTTTTGTAACAATATCCATTTCCCATAAAAAACATGAGGCTCAGGTTTATTATGGATATATATTTTACTGATACAAAATTATGCTGCAGCTTTAGGAGCAAATCAATCTAATGTACGCCTTAATCAAAGTGCTGTTTTCATAAAGGAACAAAAGGGTAATTTGTCCGGGTTCTTCAGGAACTGGGGTAACCAGTAAAGTTTCTAGTAGCAGTTAGGAGCGCTAAGACACCCCGTGTCAGGTTACAAAGGCACAGGCATTCCAAGGAGATGCAGCCAGGCCTCTAAGATGGCGTGGTCATGCCCCACACTGCCGCAAAATATAGTCCTGTATTCACGGGGAGTGGTCGCACCATTGCACACTTGGGCAGGTTCCTCTAGTACAGGGACCAAAAGACCTGATGGCCCTGGTAGTAGTAGTGCCTATGAGGAGCTGTAAAAGAGCTACTGTACTATCGCAGTCATTTCTTGGGAAGACAAGAGATTCCTTTGTAAATATCCTCATATAAGTAAAAATTGGACTGAGGGCTTGATTCAGAGCCGCTCGTAAGCGGCCGCTCGTTCGCTCCGAGCGATGTTCGCACATCTGCGCATGCGTATGGGTTGTAATGCGCATGCGCCAACCAGTCATTGTGGTCGGAAATTGAGCGCTCGAAAAATAGCGAGTGCCTGCTAATTTGAGTAACAGGATGAGGCGTTTGTGGGTGGTAACAGGGGAAGGTGCTTGAAAACGGGGAGTGGTGATCCGAACGCAGGCGTGCCAAAAGGTCAAAACGGGCGTTTTAAGGGTGTGCATAATTAACAAAGCAGCGTCATCGACCACGTCACTTGGTTGTTTCTTAGCCTGAACTGTTCGCATGATTGCGGTAGGAAAATCCTACCACAAGCACTGCGAGCAGTTCAGACACCTTTCGATGTACTCGATTAATCAAATACATAGCGGAGATGACATAGGATGCGAGCGGCCAGGGGGCGTCTTTACAAAATAGCGAGCGCATGTTTCGTTCGCTCGCTCAGACATAGAGGCGTCAACAGACCGCAAAGAGCGAGTGCTCAATTTAAATAACCGGCCCCTTTTTCTGAACAAGCGAGCACAAAATAGCGTCCGGCTCTGAATCAGGCCCTGAGTTTACATCGTGAATTTGCACTTCTGCAGAAAGTATCAACTCTAATAGCACTTTGACCAATGTAATGAATCACACAAAAGTGACACGTGTAAGACAGCGCCAATGTCCCTTCAGTCCTACAGGCATATTTATCACAATCCACAAATAAATTGTGCTTATTATGTGAAAAATTTGATTGAAAGCGATATTTGCAAATATAACATGAATGTATTATGTAGTATGAATGTATTATAATTCCCATCCCGGGAAAACTCTGGGGGTCATTCAGACCCGCTCGCGAGCGCAGGACGCTCGCAAGTGGGTCGATGTTACCCCAATGCGCATGCGCACGATGAAGGGAGCTCCGTCGTGCGCATGCGCGAGACCCGGACAGCGACAGCCAAGCTGTCGCTCCGGGTCTCGCACCAAAGGGGGCGTGCTGTCGATGGTGACTGACAGCACGCCCCCTTTGATGGGCGTGCCGGGGGCGTGGCTGCCAGACGGAGGCGTTCCCATGGGAACGCCTACCGTCTGGGTCCGGCCCCACTGACATCACTAGTGATGTCAGTGGGAGTGATTTTGGCTCTGATAGAGCCAAAATCACTCCAGGGCTTGCGGTCACCGAGACCCTACCGCAGGGTCTCGTCGCAAGCCCGATGGTCGTGATGGTCTTGACCATCGCGACCATCTTTTTGGCCGCTCGCATATGCTATGGGTGGTCACCCACATCTATGCGAGCGGCCAGGAGGCCGCTCCATTTTTAGGTAGGAGGGCACTGATTCAGAGCGAGCGGTCTGGTCAGAGCGGTCGGTTCTGAATCAGGCCCACTGTCCCTGCCAATCCCCTCCCCGCACTTCTCCTGAGAATGTGTCTGCGCATACACTGGCTAGCCCTCTGTATTCACATTATTTTAGTTAAAAAAAAAATTGGTAAATATTCCTCTTATTCACTTATTATTCAATTCATGTATAAATGCAGTTACACTGAGTGGTGTTTAGGTAAAAAAATATACTTGATATTAATGAAATGAGAATGGGGCCAATGTGGTTACAGTGGTTACAGTGGTCCTCCGGACCCTACACAGTTCACATTTTCCAGGAAACCCAGCAGGTGCACAGGTGTACTCATTACTCACTGATACATTTTAAAAGATCCACAGGTAGAACTAATTATTTCACGTTTGAGAACCTGTGTGGTAATTTATTGGACTCAAAAGGGTATATTTACTAAACTGCGGGTTTTTGGAAGTGGAGATGATACCCATAGCAACCAATCAGATTCTACTTAACATTATCTAGCACCTTCTAGAAGAATCTGATTGGTTATTATGGGCAACATCTCCACTTCTAAAAATTGTCACTTTAATAAATATATCCAAGGGTTAAAGTGGGCCGGAACGGGGTGGAACTGCGTTCCGTCAGTTCTATTTGGAGATGGAACCAGTTACGCCTCCTCTGGCCCACCTCAGCCCGGTCCTACAGGGAGGCTCCATTTGCTGGGCGCCCGCTAAGATTTTTTTTTACAAGTAGGTGCCCGGCTCCTTCCCCACAGCGCCAGTGGCAGCCGCAGGCTGGAGTTCACTCCTGATCTCACACTTCCGGCTCCCGCAGTGTGTACTATGGGAGATACTTTATGACATCTCTCCGATAGCCAGGTAGCAGCTTATTGGGGGCAATACTATTGTGGGCCCTATTACAGGGGGCATTACTACTGGTGTATTACTAGTACTACAGGGGCATTACCAAAGGGGCATTACACTACTATTGTGGACATTACTATTGGGGGCACTACTATAAGAGGCATTACTATTGGGGGCACTACTACAGGAGGCATTACTACTGAGGGCATTACTACTGGGGGAATTACTATTGTGGGTATTACTATTGGAGGCATTATTATTGGGGCACAACTATAGGGAGCATTACTATTGTGGGCATTACTATTGTGGACATTACTACTGGGAGCATTACTACTGAGGGCACAACTACATTGGGCATTACTACTGGAGGCATTACTACATGGGCATCACTACAGGGGCGCTAATACAGGTGGCACTATCTCTAGGACCACTTTAAGAACTGAATACACCCCATACTATTTCCTGCAACTGCTTCTTCACCTCTGGTACACAGAAGTGGGCACACTTCATAAGAAAGTTGTTTAATTGACCCTTTATGGCATGATATTAAAAACCTAATGCAATATATACAGAGGTAATTCTGTCATTTAATTTCCATCTTCAAATAAGTCACAAACATGAAATATGTTATGTAAAACAAATGAATAGATAAGAGACACTAATTGTCTGATATAACACCGGCAGTTAATATACTGAGGCTAGAACAAATTGTGCTTAAGCGTGCGGATTGTTGATAACGCTGGAGATAGATGCTCGCTTCTGATCTTCCCATGTCTTTTCATTATTTAAATCAATAAGTACACATTTTAGCTTTGAGGCATAGCTCTAATTAGTGCCTCCCTGGGGCCTTGTTTACAAGTAAAATATAAATCACGTGACCTTTCTATGTCCCAGACACTAAGGAAGCCTTTCACTGTCTCAAACCAATAACTTACAAATGCTGGCAGTCGGTTAAAAGCTGAATGTAGGGTACCAGTGCATTTATAACGGTGGTGCTGTTTAGCGGTAGCAGATGTGCAATTTTGTGTTCCCATAACAGACCCATTTAGTCTGCCCTTATACTGTATGTGCCTGTTTATAGTTTTTCATTTTCCTTTTGTTTCCTTGTGTTATAGAATATTGTCTTTGGTCTAACAACAGCCATATGTTTTATATATATTCTTGAAATGTATTTATTTTTACTGTTCATATATTTTCTTTACCCTTTTTTGGCTGGCCAGTAAATCATACTAACTAAGGGCCTGATTCAGACCCACTCGTGAGCGGCTGTCCGCTCGCAAGTGGGTCGATGTTATGGACTGAGCATGCGCACGACGGAGGGAGCTCCGTCGTGCGCATGCGCCAGACGCGACGAGCGAAGGAAAGTCCTTCGCTCGTTGTGTCTGATCAAAGGGGGCGTGCTGTCGATGTTGATTGACAGCACGCCCCCTTTGGTAGGCGTGCCTCCCTGACGGGGGTGTTCCCACGGGAACGCCTCCCGTCAGAAGCCGGCCCACTGACATCACTAGTGATGTCAGTGGTAGTGATTTTGGCTCTGATAGAGCCAAAATCACTCCGGAGCTTGCGGTTGAAAACCTCAACCGCAGGCTCCGGCTCGCAATTTCGATGGTTGCGATGGTCTCGACCATCGCGGCCATCAAAATGCACGCTCGTATAGCCTGTGGGTGGTGACCCACAGCTATACGAGCATCCAGAAGGACGCTCCATTTTCATGGAGGCCGGCCCTCATTCAGAGCGTGCGCTCTGCTCAGAGCGTACGGCTCTGAATGAGGGCCTAACTTTTTGTTCTTCCTCCCCGGGAGAAGCCTTGGGAGCAGAAGCGTGTGGGCGATGATGGGGGCGGGCTGGACTTTTTGCATCATCAAGCCCCGCTCCTTGTAAATTGCTGCGAAAACAGCATATTTAAATAAGGGGCGGTGCCAAATGACGCAATTCTTATAGAATAGCGTCATTAATCTCCGTCCCCTACCCATGGACTGCCGATCACTGTAAGCCTCCCAGCCCGGCGCTCCCCCCCACAGCCATAGGAGACTGCTCTGGCTGCTGCAGCAGCCGCGAGCAGTCTCGCACTGCAGCCCAGCACAAGCTGTGTGCTGAGCTGCTGTGGGGGAGGGGGGGGGGCAACGCCGTACACGGGGCCCCGCCTGGCCGCTCTAGCAAGCCCGGGTAAACTGTACCTGCTTCCCCCCCTCTCGGCGCTCATGGGAATGTATGAAGTAGATCACATCTTTATGCAAAGAAAGTGCACTTTTGCTTACATACAGCTGAGGCAGCCATTTTGTGGGCTGGGACAATATTCATAAGGTCGCAGCCAATTAGTTCACCAGTGTAGCAGGAAATAAAATAAATGACTAAACAAAGGCTAAGAACAAATGGAATAGCCTTTATTGTTTCCTGCTATGTTGATGGCATACTTGCCAACATTCCAAATGTTCAGCTCCCTTGTCAGTGTTCTTGGTTCTGCCCACAAAATGGTTTCTTTAACTGTATGTAGCTAACAGGTGCACATTCCAAGCCAAGGTGTAGCACAGTCCAAAATAAGCTTTAAAGAGTGCAAGTTTGTTCAATTACAACATGGCCTTGGGCAGGGGTGTATCTAGGGGTCCGAGCGCCCCTGGCAAAGTAATGGATTGGCGCCCCCTCCTCCCCATATTTTCTGAATTCTTCTATCTGTACTTCCTTGTGTCTGTCCGTGCATCTATCTTTTCCTCCTTCTGCCTCTCTGTGTCTCTTTATGTACCCTAAATTCATCTCTGTGCCTGTCTGTGCTCCATTCTGCCACTCTGTGCCTCTTTCTGTACCCCCTTCTGTCTGTCTGTACCCCTTATTCTTTCTGTGACTTTAACTGTACCTTCTTCAGCCTGTCTGTACCCCGTATTCCTCAGTGTCATTATATGTGCACCCTTCTGCTTCTATCTGTACCCCTTATTCCTCTCTCTGCCTCTATCTGTACCCCCTCCCCCTTGCTAAATTCCCAGCTGCCTGTTGAATGCAACTTACCTGCTCCAGTAGTGCAGCAGTGTCCAATGTCCATCTAATGGATTACTTGGTCCTGATGGCGCCCTCCACGGTGGGCAGGTGTGTCCCAGGAACCTCCCCTCTCCAGTCCAATATTCTGTACACTGCACTGCAGTCTCCGTCCGTCTGAAGTCATGTGCGCGTTGGGAGCGCAGAGGGGGGAAGCTGATGTGGCTCAGGCTGACAGCTGTGACCTGTCTAAGGCCAGGCAGTATAGCTGAAGCGGAGTCGGGTTCCGGCGCGCCTTTTATCATTTACCTCAACTGGAGCTTGCCCTCCCTGTACCCCTGACTGTACCAGGCAGCCGCCGGCAAGCGATGGCGGCTGCCCGGACCTTGACATCTAGGAACTTCCTAGATGTACCCCCCAAGATGTACCCCCCAAGCCCCCCCCGTATGAGCTGGGGACTGAGTCCGACTCGGGTTTTCCTGCCAGACTCGGTTTCCCGGAATGAGGCAAAACGTCATCATCCCACTGTCGGATTCTCGCGGGTTTTGGATTCTATAAAGGTCCCATGATCTACGCCATTTTTTATTCCGGCTCTGGTGTGTGCGTGCAGAGGGAGGGAGCTGGGAGCTGTTGGCTACTGTACTGTTGTGTGATAATAAATAATAAACTTAGTAGTACTTAAATATACATTACATATTGGGCTGGCTGGCTACTGTGAAGAGGGAGGGAGCTGTTGCTGATGCTGGCTGGCTGGCTACTGTTGTACATATACATAGGGGCTGGCTGGCTACTGTTGTCCATATAGGGGCTGGCTGTTGTCCTGTCCATATGGGCTAGCTGGCTGTAGTGCTGTGTACAGGGGGTGCTCGTCCTTCAAGGGTGCTCTCTTCACCTTCCTACAAGTGTTAAAAAATATATATATATTTTTTCTGTGTGTGTGCTGTGTTAGCCACACCTGTCATCGGCATAGGTAGGTGCGCAGGGGTGCTATGCTCCTGTCAAGGGGCTGCTGCCCAAAACTACTGGGGGCCTGATACTGGGGGCACTGCTACTGGGGGGAATACTACTGGGGGCATGCTAATGGGGGCACTGCTACTACTGGGGGCACTGCTACTACTGGGGGCATGCTAATGGGGGCACTACTACTGGGGGCATGCTACTGCGGGGTATACTACTGGGGGCATGCTAATGAGGCACTGCTACTGGGGGCAAACTAATGGGGGCCTGCTAATGGGGGCACTACTGCTGGGGGGCATACTACTACTGGGGGCCTGCTAATGGGGGCACTACTACTGGGGGGCATACTACTACTGGGGGCATGCTACTGGGGACATTGCTACTGGGGGCATACTCTGAGGCCTGCTAATTGGGGCACTACTACAGGGGGCTTGCTAATGGGGGCACTACTACTGGGGTGCATACTACTACTGGGGGCATGCTACTGGGGACACTGCTACTGGGGGCATGCTCTGAGGCCTGCTAATTGGGGCACTACTACTGGGGGCCTGCTAATGGGGACACTACTACTGGAGGCCTGCTAATGGGGGCACTGTTACTGGGGGGCATACTACTACTGGGGGCACTGCATAGGGGGCTCTACTACTAAGGGGACTGCATAGGGGGCACCACTGCTGGGGGCATTGAATAAGTGGCACTACTACTGTGGGCATTGTATAAGGGGCATTAATACTGTGGGCTTTGTCTATAAGGATCACTACTGTGGGCATTGTGTAAAAGGGGCACTACTGTGGGCATTGTGTAAAAGGGTCACTACTGTGGGCATTGTGTAAAAGGGGCACTACTGTGTGTCGTTACATAAATAAGAGACACTACTTTATGGTGTAATGTGAATCAGGGACACTATGTGTGGTGTAATGTGAATAAGATTGTGCACTGTGACTCCTAGGGCCGTAGCCCACTTTGTAAACAAGTACTGTGATTCTGCTGGCTGTACCCCACTGGGTGAGTACACTACTTTTCATTTCTGCCACTGCTGTGTGGCAATGTGTCATAGATGTGCTTTAAACTGTGGTGTCTGTGCCACTGCTTTGTCGCTTGGTAACCAATCAGTTCACTGCAACCTTTGGCCAATAATGGTGAAAACTATAATTTAAACTGTGAGGTGGTCTAAATTGACTGTAAATTACTGGAAATTAAGGTTATTGAGGTTAATAATACTCTAGGAAGAAAAAAAGCCCAATTTATGTGATTTTAGCTTTTTTTTGTAAATTTTTGTAAAAAAATCCAAATCCAAATCCAAAGCCAGTCACCGCAGTTTAGCAAATCCAAATCCAAAGCCGGACGACAAATTAGAACCAAGGGCCTGATTCAGAGCCGCTCGTAAGTGGGAGCTCCTTCGTTCCGAGCGATGTTTGCCCAACTGCGCATGCGTACGGATCGTAATACGCATGCGCGAACCAGTCAGTGCGGCCGAAAATCGTTTGTTCGCTAAATAGCGAATGCCTGCTATTTTGAGTGACAGGAGGAGGCGTATGTGGGTAGTAACAGGGGAAGGTGCTTGAAAACGGGGAGTGGAGATCCGAACGCAGGCGTGCTTAATGGTCAAAACGGGCGTTTTATGGGTGTGCATAATTAATACAGCAGCGTCATTGACCACGTCACTGGGTTATTTTATAGTCAGAACTGCTCGTAAGATTGTGGTAGGAAAAACCAACCACAAGAATAGCGAGCAGTTCATACGCTGGTCGATGTACTCGATTAATCTAATAAATAGCGGACATGACGTAGGATGCGAGCGGCCAGGGGGCGTAGTTATCCAAAAAATGACCGCAAGTTTTGTTCGCTCGTTCAGACATAGAGGCGTGAACAGACCGCAAAAAACAAACGGTTCATTTGAATAGCCACCCCTTTTTTCTGAACGAACGACCGCAAATAGCGTCCGGCTCTGAATGAGGTCCCAAATCCAAAACCAAATCCGGCAAAAATGGTCTGGCGCACATCCCTAATTTTTACAGGGGCTGTTCTGTGTGTTGTACACTGCCCTTCTTCATCAAACTAATTTTTACAGGGGCTGTCCTGTGGTGTATGCTGCCCTTCATCAAACTAATTTTTACAGGGGCTGTCCTGTGTGTTGTACACTGCCCTTCATCAAACTAATTTTTACAGGGGCTGTCCTGTGTGGTGTACGCTGCCCTTCATGAAAATAATTTTTACAGGACTTATTCACTCCATAAAAATAATGCACTCCATAAAAATAATGGAGGACAAAAATTTGGAGGATAAAATAAGGAAATATCAAGAACCACTTCCTCCTAGTACTGAAGCTGCTGCCACTAGTCATAACATAGACGATGAATGCCATCAATGTCGTCTGCCAAGGTCGATGCCCAATGTCATAGTAGAGGGCATGTAAAGTGCAAAAAGCCAAAGTTCAGTAAATTACCCCAAAAAATAAATTAAAATCTTCTGAGGAGAAACGTAAACTTGCCAATATGCCATTTACAACACGGAGTGGCAAGGAACGGCTAAGGTCCTGGCCTATGTTCATGACTAGCGGTTCAGCTTCATATGACGATGGAAGCCCTCCTCCTCCCGCTAGAAAATTAAAAGATTTAAGCTGGCAAAAGCACAGCAAAGAACTATGCGTTCTAAGAAGATATCACAAATCCCCAGGGAGAGTCCAAGTGTGTCGGCGGTTGCGATGCCTGACCTTCCCAACACTGGATGGGAAGAGGTGGCTCCTTCCACCATTTGCACGCCCTCTGCAAGTGCTGGAAGGAGCACCCACAGTCCAGTTGCTGATATTCAAATTGAAGATGTCACTGTTGAAGTACAACAGGATGACGATATTGGTGTAGCTGGCGCTGAGGAGGAAGTTGAGGAGGAGGATTCTGATGGTGATGTGGTTTGTTTAAATCAGGCACCAAGGGAAAGAGTTGTTGTCCATGGGATGAAAAAGCCCATCGTGGTCATCCCTGGGCCCGTGGTCATCCCCACCTCTTTGGTCTGGAAATATTTCTATCGAAATCAGCACAACTGTCATGCCATATGTAGCGTATGTAAAGGTGTAATAAGTAGGGGTAAGGACGTAAACCACCTAGGAACAGCCTTTACGTCACCTGCAGCGCGTTCATAAAAAGTTACTGTCAAGTTCAGAAACTGTGGCTAAGACCGTAAGCAGTCCAGGGACACCTAAATCCCTTTGTCCTGTTGTATCCAAGCACCTGCAAACAACACCAGCAACTCACTCCTCATCAATTTCCTCCTCAATCAGGATCGGAAGTAGTCCTGCAGGCCATGTCACTGTCATGACTGACTCCTCTCCTATCCGGGATTTCTCTGGAGGATCCTGCATTGCTACGCCTACTGCTGCTGCTGCTGTTGCTGCTGGGAGTCATTCATCATCCCAGAGAGGAAGTTGGACACTTGGAACACCACTACTTTTTTTACTAAGCAATTTACCCTCCAACAGTCCTTAGCGAGGAGGATGAAGTACGACAGCAGTCATCCTGTTGCAAAGCAGATAACTGAGGCCTTGACAGCTATGTTGGTGTTAGACGTGCATCCGGTATCCGCCATTAGTGCAGTGGGATTTAGACAATTGATGAAGATGGTATTTCCCCGGTACCAAATCCCATCTAGATTCCACTTCACTAGGCAGGCAATACCGAGAATGTACAGAGACGTCAGAAAAAGTGTCCTCGGTGTCTTAAAAAATGCGGTTGTACCCAATGTCCACTTAACCATGGACATGTGGACAAGTGGAACAGGGCAGACTAAGGACTATATGACTGTGACAGCCCACTGGGTAGATGTATCACCTTACGCAGCAACAACAGCAGCGTCACAAGTAGCAGCATCATCACAAGTAGCCATCTCGTTCCAAGGCAGGCTACGCTGTGTATCACCGGTTTCAGTAAGAGGCACACAGCCGACAACCTCTTAGAGAAACTGAGAGAAATCATTGCCTAATGGCTTACCCCACTTAGACTCTCCTGGGGATTTGTGACTTCTGACAACGCCACCAATATTGTGAGGGAATTACATCTGGGCAAATTCCAGCATGTCCCATGTTTTGCTCACACAACAAATTTGGTGGTGCAGAATTTTTTGAAAAACAACAGGGGCGTGCAGGAGGCACTTTGGGTGGCTGAAAAATTTTGGGCCACTTTCGCCATTCAGCGACTGCGTGCCGAAGACTGGAGCACCAGCAAACACTTTTGCACCTGCCCTGCCATCACCTGAAGCAAGAGGTTGTAACGTGGTAGTGGTACTCAACCCTCTATATGCTTCAGAGGATAGAGGAGCAAAAGGCCATTCAAGCCTATACATCCACCTATGACATAGGCAAAGGAGGGGGTTTGCACCTGACTCAAGCGCAGTGGAGAATGATTTCCGTTTTGTGCAAGGTTCTCCAGCCCTTCGAACTTGCCACACGTGAATTCAGTTCAGACACTGTCAGCTTGAGTCAGGTCATTCCCCTCATCAGGCTTTTGCAGAAGCAGCTGGAGAAAGTGAAGGAGGAGCTAAGACGGAGCGATTCCGCTCAGTATGTGGGACTTGTGGATGAAGCCCTTCATTCGCTTTCCCAGGATTCGAGAGTGGTCAATCTGTTGCAATCAGACCACTACATTTTGGCCACCATGCTCGATCCTAGGTTTAAAGCCTGCATGGTGTCTCTCTTGCCGACGGACACAAGCCTGCAGAAGTGCAAAGACCTGCTGGTGAAAACACTGTCAGCTGAAGCGGAACATGACACGGCAACAGCTCCTTCTCCATTTTCTCCCGCAACTGGGGTCACCAGGAAACAACTTAGATATCCTAAGCAAACCGCTGGTGGTGATGCAGGGCAGGCAGGACCAAGTTTGGACATCTGGTCCGGACTGAAGGACCTGCCAACAATTTCTGACATGTCTACTGTCACTGCATATGATACTATCACCATTGAAAGAATGGTGGAGGATTACATCGGTGACAGCATCCAAGTAGGCATGTCAGACAGTCCATACCTGTACTGGCAGGAAAAAGAGGCAATTTGGAGGCCCCTATACAAACTGGCTCTATTTTATCTAAGTTGCCTCCCCTCCAGTGTGTACTCCAAAAGTGTTTTTAGTGCAGCCAGGAACCTTGTCAGCAAAAGGCATAGGAGGTTGAGGTAAGATGATGTTCATCAAAATGAATTATCAATTCTTCAGGGAAGACCAGCCTCCAGAAAGTACAGAGGGACCTGTGGTGGTGGATTCCAGCAGGGACGAAATAATACTCTGTGAGGATGAGGATGTACACAACACTGAAGAGGGTGAGGAATCGGTGGATGAGGATGAGGACATCTTGCCTCTGTAGAGCCAGTTTGTGCAGGGACAGATTAATTGCCAGCTTGTTTTGTGGGGGCCCAAATGAACCAATCATTTCAGCCACAGTCGTGTGGCAGACCCTGGCGCTGAAATGATTGGTTTGTTAAAGTGTGCATGTCCTGTTTATACAACATAAGGGTGGGTGGGAGGGCCCAAGGACAATTCCATGTTGCACCTCTTTTTTTTCTTTGCATTATATACTCTTTGGGGCCTAGTTTTTCAAACTGTCATCCTGTCTGCCACTGCAGTGTCACTCCCAGATGAGCCACGTGTTTGTGCCGCCCACTTGTGTCGCTTAGCATAGTCATCCAGCTGCCTCGGTGCAACCTTTTGGCCTAAAAACAATATTGTGAGGTGTGAGGTGTTCAGAATAGACTGGAAATGAGTGGAAATTAATGATATTGAGGTTAATAATAGCATAGGAGCAGAAAAACCCACAAATTCTGTGATTTTAGCTGTTTTTATGCTTTTTTCCAAAAAAATACAGATCCAAAACACAAAACACGGAAGGGTGGTTTTGGCAGATCCAAAACACGAAGAAAGATCCAGGTCCAAAACCAAAACTCAAAACACGAAAAGTGCACACACCTAATATATATATATATATATATATATATATATATATACAGTATTTATATATATTAAAAAGGCTAATGCTGCTGCTCATCTCTATGGGGTATTCAAGTGTGTTGTGCATCGGCGGCCACCAGATGGTGCCCGACAGAGCAATTCAATTGTTACTCCGTTTGGGCGGGCACAGCCGCTGCCATTTCTACTTGCAGCCCCCAGAGCTGGCGAGCAGGAATGGCCAAAAAGTGACCCATTTGAGCGCTGAAACTGGACTTTTCGTGTCGGCGACAATGTTCAGGCAAACGTTGCTCCTCACCTTCATGGGGGGAATTCAAGTGTCTTGCGCACGGGCGGCCACAAGATGGTGCTCGACGGAGCAATTTAATTGTTGCTTTGTTTGGCCGCACACAGCCTCCGGTGCTAACATTTCGAATCGCAGCCCCCCCCGAGCAGAAATGACCAAAAAGTGACCCCTTTCAGCACTCAAATGGGACTTTATTTGCGGGACCGACTATGTCCCGTCATTTTGACGGGCTGCAAACTAGTTAAATAATAATAGGACAGCTTTAAAAACTTTTGTACAAGTCATGATATTTTCTACCGAATCATCACATTTTAGTTTTATTATTTTATTATATATATTTTTTGCTTTATCTGGCTTTAGACTCGGTCTCTGTCCCTCGTTAGATCATATACCATTCTAATAACTATCATGAACTCTAGAGTTCTCTGACTATGGTACAAATTCCATGTCAAGGAAATTAGGAGATAATTAGGCTGGCGGTCCTGGAAATAAATGTCAGAATGGGGGAAAATGAATGGAAAACGGAGCGAAAAGACATTGAAATGGGCAAATCGTTTTATCATCCGTTGCTGTAGATCTCAGCCGACAGCTGATTCCCGCGTACGTATGGGTCCTGCATGCAGTGATATATTGGGTAATTCCGACTTTGCTGGTATGTCTTCAGCTAATTAAATGAATTGCGTTCTATTCAGAAATGTCACAATTGATTTGTCTTCTGCAAGAACTGACTTTACTTCAATCTTCTGAAAAAGGTTTTATGAGCCCCAGATAAGCTATCATGGTACATTTGTCTCCCAGGGCTGCAAGGGCAGTGTGAGGATAGCCCAATACCTAAGTTTCAATATACATTTATTTTTAGAAATTTTATGTATCTGTTCTGGGACGTATATCTTGAGGTTATAGAAAACAGAGACAGTTCACAGTTCTATTATCATGCCACAGAATAAGAACAAAAAGGACACTAAAAGCTGACAAAATGTGACAGTAAATGACTTTGTCAGTTTTCAGCCAGGCTATCCCCCCTGGGGAGAGTTTTATAAATTTAAATAGATATATACTGTAAATTCTTCAACACTCTTTTTGTTTAAATGAAACTGCATGTAATTTATCCATTTATGCCGGTAATTAGGTTATTTTGTTATGGTCAGTTAAAATGTGTTCATTAAACTATGCTAACACAAAACACCAAACAAGTCCCTCATCAGTTGTTTGCATATTTGTCGTGTAGAACTGAACTATTTAAGTTTACGTTTTGTTTTCATATTTGGCATTTTTATGTAGGCTTTATATCATCCTTTAGATTTCCCCTGTGCTTTATGAGGAATATTAGAAAGTTGTGTTTGATAAAATGAAATGGGCAGGCTGTTTATTATTTGCTGTCAAATTCTATGTTTCTGTGTTTTAAAATGATTAAAGCAGCAATACATAGCGCTCGTTCATTTTTATAATATCACATGAAAGAGGAAAAGCAGATTGTCACTTGTCTTCCTTGTTTTTGCTAAAGTCACAGCACAATTTCTGCAAAGTTTTATAGCAAAAATAATGTCAGTCTTAATGCAGCTCTGCTTCTCCTGGTAGATAGGCCAGCAGGATAAGCATCATTCAGTAAGCAGCTGACACCAGGATTTTCCCTGCACACCTTTTGAAAGGGACAATTCATCTATCTATCTATCTATCTATCTATCGATCTATTTCATATCTATCTAACCATCCTTGAGAATAAGGGATTTAGGGGCCTATTCATCATAACTAAACTTTCTCTGGAGGTAATTAGGTTTAGAACTCGCATGGAGTTCTACCTAATTAACGGAGGAATTCATCATTCCTCCTCCCTATAGCTATCTATACCGAAAAGCTGTCGTTTCTGCGATGACAGCTTTCAGGAAATAGATACTTTTCCCTGTCTACACTAACTTACCGCAGCTGGAAGCAGTGCTGCGCATGCGCTGTTACATCTGTAAAACCAGCGCATGCGCAGCACTGCCTACAGATGCGGTAAGTTTGTGTCCCCCCCAACCGCCCCTCCCCCCTCCGCTCACTTCCCCCCGTCCAGCACTTACCTGCCCGCGCAGCAGCCTCCGGCTCAGTCTGCTATGCTGTCATGTAGTCTCCCAACAGCACACTACTGTTTAGAAAAAAAAAAAAAAAAAAAATTTTTCTCTAAACTTTATTGTGTTCTGCTGGGAGAACACATGACAGCATAGCAGACGGAGCCAGGGGAGAGACCAGAGCACCGAAGGGAGATGCCGGGGGACCTGCCCACACTGACACAGGTAAGTGTTACCTACTATACGCCACCTCACAGTGGCAGATAGTAACTCCATCAAATTCCGAAAATACATAATTTTCGGAATTTGATGGATACCATAATTTCCAGTGGAAATTAACGCAGGGGGACTTAGCAAGGAGATATCAGTGATATCTCCTGTGCTAAGTGTGTTCATGAATACTAAAATAACGTTATTTAAGGAAAATGTCCTTAAAAACGTTATTTTAGTGTTGATGAATAGGCCCCTTATTTAGTAAAGTTATGTAGAATCATAGACTAGAGGTTATTTAATTTTTCAAAAGCCTCCATAAGGATTACCTCTCATGATCTGTTTGGATGAACAATTGATGATGCCCTATATAAGCGCCAGAGCTTGCACAAGTCATTTCTGGGGAAGTAATGTATTTCTATCCAGGGAGAATGGAGAGCATAGTCTTCTAAGTGTTGTCTCTGAGGTCTCTTCCCATTGCTGCTGCTCATACCCAGGGCTAAATGTTACACACTGCCAGCTGCTGCCGCTGCGGGAATACATGCCAGTATGCCTGTATTTTTAAACCAGCATGCATATTAAAGGCTAAACTAGCTTGGTTAAGCCTTTACTGTACCTGCTGCTTTAAAAATATGGGTATACTGGCATGTATTCCCACAGCGGCGCTGGCTGGCAGTCTATTACATTTAGCCCTCAGTGTGGATGGCTTGGTTCCAGCAGCTGCAGTTCACCAGCCTTGCCCACCGTGTGCATGGAAGCTCTGCCTATGAATTGGATGTCTGGTGCCACCCCAGTACTGATCCACCGAGTAACGAATCCTGCTCACGTTCCCTGACTACGCCCTCTACATTCTCCTTGCCTATACCATCCCCCCCTTGCCTATACCATCCGACCGTATACCAAACCTCCTACAGTTACTTTGACTGGCTCATCGACTTTCCTAATCTGCTGTGCTGTTTATTGGACTGTGGGCCTGATTCATCATGGATCGTAATTGCAACCGCGTACGCAGATTGGTCGACGGTGCGTACGGCGAATGCGTATGCATGGCAGCATTGTGATCACCCTGCGATCACCTACGCTGGTACAAAGCCAGCGCAGAGTGAGTGACGTCAGGCCAACATTTGGGGGTGGGGATGGTGGAATGGTCAGAGAAACACAGGCGTGCCTGTCCGTTTGAACGCCATTGCAAGGGCGTGCATAAATTAGCCACTGCGACGGCATACGCAGCTTGTGTACTCACTGCGTGTGACGAGGTTGGCAATTTCTGAGTAAGGCTGCTGTAATTGTGCGTGAGGGGCCGATGTTACTCGATGGTACCGATGTATACGCCGGATTGCAAGGTATTATGGAAAGCGGTTGTGGGAGTCTCTGTGCTGGCTTTGGGCATCTCTATAATAGCTTTGCGATTGCATTCATTAGCATATTTTCACAGCAGACCTGCGTGCGTGATCGCAGCTGCTATTGCAATAGCGATCCTTAGTGAATCAGGCCCCGTGTGCCGACCTTTGCTCAAGAGTTTGACCACTCTCTCACTGGATGTCCTCCCTGTCTCTCTGAATGTAAATTCCCATTCATAATATTGTCTGGTCCTGTCTGTCTCCAGCCACTGGAATCCCACTTCTGCTTAACAGGTAATAAAAACTTCATCTTGGGACAGCCATGCCACTTCTGGCAGCACTCACTGGTCAGATTTTCCCCCCAGTATAGAAGTTGTCAGCCAGTTTGGGCCAAATACTACTGTTCCGATCTGATTTCCGCTCACATTAACAACAATGGTGTAAAAGTAACATTTAGGGGCCTATGTATAAAGCTGTTTTTTACATTAAAATTATGTTCTAACTGCAGTTTCTGCATAATTTTATGTACTAATAGCACAATGCAGGAGATTTCACAGAAATCTCCAACAGAGTGCTAATTAGCGCTGCAAATTGCAGTCCTCATTATTATCAATGGTGACTATCTGACCCTTATGTACCAAACTACAAAAATCAAAGCTTTAAGGAGTTGAGCCCAGGTAGTTTACACCATCTTCAGAGGCTTTAAGCCTATAGAGCAGGGATTGGGAACCTCAGGCCCAGGGGCCGTATAAGGCCCGTGGGATCATTTGGTCTGGCTCTTGGAGCTTCTTTCTGTTAACCGCATATGGCTAGCAGGGTGCCTAGAATGGCACCCTCCAGCCAGAATCTATGCAGCAGTGCCACCTGGAGGGTCCTTAGGACGTTTCAGATGGTCACACCGCTGCCTTTTACAGCTACATCCAGAGGCGATTGTGGCCCCACCCGTGTGCCATCAGACGGAGGGGCGTGGCCTGTACCGGGCCTGCGAATAATGTTATATATATCAAAATGGATCTCGGCAGAAAAAAGGTCCCCCACCTCTGTTATAGAAGCTTAGGAGCAGGAGAGAGAGCTTTCTCACAGCCCCCGGCCAGCACCATAAGCAGATACAGTGTCAGCTTCCACAGGAGACGTCTTTCACAAACGTAAAAAAGACTTATACAGTTTGCTGGGAATATAACTCGCAGGGACAGCGGTTACCGCAACCACTGTCCCTGCAAGTTCCTCTTTGTACATAGCTGGGATATTTTCACTGATACTAAATAATCGCATCAGTTTCGCGATTATTAGTAAATAGACCCCTAAAACTGTTACAATACTTTTGCACTATTGTGTTTGGATCTGTGTTAAATAAACACTTATTTTGCAATAGAGTGAAATAAAATAAAATTTTTAAGGACATTTTCCTTAATTACCGTTATGTTAGTATTCATGAAGAGACTTAACACAGGAGATATCACTGATATCTCCTTGCCAAGTCCCCCTGCGTTAATTTCCACATTCCCCATACATTAGTACATTAGTATGGGGATGTGGAAATTACGGTATTCATCAAATTCCGAAAATTGTGTATTTTTGGAATTTGATGGAGTTACTATTCGCCACTGTGAGGTGCGAATAGCAGGTGACACTTACCTGCTTCCAGCTGGTGAGGTCCCTCGGCGTCTTCCTCCGGCACTCTGGTCCCTCCTCTGGCTCCTGGGGCTGTGCAGACACGTGTTCTCCCAGCAGAACACAAAGTTTAGAAAAAAAACAAATGTTTTTTTTTTCTAAACTGTACTGTGGGCTGCTGGGAGAACACGTGACAGCACAGCCACCGGAGCCGGAGGCGCTGCAGCGGGCAGGTAAGTGCGGGGACGGGGGGGAGGTGAGTGGGAGGGGGTTGGGGGGGACAAACTTACTGCCGCTGTAGGCAGTGCTGCGCATGCGCTGGCTTTACGAAAGTAACAGCGCATGCGCAGAACGGATTCCAGCTGTGGTAAGTTAGCGTAGATAGAGATAACTATCTATTTACCGAAAAGCTGTTAACCCAAAAATGACAGCTTTTCGGAATAGATAGTTATGGGGAGGAGGAATGATGAATTCCTCCGGTAATTAGGTAGAACTCCATGCGAGTTCTAAACCTAATTACCTCCAGAGAATTTTAAGGTATGATGAATAGGCCCCTCAGTCTTTCTCTATCATGTCAAAGAATGCATGGCATGTTAAATGTGTTAATAATTATCAGTACAAAGAGCAAGGGGCATAGGCCGCTTGGCAACTTGTGGAACCTTTTGTGACATTATTAGCCTGAACAAGACCTTTTACCCTTTGGTCTTGCTATGTTTGCTGGTGTGTGTCTTCAATAGTTCATCCTGGTCTTGTGCTAAAACACTAACAGATATTGGTGCAGCATGTAAACAAACACCTGTCTGTGAACATCTTACCCTGATACGGAGCTGTTATAAAACATAGCTTATCTCAGCAAGAATCAAGGTGATCGCTTCCTGTGTAATGGCAGATATCTTCCTCAATAGGAATATTTTGCAGCTCTGCTTTTCAACAGCAATCAGGGAATATTGTTATTCTTTCTCTGTAGTAATTGAAAGTGTACCCTGCTCACCTTACCTCCTTGCCGCTCTCTGAGGTCACGAGATGACTGATAGACTTGTATGACAGTAAGGACAGGTCTTTGGCAGATTGTATCTCGAGGGAAATTTTAGCAATCAGCTTTGTGGAGAGAAAGTGAATCCCCCACAGGACTTTAATGAGCTAACAGAGGTTTTCGCTGAACCCAAACAAAGGGTGACTTAACAATTAGCAGAAAAGAAAAAGCTGCTTGGTCTGTATTACATTTTACTTTGCATGTTAATATGATTCCCAAATACTTTCTAGATGGACTTTTAAGTACTTAGGGGGTCTATGTACTAAGCCTTGGAGAGAGATAGGGGTCTATTCATCATCACTAACTTTTTACAAAAGCAGGCAGGGATGTGCAGTCAGGGGAGGGTCATACTCCCTCCCCTATGATACTCCCTGTCATGCTCCAGAGTTTTGATATAAAAACTGTTTTTATTATAATTATTATTATCATTTATTTATATGGCGCCACAAGTGTTCCGCAGCGCCTTACAAAGTACATAGACAAATAAGTAACCATTGACTTACAATACAATTCAATACAGGACATGGATAAACATTGTTATATTAGCGACCTTTACGCCCGCATAAGCAGCGAAGTGTTAGTTGCCCTAGTGGGGAGTAAGAGATAAATTAAATTACAGTAGGGAGAAGCACAAGAGGGTAGAGGGCCCTGCTCGAAAGAGCTTACATTCTTTAAGGGAGGGGTAGACGAACAGGAGTGACACAGATGGGGTAGGCGAGGAGAAAGGAAGATGTAGCAGCAAGTTAGGATGGGAGCTGGAAGGCTTTAATGAAGTAGTGGGTCTTAAGAGCTCGTTTGAAAGATTGCAGAGAGGTGCAGAGTCTGATGGGGAGAGGGAGGGAGTTCCAAAGGTGAGGAGCAGCACGGGCGAAATCTTGGAGGCTGGAGTGGGAGGAAGTAATCAATTGGCATGAAAGGCGGCGTGTATTAAGTGAACGAAGAGGGCGGACAGAAGAGTGAAGGGAGATGAGATCAGAGATGTAAATGGGAGAGGAATGGGTGAGGGTTTTGTAAGTGAGTGTGAGAGCCTTCAATTGGGTTCTGAAAGGGAATGGGAGCCAGTGGAGGGCTTGCAAAAGAGGGGATGCAGATGTAGAGTGTTTGGAGAGGAAGAGCAGCAGCATTGAGCACAGACTGGAGAGGAGAGAGATGGGATTTGGGGAGGCCAGCTAGGAGAAGGTTACAGTAGTCCAATCTGGACATGACCAGTGAATGTACAAGGGTTTTGGTAGCATCCTGGGTGAGAAAGGGTCTGATCTTGGAAATATTCTTGATGGAAACGACAGGACTGCAAGAGGTTCTGAATGTGTGGTTTGAAGGAGAGGGAAGAGTCCAGGATGACTCCAAGACAACGCACTTTGGGACTAGATGAGATAGTTTTGCCATCTATTAATAAAGAAATAGTGGAACATGTTGTTATGTAGGAGGGTGGGAAGACTATCAGCTCAGTCTTAGACATATTAAGTTTGAGAAACCGCTGGGACATCCAGGAAGAGATAGCAGAAAGACAGTTAGAGATACGAGTCAGTAGAGAGGGGGAAAGATCAGGTGAGGAAAGGTAGATCTGAGTATCATCAGCATAGAGATGATAATGGAGGTCAAAAGAGCTGATGAGTTTACCTAGAGAAGAAGTATAGAGAGAGAATAGGTGAGGTCCGAGAACAGAACCTTGGGGAACACCTACTGTAAGAGGCTGGAGAACAGCCAGGAGAGAGCAGTGTCATGTAGAGGATATGCAGCAGTAGAGAGTGGTCCACAGTGTCAGAAGCAGCAGAGAGGTCAAGGAGAATGAGCAGGTAGTAGTGGCCCTTGGATTTGGCAGCAAGGAAGTTGTTGCTGACTTTTGTGAGGGCAGTTTCAGTGGAGCGGAGAGAACAGAAGTCAGACTGAAAAGGGTCAAGTGGGAGTGGGAGGAAAGAAATGTGTTGAGGCGGTTGTAAACAATATGCTCAAGGAGTTTGTAGGCAAAAGGGAGAAGAGAGATTGGTCGGTAGTTAGAGAGAATGTTAGGATCAAGGTTAGGTTTTTTAAGAATGGGGAGACAAGGGCATGATTGAATGCAGAAGGAACAGTGCCAGAAGAGAGGGAGAGATTAAGGAGGTGGGCAAGATGGGAGCAGGCAGAAGGAGAGAGGTAGCGGAGGAGGTGGGAGGGGATAGGGTTGAGGGGAGAGGAGGAAGGGGGGGGGAGGACTGGATAAGGGCCTTAACTTCCTCTCCAGTCACAGGGGAGAAGGACGTCAGAGTCGGTAAAATGGATGGGGATGGGTGATCCGGGAAAAGGAAGAGGTGGAGAGCTGGGGGACTGGTTGGATATGATGTCTTGACGTATGGAATCAATTTTAGATGTGAAATAGGTAGCAAAGTCAGTGGCAGAGAGCAAGGAGGGGAGGGGAGGAGGGGGTGGGCAGAGGAGGGAGTTGAAGGTGGAAAAGAGACGCTGGTGATTTGAGGACAGGGAGGAGATGAGATTCTTGAAATTTGACTGTTTAGAGAGGGAAAGGGCAGCACTGTAGGATGACAGCATGAATTTGAAATGGAGAAAATCTGCCTGAGAGCGTGATCTTCTTCACTGTCGCTCGGCGGTTCGTGAACATTTTTGCAGGTATCTGGTGCATTTGGAATGCCAGGGTTGAGGTGTGGATTTGCGAGGGTGAGTAGTGATCACCGGAGCAACAGAGTCAAGAGCAGAAGTAAGGGAGGCATTGTATAGGGAAGCAGCTTGTTCAGCGCAGGAGAAAGAGAGGATAGGGGAGAGAAGGGAGTCAAGTAGGGAAGAAAAGAAAGCAGTGTCGTTAGCTTCAATGTTACGCTTAGTGATGGTGGCTTTGGGAGGAATGTGCCTCACCAGCACGTTACTGAAAGCCGGGTGAAAATTAAAACTTTCACATACTGTACTTTTGTATAAATTAAGTGTCAGGGCCATTCACCAAGTTCCAAAAAAGATTTTTTTTTCAGAACTTGGTGGTTCTGCTGTACGCCATCCTGAGATAGCGTACAGCCCCCGATATACTTCACAGACTGCCATTTACACAGCAGCCTGTGCAGGTGGGAGATCTATTCAGATCCCTCCATGCTACATCTACATACCTGGGGGAGCTGAGAGCTCCGGCTATCTCCCTCCTGGCACCGCAGCCCCAGTCCCCAGACTCCACACTGCCCCTCCTGTCGCCAAAGCTTTGCCGCTGCATGTAGGTGAGAGGATGCGGGGAGAAGAGAGGACACAGCAGACACTGGGCTCCATGGCGCTGCTGCGGTTATATGCGGGGAGAGGAGATCACACAGCAGACATCGGACTGCATGGCGCTGCTGCAGGTAGGTGAGAAGATGCAGGGAGAGGACACAGCAGCACTGGACTCCACGGTGCCGCTGCGGTTAGGTGACAGTATGTGGTGAGAAGAGAGGACACGGCAGCACTGAGGATGAGGGGGATTATACACAGTGGGGTGGTTAGCTGGGGGGCACAGATGTCAGCGGCAGGGGCATATCTATAATGGGTGCAGGGTATGCAGCACACACGGGCCCCTGGGTCCCACACTGCACACCCTGCCCCCATACTTTCTAATACTTACCTTTCCGAAGTCCCATGTCAGCTGCAGAGACGCTATACAAAACGCCTGGCCGCCACGCCCATTTTCCCGGGGTTCTGCGCTTGAGCAGTAGGGAAATCGCCAGGAAAATAGCTGCCGCACCATTTTCCAGATGTTTTGCGCATGTGCAGTGGACTCCGGACACAGACTAGTGCCCACAGTCTACTGAACCTGTCAGTGCGCCGCGGCCACCAGAGAGAGAGGGGGGGCCCTGGACGGTGAGTGAACACAGGCGCCCTCCTCTCTTAATACACCCCTGGGTGGCGGGGTCGGGGCTGCAACTGTGGGCAGAGGGGCACAGACACCAATGGCGGCTGGGGAAATACATAGGGACACGGCAAGTGTAGGGCTAAAAGCTGACTCGCAAAAAGAACAGCTTTATGAAAGTGATACTTCTGTTAATGATGCATGCCTCCGAACGTTCTTTTAAACTTGCAGCGAGTTTAAAACATAATTATCACTAGTGATAATTATGTAATGATGAATAGACACCATAAAGTGATAAGAGATTCTGGGGCTTAATCATGGTGTTAAGTATCGGGGTCCGAACGGACCCCAATAATTAACATTCTGACTCTCTGCGGGTACCGGAGCACTTCATCATTGCTACGGTGCGGTGACAGCTGATGCAAAATCAGCTGTCCCCGCAAGCCTTTTCGAAGCAGTGAATCTTTTCACTGCTCTTTCGGAGCAGTGACGGGACTGCGCTTGTATGGTCTACAGGTCACGCATGCGCAGAAGAGCTCCAACGTCCGGCGAAAGGAGCCGGACAGGGGAGGTTTGCAACCCAGACCTCCTTCCCATAGGAGCATCGCAACCCGCTTTTCAGAGCTTGATGAATTCTGCCCCCATACTAGTGTATAGTGTATGGGGACAGCCTTTCCGCAAGAGGAAGGTAAATAGGAGATATCTGTGATATCTCCTGCTTTACCTTCTTGATGAATGGCCCGATAGTACATTTTCCCCAAATAGCCCTGCCGGCTATGTTATCCTGTATTAATTTTCATTGTTCCTTTAATACCACCAATTTTATGTTGGTTGTTGGGCTCAAATCTGCTCCAGGTACCACAGTTGGCCAGGAGAGTAAACCCATTTTCCTGGTCTTCAGAGGCACTAAAGACCTGACTCTGAGTTGCATGCAGAAGGGCACACAGCAGTGTCACTGGTGGTCACCATACTTGTCGACTCTGCAGCAGTGGGATGCGCCGACTCAGACTGGCCGCAACCCTCTGCACCCCCCCTTCTCCCCGCACCCCCCCCTCTCCCATCCATTCAGCTGAATGTGCAAGGAGTGAGACGTCCACTTTTAGTCTCCAAGCACCCAGTAATAACGATTGGGGCATCCTTAGTTGCCGCCATCGGTCGCATCATCAAAACTTTTAAGGCAAACATTTAAGGCAAACGAATGGATAGCTAGGGACCTAAGCGTGACTGCACGGGTAATTTCACTAAAACAATGAAAAGAGTTAGGGATCAAGCCAAGAATATACTGTATATTAATGGCCGCTCTTTATGTCAGTGCTGTAGCCACTGGTCTATGGCAGAGACTACACTTAGATATGGGTTATTTAACCTTTAATAGAGCAAGTTAGCATGGAAGCCTATTGTGTCAATGCAGCCCCCCCTGGGTTTCCAAGCATGATATGGGTGAATGCATCCATATAACTGTCACCTACACATAGTGCATCTGTAGACGGGAATTCTGTCTCAGCGAGGGCCCATGTTATCTCAGCGGTGATAACGGACATTAGTTTTCTCTAATGTGTGACTGGTACTTCCAGTGACTTTCATCAGTAGGCACAAGAAGGACAACGCTCTGCTTACTTGGAGATAGAGATCGACGTGTTTCCCTAAAGCAGAACATATTGCCTTTATCATCAGGGGGGGATCCAACCTAAATATGTGTCCATGCTCATCTTTGCCACCGATGAGGGAAACGTGTGCATGCATCGCGGTATGCCATTTGCCGCACACATGTACGCCACAGTACTCCAGGCTGCTGCAGCATTCGCACAATGTGATCCTATGGATCACGGTCCGAACAAGACACACATGCAGCAAGTCACAGTGGTGACAAATATGAGCGTGGGCACATTTGTATGCCATCTGGGAAGAGAATTATTGCAGCTAATAGGGCTGACGCAGGATTTCAAAATGGGCGTAAATTAGGGTTTTTTTGCCCATAGGCAGAACTATTCTATGCCGGTTTGCAACAGCAGCATATTTTACTGCCTTATACTAGGTATCAATCACAGACACTTGCACCACACTTGTGACCATGTTGTAAGCCAGTGGTTCCCAAACTGTGCGCCGTGGCACCCTGGGGTGCCTCGGGACACTTGCAGAGGTGCCTCAAGTTGGGGGCCCAGCACCAAATTCAATTATTTATGGTCAATATAATGTAAATATGTGGACAAACATATACCTCCCAACATGACCCTCTCCAGGAGGGACACAATGCTCTGGTCCTGGACTTCCCTGGTAATTTATGATTGGTGGCGGCTCCAGCGGTGGGGCTGCAGTACAGTCCAAAATTTAAATAGGGGAGTCACACCAACTGCCAGTGAGTCCCAGCCAGTGATGTTTGGCAGTGTGTGAAATGACAGTTGGTGTGGCTCCCCTATTTGAATTTTGAACTGTGCTGCAGCCCCACCTCTTACCAGGGAAGTCCAGGACCAGAGCATTGTGTCCCCCCTGGAGAGGGTCATGTTGGGAGGTATGCAAACAGAAGCATAAACCTGTCCACCATCACATAACTGAACCTAAAAGGTGGATACACACACAACGATTTATTGAACGATTATCAAAAACTATATCGTCTATCGTTCAAAAAAATCGTTCACTTTCCGAGTTAAAACGATGAACGATTATCGTTCATGCGCGTTCATGTTTGTAGTTCAGTCAGACTGACCAACTCAACGATTTTCAGTAAGGGAATATGCAAAAATCGTTTGTAGTAAAAAAAAATCGTTCATTACATTTAGTAAATGAACGATTTTAGTAAACGATTTTCGTTCATTTTTCCCTTGAAAAAATGAACGAAAATCGTTCACTAAAATCATTCATTTACTAAATCGTTGTGTGTGTATGCAGCATTAGGATGACAGGTAGCACAATTTACTTTTCTGAATTTCTCTTTAACAAACCTTTGGCTTAAGGGTGCTGTGAAAACAGTGCTGATACTCTAGGGCGCCTTGGTTCAAAGAAGTTTGGGAACCACTGTTGTAAGCCATGTCTTTTATTTTCATTTATCAGCCCTCATTTATACCCCTTTTACACCGGAGCTAAAACCCGGGTTTTTGAAGGGTTAACCCGGGCAGCTCCCTGGTGTAAAAGGGCAGAGGGTTGGATCGCCGGGTCGAGTGACCCGGCAATCCAACCCAGGTAACTAGCAGGGTTTAACACGGGCGAAGCCGTGAAACCCTGCTATGGGAACAGCGCACTCCGGGTCACGATGACCTGGATTGCGCTGCTAGCTGGCCGATTGGTCCGGCTTCAGTGGCGCTTGGAGATGACGTCATCTCCAAGCGTCCACTTTCACTCTGCAAAAGCCGGGTCTATGCAGACCCGACTGCGGTGTGAGCGGCGCTGACTCGGGAATATCCCGAGTCAGCGCCGGCAAAATTCCGGGTCTGATCCAGATAGGAACTTTGTTCCAACTCCGGGTCAGACCCGGAATTTAGGTGGAAAAGGGGTATTAGACTATCAAAACAACTCTAATTGTTATGTTCTGTCCTGGTTTTCAGCAGGTGAATCTCAGAAGTTGTGCTTTCATGTACTGAGGTTGCTAGGCAACCATATTCACCTTGCCTTCCTGAGCTGACAGGAATTCTGCTGCAGCGGATTAATTAGCCTTGCTAGGCTCCTGATTGCTCATTTATCACAGCTAATCAGCAGCACTTTGCAGTCGTGTGATTCCTACCCAGGATCTGATTGGCTAGGACTCACATAAATACAGTCAGTGCCTTTTTCACCTGGCTGGTGTTAGGATTTGTCAAGTGTGCCTGTATTTTTAATTCATTACTGGACTTTCTGTGTACGACCTCTGCTTATGTTTTGGATTAACCCTTTGACCGCTGCCTGCCTTTTTGAACCATGCCTGTATTTTTAACCATTTACCAGTCTTCATCCTGTCCTGACCTGTGCTTGTCATGTGGCCATTCTCCAATCTAAGGGGGAGATTTATCAAAGCTTAGAGAGAGATAAAGGGGCATAATTAATAACACCGATCAACAACAACAAAAAAAATTTTTAAGTCTTTATTTTAATGACTAGTTTCTGATTCTCTATATTGAAAAATATCCAAAACCTTTGTTTATTTTTAAAAAAAAGTTTGCTATTGTCCCTTTTACAATGATCAATAAATATTAAAGTTTGTTTTAGTAAGTAAGGGAGGGGAAAAGCATGTGGTATTCTGACCCTCATTACACGTAAGTAGTGTGTAACTATTCAGATAGCTAAACCATGTCCATCTCTCAATGCACAGATGATGAGATTTCTGGAACTGTAAACCTTTTATTAATACAGACTGGAATAATTGCAATAATTGTCTATATAATATAGCTGTAGTTCTGCAGAATAGATCACCACTGTACATGTAACAAATAAGAGAATAAACTGCACGGTAAGAAGATATAAGTCTCTGGGGTAGAGGAGACTTAACACTGCCTGCCAGCAACTCATGCACAGATAACTGAAAACTCCAGATAACTCCAAAAAAGGAGGATATAACCCTTTGATCTGTCATGGCAAAAGGCAGCTAAGCATAGACAAACAAATGCAGATCTGCACAGAACAGAGTAGACTTAACCAGCAGAGTGCAGAACATTAACTTGTCACATGAGATCACTAACAACACAATATGATACTTGTGTGACACTAGGTCCAGAAATGGCCTCAAGAAGTTGTAAACACGATGTAGCCTCATTTTTGCTATATTTGTGGCAAATTTATCAAAACAAGAGATAAAAATTTGCTTTGACTATGAATTTAAAGCTTTGTGAACATAGGCAAAACTGTGGGGTTGTCAGGGAGTGCACAGGACCACCCATTAGCCCGGGGGAGCTGCTGCGCATGCCCAGCAGCAGCTCTTCCCACAAGCAGCAAAGCAAAGGAGCAGCAGGTAAGTGCTGACGACTGCTGCAGGATGGGGAGGGGGGGCATTGTAGCTGTGCACAGTGCTGAGGGGGGATTGGAGCTGTGCACAGTGCTAAGGGGGGAGGGAAGGATTGGAGCTGTGCACAGTGCTAAGGGGGGAGGGGTTGGAGCTGTGCACAGTGCTGAGAGGGGATTGGAGCTGACTGCACAGGGCTGAGGGGGGGATTGGAGCTTACTGCACAGTAGGCTGGGGGGATTGGAGCTGACTACACAGGCAGCTGGGGAGGAAGGTTGGAGCTAACTGCACAGGGCTGAGGTGGAGGGTGTGATTGGAGCTTACTGCATAGTAGGCTGGGGTGTATGGTTGGAGCTGACTTCACAGGGCTGTGGGGGATTGGAGCTGACTGCACAGGGGGCTGGGGGGAGGTAGGAGCTGACTGCAAAGGGCTGGGGGGGTTGGAGTTAACACAGAGCTGGGGTGACATGGGCTGGTAACTGACGCTGACGCATACTGTAGCTTGGGGAATGGGGCTGAGAGACACACACTGGGGCCGGGGGAATTGGGCTGAGAGATGCACTGGGGCAGCGAGACGCACACTGGGGTCAAGGAAATGGGGCTTAGAGACACACTGGGGCAGAGAGATGCACACTGGGGCTGAGACCCGCACACTGGGTTCGGGCAAATGGGGCTGAGAGATGCACACTGGGGCTGGGGGAATGGGCCTGAGAGATGCACACTGGGGCAGAGTGGTGCACACTGGGGCTGAGAGGTGCACACTGGGGTCAGGGGAATGGGGCTGAGAGATGCACACTGGGGCAGAGTGATGCACACTGGGGCTGAGAGGTGCACACTGGGGTCGGGGGAATGGGGCTGAGAGATGCACACTGGGGCTGAGAGGTGCACACTGGGGTCGGGGGAATGGGGCTGAGAGGTGCACACTGGGGCTGGTGGAATAAGGCTGAGAGCCGCAGGTAGGCCTGAAGATGGAGAGACGCAGGGGGTCCTGGGGATGGAGACAGAAAAGGGGGCCTGGAGAAAAAGAGATACAGAGAGTCAGGAGAACCACAGTTGGGTCTGGGGATGGAAATGTAATAAGTCACTAGTGGTCGGGTGTTGGTAGGTGAGTCGTACCTGTTTCCCTGCAGAAGTCGTCAATCCCGGCCTTTCAAATAGTCTTTGACCTGCTGCTGCTCTTGGATTCTGTAGTGGTTAGGCAGAGAGATGGGAACCCCCCAAAAACCCCTGACAAGTCACTACACGTGTGGACAGTGACAAAATGTTTTATTTTGCCTGAATGGTAGATCACTGTAATGTTAATTCAATATACACAGTTTAGCAATATGACTTTGTTAACAGTAAACTCAGTTTCACGCACAGTATAGTTTAACCTTTCATAATAAGTTATAGCAATATTACAAAGAACAATACAATGACGATAAACGCTCTAATATCTCACAAATAATCTAACAATCTGGCATTACCATTAGGAAATAACAGGAAGTTCTGCAACAGATAGTTTTCCCTTAATGTAGTCTCGCTCAAATAACACCTATTGCACCAAAGTCTTAATGGCTACAGGCAGAAAGCAAAAGAGTTCTCTCTACACTTTTTACTGGGAATGTCAATGTATTACTATTATCCACAAGGTGGTGGCACTGAGATAATATCTTAAATGTATCCAGACTAATGGTCACGTTGCTTTCAATGACTTCCGGATGGTAGAATATATATATGTATAACTGTTCTGTCCTTCATAACTGTATGCAAAGGGAGTAACATCCTGTTCTCTTAATTGTCTGCTAACAGAATGTATATATCACAGTTCTGTTCTTGGATTGAGTTAACAGAGGTAAAGTATTTCAATTAGGTTAACTGTGTACTATGCAGGCTGTTATTCTGACCAGTTCATTAAACAGCATGAATCCCAAGTCACATACAATGCACACCAATGGTTACTATAGACTGGTAGCTGGTTGCTTTGCCTTCTTAAGGTAAATATCCCTTGGTAGCAAAGGGAGGGAAAATAAATCTTGGATAAAGTTCAGTTTATAGTGCTGTAAGGGTTGTTACTCACTGTGCCTTACTGAGTCTTTCATAATAGATAATGGGAGCCACAGTACACTTTAGGATATCACTGTGCCTGCAATCACTGCACCTGCTCCTTCTTCATTTGTCTCACTGGGAGTCTCTTACTTCATATTGCCGGCTACTTGCTGCCCACTGCGTCCTCTGACCTGGCAGTGCAGCTTCTTCACTTTCCTGGCCTGGCTTCAGGTCACAGCCCTGCAAACAATCCCAGGTGCTGCACTCCTCACAGCCTACTTCTCAGTCCCCTCACACACCAGACATGTGCTTTCTCAGCCAGTCTCAGTCTCAGTCCCCTCACACACCAGACATGTGCTTTCTCAGCCAGTCTCAGTCCCCTCACACACCAGACATGTGCTTTCTCAGCCAGTTTCAGGGTCCTTCTCTCTCCTCCCCTTTTTGTTACAGTTTTTAGTCTGAGCTCACTAGTGAAGCACACTCTTCCAGATTTCCTGGGTCCTAGTGCACCTCCTCACTTCAGTTCCAGAACATTCTCCAGCTCAGGGCAACATACAAATGTCCACATATATGGGGGTCTTTACAGGGTATCACAGAAACATTGGGGGATCTGGAGTAACACAGGGGAGCCTGAAGAGATACAGAAGTTTGATCAGGGAAATTCACATTTTTCCTGCACAAAAGCTTCTGTTACTACAGTATATATTATCTGGTTATGATGATGACATGGGTTATATTTCTACATAAACAGGCATCTTCCAGGCAATGTTATCTCCTACATGAATAGTGAATAACTGGCTGAAGACACTGGGCCTGATTCTGACCCGCTCGCGAGCACTGTTCGTCGTGCGCATGCGCGAGGCCCGGCTAGCGACGAGGAAGTCGTCACTCCGGGTCTCGCACCAAAGGGGGCGTGCTGTCGATGGTGAGTGACAGCACGCCCCCTTTGGTAGGCGTGCCGGGGGCATGGCTGCCAGACGGAGGCGTTCCCATGGGAACACCTACCGGCTGGGTCCGGCCCCACTGACATCACTACTGATGTCAGTGGGAGTGATTTTGGCTCTGATAGAGCCAAAATCACTCCAGGGCTTGCGGTCACCGAGACCCTACTGCAGAGTCTCGTCGCAAGCCTGATGGTCGCGATGGTCTTGACCATCGCGACCATTATCATGGACGCTCGCTATAGCTGTGGGTGGTAACCCACAGCTATGCGAGCGTCCAAGAGGCCGCTCCATTTTTAGGTAGGAGGGCACTGATTCAGAGCGAGCGCTCTGGTCAGAGCATTCGTCTCTGAATCAGGCCCACTGCCCAGTGAGGCTCAAATTCCTCATAGGTTCCCCATTGCAGAGAAACCACCATATAAGTAAGAAAAGACTTTCAATCTGACTGGGGTCCCAAAAATCCGCTTAGGGGTGACACCAAGGTGACAGGAGCCGGGTGCTGCACTGTAGCATTAAATGCAGCACCAGGCTCCTGACAGTGTGAGGGAGCTGGCACTGCACAGTGCTCACCCGTATTTCTTCCACACACCAGACCACTGGGGTTCTGGCTGTGAGGTCATTCCCCCTTCTCAAGTGATCATGCCCCCTGATCACAAGGCCACGCCCCCTTTTTTGGCTGTGCATGGCTACGCCGCACAAGCAACATACCTCCCTACACCGGGTGACACGGAATCGGTACGGTGGGCAGGCCCATAAGCTTGGCCAAGATTATGCCAAAAACCTCTATTGTATTTACTGCAAAATGCATTTATTTATATATAATCAGTTAATTTGGAGCAGTGCATCTGTATTTTTTCTTTGTGTATATATCAATGGTCTCCACAGGTAGCACCTCCAATTATATATATATGTCCAGAATGTGCAGTCTGAGATCTCTTTTCTTTGTAAACTAATTAGTGCATTGATTTGCACACCTGGGAAGCTTGAGCCACTTCCCACTCAGACTAGCACTTCTACTACATTGGTTACAGCATGGAGTCTGCCAATGTAATATGCACACCAGTCAAGGCACAATATAGGTAAGTCCTGCTAATATTTAGACTGTGTAGTGCAGCTTTGGTTGATTTTTGGGGTGTGGGTCCCCCTAGATTGCTTTGCTGATCTGCTTCAGGGCACCGCAGTATAACACATTTTCCTTTAACACATTTTAATACTTCACTGTCTGTTTCCTTTATATATATGTATTTCACTTTTTTATTTTTATGCTTTATATGCGGCCGGTGGCTGCTCTTAACACTTCACTTTTCTTATTAGAGCGGTGCTTTGGGGTGGATTGACTGGGCTAGTTTGGGGGTGTCCTGCGCTCTGGATTTGAACCTTAGTATGTTAGGGACCTGCCCGACAAGAGGTTACCCGGATATGGTGGGCAGGCCCATAAGCTTGGCCAAGATTATGCCAAAAACCTCTATTGTATTTACTGCAAAATGTATTTATTTATATATAATCAGTTAATTTGGAGCAGTGCATCTGTATTTTTTCTTTGTGTATATATCAATGGTCTCCACAGGTAGCACCTCCAATTATATATATATATGTCCAGAATGTGCAGTCTGAGATCTCTTTTCTTTGTAAACCACCATATAAGTAAGAAAAGACTTTCAATCTGACTGGGGTCCCAAAAATCCGCTTAGGGGTGACACCAAGGTGACAGGAGCCGGGTGCTGCACTGTAGCATTAAATGCAGCACCAGGCTCCTGACAGTGTGAGGGAGCTGGCACTGCACAGTGCTCACCCGTATTTCTTCCACACACCAGACCACTGGGGTTCTGGCTGTGAGGTCATTCCCCCTTCTCAAGTGATCATGCCCCCTGATCACAAGGCCACGCCCCCTTTTTTGTCTGTGCATGGCTACGCCGCACAAGCAACATACCTCCCTACACCGGGTGACACGGAATCGGTATGATTTATCGCCGGAATCCCGACACCAGCATCCTGGCAGCAGTGGAAATCGCGGTCGTCCTCAGGTAAGTATTAGCTAACCTAATTCTACCCCCTAACCCCCCTTAGGGGTGCCTAACCCTAACCTCCCCCCCAGTACCTAACCCTAATCCCCCCTCTAAGTGTCTAAGCCTAACCCCCCCTTCCCCACTGCCTAAACCCGGGGGGGCCTAGCCCTAACCTCCCTCCAGGGGTGCCTAACCCTAACCCCCCCCTTCTCCTAGCCTAAACCTCACCACCCGGGCAGGGTGCCTAACCATAAGTCCCCCCTGGGAACCCTAAACCTAACCCTTCCCCCCGTGGCTATCCGCGCCCGGCGTCCCTTCAATCGGGATGCCGGGCATCGGGCTCCCGGCGTATGTCTAATGGCAGGCGTCGGCATATCGACGCCTGTCTTTAGACCCTTGCCGGGATATTACAGTCGGGAAGCCGGCTGTCGTGATTAGGTCCGCCGGCTTCCCGACTGCATACTGGAGACACCATGGGGAAGGATGCCACTGGTGTTTTTTTTACAATATCTGACATGGTGCCAAAACTGGGACCACCCATTACCAGATCTCTAGTTTCACCTATGTTTGTGAAGCCTATGAAGCTTATTTTAAACTACCCATTCGAAGTCAAGATAAAAACTGGGCACCTCATTTCTCATGTAATAACTGCAAAAACAATTTAGAAGGTAAGTAGACACAATACATCTTTTAAGCCAATTTAAACTATATTTTAAATATTTTTTCATTGCTTATGATAGTTTTTTTATTTTTAGCCTGGTATCGGGGAGAAAAAAAATGGATGAGGTTTGCAGTGCCTAAAATATGGAGGGAACCCACTGAGCATGCTCAAGATTGCTACTTTTTGTATAGTTAACCCAAGTAAGCATCGGGCTGGCAAAAATGGCAAATTTTTTTTATCCAAATCTACCTTCAATGTCTGCTCCAGTGCAGTGCCCCATAGTGAAAATTTTCCTGTACCTTCTCGTCCAGAGCTGAAGGATTCCCAGGTGGCTGCATCACAAACTTCTACTAGTAGCTATGACAGCGAAGACTTTGTGATCAAATCAGTAAGTTGTGAACCACACCTCAATAACTAAAAAGAGCTAAACGATTTATGCTGGCCATACACGGTAAGATTTTCTGTCCAACCATCCAACTGGTAAGGTATGAAAGCAAATGACAATCAGCAATTTGCTCCCAAACGCTAGAAAATGGACAAAAACTGTTGTTTGAACAAATTGTTTAGAGCAAACATTTAACAAACGTGTCTGAACGACCATTTTAATCTATTTTATGGCATTTAGGAGCATTGCTGATCATCATTTACTCCCATACATTACCAGATTTTCATTCCAACCAACCAACTAGTTGGGTGGTTGGACAGAAAATCTTACCGTGTATGGCCAGCTTTAGTTAGAGATCTGAACCTGCGCAAAAGTGAAGCAGAAATCCTAGCTTCTCGATTGAAACAGTGGAATTTGCTTGAAACAAATGTTAAAATAAGTGCTCAAAGAAAACGTCATGAAGCATTTTCTTGCTTTTTCACTAATGACGGACTTTGCTATTGTAATGATGTGTAGAGCTTGTTTGAAGAAATCGGAATCCCATGCATTCCTTCTGACTGGCGTCTTTTCATAGACAGTTCTTCAAAAAAAGATATGGGAGATCCTGGAGTAGTCCAAAATGCACGTGCGAGATGAGGACATGAATACTCGATTTGTATCATCATGACTCCGACCCTGTTGTAGGATGGGAGGGATCCTGTGGGGTGGTCTACTATCCTAGGAGTCAGAGATTCTGAAGATTCCTGGACATTCTAGGAGTGCTTGAAAATTGCACCAAAAATAAGAGAAAAACTTGTCTAAACGACCCTGATTAAAATGTCTACACTTTCCCTGGTTGATGGGGGGGGAGGGGAGAGAGAGAGACAGGAAGGGGGAGGCAGAGCAAGATAGTGGAAGAGAGAGAAGGCGAGGTAGAGAGACAGGGGGGAGAGAGGTAGGAAAGGACAAAGGCCCTGATTCAGACCCGCTCGCTGCCGGAGGCAGATCGCAGGTCCGAAGGGCGTTTTGGTTTTTTTTTTTGGAGAATGGCCTCCTGGCCACTCGCTAAGCTGTGGGTGACCACCCACAGCTTTAGCGAGTGGCCAGGTGATGGTCGCGACCATCGTCTGCCGCAAGCCCCAGTGAGCTTCCGACTCGTGATATCAGTAGGGCCGCCCCCAAACGGTAGGCGTTCCTTCACTCACTCCAGGGCTCACACATGCAGTGCGCACGCTGCACATGTGCAACGCCAGCCATCGACGCTCTTGCGAGCGCTATGCGCTTGTGAGTGGGTCTTAAACAGGCCCAAAGTGCACACACACTACCTGTTGCAGCAGGATCAGGCAAGCCAGGCAGCACTTCTGATGGGGATGGGCACTTCACGGCATTAGGCTCTGTCCCCTTTCCAGTCACCTGCGAATCGCGGCTTTTTCTCAAACAGGGGGCTTCCAACGTCAGCCACGGGGAAACAGTGACTCATGAGTGTGCTGTCACTGCTTTCTGCTGTCGAAAGTCGGTCAGAGAGTTCCAGAGTGGACCGGAATGCTTGCGGCAGTGTGGGTGCCTCCAATGTGTGGAGGTCCCTGGATGTCCGCCCCGCCTATAATCCAGCCCTGAGCTCGTTAGATGGCTGTATAATTTTAGTTTGGTCACAGTTGGGATTAATACTCCACAACTGTCCTGGATTTCTCAGGATAGTCCAGCTTTTCTGAGGTTAAAAAGTATCTGCTTCTGTGGTTTAGGGGTATAACCAGGTCCATTTGGAGCTATTCCTGGGCAGTTTAAGTGTATGCCCGTAATTGTCTTAATTTTCCAACTGAACAGTTTGGGAACCATAGATATTAAAGACAAATACAATCCAGTGCTGGTAAACTGTATCAGAGCAATGCCATCTTCAACCCGCGGAGCCGTTTCCCCGTGGCCCGTCGATGGTTACTGTAGTGCAGACCGCAATGAGTGCAGTATGCTCTACACACAGAAACAAGCACACCGCCGCTGCCAGCAGTGTGTTTGCTTTGGCAGCCAGCCAATGAGAGTCAGACAGACTCTCACTGGCTGCCGCGCTGGCCGGCCTGGGAGGACGGAGGAGCGGACGGTGGCGGGAGCAGTAGCCAGAGCCGGGATTCAGGTAAGTGGGGTTTTTTTTTTTTTTTTTTTAAGTATATATGTCTTTGTCTGCACTGCTGGGGGCACTGCATCGGGGGGGGACTACTCCTTGGGGCACTACTGGGGGGGACCACTACTGGGGCACTGCATCAGGGTTGACCACTACTGGAGGCACTACTGGGGGCGAGTACTGTTGGAGGCACTGCATCGGGGGACCACTACTGGGGGCACAGCATAGGGGGGGACTACTACTGGGGGCACTATATAAAGGGCACTACTGGGAGCACTGCATAGGGGGGACCATTACTGGGGGCACTGCATAGAGGGGGACTACTACTGAGCGCACTATATAAAGGGCACTACTGAGGGGCACTGCATAGGGGGGACCTCTACTGGGGGCACTGCAAAGGGGGGGGGGGCACTGCATAGGGGGGGGACTACTACTGGGGGCACTATATAAAGGGCACTACTGGGGGCAATGCATAGGGGGATCACTACTGGGGCCTGCATAAGGGTGACCACTACTGGGAGCATTGTATAAGGGGCACTACTGCGGGCACTACAGATGGGGGCAGTTATGGGACATAATTAATATTGTAGAAGGGGGCAGTTATGGGTCATAAATACTACAGTATAGCTTAGTGGCCCTCGGCTTCGTCAAATTTTTTAATGTGGCCCACACTGCCTTAAAGGTTGAAGACCCCTGCCATAGAGCGTAGCCTTCTAAATATTCTTCAGGGAGCTGTGACCCTGATTTTATTCACATGCAGTAGGTGTAAAACAAGCTTGTTATGCACTTCTTGCATATGTATAAAATCAGTATTACAGCCAGTACATTTGCATTACTCTGGGGGATGTTCTAAAGGATCCACAGTTGGTAAAAAAAATATCTATTTTTAAAAAATGTATATTATGACATATATATTTAATACAAAACTAATCAAACGCCATAAAATGCACCATGTTTAATATTGCAATAGGACCTCCATTCTCTGTGTGTGTTGCCTGTTTTATAGATATATGTAAAGGTTCTTTCCTCAGGTGTGTGGGTGGGTATCTCAGGCTCCCATAGTATTGCCATAGCTTAGTACAGATGGGCCCAGCTAGTTTGTTGCTCATAGCGCGCCATTAAGGCTTTTGTGTCACGCCATGGAACGTTACGTGATGGCTCGACTTTGGCGTACCATGGTATCTTAGAACGGGACGCAAATCAGTACACATACTGGGCCTGATTCAGACCCGCTCGCGAGCGCTGGCCCAGTGCGCATGCGTATGATGGAGCCGGCTGCCGGAGGCAAGCTGTCGCTCCGGTTCTCGCACCAAAGGGGGCGTGCTGTCGATGTTGAGTGACAGCACATCCCCTTTGGTGGGCGGGCCAGGGGAGTGGCTGCCAGAGGCGTCACTAGGGTTGGTGTCACCCGGTGCTGTAATGCACGGTGACACCCCCCCCACAAAAAAAAAAAAAAGTCGGGACAAAGGTGCACAGCTCCGCGAACTCTGCCCCCTTACCAGTCTAGCAGTCACACTGTGCTCCTCCCAGAATGCAAGGCACACCCGGCGGGCGTGATGATGCCACGCCCAATATTCTGGGTAGCAGTGCTTAAATTGGTCCTTGAGACGTGGTGGAACGACCCCCTCCACCCTCTCCCCCGACGATTTATCAAAAAAAGGACAGCGTGCGCCTAATGCCTGTGGCACAAAAAAGGGGCGTGATCTCGAAAGAAAGGGGCATGGTCACACAATACTATCCCCAACTCAAATTATGTCACACAGTAGCACAATCGTATCCACATTACACTGCACATAGTGCTCCTGAGTCACATTACACCATAAAGTAGTGTCCCTTATTTATGTTCTGGCACACAGTAGTGCCCATTTTACACAACACCCACATTACTGACCCTTATACACAATGCCAACAGTAGTAGTGCCCCTTATACAATGCCCACAGTAGTAGTGCCCCTTATTCAATGCCACCTGTAGTAGTGCCCCTTATGCAATGCCCCCTGTAGCTGTGCCCATTATGCAGTTCCCCCTTTCATAGTGCCCCTGTAGTTGTGCCCAATATGCAATGCCCCCTGTATTAGAGCCCATTATGCAATGCCCCCTGTATTATAGCCCTGTATGCAATGCCTCCTGTATTAAAGTCCATTTTGCAATGCCTCCTGTATTTGAGCCCCTTACTCTGTGCCCCCTTATGCAGTGCCATCAGTAGTGCCCCTTATACAATACCCCCAGTAGCTCCTCTTATGCAGTGCCCCTTATTCAATACCCCCAGTAGAGCCCCTTATGCAGTGCCCTTATACAGTACCCCCAGTAGTGCTCTTATGCAATACCTCCAGTAGTGCCTCCAGACAGTAGTACCCCCTTATACAGTACCCCCAGTAGTGCCCTTATGCAATACCTCCAGTAGTGCCCCCTTATACAGTACCCCTAGTAGTGCTCCTATGTAGTGCCCCTTATACAATACCCCCAGTAGTGCTCTTATGCAATACTCCCAGTAGTGCCCCTTATGGGAAGCAATCGGGAGGCCGACTGCCTAAATAGCGGCAGCCGGCTTCCCGACTGTCATTTCCCAGCAAGGGTGAAATGCTGGGCGTCTAGATGTAGACGCCCGCATTTCCCCGATCGTAGGGATGCCGGGCGCCGCGAGCAGCCAGCCGCGGGGGGGGAGAGTTAGGTTTAAGGCTCCCGGGGAGGAATTAGGGTTAGGCACCCCCCCGGGAGGGTTAGGGTTAGGCTAGGGGGAGGGAGGGTTAGGGTTATCACCCCCCGGGGGACTTAGGTTTAGGCACTCCCCCGGGGGACTTAGGTTTAGGCAGCGGGGAAGGGGGTGGTTAGGGTTAGGCACTTAGAGAGGGGATTAGGGTTAGGCACTTGGGGGGGAAGTTAGGGTTAGGCACCCCTAAGGAGGGTTAGGGTTAGGGGGGTTAGGTTAGGTTAGTAAATACTCACCTATCCACGATCGGGATTTCCAGCGCTATCGGGCTTCTGCTGCTTCGAACTCTGCTCCTGTCGGGCTGCTGCTGACGGAAATCGAACATGCGGCCGGCGGTATTTCATACCAATTCCCCCCTTATACACTATCCCAAGAGCTCCCCTTATGCAGTGCCCCCAGTAGTGCCCTTATACTGTTACCCCTATACATTACCCCCAGTAGTGCCCCATATGCTGTGCCCCCAGTAGTGCCCTTATACTGTGCCCTCTATACAGTACCCCCAGTAGTGCCCCTATGCAGTGGCCCCAGAACGCCCCCAATAATACCCCTTATGCTGTGCCCCCTCCACTGTGCATTACTACTTACCTTTCTTGAAGATGTCCAGGCTGGCTTGCACTAGAGGTGTCCAGGCGTGCTCCTTGTCTTCTCGGCGTGTCGCATGCTTGATGACGTCACCGCGACCGCCGTCCAGAGCCACACACAGGCACAGAGAGATGCTTTGTGCCTATGTGTGGCTCTGGACGCCGGCCGCGGTGAGGGAATGAAGTGATCCCCGGCAGCGGCGTCGTTCATGGCCATGAAATTTGGGATCGGCGGTGGTGCTGGGGTGCGGCCCGCGGGTGTGTGTGCTGCTGTTTTTGGTGTCACCCCCTTGAAGGGTGACACCTGGTGCGGGCCGCACCCCCCTTGTGACGCCACAGGTGGCTGCCCAAACGGATGTGAACGCCTCTGTTTGGAGCGGCCCTACTGAGATCATGAGTGTGAGAGCCGAAATCTCTCTGGGGCTTGCGGCAACGAGACCCTAACACAAGGGTCTCGTTGCAAGCCCGATGGTCGCGATGGTCTTGACCATCGCGACCATCTTCCTGGCCACTCACTATAGCTGTGGGTGGTCACCCACAGCTATGCGAGCGGCCGGGAGGCCGCTCTAAAAAACAAGAAGGCCGGCCCTGATTCAGAGCAAGCACTCTGTCAGAGCGTCCGGCTCTGAATCAGGGCCAGTGTACATAACTGTACAGCAGTGTAGTTGCCGTGTTGTTATGATGGTATATCCGATACTGTAGATTAATTAGATGCACGCACAGCTTTCATTGAGATGGGATGAATTATTCTCTAATGTGTATATATGTACTAGTATAATATTTTGAAAGGAAGACACATTTTTTTATTATTAGAAACAGCAGTGGGTGGGTGGAGTGCACAAGGATGAGCCCGCTATGTGCGGTTCTTGATATAGCTGGCATGTGGGCTAGAGTTTAGGTGATCACTTTGCAACAGTGCTTGTCCCGGGTTCGAGCCCTGGAAAAGAATAATTTTTTTTCGGCACTATCGGCGCCAGGGCTGGATTAAGGATTGTGGGGGCCCCGGGGCAACTAAATTGTGGGGGCCCCATAGAAAAAAAAAAAGTAAAATGCAGGATTTAGAGTGGGGGAGATTTTATATATATATATATATATATATATATATATATACACACACACACAGTATATATATTATATAGATAGATAAATAAATTGAGATATATAAATATATATATTAATAGATAAAGATAGAGATATAGATACAGTAAAGAGAGAGAGAGAGATATGGGGTGGGATGGAGACAGAGGGATGGGGAGGGAGACAAAGAGGGAAATAGAGGAAGAGAGAGAGAGGGAGGAGGGGACAGAGGGAGAGAGAGATGGAGGAAGGGAGCTCACACACTAACCTCTTTCAGCTGCAGCAGGCAACCCAGCAACCGTTCTGATGGGGCAGGCACTTCACTGCATTAAGCCCCGCCCCCTACTCGTGCACCCGCGAATCGCGGCATTGTCAACAAGGGGGCGGGACTTCCATACAGCCACTGTCGGGTGAAACAGTGGCAGTGAGGCTGTGATGCTGCCGGGACCGGAAGCTGGCCAGGGTGAGTGGCCAGGTTCCAATCATTATTGTCGTCAGTGTGGGGGCCCCGAAGGTGTGGGGGCCCCTGGATGATCGCCCCGCTCGCCCCTCCTATAATCCGGCCCTGATCGGCACTGTCCCAGACTTAGACACTATAGTGAAACTAGTAGTGGACTGTTTAAAAGTGAGGCAATACAAACTGATTGTGCGTTTTCAAATACACACTGTTTATCTGTGCTGGCCCTGCCCCCTTTAAGTCTGTAATTATGACATTATCATACCTCCCAACATGACCCTCCCCAGAAGGGACAGAATACTCTGTTCCTGGACTTCCCTGGTAATTTATGATTGGTGGCGGCTCCAGAGGCGGGGATGCAGTACTGTCCAAAATTCAAATAGGGGAGTCACACCAACTGCCAGTGAGTCCCAGCCAGTGATGTTGGGCAGTGTGTGAAATGACAGTTGGTGTGACTCCCCTATTTGAATTTTGAACTATGCTGCAGCCCCACCTCTCACCAGGGAAATCCAGGACCAGAGCATTGTGTCCCTTCTGATATCAGGGTGGCGATTCTGGCACCCTGCAAGGTAAAAGCACAGCTTGTGGGGTGGTGGCAGTGCCGCCCACAGAGCCTCTGTGTGAGGTGCCACCACTTGGACATACAGTACCTTCTGTAATTACACTGTATATTTTTATTACCATACTACAGTGTAGTGTTTAGTTTTTCCACAGGAACAGAAAGGTGGCAGTTCCATGAGGCCGTAGCCACCTTTAGATGCCCTACCACGCCTCGTAAGTACTGTACAGTGCTGTACATTGTCTTCTACTGTATCTCTCATTTTTTTCTGTCTTTTTTTTCTGTCTTTCTCCCTCCTATACTCCAAAAGGCTCATACTGTACACACTAGACGATATGCTCTATGAGCGCTATCATCTGGTGTTTATCATGCATACACACAGGACGTTCTGAAACCAGGTGAACGATAAAGATGTCATTATCGTCAGTATCGTTCAACTAAAAAGTCTACTGTGTACTGTATGCAGCAAAAGATCCATCTCCAACCTTTTCTGCTTACACACGAATTCTTACAGTACAGTACTTGTGTTTTTTCCAGTACAGTACAGTACATGTATGTTTAGGTCAACTTATCTTATACTGCCAAAAAGTGTAATAGTACTCTTAGGCTCCATTTATAGTATTGACATTCTTTTTAATTCTTCTTTGTCAAAATTACATTACAATATGTTTTTTTTTCACTATCGCCGCCCTTCCAGGCCTCAGCCCTCCCCTCCAGCCCAGGACCCTGCAGCCGGGCCCAGCCGCCTTTCAGAGCCGCATGAGTACTGTACACTACATTGTCTTCTATCTCTCTCCTTTTTTTCCTTTTATTATTATAGTATTGGTGTGTGTGACAACACATACCAATACTTTTCCGTATGGGTTCCGTTACTCAGTTTGTTATGTTGCCAAGACCCCTGGATGCTACAGAGAGCAGTGCGAGGATGGAGGTGAGTATCAGATCTTTATTCCAGGTACACCCATTGGATTCCTCATGGGACAAGGGGACAGACCAGCTGGCACAGGTAAGTATGTGTGAATGGGATAGGTAGGTATGTAATAAAGCTGTACTATTTACGGTGTGTATACTGTCTTTTTTTAACTATTTATTTTACAGTGGAGGTACGGGTGCTGGCTATCTGCTGGCACTTGTAGTTCCACAAGTGCAAAAGGGCAGGCATGCTGGCACCTGTAGTTCCACTGTAAAATACAATAGTTTTCAACTATTTAACACATTATTACACCCGTACCCACAGCCCAGGGGTGTGGGGAAGAGCTCCGGGCTTCAGCATAAGCCTGGAGTTTCGGAAAAGGGGGGACCCCTTCTTGGGGGGGGTCCCCAACTCCCCTGAGATCCCTGGATTGGACTGACCGGCTTGGGGTGCGAATGCTTTGGCCATGGAGACCCAGAGATAGGGTCTCCTGGCTGTGGCATTACACCCAGTTTGGGTCCGGTACTGGATTTAAATATAGGTAGACCCCTACGCATTTTTGTTCCCCCTATATTTAAAACCAGCATTGGGCCTGCAGGCAGGTGCTGGTTCCTAAATTACGGGGGAACCCTACTTGTTTTATTCCCCGTAATTTTAGAAACCAGGACTGGCTGAGCAGTCCGGGGCTGGTTATGCTTTTGGGGGGGGGGACCCTACGTAATTTTTTTTATTTTCATTTAACCTTTTTTTTACTATTTATAGGCAGAAATATACATGGATCACACTGATCTGTGTATGTTTCTGCCAAACTCGCAGCTCACAGGCAGGTGAATTGATTTAACAAATTTTTACAGGAATGTTGTCCATTCTCATAAGAGTTTATAAACTCTCATCTTGGTAAATATCCAAATCCTATCTTCACTAGTAAAAAGTTTCTCGAGTTTAGCCGATGGTGAAGTGAAGAGAGTTTGCTAACTCTCCAGTATTTTCCTGTAGCAAAGGAGATTTCTCTCCCAAGTTTTACATTAGTAAATTTGCGAGTGGAAAAAAATACACAAACTCTCCAGAGATTGCTAACTCGACCAAACTTGAATCTTAGTAAATTTACCCCCTAGTTTCCATACTTGCTTTCTACCATCTAATGACATGTTGAGAGGTGTGTGTGTGCGTGCTAGTGACTGATAGCCATACACATCTGCCCTCCAGAGAGATTTTGAAAAGGAAATAATCATTTGTATAAAGACAGTTAAGAGAAATGAGGCACAAAACACCACTTACAGTGTGCTAGAGGTGGCGGGCTGCCACTTTAACCGCACAGGAATTAGGCCCTGATTCAGAGCCGCTCGCAAAAAGCAAGCACTCACACTGAATCAGGGCAGCCGCTTTTTAAAAAAAAAAACGGCCTCCTGACCGCTCGCTAAGCTGTGGGTGACCATCCACAGGTTTTGCGAGCGGCCAAGTGATGGTCTTGCAATGAGACCCTTGTGGTAGGATCTTGTTCCTGCAAGCCCCAGTGAGCTTCAACTACTGACAACACGAGTGATGTCAGTAGGGCCGCCCACAAACGGCAGGCGTTCCTTTGGGAACGCCTCCGTTTGGCCAGCCACCCCCCCCCTCCCCGGCCACAAAACGGGACGAGCTGTCAATCAACTTCGACAGCCACCCCGTTTTGTTGTGAGCCCGGGAGCGAGTGATTTCTTGCTCGCTCCGGGGCTTGCGCGTGTGCACTGCCCGGCCATCGACCCGCTTGCGAGCGGGTCTGAATCAGGACCTCAGTTTTAAACATGTACAAGTCGCTGATGGAGCACAGTGGAACTTGGCGTGAAAAAAAGCTACCGCTGCTCGTATCAGTACCCTTATTACACAGATTTCTACTCAGTCGCACACAGATGCTTGGCGCGGCAAGTCTCCCGGGACCTGGCTTACCAAGAAGGGCTGTTTGCCGAGACTTCAGCAACAGTGTATGAGGACACGTCTGTATTTCAAGAAAATAAAACTTATATTTGAAAAATCTGCTTTAAATGCATCATTATTAAAACATTGTATTTACATTTTTAAAATCTATATTATTTATTTTACCTTTTTTCCTTTGGACTCAAATTTGTTCTTTCACCTCCAGCACGCTTCCCCCCAACTAGACATACTAACAGAATTAGCTCTTACAGCGCCAAACCAGTGTTACAGAACAGTGATTTGTTTGATAAATGTTGTCAGAAAGTGATTATTTTTTTATCACTGAGATTAGCAGCAATAAAAAAATGACTACTTATCTCTGGAGACGTGCGGATTGGTTTTGCTTAAAAACGAACACGCCCAAACTTTGGGGTTCCGAGTTGAATCGAGTACCAGCTCAGATCCCTTTTGGGGTTTCCGAGTAGCACTGAGGGTCTCATTCAGGCCCGGTCGCAAGCGCTGAGCGCTCGCAACTGGGTCGATGTTAAGGCCCTGCGCACGCATGCGCAAGCCCTGGAGCGAGAGAGAAATTCTCTCGCTCCGGAGCTCACTACAAAAGGGGCGGTTGTCGATGCTGATCGACAGCTCGCCCCGTTATGTAGGTGGGGAGGGGCGGGGGATGGCTACACAAACGGAGGCATTCCTGACAGAATGCCTGCCGTTTTGAGGGCAGCCGCACCGACATCAGCAGTGATGTCAGTGGGGAGCTTCCTGCTCGATCAGAGCAGGAATCTCCCTGGGGCTTGCAGTTGCCGAGACCCAACCTTAGGGTCTCGTCGCAAGGCCCGATGGTCACTCACAGCTTAGCTAGCGACCAGGAGGCTGCACTAAAAAAAAACAAGCGGCCGCCCTCATTCAGAACGAGCGCTCGCTTCTTGCGAGCGACTCTGAATGAGGGCCTGAGTCCCGACTTGGATCCCTTTTGGGGTGCCAAGTACAACAGAATCCTGTCTGGGGTCTGCTGTCAGCTCGGATATAAAAAACTGAATGCCAGGTGCTCCACATGCTGGAATTGGTATGAAATACCGCCTGCCGGCAGCGGCAGCCCGACATCAGCAGAGTTCCGAGCAGCGGAAGCCCGACAGCGCTGGAAATCCCGATCGTGGATAGGTAAGTATTGTCTAACCTAACCTAACCCCCCTAACCCTAACCCTCCTTAGGGGTGCCTAACCCTAACCTCCCCCCCAAGTGCCTAACCCTAATCCCCCCTCTAAGTGCCTAACCCTAACCACCCCCTTCCCCGCTGCCTATACCTAAGTCCCCCGGGGGGGTGCCTAACCCTAAGTCCCCCCCGGGGTGCCTAACCCTAAGTCCCCCCCGGGGTGCCTAACCCTAACCCTCCCTCCCCCTAGCCTAACCCTAACCCTCCCGGGGGGGTGCCTAACCCTAAGTCCCCCCCGGGAGCCCTAAACCTAACCCTCCCCCCCCGCGGCTGTCCGCTCGCGGCGCCCGGCATCTCTACGTTCGGGATGCCGGGCGCCGGTCTCCCGGCGTCGGGAAAATGCCGGGCGTCTACATCTAGATGCCCGGCATTTCACCCTTGCCGGGATATGACAGTCGGGAAGCCGGCTGCCGGTATTTAGGCAGTCGGCTTCCCGATTGCATACCATAAAAAACATATCTCGGGATTTTGGTCTGCATATAAACAGGTCCAAATGACATGATTTTAGCTCTTTTTACCAGTTCTAAAGAAAACCAAAACCTAATCCAAACCTAAACACTTGAGGGTGGTTTTGGCAAAAACAAAACCAAACATGGGGGGGTCCATGCACATCTCTACTTATCTCCATGAGTGGGGACATTTTGATAAATACACCCCTTGGTTCCCATTTTAAGAACTCTAAGTTAAATAAGTGCCTGTTCCTTTTCCTTTTTTTTCTCTCTTTTATATTAAATTTGCTCAGGTTAATGCAAAGAGTAAAATAAGTGGGACAAGCAGGAGCAGAGCATTTTGCACTGGCTGTAATGGGAAAAACTTAGTGGGACAGAAACACCTGCAAAGGACCAGCTGAAAAAAGTTAGTTAGTGGATGAAGAATCTGTATATATTTAATAATTTAATATTGGGCAGCACAGATGGTGTAATGGTTAGCATTACTGCCTCACAGCACTGAGGTTGTGGCTTTGATTCCCACTACGGCTCTAACTGTGTGGAGTTAGTATATTCTCCCTGTGCTTGCGTGGGTTTCCTCCGGGTGCTCCGGTTTCCTCCCACACTCCAAAAATATACTGGTAGGTTAATTGGCTCCTAACAAAATTACCCCTAGTGTGTGTGTGTGTGTATGTGAGCATGTGGTAGGGAATATAGATTGTAAGCTCCACTGGGGCAGGGACTGATGTGTATGGCCAAGTATTCTCTGTAAAACGCTGCTGAATAAGGGCCTGATTCAGAGCCAGACGCTATTTGCGCTCGCTCATTCAGAAAAAGGGGCTGGCTATTTAAATTGAGCGCTCGCTCTTTGCGGTCTGTTGACGCCTCTATGTCTGAGCGAGCGAACGAAACATGCGCTCGCTATTTTGTAAAGACGCCCCTTGGCCGCTCGCATTATACGTCATCTCCGCTATTTATTAGATTAATCAAGTACATCGAAAGGCGTATGAACTGCTCGCTATTCTTGTGGTAGCATTTTCCTACCGCAATCATGCGAGCAGTTCAGGCTAAAAGACAACCAAGTGACGTGGTCGATGACGCTGCTTTGTTAATTATGCACACCCTTAAAACGCCCGTTTTGACCATTTGGCACGCCTGCGTTCGGATCTCCACTCCCCGTTTTCAAGCACCTTCCCCTGTTACCACCCACAAACGCCTCATCCTGTCACTCAAATTAGCAGGCACTCGCTATTTTGCAAGCACACGATTTTCAACCGCACTGACTGGTTGGCGCATGCGCATTACGACCCATACGCATGCGCAGATTTGCGAACATCGCTCGGAGCGAACGAGTGGCCGCTTACGTGGCTCTGAATCAGGCCCAGAGATATCTCTCTCAACTGATCATCTTGGAGAAACCATGCTGCACTGCCGGTGGGGCAGATTTAAAATGTGCAGAGAGATTAGATTTGGGAGGGAGGTGTCCAAACTGACATTTAAATTGTAGAGTAATAATAAAGCTGTGCAGTATTTGTGGGCTACATGTAAAAGCAGCCAGTATTTACCCTACATGTAAAAAAATTATGTATTTACACCCCTTGCATTGCAATATGGTTTGTTCAGGTTCACAGTTAAGTGCTATCTCTCTCTCTATTCCCAACTCTGAATCAGGCCATATGTGTGCACTGGTAATAAATAATAATAATAACAATAATAATAATAATAATAACAGAAGTATAGAGAATACTAAAAAAAAAGAGCTGTTGCATTCCAGAGTAATAAATCAATAAAAAATAAGAAATTATACACGCATAGTGATATTCTAATACAAGCATCCACTTTACATGAATCTGGAGACAGCATAATGCTGCTCTGTACTGATGCCGCCCTGCACAAAGGGTGTCTTGGGGGAACTATATTTTAATAAGGTTGTAATTGAAGTGTGCAAGCAAATTGGTCATCGGATATTTGTTACTCCTTTTGTGCATCTTCTGAAATAAATACTGAAACCAGGAACCTGTTTTTCTCTACTTTTTTTTAAGGTACTGCAATAATTTTATTTATAATTATTCCTATTGAATGTACTATAACATAAGCCACATAAATGAATGGAATATTTTATTTACATGATTCTGCATTGCACGCATCTGCAGCTTTTCTATACGGCTGCAGCAGCCTCCTACTAGCTTATGCTAATGTGCGAATCTGCCCCATTGCCGTACATCCAAACATCTGCATGTGGAGCCCACTGGTTTTCTATCTGCAGCTGTAACCATCATGATGAGCATCTGGACATGCACCCACTCCATGCCGCGTGCAAAAGATCTAAAACAGATGTCCCATCTCTGTATGCACACTACCAAAATTGACTTACACACTTACGACACTCCCATGCCATTCCCATGGGTGCTGAGAGTAGGGAGGATGGGTACTGAGTACTCAGACCAAGCCCGTTGGAATGCCCCTGGGACAGCTGCAGGCACGAGCATCGCTGGTCGTCTTTGACTTTTAAATGCCCAATTTGCGGGCGATTAACAAGCGATTGAACAACATCGATATCGTTATCGTTCAATCGTCCTGTTTAATCGCTTAGTGGATACGCGGTGTTACTCTTCCTGTAATCTACACACCAGAGGATACATAACTGCATCATTGCATCCTGAAGTTAAGCTTTTATTTAATGTGTCGATACTTTCTTTCCCAAAGGTAGACAGGTATGTAACAAATTATGACTGTTGGATATTATTCTGTGTATAGAATACATATTGTTGACATTCATACTATAATTTTTCCAGCCTTGTAGGTGATGCTAGGTGGCATACAAATGTAAGCCGTTATCTTATTGGTTCCTCAAAATAGTCTATAAATATTCATTATATTGCATATAGATATATCTTACCAAAAATATTTGTAATTTTTCTATAGGGAGGTATTGTAAACATTCTAGGTACAAGAAGTGTAATTTTGTGTTTATTGTATTAAGTGAATGTTTATGATATCTACTAGCATAATATATGAAAACAAAGTTTGAAACTACCTTCTTGTTTGGTTACTTACCTTTAAATCTGTGGGGTGGTCAAGTATTCTAGGTGAGGTTCTGTAAGGAAAGAAGAAATCGAAGAGATTACTTTCACTATAATACAGTTAAAGAATATTTTATATCTCTATTAGTACATACATACTAATCATTGGGTCTACCCAAGCAGACCCATAATCTAACCCAGAATAGTACGCAGGGGCACAACTATGGGAGACAATGGAGGCGCTTTCCGCTGGACGCCAGCACTGATGGGGCCCCCATTGCCCACAATATATTAACCCTACTTAGGGCTGTAAATATGTACCCGGAGTGTACCGTCACAGCCGCCCAATACATGGCACCTCTTCCCAGCACCTGAGAACTAGTCGAGGGCGCCGTGTCAGACCATCAGATGCCGCTTCGTCTAACTATACCCTGTCCTCACTCATTGATGTTGCTGCTGCTCAGCAGCTTCTCATGCCAGTGTGACTCTGGCGACCCCCCTCACCCACAACTCCCCGTCCCACTCCTCCCTGGTGGCAGCTCTAGCAGCGGACCTGTGCTGCCAGCCTGAGCATAATAGCGGCTGCAGATCTTCCAGGAGCTGGATGTCAACAAGGATGCACCAGACGTAGCTGCGGGTAAGGGGGCATGGGGGGTGGGAGCCTGGGGCACCAGCGACAGAGTCTGGGGGCAGATCTGTGGTGGAGCAACTTCTCGGCATGTGAAGCAGTCGGCAGTAGATTGGGCATTTTGTGATTTGTAGTTCCACCACAGTAGCAGTCTTACATTATCTTGACTCAAACTCAGGAGCTCATTCAGAGCTCCTGAGAGATGATTGTGCACTGCGCATGCGCCGCATCCGGCGTGCGCGAGCCCCGCTGAGCGACTGAAGTTGAGTCGCTATGGGGCTCGCAACAAAATGGGGTGCCTGTCGATGGTGAGTGACAGCTCGCCCCGTTTTGTGGGTGGGTATGGGGGGTGGTTGCACAAACGCAGGCGTTCCCTTAGGAACGCCTGGCATTTGTTGGGTGGTCCAACTGACATCACTATTGATATCAGTAGTGGACTTCCTGCTCTATTAAAGCAGGAAGTCCACTTGGCCTTGCGGCAGCTAGAGCCTACCCCAGGGTCTCGTCGCAAGGCAGCGATTATCACGATGGTCTCCAGCTCGCTTGCACAAGCTGTGGGTGGTCACCCACAGCTTTGCGAGTGGCCAGAGACCAAAAGACAATAAAAACACGCCCACCAGCCCTGCGAGCGGCCGCCAGCAGCGAGTGGCTCTGAGTCAGGGCCTCAGTCTCCTCATCAGGTGGTTTTTCCCTCTATCTGGGGTATCAGAAAAGCTCCTCACCCACATCATGTGGCTTTCGCCTGCATCAGGAGGACTCTGAGCGTCATGCTAATTGCACTATACAAAACACTATAAAATCTCTGAATAACGCATAGCTGTATATACCCAAAACACGGTGTTTTGGGGGTGATATATTCTACAAATTGACTTTAGTAAATAGGCCTAATAGAAACAAATTCACATATTCTATATTAGTGTGTTTGTGTGTATGTACAGATAAGATAGATATGCACCATATTTATTTTCCCTTTTTTATAGGGAGGGGCACCAAATTAAAACTTGCCTCTGGGCGTCTGGGATGAACTTACGGCACTGATAGTACTAAAAGCTTGGATGGAGACACTGCACTTCTCATATCTGTGCCAGCCATTCTGCTCTTCTCCTATTTGTGCCTGATGCTCTGCCCATCTCCTGTCTGTGCTATTCTCTCTGCCCTTCCCTTGACTGTGACAGCCTCTCTGCCCATTCCATTTGTGGGATTTGAGAGATCAGTGGGCCTGATTCAGAGCCGGGCGCTCTGACAAGAGCGCTCGCTCTGAATCAGGGCCGTCCTACGTATTATTATAGGGGCCTCCTGGCCACTCGCATAGCTGTGGGTGACCACCCACAGCTTATGCGAGCGGCCAAAAAGATGGTCGCGATGGTCAAGACCATCGCAACCATCAGGCTTGCGACGAGACCCTGCTGTAGGATCTCGCTGCCGCAAGCCCTGGAGTGCTTTTGGCTCTATCAGAGCCAAAAGCACTCCCACTGACATCACTAGTGATGTCAGTGGGGCCGGCTCCAGACGGTAGGCGTTCCCATGGGAACGCCTCCGTCTGGGCAGCCACGCTCCCGGCACGCCCACCAAAGGGGACGTGCTGTCACTCACCATCGACAGCACGCCCCCTTTGGTGCGAGACCCATAGCGACGGCTTGGCCGTCGCTATTCGGGTCGTGCTCATGCGCACTAGGGCAACATCGACCCGCTTGCGAGCGCTCAGCGCTCGCGAGCGGGTCTGAATCAGGCCCAGTATTTAAAACTCATTGCATATGATAATGGTGCTCCAGCCAATCCGCTCCTAATTGTCATCTATTTGAAAAGTGACAGTTGGAAGCTGATTGGCCGGAGCACCATTTAGCATATGCAACGAGTTTTAAAACTTGTTGCGTATGATTTTGTCCGAATCAAAATCAGGCCTAAAGGCTCTTTTGAGATGTAATGTTGGTTTGGAGCATTGGAGCCTGCAATGAATTCTCAACAAGTCCACCTTCTACACCAGCCACTAGTATACCACTGACATCAGCAGCTGACAATGTCATCAGTAACAAAGAGTGAATAAGACAGACAGGAGTGGATTGTATTCATTACAACCTGCCCTGTGATTTGTTTTCAGAATCATCCAGTGTGAAAGAATATTGAGAATACAAGTTTATTTCGATGTATAATAAATATACGCTGCACCTCAGTAATAGATGACATGTCTCTTCCTGGTGTTAGCTATAAAGAGACATTTTGTGCAGAAACAGACCAATAAAGTTACATGTGACAAGAGCTTTTTTTTTATTTTCAGATCACTCCGTAACAGGTCAATACAACAACTATTACACAAAGCTGCCGCTGGATAAATCAATTAAATTAGGACAGGCAGGGACCAGTTTACGATACTTGCTGCAATTTATTTTGATTTAATAGGGTTTCTCTGAGGAAGTCTGGAATAGAAGCAGTGCAGTTCACTCTTCACTTTCTGAAAATACATTAAAGTTGTTAAAAAGGCATAATTGTTCAAAAAGAAGAGGAAATAAAAACAATCTTAGTTTTTTTTGTGTTTGTTTTATACAATGTCAAGGAGTTTAAATGACTGGAAAGACTGTAACATGACACATAGATATTATTTTTAATGTGCTCAAATCACAGGGAGGACATTTTATAAAACATGAATGCTTTAGTCATACCTCCCAACTGTCTGGCTTTGGGATGGACACTCCTGCTTTTTGGGACAGTCCCACCTCCCCACCCCCAGACCAAAGTGTTCCACGAGGTCAAGTTAGGGATTAACGCTGTCACACTTTATAGATGACGCTGCCTATTGTTTTACAAGCTCTGGAATGGTTCTCTTTCCAGAGCTTTGTACATATGGAAAATGTGGTCAAACCTCCGTAAACTGTAGTTTTGGGAGTTTTGACCGCATTTTAGAGTTAGTACATCCCACCCTAAAACCTTTATTCTTAAATCCTTATTCTATCAACCATAATATCCCAGGTCCTCATGGTTGTCAATTCTAAGAAAGTCATCATTCAAAGCTACATATTTCCTCTAAAAAGTGGGACTTTAATTGGTAAGAGTTGGACAATTAGAATTAGATTTGGGTGGCATTTACATATTTGCTCATTTTCATGAGTCAAATGAACTTGATTGCTAAGTGTATATAATGTTTAGTATATAGGGCACAGCTTGAGCAGGCAAACGACGTGTCACAACAGACTAAAGCAGTATAACTTCATCTCTATATAACTGACAATATATAATAAAAGGCCAGATTCAAAGCTGGATGGATTTAGAACATCAGATTCTTGCATTAGCAGCATTAGAGACCGCCATATGCTACACAGAGCATAAGCAACACCATATATTACAGACAGCATTACTGACTGCCTTATACTACACAGAGCGTTAGTGAACATCATATACTACACAGAGCATTAGCAACCACCATATACTCCGCAGAGCATTATCAACCACCATAAACTACAGATAGCATTAGTGACCACCATATAATACAGACAGCATTAGTGACCACCATATACCCCAGACAGCATTAGCAACCCCCATATACTACAGACAGCATTAGTGACCACTATATATTACAGACAGCATTAGTAACCACCATATATTACGCAGAGCATTAACAACTGCCATATACTACAGATAGCATTAGTGACCGCCATATACTACAGACAGCATTAGTGACAGCCATATACTAAAGATAGCATTACTAACCGCCATACACTACAGACAGCATTAGTGACTGCCATATACTACAGAGAGCATTAGCAACCACCATATACTACAGCTAGCATAAGAAACCACCATACACTACAGGCAGCATTAGCGGCCATCATTTACTTTATATAAAGGAAAAGGGGAATGGGAGATAATACCCTGCACAGGCAAAAAATATATATTGATATGTGTTAATCTATTAACCAACTGTGATACGTTATTATTCTGGGTTAATAGCCAAGTAAATAACAATGTGTTGGTTGTGCTCCCTGGAATTTATACATTTATATATCTATTTGTGTATATTGCAAGGGCAAAGAAGAAAAATTCCTTTTTGGGGCACTCTTAAATACTAGTGTAAAGGTTGTAATAATTAAAACTTAACTTTTATTACCTAATTGGATAAGATAAATAATAATAAATAAATCAAGGCAAAAAATATTTAATAAAATAATGTTATCCTAGATAATGTAGTAATCTATGTATCTAGGAATTTCCCTCCAGTCACAAATGTTCAATATATGTACTATATTGTAAATTCACGTGTTCTATTAAGCTCAGACAACACTGAAACGTGGTTACAACATCATGCGCATGCGTTATTAATATTGATCATTTACGCATTCAGCAGTATGTATTCCGAGTATGGGACAGTAATTGTTAATGCAAGTCTGTTTCAAAGTAAATAATCAATGATATATTCAATATTATTGTATATGTCCCATGCAGTCACAACATAAGATCAATACATAAGTGCACAGAATATATGACATCAGTTATTGCACAATTCCCTATATGTCACTAAATAGTGAAATCGATGTTACATTGCACATAATCCTGTGGGGAGGCAATCGGGAAGCCGACTGCCTAAATACCGGCAGCTGGCTTCCCGACTGTCTTATCCCGGCAAGGGTGAAATGCCGGGCGTCTAGATGTAGACGCCCGCATTTCCCCGACGCCGGGAGACTGGCGCCCGGCATCACGATTGTAGTGATGCCGGGCGCCGCGAGCGGACAGCCGCGAGGGGGGAGGGTTAGGTTTAGGGCTCCCGGGGGGGACTTAGGGTTAGGCAGCCCCCCGGGGGACTTAGGTTTAGGAAGCGGGGAAGGGGGTGGTTAGGGTTAGGCACTTAGAGGGGGGATTAGGGTTAGGCACTTGGGGGGGAAGTTAGGGTTAGGCACCCCTAAGGAGGGTTAGGGTTAGGGGGGTTAGGTTAGTGGATACTTACTATCCACGATCGGGATTTCCAGCGCTGTCGGGCTTCCGCTGCGTCGCACTCTGCTCCTGTCGAGCTGCCGCTGACGGGAATCGAACCGTCGGCGGTATTTCATACCAATCCCAATCCGTGAGGTAGTAACATTTTAGTCAGCAAATTGCACAGATCTTCAATATTGCATATTTCCCAGATATTAACAGCGTGTTATCTACATACATTTACTAGATCTTTGTGAAATATTACTGCATCCAGGAATCTGAAGACTTGAAATACGATGCCAATACAAGATGCACAAAAACGTGTAACATTAATTATTGCACATTTCCCTGTAGATCATTAAGATAATATGATCATTTATAATATTGCACATAATCCATGAGGTAGTAACATGTAATCATTGAATTGCATATGTCCTCAATATTGCAAATGCCCTAGATATAAACAGTAGCTAGAGCCATATGAAATATTATGGCATCCAGGAATCTAAAGGCTTGATTAGCCAATACGATGTCAATACAAGATGCATAAAAACGTGTTACATTAATTATTGCACGATTCCCTGTAGATCATTAAGATAATATGATCATTTATAATATTGCACATAATCCATGAGGTAGTAACATGTAATCATTGAATTGCATATGTACTCAATATTGCAAATGCCCTAGATATAAACAGTAGCTATCTTAAATATTGCACAAATCCCTGTGGAACAGTGTTGCATCCAGTTATATTGCACATAATTCTTTAAACAATTCTAAAATATAGGGGAATGTAGAACATGAGTCTTCAATTCAATATATATTACAATTAGCAGCAATAAATATTCATGACGTCAGTCTTACATAGAACCAGATGTTGTAGCAGGATCTAATAGCTTTACTAGAATACGTTAAAAATATATAGCACAGTAGATGTTACAGCAGCAATCTAATAATCAATATAAGAGACAATGATAGTTGAAGATAAGATGGTCCTCATAGACAAATCTATCTTATTGATATTATCATAAAATATCAACAGCTTACTGTCTCAATTAATAAAGAGGTTCAGGACAGGTCACATTATATATAAATTAATGCAAGAGATAGATAATAGTAAGACACTTTAAGTGTTCCTCACTTCTGCTTTCACCTGTTATACGATTCCTACATATTGAACTGGTGATGAGAGAGTGAGGAAACTACAGGTAGTATTTATAGAAAATATAGTACAGTGGTATTTTGTTAAAGGTCTTTGTAGTGGGAGTTAGATAGTCCCTGGTGCCAATTGGTATTGCAGGGGTTAAATTCACCCAGACCAGTCAAAAAACCACCAGAAAGTAACAAGATAGTAGTTAATGTAACCTGTAAGCAATATTGTTCTAATATCAAGTATAGAGATCTCACATTAGTTGTGGTGTACAATCACAACCCCCGTATGCAATGAAAAGTCAAAGCGCTGCTCCTGTTTTACCACATCTGGATGAGGCTAGATAGCTGCATGTAGCTGAATATCAGCATGAGAATAGGAATTAGCATGCAGGAGGAAGTCCGTCTGCTTGTCTGACCATCATATACTACAGACCACATTAGCAACCACCATATACTACAGACAGCATTAGTGACCACTATATATTACAGACAGCATTAGTAACCACCATATACTACCACCATATATTACGCAGAGCATTAACAACTGCCATATACTACAGATAGCATTAGTGACCACCATATACTACAGACTGCATTAGTGACCGCCATATACTAAAGATAGCATTAGCAACTACCATATACTAAAGATAGCATTACTAACCACCAGCATTAGCAGCATTAGCAACTATTATATACTACAGATAGCATAAAAAACCACCATATACTACAGGCAGCATTGGCGATGATCATATACTACAGACAGCATTAGTGACCACCATATACTATAGACAGCATTAGCAACCACCATATACTACAGATAGCATAAGAAACCACCATATACTACAGGCAGCATTAGCGGCCATCATTTACTACAGACAGCATTAGTGACTGCCATATACTACACAGAGCATTAGCAACTGCCATACATTACAGACAGCATTAGTGACCGACTTATGCTACAGACAGCATTAGTGACCACCATATACTACAGACAGCATTAGCAACTATTATATACTACAGATAGCATAAAAAACCACCATATACTACAGGCAGCATTGGCGATGATCATATACTACAGACAGCATTAGTAACCGCTATACACTACAGACAGCATTAGTGACCACCATATAATACACAGAGCATTAGTGACCACCATATACCAATCAGAGCATTAGCAACTGCATATACTACAGACAACATTATTGACTACCATATACTACACAGAGCATTTGTGACCACCATATACTACACAGAGCATTAGCAACTGCCATATACTACAGACAGCATAAGTGACTGACCTATACAACAGACATCATTAGTGACCACCATATAATACAGACAGCATTAGAGACTGCCATATACTATAGACAGCATTAGCAATTATCATATATATGATAGACAGCATTAGCAACCATAATATATACTACAGACAGCATAAGGAACCACCATATACTACACAGAGCATTAGTGACCACCATATACTACAGACAGCTTTAGCAACTGCCATATAGTACAGACAGAATCAGTGACCCCATATTCCAGACAGCAATAGTGACCACTATGTACTACAGACAGCACTAGCAACCATCATATACTACAGACAGCATAGGAAACTGCTATATACTACAGACAGAATTAGTGACCACCATAAACAACACAGAGCAAATCAAATTTTATTGTCTAATCCTGTTCCCCAGTGCAGTGAGTCACTGTGGTCTACAGATATCTGATAGTGATGATACTTTAACAAGTGGAAGTACAGGGGTGGTACAGCTGCATAGATGTGGCCAACTCTGGGAACAGCCAGAGATCCATTTTTTTCCCAAATATGCAATGCGGCCACAGAGGTGGCTAAATTAAGTGCTATTTTGAATCACCCAGAGTGTTCTATCAGCTTCCTCACAAATCATTTGCAAATTAAGCCTCAGTCATAGAGAACGGACACCAGTGATGATCAATATACTCACGCACAAAGCACCATGTCACCGTATCATCACATCAACTAGGCAGCATACTAGGCAGCATTGTCACAACTACAATTGTTTCTTGTAATTACTCAATATCTTTAAGGACATATTTTATAAAGTCAAAGACCTGCAATGGCATATCTATAATGGGTGTAGGGTGTGCGGTGCACACGGGCACCTAGGTCCAGGGGGGCCCACACCAACACACCCTGCATGTTGGACAATGTGAATGTATCTTCTTAGTGAACGTTTAGTGATGATATTTTTATCTTTACTATGTTTGTTGTACTATTACCATGGATTGCTGCTTCACTGTTTTTTTTTTTGGTGTGTCTAGTACAATGTAATTTCAACTGTCAAATTTGTTTGCTGATATCAATGTATTCGTATTCGTATATATAGCTATACTTTCCTCTCCGAAGTCTCCAGAGTGCTGCTCTGCAGTGCCGGGCCAGCGTTGCTGAGCAGTAAAAAATCCCAGGGAAAATTACAGGAGTTATTTTCCTGGTGACTTGCGTATGTGCAGTAGAGATGTCCCCAGGAATAATGCGCGAGCGACATTTTCCCAGAGACCCACGCGTGTGCAGTAGATTCTGGCACCAGGCCGAAAGCTACTGCAGAGCCATAAAAGAGAGGGCCCGCAGTCTGCATATGTGCCCTTTCCTCTCTTAAAATGCCCCTAAGGACCCGATAACATTGAGCAGTCTGCTCTCTGCTGAAAAGGGAAGCCCCAGGCATAGGCTTCTCCGCTGTTGGAACGGGAAGATCCTCTACTTAATTTTGCCAGCCTTTGGTAAAGTCTTTGCCGTTCCAAATTTATCAACGATATTAAACACCAGTGAAATTTACTGGTATTTAACAATACTTACCCCTCCGGTGAGGTCCCGCGAAGTCCAGCGAAGTCATCGTCCTCGGCGATGGGGCTCCAGTGTTATGCACATGGGGCCAGCATCGTTCCCGCCATCTAAAAGATGCTTGACAAACAGCGGTAATCTTAGATTACCGCTGTGTTAAATCCAGAAACCTGGCATAACCCCTTTAGCGAGAGCTAAAGGGGTTAAGTTTCGTTGGTAAATGGGGGCCTGAATTTCAACATAAGAAGGAGAATATGGATTGCAAAACACATGACAAAATATAAAAGTTCTCTTTGGGCATTAATGGCAAAATTAAGGATGACTTTGCGCACTGGGCCACCATTAACCAGCTTGCGAGCGCACAGCGCTCACGAGCGGGTCTGAATCAGTCCCAGTGTGTACGCTCAATGTTGCTACCAGCAGTGCAGGGGAACCATGGAGCGGCTTAACTCTCAAGACTTTCAGAGCACATTATTAGGCTTATGCAAGTGGGTAGTAAAAGAAGACCATTTACCATTCCAAAAAGGATGAGGAAATTAAACTGTTATGAACGACTTAAGCTGTCATTGGCATTGCCGTCTCACTACTCACAAAGTAAGCCAAACCGCCTGCAATGTGTAGGTTTCTGAAGCACATGACCAGCAGCTTGGCTTCCAAGCCTCCAAATCACTGGCTATTATACTGGAACAACCATGATTTACGGCAACGTAGAAGGTTATTATATTTCAGCCTAGAAGTGTTTTATACCAGTAGCAAAATAGAATTCTGATGGTCATCCCAGTGGGATTCCTTGCTTATCCCAGTAAAGTTTGAGGCAGAGTCTCAGAATTGTTGCAGTATGTGGCTTACAACTCAGAAGACAGTAGGCACTGGTACTCCTATCCCATCACTTGTGTTGTATAGCGCACACCATGAGACCACTGGGTTGAAGGGGGTAGGATTGGCAAGCATACTTAGGTGTATATTTAATAAAGTGCAGGTTTTTAGAAGTGGAGTTGTTGATATAGCAACCAATCAGATTCTAGCTATTATCTTATAGAAAGTGCTAGATAAATGATAAGTAGAATCTGATTGGTTGCTATGGGCAACAACCCCACTTCTATAAACCCACACTTTAGTAAATATACCCCTTAGTGTTCATTCTTGCACCCTGCACCTGTCACAACCCGTGCAGTTCCTCTTTCCTTCCTGGGGTGTTGCTTGCTGCTCTGGTGCTTCAGCTGATGCAACAAACTGCTGAGATACAGACCAGTCTGTGCTAGAAGCACCAGAGCAGAGAGCAATACCCCAGGCAGAAAAGAGGAACTGCACGGATTGTGACAGGTGCAGGGTGATATAATGGTCACTACACACTGTACATAATAGAATCCCTTTACAAAAAAACCCTAAACAATATACAGAGGAGAGCTGCACTACCCCCCAAAAGAACGCCACAAGCTCATGAGAATGTGCGGGTCTGCAAACTCATCTATTGTATGCAGCTCCTCTATCATCCTGTCTAGCTGCTCCTGTTCGCCCACCGGTGGGGTGATTCACTTTGGACCAAGGGAGATAAATTCATTTATTTTAGCTGAACTATGTTTCACACCATCGAGGGTTAAACTCCTTGTGTGGAATCATATCTGGAATACAGTTTGCATTGTTTGGTCCCCATGCAATGTAGACGATCACTGCTTGATGAATCCTGGTGATTGTCTATTTTTCAGTACATTCCTCAGAATTCCCCATTGCTCTACTGTCTGGTAAAACATATTAACTAAATAAACAGCTGAATGATTCAATATAATCATTAGAGCAGGAACACTACCTGTCCTAAGTGCAGCACTGTTAACACCTTCAGTGAATAGATCACTAATAAACCCATCTGTAACTTTTCCAACAGCTCCCATGATTTCAGCGGTTATTTGTTCAATATTAACCATACCCCAGGATAAAACCATGTGACATGACTGCATAACCTGCGTCTGAGGGAAGTTATGTTCTGTCTATTTACTGTACTGACAGAGAGGCAGAACATAAATCGGATCATTCCAAAATAAATCAGTAATATTAACTAAAGATGGACACTAGCACCAACAAAAGAAGCAAAATGGTCAAAGCACGAGCCAATCACAAGGGCTTTCTCACCCTGGCTGCATGTGATTGGCTGCTTTTATATGGAAGTCCATCAATTTGCATCTGTCGACTGTAATGTCCTTTGGGTTATTTTTTTCCAAGAATGTTTCAGGTTTTTTACCCTCATTTGGACAATGAATTTTTATGTATTTTTATTTAATTCTTTTGGTATCATAGACAAAGGCCTTAGGATCTGCTATCCAAAATTGGAACTAACACCTCTACAACTATTTTAGTTTCCAGTTATTTTCTTATCACAACTGAATCGATTTATGCTGAAGATGTTTTTTTTTTATTATTTGAAATCAAATAAATAATTCCTCTGAGGTTTCTTCAATTAGAAAATAAGAAATGTGTGAGGCGGCCATTGTTTAGGTTACACCGGCCATGGTGGAAGGACCATACAGCATGTGTGCAATCAGTGACATTATGGGGCCTCCAGAAGTAGGCAGCATTTTATTATTTTAATAACAATAATATGGAGCAATACCTTTGAATTCCTCGAGCATATGTATTACAAAAATGATCTCCCCTTGAGACTAAAGTGCTGGCATAACTGGTCTGTAGCAGTATGGTCTCATGTAGGTAACTTCTGGATGCTTTGTTCTCTTTTGTGAAAGTTTGTTGCCAGGCAGACTATTACTGCAGCCTACGGCCACTTACCTATTCTCTGGTGTCTACACCTACTAACATGTTTTGGCAGAGCTCCCCCTACTCCACACCATAGGCCATTGTGCTGCCTATTACCATAGAAAAGGCAGCACACGGCTATTCAGTTTAAGCACCATGGATCCTGCCCAGTGGCGTAACTAGGGTATTTGGAGCCCAGGGCAAGTTATAACGGAGCCCCCCCCAAGTATGTGCACGTACCGAAAAGCGGACGTGGCCACTGAAATATGGGTGCATGTCAACATGACACACCACCATTTCTCGTCACTCTGGGAACATTTCTTTCCATGTCCCTAGTAGTAGTGCCCCTCTTGCAATGCCCACTGTAGTAGTGCCCCTTATGCAGTGTCCCCTGTAGCAGTTCCCCTTATGCAATGCCCCCTGTTGTAGTGCACATTATGCAGTACCCCCAGTAGTGTCCCTTATACAGTGCCCCATTAGTGCCCATTATGCAGTGCCCCTTAGAAAGTGCCCCCAGTAATGCCCCTTATATGGTACCCTGAGTATTTGTCCCCCCTATGCAGTTCCTCCACTAGTGCCCCTTATACAGTGCCCCGGCCAGTAGTGCCCCTTATATAGTGCCCCAGGCCAGTAGTGCCCCTTGTACAGTGCCCCCAGCCAGTTGTGCCCCTTACATATATCACAAAGACACACACAAAACACTTACCTGAATCCCCGCTCCTGCGCCCGCCGTCAGCTCCTCCTGCTCAGCACTATGGGAGAGACGCCATGACGGCTCTCCTTTCACCCACTGTGTAAGTCGGAAGACAGAGCTCATGAGTAAGGTCTGTGCACCATACTTACTGAAACCACTGACCTGCACCATGGCCGGTGGCGCCACTACCCCTCCCCCTCGCCGCTGGTCTAACAGCGCCCATGTCACGTGCCCCATCTGACCCCCCCCCCCCTAGTTACGCCACTATTCCTGCCTTACCTTACTCAGATGAGCAGCAGCCCATGACTCTGGCTTACATTTATTTCCCCAGCACACACCTTGATTCCATTAGCTCCATATGTTTATGTATACTGCATGTTCCTGTGTCACTGCCTTGTGTATCCGTCTCTATCTATAATATCCACATACATCTGTTCTTCCTTTGTGTTTCTTTCCAATGCTGTGTATGTGAATGTCGGTGTAGCCATGGGTGTTTCTGCCCCCCCCCCATTGTATTTGCATTGCTTATGTTCACCTTTGTGTATATTTGTCCCGATCTTAGCATTTATGCATAACTCCCAAATGGCCCAATTTCCATGGGACCATCCTTACCTGCCACTGGTGTGTATACCAGAGAAATTGGAGTGTGGTCGCACCGTCTCCATGACATGCCCTCTGTTCCCATCTCCTCTCCATGAATATTGGGAGGTATACTGTATGTCTGTTTTATGTTATATTTTCATTGCATCTGTGCCTAGTATGGTTCACTATGTGCATAAACCAAATACTGATTGATGAAGAAAATGCAGTTACCGATTCATTTTTGGGGCCCGATGGGACCGACTAGTATTTAGCAAGTTTTTGGAGATCAGAATACAATGCACCGGCGGCCGGCTTATAAAAATATCACAACTTTACCAACCTGCCGTGGCTGCAGGGGGCAGGTTGGTGGGCCCCTACAAGCTTCGGCCCTTGGGCAACTGCCCAACAAGCCCAATGGAAGAGACGGCCCTGACTGGAACCTATTTATAGATAGCCCCCTAATTGCACTGTAAACTATTCCAGATAATTTATTTTATTTTTTTTTAAAAAGGATAAATATAATTAAAATGAAATTAAAATGTTTTACCCTGACTGAGCCTCTGTATAGTACATTTATTGTGATAGAGGGGGAGATGTGTCAAGCCTTGGAGGGTAATAGAGAAGTTGCCCAAGCAACCAGTTAGCTTCTAATTTTCATTTCAAAGACTGTGCTAGATAAATGAAAGAAGCTGATTGGTTGCTTTGGGCAACTTCTTCACTTTATCTCTCTCCAAGGTTTGATACATCTCCTCCAGAGTGAGAGATTCTAGTGATCACTTTTGGACTTGCGCAAATCATGCTGCAACGCGAGGGGTGCAAATATTTTTCTTTTTTTTGCATACAGGGTAAACACTGGCTACTATTCATACTAGCCTATGCCATGGGCAGGAGGTGTGGTGCCACAATCTGGTCATCAAGGCCACAACCCACACTGTTTAAGGCCACTGCTTGCTCCATTTTACAGCAAGACCACTTCATTTTGGCCTCCCCCAACAAACCGAGATTTGCGGTATTTAAAAGCAGGACTAGGAAGATGCAATTTAATGCTAATCGCATCATCCGCGCACTTCAGTCAAGAAGCGGTTGGCACCGGGTGAATGGCTAACTCTGACGGGAGACCACACCCACATCTGGACTGTCCCGGACCTTACGGGAGAGTTGGTAAGTAATGCTGCTATTGCATGTAACTAGGGGTGAGCGGGTTCGGTTCTACTCGGTTCCATTCGGTTTTAAATAACGAATCTTATTGGCTATCCAAAACTCGTGACAGCTGATAGCCAATAAGATTCGGTTTTTAAATCCGAACGGAACCGAGTAGAACCGAACCCGCTCACCCCTACATGATGTAACACATAAATGCTGGATAACTTTACTTATACACTGCAATTTATATTTCAGTTTGGACACGCCCCTCTCACATCTAAATCTCTCTGCACATTTTAAATTTGCTACATCAGCAACGCAACATTGTTTTACAAAGTTACATCTTTTTTTTTTGCTTTGCTTTGCTCCAAACTGTCAATCAGCCCCTCTGTGACACTGAAACTGTCTTCCCAGCACATTGCTTGTTAATCTGTAATGTGCTGGCCTCCCGGTAATCTAGCCAGGTTTAAACCTCTGCCCTGGAAGTGCACTGGTGCACAGAGGGCTGAAGGAAGGCTATCAGTAAGGAGCTTGAAAACAAGAGCAACTCACAAGGTAAAATAAGACTTTTCTTGTTTACACGTTTATAAGGTTATACAAGTTTATAATGTTTTGTTAGCTGGGAATCAGCTGACTGGTAAATGATAGTTATAGGGTGTCTGCTTATTTACCTTGTGCCCTCCATAGGTTCTGTGACTAAACAGTAGAAAAGTAATTTTATCTGGTGAACGGACTACTCTGAGTGTGGATGTTTGGCTGTACTCTAAAGTTGCCTATCTATTAGGCCACCTGAAAGTCTGAACATCTAGCGTTCAGACCTTCAGGCCGCCGAGGTGCGGTTCCCGCACTGAACGGCGTTCATTGAACGTCATTCAGTGAGGAGCCCGACCTCCTATCTCTGAACATGCCGAACCTGACGAGCGTCGTCAGTTGATGGGCATGTTCAGTAGATAGTCGGGGTCGGCAAGGACACAGCATGCACGCGCATCGCTGGTCCTTGCCGGCTATCCATTTCCCAACTTTGTGAACAATGCGACCAAAACCTCCTGCTTTTGGTTGGATTGTTCACAAAGTCGGGTAATGGATAGGCCCCTTTACCATATGCATTTGCTAACAGTTTATATCCTAAAGGACTGATGAGGTTATTCTAAGACCGAGGTTCTCAAACTCGTTCCTCAGGACCCACACAGTTCACGTTTTCCAGGTCACCCAACAGGTACACAAGTGTATTCATTACTCACTGACACATTTTAATAGATCTACAGGTGGAGATAATTATATAATTTGTGATTCTGTGAGGAGACCTGGAAAACATACACTGTTTGGGATCCTGAGGACCATGTTTGAGAACCTGTGTTCCAAGACTTGTGGCAAGGGAAGGCATTAGAACAGTGGTTCTCAAACTTTTTTTTCAGGACCCCACACAGTTCACATTTTCCAGGTTACCCAGCAGGTACACAGCAGGCTTGCCTACCCTCCCGATTTGGCCAGGAGCCTCCCGAATATCAGGTGCCCCTCCGGGCCCTCCGTAAAGGCAGTCAAGCCTCCCGACATCTAACGATAGAAACTCCCACAGCGGGAGGGCCTCACCCCCTGCTTCACAATGCCTTTCATTTCGGCCCCCAATACAGTGTCATTGTCCGTCCATGCCCCCTGCTGCATACAGGCATTCTGCTCCCTCCCAGACGGAGGGAGCTGAATGTCGGCAAGTATAGTACACAGGTATAGTCATTACTCACTGACACATTTTAAAAGATCTACAGATGGAGATAATTATTTTACTTGTGATTCTGTTAGGAGACCTGGAAAATATGCACAGTTTGGGATTCTGAGGACGGAGTTTGAGAACCTGAGCATTAGAAGAACTGTAAACCACTGAGAAAAAAAATAAAATAAGTTCTGCAGTGTTTACCTGGAAACTCTTCTGAAGACAAAGCTAGCACCCTGCTAGCACCCTACAACCACCCAAAGCTAGCACCCTACAACCACCAGCTGCCCTGGTAAAAGGCCATTTTTGACATTTATTGCTCGTAGATTATGTTGCTGTTCTCTGCATTGAACAAAATTTTCAATATTTAATTGCTGCCGTTTTCTTGTTATGTTATTGCATTTAGGGCCTGATTCAGCAGCAATCGCAAATTATTATTATTTATTACCAGTTATTTATATAGCGCACACATATTCCGCAGCGCTTTACAGAGAATATTCGGCCAATCACATCCGTCCCTGTGGAGCTTACACTCTGTATTCCCTACCACATGCTCACACACATACACTAGGGGTAATTTTGTTAGGAGCCAAATAACCCACACAAGCACAGGGAGAACATACAAACTCCACACAGTTAGGGCCGTAGTGGGTATCAAACCAACGTACTCAGTGCTGTGAGGCAAACACATATGGAATTATGTTGTAAACAAAAAAAGTGTTAAGCAAATCAAAATATGTTTTATATTTTAGATTCCTCAAAGTAGCCCCATTTTGCTTGGATGACAGCTTTGCACACTCTTGGCATTCTCTCAATCAGCTTCATGAGGTAGTCTCCTGGAATGGTTTTCCAACAGTCTTGAAAGAGTTCCCAGAGGTGCTAAGCACTTGTTGGCTGCTTTTCCTTCACTCTGCGGTCCAACTCATCCCACACCAGCTCAATTGGGTTTAGGTCGGGTGATTGTGGAGGCCAGGTCAACTGACGCAGCACTCCATCACTTTCCCTCTTGGTCAAGAAGCCCATATATAGCTTGGAGGTGTGTTTGGGGTCATTGTCTTGTTGAAAAACATGATGGTCCCAGTAAGCACAAACCAGATGGGATGGCATGGCACTGCAGAATGCTGTGATAGCCATGCTGGTTAAGTGTGCCTTGAATTTTTTATAAATCACCAACAGTGTCACCAGCAAAGCACCCCCACACCATCACACCTTCTCCTCCATGCTTCACAGTGGGAACCACACATGCAGAAACCATCCGCTAACCTTCTCTGCGTCTCACAATGACACGGCGGTTGGAACCAAAAATCTCAAATTTGGACTCATCAGACCAAAGTACAGATTTCCACTGGTCTAATGTCCATTCCTTATGTTTCTTGGCCCAAACAATCCTCCTCTTCTTGTTGTTCATCCTCAGTAGTGGCTTCTTCACAGCAATACAACCATGCAGGCCTGATTCACGCAGTCTCCTCTGAACAGTTGATGTTGAGATTTGTCTGCTACTTGAACTCTGTGAAGACTTTATGTGGTCTCTAATCTGCATGCTAAGTAGTGGTTTCTCAGGCTGGTAATGCTAATGAACTTATCCTCTGCAGCAGAGGTAACTCTTGGTCTTCCTTTCCTGGGGCGGTCCTCATGAGAGTCAGTTTCATCATAGCGTTTGATGGTTTTTGCAACTGCACTTGAGTATACATTCAAAGTTTTTGAAATTTTCCGTATCGACTGACCTTTATGTCTTAAAGTAATGATGGAATGTTGTTTCTCTTTACTGAGTTGAGTGGTAGGTGCCATAATATGGATTACAACAGTAGTCAAATAGTGGTGTCCACTGTGTACTAACCCTACCTCTGCACAACACAACTGATGGTCTCAAACACATTAAGAAGGCAAGTAATTCCACAGATAGACTCTTTACAAGGCACACCTGTTAATTCAAAACCATTCCAGGAGACTACCTCATGAAGCTGATTGAGAGAATGCCAAAAGTGTGCAAAGCTGTCATCCAAGCAAAAGGGGGCTACTTTGAGGAATCTAAAATATAAAACATATTTTGATTTGTTTAACACTATTTTGTTTACAACATAATTCCATATGTGCACTTTCATAGTTTTGATGTCTTCAGTATTAATCTACTATGTTGAAAATAATTTAATGTATGTATGTGTGTGTATATATATATATATATATATATATATATATATCATATAATTCACAGTATAGACAGAGAGAGGGGTGGAAGAGAGGGAGGAAAAGAGAGAGAGGGGGAAGAGGGACAGGGAATAGAGAGAGAAAGAGAGAGAGGGATGGAGGAGAGAGACAGAGAAGGAGTAAGGGGATGGAGGGAGAGAGAGGAAGGGACAGAGGGGGAGAGCGAGAGAAGGAAGGAGCATGAGAGAGAAGGGACTGAGAGCCCGTACACATACCTGTTGCAGCTGCATGAGCCATCAGCTTTCTTATGGGGGCGGGCACTTCACTACATTAGGCCCCGCCCCCTACATATGCACCCGCGAATCGCGGCGATATGTCAACAAGGGAGCGGGGCTTCTAGAGGCAGCCACTAGAGGTCCATCAAGCAGTGTCCTGACTGTCACTGTGCTGTCTGTGTGATTCTGCCGGGAGCCGGCCAGGGTGAGTGGCCAGCTTCTGGTCAATATCTGCGGCAGTGGGGTCCCCAAGGTGTGTGGGCCCCTGGACGACCGTCCCATCCGCCCCTCCTATAATCCGTCCCTAACTGAAGGTGCTTGGGGAGGTGGCCAGATGGAGGGGGAATCGGCCAGGGAGGAGATAGTGGCGGCCAGGAGATGCCGTTGATAAAAGCAGAGGGAGCTACAAGTGACAATGATTAAAAAAAAAAATTGACAGGTCCAAACAGTGCCCCCTGCTCTGCGGTCTGCAGTGCCCTGTGCCATGGCACATGTCGCACCACCCTAGTTACGGTCCTGATGCCAACTGCCATTGAGTCTCGACCAGTGATGTTTGGCAGTGTTTGGGGTGGCAGTTGGTGTCTCCTACTTGAATTTTGAACTGCGCTGCAGCCCCACCTCTGGAACCCGGCACCACTGAAAAGCACTAGAACATGGTTGATAGAATCTGATTGGTTGCTGCAGGTTACACATATTTAGTCACATTACACCATATTAATAAATAAGCATTTACGCTGAAATATATAGCTGGATACACCCTATAGCTGCCGACATTGCTAGAAAATTCAATCTCAACCATACATTAGTGATTAGGTTCTATAAAATGTGTGACATAAATGTGTGACATAATTAAACTTCTTTTTAAACACTTGGCTAAACAAAAAGAACATACATGCAAAACAATGTAGATAGAGTATTGTATTAGAATTTACAATGGATTGTACAAAAGAACTATTATTTTGCTGGGCTTTTTGCAATGTTACTTTGCCTTTTCTCTGCGATGTTGGATATCTCATTTATATTGATATCAACAGTTAAAACTATTATTTCCAAAACATGGACAATTAAAAAAAAATTTTGTTTGATTGAAAAATTTGTTAAGAAATTCCCTCTAAAATTGTGTTGTTCATCTTGATTCAAGTAGAGAGCGTAGGGGGTAAATTTACTAAGCTCGAATGAATTTGAATGCGGCTAAATCGTACGTTAAATGCACATTCGCAATTTACTAACCGCTAAAAATTGTCCGAGTTTGTCCCATTCTAAAGGGATAAATCGATCGAAAACACCTGAAACTCGGACGGTAACATGTTTTCGGAAATTTACTAAGGATTCGAATTTGTCATCGTGGCCGAAATATAGTGCAAATTGCCCGCAAAAGACACTAAAACTAACCCAAATAGAAATCTCAAATAGAACACCTTTTTCAATTCGAGTTTGACATCTGAATATACTTAACCATCACTGACAACTCAAATCTGTGGCCACTAGAAGGGGGTTAAGCATATGCATACACTTCTCTCATGGCATGGCAGACATACTTGCCTATCCTCCCGATTCAGCCGAGACCCTCCCGAAAATCGGGTGCAGCTCCCGGCCCCCCGGAAAGGCAGGCAATCCTCCCGGCCCCTGGCGACCCATCTGTATAAACCCTGGCAGCAGGGGAGCCGGTGACGCGATTCGCGCTGCATCGCCCCGCCCCCTGCTTCACAATGCCATTAATCTCGTCATTTGCCGGGTCACACCCCCTTATTGCCGCGACAACTCCCTCCCGGAAGGAGGGAGCTAAATGTCGGCAACCCTGATGGCAGAGGTTTTTGTGTTGGATGGAGATCTTGTGGGGGCTGTGAGATACCTGTGGCTCTGCCACCAGGCGAGAAGAAACCAGGCTCATGAAACTGAGCATGGTCAGCAGGTTGTGCCGATACCGCACAACATTTCTTTAGGGGGCGATTGAACCTAAACGCTTTGCTCGATGGCGAAGTCATACATGCCATGGCGTGACTCAGTTGCGCCGAGCGTCTTTTTGTGTGACTTTTTTTCCTTCAAATGCATCTTATTCGCACTGCGATGCTGACAGGTAGTACAAGCAGCTTCTGCTGTTTAAAATGATATGCAGCATGCCTATGTTTTGTGTTGCTCATAGAATATAGGCACGGTGCATGTCATTTTTGTGCTACCTATTCGCATCACAGTGCGAAAAAGACTAATTTGAAGGGAAAAAAGTCACACAAAAAGACACTCGGTGCAACCGAGACACAAGGAGCTCCCGCCTTATGTGTAGCGTGACTTGTAGCGGGCAGAGGATAGATGTATGTGGACACATCTGTAAGTACCCAGAGTTTTTAATTTAACAACAAAATATTACATTACACAATAGCAAACTAACACCATACATTAATGTGTGCCACCCACACGTATGACACTTTAAACCAATCACGCACGGTCTCTCTCGGAACTTGCAAAATGGGCCGAGTTAGAGTGATTGCATATGCGTTGGCACACTACGAACGGATGCAAACTCCTGCCATGTTCGGCCAAGATGAACAAAATCAAACGCAAAATGAGAAAGAAAATTACGAAAGGTTACGAATAACGACACCTTCAGTCAACACAAATGACAACGAATTGGCAGTTTAGTAAATTCAGTAACCTGTTCGGAAAATGAAACGCACGAATACAGACGATGTCATCCGAGATTGCTCTCGGATGACATAAAATAGAAATCATCACCTTAGTAAATTTACCCCTAGGTCTTATTAGTGCAATAAATAGTGCCTGGTGAAAGAGCTGGAGAATAATTCAACATGATAGGGAATTTCAAAGCAATTAAGCAAACATTGCCTTTAAGCCAGTAGGTGTAATAATAAAACCACATGTTTGTGAAAAGTATTTTTTACATTACCAACATTACAAACTTGATAGTAGTAACCGCTATGCTTGCTGTGCAAATAGGGCAAAATGTCACCGATATAGGGAAACCATCATGTATTACAGAGGTTCCCAAATGCAGTCCTCAAGGCTCCCCAACAGTTCAGGTTTAAGAGATATCCATGTTTGAGCACAGGTGGTTAAATCATATTGACTGACGGGGATGTAGTTTAAATCCTGGCTGTCGGAATGCCGGTGCTCAGATACCAGCTCCGGAATCCTGACACTAGAATATTTAATTTCTGTGCATAAAATGAGAGGAAGCCACACAATCGCTTTGTTTTTAAAGCCCGTAAGGCAGTGTTGTTGGACAAGGGTCCAAAGTGCTTCATAAAATTGCTCTACGGTTGAGATACATCGTATTTGAGCAGAACCCAATGCCAAATTATCATTGGTGTGGATGGGACTCCAGCCCCTAGCCTGCACATAAAAATAGGCCCATCATCATAACAGCATGATAATGACCAGTTGCCCAGTTGGCCACTTTGTCGTCCATAAATCATCTATATATTAATAGCTGAAGGATGACTTTTATGAGTGACATATTTCCATGATGCCTTTGTTCCAAAATAAAAGTAATTGGTCCATAGATTTGCAGAAAAATATTGGCGTTTTGGTAGCTTCGTTTCGGAGTTATGTGGCAAAACGTCATTTACAATGCATCACCATTGTGCTCTGGAAAATGTGACAGTTGGTGAACTCTCCCTGTGCACCTGCTGGGTGACCTGGAACATGTGACCTGCTGGGTGGACTGGAAACTGTTGGTTACAGTACTCTCCCTATGCACCTGCTGGGTGACCTGGAACTTTTGAACGGCTGGGCGGTCTGGAAAATGTGACAACTATTTGCCGCCAAATATATCATCACGTCTTGTGGGGACCTCAATCACTGACTGCTGTGTTATTTCATTATTCACCTCGCATTGTTTACACCAAACATGCCTAGAGGCCGGCCTTGAGGACGTCAATGTGGTGGAGCCATTGCAGGTCGCCCAGAGCACGCAGTTCAAAAATCTTACAGTCAAGAATATTATTGTCACAACGAACGTATAACAAGATCAACTGATACACTGCTTGCATTGGACATGTAAAGCCATAAAATCGATACAAAAATTGGGCATCAGAGCTAACGACACCCCTGTCACCCCTCCCTCAATGAAAGTTGTGCAGCATTTCTTTAAAAAATTACTCAACATTGATGTACAACTGTAGCGCATTATTCTGAGAATTTATTTATAACCATTATATTTTAAAGCGAGAGATTAGCATTGGCGAGGCCCATCCAGACATCGCTATGTAGTTCTTTCAGCTGTTACATTTCCTTAATGTGACTTCATGCTGTTACTGATTTATTGTGAACTAATCTATCCACATAGAATTCTTTATCACTATGGTTGCAAACTGCATGATGGAGGAGATATATATCTTCCCTTAAACACACAGCACAATTTCAGAGTAACGTTATTGAAGTGATCGAGCCAAGACATTAACGATGTAAAATATGTACTAGACTTTATAGGGGAGCACAAAAAGGAACACTTAGGGGTCTATCTATGTACTAAGCCTGGGAGAGAGAAAGTGGACGGAGATACAGTTCCAACCAATCAGCTCCTGTCGCTTTACAGGCTGTGTTTGAAAAATGACAGGAGCTGATTGGTTGGTACATTATCTATCTCCAAGATTTGATAGATCTCCTCCATAATCGCCATCCACTTATTCTCTCTAAAAGGCTTTGTAAATAGACACCTTAATGCTTTTCAGCATGAAGGGTGAGAATCTGATAATATGACTGGCTGAAGGTTTATGGTATGTGATGTCGACTTTCAGAAAGTCAACATGTATGTAATGTCAATATGGTCATAATGTCAACATTGTCGACATTTTCATAATGTTAACATTGCATTTTGACATAGCATTTTTCTAATGCAAGAGCCCTAACCCTAACTTCAGCCTAACTCTGAACCTGTACTGTCGACATTCACAACGTCAACATAATGGCCATGTAGACCAGGCATGTCAAACAATTTCTGCAGCCCCAGGGGGTGGGCTCACATATATATAATATGCGGCCCACACCCCTGCCATGATCAGAGCACAGCTCCGATCGGGCAGTGAATACTTACAAGGCTGGCAACGCTGGGTCTCTGAAGCAATCAGAAGCCTCAGATCACTTCAGAGGCCAGCGTTCCCAGTGATGCAGCATGCGGGTGACATCATGACATCACCCGCGACGAACGGAGCCTGCGTCTGCCGCACTGGATCTAATTAGATACAGTCAGCGGCAGGTGATGCAGCACGCGTGTGACGTCATGACGTCACCCACGTCGCCCGCGACCAGCAGACCTGCGCCTACTCCTCTGGATCTAATTAGATCAATCAGTGGCAGCATCTATGCGGGACGGCGAGGACTGGAGCGGTGCCCAGCGGCCATCATGAAGAAAGATAAGTACTGCACAGAGAGGTGAGTGGGGCCTTTTCTATAATGGGAGAGGGCACAGCATAAGGGGCATTACTGGGGGACACAAAATAAGGGGTATTACTGGGGGCACAACATGAGGGGCATTACTGGGGGCTCTGCATAAAGGGACATTATTGGGGGCACTACTAACGGCATTACTGGGGGCTCTGCATAAAGGGGCATTACTGGGGGCACAACTTAAGGGGCATTACTGGGGGGCTCTGCATAAAGGGGCATTACTGGGGGCTCTGCGTATGGGGAATTAATGGGGGCACTACTAAGTGCATTACTGGGGGCTCTGCATAAGGGACATTAATGGGGGTACTAATAAGGGCATTACTGGGGGCTCTGCATAAAGGGGCATTACTGGGAGCTCTGCATAAGGGGCATTACTAAGGACATTACTGGGGGCTCTACATAAGTGGCATTACTGGGGGCTCTGCAAAAAGGGGCATTACTAAGGATATTACTGGGGGCTCTGCATAAAGGGGCACTACTAAGGCCTTTACTGGGGGTTCTGCATAAAGGGGCATTCCTGGGGGCTCTGCATAAAGGGGCATTACTGGGGGCTCTGCATAAGGGGCATTACTGGGGGCTCTGCATAAGGGGCATTACTGGGGGCTCTGCATAAGGGGGCACTACTAAGGACATTACTGTGGGCTCTGCATAAGGGGCATTACTGGGGGCTCTGCATAAAGGGGCATTATTGGGGGCACAGCATAAGGGGCATTACTGGGGGCTCTGCATAAGGGGCACTACTAAGGATATTACTGGGGGCACAACGTAAAGGACATTACTGGGGCACTGCATACTGGGCACTACTAGGGCACTGCATAAGGGGCATTGCATAATGGGCACAAATTCAGGGGGCATTGCAAAAGGAGCTGTAATACAGGGTAGAATTGCATAAGGGCCACTACTACAGGGGGCACTGTATTGGTTTTTATTAATAATAAACCTTTCAATATTGCATATAAGATTTTTTGTTGCGGCCCTACACACTCGTAGACCTTGAATATTCGGCCCGGTATTTGGAGTTTGACATGCCTGATGTAGACCATTAAATGCTTTGTAACTATAGGAGTTGGTCAGACCAATCTGAGAGGTGTCAGGGAAGGGCTACATACACTGGGGGGAATTTACTTGTAAGCAGGGCCGGTGCAAGGTTTCCCAACGCCCTAGGCAGAACTTCAGCCTATTGCTCCCCACATCCGTGCTGAGAACCTGGGAGTTGGAACGAGCGCTGCCTGCAGTGGACTGTAATTATGTAATATATATATATATATATATATATATATATTAACAAGCAATGAATGTGTGTTGTGTATCAGTAAGTGTATATTATATACTGCCTACAGTCCCATTACACCTACTGACACACATACATTGCTTGTTAATATATATATAATATTACATACTGATTACAGTCCACTGCAGGCAACGCTCGTTCCTACTCCCAGGCTCTCAGCCCAGGCGGCATCTATTCCCTCCTCCTTGTCTCTGAGAGGAAGAGAGGAGGAGCAAAGAGAGAAGTACAGAGCTAGCCTAGTGTTATGGAAAAGTGTCTCACCAGATACGGCAGGAAAACTTGGTTTGCAGAGTAGCCTGCGAGGAGGGCAGGATTTCTTGGCTAGATGAGTTGCCTGCCAGGAGGGCAGGATTACTTGGCTAGATGAGTTGCCTGCTGGGAGGGCAGGATTTCTTGGCTAGATGAGTTGCCTGCCAGGAGGGCAGGATTTCTTGGCTAGATGAGTTGCCTGCCAGGAGGGCAGGATTTCTTGGCTAGATGAGTTGCCTGCCAGGAGGGCAGGATTTCTTGGATAGATGAGTTGCCTGCCAGGAGGGCAGGATTTCTTGGCTAGATAAGTTGCCTGCCAGGAGGGCAGGATTTCTTGGCTAGATGAGTTGCCTGCCAGGAGGGCAGGATTTCTTGGCTAGATGAGTTGCCTGCCAGGAGGGCAGGATAACACAGGCTGAAAATAGTTCAGGTGTAAATGTACAGTTTGATTACACACAGTAGAGCTGAGAAAACTGTAGCTGCTGATTATACAGAGGAAGCACGGACCCAAAGGCTTGGGCCTGCATACACTGAGCACAGCATGTGGATGGTGAATAGTTCAGGTGTAAATGTACAGTTTGATTACACACAGTAGGGCTGAGAAAGCTGTAGCTGCTGATTATACAGAGGAAGCACGGACCCAAAGGCTTGGGCCTGCATACACTGAGCACAGCATGTGGATGGTGAAAACAGACAGCAAGCTAACAGCATTCAGAGCAGAGTGGAACAACAGTCTTGAATAATTGAGCTACCTGCTGAAGCCTGGAAGGCAACGTGGAGGGAGATGGAGAGTGGTAAATAGAAGCAGCGGCTGAAGTGTAGACAATCACGGAGGATAGCTGGAACAACCAGACCGAGCTGTAGTAGGAAACTCTATAACCGGCGAGGGGGAATGAATCTGGAAGCTACAAATAGGAGGAGCAGCCAATCAGCAGCAAATGGAGTATGAGTCACTCTCTGCAGCATCCCCGGTGCTTGGTAATCAGCGGAACCGGATTCTGAGTCAGTGTAGGTCCCGAGCCGGTGGGAAACAAGCCGCTGCCATGGCTTGTGACAGTACCCCCCCTTGACGTGGGGTTGAAGAACCCCCAGAGCCTGGTTTAAAGGGAAATTCCTAAAAAAACATCCTCTTCAACCTGGGAGCATGTAAGGCATCTTCTGGAATCCAGGAACGTTCTTCCGGACCATAGCCCTTCCAATGGACCAGAAACTGCAACCGACCTCTAGATACTCTAGAATCCAGCACTTTCTCAACCACAAACTCCTGTTGACCGTGGACCACCACCGGAGCAGGCCTGAAAGAACTCCAGTTCCCAAATCTATCTGACTTATGGACTGGCTTTAATAAAGAGGCATGAAAAGTGTTGTTAATCTTTAACAAATTTGGTAGTTGGAGTTTGAAAGCAACTGGGTTAACTTGAGAAATGATCCGGAAAGGACCAATAAACCAAGGACCCAATTTGTGAGAGGGTTGCCGGAGTTTGATATTTCTAGTGGACAGCCACACTAAGTCCCCCCTTTTGAACGTGCAAAGCCTCCGATGTCTATCTGCCAATTTCATAGAATGGAAAGATGCCTTGAGGAGATTATGATGCACCTTGGCCCAAATACCACGGAGTCTGGAAACAGTCCCTGCATCAGAGGATCTGGAGAATGATAAATCAAATGAATTGGCCTGAGGATGTTGGCCCGTCACACAATAGAAGGGTGAAACTGAAGATTCAGAGTGACAGGAATTGTTAAAAGCAAATTCAGCCATGGGAAGATGAGACACCCAATCATTCTGGAATTTTGAGACGTAACACCGTAAATATTGCTCCAGGGTTTGATTAGCACGTTCTGTCTGCCCATTAGACTGTGGGTGATATCCTGAAGACAAGCTGAGACTGATACCCAATGCAGTGCAGAAACATCTCCAAAACCGTGCAACAAATTGTGTCCCACGGTCGGAAACAATGTCACAGGGAAGACCATGCAAATGAAAAATATGTTCCAAGAATAGGACAGAAAGTTCTTTGGCAGATTGCAATTTGGGCAGAGGAATAAAGTGCGTCATTTTGCTAAAGCGGTCCACGATAGTCCAAATAACTGAACAGCCAGCAGAGCGAGGAAGGTCCACAATGAAGTCCATCGCAATGTGTGTCCAGGGTCTTTTTGGTGTGGAAAGAGGAAGCAGTAATCCTGATGGTAGGGTACGAGGAGTCTTGATATGAGCACAAACCTCACATGCCAAAACAAACTCCCGAACGTCCAAAACCAAAGACAGCCACCAAACCGCACGAGACATTAATTCAATGGTCTTATTGATGCCTGGATGTCCAAAAGCCCGTCTCACATGGAAGTCCTGTAGGACAGCTTTTCTCAAATTTAAAGGAACAAACAGGCGATTGGACGGTCTATCAGGAGGCGAATCCTCTTGAAACACAGACAGATCCTCAGCCAAATTTCGAGATAAAGCCACCTGGATACAAGATCTGGGAATGATGGATTCTTTGATCACAGTATCCTGTTGGACAGGAGTGAAACCCCTGGACAATGCATCAGCCTTGATGTTAGTAGATCCGGGTCGAAAAGAAATGAGAAAATTAAATCTGGTAAAAAATAGTGCCCATCGTGCTTGCCTGGAGTTAAGCCTCTTGGCTGATTCAATGTATGGCAAATTTTTGTGGTCGGTGAGGACAGAGATCCGGTGTTTGGCTCCTTCAAGCCAATGTCTCCAATCCTCAAAAGCTAACTTAATGGCAAGCAGCTCCCTGTTCCCAACGTCATAATTAAACTCAGCTGAAGAAAATTTACGTGAAAAAAATGCACATGGATGGAGTTTGCCATCCAACAGATTATTCTGAGAGAGAATAGCTCCTGCCCCAATCTCAGAGGCGTCCACCTCAACCACAAAAGGCAGATCTGGATCCGGATGTTTGAGAACAGGGTGCGCTGGTGAAAGCAAGTTTGAGATGTTCAAAGGCCCGAACTGCCTGACTAGGCCAGTTAGAAGCATCCGCACCTTTCTTGGTTAACTCTACTATGGGGGCAACAATGCAGGAAAACGAGCCAATAAATCTCCAATAGTAATTGGAAAAACCAAGGAAACGTTGAATGCCTTTCAATGTAGTAGGCTGAACCCAGTCCAATACTGCTTTAACCTTTCCAGGATCCATGGAGAAGCCATGAGGAGAAATAATATATCCAAGAAAAGATACTTGCTCCACATGAAACTCACACTTCTCCAACTTGGCAAATAATGAATTCTCTCTCAATTTAGATAGGACCTGACTGACATGCTGGACATGCTGGTGCATGGAGTGAGAGTAAATGAGGATGTCATCGAGATAAACAACCACAAAAATGCCAAGAAACTCCCGGAGTACATCGTTGATAAAGTCTTGAAAGACTGCTGGAGCATTAGCCAATCCAAACGGCATAACTAAATTTTCATAGTGCCCTGTATGCGTATTGAACGCCGTTTTCCATTCATCTCCGGTCTTGATCCAGATCAAATTATAAGCTCCACGGAGATCAATCTTGGAAAAAATGGAAGCTTGCCGGAGCTGATCAAAAAGTACCGAGATCAAGGGCAAAGGGTACAAGTTTTTGATGGTGATTTCGTTCAATGCCCTAAAGTCAATGCAAGGACGTAATGACCCATCCTTCTTCTGGACGAAGAAGAAACCAGCCCCAACCGGAGATTTAGAAGGACGGATGAATCCTTTAGCCAAGGCATCCACAATATACACCTCCATGGCCTTATTCTCAGGTATAGAAAGAGAATAGAGATGACCCTTGGGTAACTTGGCTCCTGGTAACAGCTGTATGGCGCAATCATACGGACGATGAGGTGGTAGAGAATTGGCCTTTGATTTAGAAAAAACATCTGCAAAAAGATGGTATTGAGCAGGAAGTCCTGGAAGAGACTCTGATAAAAAAATAATAAGTCCATGAAGTTCCCAGCAGCACCGCTGTCCACAAACGCCGATATGGAATGGACGGATTGCGACAGATGTACCACCGCAGGAACTAGCAACAAATTTTTTGAGGAAACAGATGCCAGGCCTAAATGTAACTCCTCTTTTACATTCAGACTCGATCTTTTACTGGCCTATGTGGGCATGATTTCAGCTGATGACCTCTAGCTCCACAATATAGGCAGAGGCCTTGAGATCGTCGTCTTTGTCTCTCCCTGGGCGATAGCTGGAAAGCTCCCAGTTGCATGGGTTCCTCAGAGTCCTCCGCCAGCAGCCAGGAAGGTGACTGAGGCGACTGTACAGAAAGACTGCGTTCTTGTTTGCGTTCTCGGAGGCGACGGTCAATACGGATGGCTGAAGAAATTAAGTTGTCAAGGGACTCAGGTGATGGATGTTGGACCAAAATGTCCTTGATGGCATCCGAAAGACCCAAGCGAAATTGGCTACGCAATGCCGGGTCGTTCCATCCTGAATCCACTGCCCATCTCCGAAACTCTGAGGAATAATCCTCTGTGGGATTCTTTCCCTGCCGAAGAGCCCGCAGCTTGGATTCGGCCAAAGAACTATGGTCAGGATCTGCATATAATAATCCAAGAGCATTAAAAAAGGCATCTACTGATAAAAGCGCAGAATGTGTTGAAGCGAGACCAAATGCCCAAGTCTGTGGATCTCCTTGTAAGAGCGAGATCACTAATCCTACCCGCTGAGTCTCGGATCCAGAAGATAAAGGTCGGAGACAAAAATAGAGTTTACAACTCTCACGGAAGTTCAGGAACTGAGTACAGTCTCCAGAAAACCTATCAGGGAGATTCATTTTAGGTTCCTTGGGAACGGCTCCAGGAGTGGATGCCCGAACATCCTCAAATCTTATAGAGAGCTCCTGAACTTTTCGGGTAAGCACTTGGATCTGTGCGGCAAGGATTTGTGCAGGGTTTTGAGCCTGCTCCATAATGAAGGACACGGAATGCACAGACTTAAATACAAAGTTGGCCGGTTATAATGTTATGGAAAAGTGTCTCAACAGATAAGGCAGGAAAACTTGGCTTGTAGAGTAGCCTGCAAGGAGGGCAGGATAACTTAGTTAGATGAGTTGCCTGCCAGGAGGGCAGGAATTCTTGGCTAGATGAGTTGCCTGCCAGGAGGGCAGGATTTCTTGGCTAGATGAGTTGCCTGCCAGGACGGCAGGATTTCTTGGCTAGATGAGTTGCCTGCCAGGACGGCAGGATTTCTTGGCTAGATGAGGTGCCTGCCAGGATGGCAGGATATCTTGGCTAGATGAGTTGCCTGCTAGGAGGGCAGGATTTCTTGGCTAGATGAGTTGCCTGCCAGGAAGGCAGGATTTCTTGGCTAGATGAGTTGCCTGCCAGGAAGGCAGGATTTCTTGGCTAGATGAGTTGCCTGCCAGGAGGGCAGGATTTCTTGGCTAGATGAGTTGCCTGCCGGGAGGGCAGGATTTCTTGGCTAGATGAGTTGCCTGCCGGGAGGGCAGGATTACTTGGCTAGATGAGTTGCCTGCCGGGACGGCAGGATTTCTTGGCTAGAAGAGTTGCCTGCCAGGAGGGCAGGATTTCTTGGCTAGATGAGTTGCCTGCCAGGAGGGCAGGATTTCTTGGCTAGATGAGTTGCCTGCCGGGAGGGCAGGATTTCTTGGCTAGATTAATTGCCTGCCGGGAGGGCAGGATTTCTTGGCTAGATGAGTTGCCTGCCAGGAGGGCAGGATTTCTTGGCTAGATGAGTTGGCTAGATGAGTTGCCTGCCAGGATGGCAGGATTTCTTGGCTAGATGAGTTGCCTGCCAGGAGGGCAGGATAACTTGGCTAGATGAGTTGCCTGCCAGGAGGGCAGGATTTCTTGGCTAGATGAGTTGCCTGCCAGGAGGGCAGGATTTCTTGGCTAGATGAGTTGCCTGCCAGGAGGGCAGGATTTCATGGCTAGATGAGTTGCTTGCCAGGAGGGCAGGATAACACAGGCTGGAAATAGTTCAGGTGTAAATGTACAGTTTGATTACACACAGTAGGGCTGAGAAAGCTGTAACTGCTGATTATACAGAGGAAGCACGGACCCAAAGGCTTGGGCCTGCATACACTGAGCACAGCATGTGGATGGTGAATAGTTCAGGTGTAAATGTACAGTTTGATTACACACAGTAGGGCTGAGAAAGCTGTAACTGCTGATTATAAAGAGGAAGCACGGACCCAAAGGCTTGGGCCTGCATACACTGAGCACAGCATGTGGATGGTGAAAACAGACAGCAAGCTAACAGCATTCAGAGCAGAGAGGAACAACAGTCTTGAATAATTGAGCTACCTGCTGAAGCCTGCAAGGCAGCGTGGAGGGAGACAGAGAGTGGTAAATAGAAGCAGCGGCTGAATCACGGAGGATAGCTGGAACAACCAGACCGAGCTGTAGGAGGAAACTCTATAACCGGCGAGGGGGAATGAATATGGAAGCTACAAATAGGAGGAGCAGCCAATCAGCAGCATATGGAGTATGAGTCACTCTCTGCAGCATCCCCGGTGCTTGGTAATCAGCGGAACCAGATTCTGAGTCAGTGTAGGTCCCGAGCCGGTGGGAAACAAGCCGCTGCCATGGCTTGTGACACCTAGGTGGCGGGCGATTGATTTATTATCTTGCTTTCACAAACAAGTGAAAGCAAGTGCTGCAGGTGGCACGTGACGTCCTCACTGACACAGCAGGCAGCCTGACTGAACCCGGCCGGACACAGGGCAGACGCTGCGGCTGCAGGAGGCGGGGAGTGAGAAGACAGTGTGCAGCACTGACGCCGCACACTGTCTCAGTCACTGGCTGCGGCTGGCTTTACAAGTGCCATGGCCGCCGCAAGGACTTTACACAGGGACATTAGTAGAACACTGTCTGCCATTATGGGCAGCAAGCAGTGGCCGGCAACCCCTAGGCAGATATCTAAAGCTGCCTAATGGTGGTGCCGGCCCTGTTTGTAAGCCATGCTCCACCTGGCATCGTTGCAATGCTCGGCTGCACACATATCAGGCATTTGCAGTACTGCTGACATCACATCTCACACCCCATTGCTACCCGCTGGACACGCTCCGTTCTCCTAATGTTGTGGCCCATAGGCGCAGCCATCTTGGCTTGGTCACCTGATTCCACATCGGCCAATCTTGCTCTGCTCTCGGGTCAGCTGTGAGTAGTTGTCCAACCATCAGCAGACACTGGGTATATAAACCCTTCCTGGACTCTCAGTCAGTGTCTGTGCAACATCTCCTATAGTTCCGTTTTTGGCTCCTGTTGGATCTACCAGGAGAACTGTTCCTGACCAGGAGAACTGTTGCTATCATGTTACACTGAGCTCGGCTCAGTACTCTCAAACAAGCTCTTAAGCCATTGTTTACTGGGAACTCCTCACCACTCTACTCAAGAACTTTTGTTACTGAGGGCTCTATTTATTAACATTATTTTTACTAAAATAAAGTGAAAAAGGGGGTTTTCACACCCTTTTCACATTTTTAGTATCACCTACAGTTACTATAGGGCAATTGGAGTAGAATTCGTAAAATTCTACTTCAACCCCTAAGTATCACTTATTTTTAGTAAGCAGATCGCATTTCACATAAGTGTAATGGGAAATGTGATCCAACCAGAGTTATTAAAACTAAATTGTAAAAAAATACTGTGGAAAGCCCTGTGATAATAACGCCACCTGGAGGTGGCGTTATCCAGGGTCTCCCCCGGTTACCGGTATCCTGCCCTGCTCTAACGGGGAGAGCAAGAGCCGCGAGCTGGCCCCAGTAATCAGCTGTGTGGTCTAAACAGACCACACGCTGATTGACTGTAAAAAAAAGAAAAAGAAAAAGAAAAAAAAATTACTTACCTGTGTCCAGGGACCGGTGGTCATGGCTCCGAGTGATGTCCTCCCTCCGGTCAGCTGGTCTCCCATGCTGCACTGCGGACCGGTCATCAGGTGATCGGGTCCCAGTGCAGTATGGGATATCACCTGACCGGGGATAGCAGCAACGGTCGGTCCGCGCATGTGCGGGGCACCGGTTACGGTATTTTTTTGCGAAAATACTGTGACTAGTGTGCGGAGGGGATTCACTGGGACAGAGCTTTCTCGCAAGCTCTGTCCCTGCAAGGGATTGTAGTAAATCCCTGTGATATTGCCTGAATTCGCAATGCGAATTTAATCTGTATTTAGTCGGTAATATCACACTACAATCTGCATTACCAGTGCGGATTGTAGAAAATAGAGCCCTAATTCACTGAGTCCTACTCAGTAGTTTGTTCTAAGGATTCTGACTATCACTGACCTGAGCTGAACCCAGTGTATCAGTGTTGCCGAAGCCGGATAATTAGCTGAGACAGGATCGGTTTAAAATTAAATCTGCGCGACACCATTTTGCGAATGGAAATGAGACGCCATTTTGTGACTGGCCGCCCAACGCCATTTTAGTGAATATCCCCCATTATAAGTGCATACGGTGATACTATTATTTAGCGTCGTGCGATTTCCACGCAAGAGAAAGAAGTTAAAAGTCCTCATCATATAACTACAGTCACTAAAACATAGAAAATGATTAACCCTGAAAAACACGTACCATGGTGTACTCCACAAAACACGTAGTCGCACAACGCAAACTAGCGTCTTTTCCCTAAACCCCAATACTTACATACTGCACACTTACATAAAAGGTTCCCTAGTATTAAAGTGTAGTATTCAAGATTTATTCAGTATTATTAATGTTGTGAAATAAATGTAAGTTGATATCTAAGGTTTAGTACATGGTAAGCAGACCGTGTTTGGTGTTGTACTGATCCACTGTGTCTTTGCAGATTTCCGGTACCATCGGTGAGAAGACCGCAACATGTGTCTGCAAACTATGGACTATAGAGAGATAAACATTAAAATGTACTTTGTAATGTAGCCAGCTTAGATTTATTATGCAGTGGGAAACAGGACACAAAGAGCTGTTGGAGGCTGGTTTGTGTCCATACGAATTGACCTATGAACTATACTGCAACAGAAGAACCAGGAAGAAGAACCAATGGAATCATGCCAAACTGTTCTATTGTATTGCCTATCCCTGTAAGAGTATATATGTGGGCTCTCTAAACTTGGATGCCAGTCTTCTTGCCTTGCTGTTGACGGAGGTTTCTATATTGATGCCGGTATCTGGGTCCAGAGCACGTGCGTATGTAACAACTGTACCTTGGGTCTGTATGATTTATTTGCGCTAATTGTATTTAGATCACAGCATGTAACCATCTGTTTTTATATTGAATAATAACTTTTTGTGCTTTTGAACCACACTCAAAGTCTGAAAGCATTTATTTCTTGTACGACTCATAACGCTAAATAGCGACAATTTTAGAAGGTATAGGTAGGTAGTAATCAATAGGTAGGAATCCATAGTTGGGGGATCGCAGTGTGAATCACGGTACCGGTCACTTGGTAACACTCGGTCAGCGAACTCTCAGTAAAAAGGGTGGAGGCGCCATAGCAGGAGAACGCATTCTGCCTTCGAAAATCTGCTACCACTTTGTTGCCGAGAGTCCACTACCTGTTATTGTAGCTTAAGGAGCGCTGATTAAGAATCCAGGGACAAGGAAGGAAAAAGTTTGTTTTCCTTCATTGATACAATTTTATGTTTAAAAGGGGAAGTCGCACAATAGCGTAAGGGTAATAATACGTTTTGTGTAGTAGTCGCATTATTGTGTATGTGACTAGTCACACAATAGCGTATACGTATTTCCTGTATTGCTGCCACGTGTTTTAAACAAAGCCGTTGAGAGTGCACGGTGATATTGATAGATAGCATTGTTGTAAATATCTTAAATCAGTGTTGCCATAGTCTGGGAAAACGTGTATTTTTCAGCGCAGGAAAAGGGTGTGTAACAGTGAATATTTGTTGGTAGGGGTAACATGCTCCCTAGTTAAGGGTATCATAGGACCCTTAAGTGCTAGGCGCCTGGTGTCGGCCTAGTGGCTCGGTAGTAGATACCGCAGTCTATACACATAAGCAGGTGTAGTTGTTGTCTTTGTTGTAGTTTCAGCTCTCAGTGTGATTACAGTATTCAGTGGTCAGTTAGGGTTGAGCATTGTAATTGAACCGCACAGTTTTGGCTAAATTGTGATTGTGAACTGAGTAGAGGGTGGACGAAATCACTGAAAACTGGGTAGGTGTTATTGGAATGCTAGCAGTTGAAAGGTAGTCAAAAAGGGATTAGGTGCGTGGAAGCAGCCTGGTTATTCTTCCATAGGTGTGTGGGCGCATCCTGATAATATCGTCTGCAGGTAAGTGAAAGTATCTTGACTGTCTTTCACCAGTCTAAATCTCTACTGAAAAGCTTAGGGTTCTCCCAGAATGGGAGCCAAGCAAATGGTAGAGATGTTAGATGATGTGCTGCTGTTGGAAGCGCCGCTTGGGTCGGCATGGCATATTATGCATACTAAGTATGGTGCTTATGCAATTAGGTACTGTGATGTATGGTTTAAAATGACGATGAAGAGTGTTAGACCTTTCCCCAGAATTGGCAGCTTTGAGAAGGAGGTATTGAACAATGTCCGAGATAGCATCTGTAGGGTGCGCTCTAGAATGAAAAAGGTAAAATATAATGAGTGTTTAAAATTATGGCAGCGTGAGGGGGATGCGTGGCTTAAAGGTGTGCATGCGACGCAAACTAGCGTCGTGAGCACGTTACAGGAGAGTGCACACGCAGCGCTAAACTGCGGTGCGTGCGCGCTGTGAGATAGCGCGCACGTGCAGCAAGGTAGTGTTGCGGAAGATATTGCCAGTGCCTCACGCGCACCACCACCGCCCTATGCGGATGGGGGTGCAGGTACAGTCATTGTAAAAACCCATAAAAATGTAACAAGTAACTTGTACCCTCTCTTGAGTAATCACAAAGAAAATGTTTATGATGCAGATGATGAACCTGTTGTTATGTCTACCATTTCCCATGCTGTACACATGTCAGATGCTCCATCACAACAAGCACAAGTGATAGTACAGGAAGTGTTAACATCCACTGCACCCGTAGTGGAAGAATCACATACGAAGCAGTAATAGACTCAATCCCCAGCCAGGTAACAAGGTCAAAAATAGCAGTGCGGCCGGTCTGCATCCCATCCGGACAATAACTGTTCCGAATGGGAATGCGGATGCGAACCGTGTAGTGCCCACAATGGAGGTTGCAATGCACTGTCCTTGGACAAGAGCGGAGCTAAATTTCATAATGAATGATTTCCCTGATCCTAAAAAGGAATTAGCCAAATGCCAAAGATTTTTGAAAAATTTGGGTAGTGCTCACGAGCCAACCAATAAAGATTGGCGAGTGGTGTTAAGGGCTTGTCTTCCACACAATACCGATGTGAAAAAGTTTATCACGGATTGCGTATTGGATGAAGATGGTCCCGTAACAGACGAGAGTAACCAAGGTAACATTACCCGCATAATAACTCAATTGGGTGTATATTTTCCAGTAGTAGTTAACTGGAGTAAAATTTTCACCATAAAACAAAAAGAGAGTGAATCTGCAGTAGATTATTGTAACCGAGCTCTGCAGGCTATCACCCAGTACAATGGGATAGAGGATATTAAAGATAGCACTCATCACAGGGGAATGATCATCACTGTACTTATGGATGCTCTAAAAGAGAACCTAAAGACCCGAGTTCAGACCTCACTACCTGGCTGGAGAGGAGTTACTGTAGACATACTCATAGAATCCGCTATTGAACATGATAAAAACATCCTCAAAAAGAGAGAGACCCAGAGCGAGAAGCTAATGGCTGTTAGTATTCAAGCTCTGGAAGGAATGACTGTAACATCACAGCCACCACACACCCATGCACCTACACAGCTGCACGTCCTCACCAATCCTGCACCACCACAAACACAGCTCTACCCCACTTATCACACACAGCCTCAAAACCCATACTACCCACAACCACCATATTACCCTCAACAACCTTATCCACACCCACAATCTTTCCCTACCAATCAACCCACACAGCAACCCTTTCACCCACCCCACTCACGAAGGTGCTTTAACTGCAACCAAGTGGGACATGTAAGTAGGAACTGTAAGGTGAAGAAGGTAGGACCCCCTAACTAGGGAGTACCTGGATATCCCCATAAGGGATATACACAGAGTACAGGAAATCCACAACAGTCACCAGCTCCAATTGTGGCCTTAAATGCTGTATTGGAGAGTGAGAGTCAACACTAGGGGTCAGATCATACCTGTAGTCTACATATAGTCAGGTTAACGCTAAGTACTAGGGAAGAACCGGTAATGATGGTTGATGTAGCTGGTACTAAATATCCTTTTCTTGTAGACACAGGGGCAACCAGATCAGTGATAAAATCTCCAGCTAATTTACAGGTGACCAGCGAGACAGTACCAGCAATGGGTGTAATGGGTAAAGTGCAACATTATCCTTTAACTAAATCCACAGAGGTCACTATCGGGCCATTGCATACCAGGCATTCTTTCCTCCTGGCAGCAGCGGCTCCTACTAACCTATTGGGAAGGGATTTGTTATGTAAGATGGGATGTGTCATATATTGTACCCCTGATGGTATATTTCTAGATATCCCAGAGAGAGTTGCGCACGAGGTGAGGGATATATTGGACACTCCCAAAGGATAATGTATCACTCTACTGGTTCAGGTAAAAATCCATCTCAGGTAGATCAAATGTTATCCCAAATTCCAGATTCATTTTGGACCAAGGATGGACAGGACACTGGATTAATGGCAAATGTAGCTCCCGTAATGGTAAATCTAAAAAGCAGTAGACAAGCTCCAAAAATTCCCCAGTACCCATTAAAACAGGAGGTAGAATTAGGGGTTTATCCCATAATTGAGCGATTATTACAAGAGGGAATTATAGTCCGTACAGCAAGTGTAGCCAACAGTCCCATCTTTCCTGTGAAGAAGAGTGGTGGGAGGGGTTATAGGCTGGTACAAGACCTTAGAGGGGTTAATAAGGTAGTAGAGAGCCAATTTCCCGTAGTGCCAAATCCAGCTGTCATTCTTATGCAGATCCCACCAAATGCAACCCATTTCACTGTCATTGACCTCTGTTCTGCTTTCTTCTCTGTACCTCTTCATCCTGACTGTCAGTACCTATTCGCTTTTACATACAGGGGTGTACAATATACATGGACACGATTGCCCCAGGGTTTCATAGACAGCCCCAGTATCTTCTCCCAGGCCTTACACGACTGTTTACAATCTATTCAACCTGCCAATGGATCTGTTCTAATACAATATGTGGACGATTTATTGTTATGTTCTGATTCGTTTATGTCATGTTTAAATCATACTAAACTTTTATTGCTTCATCTCTCACAAACAGTACAGAAGGTTGCTAAGGACAAACTACAGCCATGCCAGTCCAGGGTTAAATACTTGGGACATTGCCTAACCCAGGGGTTAAGGCATCTGACAAATGACAGAATCCAAACCATACAGAACATGACACTGCCAGAGAATCAACAGCAAATTTGTACCTTCTTGGGAATGTGTGGATACTGCAGAATGTGGATCCCAGGTTTCTCTATTTTGGCCTTGCCATTACAGGACTTAGGCCCTCATTCAGAGGCGGTCGGAGGATGCAAGCGGTCGCTCAGAAACTGGGCGGCCGCTTGCATCCTGACCGCCCGCCTCTGTTTCGGTCGTTAGGCTGTGGGTTTACACCCACAGCTCTAACGACCGCTAGGGACCATCGGGGCTTACGACGAGACCCTAGGGTAGGGTCTCACTTGTCGTAAGCCCCGGAGAGCTTCTGGTTCTGTCAGAGCCGGAAGCTCTCCACTGACATCACTAGTGATGTCAGTGGGGCCTCCCCCAAATGGCAGGCGTTCCCATAGGAATGCTTCCATTTGGGTTGCCACCCCCCCGGCCCGCCTTCCAAATGGGGCGAGCTGTCAATCAACATTGACAGCTCGCCCCCTTTGGAAAGAGACCCGCTACGACCGACAGCGCCTCACGCATGCACACAAAGGAGCCGGCTCCCTCGTGCGCATGCGCACTAGACAAACATCGAGGCGGTCGTAGACCGTATGGCCGCCTCTGAATAAAGCCCTTAGTCTCTTCCTCAAAGCCCGATCATGTCATACACACAGAGGACTTAGAGCAGGCTTTCCTTATCTTAAGGATAGTCTCACAAGAGCACCTGCATTGGGAATACCTGATTATGAAAAACCTTTTGATTTGTATTGTACGGAAGCTGATAGTTGTTGAGCAGGTGTCCTCACACAAAAACATGGTGATGCCAGTAGGCCCGTAGCACACTACAGTGCACAATTGGACACTGTGGCAAGATCACTCCCAACGTGTTTAAGAAGTGTAACAGTAACTGCTCTATTGGTCAGTAAGAGTGAGAATGTGGTACTAGGCCATGATATGATTGTCTATAGTCCCCATGCTGTATCTGCTTTGCTAACCTCTGGCCAAACCATACATGTCTCCTCAGCTAGATTCACAAAATGGGAACTAGCCTTAATAGCACCTGCAAACATCACCATCAAAAGGTGCAGTACATTAAACCCAGCTACGTATTTACCATATGTGCAACATGATGCACAAAGGGTGAAGAGAGGTGAGTCGCTGGCGAAAGGTGAGTACTGCAGGTATATTGATGCACGATTGTATGGAATATCTGAATCAAACCTTTACTGCAAGACCTGACATACAGGATACACTTTTAGAGAATGTAGATGTGACATTTTACACGGATGGGAGTTGTCATAGACAAATTGACACTGGAGAGTTATGTACAGGTTATGCTGTGGTAAATGACGAGGTCATCATAGAGGCCAAACCTTTAGGCCCACCACACTCGGCCCAAGTGGCGGAACTGGTGGCACTAAAGAGGGCGTGTGAATTAGCGGAAGGTAAATCTGCTAATATCTACACTGACTCTAGGTACACCTTCGGGGTAGTACATGATTTCAGCGCTCTATGGCATCTGAGAAAATTTATGACAGCAGCAGGCACACCAATTGCACATTCCAGACATATAAAAGGACTATTGACAGCAATCCAATTTCCTAAGACAGTGGCGGTAATTAAGTGTAAAGCCCATACATGTGAGGATGATCCGGTGTCACTGGGCAACAACAGGGCAGACGAAGCTGCAAAATGGGCAGCAGGGTTAAAAATGAATGTACAAACTGAACAAATGATAACTTTTCAAACGATTGACATGCTGAAATTAATTGAGTTGCAAAATTTGTGTTCCATTCAGGAAAAGGCAGTCTGGAGGTCCAAGGGATGTGGGCAAGAGTCTTCTGGACTCTGGAGGGACGGACAAGGTAAGCCAGTGGCTCCCAAGGCATACTACCCCAGCCTGGCTGAGGCAGCGCATGCTCTGACTCATTTGGGAAAGCAAGGTATGTGCAAATTGGTGAGAGCATGCTGGTGCGCACCAGGTTTCTCTTCTCAAGCGGAAAAGAGAGCAATGTCCTGTCTGACATGCTTGAGGAAAAACATTGGGAAAACAATCCCTACCGAACCATCCCACATTCCTCCGACTGATGGACCTTTTCAGGTAATACAAATTGATTTCATCCAATTACCACCCTGCGGGAATCTCAAGTATGTATTAGTGTGCACTGATGTGTTTTCTAATTTGGTTGAGGCATATCCAGCTGCCACTAATACTGCTGCGTTCACTGCCAAGAAAATTGTTCAGGAGTTTGTATGCAGATATGGTATCCCCAAAATTATTGAGAGTGATAGGGGTACTCATTTCACAGGTGATGTTTTCCAAAATATGTGTAAGCTGATGAGTATTAATAGTCGACTTCATACCCCCTACCGACCGCAAGCCAGTGCCAAGGTGGAGAGGATGAACGGGACTATTAAAAACATATTAAGTAAAATCATGTCAGAAACTGGACTAGATTGGCCAGAAGCACTACCACTTGTCCTTCATGGTATCAGGACAACTCCTAGGCCTCCGCTTAATCTGTCCCCCTTTGAAATACTGTTTGGTAGACAACCTCATTTGATTATAAGTCCGCAGGAAGATTTGAAAGGTAACAACGAGATTATTGTAAGGTATCTTATAACAATGAGTAAACAGTTAAAACAGCAACAGCAGAAACTGAAAATGTTGTCACATGATATGCCTGAAACAAACTGTCATGATGTTGAACCTGGAGAATTTGTTATGATCAGAAATTTCTTGCGTTCAGGTTGTTTGACTGATCGGTGGGAAGGTCCATATCAGGTGTTGCTGATGAGTACAACCTCCTTGAAGGTGACGGAGAGAGATACCTGGGTCCATTCCACTCATTGTAAGAAGGTCAACCAACCAGTGGAGATACAAGGTGGAGACGAGGCAGATATCATGGACCTGTGGATCGCGAGCTTGTTCCAGGAGGGTTAAAAGGTTGCAGTGAGATATCTGAACTAAAGAAATTTGTAGATCCTTGCTACGGCAATGGACTGGTCTGCTGTGTTCATTTTTGTATTCTCTTCCAGAGTTTCCATCATCCTGGTTTGTTCTGGGATTTCTGGTTTCTGTGACGGGGGACCGATAGAGGAGATGGGAGCTAATGGTAGTATTGATGGAGTGGAGTCGAGAGGAGGAGTGCTATGCCAATCAGGCGAGTGTCTGACCAATCTTAGTACAGTAATTGTTAAGGGATCTGCTATTCTGGATACTCGGAGACAGTGTGAAGGTCTATCGTCTGAGGATTATTGTATCTGTGAGTTCTGTGGTCCGTAGTCAATGAGAGATGCATCCAAAAGTGCCAACCTAAGTATAACCAGTATTGGGGTGGGTATCCTTTAGAGGATTATCACACCATGGGGGGCAAAATTTTGAACCAAACCGACTGTTGGGTCTGCTCTCAAATGCCTGAAGGACAGTATAATGTAGGATTAGTGCCATTCCCATTAAATGTCTCTGAAATTTTAGAATTACAAAAAGGGAAGACACTGGATGGAAAATTTCTTAATACCAAACCACCCCATTTTAAACTCCACCAGTACCAGGCAGATAAAACACTTTTATGTTTAAACATCACCAACTCCAATGGACCAGGAAGTTGGGAGGTGACTGGGAATAACCAGACGATGACCTTCTCACAAAGAGCTGACCGTGAGCCTATGAATTATGAGCTGTTACGCACAATTAGGTCAAGTGGAAGACACTTCCGGTATAAATATACACTGAGTTCCACCAAAGAAATGGTTGAATGGTTGGCAGAATACCAGAAGGGTACTGTGCTAGGGTTATACAACCAGAATCATGTATTAGCCAGATGGGAGAACCTGAGATAGGATCATTTGTGAGGGAACTGTGTTGGATGATCATGATGCATTCTATTCCTTATGTTCTCCCTGATGATGTATATTTTATATGTGGAAGGCTCTCTCCGAGTTCCGAAGGTTTGTGTTATCTGGGAAGAGTAGTTCCAGAAGTTATGACCCTCACACATGGTGAAATGCTTGCTATTCATAAAAACACACCATCACCATATCTTCACACACAGTATGAACACAGAGACAAAAGAAATATGATACCTGGTGATGCGCATAAAGCCACACAGTTAATTAGTGAGACAACTGGCTTTCAAGTTTTGGTAGCATTGGATCCCACCAGGATCGCTCGGGGTACACTAAATTTTAGATATATCCAAGATCTTTCTAAATTAATAGATAATATCAGCAAGATGTATGATGACACATTCAGGTATACAGGTAGGGAGTTGCAAGCTTACAAGAAAGAACTTATGCAACATAGACTAGTGTTAAATTATTTAGCAGCTTTCACTGGAGGGTATTGCGTAACTTTGGCTACCCAATTTGGTCTAAAATGTTGCACTTACATTACAAACGATACCAGCGATCCCAAGGAGGTAATACACCGGAAGATGGATGAAATTCTGCAGTTAAAATGGGAATTTCGAAAAAGAATCATAATGCTTCAGTGGCTGAAGTAGAGGAGAAGGTAGAGGAATGGGTTTCTTGGTTGAACCCAGAGAAATGGTTCTCAGGTCTAGGAGAGTGGGTCCAGGAAATGATTGCGAGCATAGGTAAACTCCTGATCCTCATACTGGTTGTCATCATAGTAATTGGCTTATGTGACAGGTGTGTTCCTACTGTGTTGAAATGTGGAAAATGTAAAGATAAGGTAAACTGAAAGAATGAAATTATGATGGCGGTTAGTAGTAACAATATGAATACTGAGGTAAATGCAGGGCTGCATTACAACCCTGAACTAGAAGGTACCATCATATGATGTATAAGATTTAGACATGCATGATATGTGTAATTAAAATGTTATTTTAAAACATCTTAAATAATGTAAGTCCCTATTCCCCCTCAAGACTTCCTTTATAGGATTGGTGCATCCCCACATCTTTCCCATGATCTTCCAAGATCCGTGGTGTGCGTATAAGGGTAGTTTTATGTCCCCTCCTAGAGACACATTATTGTTGGATTAAGAACCACCTTGTGCCATCCCATAAATTAACATTAAATAATATGTCATAATGTAAGCCTAAATTAATTTTAAAATCAGAGTATGATAGCATGTTGTTTACTATCAAAGGGTGGACTGTTGAAGCCGGATAATTGGCTGAGACAGAATCGGTTTAAAATTAAATCTGCACAACGCCATTTTGCGAATGGCAATGAGACACCATTTTGCGGCTGGCCGCCCAGCGCCATTTTAGTGCATCTCGCCCATTATAAGTACATACGGCGATGCTATTATTTAGCATCATGTGATTCCCACATAATAGAAAGAAGTTAAAAGTCCTCATCATATAAATTCAGACAGTCACTAAAACATATAAAATGATTAACCCTGCAAAACACGTACCATGGTGTACTCCACAAAACACATAGTCGCACAACGCAAACTAGTGTCTTTTCCCAAAACCCCAACACACTGCACACTTACACAAAAGGTTCCCTAGTATTAAAGTGTAATATTCAAGGTTTATTCAGTATTATTAATGTTGTGAAATAAATGTAATTTGATATCTAAGGTTTAGTACATGTTAAGCAGACCGTGTTTGGCTTTGTACTGATCCACTGTGTCTTTGCAGATTTCCGGTACCATCGGTGAGAAGATCGCAACATGTGTCTGCAAACTATGGACTATAGAGAGTTAAACATTAAAATGTACTTTGTAATGTAGCCAGCTTAGATTTATTATGCAGCGGGAAACAGGACACAAAGAGCCGTTGGAGGCTGGTTTGTGTCCATACGAATTGACCTATGAACTATACTGCAACAGAAGAACCAGGAAGAACCAGGAAGAAGAACCAATGGAATCATGTCAAACTGTTCTATTGTATTGCCTATCCCTGTAAGAGTATATATGTGGGCTCTCTAAACCTGGATGCCAGTCTGCCTGCTTTGCTGTTGACGAAGGTTTCTATTTTGATGCCAGTATCTGGGTCCAGAGCAAGTGTGTATATAACAACTTTACCTTGGGTCTGTATGATTTTTTTTGCGCTAATTGTATTTAGATCACAGCAGTGTAACCATCTGTTTTTATATTGAATAATAACTTTTTGTGCTTTGGAACCACACTCAAAGTCTGAAAGCTTTTATTTCTTGTGCGACAATTTTAGAAGGTATAGGTAGGTAGGAATCGATAGGTAGGAATCCATTGTGTGAAGTCTTTAATCATTACCAAGCCTCAAGAACTCCTTTCCTCGTTTTTCCGGAGTTTTGCCCGAGTTTTGCTTACGCTCCTCTGTATGAGGACTTCCTATTACTAAAAATCTATTAACTTATGATCAAATAAAGTTCTGTGCTTTATTTTAATCATCGTGTTCCTAGTTCCTGCTTCACTGCTGTCTGTCTTTGTCGCTTACCCTGTGTTCCGATTACCTAAGCCTGGTGCCATCCTATGAGGAAGACATATCTTAGACCTCCTCAGTTCCTGCTGCCAGTATCCCAGCCAGCAGAGCCTGTTCCATCACAGCAGGTCAATTTCCCTAGAGTCGTTACAGAATGTATATATCACTGGGTTTTTTTTATAACAGCTACATAATGTGGGTAACGTGCAATCAGGGAGATTGCTACACTTTTCAGGGAGTCAGGAAGAATGCTACTATTCAGGGAGTCTCCCTGAAAATCAGGGAGAGTTGGCAAGTATGCTTCACTGGTGTAGGTCACACACACAGCTAATGGAAAGCATTTTCCAAATTAACCAAGCCCTAGCTTAGCAGTTGTAGAGAATTAGATAGTGTTCACTGTAGGAATTTTTTAGGGCAGGGGTGCTGAACACAGAGGACAATACATCTGTGCACACCAAAGCAGAACAACTACACATATTTGTGCCTTGTGTATATAAAGATCCTTTCCTTGTGCCGTCATCCACAACTGAAGCAGAGAGAGCTGAAAAAACCATGTGTGGTCTCATTGGGTAGGGATGTGACCACACAATAGTACCCCCAATTAAAATTATGCCACACAGTAGTGTCCCTTAGTCACATTACACCACACAGTAGTGTCCTTTATTCACGTTAGGCCACACAGAGCCCATTCACATTACGCCACACAGTAGTACTCCTTATAAACATTATGGCACAGAGTAGTAGTGCCCCTTATACATTATGTAATGCAGTAGTAATGTCCCTTATACATTATGCCACACAGTAATGCCCCTTATACATTATGCCACACACAGTAATGCCCCTAATTACACATTATGCCACACAGTAATGCCCTTTACACATTATTCCACACACAGTAATTCCCCTTAAAACACGTTATGCCAAACAGTAATGCCCTTTAAAACACAATATGGCACACAGTAATGCCCCTTAAAACATTATGCCACACAGTAATGCCATTTATACATTATGCCACCCCCCATGTCCCTCCAGCAGCCTCTTAACTCTGCTCCCCATGACCATCCAGCAGCCTCTGTTCTCCCCCTGTATGCCATCAGCTGCAGCAGGTGAATTTGGTGCCGGGTTGCCAGTGCACAGGCATGCAACCACAGTCATTGAGAGACAGCACGGCTGGCATTTCTAAGCTGGCACCAGTCACGAACCAATCGGACATCAATTGGCTCGCAACCGGCGCCAGATTCAAAAATCATGGTGGTGCTGTTTCTAAAGGGCTGCCGCAGCTACGCTGCATGCTGGTGCACCACTGTAATCAGCTGGCAGCCCGGCACCAAATACACAGTGCTGGCCTTTCAACGGCATTGGCCGGACTAGCCCATCTGGCTAGATGGGCAGTCCGTCCCTGGAAAGATGCCAAAATGAGTTTGAAAGTGATAAAGCAACAATTAACTTGAGTGATCAATAAGTAACCCTTCTCCCTCTAACATTATATGAGTAATGAGTAATGACTCCAGCAAAATTATTGTGAATCCCTCCAAATGCAACTTCTTCACTTCCATTTTATAGGTTGTGTTTTATTAAGTTTGAAGATTGTATATAATCACAAGTGTCAAAATGTTTTAAAAATAATTTATTCAGACCTAATAATTACTTAAAAACACATGCAATTATAACAGAGCAGAGAGAGTCATGATGTGACTGAATTCCTGTCAGTTTAGACATTTATCATTTCCAAAGACATTTTTTCTTTTTAATTTGGAGAATCTAGAAAAGAAAAAAAAAAGAAGGAGACGGATCTTTGTGAGATTCTCTTCTGTAAATTTGTTTTGAGGGAGAGGCTCCTGGGGCAAGTACGGAGGCTGTAATACTATAAATAACCTTATCACAATCACAACCCCAACTACTTCATTGCAGAAGTGGACAGAATGCAGGAGCATGTCCATGGCCGTAACTAAGGGTGTGTGACCTGTGCCGCCGCACAGGGCTCTGGGCAGCACATCGTTGCCCCACAGCCCTTGCTTACGGCTAGCAGTATCACTGCGGCAGTGCCACCTGGAGCATCCTTTGTATGCTCAGAGTATGCCATCCAACCTGCTGTCTGTAAGTACTGCCAATCTGAGCGTCCTGAGGACACTCTGGTCAGTCCCGCCGAGAGCCGCGATGGGCCCGGTTAAAAGGAGGCGTGGCCTAATCGTGGTGGCGTGGCCACGCCCCCTTCAAGAAAATAAACCAAGTTGCGCTGCGCGCTGGGGTGGGGGGCGCTCTGAGCCCCCTCAGCGTGGTGCACAACCAGTGGGGGTGCGATCAGCTTGATCGTTCCCCCCACAGGCATAGGAGAGTGCTGTGGCTTCTTAGCAGCTGCGAGCAGTCTCCCAGTGCAGCCCAGCACACAGCAGCGTGTGCTGGGCTGCTGTCATGTAAGAGGGGAGGGGAATGGTACCGGACCCGGGCCCCTCCAGCAAGCCCAGGCCCGTGTAATTTGTACCCGCCCCCCCCCTCTCGGCGCCCCTGACTCTGGTCAGTGCTTTACCTCTGGGTGCTGGTGGGCCCGTCCCTTCTGCACGACGTCATGACATCATGCGCTCAGGGGGCTCGGAAGCTCTGTTACGGCACTACGGGTGTCTACTCCAGCGATCACTTTCCCAAAGTCAAGAGTCTACCGGACATTGGGCCAGATTCAAATAGCAGCGAAACGCAAGATATTTTTGCCTCATTCGCGTATTTTGAGAAGTTTTTGACTGCTTACTCAATGCGCGCACCCGCTTTTCGCCATATTCATTTGTAATACAGGCGAAAACTAGGGATGTGCGCAGGACCATTTTTGCTGGATTTGGATTTGGTTTGGTTCTAATTCGTCGCCCGGCTTTGGATTTGGATTTGCCAAACTGCGGTCACTGGCTTTGGATTTGGATTTTTTTTTTAAAATTGACAAAAAAAGCTAAAATTACATAAATTGGTCTTTTTTTTCTTCCTAGAGTATTATTAACCTCAATAACATTAATTTCCAGTCAGTTTAGAACACCTGACAGCTCATAATATTGTGTTCAACATTATTGGCCAAAGGTTGCAGTGAGCTGACTGGTTACTAAGCGACAAATCAGCGGCACAACGACACAGACACCACAGTATAAAGCACATCTATGACACATTGCCACACAGCAGTGGCAGAAATGAAAAGTAGTGGGTACGGCCAGCAGAATCACAGTACTTGTTTACAAAGTGGGCTACAGCCCAAGGAGTCACAGTGCACAATCTTATTCACATTACATAGTGCCCCTGATTCACATTACACCATAAAGTAGTGTCTCTTATTTATGTTACGACACACAGTAGTGCCCCTTTTACACAATGCCCACAGTAGTGACCCTTTTACACAATGCCCACAGTAGTGACCCTTTTACACAATGCCCACAGTAGTGACCCTTATACACAAAGCCCACAGTAGTAATGCCCCTTATACAATGCCCACAGTAGTAGTGCCACTTCTACAATGCCCACAGCGATAGTGTCCCTTACACAATGCCCCCAGCTGTGGTGTCCCTTACACAATGCCCCCAGTAGTGGTGCCCCCTATGCAGTCCCCTTAGTAGTAGGGCCCCCTATGCAGTGCCCCCAGTAGTAGTATGCCCCCCAGTAGTATGCCCCCCAAAAGCAGCCCTCCCCCCCAGTAGTATGCCCCCCATTAGCAGGCCCCCAGTAGTATGCGCCCCAGTAGTATGTCCGCATAAGCAAGCCCCCCCAAGAGTATGCCCCCATAAGCAGGCCCCCAGTAGTATGCCCCCCCAGTAGTATGCCCCCCATTAGCAGGCCCCCCAGTAGTATGTCCCCCATAAGCAGGCCCCCAGTAGTATGCCCCCCCAGTAGTATGCCCCCCATTAGCAGGCCCCCAGTAGTATTCCCCCCAGTAGTATGCCCCCCAAGTAGTATGCCCCCCATTAGCAGGCCCCCAGTAGTATGCCCCCCAGTAGTATGCCCCCCATTAGCAGCCCCCCCAGTAGTATGCCCCCATAAGCAGGCCCCCAGTAGTATGCCCTCCCAGTAGTATGCCCCCCATTAGCAGGCCCCCCCAGTAGTATGCCCCCCATAAGCAGGCCCCCAGTAGTATGCCCGCCAGTAGTATGCCCCCCATTAGCAGGCCCACAGTAGTATGTCCCCCCAGTAGTATGCCCCCATAAGCAGGCCCCCAGTAGTAGGATCCCCCAGTAGTATGCCCCCATTAGCAGGCCCTCAGTAGTATGCCCCCCCAGTAGTATGCCCCTCATAAGCAGGCCCCCAGTAGTAGGAGCCCCCAGTAGCAGGCCCCCCCAGTAGTAGGCCCCTCCATTAGCAGGCCCCTCATTAGTAGGCCCCCTTACACACATAAAAAAAAAAAACTTACCTGTATCCCCGCTCCAGCCGCCGTCCACTCTGCTTCCACGCGACGAGGAGGGAGTCGGAAGACAGAGCTCCTGAGTGAGCTCCAGCCGTCTCCCTCTGTGCAGCAGCCAATGAGAGTCTGTGTGACTCTCATTGGCTGCTGTAACAAACACACAGCTGCCGCTGGCGGCTGTGTGTCTGTTCTGTGTAGGGCAGACCGCTATCACAGCGTTCTGCCCTACACACGGGGAGCCCTGAAGTCGGATTCTCTAGCGAGAATCCGACATCAGGCTGTCGCCGTTCGGCCCCGAACGGGGATCCGAGTCAGGCGGGGAACACCCGAACATTGGGCCTGATTCAGAGCCGGACACTCTGACAAGAGCGCTCGCTCTGAATCAGGGCCGTCCTACCTATTGTTGGAGCGGCCTCCTGGCCGCTCGCATAGCTGTGGGTGACCACCCACAGCTTATGCGAGCGGCCAAAAAGGTGGTCGCGATGGTCAAGACCATCGCGACCATCGGGCTTGCGATGAGACCCTGCGGTAGGGTCTCGCTGCCGCAAGCCCAGGAGTGCTTTTGGCTCTATCAGAGCCAAAAGCACTCCCACTGACATCACTACTGATGTCAGTGGGGCCGGACCCAGACGTTAGGCGTTCCCATGGGAACGCCTCCGTCTGGGCAGCCACGCCCCTGGCACACCCACCAAAGGGGGCGTGCTGTCATTCACCATCGACAGCACGCCCCCTTTGGTGCGGGATCAATAGCGACGGCTTGGCCGTCGCTATTCGGGTCTCGTGCATGCGCACGACGGAGCTCCCGCCGTCGTGCGCATGCGCACTAGGGCATCATCGACCCGCTTGCGAGCACTCGCTCTGAATCAGGGCGTTCTTTTTTTTTTCCGGCCTCCAGGCCGCTCACACAGCTGTGGGTGACCAACCACAGCTTGTGCGAACGGCCTGGCGATGGTCGCGATTATCGCGACCATCGGCATCGTGAGGAGATCCTAAGGTAGGGTCTCAGCACTCGCAATGTCGAGTGGAATTCCAACTAAAATAGAGCAGGAAGTCCACTACTGACATCACTAATGATGTCAGTAGGGCCGCCCACAAACGGCAGGCATTCCTTCTGGAACGCCTCCGTTTGTGCAGCCACCCCCCCTACCCACCTACAAAACGGGGCGAGCTGTCGATCAACATCGACAGCCGCCCCGTTTTGTTGCGAGCCCCGGAGCGAGTGAAGTTCTCACTCACTACGGGGCTTGCGCACGCGCGTGCGCACTGGGCCACCATCGACCCGCTTGCGAGCGCAATGCGCTCGCGAGCGGGTCTGAATCAGGCCCTGAATACGGCGATACTTGGAAAACAGGCTTTTCGCCTCTAATTGAATTCGGCCCATTGCAGAAGAGTAGGCCATTATGAACAAATGGTGAGGATAGAAAACAAAAAGTTCTAGAGAAAAGCAAAACTGCATTACCAGTATAGGGAGGTTCTTGTAACTTCACCATGTAAAAGGGCTGATGTAGCAGAAACTCCGCACAGCAGCCCTACAATGATGAATACTGTGTTTTCCCTACACAAATGTTACTGTGGTTGCGGCAGGAAGTCTGTGTGTCATTTATCAGCTGCTGTTATATCAGTTTACACCCAGAGTGGTGATTGCTGCTGCCACACAATGCTATGTGGATTGTGGTCTGACTCTGGTACAAAGTATCACAGTACTGCTGATATGACCATGCTGACCAATCATTGTCTAGTTTGTATCAGCCAATCCTTTTGCGGTTTGTATTGGGACAGTTATTCCTCCCATGCATGCCAGGCTGTGACTGTGTAGAAGTTGCAGCAGTTCTGTCTGGACTGTGTGGTCTTACAAGGAGCAAGGGGCTGTATGAGGTACAGTATGTCTCAGCAATTGCAGTTTATTAGCTTGTAGTTCTTAAGAATTGTAGTTTTGTGTTTTTGTAGCTGCCGTGCAGGATATGCAGAGGAAAACGGTACTATAGCATGGGCGTATCTATAATGGGCGCAGGGTGTGCAGGATACGCAGAGGAAAACGGTACTATAGCATGGGCGTATCTATAATGGGCGCAGGGTGTGCAGGATACGCAGAGGAAAACGGTACTATAGCATGGGCGTATCTATAATGGGCGCAGGGTGTGCAGGATACGCAGAGGAAAACGGTACTATAGCATGGGCGTATCTATAATGGGCGCAGGGTGTGCAGGATACGCAGAGGAAAACGGTACTATAGCATGGGCGTATCTCTAATGGGTGCAGGGTGTGCAGGATATGCAGAGGAAAACGGTACTATAGCATGGGCGGATCTATAATGGGCGCAGGGTGTGCACGATATGCAGAGGAAAACGGTACTATAGCATGGGCGTATCTGTAATGGGCGCAGGGTGTGCAGGATACGCAGAGGAAAACGGTACTATAGCATGGGCGTATCTATAATGGGTGCAGGGTGTGCAGGATATGCAGAGGAAAATGGTACTATAGCATGGGCGGATCTATAATGGGCGCAGGGTGTGCACGATATGCAGAGGAAAACGGTACTATAGCATGGGGGTATCTATAATGGGCGCAGGGTGTGCACGATATGCAGAGGAAAACGGTACTATAGCATGGGGGTATCTATAATGGGCGCAGGGTGTGCAGGATGCAGAGGAAAACGGTACTATAGCATGGGCGTATCTAGAATGGGCGCAGGGTGTGCAGGATACGCAGAGGAAAACGGTACTATGGCATGGGCGTATCTGTAATGGGCGCAGGTTGTGCACGATACGCAGAGGAAAACGGTACTATGGCATGGGCGTATCTGTAATGGGCGCAGGTTGTGCACGATACGCAGAGGAAAACGGTACTATAGCATGGGCGTATCTGTAATGGGCGCAGGGTGTGCAGGATACGCAGAGGAAAACGGTACTATAGCATGGGCGTATCTGTAATGGGCGCAGGGTGTGCAGGATATGCAGAGGAAAACGGTACTATAGCATGGGCGTATCTAGAATGGGCGCAGGGTGTGCAGGATACGCAGAGGAAAACGGTACTATAGCATGGGCGTATCTATAATGGGCGCAGGGTGTGCAGGATACGCAGAGGAAAACGGTACTATAGCATGGGCGTATCTATAATGGGCGCAGGGTGTCCAGGATATGCAGAGGAAAACCGGTACTATAGCATGGGCGTATCTATAATGGGCGCAGGGTGTGCAGGATATGCAGAGGAAAACGGTACTATAGCATGGGCGTATCTCTAATGGGTGCAGGGTGTGCAGGATACGCAGAGGAAAACGGTACTATAGCATGGGCGTATCTATAATGGGCGCAGGGTGTGCAGGATACGCAGAGGAAAACGGTACTATAGCATGGGCGTATCTAAAATGGGCGCAGGGTGTGCAGGATACGCAGAGGAAAACGGTACTATAGCATGGGCGTATCTATAATGGGCGCAGGGTGTGCAGGATACGCAGAGGAAAACGGTACTATAGCATGGGCGTATCTATAATGGGCGCAGGGTGTCCAGGATATGCAGAGGAAAACCGGTACTATAGCATGGGCGTATCTATAATGGGCGCAGGGTGTGCAGGATATGCAGAGGAAAACGGTACTATAGCATGGGCGTATCTCTAATGGGTGCAGGGTGTGCAGGATACGCAGAGGAAAACGGTACTATAGCATGGGCGTATCTATAATGGGCGCAGGGTGTGCAGGATACGCAGAGGAAAACGGTACTATAGCATGGGCGTATCTATAATGGGCACAGGGTGTGCAGGATACGCAGAGGAAAACGGTACTATAGCATGGGCGTATCTATAATGGGCGCAGGGTGTGCAGGATACGCAGAGGAAAACGGTACTATAGCATGGGCGTATCTATAATGGGCGCAGGGTATGCAGGATACGCAGAGGAAAACGGTACTATAGCATTGGCGTATCTACAATGGGCGCAGGGTGTCCAGGATATGCAGAGGAAAACGGTACTATAGCATGGGCGGATCTATAATGGGCGCAGGGTGTGCAGGATATGCAGAGGAAAACGGTACTATAGCATGGGCGTATCTGTAATGGGCGCAGGGTGTGCAGGATACGCAGAGGAAAACGGTACTATAGCATGGGCGTATCTGTAATGGGCGCAGGGTGTGCAGGATATGCAGAGGAAAACGGTACTATAGCATGGGCGTATCTATAATGGGCGCAGGGTGTGCAGGATATGCAGAGGAAAACGGTACTATAGCATGGGCGTATCTGTAATGGGCGCAGGGTGTGCAGGATACGCAGAGGAAAACGGTACTATAGCATGGGCGTATCTGTAATGGGCGCAGGGTGTGCAGGATATGCAGAGGAAAACGGTACTATAGCATGGGCGTATCTATAATGGGCGCAGGGTGTGCAGGAAATGCAGAGGAAAACGGTACTATAGCATGGGCGTATCTGTAATGGGCGCAGGGTGTGCAGGATACGCAGAGGAAAACGGTACTATAGCATGGGCGTATCTGTAATGGGCGCAGGGTGTGCAGGATACGCAGAGGAAAACGGTACTATAGCATGGGCGTATCTATAATGGGCGCAGGGTGTGCAGGATACGCAGAGGAAAACGGTACTATAGCATGGGCGTATCTATAATGGGCGCAGGGTGTGCACCTTGCACCCATAAACGATATTTGCTTGTCCGTCGGCGTCGTAGAAATCACTGGGAAAATGACGCAGGTGCCATTTTCTCAGTGACCAGCACATGTGCAGTAGAGCGATCACCGTAACAATGAGGTGGACAGTATGTTCCCAGACAGTCTACGCTGCGCATGTGTCAGTGGGAGAGCATGTGGGGGGTATGGAGTCTGCACACTGGCCCCCTCCTCTCTTATTCTGCACCTGGACAATTGTGTTGTATTCTTCAGTTGTAAAGTGCAGTGGAGTACGCTGCTGCTATGACTTCTGACACTTCATCCCTGGGAGAAAGATGGGGAGGAGAAGCAGGTGGGCTGTTTTGTGGGGCGGTGCCAGACTATCCGCATCATCATCAAAGAATCGCATCAATAGGCTCTGCCCTCTACTCACTGATTCACTGCTCCGAAACAAGCCGCTTGCTGGGACAGCTGATTTTCGTATCAGCTGTCTCATCGCCAGAGCAATGATGAATGCTCTGGCGTCCGCGGTGTGTCAGTGTGTTAATTATCAGGCTCCGTTCGGACCTCGATAATTAACATCTTGACTAGGCCCCTATATAACTTAGCACTAAGCCAAGTCAGCATATGGCAATTTTTTGAATGTGGACAAATAAAAAAGAATCAGTTTAGGACATTTACTTTGCTACACATGGCTTTAAAGTTGCCTATATCAAAACTTCTAGGGAAAAAAAAAAAAGTTCTATTTCTGACTTGCAGAGAGTTGCAGACACATACCATCTAGAGGACCGGTTATGAACAAATTCATCTCGGGTTGTAAAATGTTCAGCTCCTGAAATGAAGTCCTCTGGCTCCGTTATAAAAGCCTATTCTGAACCATAAACATTGATGACATGAATGAGTAGTGAAATACTCTCCGTGAACAATATAATTTCCTAGTTCCCAGCTTCTCTCTGACCATCGCAGATTGCAGAATTCAGCATATTTATCAATACTGTAAGTGCAGTTACATAGATTTTACAGAGGGCACAGTATATTAATAATCCCTCTAAATTATTTGTCCCTGCCAGGCATCAGTATTCTGAGTGCTGCTTGTTGGTATAGTCCGGTGTTTTATCTGAGATCCGCAGATTGGATTAATAGAGGATTTTAAAGTGTGTCTCTTCTTTCACTATATATTTTGTATTAAACCTCAGTTGCTACAATATATCACATTGACGCAGAAAGTATTTAATGTAAAACTTAGGTGCCAGCCATAGATGGTGCCAGGATGTGCCTGATTTTGTCCTGATTGGCAGCTATGTATATGTGGGTAAAACAAATCCATGTGTATGTAATTAAGAGCCTGTTTCAGAAGAGGACACAATGACGATGTTTGCGGAGTTGAGCAATTGCACTGGGATGGATTACCAATGGCGGTCGCAGTGAGAACCTAGATGCAGGGTGAGTGACAGTCAGCGAGGCATGACTAGACGAATGCAGGTGTGTCCCAACCATTTTGTGGGTGTGTCTTTGCCAGCGACTTTCTCTGTGTATGCAGCGAGCGGCCAATCAGAGACACTGGTGCTGGGGCGTCTCTCTACAAGTCCCGGCGACTGCTGCATTTGCACATTTTTGCAATAATGGTGCATATGGATACTCAGTGGCAACAGGATTAGCGTCCTATGGCCCTCATTCAGAGCCGTACGCTCCTGGACGCTCGTATAGCTGTGGGTCACCACCCACAGGCTATACGAGCGTGCTTTGTGATGGCCGCGATGGTCGAGACCATCGCGACCATCGAAATTGCGAGCCGGAGCCTGCGGTTGAGGTTTTCAACCGCAAGCTCCGGAGTGATTTTGGCTCTATCAGAGCCAAAATCACTCCCACTGACATCACTAGTGATGTCAGTGGGCCGGCTTCTGACGGGAGGCGTTCCCGTGGGAACGCCCCCGTCAGGGAGGCACGCCCCCGGCACGCCCACCAAAGGGGGCGTGCTGTCAATCAACATTGACAGCACGCCCCCTTTGATCGGACACAACGAGCGAAGGACTTTCCTTCGCGCGTCGCGTCTGGCGCATGCGCACGACGGAGCTCCTTCCGTCGTGCACATGCTCAGTGCATAACATCGACCCACTTGCGAGCGGACAGCCGCTCGCGAGTGGGTCTGAATCAGGCCCTATGTCCGTATGCCAGTTGAAGAGAGGTGGATGTGGATATTTACAGGACTCTAGGTGATAAAAAACAAAAAGGGAATCCTCAAGGCATCACAAGCCCATCCACAGTGCACAGTTTTGATGTACTTGTACTTCCATGTCAGACCAACTAGAAGCTGTTGGTAGGCACAGCCATTTGCAGAACTCGGTCAGGGTTCTGGCCCCATCATAATCTGCCATTACTGTAATCCCAGGGAAGACTCTGGTACCTTGTATTCATCACACCCCCTTCCCGGCAGCCCTATTAATTATGGGGCTAATCCAGCACTGAACGCAGATTTGTGATTATCAGGAATCTGCGCATGCGTAGGACCCATTCTGCGAGTGTGCAGAATGGGTCCTGCTAACATGCATGATAGCCCTTGAATGCTTCTGCCTTATTGTCAGGCAGAGGCATTTAAGGGGTGGTGCGAGCGCCGTTCCTGGAAAAGGGGGCATATCCACCCCGTTTTCCGGGAGTGGCAAGCCCAGGATCTGCAGTTATCAATGCAGTATCCTGCGCTCGGAAGCCGGCCAGGATGAGTAAGCTGAGGCTTACTCAGCTGGCCGACCATCCGCCATCGCGACCATCGATGGACTTGATGGTGATCCCAGCACTGCGACTGCAAATGCAGCAGGGGGTGTCATACACCTCCTGCTGCATTTGCATTATTGTAAGGCTCGCAATTGCAAAGCTGACTGTGTGCATACATCATATCTTTTCTTGCTGAATCAGGCCCTATGTCTTACGACAAAACTGGCCTGTATGCAGCAGTGGTGCTAGCACTCATTTTTAGGGTTGTGGCTACTATATTTGCTTCCTATGATTTTCCAACTCTGGCCCGCATTCAATTTGAATGGACTTTTCGCCTCCTTCGCCTGTTTTCCAGGCAGAAAAGTATCGCGCCCGTGCCTGCTATTCCCCGTATTCATTTTCAAAGTAGGCGAAATCGGGAACCGGCGGAACTTGGATCCGAGGAAAAAAATGGCAATTTTCGGGAAATAATCCTAGGACCCCCCCCTAAAGATGTCCAGACATGGGGAATCACTATGGGTACCCCCGTTTTTGCCTGCAGAAGAAAGTCGGGTTTTTAAATAGCCACGGTAGGTGCATAAATGCGGCTTGGAAGAAGGTGATGCAGAAGAGCATTTAGAAGGTTTTTTTTGGGAAAAATAACTACAGTATGCCCATCAAATTTGGGATACATGAAAATGGGTGCAAGCATATTTTTAAGTCCCTTAAATGATTTTTAACATTTCTGAAAAAATGCACCTGCTGCTACTCCCGCAATGAAGAAAACACCTGCCGCATATAAGGGAACCCCTCTGGACTCCATTCCGCTAATTTAGAAGTGTGTTCCCTATTATTATTTTTTTTAAAACCCCAAATTTGAATACATTTTTTGGGGTGTCCCTATTTTTTTTATTTTTTTTTTTTAACACAGATCATTTTGTGGGACCATTCCCAGGGTTGCAGGCTATTTTTTTTAAGCCTGCACCCCTAAACCCCAATTCTGCACTTTTTTTCGCCTGCTATAGGCAAGCAAAAAATTATCCCCGTATTTTTACATTGACATTTCGCACCGGCGAAAAAAGTTAATGAAATTGAATACGGGGATATTGGAAATAGGCGAAAATGACGTCATCAGCGAAAATTTTTTGCCGATAAATGACTTTTCGCACCATATTGAATATGGACCTCTGTCAGGAAAAGGTACTTGTAGAATCATTGTGGACATTATATTCTGACATATATGTACCCTTCCCTTCTAAAGAGTCGGTATTTGCCCAAAGCAAAACATTTTTTAGGGCCTTTTTATGAATTTTTTTTTTTTTTAGTCTTACGGACAGTATGCAGAGCACCCGGCTATTACAGCTAACACATTACCTACAATACATATTACCTTACTGCAGTTCCTGCTCTGGTATTAAGAAATGTATAAATTTAACAAGATAAAATCTGGGTAACTTTAGTTCTTGGCAATGTGCCACCACAATGTTCAGCTGGGCACTTTCCCGAGAGTCACAGTAGCCCAACATGTCTAATTTACCCTTGCACATCTATGGGACTGGATGGAAAATTGACAAACTTGATGGCCACCAGATGTCAGCGTACCATCCGCCGCGATGGCCTGGGATTGAGGGGTCTATGTACTAAGCCTTGGAGAGGGATAAAGTGGATGGAGATAAAGTACCAACCAATCAGTTACTAACTGTCACAGGCTGTGTTTGAAAAATGACAGTTAGGAGCTGATTGGTTGGTACTTTATCTCCATCCACTTTATCTCTCTCTCCAAGGCTTAGTACATAGACCCATCTTCTAACTATGTGTCCTTAATAGGTGCAATAAGAGAACCATTAGCATGTTACCAGCACACAAGTGGTAGTGTGTATGCAAGTCCAGATCAAAGTCAAATTTTGGTATTGGGATTCCCTTTTTAAATGAAAATACAAATGTGTATTTTGCTTTCTATTTATATTTGGACCACAAAAGATTCTTTGATGTCAAATTAATACTACAAAATTCTTTAGAATGAGCAGTGTTTAATACTTACCAAAATCTGGCTTTATGTCTTCTTTTTTTTTCTCCTAGTGTTTTTGGATAAAACATGTCCTCTCTGAGTGGCCGTGTGCAGACTGTGCTGGGGCTCGTTCAGCCGGACCAGCTGGGCTACACCTTGACACATGAACACTTGACAATGACTTTCAACTGCTGCTACTGTCCACCGCCGGCACACCAAGCAGCCTTGTCTGATGGACCCATAGTCTTGAAGGACCTCTTCTGGCTGAAACAAAATCCCTACAGTAAGAAGGAGAACCTTCTCCTAAACCAGGAGGTAGAAGCTGTGAAAGAAGAATTGATTTCCTTTAAGGCAGCGGGCGGAGGTTGCATCGTGGAGAATACCACTACTGGAATTAGCAGGGATGTAAAGACTCTTAAGAGACTTGCAGAGGAGACTGGGGTCCACATCATCTCGGGTGCTGGGTTTTACGTGGATGCGACTCACAGCCCTGAAACTCGTTCGAAGACTGTTGAGCAGGTAAATAAAATATTCCCTTGTTGACAATTACCCCTTAAATTCTTACTTTCCATTTTAGCAGAAGCCAATTGACTAAAAATCAGTGAAAGCCGCCATTTAAAATGACAAGTGTTGCTCAGGTGGGATCACTCATATACTGTATATATTAAATAATAGAAATGTTTTAGATTTGACTAATGGGGCATACATACTAGACGATAAAAGTGAACGATAAAGATATAATTCAACGATATATCGTTCATGTCATCCAGTGTGTATACACCAAACGACCAACGATGCATGGTCCCACGTGTCGTCAACGATGTTTGCTGTCCTGTAAACATGCAGGCCAATCTGACGATATCGTCAGAAACTGCCTGTTCAGGGATGTGGCAGGATGACATCACTGAACGATATCGTTCAGTGTGTACACCCAATATCTTTCACCAATATCTTTCACTAATATCTTTCAGCACACCGTCTAGTGTGTATGCCCTTTTAATATGTCCATCTTGCTTTCTTTAATTTCACTGTAATGATAGGAGGTGTTTCTTTAGCAAAACAGTTACAATTAGAATTACAGTTTTGGAATTGGTTGATTTATACACTAGGGCAAGACTAGTGATGCCACAGTAACTGAAAGGAACGGTATATTTCAATTTCTGTACCTGGAAGTGATGTGAAGTGAGGGCGGAACTGCCGTTTCCTCCTATTACAATCCACCAAAAAAAGAAAGTTGTGACCTTGCGATCTCGCTTCGCTCCCCACGCTTCGGGCTCAGTGGCTCGCTACAAGATTATATTCCCCCTCTATGCCCACGTGGATGGTAGGGAATGACTTTGGACAGGGTACAAAACTGAAGGGGATCTATCCACTTCCGTAACTGAGATGACTGCTGCCTGGGTTTTTTACATTTATGTAGACTTGCATGAGTTTGGCACTTAAAACCACTTGCACCCAGGTAGGCAGGACGGTAGATGGAGGAGGTGTGCCAAGTCCAGTTACAATAAGGGTATATTCACATAATTGCAAACCCACGCTGAACCGTCAACCAGACACCTATAAATTTGAGCCTTATTTATATATATTATTTGTGGACGGTCAGGCACTGATGAAAATGCGCTGATATTGATATCTGTCATTACAGATTGGCTGTTTGCAATACAACGCTGAAGCTGATAAGTGCTTTGTTGCTCAGACATGTACAGTATTTCGCACCCAGGACAAAGTTCCGCCACTGTTTGCCCAATAAATCCATGCTATTCCAGTGTGGTGTAGTTGCACCAAATTTTATTCTCTACAGTCTCAGGTAGGATTTCTAGAGCAGGACTCAATGGTTGCAGATACTGAAACACAGCCTGTAAAAGGACAGTTAGGAGCTGACTGGTTAGTACTTCATCTCTTTCCACTTTATCTCTCTACGGGGCTTGATACATCTCCCCTTAGCAATGTGATACCCTGCAATAGTAAGGATGATAATTGTGTGGTGTGTGTACAGGTCAGCGTTACCTTGGTGTGGAAGTCTTTCAGTAACAGCTCTTCACTAAAGTTACACCCCAGAAAGAGGGGAAGGATTCCCCAGACACAGGGCCCTATTCAACAAACGATAAATGGCCCGGTAACCAAGTGGAAACGCTAGTTACCGGGCCATTCATCATATCGGACCCCCCCGGTATTCAGCAAACTCCGAAAACTGAAAGGCTCATCTAGGGCACATGCACAGCCTGAAGTGCCAGTTACAGAGAGAACAGTAAAGCTGTGTATACTATCCACTAAACGATATAATGAACGTTAACGATATCGTTTTCATTATATCGTCCAGTGGATATGCTGTCAACGACCAGTGATGCGCACTCCCGTTGGTCGTTCACAACGTCGCTCATCGCCCGAACCTGCTGTCCAACCTGATGATATAGTCAGGTTGTGTTTATTTGGCTATAATACATGGTTTAGTTCAGGGGACCAAAACCTCTCTGCTATGGGCAAGTTGTTAACTTTTTTGGCATCTTCCTTACGTTCAGCTGTATGTGGTTCTGGTTGATTGCAGGGGACCATAATGTTTGGTATCATTTTGATTCATAAGGCCATAGCCATGATGCAGATTAAACCATACAACTTTTCCCAAGATTTTTCTTGCATTAAATTGAGGAGCAGTGCCCATAGCTGGTGCAACCCCCACTTTAACTTTGCTCTGCAAGATTAGACTTGAATCCGCATCTCTTGGTTGTCCTTCAGCTAAGGGTGGACATAATCTCCCTGATTTTCTAAAGGCCTGGTCACTGGCCTCGCAGTTTAAAGGCTCTACTTGATTGCAGTCCCTTTCTATATTACCGCTTCTATTGCATCGCCTACATATAGGCTATTCTTATGAGTCAAACTGGTTGAAGGGTCTTCATCGCATACTATGAGGTGGTTTCCACCAATCCTTTTTACTTTGACTTTTCTCAGAGCACCAACTCTGGGTATTACATTTTATAATGTTCTGAAGCTCTTTGCACATTTCAGAAAATTCCAAAATCAATTCTGCAATCTGCCCCTTCAGGGAATGGATGGAATTGGGTACCTGGGTTTGCACACTTTGGACAGGAGTCTGTTTAATCAATGAAGTAGTCTGAAGGCCGGAATAACTAACTTCAGGGAGATGTTTCGCCTCTTCATAGCCCATCATTTGAGGGAAGGGTGTCTCTTGCGCCTTACTAGCCCCCACCACCTTGATAGCAGTTTCTTTGAAGGCCAGGAGAGAGCCACTTGGAGAACGCAGTCGCAGCATTTTTAGTTGGGTTTTCACAGTTTCTCCACTGGACCCCTCTATGAACTGATTTACCAATGTCTCATCAGCCTGCCTCGCTTCTGCTGAGTCAAATGCTTGAATGGCCTGGAGTGCTTCTTACAGACTAAGCAAAGCCTTGCAGGGATTCTCCTGCTTGTTGTTTACAGGCATAAACGATAATCTTTAATTCTGACACTGTCCTAGTTTGCAACGAGTTTGTCAGTCTCTTCCAAATTTATTTAGCTGTCTCCCTTTCTTGGAAGGGCCAGGACTTGACCTCTCAAGAGTGCCAGGCCCTTTAGTTGTTCAATCAGAATCTCCACCTGTTGCTGGTTAGTGAGTGGATACAGACGGAACACATCTTTGCACTAAACTCATGGGGGTACATTTACTAATTCTACTTAACATGTCTCTAGCTCCTTCTAGAAGATAATAGCTAGAATCTGATTGGTTGTTATGGGCAACATCTCCACTTCTAAAAATACGCTTTTTAGTAAATATGCCCCTTGGTGAGTGTTGGCCTTTGGTCCACGGGTGTCTCCTGTGTATATAGGGAGCCATGGGGCTCCAAAATAGTACGGCATCAGGATTGGCATTACTGGTGTTGCAGCTGCAGCTCCTAATGGAGCTTCTTTGGACTGATCAGCAGCAGGAAGGATAACTGGTGCACCCTGTACAGAGTCTCCAATTTCAGATATGCTCTCTGAGATCTACAGTACCTTGCTTTGGACTCTGCAATCCTGTTTGTGGACGCCAAATGTGATACCCCGTAGTAGTAAGGGTGATAATTGTGTGGTGTGTGTACAGATCAGAGTTACCTTGGTGGGGAAGTCTTCTTTCAGTAACAGCTCTTCACTAAAGTTACACCCCAGAAGAGGGCAATGATTCCCCAGACACAGAAAGATGTGACACAGATCAGATGCAATCTAGCAACAACATGTATTCCACAATCTGGTGTAATAATTGGAACATTCTCACCTAGGGCTCTATTTATTAACATTATTTTTACTAAAATAAAGTGAAAAAGGGTGTTTTCACACCCTTTTCACATTATTTTAGTTTCACCTACAGTTACTATAGGCAGTGCTCGAAGTGGGAATTTTGAGGTGGGGGTATGGAGATTTGAATCCAGACCCCCCCAACTCTCACTCCACTGGCTGTCCTGCACTGGATGACACCCGGTGCGGTCACCACAGACTAGTGAGCGCGGCTACCCTTTTAGCCCCTGCTTTTATCTCAGCCACTGCACCTTTCACTTACTGCACTTCTTCCTGCCGGCTTCCCTCTCTCTCACCCCCTTTCCTTTTCTCTAACTGGTTCCCCCTCTCTAAACCCCTCTACACCACTAACTGCCTATTCATCTCTCACCCCCTGCCTCTCTCATTAACATATTCCCTCCTACACCCTCCCCTCTTACCTCTAACTACACTGCAGCTGGAACGGAGCCGGGGCCTGGAGCATTACGTCCCTGCTGAAATGCAGTTTAACGTCCACACGAGCTGGCATCCAATCCCGGCTCATGGACCAGCTCACCGGCCGGCCGGATCTGTGAGCCAATGAGAAGCTGCCACTTGGCAGCTTCTCATTGGATAGCACTCTCTGTGAGCCGCGATTGGCTGGCTCTGGCTGTCAGTGCCGCTGCTTACTAGTGCAGCGCAGCCGCCCGTTACTCGAGGCTCCAGGTTCCATGCCAGCGCCGTCGCCGATAAAGAGATGTGTCCCCAGCGGGACACATCTCCACACTTTGCTGTTCCAGCGCTGGGATCCCATACTAGATCCCAGTGCTGGTACACTTTCTGCCGCAAAAACGAAGTGGCGGTGGGAAGTGGCGGTATATCATACCGCCGTATACCGCCCCACTTCGACCACTGACTATAGGGCAATTGGAGTAGAATTCGTAAAATTCTACTTCAACCCCTAAGTATCATTTATTTTTAGTAATCAGATTGCATTTCCCATAATTGTAATGGGAAATGTGATCTGGCCAAAGTTACTAAAAATAAATTGTAAAAAAATATCGGGGTAAGCCCTGTGATAATAACGCCACCTGGAGGTGGCGTTATCCAGGGTCTCCCCCAGTTACCGGACTTGTGCCCTGCTCAAATGGGGAGAGCAGAGCCGGGAGTCGGCCCCAGTAATCAGCCTTGTGGTCTAAACAGACCGCAAGCTGATTACTGTAAAAAAAAGTAAAAAAAAAAATTACTTACCTGACTCCAGGGACCGCTGATCGGGGCTCCGGGTGATGTCTTCCCTCCGGTCAGCTGGTCTCCCATGCTGCACTGCGGCCCGGTCATCAGGTGATCGGGTCCCAGTGCAGTATGGGATATCACCTGACCGGAGGACATGGAAGACATCACCGGAGCCCGGATCATGCAGGTAAGTGTAATTAAGGGAGAGGGGGGGTCACAGGGGGTCCGCGATCGCAGGGACAGGGCTTAACGATGGGGGCGGGGCTTAGCGCCGGGGGGGTAGCAGCGACGGTCGGTCGGCGCATGCACGGGGCACTGGTCACAGTATTTTTTTGCGAAAATACAGTGACTAGTGTGCGGAGGGGATTTGCAGGGACAGAGCTTTCTCGCAAGCTCTGTCCCTGCAAGGGATTTGTAGTAAATCCCTGTGATATTGCCTGAATTCGCAATGCAAATTCAGTCGGTAATATCACACTACAATCTGCATTACCAATGCGGATTGTAGTAAATAGAGCCCCTAGTGCTGAGTATCACTAGTGCATGAGCTCTCCCATTGAACTTGGGTAAAGTCAGGTATAATAACAACTGCTGGCTCCCTGCAGTAAGTCTGGATGCACGGTTGCTTGCAACCCAATCTGTTTTGGCTTTATGCTGTTTCCTTTAAACTCCTCCTTTCTCTGTTCACTGATCTACCCTTACTCTCAGGAGCTGTATGTAATCCCACTGCCAAAACCTGAAGCATATTTGCCTACCCTCCCGATTTGGTCGGGAGCCTCCCGAAAATCGGGTGCCGCTCCCGACCTCCCGGGAAGGCAGGCAATCCTCCCGGCCCCCGGCGATGTGCCCGCACCCCCCGCGCTTTTCAGTACAAACCCCGGCAGCAGGGGGGCCGGTGACGCGATTCGCGCTGAATCGCGTCATCGTAGCTCCGCACCCGGCTGCACAATGCCATTAATCATGGCATTGTGAAGAGGGGGCGGAGCCACGATGACGCGATCGTGCTGTCACGCCCCTATGCTCCGCCCCCAATGCCGCGTCATGTGCCGGGCCCCGCCCCCTTTGGTCGCGTCATACCCCCAGCCCTGTAAGCCCGACAGCTCCCTCCTGGAAGGAGGGAGCTAAATGTCGGCAAGCATATCCTGGAGCCGTCTTCCTCCCTCTCACCTTGATGTGCAGATCACCCAGCACCTCCTTGTCCAGCTCTGCCTCACCTGTAACCGTCACTAACTGTCCTCTCTGTAACTGGCACTTCAGGCTGTGCATGTGCCTTAGATGTGCCTGGTAAATTGTGGGGCAGAAGTTCAGCGCCCGGCACACCAATGAATTGGTACCCTGCAGTTGCGAGATACCACAAGTAATAATTTTCTCCTTGCTTATTCAGGACATCTATTTCAAAGACGGTATCCAACTTTATTTTTTCAAAATAAATAATAAAACCAATGCTATACATGGCCAGCAGTACTTGTTCTTTTAAAAAACACTACAGTATATAGGGGTCTATTTACTAAGCTGTGTTAGGAGATAAAGTGAACGATAAGGTACCAGCCAATCAGCTCCTAACTGCCAATTTTCAAACACAGCCTGTGACATGGCAGTTAAGAGCTGATTGGCTGGTACCTTATCACCGTTCACTTTATCTCCTAACACAGCTTAGTAAATAGACTCCATAGACTTCTTCAATAACAGGATGATACTGCTGCATGTGCTGTAACCCATAGCAACCACTCAGACCAGAGACTGATTAAACCCGAGTTCCAGTTGCTTTGACTAAGTACTTTTCCTGCGTGTGTTTTAAATTGGTAATAGCATTTTAGAATTCCAAGTCTTGGGCACATTCATTAAAAATTCTATGGGTTCTGTATATCTGGCAGATTTAAATATCGTTTTGCAGGACATGTTCTTTCAGCTTCACCAACTCATTTAGGATGTCAGGATGTTCCTTGTTCTTCTCTTATTTTTAGTCTGTAATACAATGGTTCACCTATTAGTGAGAAATCTCATGTCATGCAAAATATAAGTTTTGATCTGGCCTCATCTCGGTGGCATTAAATAGCACGCCTTTACTGTGCGCTTATACTGTAATGCAGTTCCCACTATGTATTCTGGTGACTTATCTGATTCTATTAATCTTAGCAATATGGCATTATTGTTAAAATAGTATTACAGTCAGGAAATACAGCAATTTAACAATAACAATCTTTAGCGCATGGTGATGTACTTAGGAATTGAACGGACCTGAATAATTTTTACTCTTATATTATTTTCATGATCCAATGGAGTTAACTAGAACTTTTGTGCCATAAGCGATCACTTTATGCCCTAATCATCTCTGGGACAGGCTCTTATCGGAGCCTGTATCGTGGTGACGGAAGCTTAATACATACCCTCAAAGAAATATCCCTTAATGCGGTAATAAGGAATGTTTAATATTCAGGGGACAAAGCACAATTTTTAATAAACATGCCCCTTAGACAATTTGGGCGTGATTCCGAGCCGCACGCAATGCCGATGGTTACGGCAATTAGTGATTCTTTGCTACTGCACCTACGCGAAAATCCTTACAAAGTCCTATGGCGCGTTCTTTACACAGTGTATACACACAAATGAGCTGTTGCGATGCGACACGATATCAGAAATGTCTTGGAAAAGTGCCGGTCGTCCCCGGGAGGTGACGGAGAGGTGGTTAAACGTGCGCACAGTTATGGTCCGTCTTATGGGTGTGTTATGGGAGTGAAGTTGCTGCTCCGCCATGTCAGTGTTACAGTGGGAGTGTGCCGTTTGGCTATAATGTTACAGAGAAGCGCCGCGCTTGCAGTGCCAGGAGGAGAAGACACTGGCAGACCTCCGAATGGCTGTGGTGTTTGAGTCCTGTGCACAATGATTGCTTTTTATGCAGACTTATTGCTACATTTCCGTAAAGCTATACTCCTTGCCGCTCAGTGGATGTGGTGGGCTCCACGGTGTGTCCTACTGTATGAGCAGCAGACTAGAGCCTCGCTACAGCTCTGGTGAGTCCTGGTCACGGTTCTCAAAGAGTCCAAACCTGTGGACTTCTATCCCGCATGAAAGGGAAGTTCAGAGGATAGGGATATTGGAAAACACACAAAAAAAAAACTTGTGCAAGAAGATGACAGGTTCTCCCAAAACAATTTTTTTTTATAATTTAGTTTTTTCTTTTAAATGCGCCGTTTCAGTCCGCACACCTAGTACAAGTAAAAGTCTAGCCGTTGTTCTTACCTTACCCAGCTGGCTCCTTAAATCCCCATATGCACACACGTCACCGGTGCGCTCAAACCGGCGTGCATTCGACACAGTGGAATGCATGGACCAGAAGTAACATCACTTCCTGGTCAATGTATCAACAAAGTCGCTAAAACCTAAGTAAGCCATCCAAGGCATGCCTAGCAAAGCCGCCCACCATTGTAGCGGTTTTTACATCTATATATTTCAGCAGCCTAACGACAACACCAGAACCATTCTGTACAGCAGACCCGGGTGGAAGTCTGTGATCTGTCTCTCTCTAGGCAGCCGGCTCCCTCCCTCAGTAGGCGGCACTCTAGTGATCTCTGACACTTGGACACTAGCTCCCTTGCACTAAACCGCGCCTCCTGCATAGGAACCCCTCTAGGGACTTGTACTGAGCCGGCCCCTCTGTTCTCTTCTGTGACTGCCCTCCCGTATTCTCATCACTGAGGACAGTGCTGCAGCCTCCCCAGATGACAGAGCGCTCCACCCGCTATCTTGGACCCTTCTGCTGCCCATCCACTAGACAAGCTGAAAACGACTGCACGATTACGACATTGTAATCGTGCAGTCATTTGTCAGTCTGCTTGTTCAGTGCAGGCTCATCAATCATCTGCAAACATGCTCAACCTGACGTTATCGTCAGGTTTACCAGCTTGTTTGCACGATGATAGATGTCTTTTAACGACCAACGATTAATGAACGATTGAACGATAACAACGTTGTTATCGTTCAATCGCTTCGTTTAATCGCCTAGTGGATGGGCAGCATTGCAGTATGGACAGATGAGCTTTTACAAATGTTATTTCATGTACGTTGTTTTCCTCCATTTATTCATGGATTTTCGTTTTAATAAAATTGTGTTACATATATAAAAAAGTTCTTAGAGTGTTACATAAATATGGGGGACTTGCTGTAGTTCCTGAACTCCTAAACAACACAATAACTTATATTGATGCAGTTATATAATGTCACACACGATGTTTTGCCTTATTTTGGTTTTTTTCATGTATCATGAATTATGGTTGATCAGGTGATCGAAGACAGTCTGAATAAGCTAAGTTGTTTTTCCAAATAAGTCCACCTTCACTATTGTCACGTTGTTTATTTAATTTTTGTACACTTTTAGATGCTTGGATGTTTTCACGTTTAATTATAAACTTGAAAGTGTAGTGTTACATCACAATCAGTGCGCCTCTACATCTCTTACACGATATATATATATATATATATATATATATATATATATATATATATATATATACACATTTTATTATTTATTTATGTTAGCTCCTCTAGCTATCATAATAATAATGTTTATTATGTGAATTATGAGTAGCCTAAAGTGCCCCAATGATCAAACTAGGAACACTAGAACAGTGATTGTTTCCTCTGTAAGGGATACACAGTTTACAATTTCCATAATCTTCCTGTAATTTCATTGTTCAATTAAATAAATGTAGTGAGGCTTGCCATACTTGCCAGTCAGGGAAAGTGGGGGGAGTATTAAAATGGTCAGTTTACTGTTAAAACTATTTTATGTGTTCCCCTGGTTCCTGCATCACACTCTGCAAATATTGTATTAAAAAAAAACATAAGTAAAAAGTAAGTATACTGTGTATAGTCCTCTATCTGTGCCCCAATTGTTGCTATTTGTATTACACTAACTAGCTGTTCTGTAACTTGTATCTTTACATTTATGTTGTTTTCTTAGTTGACCGAAGTTCTAGTTAATGAAGTTCTCCAGGGAGCAGATGGGACAGATATAAAATGTGGTATAATCGGAGAGATTGGATGCTCGTGGCCACTAACTGACAGTGAAACTAAAATTCTTCAGGCAACTGCTGAAGCCCAGACACAGCTTGGATGTCCTGTGAATATTCATCCTGGCAGAAGCAGCCAGGCTCCCTTCCAGATTGCTCACATCCTGCAGGAGGCAGGGGCTGACATCTCCAAAACTGTGATGTCTCATCTTGATAGGTAGTGTAAGCAGTAAGCTTGAGATTTCTGGACACTGTTCTTGAAATGTGTGTTTATATACTGTACGTACTGTGTATTTCTCACTCCGGGTTTGTTGACGGCTTCATGGAATTGTACATGTAGGCCCAGATTTATCAACCAGTGATATCAGAGTTATCACTCGTTACTAATTCTAAATGCTGCACCAACCAATCAGCTCCTAATTGCCATTTTTCAAACACATGACAGTTAGGAGCTGATTGGTTGGAATTAAGATTATTAATGAGTGATAACAGGAATATCACTCGTTAAATCTGAGACGTAGTTTTTTAATCCACTCCAACTGTTTGTGTGCATTTTGAATTTTAGCCAGAACAGCTGCAAATGCAGAATGTTCACCCTTATGATGTTGACATATTAACCACTGAACCGGCAATTTTTTTTCCCTCAAAACCGCTCAGAATTGTCAGTTTTTTTTAAATTATTTAATAAAGTTTAAAAAGTATTTTTAAAATATATTTAAATATTTTATAAATATATATATATATATATATATATATATCTATATCTATATATATATATGGGTCGTTTTGCACCATTCCCCGGATCCATAGGCCCCCATTATAATATAACTTCCCACCCCCCAGTGGTCATAAATCCTGATAACAGTACCCCAGCACACCCCTTTAGTGGTAAAAAAAAATCCTTGTTTTACAAACAAACTCCACCCCCTGTGAAAAAGCCTTTTTTTTGCACCCCCCTCCTCCGCCTCCTACCCTGTGAAAACATTTATTTTTTATTATTATTTTAACCCTCTGTCCCTCCTCCAGCGTCATATTTCTTTATATTATAACTCCGCCACGTCCAGTGATGCTAGATCCCCCCTGGGGATTACCCGCTGCCCTCATGGGCATATTCCCCCCTCCCCCACATGCAGAGTACAGCAGATCAGCCACCTGTGCTGCACTTGCAGAGATCAAACAAATAGTGCTTGGAGTGAAACTAAGTTCCCCTCCTCGCAATTAGATCCCCGGCGCAAGCCGTTCCCACAGCATTCTGGGGCTCGATTCTGGCAGGGATGTCCTACAGAGGGGGTCCAGGGAGTCAGAGGAGATCCGTTCCGCAGAGCAGATCACTTCTTCTAAAGTCGTGGGCACACAGGGGGGCGGTGAGGTCACATGCAACTCGACCTTGCCAGCTAAAGCACTTCTGGCTGCAGTCGCATCACATGCAACATCGCCAGTTAAGTGGTTAAATGTTGACATTTTAAAAATGTCGACGTTGGAGATAGACTTACCACTCAAATACTGTGTATGAACATGTCGATATTTCAACAGTGTTGACATGGTGACTGTCTACATAATATACCGAACCTCACACACACACATACACAGTTGGGCTTTCAGTGGATCTGACATATAAGTTTATAATTTCACTCAACTTGTTGTTGGCTTTCTTCTGCTGTAGCTGTGTAGCTGGATCTGGGCTGTCAGGTTTCTCTGGGGTGGCCAAGAAGAACTTTTAACTTCATATATGCAACACTGGAAGGAAACCCTGTAAAGCCACAATAATGGCATCATAGGAGATGAGCGCTCGCAAGCGGGTCGATGTTGGCCCAGTGCGCATGCGCACGACGGACCCGGCTCCGTCGTGCGCATGCGCGAGACCCGGATAGCGTCGGCCAAGCTGTCGCTATGGGTCTCGTACCAAAGGGGGCATGCTGTCGATGGTGAGTGACAGCACGCCCCCTTTGGTGGGCATGCCGGGGGCGTGGCTGCCCAGACGGAGGCGTTCCTATGGGAACGCCTACCGTCTGGGGCCGGCCCCACTGACATCACAAGTGATGTTAGTGGGAGTGCCTTCGGCTCTGATAGAGCCGACAGCACTCCAGGGCTTGCGGCAACGAGACCCTACCACAAGGGTCTCGTCGCAAGCCCGATGGACACACTCAGCCCTTTCCTGAAAAGTCCTCCATATTAATACCACACTCAGCCCTTTCCTGCAAAGTCCTCCTCATTAATCCCACACTCAGCCCTTTCCTGCAAAGTCCTCCACATTAATACCACACTCAGGGCCTGATTCAGATGCGATCGCGTGTCGATGGTCGGTCAGTGCTCATGCGCGTGCGCGAGCCCCGGAGCGAGTGAGAACCACTCGCTCCGGGGCTCTCTACAAAACGGGGTGGCTGTCGATGCTCATCGACAGCTCACCCCGTTTTGTAGGTGGGGAGGGGGGTGGCTGGACAAACGGAGGCGTTCCCGAAGGAACGGCTACCATTTGTGGGCGGCTCTACTGACATCATTCGTGATGTCAGTAGTGAACTTCCTGCTCTGTTAGAGCAGGACATTCACTCGGGCTTGCGGGAACCGAGACCCTATGCAAGCACCATGGCCGTGATAATCGTGACCATCGCCAGGCCGCTCGCTAAGCTGTGGGTGGTCACCCACAGCTGTGTGAGCGGCCTGGAGACGGATTTTTTTTTTTAAAAATCCGCCCTGATTCAGAGCCCCCAGTCCTTTCCTGCAAAGTCCTCCACAACAATCCCACACTCAGCCCTTTCCTGCAAAGTCCTCCACATTAATACCACAAATCTCACCTCAGAATACTGTACAGTACCTCTCCCTGCATCCATTTACTTCTGACCTGAGCTTTATCTCTGGTAATCACCTCTCACTCCTGTGTATAAGTCTTCTCCTGTTTTGCTATCCTATTCTTCTGGAATAATCTTCCACGCCCAATCAAACTCTTTAGCAGCCTTCAACTCTTTCAACTCTTTCTGAAAACCCATCTCTTCATTAGACTTTCTCCTACTCGCATCTAAACCACCAACACTAGAATACTCTCACAGCTGTCCCAATCAGCCACACTCACACCTCTCCCAGGTGTTACCACTAACATCCAGCACTGATGACTTATGCAGGGTATCACCCATCAGCCAACCACTATAATAGTCAGCTCAGTGCATTTCTCCAGTGCCTGAGTAGCAATTGTGTTTTCATAGATGCTCCTTCTTCAAAGCTATCTTCTTCAGAACATCCGTGCCTCTCATTGCACGCTACACACTGTTACCACAGTACCAACACCTCCGTGTACCTCCTTGCGCACTACGTGCTGTTACATTGGTGCCTCTCATTGCACGCTACACACTGTTACCACAGTACCAACACCTCCGTGTACCTCCTTGCACACTGGGCCTGATTCAGAGCCGCTCGTAAGCGGCCGCTCGTTCGCTCCGAGCGATGTTCGCACATCTGCGCATGCGCCAACCAGTCAGTGCGGTCGGAAATCGTGTGCTCGCAAAATAGTGAATGCCTGCTAATTTGAGTGACAGGATGAGGCTTTGTGGGTGGTAACAGGGGAAGGTGCTTGAAAACGGGGAGTGGAGATCCGAACGCAGGCGTGCCACACGGTCAAAACGGGCGTTTTAAGGGTGTGCATAATTAACAAAGCAGCGTCATCGACCACGTCACTTGGTTGTCTTTTAGCCTGAACTGCTCGCATGATTGCGGTAGGAAAATGCTACCACAAGAATAGCGAGCAGTTCATACGCCTTTTGATGTACTCGATTAATCAAATAAATAGCGGAGATGACGTATGATGCAAGCGGCCAAGGGGCGTCTTTACAAAATAGCGAGCGCATGTTTCGAACGCTCGCTCAGACATAGAGGCGTCAACAGACCGCAAAGAGCGAGCGCTCAATTTAAATAGCCAGCCCCTTTTTCTGAACGAGCGTCCGCAAATAGCGTCCGGCTCTGAATCAGGCCCACTACGCGCTGTTCCCACAGTGTCAACACCTTCGTATACCTTATTGCACTCTATGCCTTGTACAAACAGTGCCAACGTATACGTGTACTGTATTACATGCTACCAAACTACCACCTCTCAGAGTATTGCAGCTATACTCCTTTTGGTGTATTCCCAAGTAGAAGCAAAATTCCAAAGGTTGACATCCCTACTCTGTGTTTACATGTCTGTGTTTTCATTGTCTACCATTTATGTCCTGTTCTTCCCTACTCTGCAGCGTAGTACTGTGACGCATTACAAACACTTGATGACTATAATAATAATAATTTAAATCCAGGGTTGTCAACTCTTGTAAATATTTTCTGATGATGACATTTTAATACTTAGGGCTCCATTTACTACAATCCGCATTTGTAATGCAGATTGTAGTGTGATATTACCGACTGAATTCGCATTGCGAATTCAGGTAATATCACAGGGATTTACTACAAATCCCTTGCAGGGACAGAGGGGGTCATTCAGACCCACTCGCAAGCGGCAGTACGCTCGCAAGTGGGTCGATGTTCCCCACTGCGCATGCGCGCGATGGAGGGAGCTCCGGCGTGCGCATGCGCGAGACCCGGACTGCGACAGCCAAGCTATCGCTCCGGGTCTCGCACCAAAGGGGGCGTGCTGTCGATGGTGACTGACAGCACGACCCCTTTGGTGGTCGTGCCTGCCAGACGGAGGCGTTCCCATGGGAACGCCTACCGTCTGGCAGGCACGGTAGGGCCTGCCAGACGGTAGAGCCAAAATCACTCCATGGCTTGTGGCTGGGAGACCCTACCGCAGGGTCTCCGTCGCAAGTCCGATGGTCGCGATGGTCAAGACCATCGCGACCATCTTTTTGGAGGCTCGTATATGCTGTGGGTGGTGACCCACAGCTATACGAGCATCCAGGAGGACGCTCCATTTTAATGGAGGAGGGCCCTGATTCAGAGCGAGCGCTCTGGTCAGAGCGTCCGGCTCTGAATCAGGCCCAGAGCTTGCAATAAAACTCTGTCCCTGTGAATCCCCTCCGCACACTTATCACGGTATTGTCGCTAAAAAATACAGTGACAAGTGCCGACGCATGCGCCGACTGACCGTCGCCAAGCCCCGGCACTAAGCCCCGCTCCCCGCGATCGCGTACCCCCGCGACCCCCCCCCACCCTTAATTACACTTACCTGCAGTCATCGTTGCTCCGGTGATGTCCTCCGTGGCTCCGATTAGCTGACATCCCATACTGCACTGGGACTCGGTCAGGTGACGACCGGGCACCAGTGCAGGCTGGGAGACCAGCTGACCGGAGTGAGGACATCACAGGAGCCTAGGTATGGACATCAGAAGCCCACCATCATATGATGGCAGTGCTTCCACCCAGTGGCGATTCTAGGGGCGGGCTAACAGGGGCGTCGCCCAGAGCGCCGGCCCCTAGAGGGCGCCACTGAGTCCCCAGATGGAAAAAAAAAATCCCATAATAAAAAAAAAACACAGCGCCGGTCCCCCCCGCGTTGCAGGGCGCCCACTGATATTTGTTATCAGCGGGTACCCTGCTCCCTCCCTGCAGCGGCAGCCAAAGCTCACTCCAGAGCTCTGGCTCCCGCATAGAGCACTATGGGAGGGATGTCATGACGTCTCTCCCATAGATCCGTGGTGGAGCCGCGGTCGGACCAGACGGCAGCGGACGCAGGAGCGGGGCCTAAGGTAAGTATTGTGTTTGTATTTTTTATTTTTCAGAAGGGAGGCATGGGGGCATTACTACTGGGGGCATGTCTATAAGGGGGCATTACTGCTGGGGGCATGTCTATAAGGGGCATTACTACTAGGGGCATGTCTATAGGGGGCAGTGGCGGGCTGGGCCGGGGGGCAGGGTGCCATCTGCCCCCCGGGCCGGTACAATAGTGCAGCACTAGGGCCGCCGCTGCGCTCTATGAGCATATACAAGTGACAGCCGGGGAGGTTCCTGTGCCTGCCTCCCAGCTGTCACTCAAGCTGCAGCAGTGCAACTAGATTGAGAAGGAGCCCAGCAGACACAGACGGGCACTGGGGAAACTACAGGGTGGTCCCCCGGAGGTATGTGCAGACTGCATATGTGACTCAGCACATACACTAATGGCTCTGAATCTGCCGGAAAAAGGGAGGGGATGGGGGGTGGGAGGGGCCCTAGGGGACCACCTGTTGAGCCTGAAAGATTGAGAGATTTTTGCTTTCAGACAGGGGGGCGTGGTGTGGGCGGAGCGGCACTCGCTACTCCTGCCACGCCCACACCACACCCCCAGTATGGAGGCACTGGTGATGATCTCTCAATGTAATGCAGGCTCAGCAGGTGATCCCCCCCCCCCCCGTGTGTTATGGGAGGGGGGGATCTATGTGTGGGTGAAGAACTGTGTCAGCATGGTGGGGGGAGAGCTGTGGAGGGGGGGGTTCCAGAGTGAGTGGGGAATCTAAGGGGAGATCTTTGTGAGGTGGGAGATCTGAGTGAGGGGGACCTGTATGGGTGCAGTGCTGTACCTGTGTGAGGAGGTGATCTCAGTGATTGAGGGGGGAGGGGGGGATTATAATGTATTGTTGCCAATATTGCACGTGTGTGTGTGTATATAAATGAATATACAGTATATGCACCATGCCAAACTGTAACTTATCTCCGGATGAATGGGATGAACTTACGTCGCTGGGTGCGGTGGTTGTATGTTGTATGACGCAATCGCAGTTTGTCAGTGTGAAGAGGAGCCGGTGAGGAAGCTGAGGAGCTGCAGCCAGCGACACACAGCGCAGAAGCCAGATGCTGGTAGGAACGCAGTAACACTGTTAGCAGGACAGCTGGAAGAGAGGCAAGGGTGTTATTGCTGGCTGCTATATGGGTGGGCTGCGCATGTGAGGCCGTGGCATTTACTAAAGGTGCCCACACACATAGCGATGTGTTCTCAATCCCACGATGTGTAAGATTTCCCCTGAACTCTCCCCCGGCAGTCATGGTCACGATTTGGAGTAAAAAATGTCCAATCTGATTTAAAATCCATCGTGCATCCAGTGCATTGTGTCCCAGATTGGCAGATCTGCCCTACAGCACGGCAGATCTGAAGATGCGATGTACGACGAGTGAGGACATACATCGGCATCGTGATCGTGAGTAGAAACTCACGATTTGGGCATATTTTACACGATTTGTCCTCAGGATTCGTCGAAATCGGCCAAATCGGGTAAAAAAATCGCTGTGTGTGTCGCCAGCTTAAGTCCTTACAGTAGCACTGGCAGCAGCAGTCATCTTCCTCACGTCTATGTGTGTCTTCCCTCCCTCCTGTCTCTCTAATTTCTATCCCCCATCTGTCTCTATCAGCTGATATGATATTATATATATAAAAAATAAAATAATGCTATGTATCCACAGTCTCCCTACCCCTGAAATGTGTTACCTGCTCCATTTCTTCCTTTCCTTCCTCTATGTCAGTGGTTTTCAAACTTGGCCCTCGGGACCCCACACAGGTCACGTTTTCCCGGTCACCCAGCGGGTGCACAGGTGTATTCGTTACTCACTGACACATTTTAAAAGATCCACAAGTGGAGCTAATTATTTAAATTGCGATTCTGTGAGGAGATCTGAAAACATGCACTGTTTGGGGTCCCGAGTTTGAGAACCTGTGATCTATGTGCTCCCCAGATCCCATTTTTCTATTTGGAGTTGTGGCCTTTGCTTGCAGATTGGGTGCAGCCAAACAGAGAAAGCAGGGTTGAAATAAATGTAGTGTAGGGATATACATGTACACTGTGCTCCCTTAACTAAACTGAATCCCTTAACCACATATGGTCCCGCTGCTAAAGGAGCCGTTTAAAGAAAAAAAATCTCAGTTCAGGAGTGCAGGCAGTGTGACTGCATACTGGCCTAATAAGAACAACTGAGAGAGGGGGTCAGAGGAATGTGCCTCTCATCTGGCTGTCCTGGTGCTGATGATCCATTTCATCAGCGCCGCTATGTCAACAATGCCATAAGTCATTGCCGATGCCCATGTCTTGCTTAGAACACGGACATATTCAGGTGATCTGTAGTGCTTTTTTACAGAGGGAACCACCTTAGCAGGTGGGTATGGCTGCCCCCAGTGTAAGGCATGAGCGGAAAGGCATAACGCTATTACACTGCTTTCTGGTTTGGGTCCTCGGTGCACATTGTGCATGTACGGCTGTTGGTCGGTGCATATGTCACTGGTGGCTGATGGAGAGGGATCCAGAGCTCCCCTCTCTGGAAGAATTTGCTAAATAGTAGCCCATAGGTTACTATAGGATAATGGGCCTAAATTCAGCAAGGAACACAGTTGCAAAGACGCATGCAATCGGTCAATTTTGCGTTCTGTGCATGCCTATGCATGAACTAGCAATTGAGATGGAAACTGCGTTTGCAGAGGCTATTCAGACCCAGAGCAGAGTGATTGACAGGAAGTGTTGTTTGTGGGTGGTGGTGGGGGTAGTCGGGCAAACGCAGGCATGCCAGTGCGTTTCAACGCCGTTACATGGGCGTCCATAAATTAGCCACTGCGATACCTGACGCCTCCTGAGGTCTCATAGCGTGTGCAGTCTGGAGATGGCATTACCCTATCGGGCTAAGCTCCTAAATGTTTCACAATATGCTGGTAGAAAAGCCAGGGCCAATTGATTTGTGTTTGCCCCCCAGGCTGAAAGTTGCCAGCCAGCCCCTGATAGGGGGGCATGTCTATAAGGAGGCATTACTACTGGGGGCATGTCTATAAGGGGCATTACTACGGGGGGCATTACTACTGGGAGCATGTCTATAAGGGGGCATTACTGTTGGGGGCATGTCTATAAGGGGCATTACTACTGGGGGCATGTCTATAAGGGGGCATTACTACTGGGGGCATGGCTATAAGGGGCATTACTACTGGGGGCATGTCTACAGGGGGGCATGTCTATAAGGGGGCATTACTACTGGGGGCATGTCTATAAGTGGCATTACTACTGGAGGCATGTCTATAAGGGGGCATTACTACTGGGGGCATGTCTATAAGGGGCATTACTACTGGGGGCATGTCTATAAGTGGCATTACTACTGGGGGCATATCTATAAGGGGGCATTACTACTGGGGGCATGTCTATAAGGGGGCATTACTACTGGGGGCATGTCTATAAGGGGCATTACTACTGGGGGCATGTCTGTAAGGGGGCATTACTACGGGGGCATGTCTATAAAGGGCATTACTACTGGGGGCATGTCTATAGGGGGGCATGGCTACTGGGAGCATGTCTAAAAGGGGGCATGTCTATAAGGGGCATTACTACTGGGGGCATGTCTATAGGGGCATTACTACTGGGGGCATGTCTATAAGGGGGCATTACTACTGGGGGCATGTCTATAGGGGGGCATGTCTATAAGGGGGCATTACTACTGGGGGCATGTCTATAAGGGGCATTACTACTAGGGGCATGTCTATAAGGAGGCATTACTACTGGGGGCATGTCTATAAGGGGCATTACTACGGGGGGCATTACTACTGGGAGCATGTCTATAAGGGGGCATTACTGTTGGGGGCATGTCTATAAGGGGCATTACTACTGGGGGCATGTCTATAAGGGGGCATTACTACTGTGGGCATGGCTATAAGGGGCATGTCTACAGGGGGGCATGTCTATAAGGGGGCATTACTACTGGGGGCATGTCTATAAGTGGCATTACTACTGGGGGCATGTCTATAAGGGGGCATTACTACTGGGGGCATGTCTATAAGGGGCATTACTACTGGGGGCATGTCTATAGGGGGCATTACTACTGGGGGCATGTCTATAAGTGGCATTACTACTGGGGGCATGTCTATAAGGGGGCATTACTACTGGGGGCATGTCTATAAGGGGGCATTACTACTGGGGGCGTGTCTATAAGGGGCATTACTACTGGGGGCATGTCTGTAAGGGGGCATTACTACTGGGGGCATGTCTATAAAGGGCATTACTACTGGGGGCATGTCTATAGGGGGGCATGGCTACTGGGAGCATGTCTAAAAGGGGGCATGTCTATAAGGGGCATGTCTATAGGGGCATTACTACTGGAGGCATGTCTATAAGGGGGCATTACTACTGGGGGCATGTCTATAGGGGGGCATATCTATAAGGGGGCATTACTACTGGGGGCATGTCTATAAGGGGCATTACTACTGGGGGCATGTCTATAAGGGGGCATTACTACTGGGAGCATGTCTATAAGGGAGCATTACTACTGGGGGCATGTCTATAAGGGGGCATTACTACTGGGGGCATGTCTATAAGGGGCATTACTACTGGGGGCATGTCTATAGGGGGCATGTCTATAAGGGGGCATTACTACTGGGGGCATGTCTATAAGGGGCATTACTACTGGGGGCATGTCTATAGGGGGGCATTGCTACTGGGAGCATGTCTATAAGGGGCATTACTACTGGGGGCATGTCTATAGGGGGCATTACTACTGGGGGCATGTCTATAAGGGGGCATACTACTGGGGGCATGTCTAAAAGGGGGCATTACTACTGGGGGCATGTCTATAATGGGTATTACTACTGTGGGCATGTCAATAGGGGGGCATTACTACTGGGAGCATGTCTATAAGGGGGCATTACTACTGGGGGCATGTCTATAAGGGGGCATTACTACTGGGGGCATGTCTATAAGGAGGCATTACTACTGGGGGCATGTCTATAAGGGGCATTACTACGGGGGGCATTACTACTGGGAGCATGTCTATAAGGGGGCATTACTGTTGGGGGCATGTCTATAAGGGGCATTACTACTGGGGGCATGTCTATAAGGGGGCATTACTACTGTGGGCATGGCTATAAGGGGCATGTCTACAGGGGGGCATGTCTATAAGGGGGCATTACTACTGGGGGCATGTCTATAAGTGGCATTACTACTGGGGGCATGTCTATAAGGGGGCATTACTACTGGGGGCATGTCTATAAGGGGCATTACTACTGGGGGCATGTCTATAGGGGGCATTACTACTGGGGGCATGTCTATAAGTGGCATTACTACTGGGGGCATGTCTATAAGGGGGCATTACTACTGGGGGCATGTCTATAAGGGGGCATTACTACTGGGGGCGTGTCTATAAGGGGCATTACTACTGGGGGCATGTCTGTAAGGGGGCATTACTACTGGGGGCATGTCTATAAAGGGCATTACTACTGGGGGCATGTCTATAGGGGGGCATGGCTACTGGGAGCATGTCTAAAAGGGGGCATGTCTATAAGGGGCATGTCTATAGGGGCATTACTACTGGAGGCATGTCTATAAGGGGGCATTACTACTGGGGGCATGTCTATAGGGGGGCATATCTATAAGGGGGCATTACTACTGGGGGCATGTCTATAAGGGGCATTACTACTGGGGGCATGTCTATAAGGGGGCATTACTACTGGGAGCATGTCTATAAGGGGGCATTACTACTGGGGGCATGTCTATAAGGGGGCATTACTACTGGGGGCATGTCTATAAGGGGCATTACTACTGGGGGCATGTCTATAAGGGGGCATTACTACTGGGGGCATGTCTATAAGGGGCATTACTACTGGGGGCATGTCTATAGGGGGGCATTGCTACTGGGAGCATGTCTATAAGGGGCATTACTACTGGGGGCATGTCTATAGGGGGCATTACTACTGGGGGCATGTCTATAAGGGGGCATACTACTGGGGGCATGTCTATAAGGGGGCATTACTACTGGGGGCATGTCTATAATGGGTATTACTACTGTGGGCATGTCAATAGGGGGGCATTACTACTGGGAGCATGTCTATAAGGGGGCATTACTACTGGGGGCATGTCTATAAGGGGGCATTACTACTGGGGGCATGTCTATAAAGGGGCATTACTACTGGGGGCACTACTATATGGGGCACTAATGAGGGCATTACTACTTTGGGCACTACTATAGAGGGCATTCCTACTGTGGGCCCTACTATAGGGGGCATTCCTACTGTGGGCCCTACTATAGGGGGCATTATTACTGGGGGCACTACTAATGTGGGCACTACAATAGGGGGCACTACTAGTGTGGGCATTGTATTAGGTGCACTACTACTCAGTACTGTGGGCCTTGTGTATAAGGGGCACTAATTTGGGCATTGTGTAAAAGGGGCACCACTGTGTGTCATAACATGAATAAGGGACTAATGTGTGGCGTAATTTGAATTGGGGATACTGTATTGTAAAGGGCATTACTGCATGCGGCATAATGTGTTATACAGTGCATTAATGCATGCGGCATAATGTGTTATACAGGGCATTACTGCATGCGGCATAATGTGTTATACAGGGCATTACTGCATGTGGCATAATGTGTTATACAGGGCATTACTGCATGTGGCATAATGTGTTATACAGGGCATTACTGCATGTGGCATAATGTGTTATACAGGGCATTACTGCATGTGGCATAATGTGTTATACAGGGCATTAATGCATGCGGCATAATGTGTTATACAGTGCATTAATGCATGCGGTATAATGTGTTATACAGTGCATTAATGCATGCGGCATAATGTGTTATACAGGGCATTACTGCATGTGGCATAATGTGTTATACAGTGCATTAATGCATGCGGCATAATGTGTTATACAGGGCATTACTGCATGTGGCATAATGTGTTATACAGTGCATTACTGCATTTTATTATTTATTTATTAACAGTTTCTTATGTTGCGCAGCATATTCAGTTGCGCTTTACAATTGTCAACATTAATAGAACAAAATTGGGTAATAACAGACAGATATATAGGTAGAAAGGCCCTGCTCGCAAGCTTAAAATCTATAGGGATGTGGCATAATGTGTTATACAGGGCATTTTTGCGTGTGGCATAATGTGTTATACAGGGCATTACTTCATGTGGCATAATGTGTTATACAGGCCATTACTGTGTGTGGCATAATGTGTTATACGGGGCATTACTGCATGTGGCATAATGTGTTATACCGGATCTTACTGCATGTGGCATAATGTGTTATACAGGGCATTACTGCGTGTGGCATAATGTGTTATACAGGATCTTACTGCATGTGGCATAATGTGTTATACAGGGCATTACTGCGTGTGGCATAATGTGTTATACAGGATCTTACTGCATGTGGCATAATGTGTTATACAGGGCATTACTGCGTATGGCATAATGTGTTATACAGGGCATTACTGCATGCGGCATAATGTGTTATACAGGGCATTACTGCATGTGGCATAATGTGTTATAAAGGCCATTACTGCGTGTGGCATAATGTGTTATACAGGGCATTAATGCGTGTGGCATAATGTGTTGTACAGGCCATTACTGCGTGTGGCATAATGTGTTATACAGGGCATTACTGCGTGTGGCATAATGTGTTATACAGGGCATTACTGCATGTGGCATAATGTGTTATACAGGATCTTACTGCATGCGGCATAATGTGTTATACAGGATCTTACTGCATGTGGCATAATGTGTTATACAGGGCATTACTCCGTGTGGCATAATGTGTTATACAGGATCTTAATGCATGTGGTATAATGTATTTATAAAGGGCATTACTTGTGTAATGCGCATTACTGCACATGGCAAATATTCACCACGAGGAGAGAGCTTGGGGGAAGCCCAGCACCTCCATAAGTGCTGGGCACGCCCCACAGTGTGATGAATGGTGGGTGTTCCGCAAGGACTCGCCCCCTCTCCGGAAGCGCGTGTGCTTTCAGTGCGCGCAGAGGAACGTCATCTACAAAAAATTGTTTTGGTTTTTTTTTTTTGGGGGGGGGGGGGTGCGCAATTGTGAACTTTTGCCCTGAGCTCCACAATGTCTGGAACTGGCCCTGCTTTCACCATTGAATCTGTTGACGCGATGGTAACTAACCATTGCATCACAATCATTTAATGGTGAAAACTATTGATATGAATAGTAAAGGGGCGGGGTTAGGGGAGGGGCCCAGACACAGTAAAAAAAAAAAAAACCCAGGCAAGGCAGGCAGAGCTGACTGAGGATGAGGAGGAAAATGTGAAACACTGTCACTGCCATGCTACTGCTGCTGCTGTGGGCCCTTAAAGCAACAAGAAAGTGAAGTGAAAAACATTATTAAATATACTTAGAACACACAGAAAATGAACCTCTTACAGCACCAGCAGAGACATCACTCCCCATCTCTGCTGTGATAACGTTTTTAGCTGTCCCTCTGTGTGTGTCTGTGAGTGACAGCTGCTGCAGGGCCAGGGCTGCACACTGATTGGCTCTCACTGTCTCTGAGAGCCAATCAGAGCTAGCAGAGAGGGGTGGGAGGGCCAGGTCTGAGGCAGTGAGAGACAGCCTCCAACGATCCCAGCAGCATGAGCCAGAAAGGTTATCAGAGGCAGAGACACAGCACACAGCAGCCAGGGGAGGCAGAGCTTTTAGTTTTTAAAGAAAATAAGCCACCATCAAAACACCATTGAATGATTTACTATTTTTTTTTTCTTTTTATTTGCAGTGTATCAGCGTGGGGTTTAGACCACACAGCTGATTACAGGGACCGGCTCCCGGCTCTGCTCTCCCCGTTAGAGCGGAGCAGGAGTCCGGTAACCGGGGGAGACCCTGGATAATGCCACCTCCAGGTGGCATTATTATCACAGGGCTTCCCCCGGTATTTTTTCACAATTTATTTTTAGTAACTTTGGCCAGATCACATTTCCCATTACAATTATGGGAAATACGATCTGCAAACTAAAAATAAGTGATAATTAGGGCTTGGAGTAGAATTTTACGAATTATACTCCAATTGCCCTTTAGTAACTCTTTAGGTGATTCTAAAATAATGTGAAAAGGGTGTGAAAACACCCTTTTCCACTTTATTTTAGTAAAAATGATGTTAATAAATAGAGCTCTTAGTGACAAACAGCATCTTGCTGACGCGTTGCTATAACGCCTTCTCAAATAATAACAGCACCTAGCAGGGAAAGCCTTACTGATCAAGTCCACTTCTTGGTGCACTAAAAGAGATGCCACGCTCCTGTGACTCAGGGCACGCCCTTTGAGGTGTGGCCTCACCCATTTTCATGCGCGCACACCTTTAGGTGATCAGTAAGGTATGCTGGGGCCGAATTACAGGCCCAGTCCATCCCTGGTGCCTAGAAAAAAAGCATTACGAGTTTGAGATACTAACAGTGGGCTTCAATAAAACCATGTTGTGATGTAAGAGGTCCAAAAGCTATTTGTCTTTTGCGTACAAGTAAAATATTGGCTGCTTTTACATGTAGCACACAAATGCTGGCCAGCTTTGCACTGTGATTTACACTTGAGATAATGCGCATCCCCCTCACAACTGTAAAACCCCACATTCTAAATTTACCTCCCTCCCTCCTTCCTCCAAAGCACACCGTAGCATAGGTTGCCAAAGTACAAGTTACTCCTAATTTTAAATGGGGACTGTCTCAAAATGAATGGGTTTAATCAAAAGGAGAATCTATTTGTCAGAGAAAATGATAAACATCTAGGGCCAAATGTAATAGGGTGAGAGATTAGAGAATGTGAGTGTTAGCAGTAAACTCTCACACTTTTTAAACTCGGCCAATGTAATAGAATCCGAGAATGTGCAAACTCTCATGTTTTTAGTATCAAAAAACTCTCACGATATAAACTCTCATCCAGATGTTTTCCCATTTTGAAGCTAAAACTTGATCTATGTGAGAGCTCACTGCTAAACTCACATCTTCTAAACTCTCAGCCTGTTACATTTGGCCCCTAGAATCCTATACAATTTGTACCTTGGAGAGGGCCTAGCATCATCCTAATCCCTCTATTTAAAGACATGTTTGTAATTAATCTGCTGCTTAAAACTGTGTAAAAGGCACCACTTTATGTTGTCGCTATCCTTCATTTTACATAGAAAACCTTAATCCCTGTTAATAGAAGAAATTACCTAATGTCAACATTTATGCAATAGAATGATTGCCTTTCTTTACTCTAGGACTATATTTGATGAGGGAAAACTGCTGGAGTTTGCTAAACTAGGGTTGTACCTGGAATATGATTTATTTGGAACAGAAATGCTGAATTACCAGTTTAACACATCCGTGGACATGCCCAGTGACAACGACAGAATCAAGATGTAAGTGTGGCCACCTAGATCAGCAGTGTCTAACAATGTCATGGGAAAGGATGGAGCGTATTATGCATTATGGCAGCTATACAATTTATCTAGTGCAAGTTTAAGACCATTTTCATTTTATTGATATAATGTAGTATTCAGATTAAACTGTTTTTACATTATTACGATTGATCTCACTAAGTAAAGTAATTACCAGGCTCTTTATAACATATTATAGAGCTAATTCTGCAAGTACCTTTCTTTTCGGCATCAAATACATACAGATCTTAACTTTAACAGGGAATAAATTAATGGAGCAATTGAATTGGTTTATGCTTGGTGTTGGAAGAGGTCATTTTTTCTAGGGTGGTGCGACCAGTGTCATGGCACAGGGCACCGCAGGGCAGGGGGCGCTGTTTGGACCTCTCAATTTTCAAGAAGCTTAGGGCCTGATTCAGCAATGATCGCAATTGCAAAGCTGCACACAGGCTATAGATATATGATATATGCACACAGTCAGCTTTGCAATTGCGATCCTTGCAATAATGCAAATGCAGCAGGAGGTGTATGACATTTGTGATCACAGCACTGTGACGGAGGTCGCAGGCTGGGATCACCATCGTGACAATCGGTGGTCGATGGGCACGAAGGTGGACGGTGCCAGCTGAGTAAGCCTCAGCTTACTCAGCCTAGCCAGCTTGCGAGTCCAGGACACTGCGTTGATCAACACAGATCCTAGGTTGGTCACTCCTGGAAAATGGGGCGGAGACGCCCTAGTTTCCAGGAATGCCGGCCACCCCTGCACTGCCCATTAAATGCCAATCATTCAGAGGCATTCAAGGGTCTGCATGTGACTACGCAGGTGTAAGAGGGGTGCGGTGCAGTGTCTGCTGCCGTGCAGGTGTATTTATGTTTCTTACCTCGCGTCGCACCCTCTTACCTTCAGGCCGTATGTTGAACAGACGGTCCTGGAATTACCAAACAGAATACGGAAACGATGACCTAGAAGGAAGGAGATGATGTGAGTACAGTCCTTCCTCACGTCGACCGAAACACCCTGCCGGACTAGTTGGATTTTAAGTGAAGATCATCACTGGCACTTTTGGCCTCAGATCCCAAGTTTTCACTTATAGATACTCGCGCACCAGGTGAAAACTCAAGGGTCTCGTCGCAAGCCCGAGACCATCGCGACCATCACCTAGTCACTCACTAAAGTTGTGGGTGGTAACCCACAGCTTAGCGAGCGGCCAGGAGGCCGCCTTTCAAAAGAAAAGTGGCCACCCTCATTCAGAGCGAGCGCTCGCTTTTTGCGAGCGGCTGTGAATGAGGTCCTATATGTTGTTTTTTTTTCAAATAATTTTTATTGAAACACTGCACATATTCACATTCAAGAATTTCAATCAGATCGATACAAAGCATTTAAAGACATCAGAAATGTAACACAATTACCTAGTTTTGTCACTAAGTTCATAAATTTTTAAGATCATATAAATCTTATAGTCGAAGTGCCCTGTCAGATGTTACATATTATAGACTTCATACTAGTATATTGTAATGTTCAATCTTGGTACATCACAATTTTTCATATAACCTAAGAAATTCTTAACATGTATACAAATACAGTCAATAATGAACATTAACTAAAGAAAATAAAGAAAAATAAATAAATAAATAGAAACTCTCTCTCGCCCTCCCCCCCCGACCAAAACCAGTAGAGTCCAGGTTCCCCCCATATTCAGTATGTTTAGTGTCCAACCGAAGTGACATCTATTGGAGGATTGTTTCCAATGGTTTGAAGTGTGTACCATGAGGTATCCTTCACACTATTATAAATTTGCCGTCGCATTTCCAGGGACAGAGTAGATATAAATGATTCCCATGTGTTGAAAAATTTTTCCACTTTGATTTCTTTTTCCAATATTACCTCTACCCAATCCATTCGAAAAACATTAAATAATTTTATCTTAAATAATGCAAAAGATGGGGCAGTAGACGAGATCCACTCTTGTAGTATCGTCTTACGTGCTGCCGCACTGATCGCTAAGAGCATTCTCCTACTCCCCTTACTCGCCCTCATATCTGTGGGAATAATGCCAAATATTGCCCACTCTGCCATGAAAGGGACGTAATTGAGTATTGATGATTCCGCATATCTTTTTATTTGTAACCAGAATCCTCTAACCAATGGGCACGACCAAAAACAGTGATATAAATCGGCATTACTTTCCCCACACCTATAGCAGCAATGAGAAGTCGTGCGTCCCATTAAGTAACTTCTGTGCGGTGATAAATAAGCTCTGTAGAAAATGTTTAAGAACATCTCCACATAGATTGTTGATGTTAGAGTTTTACAAGAATGATTAAGGGCAGCCAATAAATCTTCTATTGTGTATGTAGGAAATTTCTGAATCCACTGTGACAATCCCCTAGTATTGGATGCATGATCCATGTTTGTTTTAAAACACAAATAATAGTTAGAAATGGCTTTCCTCACAATTGGTGGTTTGGAAAGAAGACTATCTATTGGATTGTTCCAATCTCCCTCTGCAAACACCTGTATCACAGAATTAACATAATGTGTCGCCTGTAGGAAGGCCACAGGGTATCCTGATAAAGTATTATATTTTTCCAAGGCTTCACAATATGTCAGAGTCCTATGTGCTTCTCTATCTACCAAACATCCTATTCTCTGTATACCTCCTACTTGCCATAGTGTAAATGGGTATGTTGCCTGTCCATTTTGAAAATCGGGGTTTCTTACAAACGGAAGAAATAATGATTTATGTGAGTTTAGACCTGCCTCATGTCTCAATTGATGCCATAGTCGTTTTGTATTCCACAATAGTGGGTTATCCCTCACAGAGGCAGAAATTTCTTGATCGTGAAGATGCAAAAATGTAATTAGGTCCCTTTGTTCGAGAAACTCCCGCTCAAGTGACGTGTTGGCATAGTTTTCTGTTTCGTTTATCCAATCGGACAAATAGCGAAACATAACTGCTTTATTATATAACTTGATATCTGGAAAGCCTATTGCCCCATTTAATTTAGATTGTTGTAATTTTAAGAGGCTTATCTTGGGTCGCTTACCATTCCAAACAAAAGATCGAAAAATCTTATTCAGGAGTTGCAAATCTTTTGCTGTAACAAACAAAGGCAAGGCCTGAAGCAGGTACATCAGTCTCGGGAATGAGACCATTTTAATTAGACATGCACGCCCCATATATGATAGACAGAGATCCCTCCATCCCTCTAGCTCGTCCGAGATTTTTTTTATAATGGGTCTGTAGTTAAAGGAATATAAATTTGCTAAGTTCTAAGGAAGTATAATACCCAAATACGTGATCCTGTCACTAGCCCACCTAAGTGATATGTTTTCTGGTAAATGTGGTATTGTATTGCGCGTACCGAGATATAGCACTTCCGATTTACTTATATTAACTGCAAATCCTGAAATTTCTTCAAAACTTTTTAACACTTCAAATATGTGGATCATACTTTGATGAGGGTTAGCGATATAAAGCATTATATCATCAGCGAATGCTGTGAGGTCCTATATGTTTAATAATACTGATCTAATCTACTGTTCTCAGTAAGACTGGGGTCTTGGTGAATGTGATTTCTGTGCAAAGTAATGGAGAGCAAGTTTAAAGGTTTAGAGCATGCAAAATTTTCAATAGTGAATCCCTAACAAGCAGTGTGAGTAGGACAATTCTGCCATCCTAAAGTCCATTATGTGCGGTCGGGCAACGTGGTAACTTGTGATTGGCAGCCACCATAACTGGTTCTGCCTTCCATATTATAAACACCAGGAAGAAGGAAAAGTATGAAGAGGGGAGAAATGCAAGAAGAGGCAAGATAAATATAGGGTGCCGAGGCACAGGGGGAACAAGGGTGGTAGCAACAGATGGGAAAAGGTTATGGGGAGAGAGAGGGAGAGGGAGAGAATATATTTGGGTGACAAGTGGTTCATATACAAAATTTTAGTCTAAGAGGCAAACACACACAAAAAAGACAGATACACACACAAAAATTACAAACACACACGGGGAGACAGAGATAGAGAGAAAGAAATACACATAGAAAATGGGAGACAGAGATGAGGGGAAGTGATACTTGGGGCACAGAAACAAAGACTTAGGGGTTTATTCATGTAGAACATGAAGTGGCTACTAAAAGAATTCACTATATATCGCATCACATTGATGCGATATATATAGATGTTTATTAGCCATTCATGTACATTTACCTCTCCGACTTCTTCGGCCGCTGTCTGGCCCTCCGCTATCCCTGTACGCAGTGAGAAGACAGACATATTGGGAGCCCGATATGTCTGTATTCTTACTGTGCAAGTGCCCGCTTCCGAGAACAGCAGGTCAGGTCAGACCTGCAAAGGACGCTGGGAAAAGGGGGGCGGACCCAGCGCCGAGTGCAGGGCAGGCAGCAGGGAAGTACGCAGCTTCCCTGCTCTGTTCGGCTTGCGGTATAGATTATGCCATCCTCAGATGGCGAATCTGTACCACAGGAGAGGAACGGAAAACATGATATTTCCGTTTCTTTATGAATCGCACTCACTATACAGTAGTATGGTGATGCACTACAGGCATGGAGCGGGGGTGCCGTTGGAGAAGTAATACACTTCTCCATGGTATTTTGCTTCATGAATAATAGCTAGAATCTGATTGGTTGCTATGGGCAACATCTCCACTTCTAATAACCTGCACTTTAGTAAATATACCCCTTACCGTCTATCTAAGTACATTACCTTTTCCAGATTAAGACCAACGCACTAATTTAATCCAAGCATTTATGTATTCTCAGGGGCGTAACTAGGTATTTGAAGGCCCCATAGCAAGCGTTTATAAAGGCCACTATGTACCACCCAATGGTGAAAAATGTATACAAGACATGTCACTTTGACAAGGAAAATGGCCCCCTCTGCTCTGGGCCCCCTAGCAGCTGCACCCCTTGCACCTATGGTCGTTACGCCCATGTCTATTCTTTTTCTCATGCCTCTGATTCCTCTGTTTGCAATGTTAGGCAAATGGATTCTGGAGCTATAAAATAAACAGAAAAAATTCAGGAGCCGAGTAATAAAAATGTGAAGAGCAGTTAATAAAACTCCGCTGACTGCTAATGTCCCCAGAGGCTTGTTACCTCCTGATTACAAACTAGAGCATAGAAAAACCGGAAGCTGCTGTGTAAAGAATTATTATTAGTAGTATTATTATTATCTTTTATTCTTAACGCACCGCAAAGTGGTCCTGATTCAGCTTTGGGAATAGAGTAAGATATAGCAGGTAACTGGGCATCTTATAAAAGCATGTAGCATTGCAGGTGGGGCAGACGTAAAATGTGCAAAGAGATTTAGATTTGGGAGGAGACTTGTGTCCAAACTGAAATCTAAATTGCAGTGTAAAAATAAAGCTGTGCAGCATTTGTGGGCTACATGCAGAAGCAGCCAGTATTTACCCTGCATGCAAAAAGTATTTGCACCCCTTGCATTGCAGAGTGGTTTGTCCAGGTACACAGGCCCTGATTCAGAGCCAGACGCTCTGACAAGAGCACTCGCTCTGAATCAGGGGCAGGCTATTTTTTTTTTTAGAGCGGCCTCCTGGCCGGTCGCATAGCTGTGGGTGACCACCCACAGCTATAGCGAGCAGCCAGGAAGATGGTCGCGATGGTCAAGACCATCTCGACCATCGGGCTTGCGACGAGACCCTTGTGGTAAGGTCTCGTTGCTGCAAGCCCCAGAGAGATTTTGGCTCAAACAGAGCCGAAATCTCTCCCACTAACATCACTCGTGATGTCAGTGGGGCCGGCCCCAGACGGAGGCGTTCTCATGGGAACGCCTCCGTTTAGGCAGCCACTCCCCCGGCCCGCCCACCAACGGGGTCGTGCTGTCACTCAACATCGACAGCACGCCCCTATTGGTATGTCGCTATCCGGGTCTCGCGCATGCGCAGTACTGTCCCGCTGAAATCGGGATGTTGGGGAGGGGTGCACCCTCTATGGGTGGCACCCCTGTTCGACTGCACTGGTCGAACACCCCTAGAGCCGGCCCTGATAGCAGGACTATAGACGACTGTAACCGTTTGACATGAAAAAAAGTCCAAATGATTTATTAAGGATAAAAATTGTGTGTTCCCTACCATTCTTACTTTTAGTTTTGTGGCATTAAACATGGTCTTGCCTCTGTTCTAGATCAGTAGATGGGGAGGGAGTGGCCAGAGGCACACTTGGGGAGGGATGGGGTCAGTGGCACCCTTAAGGAGCCAGGGAGTCTGGGGCACACTTGGGTCAGAGCAGAACATTGGGATGGAGTGGGAAGAGGCACACTTGGGGAGGGATGGAGTCAGAGTCACCCTTGAGGAAAGATGGAGTCAGAAGCATCCTTGGTGAGTGAGGAAGTCTGGGGCACACTTGAGGAGGAATGAGAAGTGGGCCCAGGACATGCAACTCCTATGCCCAAATCTAAATCTAGTTGTGCAGCAGCCACTGACCAGCGTGTCAGATAGGGGGCCCGCAGCGCGCTGGTGATTTTTACAGCAATCTTCTTCTTTCTCATGTATAAAACTCTTCCTGTGAGTAAGAAGCAGTTTGCAGGTGGCTTCATGAGTTGCGGTTTCCCCCTGGGAGCCTAGTACCAGTACATTAGTACCATCTGTACCCCCCCCGATGGCAGCCCTGCTCTCAAGATCGAAGTGATGACCATATGTTTGTGCACCAACGACTTGATATAAAATTGTAATTTTTCATTTTGTTATCTCCTCCCTTTTACTTTCTCGCAACCTTTCTTTAATGGTGCGTACACACTAGACGATATGCTCCTTGAGCGATATCGTCTAGTGTGTTCCCGGCAGGCTGTGCTCAATGTTGTTCCTCCATTCCCCAACATTCAGCAACAGACAATATCGTCAGGTTGGCCTGCATGTTAGCCAGATGAACGATAAAGACGAACAACCTGTGGGAACATGCATCGTTGGCCGTTCGTCGTTATCATTCATCGTTTAGGTGAAAAAATGGACGATAAAGTAAACGACTGAACGATAACAATATCGTTATCGTTCAGTCGTCCACTTTAATCGCCCAGTGTGTACGCACCTTTACTCTCATCACAGGGGATTTTTGTCCCCTTTTAGCAAAATGTTACAGTCTTCAAAAAAACTAATGAGTTAAAAAGGAAGGTGAGCTCATCTGCTAACATAAATAAATGCTTCTGGAAACCTTTAGCAACACAACAGGATTGTCCACAGATTACGTGTATTGACCTCTTCTGTTAATTGAAGGTTTCAATGACGTTGACCAATTGCACACTCCATGGCAGTCAATACCAGTATTTATTCTGCTAATTAACTTGATTAATGGTAAAGGTTTACATTGATGCTCTGTTCATCAGCTTGTTGTGCTATCTTTTCTGCAGGGTAACCTACTGTATATATTTTTATACTGTACCTTTTTGTATTTTCAGATGTATACTCTACTTCTAGCATTTCCCTTATCATGTGCTGAAACCACACACACACACGCGTACACGTACACACACATATAGAATATTGTCAAGACATTTCTAGGCACAGGTATACTGTTTTCTTCGGCCATCATAATGCACTATGGGGCTGTTCATAGATGTACGCGAACGCGGCCGCAGCAGCTTCTATTGGTCGGTCGCCAGTCTGCAACCTTATGCAAATGTTGCTGCAAAGTCCATCCCTTGTGTACATCTGTGCGTCCGAATGTGCAAGGACTGACACGCTCACTTTCAGCGTCCGTACACACAGTAATACCGATTGGTGCATCTTTAGACGCACCACCAGTCACACCATCTAAACTTGCACCAGCCCTGTATCAGGTGCAGTGTCTCCGTCTGAGTATGGCGTACTGTATGAGCGACTGAGCATCTGTGTACGCAACGACTTTCACCGACTATCCCGCAACACTCCCATAAGAAGGATCATCTACCTGCGTGCGCTAAGGCACCCCCCAGTCACCGTCCAGTAACGCCCTCTACATTTTCAATAGACTTCTCCGTGCGTGCGTCTGATACTCTGTGTTGATAGAATTGGGATGCATGCGCGGTGCGACTCGGACACATGAGCAGTAGCAATAAATCGCACCAGTACGTTTCACTACGTTTAACAGCGGCAGCGCGTCCATCTCTGATTCAGCACCACATCCCCTACATTGCATGACCACTGCCTATAAATTTAGCATTTTCAAGTGGCAAGGACTATAATTGTTTTACATTAAAGGCTCATGCTGCAGGGAGAGCCAAGCAGCACCGAACATGATTGACACAGATCATGGCTGTATGAGAGCTGAGACCCTGTTAAATATCAAAAATGTCTCATAAATAATAATAATGGACAAGACTTAGCACAGGGGTTTATGTAAATTGGTAAACGCACTGTGTATCATTCATCCAAGCTTGACTAAACTAATTTATATCCATCATGCTCTCTTGTGTCCCTTTGCAGCAGGTTGCCATGTTAGGATATAGCCAGTAGACTGTGAATGAAAGGTTTGTCGACCAACTTTGTAGAATGCATTGTATGGGTTCAAATATAAATACAGTATATTGCCAATGAAGTCACAGCAGCTTAGTAGGCTGCAGTCTCCTCTTTTGACTTGGCTCACACTCTACTTGGGCTCTGCTAGGGATGGCCAACAGAGGGTTAACCAGTGATGGTGCCATCGTTGCTTGGCATGACACCGTTGATGGGAAACCATTGATGGTTTCACCCAACCATGAAAATCTCTTCTTGTGCTATATAGCGGGTGACAGGTCAATCTAGGAAGGGCGTTGGGCTTAGTGGCACTAAGGGCGACAGGGCTAAGCTCTATGCTCCCTGCACAGGCTAAGAAAAAAATAATAGGAGCTGAACTCTCTGCCATTAAAGGCAGAGAACCATCGAATATCCACCATTTATGGCAAAACCATCGACCATTGGTGGTAAACTATCAATAGCTGCTAAGCATTGATGGTCAATGATCGATGCATTGATGGCACTAGGCACTGCCCTAAAGGTGTAGGAGGGGCTTTAGTTATCTGTAACAGAGTGAGGAGCTAATACATTTCTTTTAACAAAGTTGCAGTGTAATGTCAGGCAACATCAAGCAATATATTTAGTTTCATGGCTTACCTATGGAAAACGTCAAAATCTTACACAGCTCGCAGAACAGCAACCGATATTGATGATTACATCCAGCCATTTTTGACTAATTCATAGTGAGTACTTGCTCCAATACTGTACTGTGCTCGGCTCTTGTTTTCTCCCCAATACCAATTGGTAACTTTAGGATCATTTTCAACATCAGAATCGAACCTGAAAAATTCCAACAGACAGAAATCATAATGAGACTGTTCTGTGATTCCCACCAGGAAACCATATTTGAGCGACCATAGGGTTTCTCAGAAGAACGAAGGTGTGACCGATAGTGTGTCTGTGTACCAAGCGGCCAGACGTGAGATGCAGCTAGTGGACGTTTCAGTACAAATCCCAGGGGCTGCGACATTTTCATATTTTCGCACAACCACTGCATACGGGATCACGCATGCTTCAGCGTCCGCCTCTAAATCAGGGTATGGGTATGCGGGATGTCAGTGATGGGGATCCTGGTGGTCAGTCCCGATGCCGGCATCCGGACTGGGTTATGATCTACCCTACCCTAAGCCTAACCCTTCCTCTTCGGTGCCTGAACCTAACCTCCCTCCCTAGCGCTTAAACCTAACCTCCCCCTCCCTGCACCCTAAACCTTCCCCTCTTCCCCTAGTGCCTAACCCTCCCCCTAGTGCCTAAACCCTAACCTTCCCCCCAACCACGCTACTTACCTTCTGAATGCTGGTGGTTGGAATGCCTGGCGTGGGTATTCTAAGTGCTGGCATCCCCTGTGCCAGGATACTGAACGTATCTCCTAAATCAGGCCCAAAGAGTAAATTTTATCTGTTTTGACAGAAAGTTTAGGTGTTAAGTGAATTGTTTGTAAAAAGTATTTTCCAGCTAATATTATATATATACTGTGTATGTATGTGTATATATATATATATATATATATATATATACACATTAGGTAGTATTTTAGCTACTGTCACTGCTGCATACTTACGTATGGCAACTTTGTTTTTCAGGCTGCAGACTTTGATCAATAATGGCTATGAAGACAGAATTGTAATTTCCCATGACATACATACAAAGAACAGGCTGGTAAAATATGGGGGTCACGGCTACTCGCATATCCTCAACAATATTGTTCCCAAAATGCTGGTGAGAGGCATATCCCAAGAAATTATACATAAAATCTTGTTGGAAAACCCAAAAAGGTGGCTGACTTTTAAGTAATGTAACATATGTTGACATTTCAAAGAACAATTACAGTGATGTTCATAAGACCTATTTGGGTCTGATAATACAGGCGAGACGGTCCAGATGCTTACAGTAAAGCCAACGATGCCGCCTATTCTTAGGCGTAATTTAGATTAGCGCATCTCAAGATAAATTTAATTTGACATACAGTACCTGATTCTCTATCACTAATTAGATTTTTCTATGGCCCTATTAATTTATTTTCCCACTCTTGATTTATGCCCTTTTTGGCTGCTGTGGCTTGTTGGGTATTGTGCAGTGGCATATATAAAGTGGATGCACCCCGCACACCCTTATCCAGAGTCCCGCAGCGGCAGGGCTACGCAAATCACCTGGAAAATTACGTGCCGCCTCTTTCCCCGCAATTTGCGCATGAGCAGGGCAAAAATCTTAGGGAAAATGGCCACAGCACCGTTTTCCCTTCATCCTGCACATGCGCAGTAGACTCTGGCACAGCGCTAGAGTCTACTCTGTGTGCCACCAGCTAGAGAGGAGGGGGCCCGGACGGAGACTGCACATTGGCCCCCTCTTCTAATACGACCATGCCACTGTGGCTCTACAGTTTCAATGTTGGGACTGTAATAATTTTATTGCCAATGCATTTTGGTGGGCTTTGTGCTCCCATTGAAATGAATTGCCTCTTCAAATTATTGGGAAAGACATTGATTTTCCCATTCCAATCATCAGAATTGAAAATAAATAAAAAAAAATGTTTGAATAGATTGCAGGTCTGTGGGCTGAATTAACAATTTGTTTTAGGCAATTTTAAATGAACAAATCGACTTTTTGGTAGATGGTCCCCCTTTGCACCCAGTTTACAAAATAAAAAAAACCTGAGTAGTGTTCCAATCCTAAGATCACAGAGAACATACTACTGTATATTAAAAACAATACTGTCTGGGCAAAAAACATACAGGTGGCAAAAGAAAAAAGGGAGGTACAAAAAGCGGTAACCCCCACCACTCCATCTGAAATGCCAAAGCGGTAATGCTCCGTTTTTTGTTTGCACTTTCATTTACAGTTGCTGCATTGTGAAAACATCTCCCCCCCCCCCCCCCTTTACAGAAATAAACACTTATACAATTGTCTTTGAAAATAATGAATTGTATTCCTACAGGCAGTGATAATCAAGTGTACTCTGAAGCAAGTAATAATAATAATGCACAACTTGTAGAAAAGTAAAGTGGTTCCAATTAAATGACTCCCCTCTGGAACAATTTGATGCTCCTTGTAATATTGATGATGCTTGTAATTATCCCGCTGTTCTTTAATTAATGCTTGATCTGGAACACTGCAATTTAAATTACTTTCTGGCAAAAAGAAAAGTTTGGACACTACCTTTAAATTATGTCTAGAAAAGACTATATAATATGTTTATATAATCTATACATGAAATATGTGTATAATGCGGCACTCAAAGTGTTTATAAATAAGACACTGGCACAGTAAATGTGTAACTTCAGTTATAATGTCAGGAAACACACACTGAGCGGCCGCTGTCAGTAAGTCTTTATAGCTTACCTGATCGGCCGCTGTGTCAGTGGATCCGTCGGCACAGTGTGTGCCCAGCTTTAGACTCGATCTGCAGACTGGCTGTAAGTGGCCGGCAGACTGTAAAGAGGACTCTTTGATCTCATATACAGTGATATAAGGGAGCTAAATAACTACTGCTGTTTTATATGATACATATAAAGTCGTCCATTTTTGGATCATACATATAACATGGAATACCAATACAATATTTTTTTCTGTGTGTGCTAACAATGGCTTGAGAAATAAAACAAGAGACAACAAAAAGAATTGTGATATTTATTTTTCCAGACATAACAGGTCAAAGTAATATTGCTGTTGTAGCTTAGTTATACATGACACGAGGTTAAAAAATTGTATACGCTTTGTGTGTGCATATGCGTGTGGTCATGCTTGCCTGCGTTTTGGACTTGAAAAGGGAAGGTCCTAGGGACAAGTGTAGGGACAACACAATTTGCATTATTGTGGCCACACCCCCGCTGTGAAATTTCATGGTAGTGTTCATTCTAGCACCTTGCACCTGCCTGTGGTGTCACCTGTCTCCTCTGGTGCTTCTGGCAAACTCAGCTGATACTAGCAGCACCAGAGCAGAGAGCGACACCCCAGGTAGAAAAGAGGAACTGCACGGTTTGTGACAGATGCAGGGTGCTAGAATGAACACTATCACGGTATATGTCATCGCAGCGGAAAGTGAGTGGAATATGGAAGAGTGGCTTACAGTCCATGAGAGCTCCATGAAAATCAGGAGTCTCCAGGGCAGTAGACAAGAGAAGTGAGTGTGTGTGAGCGTGTAATTAGAAGTGTGGAGAAACATGTGCAACTTGTAGCAACCAATCAGATTCTGTCATGTTTTGTTTTTGTTTTTTACTAGTGATGTTGATAAAATGTCAGCAATTATCTGATTGGTTGCTGTAGATTGCAGCATATTTTTGAGCATTTGCTGCCCATGTTTAACACAACAAAGCAGAACATGTCAATGCTGATTTTCAAGTCTCGATGAAGTTATACACTGTCCAGCAATGCCATTTTATTTTTACAAGTCAAATACAAACTTAATGCAAATGTATTTCTGCACCAAAAAATTTACAACTGTAGGGTTTGGTTTGGTTTTAAAACTGGATTTTAAGTGTGTTGTTCAGAATTACAGGGAAACCTTACCTAGAACACCCCTAGTCCACAGCATTCTGGAGAATGGACCCAGCACCCGCACTACCTGTGATATCTATGTGGCAGTAACGTAGGGTTGTACTTCTAGGCTGTATCCATCTTTTTTCTACCTTATTAGGTGTTCTCCTCTTAGTTACATTTTATGTAATTAGTAATCCCCCAGTATGATATTATTATTATTATTATTACTGTTACAGTTATTGCAACCACTTTCAAATCAGACAAAGACTCCATAAGAAGATTATGTAAAAAATATTATTCTCCGCCTTCCTTTCCTCCAGACTTTCTCCCATTCTCTTGGTTTCTTCATAGCCACTGACCTATTGTTTCACCTCCATGCAAAAGCCAGTCACGTTCTCACAGGTGGCCCGGGGTTTTACAGACACCAGCCTCCCCAGTGCTTTGTACCCTCTGCTTGTACTGTAATCTAATGATCTTCTCCCCCTGACAGGAAAACCCTTAGTTCTACTCTAATGGAAAAATATTGATAAACTATATTGTTTATCATATGAATTATCAAGGGTAAGTTTTTCCATTTCAGTGCACCAACAACCAATAGTGTACATTAGTGTGATCTTGAGTAGAAACCTGAGGGTGACATGCCATAGTACAAGGTGGTATAGCATGCATCACATGGAGAGAAGCCATTACTACACCCTGTATATGAACATTGCAATAGAAGATGGTGTACATTTTCCATTTTATTTACATGCGTTCCGTGTACTTGCTTACCTGGAACCTTTAGGTCCTGCCTCTTGTTCAAGCTGGCTGTTAGGAGTTGTAAAAAAATAGCTCTTTGATAACCCAAACAAGACCCAGCCAAGCAGAAGAAAAAAAATTCTATACAGGCAGTTAGAAGAATTGGGGGCTCCAAGGATCAAAGGAGCACAGGTGCTAAATTTTAAATAGTATTCCTGTGCTTTTACAAAGTTGTTTTTTTTTCTGGTTGATTTCAAGTCATTGGTTTGCATATGCCCTTCTTTTTAAAAAAAAATCAATGTTTTTATATGACCTAGGCAGAGTTTTATTTCCGTTGGATACAACACGAAACTCTGCAAATACAGATGTAGCCATTGCAGGTAGCTGACATCTGGGCGATATCAAAGAACAATGGAAGGAAATACCGAAATCATATAAAGGCTTTACCAGACAATATCGTTGGTATTCAAATAGAAATGCAGTTATTAAAAGTTGTATGAGGGTATTGCAAGGCAGTAATTCATCTTTTATAATACATATTCATGTATAATTTGATTGGTCTCTATAATCTTTGGCAGCACCACTGTGTAAACTGGCATTTTAGCAGGGGTTGACCCCCTAATTGCAACCAATATTCACCCTTTAATTTCTGTAGAGTTTATTCAGATACAGGGGTAAATTTACTAAAGTGAGCGTTTTTAGAAGTGAGTTTAAAAAGTGATGTTGCCCATAGTAACCAATCAGATTCTAATTAATGTGTAACTAGCACCTTCTGGAAGATAATAGCTAGAATCTGATTGGTTGCTATGGGCAACATCACTTTTAAAACTCACTTCTAAAAACTCTCACTTTAGTAAATTTACCCCACAAAGTTATATTTGACATTGTTGCAGGGTTACAGTAAACCATCGGTCCAGGAGTGGTCTCCTGCTAAGGTGGGTCTTTTTTCATACACAGCGATATTGTTGCTGCCCTATCCCTGGGAGCTATCAATTATTTGGGGAAACTATGGCCCCCATTTAGTAACAAGTTTTATCACCAAAACGAGTGATACATTTTACTGTGTATGATAAATGGTGCTCCAGCCAATCAGCTCCCAACTGTCATTTTTCTAACAGTTGACAGTTGGGAGCTGATTGGCTGGAGCACCATTTATCATACACAGTGAAATGTATCACTCGTTTTGGTGATAAAACTCGATACTAAATGAGGCCCTATGTCTTTGAATCAAAGGCAGTAGGACAGAGCATTATCACAGTAGAGAGCTGTTGAAACACTGAAGGAGTGCTGCTGGATCAGGGTAACACTGCACTGTAGGTTAGTATAGCTCTCAGTAATTCCACCCAGAACTCCTTTACAACAATCATACAAGAGAGACTGTAGAACAGGACATCCATCCCATTGTCACAAACCATATGTTGAGCCCGGTAGGGGTTGTTATGAATCAAAATTGCAGATTAGTTATATCATGGAGAGGCAGAGAGAATTTCCATGCATTTTCTTTATACAATTTTTTTTTTAAATAATTATGACACATTTTTTTGGCTTTTTTATTTTTTTAGTTTTACAGGTTTAGCATTCTCTGATGAATAAGTGTTTATATTCCAGTGCGGTATATAAAATCTATAGCCCTGGTCACATTACACGTTTCAGTGATATGGTAATGCAACCTCTGCAGGGTTCAAGCTGAAACATTACATATCTGTTAATGTGAGGTACAAAAGTTTGGGAAACCTTCCAGTTTATTCAGTAATACTTAGTATTTTTTTAGCCATCAAAATTAGCTTTTTCTCCCTATTTTCCAACACATTTTTTTTAAAACTATTTGTAGTCATTTTTAAACAACGTAAGCAAACGAAGCCTGCACAGATCACAGTGATCTGTTCAGTGATCTGTGCAGGGCTTCCACTCCGCAGCAGATTGACAGCAGATTCCATAGTACTGTAAATTATGGTTTTTAAGACTGCAATCCGACGTCGATACTCCGATCTTCAGTAAATTTGCCTCATAGTCTGTCCTGTCTAGGATGTAGCTATAGAAGATATCCAAGTGCTTCCAGTTTGACATTTCTACTGGTAGCTATCATTAAGAGATGGAATCTAAGGGGAACTGGAGAAAACAAGGCCTAGCCTGGAATACCCTGGGAACTCTCTGTTGTAACTGCTTGTAAACGGATCAGATATGAAATGTGCAATCCATGTATGACTGCAGAAAGTTTTCCCTGACATTGGAGTACATGGATGATCTGTCACAAGGGACCCTTGCCAAGAGACCCCCAGGGCCCAGATAAATGTCAGTGTCTGAAGTACTGTATGTACGTATGCAAAATAATACCCAGATAAACCAGAAGCGTTCCGCCCACAACAGCAAAATATTCATTTGGAGAAAAGTTAGTAAAAACAAAATGACCTTGTCCTCCATTTAACTTAAGGGTGGGATGAGGGGCGGATCTCTTTTGACGTGGGGCTGTGCAATCACCAAAGTCAGTGAAGACATTTAGCTGAATGGATGTTGGAGTTTTCAGATAGAAAATAATCCTTTCCTCAAAATCATCAGTGTAGTATTTACAGCAATGAAAGACTTCCATTTTCAAAATGGCTCTGGTGTCCCCAGACCTGAACATTAGTGCAGATGTGTGTGTGTGTGGGGGGATGTATCTTGGATATACAGTGTGCAAGCATGGAAGGTTACTTCCTCCCACTAGCGTGCCTCCAATATTTTGTCAGTGCTGCTCCCTACCTCTGGAACTCTCTCCCTCTTCCTATCAGACTTTCCACCTCTCTACTAAACTTCAAACTGAAATCCCACTTCTTCATCAAAGTCATTCAGCTCTGATCCTGCCTCACTGTGTACCCCATCGGTGTCATTCCTGTCTGTCTGCCCCACCCCTTTAGAATGTAAGCTCTCACAAGCAGGGCCCTCTATCCCCATGTGCTTGTCCTTTCCCTTACTTGCACTATCATATACTCCCTACTACGGCACCTAACCCTTAATTGCTGCTACCCTGCTGCATATATCTATATATATATATATATATATATATATCATCTTAGTCTCTGTCAGTTAGTAGTGGTTGAGTACGGGATTCCGACACCCAGCATTCCAGCGGTCACAAACCCGATGCCGGCATCCCGACTGAGTTACATGGCCGACACCCGCAGGTAAGTATACGAACACTAACCCCACCCCTGAACCCCCCCCCCCGCAGCCTAAACCTAATCCACCCCACCCTCAGCCTAACCCTCCCTCTAGTGCCTAACCCTAACCCTTTCCCTAACCCCAATACTTACTGTGATACCGGCGTTTGGGATGATGGAGCCAGAATTCTGACTGGTGTCTGGATTCCGGTGACGGAATTCTGAGTGCCGGCATCCCGACTGCCGGAATATGAACTATATCCCATTAGCAGGATACATTTTCAGATTGCATACTGATGTTGAATAATAATAAAACTTTTTTTTAAAGTGTCAAAAACTTAATATCGTAGCGTCTCTTCAGATTACTGTACTATATAAGGAATGGTGCTCCCACAGAGCTGTGTTATATTGTACAGACCACAACTGCTCGTGAACGCTGCAGGCCATGTGGAATTGGCGGAAAGTAAAATGTTTCGACCTCCCGCCTGGCCCCAATCTGCGGCGGACAGCACGGACAGGCAGAGTAAGCTGAAGATTTATTTATTTTTTTTAAACTTTATTTTGTTCTCACAGCCGCAATGCTGTGAGAACACAGAAACCGTATGTACAGCTCACATTATTGTTTTAATTAACATCAAGATAACTGAAGTTTGCCTTAGAACTGAAGGCTCATAAACCTCTAGTCTGGGACGGAATGAGTTAATAGTTAGGGGGGTTGTGTTTGTATGTTGATGGACAGCACAGGTAGGGAATGATTGGTAGACATCATCTTTAGGGAGGGGTCTAGAGGGGTTTAGGTCAGTGATGTGTATTATTCCAGCCTCTTCGATTTGATCTCCCACCCTCCCTTCCCTTCTTGTGTCTTGTCTGTGTCAGCTTTAATGATGGGCAGGGAAGAACGGCAACTTGGCGGCCAGCTTGCTGCAGTATGGGGGGTGCACGCCCCTTCAATGCACTGGTTAGGCTGATTTCACCCTAATGGGGTCAGCGGTGCCTCGTATCCGAGTGGGCCTGAACAGTGCATTGGTATGGGTGTCGGATACCTCCCCACTTGCTTAGAAAGGGATAGTTGGAACTTTTAATTTCACATTTGCCCATTAATTTTGAGTGGCACATTCGGTCTCATGTCATCTGCAAAAACTGCACTCAGACACTGCAAAAACTGTAATACATGCACTCATAATTTCCCGCATTGACTATTGCAATAGTCTCCTTATTGGTCTTCCCAAAAACAATTCATTTTGAATGCAGCTGCGAGGTTGATCTTTCTCACCAAACGTTGTGTCTGCTGATCCACTCTGTCAGTCCCTCCATTGGCTGCCGGTCTTCTACCGTATTCAATTTAAAATACTTACACTCACACATAAAACTATTAACCAAACCACACCAACATACATCTCTTCACTTATCTCAAAATATCTTCCAACCCGACATCTCCGCTCTACACAAGATCTGCGTCTCTCATCCCCGCGCATTACTTGTTCCCATGCACGGTTACAGGACTTTTTTCAGGCTGCACCTACCATGTGGAATGCCCTCCCACACACAATAAGACTTTCCACTAGTTTCCAAACATTCAAGCGTTCTCTGAAAACTCACCTCTTCAGACAAGCTTATCAGATTCTTGGACCGCCCATATAACCTTTTATAGCTCCCTATTTAACTCTCTTCTTATAGTAAACACCTATCACATCTTCTCTTTCTTCAATTTAACATCCTCCTAACCCTAGGCCAACTTTCCAGTGTGATTGGATTATACAGCCTGCCAAGAACATCTGCAATCGGGCTGGACCAATTAGCAATATGTAGCACCTATCCTTGTGTATCAACACCTATTTCCCTATAGATTGTTAGCTTGCGAGCAGGGCTCTCTTACCCTTATGTATGTCTTTTATGTATGCATGTATGTCTTTTACAACCCAGTATAATGTTAATGTTGATTCAAATTGTAAAGCGCGACGGAATTTCCTGCGCTATATAAGAAACTGTTAATAAATAATAATAAATAAGCAAATAATGTCTTTATTTTAGTTAAGTATATAGTGTTTAAGATTATTAGTTATGGTTCATCTGTCATCTGACGATAGAGAGTTTATGAAAATGTGTTTCCCAAGCCTTAAGAATTCATGTTGTTGAACGCCCAATCTTAGTGACTGTATGTAAGGGGCCTTATGAATACTGACTATGCTCACAAAATTCCTGCCTCTACTACATACCCAAGAGGACCCCAAACTGGCAGACTCCAGTGTGTATCAGCAACTAGCGTGCTTTAACTTTACAGCCATTCTGAGATTAATGCATTTTTGTTGTATCACCTTTATAAAAGTTCCTATTAATGTTGCGTCTTGTATTTTTGTATTTTGTGCAGCCATTCCACTAGACTAACTTGGTAAGTAACTATGGGGCCTATTCATCATAACTAAAAATTCTCTGGAGGTAATTAGGTTTAGAACTCGCATGGAGTTCTACCTAATTACCGGAGGAATTCATCATTCCTCCTCTCCTTAAGTATCTATTCCGAAAAGCTGAAATTTTTGCGAAAAATAGATACTTTCCCTGCCTATACCTACCTTATCGCAGCTGTAATCAGTGCTGCGCATGTGCCGTTCCGTGCACAAAAGCAGCGCATGCGCAGCAAAGATTGCAGCTGCGATAATTCTGTGTCCACCCCCCCTCCCCTCCCCCTTCACTTACCTGGTTGGCTATAGCCGCCGACACCGATCTCTCGCCTGGCCCCAATCTGCAGCGGACAGCACGGACAGGCAGAGGAAGCTAAAGATTTATTTATTTTAAACTTTATTTTCTCACAGCCGCAATGCTACGAGAACACAGAGCAGCAGCCGGAGCCTAGGAAGGGACCAGAGTGACGGAGGGAGCCGGAGGAGGACCTGCCCAGCTGACAGCAGGTAAGTGTAACCCGCTATACACCACCTCAGAGTGGCGTATAGTAACACCATCAAATTCCGAAAATACATAATTTTCGGAATTTGATGAATAGCCTAATTTCTACATCCCCATACTAATGTACTAATGTATGGGGAGTGTGGAAATTAACGCAGGCGGACTTAACCAAGAGATATCAGTGATATCTCCTGTGTTAAGTGTCTTCATGAATACTAAAATAACGGTAATTATGGAAAATGTCCTTAAAACCGTTATTTTAGTGTTGATGAATAGACCCCTAGGTCCGTTGGGTATGGGATGCCGACAGTCGGGATCCCGGATGTCAGAATCCCGACATCCTGACAGGGCTAGCATACTGACATACCCTCCCCCTCTCCCTACCCTAACCCTCCCTCTTTGGTGTCTAACCCTAACCTCCCCCCCAGTGCCTGAACCTAACCTCCCCCCCAGTGCCTGAACCTAACCCCCCCTAGTTCCTAAATCTGACCTCCCCCTCTCCGCACCCTAAACCTAACCTTCCCCCTTAGTGCCTAACCCTTTCCGTAGTGCCTAACCCCTAAACCTAACCCTCCCCCCCACCCCACTACTTACATTCGGTATCCTGGCAGTCGGGATGCCAGCTTCGGTATTGTGAGAGGCTTCGGTAATGTCAGCGCCGGCATAGTGGCCACTGGGATATTGACTGGGGATGTAGTCATGAAGCCAGCGGCCGAAATGCTGACCGCCGGCTTCCCTACAATTAAAGCCCGGCATGGGACTAATGATAGGTGTCTAAATACCGGACCTATAATTAGCTCCACGCCGAAATCCCAACGCCTGGCATACTGAACGTAGCCAAGCCGGGCATCGGGAGCTCATAGCCGCAGGGGGAGGGTTAGGTTTAGGGACTTAGGGTTAGGCACCCCCTCGGGAGGGTTAGGTTTAGGGTGCCGGAGGGTGGGTTAGGTTTAGGCACCCCTGGGGGGAGGTTAAGCTTAGGCACTAGGGGGGAGGGTAGGGTTAGGCACCACTAAGGGAGGGTTAGGGGGGGAGAGGGGTAGGGATAGGGTTAATGCTTACCCTGTCGGGATCTCCATCTGCCGGACTTCCGGCGTCTGTACTTCACCCGCCAGGCTTAGGTCCGGCGGTATAACACACTGATTCCTATTGACTGTATCCCCGACTATATCTGATCAGGCTCTACAGGGAATAACGGCTTTGTACATGTCTTTCAGTAGAGCTGAGCCATTATCACATATAGTAACACAATGCTATATGTCTCCTGTAGCACCCTGTGGCTCTCCATCTGCTGTGCAATTACACGTACCTACATACTAATTCACGGAGTTACACTACAACTGGAGTTCCACACGTTGCCTAATGCAGTTGTGTCCGGGTTAGGGCTAACACTTGATATATAATATTTTAAATTGGCTACATAATATAATGCATAATTACCTATTACATCAGTTGTCATATCACAACTCTCCATGTGTTTTTGTGGTCTCTTGCGGGTGCTGTAGGACTGATGCAGCCAAACAAGATGATGATGATGACAACAATGACGAGCATTAGCTGCTTTATCTAGCTTCTGAGTGTCCAATTCTGCAGTGACCCCCTTCAGCTGCTAGCACTTCAGTCATTAGTGTGGCTGCTTATTCACATTGCTCCATTTCCATTAGGCCTGAGGCAGGAAATAATAAGGTTCCAATTTGATTTTTAAAGGTGAAATAACAATGTTTGAAGTTCACTTCTCATGTAATTGAATTTCATTTGTGTTTGTATTTTCATGTGGTAATCACAACTTATTAATAACACTAGAGAGCATATTCTCTGATGTGTATGTGACACTTCATTACACTTATATTCATTGTATGCGAATAGGGTAATGAAAGTTTCTCATTCAATATTAATACTGTCGAGCCACATCTCTGAGCTTGAGCAGGGTGAAAATATACAGTACACACTTGTTGCACCTGAGGTAAACTTGGCTCATGTAATAGTCATGTACTGGTAGCTGGTCCCATCGTGAGCTGCATCCACCTGAACATATGCATGTAATGTGCTTTTCTCATGCATGTGTGTTTTCCTGCTTACAATCAGAGAACAAATGTAACTAATACCCCTTTTCCATCTAAATTCCGGTTCTGACCCGGAGTTGGAACAAAGTTCCTATCCGGATCAGACCCGGAATTTTGCCGGCGCCGCCTCGGGATATTCCCGAGTTGGCGCCGCTCACACCGGAGTCAGGTCTGCATAGACCCGGCTTTTCCGGAGTGAAAGTGGTCGCTTGGAGATTACGTCATCTCCAAGCGCCACTGAAGCCGGACCAATCGGCCGGCTAGCAGCGCACTCCAGGTCATCGTGACTCGGAGTGCGCTGTTCTCACAGCAGGGTTTCACGGGCTACGCCCGTGTTAAACCCTGCTAGTTGCCTGGGTTGGATTGCCTGGTCACTCGACCCGGCGATCCAACCCTCTCCCCTTTTACACCAGGGAGCTGCCTGGTATCAAATTGATGCTTTCAGCATTTTTCCATCTACAAACTCATCCTCCTTCACATGGGATTAATTTAAGCCCCAAAGACGCTGCATGGAACGTTTTCTGATCAGTCATTCTCGTACGACTGGATGAGCATTCCCCATTCACTACAATGTTCACCAAAGTATAATATTAGTAGGGATGTGCAGGCTCGGATAGGTTCGGATTTGCATGCCGTGTTCGGATTTTTCCCTCCAAAAATCGGGTCTCAGAAAGAGGCAAAACGTCATCTTTCATGGACAAACATCATCATTCCTGGACAAAAGTCCATGGAAGATGATGTTTGTCCATGAAAGATGACATTCTGCCTCTTTCTGAGACCCGATTTTTGGAGGGAAAAATCCGAACTCGGCATGCAAATTCTAACCTATTCGAGCCTGCACATCCCTAAATATTAGCAATACAAACATTCAAAGTGCCCATCTAACACAAGCTTAAGAGAGTAAGAACACTGCAACAAAACAATACTTATACACTGCGACCATATATTGTTTAAATAAATGATAATATTAGTTAATAGCATTAATAATAAATCAGAAAATTGCTGAGTTCAGAGCCAGATTATTAGGGAGGAGGCAACTGGGGCCCTTTCAAAGTAATTGCCCCAGCGACCTCCTTAAGGTACATCAGTACGGCGTTAGAGCTATGCACGCCTGCTACCCAGCGCTCTTTAGTGGATGAGCCCCCACATAATTTCATTTGGTTCTGCCTGCATTATATCCAAAATGTGAGTCTCCAGATTATGACAATACAGATTGATTTATCATTGCTGCAAATGTCACAGGTAGGTGGAACCTTTCACTATATGCAAATCACATGGCTTCTGACCTAGTCTGTACCCAACCCATAAAATCCAAATGTGAAGCGCAACGGAATACGTCAAAAATATTGTAAATACAGATGAAAATCTTAAAGTGCTCCGTTTCCTTTTTCCGATGACATCCTAAGGGTAACAACAACAGGAAATGTGCAAACTAAAAAAATAAATACAATGTACTTTCTGCGTATTAAATATAAAACTTTATATGAACAAATGTAGCCACTTTTAAATTTCTTTTCTATATGCGATTTTAAATTGTGTTTAACAGAATATTTAGCAGCGTCACAGTTTTATTAAACTGGAACCTATTCTTTCTTTCTTTTATAGATTAACCCTTGATTTTCCAAACCCACTAACTACATGTTGACACTGTTATCCCGGTTTAGGCCTCGAGGAAGAGGCTACCTTACCGGGCGCCGGTTGTCATCGGAAAAATAAATGCGTGCCGACAATTTGAGCTCCAAGCGTTATCACAGGCAGGCGACACAAAAAGTCCAAAGCTGACACATGGGTATAACAGTAAGGATATAGTATATTGATATCATATGTTTAGGGATATTTTTTTTTTTTTGTCTTCAAGGTTTTTTGTTTGTTTTTTAATACAAAATCTGTATTGTATAGGATATCGCTCACACAGGCACGGACATGGAATGTTTCTTCTTGGTCAGGTATGAGACTCCTGTGTAACTTGTACAACATATATGTATATACTTTATTTAATATTATTGTCTTTTTTTTTTTTTTGGAGGTGTACAGATGTTAGACAGGTAGCAGCGGATCTTCCCAGTGCACATGGTCCCATAATAGTAAGTGTCTTTCCAGCACTCTAGAGTCAGCAGCCCCGAAACAATCTGTCACAGGGGGGCTACGCCAGAGAGAATAAAAGTCTTTTCCATAGGAGGCCTCCTCAGTCGGCATAGATGATAAATCCAGAAAATGTGCTGTACTTGTTGCTGTTCCCTCCATGGGCTTTCCCCCCATCTAGTTTTATATACACTTCATCTCCCGGCTCTAGATGTAGAACCACACTGTTACTGGCATAGTCGTAATTCTGGTCTGCATCCTGAGCGATTGCGCTAGCCCGGACCTGAGCGAGAGAGACGAAAAAAACAAGAATTAATCATTCACATATATCTGCAAAACCTTTCCCTGCCAAGTTACAGCATAGCATGAATGTTTGGAAGAGCTGTATACGCCAGCAGCAAAGGAGACGGCTATCAACTCCTATTTTCTACTCTCCAGAAATTTAAACCGTTTGAGAAGTTTACAAAGCGAAAGCAGCTTAATGTTAGGGCTTTTGCAACTAGAGCTGGGCAATGGGGCTAATTTAATAACATGACCTATGCACATATGTGCTGTAGACTATAGCAGCCGACTTGACCTGGAATGGCAATCGGATAACCCTAAAGCTGGCCATATACTGCACAAGACCAGACTACAAGGATATGGGAAGAGCTGATTGCCCGACAGTTTGAGCCCCGAGTTGAACAGAGGGTCTGATTCAGACCTGTTCGCTATATGCGTGCGCTCTCAAACAGCCCGATGTTCTGCTTACGCGCTTGTGCACGCTTCATTCTGCGTGTGCGTGAACTACTCACTGCGATCGCATACCGCTCGCTCGCCCTTCAAAGACAGCCAAGTGTAATGAGTGACAGGAGAGGCCGTTTGTGGGTGGTAACAGGGGCAGGACACTAATAACGGGGGGTTGGAGATGCGAACGCAGGCGTGCCAGATGTTTCAACACCGTTTTAGAGGTGTGAATAATTAACAGGCAGCGTCATAGTACAGTCACTTGCCTTTTTTTTACACTGATTTCCTCGCAATGCTTGCGGTAGGGTAAAGCTACCTCAAGCACTGCGTTCATATCCGATGGTGCTCGATGTACCAATGTTTTAATACACTTCCTGGAGATGACGTGGTGCTGGTGGGTGGCACTGCCTGTGCGATTGGGCATACGCATACACAAAGTGGCCGCTCGCTAAGACATGGTGGGCGTGCTTATGCCTTGCCGAGCGATCGCTTCCCGTGACGTTACTTTGACAAATTTGCATATGCATCCAGCGCACGTAAGCAGATAGCGAACGGGTCTGAATCGGGCCCAGAGTCCCAGCTCAGATCACTTTTGGGGCTCCGAGTAGAACAGAGTCCTGGCTCAGGTCAGCTGTAAGTATGGTTCTCGGATCGAAAACGGATCTCAGGGTCCAATTACATGATTTGAGCTGTTTTTATCAAATTTAAAGAAATCCAAAGCCAAACCAAAACATCTGAGGGTGGTTTTGCCAAAACACGGGGCTTTGCTCACAACTATATTAAAAATACCACATGTGGGAATCCATCATGCAATAAGAATGAGCAAATTTGATGATTAGTAAGTTAAAACAAACAAACATTTTTTAATACTAGTTTACTTTACTAAAACAGTCTTTTAAAGGAACACACAATTATTGTTATTATACCACATGCATTTCGTAAGTCAATGCTTAAAAACTACTTTATAGCAGGTGGTAAAAATAAAACAAAAATTAATTTTCACAGTAAAGAATAGATTTTGTTTTCTACAATCACAGATTCAGTCAAATATTTTAGTTCTGTCTTGTTTAAGGATATCTCCAATTTAGAAAAATGTCCTTTTAAAAATGCTTACCCATAATCCCTTAGCTGCATAATTGACAGAAGAACAACCCAGCAGAAACCGGGCCTACATAGGAGCGTGGTATAATCAATTTTGAACACTATATATGATGTAACGTGATATCAAAGTCCATGAAATGTAACAATTGGCACTTTTGGTCACCCAAATGAAGCACATGATGAGGGTTGGAAAGGGGGGATCGAGTCAGACATAACTAGGGATGACCATCAACAGCTCTGCCATTGATGGTTTTACAAAACCATTGAAGGTCGAGCCATCAATGATTTGTCTATGCGCAGACAGAACATAGCAGGATCAGTACTTGCCATTGGGAATTAGCCACTGATGTTTACCATCGGTGGTTCCCGGTCGATTATGAAAACACTCACCATTGCTATCAGACCATCGATGGTCGCTAAGCATCCATGGATAATGACCAACCCTAGACATAACACTGCACTGTGTTCTCTCCTGTATATCATGTCCTCATTTTCTGAAAAGTGGGTGTCAGAAGAGGAACCTCCATTATACATGGACAAGTTAGGAGGGGAGTATGCTTACAAGTATATTTCCAAAGGTATAATTCACTATCTATATAACATACTGTACGTAGAAGTATGGCACACTGTATTTGTCATGTGATATAAACAGTGTGATTGGATTAAGTAGCTCAGTGTGTGTAGTATGGCATTTATACCCTATTTGCCTACTTGATAGCTTTTGGAGCACAGGACTGAAGGAAGACTAGTGCCAATACGGAAAGACTTGTGTGGATAATAGCTCTGTAGACAAAGAGGAGGTTGGAGCTTCCTAAATTAGCTCCAAATGTGTATAAAGAGAGGGTGTATCTCTGGCACCCAAGGACCTCTTATTTAATGTGAAAGATTCCATGGTTACAAACTTCATTGTATTAAAAAATAAGGTTTAATCCTTATTCCACTGTGGAATCTTTTAAGTGACAAGGTAGGGTAAGCTTTCAACTGCTGATACGCGTTTCGCAGAGCTGTGCCCACTTCCTCAGGCAAAGAGAGATTTGTGACCATGAAATCTTTCACATAAATTAGGGATCCTTGCGCATTGAAGAAACACATGTTCTCTGTATATTACATGGAGGACAGAACTGAGCAGTGTGCCATGCCAGATAAAAGGAAGTGCATTGTGCAAATTAACCTGTAAACCACATGTATTTGTACATTTAGTATTTGGGCTACATCCACATGATTGATATATGGGCTCTTAGGCACAGGCATATTTTAATGTCCACATTTTCTAGATGAAAATTTTCAATCTCTTAAAGGCTGTTACAAAACACAAATACGACCTTCCCATCCAAATAATACAAAATAAAATTCAGTGCAGCAAACATGCTTGTGAACGTAACTAAAGTACTCAGGAGTGCCGAGAGGGGGGAGCGGGTACTGATTACCCGGGCTTGCTGGAGGGTCTCAGCGGCGCCCTGGGTCCACCACTCTTCTCCCCCTCTAAGTCCTGTCAGCGTGAGCAGCGCTCTGCTGTGTGCTGGGATGCAGTGAGTATTGGGAGGCTGCTGCTGCTGCTGTATGCAGCAGCAATCTCCTCTACCTGCACCTGATAGGAGGGGGGGAGAGGGATTGCACTGAGGAGGCACAACAGCGCCTCCCTGTGGAGCACATGGCAGATATACCTGACCATGCCTCCTTAAGCTAGACCACGCCCCTGTCAGTGCCCGGGCCCAGCCAGGTTCTCTACAGCCCTGGATGTACTGCAGCAATATTATTTTATTATTTACACTTTCCATTTACAATTATCCTCTGATAGGGCCAATAATTGCAGTGTATGGCTACAACCGAGCAACAATTAATGGTCTGTTAGCCATGAAATATCCTCCATCGTGCCATAATTTGTGCTCTGATAAATACCAATACAGACCAATTTCTGACAGCTTATGGCAAGGATATTGCATGTCAGATAATCGTTCTATCCGTCTGAGCCAAAGGATATCAGTGCCCCTACCCAGGTGTCACTTTAACTGGCCAATGCGCCTTGCTCTCTGAAAGGTTTTCTGGCACCTGGCGAAACCCACCATAAGGATTCTGGGCCTGATTCACTATCGAATCGCAATATAGCGTAAGCAAACCGTTCAGTGCGATTGTAGGCAAATCCATAGCAATGCCGCCGCAGCACTACATAAGGACGCCCACTTTACTTTACACACCTATCTATGATGGTTAACAAGTCTGCGTAAACATCGGTAAAATCGGGTACCATCGGACCCATACGCACAGTTAAGGCAGGTCAGACCTCACTCAGGAATTGCTTACTTCAGCGCACGGTATGTGCCCTCAGGCTGCGTAGGGTATGGCAGTGGATAATTTATGCACGCCCATGCAACGGCGTTGAAACGCACTGGCACGCCTGCATTAAGCCGACCACCCCCCATTACCACCCAGAAACGGCACTTCCTGTCAATCACTCTGCCATGGGTATGCGTAGTCACTGCGATTGCATAAGCATGCGCAGAACGCAACAATCGGCCGATTGCGTGCGTATAAGCAACTGCGTTCCTTGCTGAATCAGGCCCTCTATCAGGTGCCCCGTCAGTCACTTCAGCATCAATGCTTTTTAAATGATTAATTTCTGAGCATTTGGAGCCACCCTTCCACTGATAAAAAATGTGCAATGCAATATGCCACTTTATACAGCACTGCTATAAAACACATTCAATTAATAATTAGGGCCCTCATTCAGAGCCGTACGCTCTGAGCAGAGCGCACGCTCTGAATGAGGGCCGCCCTCCATGAAAATGGAGCGTCCTCCTGGACGCTCGTATAGCTGTGGGTCACCACCCACAGCCTATACGAGCGTGCAGTTTGATGGCCGTGATGGTCGTGACCATCGCGACCATCGAAACTGCGAGCCAGAGCCTGCGGTTGAGGTTTTCAACCGCAAGCTCCGGAGTGATTTTGGCTCTATCAGAGCCAAAATCACTCCCACTGACATCACTAGTGATGTCAGTGGGCCGGCTTCTGACGGGAGGCGTTCCCGTGGGAACGCCCCCGTCAGGGAGGCACGCCTACCAAAGGGGGCGTGCTGTCAATCAACATCGACAGCGCGCCCCCTTTGATCAGACACAACGAGCGAAGGACTTTCCTTCGCTCGTCGCGTCTGGCGCATGTGCACGACGGAGCTCCCTCCGTCGTGCGCATGCTCAGTGCATAACATTGACCCACTTGCGAGCGGACAGCCGCTTGCGAGTGGGTCTGAATCAGGCCCTAGGTTTGGTGAATAACTGACACGAGAAGAATATCAAACAATGTGACATTGTGAGACTATATTTAGAACCTCTAATGACAGAAAGAGGATTCTGAGGCATTTTCAAAACTGTATCATGTTGTGAGAATACTTTCAATGTTATTTGGGGAAGCACGCAAGTCAGAGTGATTATAGAATAGTTCAGAAACCGCTAGACTAAGATGTATTTATGTCTGTAGCTTTCATCCCTCCCCATGTATCCTGTGTTCCCTACACTGCCATTGTAAGACGGTAGTTTATATCTAGGTCATATTCCAGGCTGGTACTTTTTGCTTTACATATATTAAATGTGAATGATCAATATAATATAATTATATCCAATTAATCTTCCATATTTGTATATTGCTTTTAAGAAAAAATATATAATTTATGTAACTACAATATATTCTGGTGCCTGCATTTAAAGCTTATTTAAGGTGTTGTTTAAAAGTCAATATTTTTAGATGTTCAAGGTAGGAGAGGTCTGAAAAGAATTTCTGTCAGTCACCAGATGAGACAGAGGTGGGCACAGTGAGCATGTTTGCGCAGTTGAGCAATGTTTTGCTACTGTACATTTGCAAAAACTCTGGGAAACCCTTATTGCGCTCACTGGAACTTAGATGTGCATGGCGTATTCATCATCGCTATGATTCAGGGTGGAGACTGGGAGGTGACCTGAAGTGTCCGCAAGAAGCGGGCGTCATGGATGTGATATGGCATATGCGTTCTCTTCTGCAGCACTGCAGCCACAGTGGCCACTTTCTAAGAAAGTTAAAGGGGGGGCGTGGCCTAGCTGCTCATGGAGACAGACGCACGGAGTTGGAGCTGCTTCTAAAAGGCCATAAAAAACATTTACCCAACTCCTTTGGAAACTCTCCCTTCTTCTCCCTGCTTGCCTAAGTCCTGCCACTACCGAATGGTCCACGGAGCCGGGCGGTTTTTCTATGACATTGCTGTAGGTTGTGGCCCTCTACCCTGCCTAGCGCTGGGACCTGGATTTACAACCGCGCACAAGGGACGCTCGCGGCTGTACTGTGTCCTCCGGAGCATGCCACCTACCATCACTCACCTCACCCACTGGCTCCTGCAGCTGGAGTCACTTACCGCCGCTTGAGCTCTGACCCTAGCTGATGCCGGGGGACATAATCTCTGAAGGTATGGACGAGCCTTGCTGGGTGGACCAGAGCTAGGGAGCCCCTCGTGAATACAGAGGAGAAGCTGTTGCCTGCCATCCCATATCCCATTTTCCTCTGAACCTGGTACATGGAACTATAAAGCTCCTGTGTGTTTCCTGTGATTGAGGAGTCAGTGTGTGAGTCCTGGTGGCTGGCCCAGGGCCTCTGCTCCTTCACCAGTCTCAATTAAACAGGGGTGAAGATATCTGAAGCAGTCTGAGCCACTATAGCAGCAACTATTCTGCCTTTATATAAGTAATAATCTTTACACTGATATCTCAGCAGATAAGTGATTTTACTTTTGAGCACATTATCTTCATTTTGACTGCAACTCCATTCCTGCAGTTCTGTATTATTACTCCTATTTTGGACATAACACTGCTCCCCAGTGGTCACTTTGTTCTACTTCATCGAATATGTGACTTGCTGTGCGTCATGTCCATTCGCTTCAGCTGAATGTGATAACCCTGATACCCCTTTGGAAATGTTATAATAGCTGAATGATTCCTTCTACTACAACGTGACCACTATTAGAATCCCATTTGCTATACATACATCTACGGATCCTTGTCTTTAGTGCCATTTTCCTAATTGGTCTGTTTCATCATGGCTCCGAAGAGAATCAAAGCTGCCAAATCAGCTCCACCGGTACATTTCTTTGGATCTTCCTCCACTTCTTCCAAAAGTCGTCCTCAACAATCCACACCTAAGGCTGTCACTGCAACTCAGACCTCATCTACACAGGGGAATAGTCCTGTGCCAGCCTCCCAGGAAGACATGGATATGTTAGATGGCCTTGTCACCTTGAGATTCATCCGTACTATGCTGACATCATTTAAGTCAGAAATAACTTCAGAATTAAAATCTAACATCCAATCATTACAATCTGATATCTGTGAGATTGGAGACCGTACTGACCGTTTGGAATCTAAAATGAAGGAACTTGTTGCTTCACATAACGACCTGATCTCAGCCCATGATTCTCTCCAGGAAGACATGGCTACTATACGTGATAAAGTGACCAATTTGGAAGACCGCTCAAGATGTAACAACAGGATTCCGGAATCTGTTACGAATGCTGAACTTTACGACTATGTAACTAATCTTTTCCAGAAACTACTCCCTGACGCTTCTGCTCCGGATCTCCTTATTGATAGGATTCATAGACTCCCCAAATCAAAACAGGCTCCGGCCCACTCACCCAAGGATACTGTTCTCAGAGTCCATTTTTTCCACATTAAGGAACGGATTATCAGAGCTGCTCTACCTTCTTCTTCTACGGCAGAGTGTCTGGACAATCTCCAGCTTTTTCCTGATATTTCTCCAGCAACCCTCGCCAGAAGATGTCTTTTTCATCCGATTATGGCGACCTTACATAAAGGAAATGTGCAGTATAGATGGGGCTTTCCTATAGAATTAATTGTGACAAGAAATGGTACATACACAGTCATTCATTCTCCAGAGGATGGTCCAGCTATTCTTCAAAACTGGGGCATTACCATTGACAACTCTTCTACGCTACTCCCTAAACCTATTCCTCAGGAGTGGTCCTCTGTGCTGAAGTGATTTTACTTCAATGATTCTATTGTATGAAGTCTCCTTTACTTTTCCTGGCCTCTGATAGCAAGATGTTTGTAGTATATATATATGTTATAGATCTTTATCTATGTTTTCTTCACCACGAGTTCTTTATATAGTACTTTTGGTTGACATAAGTGTGTTTAGATATTTCTGTTCTACAATTAAGACAACTCAGGGGTGGAGTTAGTAGATGGTTTTGTTATATGTTAAGCTTTAGTAGCTCACATCTCCGGGATTCTCTCTTTTTTCTGCTCTTTACTTTTCTCTTTCCCTGTTCATCTAGATGGTCACATAATTCTACTATTACTTACTTGTGTAATATTATTATGGTGCTTTATATTTTATACAGTACTGTGGTATCTTTGATTGTTTTCAATATATACCTATTATGTAAGTATTCTTCTTTCTCTTGATGTACTTATTGAATGAATTTTTTTACAAAATGGGGTATCTTGTGGGCCCACTCCCTAAATCTCCTAATTTTTCTGTCACGGTATCTTAGTGACAGAAACTTTATATGGATGCTATTTCTGTTTGTACTTTATTATGTTTTTTGTTTTTTATGTTCTGTTTGCTTTGTTTATTTTTATATTATTGGTATTTCAATATACACCATATATCGAATATACTATTATATAACAAAGATTATAGTGATTGCGTACCATACATGTTTGCTTTCTTCCCATGGTCAATTTTTTAAGTATAAGGGCTCTATTTATTAACATTATTTTTCTAAAATAAAGTGAAAAAGGGTGTTTTCCCACCCTTTTCACATTATTTTAGTATCACCTACAGTTACTAAAGGGCAATTGGAGTAGAATTCGTAAAATTCTCCTCCAACCCCTAAGTATCACTTATTTTTAGTAAGCAGATCGCATTTCCCATAATTGTAATGGGAAATGTGATCTGACCAAAGTTACTAAAAATAAATTGTGAAAAAATACAGGGGAAAGCCCTGTGATAATAACGCCACCTGGAGGTGGCGTTATCCAGGGTCTTCCCCGGTTGCCGGACTTCTGCTCCGCTCTGACTGGGAAAGCAGAGCCCGGAGCCGGCCCCAGTAATCAGCTGTGTGGTCTAAATAGACCACACGCTGATTCACTGTAAAAAAAAAAGTAAAAAAAAAAAAACTTACCTGACTCCAGGGACCGGAGTTCAGGGCTCCGGTGATATCCTCCCTCCGGTCAGCTGGTCTCCCATGCTGCACTGCGACCCGGTCGTCACCTGACAGGGTCCCAGTGCAGTATGGGATGTCAGCTGACCGGAGGACATGGAGGACATCACCGGAGCCTGGATCATGCTTAACTCTCCTCGTAAAAGACGTTTAGCCCTAAAATACTTTGCAGACCAGAAGGCTGATATAGTTGCAATCCAGAAATCGCATTTCCCATTGCACTCTCCCCCCCCCCCCCCCAGTTTACTAATAGAGCCTACCCGCACTGCTACACCTCTTGTGGGCTTTTTAAAAGAAATGGCGTAGCAATATTACTGAGCAAGACCTGCCATTTTAAATTAGAGAACAAATGGGTAGATAGTAATGGTAGATATCTTATCCTGGGAAGATCGGGAATAAAAAAATATTACCCTCGTATCATTGTACGCTCCTAATACTAGACAACCTAGATTTCTTAAATCATTTCTACTTACTTCAGGAGATTAAAAAAGGAGCTTTGTTTCTTATGGGAGACTTTAATCTTGCTCCTGATCCTAAACTGGATAAGTCCTCTTCATTAGACAGTCACTTACTGCTGCCCGATCTCTTGCAATATCCTTTTCGCACTTACTAGCTGAATTTGTCCTTTATAACACTTGGCGAGTCAAAAATCCAGGAGCGCGTGATTACACCTTTTATTCTGCAGTCTACAAATCATACTCCAGAATAGACTTACTTTTAACTGATAAATGGTCCCTTCAATTTATCCCTCAGGTCAACATATTGCCTATCACTTGGTCTGACCACGCCCCTTTGTCTTGGTCCTGGTCCCCTTTCTCTATTTCGCCATCTCTTAGACCTTGGTGTCTTCAGGAGTATATTTTGTTAGATACTTATGGTTCCCGCATTCTGCAGGAAGCACTGACTTCCTATATAGAAATAAATGTACCTATTGATTCCTCTGTAACAAACCATTGGTGCGCTCTTAAAGCAGTTCTGAGAGGAGCCGCTATACAAGCTGCGGCCAGGATTAGGAAAACTAATCAGGAGGTTCATTTAGCATATCAGTCTGATCTTTTAAAACTGGAGAAACAACATAAACTACATCCAAAAGATATATAGCTCAACAATTTGTTTCCTACTATGAAAAACTCTATAACCTCTCTCAGGATTCATCAATACCTCAGCCTTCTGAATCTTCGATTAACGCCTTTTTAGATTCTGTTACACTGCCGCGTCTCTCCTACCTAGATGCTGAAGCTTTATGCTCCCCATGGAGCAATACTGAAGTAACAAGTGCTATTAAATCTCTTAAAAAAGATAAAGCCCCTGGCCCAGATGGGTTTATCAATAGCTTCTATACTCATTTTCAAACTATTCTAACCCCTATATTAGTTAATCTCTATAATGATGTCACTCATAATAAATTCCCTAAAGAAATGTTAGATGCCCAAATCATTACTATAACGAAGCCTGGCAAGGATCCGACACTCTGTCAAAACTATAGACCAATAGCTTTACTAAACTCTGATGTTAAACTGTATGCAAAGCTAATTGCAAACAGATTAAACCCTATTCCCCCTTATTTGGTGTCCTATGATCAAGTTGGCTTCACCATGGGGAGACAGGCTCCAGACAATACTAGAAGAGTTTTTTCTCTTTTAGATGCTCATGCTGCTTGTCCTGTGCCTGTGGTTTTACTTTCCTTAGATGCAGAAAAAGCTTTTGACAGGCTCCATTGGCTTTTCATGTCTCAGGGTTCTTGCTAGATTTGGTTTTTCTGGTTTGTTTTTGAAAGCTATATTAAATTTGTACACTGTTCCCTCAGCTCAGGTCTATAGCAACGGTTTGCTTTCTAAAAGCTTTAATATTACTAATGGAACAAGACAGGGTTGCCCCCTTTCACCTTAAATATTTGCTCTAGCTATGGAACCACTTGCTGAAAAAAGTAGATCTTCCCCCTCTTTTGAAGGCTTTTCTCTTGGGTCTGCTCAGCATAAGATATGTCTTTTTGCTGATGATGTCCTATTGTTTGTCACGAAACCGGACACTTCGTTGCCAGTACTCCAGACTATTCTTCAAGATTACTCTGCAGCCTCGTATTACAAATTAAACACTTCTAAAACGGAAGCACAGGCATATAACATTGCACAACCTGATTTATGTTTTCTTAAGAGTCAATATCCTTATGCTTGGCAGTCCTCAAGTCTTACATATTTGGGCATTAAAATCCCTCTAAAACTTCAAGATGCTATATGCCATAATTATCAGCCCCTATTAGAGCAATTTTCTGCGATTACTAAAATGTGGGTAAATTATGAAATTTCTTGGTTGGGACGCCTATCCACTGTGAAAATGATGCTATTACCTAAACTTCTCTACTTACTTAGAGCTATTCCTTTTTAGTAACCAATCTTTTGAACAAATTTTATTTAGTCTTCTCTTCATTTATATGGAAAGGTAAGCAACCTCGTATAGCTAGAACCCGACTAAGTAGGTCTAAATCCAGAGGTGGTTTAGCAGCTCCTAACCTTGAATTTTATCAGTATGCTTGCCTTCTAGATCAGTTGAAAGATTGGTTGTCCCCACCACCATCTAAACCATGGGTGATTATAGAATCCTCTGTTTGTAATAGTTTCCCCTTGCGGGATATTGTCTGGGTTAAAGCTGCAGATAGACCTCTGCAATTCCTAGCCTTCCGTAGTGATTCTGACACTCTCAAGGTCTGGGACAAATTGATAAGTTCACATGGTGAATTCTCTCTCCCATCTTCTAACATTTCCGTACTGGCACTCTCAAAATTAATTCCTAATCTCTCTTTAAAGAATTGGCACGAGTGTGGTATTCTAACAGTTAAAAATCTCTATACAGACCAAGAACTTAAATCATTCCAACAGCTCCGAGACCAGTATAATATCCCTAAAAATTACTTCTTTAAATTCTTGAAAGTAAGACATTGGATTCTCTCCAATTCCTCCCTGCCCTACCCCCTCCCCTCTCTCCCTCCTTATATTATTTCTAAATTCTCTACTACTGGACATAAGGGGGGAATCTCTATGTGGTATAAAACGTTATTATCAACTCTGGAAGATACGGTAGTAAGGTTTATTCTATTCAATTTAGATGGGAGTCAGAACTTAGCATTTCTCTGACAGAGGAGGAATGGACCTCACTATTCACTAATATTTTTTAAATGTCCAAGTGTCTAAACCACTCTGAAATCTTGTTTAAACTAATTCATGGTTTGTATTATACTCCTGTCAAATTACATAGAATTTGGCCTGACTCCTCTAAGTTTTGCTGGAGAAACTGCGGCTACGAAGGTACCCTTCTACATGTTTTTTGGTCCTGTCCCATCATTCTCTCCCTATGGATGGAAGTCTTCCAGTAAATTGCTCAGATAACTAAGGAAGTTTCCCACAGATGCCTGAAATTGCCCTCCTACATTACTTTCCCCTTTCAGTTCATACTTATAATAAATATGTCATAGGACATATTTTTATAGCCACTAGAGCGGCTTTGGAGCAATTTTGGAAGAGATCTGATCCTCCCCTTCTCTCGATAATAATTTCTAAGATCCAGAGAAGCTTTGAAATGGAAACTTTTGGTTTTAAATATTGTACGTCAGCTTCATCCCCCTTGACTCAATGGCGACCCTGGTCTGATTTCTATGATGCTCATGTATCAATGACGTCCTTTATTAATAACGTTAATAATGCAAATTAATGCTGTATACACCACTGTGGATAATCACTTATCTCTTTCTAAAATCCAATAGATGTTTATGTTATTATTATTTTATTTTATTTTGTTCTATTCTACAATTTTATTTTAATTTTCATCTATGCTATTCTATTTTGCTTTTTAATTTTCTCTGTTAGACTAGAAAATGATCAGATCTGATTTTTGTTTGTTCTTTTGCGATAGATTATATAGTATATTATTTTATAACCAATGTAATAATTTTATTTCTGTATTTGATAAGAACATAGGCCCTCATTCAGAGCCGCTCGCTATTTGCGGTCGTTCGTTCAAAAACAAGGGGTGGCTATTCAAATGATCCGTTCGCTCATTGCGGTCTGTTCACGTCTCTAAGTCTGAACGAGCGAGCAAAACTTGCGGTTGTAATTTTGACAAAGACGCCCCCTTGCCGCTCGCACCATACGTCATGTCCGCTATTTATTTGATTAATCGAGTACATCGAACAGCGTATGAACTGCTCGCTATTCTTGTGGTTGGTTTTTTTAACCGCTATTTTGCGAGCAATTCTGAGTAAAAAAAAACCAAGTGACGTGGTCAATGACGCTCCAGTTTTAATTATGCACATCCATAAAACGCCCGCTTTGACCTTTAAGCACGCCTGCGTTCGGATCTCCACTCCCCGTTTTCAAGCACCTTCCCCTGTTACCACCCACATACGCCTCATTCTGTCACTCAAAATAGCAGGCACTCGCTATATAGCAAACAAACAATTTTCAGCCGCACAGACTGGTTCGCGCATGCGTATTAAAATCCGTACGCATGCGCAGTTGTGCAAACATCGCTCGGAGCGAACGAGCAGCCACTAACAAGCGGCTCTGAATGACGGCCATAATGTTTATTGTTCTGATACTTATGATCTGTATTGGAAAATTTTCTCTTTAATAAAAACTATTTGAGTTAAAAAAAAAAAGAAAGACAGTTAAAGGAAGACTCTGCGCCAGGCAGGGGCTGCTTTAGGAGTCGATGTTCCAACCAATGGTGCGTCGATAGTTGAGTGGTCAGATCCATCAGCGGACTTGAGCAATGCTCAGATATGCAAAGTGGACGTTGCACGGTTTGCTTAGTCCATCGCACGCTACTACACAAGGGGAAGGCTTAAACTGACGCTAATATATTCTTACAAATGCAAATCCATAAGAAATCGCATCCGCACATGAATAGTAGGCGCCTCTCTATCAGGCCCTTAATTTGACAGAACAGAGAGGTCTATTTATCAATTTCCTCAAAGTGTCCCAGTTACCCATCATTTCCTGTCGCCGCTTATGGCGACAATAAGAAATTATTTTATGTTCTTATTTATCAAAAATGATCGGAACCTGTGAGTCAGGGGTTTTTCACATATTGTATTTTGCTGATTCCCTGAGAAATCGCTGATCATTGGAGCCGGCGATCAGATTGGTGTTGGGTAATTGGCGCTTAGATGTATGGCCCGCATTAGTTGATCCTAATATCTGAGTCAGGGGGCTCCCTGAAAATTCGGGAGCCTCCCGCAACTTCCGGGAGAGTAGGAAAGTATGATTTAAACCTGTTGCTGAAATGTAGGATGACACATCCTAGAGGTTTCAATTACAACATGCATATTAAATGCATCCTGTCTTCCATCTTACGGTACACCTGGCCAGCGCTACGTACAGTGTCTTGGGAAGACCTTGTTCAGTTCTGCAGCATGATGGTTGAATATCACAAATAATCTGTGACATTCATGTAAATATTTGTAAATTAAAGTATTTATAGAACTACTGTACAATATAATGGCTATTAAAGCGAAGTATTTATAGACTATGAATTTGAAACATGTTTTTGAACATCTGGAAGAAGCTAATTTGCCCTTACACACCTCACTTCCTTAGATCTCCTTAGCAACCTCTATTTTCCTATTTCTATGGCAATAAAGGTGGTGTCACATGAGAGAAGTGCTTTTATGTTCCCAGTGGCACTGGTTTCCTATAATAGTTTCACTTTAAGACCACGTAAATTATGAGGTGTGGTTAGAACAAACTTTGTCACATGGTTGGTCAGGTGTCTCATTGTGGGAGCAGAGAGCTTCAGTTTTTCTGCTGAAAGGAGAACAGGTACCTATACCTCCCAAATGTCCTGTTTTGGGTGGGACAGTCCCATTTTTCTGGCACTGTCCCGCCGTCCCACCTGCGGGGCGCAGTGTCCTGTGGTGTGGGCGGGAAGTTGGGGAGAGCACTCACCTCTGCTGTGCATAGCAGAGCAGCGGGTGAGTACATGCCGTGCGCATGCGCACAACGTTTTTACTGTGCAGGCTGAGTCTCTGGGGACAGCCCAGCATCTCTGGGAGTGCTGGGCATGCCCCCAGAGTGACGAAATGGGGGTGGGTGATGAGGCCATGCCCACCAGTGCTAAGCCACGCCTCCTCAACTCTATGCCCTGCCCATTTTGGCATGCGCTGAAGGCGTGCTATATGTCCAGGCATTGGGTGCGGGACCTAATGTCTTGATTCTATGAGAATTGTGTCATTTAGCCCTGCCCCTAATTAAAATGTGTTATTGCTGTGCATTCCTGCGAGGGGGCGGGGCTTTATAATGCAATTTTGACCGCCCCCAACTCCGCCCACCTGCTTCACCTTCCCGGCTTCTCCTCTCCGGCCACGCAGAATTCAGCCGCTGTAATTTCAATAGGAATTAACATGTTTTATTTCTCGCAGCCGCAGAGCCTGAGCAAAATAAGGGACAATCGCTATTTTAAGTGAAAAATGTCAGGATTTGCTTCAAAAACCCTTGGTCATCCCCCTTTATGACTAATTAAGCAATTCCAAGTTTCCAATTTGCTCAATTACTCCAATAGTTACATGTCATTGTTGGTGTGAAAAATAAATGGCTTCAAATTACCCCAAATTCAACTTTTTTTTTATGTGCCCCAAATTTAAATAAACTATTTATTTAAATGAAAAACCATTGATTTTTTTATGTTTTTTTTATTTAATTTTAATCTAAATTGTCCTTAAATTACCCCAATATCACTTTTTTGTGTGTATATATATATATATATATATATATATAATTTTATTATTTTTTTTTACTTTTTAGTCTTATTCATTTGTATTTAATCTAAAAAAGTTTGATTCTTTTATAATTGTTAACTTTTTTTTTTAATTCACAAGTCAGCCATTTAAAAAAATAAATGTAAAGCTCATTTTCTTTTTTTATGACTGTAATACCACTTTTACAGCACAGGATGAGACCCGGCACAGAACCCTTTCATATTGCGGCACCGACCCAGGATATTCCCAAGTCAGCGCCATTCATACCAAGTGCCACTAAAGCCAGCCAATCGGGCAGCATGTGGCAGGATCCGGGTCATCGTGACCCAAGTTGCGCCGTTTACAGTGCAGAGTGCCACAGGAACGACCCATGGCAACCCTGCAAACTACTCGAGTTGGATCCCCGGGTCCTTGGACCCGGGTGGATCCATTTACGCTGACAAAAATCCCGGGTTCATGCGCCTTCCTATAAGGTAATTTCTTTCTATCGCCATACAGCCGGTAAAAGGCACCTGGCAAACAATTATGGTAAAACTGGCAAAATTTTATTTTATTCAGTTTATTGTTGGAGTTTAGCTGCAGGTATAAATATTATCTTTAGAAGAGACAGGCATCAAACATGGATTCAAATATGTGATGATCTGGAGCTGCTCTGGGGGAAATGGTGGTGGGCAGGTTCAAACTAGGCTGCCAAGAAGTCGGGGAAATCCCCGGTGGGCCCCACTGATTCGTAGCCACGCCCTTTATCACAGGAGAGCAGGGCCTACAGCGACGGCATCGGTTAATATAGCAGGGTTCAGTGCAGCTGCTTGGCATCAACTGTTTTGACTGTATGCAGGTCAAACGTGCGATATCGTCAGCGAGGACCATGCTGCCGAGTGCAGCATGGACCCTGCCATCGCTCTGTCGCTACCGGCATCTGGAAGTGTGTATGCACCCCCGCCGGGACCCGCCCCTCGCGATATCGGCTGGGTACACATCATTAAGTGTGTACCCAGCATAACAGCTCCTCTCTCTTCTCTGCTACAGGTCAGGTAATACCCCTTTTACACCTAAATTCCGGGTCTGACCCGGATCTGGAACAGGGCTCCAATCCGGATCAGACCCGGAATTTAGCTGGAGCCGACCCAGGACATTCCCGAGTTGGCGTCGTTCATACCGGAGTCGGGTCTGCATAGACCCGGCTTTTCCGGCGTTGAAGTGGACGCTTGTAGATGACGTCATCTCCAAGTGCCACTGAAGCCGGACCAATCGGCCGGCATGTGGCGCACTCCAGGTCATCGCGACCCGGAGCGCGCCATTCAGACTGTAGGGTTTCACGGGTTTCTCCCGTATTAAACCCTCTCCCATTTTACACCAAGCAGCTACCCGGGTTAACCCTGCAATAACCCAGGTGTTAGCTCCGGTGTAAAAGGGATATAAGTCTGTTGTGGGGGGCTGGGGCAATAATGTGTGTTTTAATGGCTGGCCACTTCTCTTTGTTTGGATTGCTACACCCCTTTGAGTAACTAGCCATGCCCCTTAGTGGGCCGCTGTGAAGCCATTTCCCTGGTGGGCCCTTCATGCCTCAGTTTGACACTGGTGGTGGGTGTAATATTATCCAGTATGTCTAAGGACAAAGGACAATAATAGTGAATTAATACAGAATTAGTGGGAAAATCCTTCTTGTGGGTTGCCCCGAACAGCAATGTTTTAATCTTTTTGTTGCTTTGCTCAGTTGTGTTGATACATTGGGACAGGTTTAAGTTATATTCCTATCATTCCCTGCTGTAACCTGGCAGGTGTTACACATTGATTAAATGCGGGGGCATATCTAGCCATTGGCCAGGATGGCACTTGCCAGGGGCGCCGGCCAAGGGGGGGCGCCGTCCAGCGGTGCCACACACGGCCAAGGGATAGATTAGTGTCTAGTGACCAGGCCTGAGTTGCCTTCATTGGTGTTCTCTCCTCCTCCCCCTCTGTGCCATGCTGCCATTGGCTGCTGCCTGGCGGCTGGGGTGGTGATCATGCAGGCGCGGTGGTATTGGCTGGGCCGTTTGCTATTGCTTGTCTCCATAGTTGCACCCTCCTGCAGGTAACACGCTGCGACCTCCGCGGGCTCCACATAACGCCGCACACCCGCAGCATGTCGCTCTGGCTGCTGCACGGCAGGCTGTGACCTCCGTGGGGCTCCTCATCACGCTGCACACCCGCAGCATGGTGCCCCGACTCGCCAGGAGCAAGGATGCTTCCCCGGGACCCTGCGTCAATCGTCAGCGCTGAGCAACTGCAACTTGGCTGAAAGGTATAACCCAGGGGAGGGAAGACTCTCAGCTGCTGCAAACCTCTTCCAGGGGGTGGGGCTCAGCTGCTGCAGAACCTCTTCCCAGTGGGGGGGGCACATCAATTACTTTCATAATAAGGAAAGGCTTATTTATAACAGTTATGACTGGCATTGAATGGATGTTGTTTCCTACTGTCTATCCTTTGTGTTTTTCAATGTCTGTCCCCTCAGTCTCTCTCTCTTGCCCCTCAGTCTCTCTCTCTCTCCTACCCTTCAGTCTCTCTCTCTCTCTCTCTCCTGCCCCTCAGTCTCTCTCTCTCCTGCCCCTCAGTCCCTTACTCTCCTGCCCCTCAGTCCCTTACTCTCCTGCCCCTCAGCATCTTACTCTACTGCCCCTCAGTGTCTTACTCTCCTGCCACTCAGTGTCTTACTCTCCTGCCCCTCAGTACCTTGCTCTCCTGTCCCTCAGCATCTTACTCTCCTGCCCCTCAGTGTCTTACTCTCCTGCCACTCAGTGTCTTCCTCTCCTGCCCCTCAGTGTCTTACTCTCCTGCCCCTCAGCGTCTCACTCCCCTGCCCCTCAGCGTCTCTCCTGCCCCTCAGTCTCTCTCTCTCCTGCCCCTCAGTGTCTCACTCCCCTGCCTCTCAGCGTCACTCCCCTCCCCCTCAGCATCTTACTCTCCTGCCCCTCAGTGTCTTACTCTCCTGCCCCTCAGCGTCTCACTCCTGCCCCTCAGCGTCTGTCCTGCTCCTCAGTCTCTCTCTCTCCTGCCCCTCAGTGTCTCACTCCCCTGCCTCTCAGCGTGTCACTCCCCTCCCCCCTCAGCATCTCACTCCCCTGCCCCTCAGCGTCTCACTCTCCTGCCCCTCACCATCTCACTCTCCTGCCCCTCAGCGTCTGTCCTGCACCTCAGTCTCTCTCTCTCCTGCCCCTCAGTGTCTCACTCCCCTGCCTCTGAGCGTGTCACTCCCCTCCCCCTCAGCATCTCACTCCCCTGCCCCTCAGCGTCTCACTCTCCTGCCCCTCAGCATCTCACTCTCCTGCCCCTCAGTGTCTCTCTTCTGCCCCTCAGCATCTCTCTCTCCTGCCCCTCAGTGTCTCACTCCCCTGCCTCTCAGCGTGTCACTCCCCTCCCCCTCAGCATCTCACTCCCCTGCCCCTCAGCGTCTCACTCTCCTGCCCCTCAGAATCGCACTCTCCTGCCCCTCAGTGTCTCTCTTCTGCCCCTCAGCATCTCTCTCTCCTGCCCCTCAGCGTCTCTCTCTCTCCTGCCCCTTAGCGTCTCTCTCCTGCCCCTCAGTCTCTCTCTCTCTCCTGCCCCTCAATCTCTCTCTCTCCTGCCCCTCAGTCTCTCTCTCCTGCCCCTCAGTCTCTCTCTCTCCTGCCCCTCAGTCTCTCTCTCTCTCCTGCCCCTCAGTCTCTCTCTCTCTCCTGCCCCTCAATCTCTCTCTTTCTCCTGCCCCTCAGTCTCTCTCTCTCTCCTGCCCCTCAGTCTCTCTCTCCTGCCCCTCAGTCTCTCTCTCTCCTGCGCCTCAGTCTCTCTCTTTCTCCTGCCCCTCAGTCTCTCTCTCTCCTGCCCCTCAATCTCTCTCTCTCCTGCCCCTCAGTCTCTCTCTCTCTCCTGCCCCTCAGTCTCTCTCTCCTGCCCCTCAGGAGGATGGCTACGGAGACAGAATGTAATTATTCACAAAATATTGAGGGAGGGGGCACCAGTCCATTACTTTGCCAGGGGTGCTCAGACCCCTAGATACACCCCTTATTAAATGGCATAAAAAGGGAGAGGTCAAGATTCTAAACGCCGCCAATCATTATGCTGACAGCATAATGTTCACATTAACAGACTGTCAACATATTCAGAATATAAATCTTGTCTATGGGGATAGTTAGAATGTCGATAATGTGATTTTTACACCTAAGCCTTAGCCTAACCCAGAGGTTCCCAAATGTGGTCCTCAAGGCTCTACAACAGTTCAGGTTTTAGAGATATCCATGGTTGAGCACAGGTGTTAAATCAAATTGACTGAGGCACTAATTAAGTCACCTGTGGTCAAGCATGATATCCTTAAAACCTGGACTGTTAGGGTGCCTTGAGGATCGAGTTTGGGAACCTCTGGCCTAACCCTAATTGCAGCCTAACGTTAATCCTATTTGTAGGCTAAGCCTGGCCCTAACCCTAAATTCATGTGTTGGCATCCTGGCTGTTGAAATTCACATTGTCGACATTTTATTAGTGTTGACATTGTGAATGTCGACATGCTAAATGTCGACATGCTAAACATTTCGACATTTTCATATAGTGGCTACATACCTATAAAAACACTTGGCTACAAAGACCTAATGAATCTGAAATACAATTTTTTTTCTGGCAAAAATGACAATTTATCCTGTGTTGGTATATTATTCCCTTGTATACCAGACTTCCTGCCCTTTGGTCATTTGAAGATACTGTACTTGCAGTCAGAACAGTAGATAACAGCCAGACTACAGCCAGTCGCTTCTGTAGTGGAAGCCGAGCACATACACATCAGACTGACCCATTCTATCCAGGTGGTATTAGTCATGTAGCACTGACTCTTGTATTACGTTTAATTTTATATGAATAAATTGAACCTTGCTAATTCAATCAGATCATCTGAGCTGGTTTCGGTAGCAGGTAAATATCATCAGGCTGCTGCCCCATTTACTTCTCATTGAAGTCTCATTAATTTACTAATCGCTGATGTATCTGCCGTATAATTTTATCCAGACTGAACATTTTATCACAGCTAAGAGCTAAAGGAAGGTTTATGAACATTTAAACCGCTCGGTTTTGTATCGTCACACTCCGCATTAAAGGGCTCTTGCAATATTTACTTTGCCAGAGATTAAAATAACTCTTAGAGATCAGAGAAAGAGCACAATTACAATGCAAACAGACCGCAACATCACTCCCATAGGGCCGGAGCAGAAGGAGGACATCATGTGCAGAACGGTTTTCCTCCATTACAGATAGGGGACGCAGCGGGACGGCACAGACGCATGGGATGCGACCATGTCAGCTGAAGCACCCCTGGCTGCGGTCGCACCACATGCGTTAGTGCCAGGTTAGTGATTCAGTGGAGATCAGTCGACTCCATTTTTTCACTAATTGTCCAAAGCAAAGCGAGATATAATACAATCATCATGTTACATAACTAAAAGAACAGTAAGTATGCTTATGTAATATATTTTATACTAATATATAGTTAAACAAGTTATCCCTTAAAATACAGAATGACAAACATAACTTGTAAATTACATGGTAGAAATATTCTAGACATGTGCTCCCCAGGGTTGTTCTCCTATAGTGTCACCAATTAGCTATAAGTACATGCTTGCGGTTGAATGTTTTAAGCAAGTTAAAAGCATTAAAGGGTCACTCCAGGACAACTATTATTTACTTAATTTATTATTTATTAACAGTTATTTATATAGCGCACAAATATTCCACATTGCTTTACACACAATATTTGCCCATTCACATCAGTCCCTGACCCAGTGGATCTTACAATCTATAATCCCTGTCACAAGCATACACATAAGCCAATTTAACCTTCCAGTATGTGTTAAAATTGTGGGAGAAAACTGGAATACTTGCAAACCCATGCAAACACTGGAAGAACATATGAACTCCACACAGATAGGGCCCTATTGATGTAAGGCAACGAAGCTCTCCATTGCGCCACCGAGCGACAAATATAGGCTTATATTAATGGTCATTTAGGGACAATGAAAAAACGACCTCACATGGCATTTTTGCGCAACGATTCACAGAATGTGCTTCTGCCTGGACATCAACATGGCAATGTGTGAGAGGGCTGCAAATTTTGCAGCTTCTGATTGGGTAAGCTTGGTGGTTTGTGGCTTTAGTTGGTGGATGCAGGCTGGGTGCCCTCATGCTCCATGTGCCTCTATGTAAATCAAGAGTCTGTTCGGTACGACAAGTTATTTAAATGATATTCAAGAGTTGGAGAGTATAGATTTGCAGTGTTCCCTAAATAAAAGATGGCACGACCCCTTAGATGTTTAGGTTGACACCATAATGAGCCTTAATGACAGGGATCTTCACCTTTTTATAAATAGACCTCCATGTCCAGAATACAGAGTTTATGATCAGCTGCTACATTGTTACAGTTAGTACTATATTATGCTGTTGTAATACCTCATTATGCGTGATATTATGTCTGATACTGTGCATCGTGCTACACTGCTTGTGCATATCATTATACAGACAGACCACAATTCTATGCAGCTGCTCAAGAGGTCAGGACACAGCACATTACATGAGCAGTGCTAGGTGATAGGGCAAGTGACAGTTGGAAGCGTGTGGCAGTTGGAGTACAGCTGTGTGAGAAACTGTGCTGGTGGGAGCTCCTGTTGTCCTACCCATTTTTGCCTACCCCTGGTGTGTGGGACACCAAGGCGGTGCTGGGTTTGGACTGCCCAGATTACTGAAATACTGTCCAGTGCTGAATTGTTTCAGCTGGAAAAGACAGCAGGAGAAAAAGTCAGTAAAGTGACTGAGAATCACCACACGCCTGCAGAGCTTCTTCACTGCTCCCTTCTCATATCCATCTGATGACATGCAACAGGCATCGGTAACATCTACACGCATCGGGCAGCCACACAGCCTCTAAGTCAAGTCTGACCTGTCTCAAACAGTGTATCTCTCCTGACACACTGAGCGCTCTCATGCTCCGAAGGAGATCACAATAGCTTATTTATGCACGCCCATGAGATGGTGTATAAATAGTCAAACATGCCTCACCACCCCCCGTTACCTCCCCCAAACACTGATTACTTGTCACTCACTTTGTGAATGAGTCCTCTGGGCAAGTGTATTCGCAAACCAATTGCTGCATGTGCGACTTTTGCGCATGTGCAATGTCAAACAATCCCTCAATCTCTGTAATATTGGCATTGTGTAAATCTTGGAATCACTTGACTGGTCCTAAAAAGTTGCAGGGTAAGGATAGTATGGTTGCAATTAATTGTACTCTGCATAAAAACTCTAACTCTATCTGTTGTAAACTGGTTAATTGATATTGATGGACACTTATAAATATTACTGGGTAGAAGTTGTATGTTTTATCTTGTTATACGATAGTACAACTGTGTATCTTGGAAGAGTTAATTGCTATCTTTGACCTTTTCAGCCAAATTGCCATATTGAAGAGTGACTTCTCAATTTCATACTAACTGCAATAAAAATAAAGTTGTCCCTTCCTTCCTGTGTCATTCCCTGTGTCTGGGGTGAGAATTCCACCTCTCTGCTGTGTGGGGAGAGAAATAAAATAACCGTACGAAGAGGCCCACTCGGAAGATCCAGCACATGATGAATAGAGTTTGATCACTCCCCATCACTCCCAGCAGAAGAACACTGTGAATAGCCATAGCAATTGTTTCAGGGTTGTTACACTGTGAGGGGATTTAGACACTGGTTAAGCTGTTTCTGAACCACCTAATGCTTCACTGATTATATGAAATGACCTTTCCCAGGCTTTTGAACTGCTCAGTGCTCATTTACCTCACCTTCCTCAGAGTATCTGTATGTAATGTGAACTTTCCTCATTAGCTCTTCACGAAACCTTGGATTTCTCTGCCAAAATACTGCTCAGATTATCCTTCCTCTTAAATGAATAGAGAGTGAGAGGATATTGGAGTCACTTTGTTAAATGTAGCACTTAATGTGTGTTTGAACATGTTTATTACTGTACATTGCGCGGAGATATGTTCTTAACTGTACCGTATAAAATGCACTTAGAGGGGCAAAAGGGTCTCATTCACACTACAGGCTGAGCCTGGGACCGCACAGGAATATCCTTAGCTGTCCCTCAGTAACAAAGAATAAATGTGTTGGAGCAGAGGGCCTGATTCAGAGACGGACGCTCTGAATGAGCGCTCGCTCTGAATCAGGGCGTTTTTTTGATTTTTTGGAGTGGCCTCCATTGCGAGTGGCCAGGATGATGGTCCCGAGACCATCACGACCATCGCAAGACCATCACGACCATCGGTCTTGCGACGAGACCCTTGTGGTAGGGTCTTGTGGCCGCTTGCCCCAGAGAGCTTCTGGCTCTAATAGAGCCAGAAGCTCTCCCACTGACATCACTGGTGATGTCAGTGGGGCCGCCCACAAACGGCATGCGTTCGCTTGGGAACGTCTCCGTTTGTGAAGCCACCCCCCGGCCACGCCTACCAAACAGGGCGAGCTGTCAATCACCATCGACAGCTTGCCCCCTTTGGTGCGAGACCCGGAGCGACGGAGCACCCGTCGCTAGCCGGGTCTCGCGCATGCGCACGACGGAGCCAGCTCCGTCATGCGCATGCCCAGTGGGCAAACATCGACCCTATTGCGAGCGCTCAGCGCTTGCGACCGGGTCTGAATCAGATCCAGAGCTCTCTCGCTGTCTCCTTGGTCTGTTCCTATAGTAATGACGATGTGCTCACTGCGCATGCTCTGCCCAACCTCCGACCCAATGCAACTTCTGCACATGTGACGCTTACTGTGCGTTCTTCTACCTCCATACTGCTAGGACGTGCCCACGAGTGTTTCAGAGTCACTGAGCAATATATAGACATGTCGGTGCCACTGCTTACCACTGTGTCACCACCACTAGAGGAACTACAAGTCCCACTGCATATATTACCCCTATACAAAGCCCAGACACCACATGCTACCCCTGTTAATCCGCTCCTAGCTGCATCATACTGCATGTACCTGTATGCTACATTAACTCTGTGTTAAATATTCAATGTATTCCAGGCGCTTGATAGGAGTTTTTTTCAAACCACATCTAAGAGCAGCTGCGTATGGGTATATGGGTAGCCAGCCCAAAGCAACAACAAAATTCTTTAAAATCACAGCGCTATAGTGGTGATTAAACGCAATAATTCATTTTTATACAGCAATTCATTTGCTTATTTCAAAAATCTTTAAAACATTTCAGTTATATCCATTTAAAAAATCATATTATCATATTACGAGTAGGGGTGAGCGGGTTCGGATTTCTGAAATCCGAACCCCCCCGAGCCCCCCCGATCCGAGGCCGATCCGAGTCAGGCTCGACTTTTCCCGCCTGACTCGGATCTGAAATCGAGGCAAAACGTCATCATCCCGCCTTCCGAGTCTCGCGGGTTTTGGATCCTATATAAGATACCCACTTTGGCGCCATTTTCTCACTCGGCTGTGGACAGTGAAGAGGGAGGGTGGGAGTTAGGGCTGGCTGGGCTGTGTAGTGTAGTGCAGAGTAGTGTTGTGCTGTGCTGCGCTGTGCTGCTGTTGTCCACTACTTCAAAGTCCATAGGGGCTGGCTGTGTTGTGCTGTGCTGCTGTTGTTAATAGGGGCTGTGTCCACTACAAAGTCCATAGGGGCTGGCTGGACTGTGTTGTGCAGTCAGTTCTCCATAGGGGCTGTGTCCACTCCAAAGTCCTGTGCAGTGTCCCAGTCCTAAAGGGGTGCTGTAGTGTTGTCCAGGGGGTGCTCTGTCCATCAGGGGTGCTCCCCCCAAGTGCTAAAAAAATAATATTTTTTGTGTGTTTGTGAATTGTGTGCGCAGTAGCCGCACGTGCATCAACAAAGTAGTGCCAAGCGTGCGCCTGTGTCATAAGTAAAGGGCCGGCTGGCTTGACCGTTAAACGGTGCTGTAACCCCCAAAGTACACTCCAGTCCAAACCAAAAAAAAAATTATTTTCTGTGTTTGTGAATTGTGTGCGCAGTAGCCGCACGTGCATCAACAAAGTAGTGCCAAGCGTGCGCCTGTGTCATAAGTAAAGGGCCGGCTGGCTTGACCTTTAAGGGTGCTGTAACCTCCAAAGTACACTCCAGTCCAAACCCAAAAAATATATATTTTCTGTGTTTGTGAATTGTGTGCGCAGTAGCCGCACGTGCATCAACAAAGTAGTGCCAAGCGTGCGCCTGTGTCATAAGTAAAGGGCCGGCTGGCTTGACCGTTAAAGGGTGCTGTAACCCCCAAAGTACACTCCAGTCCAAACCAAAAAAAAAAAATGTTTCTGTGTTTGTGACTTGTGTACACTGTGGCTGCACGTGCATCAACAAAGGAGCAGTGCCAAGCGTGCGCCTGTGTCCCATAAGTAAAGAGCCGGCTGGCTCATTTCTTAAAGGGTGGTGTAACCCACAAAGTGCACTACTCTCCAGCAAAAATAAAAAAATATTTTCTGTGTTTGTGTGCGCTTTAGCCGCACGTATATATCAATATAACATAAATGGAGGACCAAACTTTCTCCGATAAAAATAAAATAGGGAAAGATCAAGAACCACTTCCTCCTAGTGCTGTTGCTGCTTCTGGGAGTTGTTCATCATCCCAGAGAGGAAGTAGGAACATCACTACTTTTACTAAACAATTGACCCTCCAACAGTCCCTAGCGATGAGGATGAAGTACGACAGCAGTCATCCTGAAGCAAAACGTATAACTGAGGCCTTGACTGCTATGTTGGTGTTAGACGTGCGTCCGGTATCCGCCATTAGTGCAGTGGGATTTAGACAATTGATGGAGGTAGTGTGTCCCCGGTTACAAATCCCATCTAGATTCCACCTGCATCCTCAAAGCAGCAGCGACAAGCGTGCGTCTGTCTGTTAAAGGGTGGTGACACCCTCAAAGTGTGCTACACAAACAATAAAAATATTGTTCTTTTTTTTTCGGTCTTTGTGAAATGTGTGGGCTGTAGCCGCACCTGCATCCTTAAAGCAGCAGCGACAAGCGTGCGTCTGTCTGTTAAAGGGTGGTGACACCCTCAAAGTGTGCTACACAAACAATAAAAATATTGTTCTTTTTTTTCTGTCTTTGTGAATTGTGTGGGCTGTAGCCGCACTTGCATCCTCAAAGCAGCAGCGACAAGCGTGCGTCTGTCTGTTAAAGGGTGGTGTAACTCTCAAAGTGCTCCAAAAAATAAAAAACTATTTTTTTAATGTGTTTGTGACTTGTGTGCAATGTAGCCGCACTTGCATCCTCAAAGCAGCAGCAACAAGCGTGCGTCTGTCTGTTAAAGGGTGGCGACACCCTCAAAGTGTGCTACACAAACAATAAAAATATTCTTCTTTTTTTTTCTGTCTTTGTGAATTGTGTGGGCTGTAGCTGCACTTGCATCCTCAAAGCAGCAGCGACAAGCGTGCGTCTGTCTGTTAAAGGGTGGCGACACCCTCAAAGTGTGCTACACAAACAATAAAAATATTCTTCTTTTTTCTGTCTTTGTGAATTGTGTGGGCTGTAGCCGCACTTGCATCCTCAAAGCAGCAGCGACAAGCGTGCGTCTGTCTGTTAAAGGGTGGTGACACCCTCAAAGTGTGCTACACAAACAATAAAAATATTCTTCTTTTTTTTTCTGTCTTTGTGAATTGTGTGGGCTGTAGCTTCACTTGCATCCTCAAAGCAGCAGCGACAAGCGTGCGTCTGTCTGTTAAAGGGTGGTGACACCCTCAAAGTGTGCTACACAAACAATAAAAATATTCTTCTTTTTTCTGTCTTTGTGAATTGTGTGGGCTGTAGCCGCACTTTCATCCTCAAAGCAGCAGCGACAAGCGTGCGTCTGTCTGTTAAAGGGTGGTGTAACCCTCAAAGTGCGCTCCACAAACAATAAAAATATTCTTCTTTTTTTTCTGTCTTTGTGAATTGTGTGGGCTGTAGCCGCACTTGCATCCTCAAAGCAGCAGCGACAAGCGTGCGTCTGTCTGTTAAAGGATTACATCGGTGACAGCATCCAAGTAGGCATGTCAGACAGTCCGTACCTGTACTGGCAGGAAAAAGAAGCAATTTGGAGGTCCCTGTACAAACTGGCTCTATTTTACCTGAGTTGCCCCCCCTCCAGTGTGTACTCCGAAAGAGTGTTTAGTGCAGCCGGGAACCTTGTCAGCGAAAGGTGTAGGAGGTTGCTTCCACAAAATGTGGAGAAGATGATGTTCATAAAATGAATTATCAACTCTTCCAGGGAGACCAGCCTCCAGAACGTACAGAGGGACCTGTGGTTGTGGATTCCAGCGGGGACGAATTAATACTCTGTGAGGATGAGGATGTACACACTGAAGAGGGTGAGGAATCGGTGGATGAGGAGGATGAGGATGACATCTTGCCTCCGTAGAGCCAGTTTGTGCAGGGACAGATTAATTGCCAGCTTGTTTTGTGGGGGCCCAAACGAACCAATCATTTCAGCCACAGTTGTGTGGCAGACCCTGGCGCTGAAATGATTGGTTTGTTAAAGTGTGCATGTCCTGTTTATACAACATAAGGGTGGGTGGGAGGGCCCAAGGACAATTCCATCTTGCACCTCTTTTTTTTCTTTGCATTATGTACAGTTTGGGGCCTAGTTTTTCAAACTGCCATCCTGTCTGCCACTGCAGTTTCACGCCTAGATGGGTCACGTGTTTGTGCCGCCCACTCATGTCGCTTAGCATAGTCATCCAGCTACCTCGGTGCAACCTTTTGGACATAAAAACACTATTGTGAGGTGTGAGGTGTTCAGAATAGACTGGAAATGAGTGGAAATTAAGGTTATTGAGGTTAATAATAGCATAGGAGCAGAAAAACCTACAAATTCTGTGATTTTAGCTGTTTTTATGCTTTTTTTCAAAAAAATACAGATCCAAAACACAAAACCCAGAACCCAAAACACGGAAGGGTGGTTTTGGCAAAACCAATCCAGATCCAAAACACGAAGAAAGATCCAGATCCAAAACCAAAACACGAAAAGTGGCCGGTGCACACCCCTAATTACGAGTATAATTGGACATATTGTGTCACACTTCAAAAATTATACTAATAATAAAAACTTTAGTAGAATATTTCAACGCCGTTTCAGAGGTGTGCATAATTAACAGGCACCGTCATGGGATATGTCACTTGCTAGAAATATACACTGAAGTGCTCGCAGTGCTTGCGGAAGGGTATAGTCAACCTCAAGCGCTGCGATCACATCTGATGGTGGCGCAAGTGGGCGTCTTAAGACAGGATGGTGGGCATCTACAAACAAAAAGTGATCGCTCGCCAAGACATAGTAGGCGTGCTTATGACTTGCCCTGCGAGCGGCTGCCTTGACGTCACTTAGCCTAATTTCCATACGCTGGGAGCGAGCGATTGCATCTAACGAATGGGTCTGAATCAGGCCCTTGGTCCGTATATATGTATGTTGTTCTGTCTACTGTGAGTTAAGTATACCGGTATTAGGAATAATCGTATTTATTTATTCATTTATTACAACCTTTTGTGCTGCACTGTATTTTTACATAATAAAGAATATTTCTTGATCTGAAAAGTGCAGATTGTATTTTATCTATATAAGATTATACTATTAATTATAGTCTAAAGAATTGTCCCAAGTAAGCGCTGAGAACATATTGCGTGTTTTTTTTCAAAGTATCCCCGACACAAGTTCTCAATAGCAGCCACTGAGGGACAACTGTGAAAAGCGCAGCCTTATCTCGTATGTCTGTGTAACTACTGGCAGGTCGCAAGCCGGCTCTGCCGTTCTCCGTTACCAGCGGACATTGTCTGGAGGTCAGTGGGGAGTATCTACGTTTGAACCTACTTTCCCAGCGGTCCGTGAACGGAGACAGCGTCTAGAAATAGCGGTGAGTGATTCCATCAAAGCCTATATTGGCAGATCACAAGCCGGCTCCACTGTCGTCCATAAACCATACTATATATATTGAAACCAGGAGAAAAACATTCTGTAATATCAGACCAGGGACTATAATATCAACGGGGATGTTCAGCCCCAATATCAACATAACTACAACTGGTAATCCATGAGAAATGGATAGTTTATTTCAGGTTTGAAATCCAACCAAATAACAATTGCAGATACATACTTAATTGTGGTGTTGTGCGATTTGAAATACAGGACTCATTTAAACCTATAATTCATTGTTATGGGACAATAAGAAACTTTCTACTACATTCTTTATTATTAGTATAATTTTTGAAGTGTGACATAAATATGTCAAATTATACTAGTAATATATACATATGATTGTTTTAAATGGATATAACTTTTAAATGTTTTAAAGATTTTTGAAATGTGCAAATAAATTGCTGTATAAAAATAAATGATTGCGTTTAATTCACCACTATAGCGCTGTTTTAAAGAATTAACTCTGTGTTGTCTCACACCCTGTTCTAACTGGTTAATAAACCAATCATTGATTAAACTGTTCAACCTGTGGACTGACCATCACACAACGCAGACACCTATCAACATAAGTTTTGCCAATAGGTTATGGGCAGGGCTGCCAGCATGTGCTGCATAACGACACCAAGAGCACAGCTGCACAGAATAAAATGATCTGAGTGAGTACAGAAAAGCCCTTTAGTCATATCATGGGTGAAAATGAACGCTACTAATGCAAATGCAGTTATAGTGGGAAAAATTATGTCAAATACTAGTGATCCCAGTGATAACCCTAACCCTGATGATGTGGATAAAATCCATGGGACCTATAGGCTTAGCAGTAGAGCACCATGGGGTAGATGTATTATAGCGGCACTTAACGTGCCGCTATAACGCTTCCCGCTTCGCCTCTTTACTGAGGCGAAGCTGGAAACACTACCGATGAGATGTAAGAACATCTCATCGGCCGGAGAGGGGGAGCGTTAACTCCCCCTCCGGCGCTACCCGCTAGAGACCACAGAGCATCAGCCTAGTGCTGATGCGCTGTGTCTCTTCCCGGCCGGCTCCACTGAGCATGCGCAGGATCTTGCTAGTATCGCGAGATCCCCGCGTGGAGCCCTGGAGCCGGCAGCCGCCGCAGCAGAGACAGCGCTGTCCCTGCTGTGGGGATAAGCTAGCGCCAGGCTGTAGCTGTCGATAACGACAGCTACAGCTGGCCAAACGGTCATGCGTTATGACCGTTCGTACATAGCCCTGCCGTCGGCGCTGCTATCTTGTAGAGGGGCGCATAGCATCCCTGTCATTTACCGCCCAGACCCCCGATCATACATCAGGGAGAAGCGGTATCAGCACACATAACGTGCGCTGATACCGCTTCTGGGCTTCGTACATCTCCCCCCATGTGTATTCCATTATTCACAGGCAAATGACAGCACAAGAAATTTGGGTAGCATTACAGACCTCTTATGATAACATAGCCTTAATGAGACAAATCAATCGGAGAAGCACTTTGGGCCTGAGTCAGAGATGGATGCAAATTCTGTCATGACTGTGACTTTGTGACTGTGCAAAAATATGCGAATGTTACGGCCACTGGGCTTTGTATTGAGTTGCCCACCAGCGGCATTGCATAATCTGCAGCTTGTGTATAAGGATGAAACTATCAAATGCAGATCAATCGATTATTGAAGTTCTCAGTAGCCCAATTGTCTCGCAGAATGGCTGACGGAACTAAGATGCCAGAGGCTTAACTACTGCATATAGGATCATAGTTGCAGGCGGTGACGCCCCGAAATGGTCATGACACACCCGCGTTTGAGTTGCCACCCCCCGTTACCACCCATAAACATTCCCTGACTATCAATCTTTGCAAAAAAATCCTCTCTGCAACCACCTTAGCAATACCATCAGCATGCGCAGTAGAAAAACATTATCCATTTGCAAAAACATTGGCATTGCATCCATCTCTGAATTAGGCTCTATGTACAGCACTAAGCTAAATACGTGCAAGAATATGAATGAATATATAGATAGGATGATGTCTATTTATCAGCAATTATCTTCAGTAGGCATTCAAGTTGATGACGAGGAGGTTTCAATGGCGATGCTGCAAAATCTTACATCAGAGTATGATTTTTTTTAGTAGTGGCTTTGGAGTCATGCACTGCCAAGCTGTCAACAGAGATTGTGTGCGCCAAGCTACTGCAGTTTCTAGAGCACATCCCTGTACAGACTAATGCTGAGAATTCTATTCTGCTGTCAAAGAGAGTAAAGTTTAAAAAGCCCATGTACAAGTGCTTTAAGTTGGGACATAAGGCCTATGAATGGAGAGCAAGTGAACCAAGTGGTATTTCGTCATGCAAACATGACAGAAAGACTGATCAAAATTGAATGCAAAAGACTGCAAAGATTACTCAGGAACCACGAGGCACTTTAAAAGTAATGAGAGTTGGTTCAAGTCAATAATGTCATGAGTGCTTATAAATGTCAGAGGAATAGGAGATAAAGTCCTAAATGCAGTTACTGTATGCTTGAGAATCAAGGGTGAAACAGTCGTCACAGACATATACAGTATGTGTTGTTTGCACCAGATCTTGGAATCAGTCTGATCTACCATCAGTGTATGTGAGAAGCAATAAAAAGTCCAGTTCACAAAGACACAGTGTGTTGTGTATAACAAAAGAGGTACTGTAATTACAACTGCAACCCGGTGTCAACAACTGTACATCCCAGACACTGAGGAGTGATGTGCGATGATGGCTTCGGATTCCAAGCAGTCAATGGAACTATGGCATAGAAAACTGTGTCACCTAGGATACGACAATGTGCAGTAACTTCCAGATGGCGTGATGACAGGGATATCAGTGGACAATCCTGAAAGACCAAAATGTGAAGATTTTGTAAAGGGTAAGCAAACACGTTCCCCCTTTCCTAATACCCCTTTTACACTGACATAAAAATCCCGGGTTGATGCATGTGAACGCACTTCCACCTGGGATTTTTGTAAGTGTAAATGGATCCAACTCAGGTAACTTTCAGGTTTGAGCATGAGTCGTTCCCGTGTCACCCTGCAGTGTAAACTTCGCGATCCAGGTCACGATGTCCCGAATCGTGCCGCATGCCAGCCGATTGGACATCGTCACCAAACGTCCACTGCAACCAGGGCCGGCCCAACCAGAACGGAGCAGCACACCCCTCCCGCCCTCCCTACCTCCGGACTGCTGCGGAGTGAGGTTAGAGGGTCATGGAGGGGGAGGGAGGCGAAGAAGCGCTGCTCACCTGCACTGGAGAGCCAAGTCAGTGCTGACCCAGCTCCAGTGTAAACGGTGCACCCAGGTCAGTATCGAAGTGTAAAAGGGGGTCTGTCCCGGGTCTGATCCTAGTTGGAAACGTGGTGTAAAAGGGGTATAAGTCAGCGTCTAAAGCAGGAGCACCATTGGAATTAGTGCACACAGATGTATGTGAACCAAAGGAGGTGGAGTCAATGAGTTGAAACCAGGGCTGCTGGGTATTGGGGGCCGTGACCAAATTGAGGAGGCGTGACCATGTCCCCTCCCAAAAAATGCTTAAAAAATACTAGGGAGGTGCAAACTGCAGCCTCAACCAAGGATGCATTCAAGGCGATGGCTCAATCAGTGTGGTCCCATCCCCTCTCAGTAACACTTCTTACTTGCCCATTACCACTGGGCGCTGTATAGCAGTGGCAGCAGGCACATTATGTAGGAGGAGAGAGGAGACTGCTGCTTCTCAGTGGAGAGCAGCAGCAGTCTCCTCTCTCTCCCTGACCAATGTGCAACTGACCCAGGCCCACGCTGGTCCCCTCCAACAAGGCAGTGTAAAGAGTACCCCCACCTATCTGCATCCATGGTAGCAACTGCCATTTTATGATGCTCATAGATGATGCTACAAGGATGAAGCACATTTACTTCTTGAAGTTAATGAACTAACAAGCCAGATTGCAGAATACAAGAATCTCATAGAAACTCAAACAGGCCTGAAAATAAAAATGTTGAGGTTTGATGATGGTGGAGAATATGAAAATAGAGATCTAGCTATCTTTCTCAAGAAGCACGGTATACAACAACTGATGATTCCATATATACCTGAAGAAAATGTTGTGAGTGCCAGGGCAAACATAACAATCATTGAAAGAGCGCAAACTATGTGAAGTGATGCAGGTCTGGGCAAGAAATTCTAGGCAGAAAAAGTCCAAACTGTGGTATACAGTATCTCAAGAATCGAGCACCCACACTGGCAGCCAAACACAAAACACCATTGGAGGTGTGATCCAATGGTCCAGTAAAAATCCAAGTGTCAATTATCTCTTTGGATGCAGATAATATGCCCATTTCCCTAAAGAGAAAAGACGCAAACTAGATTCCACATTCATCTCGTGTAATATGCTTGGATATTGATAACAAAGCAAAAGCTACAGATTGTGGGACATAAACAATCAAAAACTTTTGAAGTCAAGGGACATTGGGCCTGATTCAGACCCGCTCGCGAGCACATAGCGCTCGCAAGCGGGTCAATGGTCGGGCAGTGCGCACTCACGGCGTGCGGACTGCGCGTGCGTGAGCCCAAGAGTGAGTGAAAACTTCACTCACTCGGGGCTCGCAGCAAAACGGGGCGGTTGTCGATGTTGATCGACAGCTCACCCCGTTTTGTAGGCGGGTTGAGGGGGGTGGTTGCACAAACGGAGGCGTTCCCGAAGGAACGCCTTCCGTTTGTGGGCGGCCCTACTGACATCACACGTGATGTCAGTAGTGAACTTCCTGCTCCATCGCCAGGCCGCCCGCACAAGCGAGCGCCTCTGAATCAGGACCATAATGTTTTATGAAGCAGCATAAAAAAAAAACAGCTGGAAGTGTGTCAGAGATTGAAACCATAGATACAAGTGATCAACCACAGAGTCGAAGATCAACAACAAAGGAAAGCAGTCTAAAACATACATCAATGTATCAATGCTTGGAGAGAGATAGAGTGGAGAGATAAAGTGCCAATCAATCAGCTCCTAACTGTCATTTTTCAAACACAGCCTGTAATCTCCCCCACAGTGAGGAATTTGACAACATTGGCCCTCATTCAGAGCCGTACGCTCTGAGCAGAGCGCACGCTCTGAATGAGGGCCGGCCTCCATGAAAATGGAGCGTCCTTCTGAACGCTCGTATAGCTGTGGGTCACCACCCACAGGCTATACGAGCATGCATTTTGATGGCCGCGATGGTCGAGACCATCGCGACCATCGAAATTGCGAGCCGGAGCCTGCGGTTGAGGTTTTCAACCGCAAGCTCCGGAGTGATTTTGGCTCTATCAGAGCCAAAATCACTCCCACTGACATCACTAGTGATGTCAGTGGGCCGGCTTTTGATGGGAGGCGTTCCCGTGGGAACGCCCCCGTCAGGGAGGCACGCCCCCGGCACGCCTACCAAAGGGGGCGTGCTGTCAATCAACATTGACAGCACGCCCCCTTTGATCGGACACAACGAGCGAAGGACTTTCCTTCGCTCGTCGCGTCTGGCGCATGCGCACGACGGAGCTCCCTCCGTCGTGCGCATGCTCAGTCCAGAACATCGACCCACTTGCGAGCGGACAGCCGCTCGCGAGTGGGTCTGAATCAGGCCCATTGTCTGCTGTGAACCTCAATCCATAGTAGAAGCAAAGTCAAGCAGAGACTGAAACAAGTGGAAATCAGCTATAGATACAGGGCTAACAGTTTTGGACAACAATGACACATGGGCTATTGTGGATAGACTGAGCAACCACAAAATAATCAGAACCAAGTGGGTAAGAAGTAAGAAATTAAGCATAGAAGGAAGTCTTGCTCACTTCAAAAACCAACTTGTTGCCAAAGGTTACCCTCAGAAACCAGGAGATGACTACGGGGATATAATTTCACCTGTTGCACGGTACAGTACATTGCACATGGTCTTTGCTATATCTACTATGTTTGATTTACTGATGTACCGGCTAGACTATGATGTAGATTTCTTAATGGCGAGCTGAAGAAATTTATATGGAGCTACTTGAACACTACAACAGGGGTCCTCAAGACACCCTAACAGTTCAGGTTTTAAGGATATTGTGCATAGATGATACACTATGGCCCTCATTCAGACCCACTCGCGAGCGGCTGTCCGCTCGCAAGTGGGTCGATGGTCCCCACTGCGCATGCGCACGACGGAGGGAGCTCCGTCGTGCGCATGCGCGAGACCCGACGAGCGAAGGACTTTCCTTCGCTCGTAGTGTCTCATCAAAGGGGGCGTGCTGTCGATGGTGACTGACAGCACGCCCCCTTTGGTGGGCGTGCCGGGGGCGTGCCTGCCAGACGGAGGCGTTCCCAAGGGAACGCCTACCGTCTGAAGCCGGCCCCACTGACATCACTAGTGATGTCAGTGGGAGTGATTTTGGCTCTGATGAAGCCAAAATCACTCCTGGCCTTGCGGTTGAAAAACCCAATCGCAGGCTTTTGCTCACAGTTTCGATGGTCGCGATGGTCAAGACCATCGCGACCATCATCCTGCACACTCGTATATGCTGTGGGTGGTGACCCACAGCTATACGAGCGTCCAGGAGGACGCTCCATATTAATGGAGGTGGGCCCTGATTCAGAGCGAGCGCTCTAGTCAGAGCGTCCGGCTCTGAATCAGGGCCAATGTACACAAAAGTGATTGCATGCTGACAGCAAATAGAACAATGAGATGTTATTGACGTCAGTACTTTGTAGGTCCACCACGTGCAGTGATTACTGCAGACATCCTTCTTGGCAAACTGTCCACAAGTTCCTGGACAACAGCAGGCGGTATGTTTTGCCATAATGCCTTACGTACAGTGACCAATTGTGACACTGAAGAAGATAGAGTCCATTTTGTCTTAAAGGTTCTCAATGGGGTTAAGCTCTGGACTCTGAGCTGGCCAGTCCATCCAGGTTTCAAAATTTTCTGTATACCAGCCCAGCAACACCCTGGAAACATGACAGGTGGCATTGTCATCCTGATAAAAACATTTGTTTTTTCCATAGAACTGCAAGTGAATGTGCCTCCCTACCAAGTGTTCCTGTTGCAATTGCAAATTCAGGCAATATCACAGGGATTTACTACAAATCTCTTGCAGGGACAGAGCTTGCGAGAAAGCTCTGTCCCAGCGAATCCCCTCCGCACACTAGTCATGGTATTTTCGCAAAATAATACCATGACCAGTGCCCTGCGCATGCGCCGACTGGCCGCCCTGCTAACCCCCCCAACGCTAAGCCCCGCTCCATCATTAAGCCCCGCCCCTGCGATCATGGACCCCCCCGCACCCCCCCCCCTCTCCCTTAATTACACTTACCTGCATGATCACATTTCCCATTACAATTATGGGAAATGCGATCTGATTACTAAAAATAAGTGATACTTAGGGGTTGGAGTAGAATTTTACGAATTCTACTCCAATTGCCCTATAGTAACTGTAGGTGAAACTAAAATAATGTGAAAAGGGTGTGAAAACACCCTTTTCACCTTATTTTAGTAAAAATAATGTTAATAAATAGAGCCCTATGGGCTCTATTTACTACAATCCGCATATTGAATGCGGATTGTAGTGTGATATTACCGAGTGAATTCGCATTGCGAATTCAGGTAATATCACAGGGATTTACTATAAATCCCTTGCAGGGACAGAGCTTGCGATAAAGCTCTGTCCCTGCGGATCCCATCCGCACTCTAGTTGCGGTATTTTCGGAAAAAATACCGCGACTAAGAGCCCGCGCATGCGCCGACCGACCACCGCTACTACCCCCCACCGACGCTAAGCCCCGCCCCCCGGCGCTAAGCCCCGCCCCCGCGACCCCCCCTCCCTTCATTACACTTACCTGCATCCTCCTGGCCTCCGGTGGTCTTCTCCGGGCTTCCCGATCAGGTGCTCTCCCATACTGCACTGGGGCCCGATCACCTGATGACCGGGCCCCAGTGCACTGTGGGAGACCAGCTGACCGGAGAGGAGCCATCACCGGAGGCCCGATCACCGGTCCCTGGATTCAGGTAAGTGAAAAAAAAAATGTTTAATTTTTTTTTTCTTTTTTTTACAGTAATCAGCTTGAGGTCTATTTAGACCACATAGCTGATTACTGGTACCGGCTCCCGCCTCTGCTCTCCCCGTTAGAGCAGAGAGGGAGCCCGGTAACCGGGGGAGACCCTGGATAACGCCACCTCCAGGTGGCGTTATTATCACAGGGCTTCCCCCGGTATTTTTTTACAATTTATTTTTAGTAACTTGCACACAGATCACATTTCCCATTACAATTATGGGAAATGCGATCAGCTTTACTAAAAATAAGTGATACTGGGGGTTGGAGTAGAATTTTACTAATTCTACTCCAATTGCCCTGTAATAAATACAGGTGAAACTAAAATAATGTGAAAAGGGTGTGAAAACACCCTTTTTCACTTTATTTTAGTAAAAATAATGTTAATAAATAGAGCCCTATGTGTCCAACTTCAAAGGCAGAAATAGAGGAAATTAGAACTCTGTCCTGCTTTGAAACACATTCTAAGATACCTGATACATGGGTGTAGCAATTTTCCCATTAAAAAAAAGTGAAGCTAGGGTGTCCACACTGTAAGAGAACTTAAAACTCTGATCTCTACTGCCAAGGATCCACAGTAAAGGGCCTGGGAGAGGGAACTGGGAGAGAGATTAGACTATGAGGAATTGGACAAAACGCAGCTTCTAGCTCCATAAGTGTTACAATAAAATACTATCAACCATTTATATAATTGATATTCGCTCTATACCAAACGTACACATTTTCTTCAAACATAGCAAGCAGGCGTTGGGGATGCTGCCCTGCAGTAGGCTCCTTCAGCCACATTTGTTGCAGTGTCAACTTCTTGGTGGTGTATCAAATGTTTCATGTCTAATTTCCTGACTATGGAGATTCTACTGTCTCCCAGATTCCTCCTCCTTCTTGTAGATATATGTGTGCTATTGGTGGTAGAATGCAGAGTATAATAGCAACACCAGCGGATCCAGATACACAAAATAGCTAAAGTACTTAACCAAGTGTGATGTTTATTGGAGTACAGTAGAAGCTGTTTGTAAAGTCGGACTCGAAGTTCTACACTTGGTAACCTGGATGGAGCGAAGCTTGAGAAGAACATACAAAGGCACCGCATGGTATTAAGGCAGCAGTGCAGGTACCTAATAGATATATGCAGGGTTATGCAGGTCATATGCAGGATTACTAGCAGTGTCTCTGATGTTAAATGGAACACACCCATGTTCCACTGTGGCACTCATACACAGTGACAAGATGGCGCCACGCATGTGCAGAAGACCAAACGGTGGCCATCTTAGCAAAAGGAGAATTCTTCATATAAGGAGTATTTATGGAGGTAGAGCAGGAGCCATATCATCACTTCCAGGACTCCTTGTTCTACTTTACGCTGAAGATAGTTCTTAATGACATTGGCTTTATGTTTAGGGTCGTTATCCTGCTGCAGAATAAATTTGGAGCCAATCAGACGCCTCCATGACGGTATTGCATGATGGATAAGTACCTGCCTGTATTTCTCAGCATTGAGGGCACCATTAATCCTGACCAAATCCCCAAATCCATTGGCTGAAATGCAGCCCGAACTCACAAGTAACCTCCACCATGCTTCACTGTTGCCTGCAGACACTCATTATTGTGCCGCTCTCCAGCCCTTCGGCGAACAAACGGCCTTCTGTTACAGCCAAATATTTCAGATTTTGACTCACCTGTCCAGAGCACCTGCTGCCATTTTTCTGCACCCCAGTTCCTATGTTTTTGTGAATAGTTGAGTCGCTTGACCTTAAAAGGACAGTTCAGAAATATGCAGAGGCGCTCCCTAGTATAGCAGCCTAGGTGATTTCTGGATGGCACCCAACTACCAATGTCAATTTCAATAAGAAAAAGTTTGAAAAAAAACCTTTGGCGCTACTAATGTTTCATGGATCCAGAGCAAAGAATAATCGCAAGTTCCTTAGTGAAGTTTCCCACGTGTTTGATCTTTCAAGATGAAGTCCTCTATCAGCTGTGAGATATTACTCTCAATCCAAATGGTTAAGTCTCACATGGGATTTCATAAAAACTAAAATTATAGCTCAAGGCTCTATTTACTACAATCTGCATTTAGAATGCGGTTGTAGGGGTCTATTTACTAAGCAGTGTTAGGAGACAGAGTGAAAAGTGTGATGTGCCAGCCAATCAGCTCCTAACTGCTATCTCACAGGCTGTGTTTGTATACTGACAGTTAGGAGCTGATTGGCTGGCACCTTATCACTTTTCACTCTGTCTCCTAACAATGCTTAGTAAATAGACCCCGTAGTGTGATATTACTGACTGAAGTCGTATTGCGAATTCAGCCAATATCACAAGGATTTACTAAAAATCCCTTGCAGGGACAGAGCCTGCGATAAAGCTCTGTACCTCAAAACCCATCCGCACACTTATCACAGTATTTTTCGCAAAAAATACTGTGATAAGTGCCTGCGCATGCACCGGCCGGCTACCGCTAAGTCCCCCCTGCAATCGCGCCCTCCAACCCCCTACCCCCCCGCAACACTCTCCCACTGAGTACTTACACTAACTTCCAGTGATCGGGCTCCGGTGATGTCCTCCGTGGCTCCGTTCTGCTGATCTCCCATCCTGCACTGTGACTCGGTCAGCTGATGACCGTGTCCCAGTGCAGGATGGGAGACCAGTTGACCAGAGGGAGTACATCACCGGAGCCCCGGTCTCCGGTACCTGGACTCAGGTAAGTTATTTGTTTTTTACTTTTTTTTTTTTTTTTTAGCAGTGATCAGCGTGTGGTCTGTTTAGACCACACATCTGATCACTGGGGCTGGCTCCGGGCTCTGCTCTGCCTGTTAGAGGGATAATGCCACCTCCAGCTGGGGTTATTATCACAGGACATCCCCCGGTATTTTTTCAAAATTTATTTTTAGTAACTAGCACACAGATCGCATTTCTCATTACAATTATGGGAAATGTGATCTGATTACTAAATATATGTGATAATTAGGGCTTGGAGTAGAATTTTATGAATTCTACTCCAATTGCCCTTTAGTAAATTTAGGTGAAACTTTATTTTAGTAAAAATAATGATAATAAATATAGCCTATAGTGTAGTATTTTTAGGAAATTTCGATATCAATTTATTCACATATATCTTTTTTTTTTTTTTAAAAAGGCATACATATAAACAAAGTAATTGTCCTGGAATTTTTGATAATATGAGGAACCGTACCATGTGAAGCTCCTAACGAGGAGCAACAAGGTGAGTATTGACTAGGGAGTTTCCGGAATCCTCCTTCTCCCCTTAGTGGCAAGTCACTGGGACATCCATCGGGTGTCCTCTGTATGTTTTAGCAGGTGAGTATCTAAACAACCAACCAAATAATTATGGCTTCTCCCATATGCAGAGGGACACATCTATACAGGGGTCGGATGGCCTTGTTTCCACGTATGGCTTTTTGGCCGCAATTTTTCAATGAAGACCACTTCTGACCAGACATCTCCGAACAGTAGATGAGTATACCTGGGTTCCATTGGTTTCTGCCAGTTCTGAGCTGATGGCACTGCTGGACATCTTGCGATTTTGAAGGGAAGTAATGATGTGTCTTTCATCTGATGTGCTAAATTTCCTTGGTTGACCACTGCGTCTATGGTCCTCTTGCCTGTTTCTTTGTGCGTCTTCAAAAGAACTTGAACAGCACATCTTGATACCTTGACACCCCAGACTGCTTTGAAATCTTTGCCTGTGAGAGACCTTGCTGATGTAGTATAACTACCTTGTGTCTTATTGCTGTGCTCAGTCTTGCTATGGTGTATGATCTGTGATCTGTCTTCCACAACCTCACCTTTGTAACAGAGTTTGGCTGTTCCTCACCCAGTTTCAAGCCTCCTACACGTCTGTTTCTGTTTTAGTTCATGACTGTTGGCCTGATTCAGCTTGGATCACAGTTGCTTATACGCACACAATCGGTCGATTGTTGCATTCTGCACATGCATCGTAGTGCGCGAACCAGTCATTGCGATTGGGATAGTGATTACGCAGACTCATCGCACAGTGATTGACAGGAAGTGCCGTTTGTGGGTGGTGACAGGGGGGTGGTCGGCCGAACAAACGCAGGTATGCCAGTGCGTTTCAACACCGTTGCATGGGCGTGCATAAATTATCCACTGTCATACCAGACGCAGCCTGAGGCCTCATAGCGTGCGCTGAAGTAAGTAATTCCTGAGTGAGGTCTGACCTGCCTTAACTGTGCTTATGGGTCCGATGTTACTCGATTGTACCGAAGTTTTCTCAGTCTTGCTAACCATTACGCATGTGCGTGTAGGTGAAGTGGGCGTCCTTATGTAGTGGTGCACCGACATTGCAATTGCTATGGATTCGCATACTATCGCAGTTGAATTGCGTGCGTACACTATATTGCGATCCATAGTGAAGCAGACCCTGTGATTCAACCTACATATGAAAATGAAGATCATTATCACCTGTTTGGTATGATTGGTTAATCATACAGCTAACTATAATCCTACAAAATCCCTGACTTTGTGCAAGTGTACCTAAAAGAAATGATGCTGTTTTGAAGGCAAAGGGTGGCCAAACCAAATATTGATTTGATTTAGATTTCTTTTTCGGTCATTCACTTTGCGTTTTGTTAATTGATAAAAATAAACCATTAACACTTCTATTTTTTAATCATTCCTACTATGCAGCATTTTTTCCACACCTGCTTAAAACTTTTGCACTGCAATGTGTGAATGTGTGTGTGTATATATATATATATATATATATATATATATATATTTATATATATAAAGTAAGAACTGAAGGCGGCACTGGAGGTCTTATAAACATACAGTAACCGTTTATTCCCATGAGTTCAGTGAATAATTTATCCCCACCATCGAGAACATGAATAGGTCATCAATATAGCAACAAAAAAATATGATGTGTCTTGATACTTCTGGATCAGGCATGTCAAACTCAAAATACCAACCGGGCCAAATATTCAAGGTCTAAGAGTGTGTGCGCCGCAAGAGAAAAAAAAAAGACATATGCAATTTTGAAAGGGTTATTATTAATAAAAACCAATGCAGTGCCCCCTGTAGTAGTGCCCAATATGCAATGCCACCTGTATTAGAGCCCCTTATGCAATGCCACTGAAGTTGTGCCCATTATGCAATGCCCCCTATATAAGAGCCCCTTATGCAATACCCCCTGTATTAGAGCCCCTTATGCAGTGCCCCCAGTAGTACTCCTTATTCAGTGCCCCAGTAGTACCCCTTATTAAGTGCCCCGTGTATTAGACCCCCTTACGCAGTACTCCCAGTAGTGCCCATTTATGCAGTGCCCCCAACAGTGCCCTTTATGCAGTTCCCCCCAGTAGTGCCCCTTATGCAATGCCCCCTGTATTAGAACCCCTTACACAGTGCCCCCAGTAGTGCCCCTTATGCTGTGCCCCCAGTTATGCCCCTAGTAGTGCCCCTTATGTTGTTCCCCCAGTAATGCCCCTTATGCTGTGCTCCCTCCCAGTATAGAACAGGCACCACTCCCCTGTGCAGTACTTACCTCTCTTCGCGCTGGCCGCTGGGCACCGCTCCCAAGTATACTCTCCCACTCTGCCGCTGACTGGATCATCATCTAATTAGATCCAGCAGGGCAGGCTCCTCTCATCGCGGGTGACGTCATGACGTCACTCGCGCACCTGCGAACTGCATCACTGGGAACGCTGGCTTCTGAAGCGATCAGAGGTTACTTTAGTCTGTGATCACTTCAAGCGTTCCAAGTTTTAAAAAGAGTAAACATAAATATTATGTGGCCCAGTCACTCCTGCCGCGATCGGAGCTCAGCTCCGATAGCGGCAGGGCTGACTGGGCCGCATAATATATGTATTTGGGCCCCCACTGTTGGGCCACATAAAATGTTTAATTGGGCCGCATGCGGCCCGCGGGCCGCGAGTTTGACATGCCTGTTCTGGATTGTCAAAAAACATCTGTCTCTCTTCCTGCAATATGAAAATATTGGCTTAAGTTGGTGCCATATTACTCCCCATTGCGCATCCCGACATCTGGAGGTAGAATGCACTGTCATATAGAAAATAATTGTGCGTTAGAGTTCTAAAAGCCGTATTAGGAGGTCCAAGTCAAGTTCTTGCATATTCTCCATCAAAAGGAATCCTTTATTTCCCTAAGGCCTTGGTTGTGGGGAATAACTGTGTACAAATTGCACACATGCATAACACAGATTAGGGTTATCTCCCGTACTTTCTGTAAATATTCCAAATGTAATAGTAAAGATGTTGTGTCTTTCAAAACTGTACTTTGTCTGGCCAAATACGGTTGTAGAATGCTATCTAAAAGTTGAGACACTGGCTGATAGAGGGAATATTTGGCCGAGACTGTAGGACGGCCAGGTGGCTGTTCCAGATTTTTGTGAACTTTAGGTACTGTGTAAAGCAGGGGGACCACTGGGTTGTTCTGTGTTAACGCCACTCGTCATTTTTCAGTAATTTTTCCTTCTTGTTTAGCTGTTATGAGAAGGTCATCAAGTTCTGTTTTGTACAGATTAGGGGGTCCCTCTGCAATGATTGGTACATGGTATGGTCAAATAGTTGGCGCTCCACTTCGGTCTTATAGACTAGTAAGTACTGTATGACTATAGCACTACCTTTGTCAGCCGGTCGAAAAACAAGGTCACTATAATCTCCTAATTGTTTGAGCGCCTTTCTTTCCTCTCTTGTCAAATTGTAATGTATTGTTGTCTCCACCTTGTTATACCTCTTTACTGACTCATCAAGGAGTCACGTATAAGTTTTGATGGATGAGTTACTACAAATCTTAACTATCTGGATGTACAAGTCTCTATTGTTGGAGGAAAAATTACCACAGCTGTGTAAACCAAACCCACGGATAAGAATAACTTACTTTTGGCATCCGATACCCCTGCGTGTCCTCCCAAGATCACAGATGATGAAAGTGGCAAGGATCACGAGTGACCCCGATAGAGTTGGAGAAGCTTTGGACCATATAGTCTATAAATTTAGCAATAGAGGCTATAACATTAAACTACTTAAACAACAAAAGAATGAGGTCCTTGCATTAAACAGATCCACACTTCTACAACCTACGATCAAAAATAATAAGTCCGTTGTAACTTGGAAAAATCATTGTCCTACCTCGAGCCCAGTAATTCAAGATGCCAGCAAAGCACTGTGGCCAATTCTAGCAACGGATGGTGAGTTACCGTGTTTCAAAGGATATAAACCAATAACCTGTTTCTTGAGAGGTCGTAATATCAGAGACACAATAGTGCATAAAGATATTACAGGGTTTGGCAGAGAACCTGAGCAGAGTTCCACATTCCTAAGGAGAACTCTGGGCTGTTACAAATGTTTACAATGCACTACATGATTGTATTGCATGCAGCATGATTGTCGGAGGAGACTTTAAACATCCACATAATAACAAAACTTATCAAATTAACCACGTCCTGACATGCACATCAACATTCATCATATATATCATAGTGTGCCCTTGCGCGTTTTAATATGTGGTAAATACCACAATGGCGAAAGAATGGCGCTACATTTGACGGCCATAAGTTCTGCATTAACTGGCAAAGCCAACAAAAACAACCGGTCACCCGACACTATGCAGAAAAAGGACACATTTTGGCATTTTCCAGCATAAAATTCTAGATCACATCCCCACATCATTGGGGGAGACAGAGCCAACCAATTATTGCGCCTTCAAGCTAAGTGGATTATGGAACTGAATATTATTGTGCCCAATGGACTAAATGATAAGATATGTTGGAATACCCTCTGACTTAACTGACTGAATGGCCTAGTCATGATGTTAATTATCAGGGACCCCGATAATTAACATTCTGACTCGCTGATGCGATATCGGAGCAGTGACGGGACTGCGCATGCGCGGCCTACAGGTCACACATGCGCACAAGAGCCCGACGTCCAGTGGAAGGAGCCGGACAGGGGCGGAGGGATCCGAAATGATCCCTCATCGCAGCCAGACCTTCTTCCCACAGGGAATCAGCGGGTTGCGATGCCGGAGCATGAGCATTCGCCATCTGAAGATGGCGAATGCTCCTGCAGTCAAGTTCGACTGCGGAGCTTGATAAATTCTGTCCCCATACTAGTGTATGGGGACAGCGGGCCATTAAGCAAAAGGAAGGTAAGTAGGAGATATCGGTGAAAATTAAGTGATGATGAATAAGCCCCTGATTCTCCTTCATGAATAAGTGACTTTATACATTTAGTACATACAATGCTCCTTAGATATTGCTGAAATACAGGACAAAATAAGAATCTTTATGTGCCCTGTCTAGGGCTTACAGCGAATATTATATCTGGGTACTGTGTACTGGCACCTGGGGCTACTAAGTATATCTGCTGAGTCTGCTAGTATTTTTGCTTAATGTATGTTTCCATTTAATGAATAGGTATGATTGCATTAGGTGGTGGAGGGTTTACCCATGGTCTTTTGTTTACACACAGCGCTGATGCATAGATGGCGTCCGGTTTCCTAGGAAACCAGTGAGAGCCTGGCGCGCTGTATGTCATTACAGGGAGACGGGCTCTGCAGTGTGCAGACGTGCGCGGCTCCCGTGGCCTGGACTGGCACTAATGGGTGATGATACTTAAAGGTAAGCCTCATTCTGTGTACTTCTTGTTACCTTGACAAAAGGGTGTACAATGCCCTGAAATGTTGGAATAAATGGTTACTGTTTGTTTATGAGACCTCCAGTGCCGCCTTCAGTTCTTACTTTATTACTCAACTTATGTAGGGCATGGAGGCAGCATGACTGTGAGGACTTGGAGTGCCGGATCGTGTTGGACCTTACATATATATATATATATATATATATATATATATATATACTGTATGTTAACAACCTGCCCCAGTTTCGCACAGGAGCAATATCATCTCGCCACAGTCCCCTGCATCTCATAACAACCCCCCTGCTTCTCGCTCCTGCCCCCTGCATCTCAGAACAGGACTGTTTCTCATTCCTGCTTCTTACCACAGAACCCTGCATCACACCACAGGCCTCTGAATCTCACCACAACACCTTGCTTCTCACTCCTGCCCCCTGCATCTCACCAGTGTTACCCCAACCCCCACTGGCCATCCACTACTGCCGCCCTGCAGCTGGCTGGGAGCCCGCCACTGGGATATGCTGGGAAGGGCAGGAGGATCATGGATGAGAGATTTGTGTTGCAGCTACCGTAAGCATTATCAGCAGCATGTCCCCAGGGCTGGGGCACCTGTGCATAGTTCCGCAGCCTCCATGCTCACCCCTCCTGATGAGCAATGCCCTGTTTGCACAATGTACCCTGGATTTCCTGGGCTTCCTCTTGAGCTTCCTTGCCACGGTGCCCGTACACAAGAACAGTGCTGACTTCCATGGGAGGTGGCTCCTGGAGAGGGAGCACTTCACGGTGAGTAGAGTTGGCCGGAGTCTGCCTTCAAATTCAACGCAGGGATGGACATAGGAATCCAATGGTTATTAACCATCAATGTTTGTGTTCTGAGGGGTATCCAGACTATAGATAGACAATGTCTAGATGGACACCAGGGGCCAAATGTAATAGGGTGACAGTTTAGAAAATGTGAGAGTTTACTTTGTAAACTCGCCCAATGTTATAGAGTCCAAGAACTTGCAAACTCACGTTTTAGACTAAAAAAACTCTCAAGATTTAAACTCTCATCCAAATGTTTTCCCGTTTTGAAGCTAAAACTCGACCAATGAGAGAGGTTACTGATAAACTCTCACATTTTCTAAACTCTCAACCTATTACATTTGGCCCCAGATATAAGACAGGCAATAGGTCGACAGGGACAAAAGGTCGACACGCTAAAGATTGACATGTACAAATGGTCCACGTGGTCAAAATGTTGAAACAAACATTTACGGCAGGGTTAGGCGCCAGGAGGAAGGGTTAGGGTTAGGCACCAAGGGGAGGGTTAGGGTGAAGATTAGAGTTAGAAAACAAAAAAATGTCAACCATTTTTGTGTTGACCTTTTGAACCTGTTGACCATTTGTCCCCATCGACCTTCTTCATGTCGACATTTAGTGTGTCGACTTTTTGGCCCTGTCGACCTATTGCCTATCCAGACATTGTCAACCTTTTAACTGTCTATCTTTTATACCACCCCCGTTCCAATGGTAGTGTTTTTACCATTTGATGGTGGTGGTCCTATGTGTGCCACCATTGAATGGAAATCATTTGATGGTCTTCTGATGGTTGTTTTTTTTTTTTTAATTCCTGATAGATATGCCTTCATGGCATCTTCATGGGCTCATTGGGGGCTGTCTCTCACTCTCTGTCTGCCCCAGACGTAATTCCTGCTTCAGTCCCTGACTCCCTCCTCTCTCTAGGCTGCTGCTAAGAAACACGGCACATTGCTAGCTATAATTGACTCTCACTTTGTTCTTTCAGCACTATGGGCAGCTACTCTGCTTCAACTAGGTGTAAGATTGGATTTTTTTCTGTGACTGCTTCACTTAAATAGTCACTGCCCGGCTCCCTTTTGTCACAGATGAATGGTTCATACACCTAAACCTTCCTCAACCAATGTTGTATAGAATATTGAAAACCCCTGTAATATCAAGTTACGTCCCTGGAGGAATGATTTGGGGTTATATCTGACCCATATTTTGATTGAAAAGCTGGGTTGGAAAAAAAAACAGGATTTAAAAAAAAAAAAAAAAAAACTTTTTTGGGTTTAAAACATTTTTTTTTGTATTAATGTTGTAATGAAAAAAAAAATCATGGTTATTATATTAATACTGTGAAACATTGCTATGTATTAGAAACCTCAATCAACCATGTTTTCATGCTTTCCAACATTAACAATGCATAATTAGGATTTTTTATCTCATCAAAAGAGAGCCAGATTATGGACCTGAGTCAGCTTAGGACGAAATTGCAAAGCTGCACGCAAGCAGCTTTGCAATTCCGTCCTTGTAATTATGGTAATGCAGCAGGAGGCATCATACCATCTGCATGCGTTACTTATCCGAGCTGCGTTTACAACGTAGCAACGGATAATCTGCAGGAACATCATCCGGCTAAGGGACCCGTGGGGTCACGCAAGCCGGCCAACGCATATGAGGGAAAGAGGCTAGGAAATGTGTGTCAACCGATGGAGATCCTGGCCTCTTCCCTCCCCCTCCGACAGCGGCGACACACCTCGCCACCCCCTCCAGCACACAAATGGCAGCAGACTGCGTGCACTGCTGAATCAGGTCCTAATTCTTTCTTTCTTCCACTCATCTCAGTAGGACTGAAGGTTTTGAATTCAAATAAACATGAAGGATATTAAACCATGATGTGATTCTATGTGTATTGCCTCTTTAATGTGTTAGAGTTGTTTATCCTTTAAGATTGAGAATGTTAGTTATGGTTTTCTCATGTCTTCTAGGATTGTTATGGGAGGAGTTTGTGGAGTCTTAGCTGATGCTAGGCAGATTTAGTACCTTTCAGATCTGGTTTACCCTCCCAACCTCCCTATTTTTCTGTTGTGTGTGAATTTACTGTATTGGTTCAGCTCACTCAAATGAAGACCACAAGCAACAAGAATGTGGAATAATGTGGAACAATACTAGGGGGATTCCCTTATAACATTCCACAGCCTCCTGATTTTTTGGGTAGTTACCCGCACTCCCAGAACAGTCGCCAGATCTCCCACCTCCTGCCCACTAGTGAATTGGGCAGGATGAGGAGATAATTGCTGGGAATTGTGGGACCATAGAGAGGGTGCGGGGCTAAAATGCAATGACTGAGTCATTTTAGCTCTGTCCCTATCCCACAGATCCGTGATTCGCTGCAATTTGCCATGACAGGGGCGGAACTTAATGACACGAGAGTCCAGCCCCACCATTAGAGTGGTCAGCTGTGTTTCCTCTCTGGGCTTCTCCCAGAGAGGAGAAACCAAAAGAATGCAAGTATACAGTGAAAGCTGTCTAAGTAGGTGCGTCACTACACTGACAAGGGTGGCTATCTCTGCATTGTTTAGTATCAATCTATAACATCTATTCCCTGCAACACAATCTTGTGCTATCTTAATATTGTGTAATATTGGAATCTTATAACACCTATTGTAAATATGTAAATATTAATACAAATGAAGATATACAGATGGATGAATGGATGGATAGAAGGATAAATAGATTATAGATCAATCGATTGATCGATTGATAAATAGGTGATCTACCTATATCTATACTTACATATTTGCCATAGGCGTTATAGGATCCCAATATTACACAATATATTATTACCATAATCGTTGGCCAACAGATCTAGTAGGTCTTGAGAGAACTTACTCTCCTTCTATGAAAGTAACCTGAATAATGGATTTATTTTATACTCTTTCTTCGCAAACATCTGTAATTCCTATGGGAGCACCATTCAAGCAAATAATGTTGTACAGGAGATTCCTCCAATACCTCTGCAATTCCTTTTGTTGCAATAGAATCCTTGCAATATGTTCTTCAAATATTACCATTTCAGGCAATGTGTCCATGTAAAAATATATTTCACTGATAAAGTTGGTATAAAAGCAGAGGTGCATCTTGTGGATATTGTATTAGTACTATTAGTATTAATAATGTGATGCCATTATTATTGAATCATAAATATGAAGTGGTTGATTAGGAGTTGGATCAATGTTATAAATTAGATGCATAGTTAGGTATAGATCAATCTGTATGTAGATAGATAGATAGATAGATAGATAGATAGATAGATAGATAGACTGTATATATACATAGTTCTCTATGAATTCTTAAACACACATTTAGCTAATATTCTACTGTCTCCTACAAACGCCAGATATTGGATGTTAACTCCTGCGGCCTGAAGTATCACAGAATACTGTGTCTCAGACCTCTTCTCTGTAGTACAGCTGTTATGTAGAGATTGAGATCTTAGTGGCAGTGTTCAGTACAAGGATGCGTTTAACCACCAGATCACATAAATATTTATACAACCTGGTTGCCAAGTGTACCAACGGCTTCTTGTTTATTGGCTTACATGATACATCCCGCCTGCTCCGACAGCAGTATAACACAACGAGTCCACGTATATATGTGTGTGGGTCAAACATGCCTACACACTGATGTCTTCAGATATAGCTTTTACTGTACTCCTTTTTGGGCAATAAACAGATCATTTTCCGTTTACATAGAGCTTTTGATTTTACTTCCTATTTCTTGTACTTAATATTAAACATTTTTTTTACTCAGTTTTTTGTTTCATATGAAAATATTAATTCAATGTAAAGTAATTACTCCATTATACAGCATCTAAATATGAAATATTAGGAGCATCATCAGGTGTCCCATCCTGCAAATCCTAATTATTAGCAAAACGTGCAATAACACTGTATTATGCTGTATAAATGTTTGTTAGAAAGCTACTTCTTGCAGGTATGACAGCTTTCTAATTGATCAGTCCTGCACTGTAGAGTATGTGACACTAACCCTAGGACAAGCACCTAACACATGATTAGACAATGCATAACCTGCCTAGTCATTTATGAACTTTTATCTGTAATACTAGAGTGTTACTACCAATATATGAAACATATAACATATATATAACTTTGGTTCATATGTTGATGCATTTACACTTTAGTGTTGATTTATTTTTTTAGATTCATTGTTTCATATGTTGTATACGGAACACATTGTTGAAGTGACTGATGACAGCGAGGGGGTGTGACATTTTTATTTAGTATATACAGACAGGCGAAGAAGGCTGACACATTAGCTACTGCTGTTCTCTGCTGGATCCATCATAATTCAGTCATTTTACTGAATATAAACTCACTTTTGGGCTTTTGTGTGCTATTTTTAAACTGTGCAATAGTTCATTATTTTCCACAATGCAGGACCGACTTATGTAATGAAACATTCTGAGTAAAAGTGACTGAAAGGGGCATCTAAGAACCTGTTCATTTTTGTCTTTAGGAGAGTTGTCCCCTTCATCTTACTGTAGGAACAACACTGGGTATAACAAATAGCTCTAAGCCTGAATGGACAATTCTGGTGTTTGGGGACAGTGCCTCAGAGACAGCATCCACTGACTGTCTGATTTGCTATTTGGGTATAGTGACGGTTTTACAGGAGAGATAGCCAGTGCGGTGACCTTTACAGTGACAATTAGCCTCTACGTCATTAATGAGGCCTCCACTCTGCCTCATGGGAGTAACTATCTGAGTGTGAGAGTCCCAGAAGAACATGGAGGCTAGAGGAATTACGTTGCTCTGTTGTCCCAGCTATTACACTTCTGTCGCTCCGCTGGCTCTCATCATTTCATTGCTTGCAATGTAAACCTGATTCATTTTTAGAGCTCTACCCTCAGTCTATCTTTATATATATATATATATATATATATATATATATATATATATATATCACGCTCTCTGTTGTCACTACACCTCTGAGTGTAACACGTAACTGTGATCTAATTGCCACACAGCAAGGCTGCTTTTCCTCATAACAGCTTTGTGCATACAGAATACAGAGCAAAACTATCCAGAGAACTGGCCAGAGGTACATATTATTACAGTGGAAATACAAAAATTATAATGAAAACAGTTATTATTATTATTATTATTATTATTATTATTATTATTATTATTATTATTATTATCCTTACTTTGTCCATATTTCCTGTTGCAAGGCCCTGGTATGCCCCTGTCTCTATATACAAATATATTGACACCAATTTACCTCCATTGTCAGCAATACAGAATATTCTGGTGACTTATAGTGTCACGCGCCAAGTATTTAAAAAAAGAGGATTAATTGGAAGAATAATAACTAAATGATTGATTCTGTCACGTACGGTGGGGGTCGGATTAAAAACAATGGAGGGCACACTCGGCACACAGGCTGCAAGTTGGACAGCATGTCAGTGATCAATTACAATTACTTGTAATTAATTAATGTACCTGTGAAATGTAAATGCTCAAAATAAATGTATTGTTTTTAAATATATATATATAATATTAAGTAATACATATTTAAAATTACTCTTTTTATCAATAATATCATTAATAAATATTTGTTGTTGTTTTTAGCATTTTTTATGTTGAATTATTTTTTCAAGACACTCGACTATAAAATGGGCCTGCGAATACTGCCAGTTGTTTACTCTTAAGTAATTAGTACTGTGCGCCCCTGAGACTAGAATATTACTGTATTATCAATGCACATTAAATGTGCACACACAATGCTGACACAACACAAATCTGGTGCGTGTATAACAATCCATGTTATGCAATTATCTAAATATGAAGTCATCAAATCATTCACTCGGCTTTAAATTATTTCTTTCTAAATATAATTTGCAAAAAAAGGAAATAACCTAAAAAAAAAAATGAGTGGAAGTTAGATATTTTTTTTTATTATCTTGTCCATGTTTTTCTTTTTTGATAATAAATGTTTGTTCATTTTTTGGAAATTCCATAAAGATAGGTCTGTCATTTAAAGGGTGAATTCATTCACAAAGCTGAGTTGTGATTATATTGCAGACAGTATGTTGTCGATGACTAAGACAGGTGTCACTTTTTATCAAATGTCAGCATGTATCTAATCACGTTTAGAAGCTATACAATTGGATTAATGTGTAATATGTGGCTATAAATCTTGGTGTCATTTGAACATTTTTATGGTGTTTTGTTATAAAAGAGGTGATAAAGAAGAGCAAAGTCTGTGGACACAGCTTCTTGGTCTGATCAGTGGTAAATTGCTCCTATATATACATTTCTTATGTCTAGTGAAACTTCACTTTGACTCTTAATAAACCATATCAATTTGTCTGGCTATTCCACCTCTCAGAGAGACAAATTGCGTTCTGTCTTCTGAAGAAGCCAAGGGGAGCTTATAAATGGCGGTAGAGCTCGCAGAGAGCATAGATCAATCTTCTAGCATAAAAGTACTTACCCAAAACAAGGTTACCTCAAAGACTACACATGATTAAGTTACAAAGCCAATTTACTAATAAATTCAGGACCTTAACTTTTTCATAAACTTTAACAACTTCCAAGGAAGTGGGAAAACTTTTTGCATGAGCTAAAGTCAATGTGACCTTCACTAATCTCAAGCAAGTATTAACATATACCAATGATTGCCAGGATAAAACCGGAAAAAGTCATATTGGAACAGAGTAAGCATGTTATACTGCACAAGCTAGTGATTCAATGGTTAACACTGAATGTATTGCCTTCTAAAACTGTGACCTAATATTAAGGCTTCACTATAAAAACACTCAGTATTAAAAATAAATGGAAAATAATGTCTATTTTTTTTTTTTATTTACCGTTTAAGGTTTTTAAATGGTAATCCTATCTATGAATTCTCAATATTGGAGGACTATCATCATGCCTATTCCAAGGTGTTGAAAGTTATGGATTAACATGATACATGATTAAGATGATAACTACTACACTAGTGTATGTGTATATATATATATATATATATATATATATATATATATATATATATAATCTCTTACAGTAAGTCACAGTGATTCCTTTATACGAGAAGTGTTAGGTCACTCGCAGAGCTCTGACCGTCTTTAGCTCCAGCTGAGAATACAACAGACACATGATATTTCTCCTCCATGTTTGGTTAATACGTGAAGTTATTAATTATATAATTAGAGGTATTTGGCATGCATGTATTACATACTGCTCATTCTTTATGTACACTTCCTTATCTAGTTCAGTGTATTCTTAATATAAACCTGATCTAATGTATACAGATTGCAGGAGACACTATTACCTCCCACATATAAATAGTATAATTTATGTAGAAATCCCTGAAGGCAAGTGTGCCTCATCTGCCCCACTTTACTGGGTAGCACAAACCAGACATGATAAACAACATGCAAGTGCCATAAGGGTGCTGCAGTATATAGCAAACTCAGCAATGAAATAGCTTCCCATTCACTCTCTAAACATCCCCAATTACCGTGTAGAATGATGAAAGCAGGCTGCATTTTCCTTTAGGGGGAATTTGTGTTCCCTGGCAGGGACTGGAGCAAAAATGTGCAGCAGGTTGAACATGATTGTAAAACACTGTGTGTTCATTAGAAGGCTCTACACTAATTACAGTACAGTATATCACACTGCTTGGGTCTTACATCAGACATAGGAATCCTGAGGGGTTGCCGCCAGCACCACACCGAAGGGGCATCCAAGGACTTGTAGTTCCCTTGCAAATGGAAAGCCAAAGGCTGCTCAAGACTGGACCAAGTACATTTTGTTATTGGGAAGATTCCATCACATAATACGTAGAGAGCCAACGGCTGCTCAAGACTGGACCAAGTACATTTTGTTATTGGGAAGATTCCATCACATAATACATGGAGAGTCAAAGGTTACCCAAGCCTGGACTAAGTTTAGTTATTGGGAAGGTCCATTCACATAATACTTGGAGAGCTAAAGGCGACCCATGACTGGACTAAGCACCGTTAGTTATTGGGTGTTATCACATAATACGTGGCGAGCCAAATGTTACCCAAGACTGGAAGGTCCCATTATATAATATGTGGAAAGCCAAAGGATACACAAGACTGGACAAAGTATATTTAGTTATTAGGATGTTCCCTTCACATAATACTTGGAGAGCTAAAGGCAATCCATGACTGGACTAAGCACCGTTAGTTATTGGGTATTATCACATAATACGTGGCGAGCCAAATGTTACCCAAGACTGGAAGGTCCCATTATATAATATGTGGAAAGCCAAAGGTTACACAAGATTGGACAAACTATATTTAGTTATTAGGATGTTCCCTTCACATAATACATGGAGAGCCAGAGGTTACCCAGGACTGGACTTTAGTTATTAGAAAGATCCCATTATATAATACGTATAGAGCAAAAGGTTACCCAAGACTGGACTAAGTACCTTTAGTTATTGGGAAGGTCCCATCACATAATACATGGAGAGCCAAAGGTTACCCAATACTGGACTAAGTACATTTAGTTATTGGGAAGGTCCCATCACATAATAAATGGAGAGCCAAAGGTTACCCAAGATTAGACTAAGTACTTTTAGTTATTGGGAAAATGTCATCACATAATACATGGAAAGCCAAAGGTTACCCAAGACTGGACTAAGTACATTTAGTTATTGGGAAGGTCCCATCACATAATACGTGGAGAGCCAAAGGTTACCCAAGACTGGACTAAGTACCTTTAGTTATTAGGAAGGTGCCATCACATAGTACGTGGAGAGCCAAAGATTACCCAAGACTGGACTAAGTACCTTTAGTTATTAGGAAGATCCCATCATATAATACGTATAGAGCCAAAGGTTACCCAAGACTGGACTAAGTACATTTAGTTATTGGGAAAATGCCATCATATAATACATGGAGAGCCAAAGGTTATCCAAGTTTGGAAAGGTCTCATCACATAATACATGGAGAGCCAAGGGCTGCCCATGACTGGCCTAAGTACTGTACATTTAGTTATTGGGAAGGTCCCATCACACAACTGGCATGAGACTGGTACTCCTCATTAATGACACACTGACATGTTGGTAATACGAAGTCACCTCCATTCTCACTTGCTGAAGGACCACCCCAGCCAGATGCCACGCCAGAACGCTTCCCTTCTTACCTGGTTGTTCTTGCAGAGGTCTGCCCACATGCTGGTGCCATCCCCACCCCGCATCAGGACGTGGTAGGTGAAGAAGTAGATGCCCGGAATGGAGCAGGTGAACTTGCCGGTGTTGGGATCATAGTGGTTGCCCAGGTTGGTGACCACGTCGTCGAACTTGAGCAACTCGTATCCTTCATGCTGCCGCTTCAGCCCAGCGTAGAAGGCGATCTTGGGCACCGTGCTATAGGTGGCAGCGCTGATGGCTCCAGCCGCGTTCAGCCCCGGAGCCCCCGGGGGGCCCGGTAGTCCCGGTCTCCCCGGCTCACCTTTCTCCCCCGGTGGCCCCATAGGTCCGGGAGGTCCTGGCTCCCCCGGGGGGCCCCTGGGTCCAGCCTTCCCCGGCCGCCCCGGCTCCCCTTTCGGTCCCTGAATGAAGGTGGGCAGGGACTGGAGAAGGCTGTGCTCCCGCACCGTCTCCGCCGTGGCAGTGCTGGGGGGCTTGGTGCCATAGGGGTCGCAGACCATGCGGCAGGTGCCCAGCATCTCGTAGTGGGCGGAGGTGCCCGCCGAGCTGACCAGCACCGGGATGAGGATGACCAGCAGTAGCACCATCACCACCCCCAGGGCACCGGCAGCCACCAGCCGCTTCCTGGCCACCAGCCGGCTCAGAGCTGGCCGTTCCTCCTGCCTGCCTTTCGGCGCAATCTTGAAGCCTTTATGACAACCAACCCAAAAAAAAAGACAAAAATTCGGGATAATATGGAGCTGACGCTGCGATAGTCGCAGCTGTAATGTAGCCAGGAGCCAGGAGCTGCTGTCCAAGGTGCTGACCTGCTGCTCCAACAAAGCCCCGCTCAGCTCTGGCGCCCGGCACCTGGACTGGCTCACTATTGTCCGACTCTGTCGTCTCTCTCTTGTGGGGTCTCCAGGGATGGAAAGGCAAACAGTCTCTTATCCAGTCCTCCTGGGGTGGTCTAATACTCTCCTGTACTCTGCTCAGCGATCCCTTACCCTGCAAGCAGCATGCTGGTATACATCAGCTGGTATCAGCAGTATCAGAAGCAGTGGTTAGACTTCTCCCACCTCCACAACCCTAAACCCACGTGTAGCCCCTCACACACCAGCGCCTCCCAGCTCCCATAAACTGCTAATTGGGACAGACTTTTTTTTTTTTTTGCAAATTTTTTTTTTGCAATTTTTTTGCAAACTCTGCCAGTTGCAATGAACTTTCCTGCTGTTTTTTCTCAACCCCTTCCCCCCTCCCCTCCTTGTTATTCCTGAAGAGGTGACCACAGCTGCTGCTCTGTGCTCGGAGGGGTGTCCTGCAGATTGAGGCTGGGGAGGGTTGAAGCCACTCTGATCATTAGCGATAGGAGAGCAATGCCTGGCAGTGTTTCCAGCAATGCTCCCTCTCACAGCACAGCCACTGCTTGTAGGAATTCAACACCTGTAGATCAAAAGCCTGGATGCCCCCACCCCTCGCATCCAATGGGATCATCTTCTACCACCTCATATCTATTCAAGTGAGACCAGACAATATTAATAATGCTTCAGAAAGGGGTCTTAGTTTTATTGCAATTCTTCATCCACGTTGAATATAGTTTACTGGCCACATTCACACTGTGTCTGAAATATTGTATCAATAACCATAAAAGTGATACATATATAAACAGACAGACACATTTAGATTAAGGCATATCAGGTTTTTTTTACATATCTTTATGATGATGCAATTTCATAATATAATAAAATCTCACATTGAGTTCAAAATAGTGTGTTCCCAGCAGTGCAAGTGGCAGGGTCCCATACAGTACCTGGCAAGTTCTGCTCAGTGCCAGTGTATTTGTCAGGGGGCAGTTTGTCTATGACATTGGTAGGAACTAGAACAAAAAGGTAAAAAAAAGAGCAGCACTGACCTGTACATAATGCAATAAACGGAGTCTGGCGTATAAAATAAACTTATGGCAAAGCATTTATTTTAACACATTTTAAAATCAAAGATGAAATGTAGCCACATTCAACAGATATCGAAGAAAAAAAAGTTAATATGTTGCAATTAATATAATACAAATTTACACAATGTAACAACATTTATTTTTGTTCTATTGCATCCTATTTAGAGGTTTCACAGTTTCCTCTGTTTGAGAGTCCAGCAGACCTGTATCTGGAATGCCTGGTATAGATAGATAGATAGATAGATAGATAGATAGATAGATAGATAGATAGATAGATAGATAGATAGATAGATAGATAGATAGATAGATAGATAGATAGATAGATAGATAGATAGGAAGTTGTAGTTCTACAAAGGCTAAAGCAGGTTTATTGTCAGTATCTATTCAACAGTTCACTCATAGGAATATACAATTCCTGCACTTTGCGGTCTGTATAATATTATGCAGAGGAAGGACAGACAGTATAACACTTTAGTGCAGATTAATTTAGTTGTTACAAAGTACTGCACTAGCAACTTTCTTGGGGATGCCGGCATAATGTTGACATTTACAATATAGACATTCATAATATCAACACCCCACGTGTCGACACTGTTAAAATGTCAAAATTGAACATGTCGGCATCTGCAGAATGTTCGGCATGTTCACAAAGTCGACATTCTGGCAGGGTGTTAGGTCCATGTTGATGTCAGAACTGAAATAAGTGAATAAGTGAAGAATTTGTTCCCCAGTCACAATGCACCCAAAGCATCTGCCTCCATTGCCTAATCACCTCCTGCCATCACCCTATGTATTCTCCTCTGTGATGCCATTCAGGCTCAGTTTATCACTTAACAAAACAACACATTTTATATGCTGTGGCATCACTATGGGGTCTATTTACTAAGCAGTGTTAGGAGACAGAGTGAAAAGTGATAAGGTACCAGCCAATCAGCTCCCAACTGTCATCTCACAGGTTGTGTTTGGAAAATGACAGTTGGGAGCAGATTGGCTGGTACCTTATCACAGACTTATCACTTTTCACTCTGTCTCCTAACACTGCTTAGTAACTAGAACCCTATGTCTTGTGACACATGGTGGGGTAGCCTGTATAACTTCTGTGCGCTGAAGGAGTGCACGCAAAAGGGGGCATGGCCTCTTAACTGCAAAGCCACACCCCAGGTTTGTGCCGTTTTGGGCAGTCACGCCCCCATTATTTTAATAATCCTAGCTCTCCTGGCACCTTAGTGTCTAGATTCGCTTCACGGAGAGGACCCTCAGCTACTGTCCAACATCATTCCCTACCATCCATGTGGGCATAGAGTGGGAATATAACCTTGTGACGAGCGCAAAGAGCCACCGAGCTCAAAGCGTGGCAAGCAAACCGAGCCTGCAAGGGGACAAATGTCTTCTTTAGCTGGCCTTTATGGGCATAGAACCACACTTCTATGTGTGAAGGGGAAATAAGCTCTACCCTCCCGGCCCAGTGGATACATGCAAAATACCAAAATAGTAGAGCAGTGGGTGTCAACCGATATGGCCAGCACCCCTGCAAGTCCCTAGTGACACCACTGTCTATAATAACCATTAAACCTACTGTACAATAAAAGTTGTATTACATAAAAAGTGTAATGATACCACACATAAAAACGTTGAGAATCCAGGAGCTTATGCTAGTGGAAGATGTTTGAGATAAAGAGCCGTATTCAATATGAGCGGAGCTGCGATACTTTTTTGCGGCCCGGACTTTACGCCTAATTCGCCTGTTTGGCAGGCGGAAAAGTATCGCGCACGTGCATGCTTTACTCCGTATTCAATATGAAAGTACGCGAAAACGGCACCCGGCGAAACTGAAACAGGCGGAAAGTGCTGTCAGATATGAGGAACTCAGTCTGACACCCCCCAAAAGATGCTCTGACATGGGGGTTCACTATGATACCCACCAATTTGGCTTGCTGAAGGTATTTGGGGCTTTTAAATGGGCTCAATAGCTGCTAAATAGCGTTTTTCAATACGTGGTGCAGAATAGTATTCAGGAGTATTTTTAATTGAAAATAACTATTCCCAGCAAATTTGGGGTACTTGAAAATGGGGGTCTGCATATTTAATAGTTGCTAAAGTGTAGTTGTAAAAATCGTGAAAAATCCACCTGCCGCAAGCACCTGCAATAAAAAAATCACTTGGGGCATACTTGGGGACCCCCCCAGAGTCAAGTTCGCTAGTTTTTAACTTTGTACCCCAACTTTTTTTTTCACCCCCTTTTTCAAAGTCATTTTTGGGGGAGTCCTTAAGTATTTTTTTTTTTTTCTGACACAGTTTACCTTTGGGGGACTGTCTGAAGGCTGCATGGGGGTTCCCGCAACGTTGCACCAAAAAAACCCAATTCTGCACTTTTTTCTGCCTGCTATTCATAGGCGGAAAGTCCTTCAAATTGAATATGGGGTAAAACCAAAACAGGCGAAAATGACGTCACCCGTGAAAAAGTTTCGCCAAAAACACGCGAAAACAGCTTTTCGCTCCAAATAGAATACAGGCCAAAGTTGTAATCCTGAGGAGCATTTTCTACCATACAAGCAGACTTCCTGTCTCTGCAATCAGCCTCTTTTAGCCACCTTTTGCAGAACATAAGCTATTAAAAGGGAAAGAAAAATTTTGGTAGGGAGACTAATTAGGACATGGGACGCAGAATTTAGCCGAAAACATTTTACTGCAAAAAAAATCACCAATAGGGGGAATATGGTGCTGTACAATGTGAAAGCAGCATGTAAATGGTCAGACAGGACTAAAATGTAGTGAATTACTACCTTTATTATGTTACACTCTGCTCCCACAGGCTGCATAGCCGGAGGCTGCCATAGTCTGTGTTAAGATTCAAAGTGTTCTGATTATAAGTGTAAATACAATTTGATAACTAAGTCGGAGTTACGCTGCAGATCTTATTTGTCATATGCGCACCATGCAAAGACTGATGTGACTTCTTCTCTGCATTCCACAGGTAAATTACAACTACTGCTCCCATCAGATGCTGTTTTAGTGATTGCCTCAGCACAGTTTTGAAAATTTATACTGGGTAAATTACAACTACTGCTCCCATCAGATGCTGTTTTAGTGATTGCCTCAGCACAGTTTTGAAAATTTATACTGGGTAAATTACAACTACTGCTCCCATCAGATGCTGTTTTAGTGATTGCCTCAGCACAGTTTTGAAAATTTATACTGGGTAAATTACAACTACTGCTCCCATCAGATGCTGTTTTAGTGATTGCCTCAGCACAGTTTTGAAAATTTATACTGGGTAAATTACAACTACTGCTCCCATCAGATGCTGTTTTAGTGATTGCCTCAGCACAGTTTTGAAAATTTATACTGGGTAAATTACAACTACTGCTCCCATCAGATGCTGTTTTAGTGATTGCCTCAGCACAGTTTTGAAAATTTATACTGGGTAAATTACAACTACTGCTATACTAAGAGCAATTTATCTAAAGGAAGTTAGGAATGTATTGTGAATCTGTGTTGGCCTCCCCCTTCTCACAAATTGTTTATCTTAGACTTTATTGCATCCCAATTTAGTGTGTGTTAGAGCTTTTGGGGTGGGGTCCCAATCAGTGAGCACAGAGACACATGTTTGTAACTTTAGATATTACTGCTCCCACAGGCTGCATAGCCGGAGGCTGCCATAGTCTGTGTTAAGATTCCAAGTGTTCTGATTATAAGTGTAAATACAATTTGATAACTAAGTCGGAGTTACGCTGCAGATCTTATTTGTCATATGCGCACCATGCAAAGACTGATGTGACTTCTTCTCTGCATTCCACAGGTAAATTACAACTACTGCTCCCATCAGATGCTGTTTTAGTGATTGCCTCAGCACAGTTTTGAAAATTTATACTGGGTAAATTACAACTACTGCTCCCATCAGATGCTGTTTTAGTGATTGCCTCAGCACAGTTTTGAAAATTTATACTGGGTAAATTACAACTACTGCTCCCATCAGATGCTGTTTTAGTGATTGCCTCAGCACAGTTTTGAAAATTTATACTGGGTAAATTACAACTACTGCTCCCATCAGATGCTGTTTTAGTGATTGCCTCAGCACAGTTTTGAAAATTTATACTGGGTAAATTACAACTACTGCTCCCATCAGATGCTGTTTTAGTGATTGCCTCAGCACAGTTTTGAAAATTTATACTGGGTAAATTACAACTACTGCTCCCATCAGATGCTGTTTTAGTGATTGCCTCAGCACAGTTTTGAAAATTTATACTGGGTAAATTACAACTACTGCTATACTAAGAGCAATTTATCTAAAGGAAGTTAGGAATGTATTGTGAATCTGTGTTGGCCTCCCCCTTCTCACAAATTGTTTATCTTAGACTTTATTGCATCCCAATTTAGTGTGTGTTAGAGCTTTTGGGGTGGGGTCCCAATCAGTGAGCACAGAGACACATGTTTGTAACTTTAGATATTACTGCTCCCACAGGCTGCATAGCCGGAGGCTGCCATAGTCTGTGTTAAGATTCCAAGTGTTCTGATTATAAGTGTAAATACAATTTGATAACTAAGTCGGAGTTACGCTGGAGTTAAAATGGAGGAAAACGAAACTCAAAACCAGAACACTTTCTGAACAACAAGAAGCAACATACTTATGTGAATGAACAAAATCAACATCTTCTGCTGTATCCAGGCAACTACTTACTGCACTCACTGCTTGGACACTGCAAGTGCTCCCCTGTCTGTGTGCTGCTCTTGATGATTGATCTTTGTTGAACAGAACACTTTGGACTGGATCAGCTCGGGTACATTGTAATTTTGTCCTCATTCATTTTGTATTGCCTTTTCCAATTGTGTCACATCTATCCACATTAATCATTTGTTTATAAACTAATTCCTGCACCCACTACTCACATACCTCTCCTTTATATATCACTTTTGGAGCTGCGCTCATACATTAGCAGCACTGTTCTTTACATGTATTTTTGAACATTTAACAACTTTAATCCACACTGACTCTATATCTCACTGTCTCTACATCACACAGCCTCCACTCCAGTTTACATCTCAATTATTACCTTGTCCACAGCATGAACACCCTTACTTCACACAACCCCCATATTCTATGTCCACATAATCCTCTACTTTATCCGTCCCTCTCTTCCCCCTCCTGTTTCCTCCACTTGCTGTTCTTCCTTTTTTTCTCTCATCAGTCTGCTTCCAACCCTCTGCTTCTTTCCCCCACTTCTCCTATACCTCCACTCTCAACCACCTCCCTCCATGGTCTTGTTACCCCACTACTAAGCCCCATTCCCTCCTCGTTCTGTCTGTCACCTCCAGGGCTGCCAAGAGAAATTCTGGGCCCGGGTACTGCAACATCCTGTGGGACCACATCATGTATGGCTGCACCCATTTGTGAGTGGGTCTAGCATGTGAGATGCACCCACTCACAGGAGCATGGCATAGCACCCAGCAGCTGGAACTAAAGTAGTCACTACTGTATTAGGATGGCGGGACAGTCCCATAATAGCTGCATTTCTTGTCAGGCTGTATATAGATGCTAAAATGTAACACACAAATTAAAGTGCTTCTACTTTACTTTGTACATCTCTCATGTAAATAACACAAACAATCTATTTTCTATCATAGAGATAGATGTATGAAGGACTTAATTTTTACATAACATCAGGTCGTCTTATACACACACATTCCGCAGCACATATCCTAACCCACTGCTCCATGCTCCTTCTTCACTATCTACCCCTCTGTGTCGCCCCTGTCTGTCTGCCCTTCCCCTTTAGAATGTAAGCTCTCACGAGCAGGGCCCTCATCCTCAAGTGCTTCTCCTCCCCCTACTTATAGTATAATTTACTCCTAACTCCCTACAATGGCACCTACCACCTGGTTGCTCATGTCCTGCTGCTTGTGTTTTGCAGCTGAGTTTATAACCTTGTCCTTGTCCTGCATTGTTTTGTATTACTATTAACTGTTTTTCTTGTGTGCTCATTTATGTACTGTGTAAGGCGCTGCGGAACCTTTGTGGCGCCATATAAATAAAGGATAATAATAATAATAATAATAACACAGCGATAAAACGTTTGTACATTTTCACTCTGTTTTCACATTGTACAGCCCCTATATCCCCCCTATCCGCAACTTTTTGCACCAAATGTTTAATTTAGTGGAATCCTGCTTCCCATGTCCTAATTAAGCTCTCAACCAAATTTGGTGACATTCTGGTTGTAAGATCAAGCTACAGACGGATCTGAATAGGAGACGTTTAATTATGGCCACTATACACATACTGTATACAGGCCCGTCAAGCACTGTGCCGGGCCCCAGTAAAAAAGGGGGAGTGACCTAATCATGAGAGGAGTGGCCACACCCCTTAGGTAAAAAAAAACAGTTTTGCAGCACCGTGAAGAGGCGCTGCGTGCTAGCGAGGGGGCACATAACCAGTGGGGGGCGCAAACAGCTTGATCACTCCCCCCACAGGCATAGGAGACTGCTGCGGCTGCAGCTTAGCAACCGTGAGCAGTCTCCCAGTGCAGCCCAGAACACAGCAGCATGTGCTGGGCTGCTGTGGTGTAAGAGTGGGGGGAGCAGTGCCGGACCCGTGTCCCCGCCAGGCCCCTCCAGCAAGCTCGGGTTAGGGTAATTTGTACCCGGTCCCCCCTCTCGGCGCCCCTGACTGTATATATGTCACACTTGCCTACTCTCCCAGACCATGTAGGTGACTTTGTTGTAAGCCTAATGCTAATGAGCCTAGTGATAAGAATAGTTCAGCCCCACCTCTATCACCGCTTACCTGTATCCCCTCCCCAGGCTTCTCCCACAGAGGAAACTACAAAAGTAGACAAGTATGATATATGTTACTTATTAGTGACTTATTAGTGATTATTGATAAAACAACTTATATTGTACATCTATTACAATTCTGTTCATACCTTAAACTGGTGTGATTGATAAGTCTTTCCCACAACTCTCCCTTATTCACAGTTATAAACTAGGACAGATTTGTCCAATTTTAATATGGTCCTAGTACTGCAAAGAATAGTACTGTACTGTACTTCATAGGTTAGGGCAGTGGTTCCCAAACTGGGTGCCATGGCACCCTTGGGTGCCTTGTAGGAGTTCCACCCTAGGCAAATCCAGTGCTGGTGGCTGCCAATCATACAATATCTGTAAAACAGAAGTTCCAGCCTCCTGAAATTGATTGGTATGTGTATACAGGCATTATACTAGCCTGTATACATATATATTTATGTGCTTTTATATTTAACATTTATATATAAATGTTAAATATAATTGCACATAAGTATACATGTATACAGGTTAGTATAAAGCCTGTATACACATACAAATCAATTTTGGGAGTATTAAAAGGCTCTAGAGAAACTTACCTTCCGCCGATCACCGTGCTGCAAGGACGGAGACTGGGCGGGCTTACAAGATGCTGCAGGGACTTATGGGAAAATGTCCCTCTGTCACTGCAGTTTTCAGGGTATTTAAGTATTTTCTTCATATAACGCAATTCTGAAATGGCGTTATAAAAAGGAAATATTTATCGAGTGATTTAACACTTTTTGCTTTGCTGAATAGCAAAAAGTGTTAAAGCACTGTAGAGATCAATGGCTGATCCCTACAGTACGGTATTCAGCGAGATGGGAATCAATGGAGAAGATAATTGCGTTATCTTCTCCATTATCCGATTGCTGAATAGCGGAGTTACATAAAAAATACGGAAATCATAGTTTCTGTATTTTTTATGTAAAACAAAATCAATGCTGAGTAGACCCCTGAGACTCTAAAAGTCCCAATGTCTCCTGCACCCCAGGCACCAACATTCATTTGCACAGTTCCAGTCATTAAGTAAACGAATATGCCAGATTTGTGATGCAAAATGACTAATCCTAAAAAGATGATATGCACATCATCATCTTGTCCAAGATCAATTGTACATTTAACGACGGTGAAGATTTAGATAAAAAAAAAAACAAATTGATCCTTAAGTCAAACTTTTGTATTATTGAGCGTAGCCTGTCAATCAAACACATATGACATTTACTTGTCTATATCTGAATGATGTTAGATCCAGGGTGACTTATTACATGAGGTTCAGAATCTAAAATGAGCTACAACAACAGCAGCAACAAACAAATAAAGCAAATTCTCCACTTATGATCCACACTGCGTGTGCCGGCTTGGTATTTTATTATCACAGACTGCCTTTATTTTCATTTTTACGCAGCAACACAATAAGGTCAAAGAGCCTGACACCGAGAAACAAAGATTTATTGATTCTTACATTTAAGGAGAAATGTCAGATACTGGTAACGCAGCTTCCTGGGAGAGTGAGCCGTAAACTTAACGGAGAGAAATTCTGCAGGCAAAATATTATGGCTCTTTTATGCTATTTCTCCCATCAGGCTGATAAGGACGGGCTGTTTCTTTTCATCTTTTCAATTGTAAATATTGTATTTGTCCCATTCTGCATCTGTCAGTTCTTGAGGTATTATCTGTCTTAGACGCATAGAGATAGTTTGGTCACCAGAGCAATTCGGTCTGGGAGGGATAGAACATATGACGAAGACAGAACATTGTTACTTTTGTCAGATGGAATTTAGCTGATAAAGGGCCGTGGGGCTCCGAGATCTGAATATAAAATCACTTCCTCGTCATTTAAAAACTTTTGACAGCTGATCAGAATAAACAAGATCAAAGGGATAGAAGTTGCGATTTGCTGGTTGGGTTTTGGACTGCGGAATTTGGAAGAGACAGATGAGCGAGGTAGGTCAACTAAGAATTTCCCAAACATTTTTTTCCTAAGGCCAGTTATTATTATTATTATTATTATTATTATTATTATTATTATTATTATTATTATTATTATCCTTTATTTATATGGCGCCACAAGTTTTTCACAGCGCCTTACATAGTACATAGAACTAATAAGTGAACAAGAAACAAGTAACCAACCAGTGCTGTGTGGGTATGGCCAGTGCAATGTGGGTTCATACACCCCTACACTACCAGCCCCAATGCCTCCCTAAAAAGATAACAGTAGAACAATTGCATCAGTTTGTGAGGAAAATAAAAAATACAATTGTAATATTTATGAATCATGGCAGACAGTGTGGTCAGCTGGGCATCTGGTCACCATCACACTGTCATGATTATAGGCCTATTTTATGTGGAGGCCTGATGTTGTAACCCAGGGGTGTATTAAGAGAGGAGGAGGCCTGTGTGCAGTCTCCTTCCGGGGCCCCCTCCTCTCTCTCCGGCGGCCGGCAGCATACTGAGCGCAGCGCTGTAGCAGTAGACTCTGTGCACTAGTCTGTGCACAGAGTCTATTGCGCATGTGCAGGTCACCGGGAAAATGGTGCGGCAGCCATTTTCCCGGTGATTTCCCTACTGCACATGCGCAAAATACTGGGAAAATGGCCACAGTGGCCATTTTACAGGCGATTTGTGCAGCGCTGATACCGCTGACGTGGGACTCCGGAGAGGTAGACCATGTGCTCCGCAGACCCTGTACCCATTAGAGATACGCCCCTGCTGTAACCCATCCACTCAATTGTTAATCTGGCCCTGAAAATATCAGAATATAATCATTTAGCCCATACTTCAAATTGATTATGTGCAAACTGGAAATAAGAAAAATATTTATTAGGAAATCAAATGAGAGTAATCGGGACTTTTATTTGTCTGTTGCTACAGGACTCATCCTTAGAGAATAGAAGACAGAGGGGTCTATTTACTAAGCAGTGTTAGGAGGAGACAGAGTGAAAAGTGATAAGAAAGTGATAAGATGCCAGCCAATCAGCTCCCAACTGTCATTTTTCAAACACAGCCTGTGAGATGACAGTTGGGAGCTGATTGGCTGGCACCTTATCACTTTCTTATCACTTTTCACTCTGTCTCCTAACACTGCTTAGTAAATAGACCCCAGAGGGCCTAAAGCAGCTTGGATCGCAGTTGCTAATACGCACGCAATCAACCGATTGTTGTAAACTGTGCATGCGTAAGCATCACAGCGCGCGTGCGCGAAACAGACACTGTTATTAGGACTGCGATCGCAGTGACTACGCAGACCCATAGCAGAGTGATTGACAGGAAGTGCTGTTTGTGGGTGGTCGGGGAAACACAGGAGTGCCAGTGCGTTTGAACGATGTTGCAGGGGCGTGCGTAAATTATCCACTGCGATGCCCTACGCAGCCTAAGGCCTGATAGCATGTGCTGAAGTTAGCAATTTCTGAGTAAGGTCTGACCTTTTGCAAGTGTGCATGAGGCTGCGATGGTACTATGGGCCTGATTCAGAGCCGCTCGTAAGCGGCCGCTCGTTCGTTCTGAGCGATGTTCGCACATCTGCGCATGCGTATAGGTTGTAATGCGCATGCGCTAACCAGTCAGTGCGGTCAGAAATCGTGTGCTTTCAATATAGCGAATGCCTGCTAATTTGAGTGACAGGATGAGGCGTTTGTGGGTGGTAACAGGGGAAGGTGCTTGAAAACGGGGAGTGGAGATCCGAACGCAGGCGTGCCAAACGGTCAAAACGGGCGTTTTAAGGGTGTGCATAATTAACAAAGCAGCGGCATCGACCACGTCACTTGGTTGTCTTTTAGCCTGAACTGCTCGCATGATTGCGGTAGGAAAATGCTACCACAAGAATAGCGAGCAGTTCATACGCCGTTCGATGTACTCGATTAATCTAATAAATAGCGGAGATGACGTATGATGCGAGCTGCCAGGGGGCGTTTGTTTCAAAATATCGAGCGCATGTTTTGTTCGCTCGTTCAGACATGGAGGCGTCAACAGACCGCAAAGAGCGAGCGCTTAATTTAAATATCCGGCCCCTTTTTCAGAACGACCGTCCGCAAATAGCGTTCAGCTCTGAATCAGACCCTATGTTACCAATGGTTTCACAGTCTTGTTAAACATTACGGATGTGTGTGATGTAAAGTGGACGTCCTTATGTGGTGCCGCGGTGGCATAGCGATTGCAATGAATTAGCATACTATCGCAGTCGAACTGCGTGCGTAATCGCAGCTTTGATCTCAATAGCGATCCTTGCTGAATCAGGCCAAGAGACAACTGTATGGCCATCATATTAAAACTCATCAAAACTGGTATAAAAAAAATAAAATACACTGTATCAGCGTGAGAAGCCTTTATCGGGATAATCCAAATACTTCATTTATTTTGGATGTTTTCAGTAATATTACAGGAACTGCTAGTGTCTGGCATGCCATAGCACTACATGCAAATAAAGGGAGAGTTTGTCTCCGAATGTTAAACTGAGTGTAGGAGGAACTTCTGCTTTGCAATAAAGAAAAAAAAATGTGTAAGATTTTAATTAGTCTGTTCTTAGTAATATTCAATCTTTATTTAGTTGACACATAACAAATCCAGATCATAACTGTCTGCAGATTAAATAAATATAAAAATAAGGTGATGATCTTCATCCCTGGGAAAAAAAATTTGGTGTTTCCTGTAGCAACAGTTTTCATAAACGTCCCCAATTAATCCGCTGGCAGATTTGCACATTCTTATTGTAGTAAGTGTATCATGGGGAAACACTGGATTTTCTCTAGGTTGACACTTTTGTCTCATACAGGTATGTTTCTTAAGATTATATCCGTACTAATGAAAAATAATAATTGTTTGAATCCATACAGTAAGATTGATTGAATATTGTTTTTACAAAAATTATGTGGAAAATGGAGCCACATCTTAATTTGCATATAATAAAGTGGGAGGGGCCTACTGTATAAATATATACCAATAATTGTTACTCAAAATACTTGCTTTTTTTGTTGTTGCAATTTTACGTATTTATACTAATTTATTGCATATGTTTGTTGTGTGACTGGATATGCTATAGATCACAGGTTCTTAAACTCAGTCTTTAGGACCCCAAACAGTGTATGTTTTCTAGGTCTCCTCACATTATTACAAGTGAAATAATTAGCTACTCCTGTGGAATGTGTCGGTGAGTAATGAATACACCTGTGCACCTGCTAGGTGACCTGGAAAAAGTAAACTGTGTGGGGTCCTGAGGACCGAGATTGAAAACCTCTGCTATAGATTTAATAAGCAGAAATGTCCTTTGTAATTTGCCAGTAGTCCCTTGTAACTTTATGTAGTTTGTGAGTTGGCTCTAGGGTCCAGTAGTAGATTAGAATTACTGTGTACCCAGGTCGATGTTCAAGTCATATTTTTTTCATGTCTGATCGCCTACTGAAATACTCCGAGTCCAATCAGATTAATGCAAATAACAGGGACCCAAAATACTCAGGACTGAGGGGAAATTTACTGAAGTGCGGTTTTGCAAAATTGGTGGTTTCGTGTACAGTTTGCTTACTGTGAAATTTACTAAAAGCAAAATGACACATCTAACCACATGATTTCAGAGTGTGAGTTCTGAAACCGCCATCCCAATTTTGTACACATGTATAGATTAACAATTATGCAATGTATCAGGCTGCCATTTACACATCAAAACGATAGTACAAAAGAAAAGTCTTATGGCTTATGAAAAAAAGAATAGCATAAGTATTTATTAAGGGTACAAAGTTGACTTATTAATTATGGGGGAAATAGTAAATGATTAAACAGCAAATATATATTATTTTAATAAGGAGCTGCTAACATTTGAAAAAATCTGCAGGCCACAATAATTTGCTCTCTCTGTTACATTGTCGTACAAATTACAAGAACAGTCAATGGGAAGTGCAGCTTCCCGGTCTCATGTATCTGCGTATGCTTACTGCAAATTGTGATTGCAAAATGAGTGGGGCTTCTAAGAAAAAAAAAAAAGTGTTTGCACGAAGAAAATGTACGCAGAACAAACATGAAGATAACTTCATTTTTGGTAAATAGAAACGACCACAGCTAACAAATTCAAATAAAGCTATTATCGCCTCATCCCCATTTTCATTGCATACATCCCCATTCACTTTTGTGTAGAAGTTCATGGGGGGACAAACAGTCTTTACCCACCCAACAGAAATAATGGGCGGGCAACTGCCCTCTCTGCACTCTTTAAATCTAGAGCAGTATGTTTTTACCTGCTCTTCAAATGTCTCAAATATAGAGCAGTTTCATTTAATACTTATCTTTTGTGAGAAGGGAATATTTTGCTTCCATGTTTTTTAATAAATGTATATATTTCTTATTTTCGCCAGGTTGCCAGTTTGAGAAGTCCAACATTAAGTCAAAGAGGGGTATCCAATTAGCCGCGGTAAATAACCACGGCTAATTACCTCGCTCGGGGCTGTCCAATTAGCCCCAAAGCCAGCACTTATCAGGGATTTTGTTTCACCTACTGATCCCTGATACATAGGTCCACAACTTTTCACGGGTCTATTTATTTTCATGAGAAAAACAGAAAATTTTGGGGTGTAATAAATAGGGTTTAATTGGATAGCACAAAAAAACAAATCTCCGAAAAAGACCCAAACATTGGGAAAAAAGCTCCATTTTTTTTACGGCTGAAAATTTTTCAGAGCTAATTGGATACCCCCCTAAACTTTGTTTTTTTTTTCTTTCTGAAAATTTAACGTAAACTTCTAATTAAATTAATTTATATTTAAAGATTTTAATATTTTATCAGATAATCAAATGTTTCCTTTGTTCCTTCCCACACAATTATAATATAATAAATAAACCATTTGTACAGTTTAATATTGGGTGAAAATGGGCTATTATTAAATATACATTCATCTTCCCATTTACCTATATACAGATTTGCTAAATCAGAGCAACAGGGGTACCCATCGCTGTCCCGTTTTTTTATTTAAAAAATGTACTCCAAAATTCAAAATTATTATTCTTTAGAATTAAGTCCTTAGATTCTGAAATAAATCCCTTAAGTTTAGAATTTACATGTGAGTCTTTGCATAAGAAGCTGTCAACTGCCTTTATACCTTTTTTATGGGATAGTGGTATAGTATATAAGGATACTGCATCAATTGTGCACCAATTATAACTTCACACATTCAATTTCTGTGGAGTCCTTTATATATGATTTAGATCTTTAATATATTTCTTTATTTAGAAGTCAATGTACTCAAATAATTTAGGTGTGGCCAACCTGATTCTGGAGGAAATTGGGTGGCCTGTGGATTCTCTGATTGATTATTTAAATAAACACCTCAATATTATTTGCTCCTTCATTTAAACATTTTGTTAAAAACACATTCATTTCCTTTATCACCTCATTTGTCAGACTATTATCCAACTTTTCATACATAGTTTCATCTGAAATCAATCACCATGCCTCTTTCAAATATTTTTCTTTTTCCATAATCGTTATAGCACCTCCTTTATTGGCACCTATTATCACTATATTGTTATTTTTTTTTTAATTCGTATTAATATTCTCTCTGTCTTCATTAGATCACAATTTTGGTCATATTTTCTTGACCTATCAAATCAAAATCTTTATTGATTAATTGAGCAAATGTACATAATTACCTTTTAATTCATATGGAATTTTTTTTAATCTAAGTTTTAAACCAGATCCTTTTGTTTCATTATCAAAACCTTTTATAATAGCAATATTTTTAATATCATGTCTTGCAAAGTGTATTTTCCAAGTTATATTCCTAACAAATTCATTACATCCACAAATAAATTAAAAATCACTTGAAGCACTATTTGGGGCAAAAGATAAATTTCTTTCTAACAATATTAATCTTTTTTTCAGGTTATACTAAGATATATTAAATATACAATTTCTTATATCTGATTTGTTGTTGTTCTTCTTTTGTTGTCCAGTTTTCTTCCTTACCTCTTGTCTCTTTTAGTTCTTCCTGCTTCCTTCTCTGACCTGTATATCTGTTTATTGGTGTTTTCATTATATGCTTCCTCCTGTTACAATATTTTTTTTTCTAAAGAAAACTTATTGTCCTATTTCTACATTTGTGTGTGTATATATATTTACATAGTATATATATATATATATATATATATATATGTATACTAAGTAACAAACCAAACTTTGAACTTAATTATTTAAACGTATATATATGAGGTATGTTGCATGGATCAAAGGTTGTTTGAAAAAGTGAAACTGGAACACAAGCTGTAGAATGAAACAATGAAACTCACGATCACTTACAAGGAAGTGTCCGAGATATAAACTTACCAGACTCCCCCAAAGATTTGTGTTGGCGTCATTTCAAAGTGAAAGCCAGGAGCAATGAAAAGCAATAAGACATATTGTACATGCAGGAAGAAGTTCACTCCATATAAGTTTCTATCAGCATCCTTTGAGAGGCTGTTCTGATGTTCAGAAATTTTGAAAGAAAACTTTCAATTCTTTATATGTTGTGAAAAATTAAATATAATTGATTCTGTAAAAAGACAGATTTTATGTTTTTGTATCACACACAAGTGCTGCTAAAAGAAGTATAAGCAATGGGTTCTGATGTCATAATTTCACTGTTCCACAGATATTCATGTATTATAAAGACTAAGGGGTTTTTAGATGTGGAGTTGTTGCCCATAGCAACCAATTAGATTCTACTTATCATTTATCACCTTCTAGAAGATAGTAGTTAGAATCTGATTGGTTGCTATGGGCAACATTTCCACTTATAAAAACCTGCACTTTAGTAAATATACCCCTAATTACTTATTATGGATATCAGAAGTCACCTCAGATTTCTCTGGCCTGCAGGAAAGCTCTCACAGCCTTGTGCTTTTTATGGACAGATAACATCTTGATGAGTTCTAATTGCCATATACAGATCTGCCCAGCTATTTTGTTGCTCATGGCGTGGCGTTAGTCGTGCCACGGACTTGTGGCGTGGCGTGCAGGCCTCTGAGTCGCGCCATGGACTTGTGGAATACCGTGGTATTCAACGAAGGATATGGTACGGCATGTAATACAGTGCTTAACCGCTGGGTGGCAAGTGCTCCACTTTTGTAATTGCATGTAATATAGTGCTTAACCGCTGGGTGGCGAGTGCTCCACTGTACTGAATGTCTATCATATTCACAGCATTTGCATGAACGCACAACCCATACTGTATTTTTAATGTCGCATAATATACTGTACAAATCACTGCACATACTGTATTGTACATACGGTACGGTGCAGTAACTGAATAGTAGAGAAGTTGCCGGAGTTGTTGTCACGGTATAACCGATACTGTAGAATAATTAGATGCACGCACAGCTTTCACTGATATGGGATGCATTACAGTATGACATTTTTTTTTTTTTTTAATTAAAAACAGCAGCGGGAGGAGTGCACAAGGATGAGGCCACTCTCTGTGGTTCACTGTAGCTGTCGTGTGGGCTAGTGGTTAGGTGATCACTTTGGTAGAATTATGGTCCGGGGTTCGATCCCTGGAAAAGAATATACTGTACCGTACTGTATATTTTTTTTTTGTCACTGTCTGCTCTGGACACTGTAGTGCCCAGAGAGGGCTCTGTACTGTACTGTATTTCACTGAATAGTGATTTCATACTGTGGCTATGGTGCGCCCAGAAACCGCAAAATGCAAACATGCGACAACGCATATGCGGGTACAAAATAGCGTTGCATCCCAAACTGATGACATTGGTGATGCTGCTCCAACCTTGCACACTAAGTACGGTAGTAGTGGGATCTGTAGGAGAGAGAGCTCTCTGTATTACACGGTTGGCGCTACGGTGGCTGTCAGCCATCTGCGATGGATTAGAAATGGAGGGGGTTACAATGGGATCTGTGGCGCCAAGCCATACGCCATGTAGCGCTATGCTATCACTGAGCATGCGCAGTTGGCTGTATTACTGCAGTCAGTACAGTATTGTATTCTGTTGCATTTCCATCTCTGGCGGGCGCATGCCCAGTAGGAGGGTTGCGATGGGATTTCTGGCGCATGCCCAGTGGGCCGAGAGTCATACACAGTGCATCAGGTCCCTTCCCCCAAAGCAAGCCAAGAGCCTCACATTACCATAATAAAGGAAGCTTTGTTAATCCATTTACTGTAAGCAGTCAGCTCTGCCCTAGTGTCCTGAAAAATGCTACGAATTGTCACCATTGCCAAAGACACCATCCCCCGTCTGCTAGGACAACTAGTGTGCCGCTATGAATGTGCCTGTAGTGAATATTCAAAACTGACTTTGCCACTACGGTTATGACTACATTACAGTGCACCACAGACGGCTGCCGTAACAAGAGAATTAGTGTCGCCATGCGTCGTGCGTCGTGCGATGTACGACATGCGTCACTGGCTAGTCAAAATGTCTTCTGTCAGGGCAAGACGCTACTCGTCCGGCGAGCTCTTTGTCTTGGTTAAGTGGCGGGACCAAGCGTTCGCCACTAACCAAGACAAAGTGCTCGCCTACAGAGCCGCAAGTAACGAAATTTATCGCCTATATGGCATTCGCCGCTCAGGTCGCTCACTGCAGCGCAGGTGGAGTGACCTGCTTCGGAGGGACAGGCCTCGCCTACAGCGAATTCGGAGGCGAATAATTCGTAGTAAGTACAGCATTGCTGTATAATCACATGAATTACAGTATACTGTACAATAACGAATACAGTACAATGCACGACTCTGACATACTGTACATTACTGTACACTTCACTGTAGGGTGTTGGATAGTACAGTATCTGACGATGACTGACAGTTGTTAACACATACTGACATGACTGGCAGACATTTGATTGACAGGCTGATTAAATCTACAGTACTGTATATGGACTAAAGGGTTACACACTATTGGTCGACATGGCTTGTTTGATTAATAATTTAGTAACAAAAGGCAAGTTGATTGATCCACCATTCTAATGTCTGTCGACCAAATCTGTTAACCTACAGTACTGTACACACTATTTTTCTGTGCTGGGCCTGCCCCCTTTAAGTCTGACATTATTACTGTACGTCATGGACAGATTCAGGGGTCTCCAATCAGCTCCCAACTGTCATCTCACAGGCTGTGTTTGAAAAATGATATTTGGTAGCTGATTGGCTGGTATCTTATCACTACTCACTCTGTGCTCCATTTACAGTACAGTACAAAATAAGGGAAATACCAGGGCGAATTTTCATTTGGTATCACTGTGATACAAACGAAAATTCCACCGGTACATACAGTACTTACCCCTCCGGCGAGGTCTCGCAAAGTCCTCAGCGGGGTCCTCCGCTGGGTTCGGGCTCCAGTGTCATGCGCATGTGCCATCTTGTAAAGCTCATGGGGCGGCGACAGTGCCACCCACATAGCCTATGTGTAACGTTGCACCACTTGGTCATACAGTACTTTATTGGACTGTATATTTTTTTATATACAGTACAGTACAGTACAGTACCATACTGTTTTATTTTGGCCCCAATGCCAGCTTCACAGACTACAGTAGTTTATGTACTACAGTATACTGTATTGGTTTGTATTTTAATCAATAGCTAATTCCCTAAGGCCATCTACCTTAATGACGACATGTATTTTTCCCCACAGGGCCAGCAGCCCCCCCTGCCCCAGCAGCGCCACCACCCCCATCACTGCCAGCATCTTCTGCAGCCTCCTCAAATGACAGTGGTAATGATTACAACAGTTACAGTATGGACACAATAGTGTCATGCTACTACCTTTTTGATTTTTTGTACTGTATAATATATTTTTTTCTTATACTGTACACACAGACAGACTCATCATTGATGAGGAGGCTGCAGGAAGCCCCCTGCCCTGTAAGTAAAGTACACCTCCCTCTCCCTCTTTCTTTCTCTTTATCTTTCTCGCTCTTTCATTTTCCTCTCTCTCTCTTTTTCGCTCTCTTTCCCTGTTTTTCTCTCTTTCTTTTTCTCTATCTCTCTCTCCCTGTCTCCCTCTGTTTCTCTCTCTGTTAAAACATCTCCAACGTCTTCTCCTTACACAATAATTGTTTCTGTCCTTGTGTATTTTAGTTGAAGACATTGAAGTGCCTCAGCCCTCCCCAGGGCAAGAGGAGGACCCAGACTCACCTCCCCAGCCAAGTAAGTACTGTAGGACATTTTGTATTAATACTGTACTGTAATACAGTACAGTATACTGTATACTGTAGTAATGTTACAGTTGAGTATGTTTACCCTCTACTTTCCCACTGAGTACTGTACAATAGTGTATTATTATTTTTTTTATGCAGAACACCTCCATATAGTGATTCTGGAGCTGGACAGCAGCGAATCCAGTAAACCTTTCTTTGTTTTTCTCTCTCTCTCTCTCTCTCTCTCTCTCTCTCTCTCCCTCTTTCTTTCTTTCTCTGCTTCCCTCTCCCCCCCTCTCTCTCTCCCTCTGTCTCTCTCTCTCGCCCTCTCCCCCTCTCTCTTTCTCCCTCTCCTTCCCTTTCCCCCCTCTCTCTCTCTCGCTCTCTCTATCTTTCTATCTCTCTCTTTCTCTCTCCCTGTCTTTCTCTCTCGCCCTCTCCCCCTATCTCTCTCTCTTTCTCTCTCTCTCCCTGTCTCCCTGTGTTTCTCTCTCTCTCTCTTAAAGCATCTCCAACGTCTTTTCTCTTTTCTGTAACATACTGTACTGTCATTTTTTTCAACAGCATCACCAGAGACCATACCCCCACCCAGCCCCAGCGACAGTTTGCGTAAGTACAGTGCATTGTTCTCTCTCTCTCTTTTCATTCTGTCTCTCTGTCTCTCTCTCTCTCTCTCTTCCTCTCCCCCTCCCTCTCTCTTTTTCTCCCTCTGTCTGTGTTTGTTTTTTGTTGTTATAGAGGCTCTGTTCAACCCTTTTGCGGGTTCGAAGCTTGAAAGGTTACACTTTTTATTTTTTATTAACAAGGTTAGACTTTTTGGTCAAAGTACTGTGGCATAGAAATACCAGAATTTCTGGATAATGTACTGTATTAGTGAAGATTTAAAACAAAATAAAATTACCGTATAAAGTATGTACTTTAAAGGTCTCGAACCAGCGGGACAAGAAAATGGTAGATGCAGTAGGGCTAGGCATTAGCCCCCTAGACTACTGCATCTACTGTACTGTAGTTCCTAGAGTCAGGGAATCACTACAATGTCTACCGTATTGTACTTACAACTACAGTTATAAGTACCGTATAATACAGACAACTGGGCATGCGCAGTGCTATGAGACTCAATACGCCACAGTGTAGCGCGCAACAATGCGGTATACTATATGGCGTACCGTATGGAGCAACAAACTACAGTACTGTAGCTGGGCACATATACAGTACAATAGATTGATTTTTGTAAGGGTTGGATAACAAGACTGAACTACAGTACTATAGTGAACATTAAAAAAATCCATTAAATTATAAAGGTCTCGAACATAAGGAGAGAAGTGTAAGCAAGACGGATCACCTAAGCCCTTGCTCACAAGTCTCTCCTAGTCCTCTACAGTACTATATGTGACATCTACAGTACCATACGATGACGTACAGTACTCAGGCGTCTGTAGCGTAGAGGTAAGAAATCGTACTTCTACATTGCAGACGTCTGTACAACCCGGGTTCGAAACCAGGAAGCTTAATAATGAAGCTTTTCATTATTATTAGACAGTCAAGGTTACACTTTTTATTTTTAATATTATTATTACACAGTCAGTGTAATAATAACACACTTTCACTGTGTGTGAATCATGACCTGGTACTGTACAGTATGATATTCCATACTGTACGCCATGGCGTACAGTACATAGCTATAGCGCTACAAGGGTATGGCTATGGCGCAGCACCACTGGCAATGCATTGCAACCCCGCCACTGGGCACAAGCCAGAGATCCTATTTGTACCGTAACCCATCAGAACTGGCTATAAGTTACCACAACGCAAACTGTGCTGACAGTTGACGCAATTTTGCGGTTTAAACGCCGAGAGTTTCTACTAGAGAGACCCCTCTCTTATACACAGTCAACTATCAGTTACTAAACATATTAAATTAATAATGTTACCAAGTCTAAGACAGCATTTTCATTGACGCAAGTTTGCGCTCTGCCTCTGCCCTACAAACTGCTGTTAGTCCACTACTGTAGCACCTTATGTACTGTAGTAATGAATTTACTATTGTGTATACTGTGCGGTACTGTAAGTCTCGGACAGTGCAGAATGGCACTAGTGTGAAAATTCAACAGTACTGTTGGCAATACAGACAACTGGGTATGCGCCATAAAATAGCGCTACTTAATGTATGGCTTGTCTCCACTGGACATGGGGCACACATTCCATTGTGATTAAATTCCGACCACTGGGCACGCGCAGACATTGACGCAATTTTGCGGTTTAAACGCGCAGTCAGTTTGATATACAGAAACCAGTTTCTTTAACAGGGCCCATTGCCACTTGATGGTCATAATAAATAACTATAATGTCCGCGTTCATGTCAGCGCCGGCATTGACGCAAGTTTGCGTTCTAAGGTACAGTACTGTATGTACAATAATAAAAATCCTAGTTTCGCTGTTTGACTCCCGAAGCACTGGGCAGACATGCGCTCCACATGTACTGTATTGAATACTGAATATTTTAATGTGAAGATTTTAAAAATAAATTAAAAAAACATACTGTATTTTCAAGGTCTCGAACCCACGGAACAAGAAGAGAGGAGAAGCAGTGAGACTAGGCATTAGACCGCTAGGCCACACGCTTCACCCATTAATAGAGTTCTGTAGTTTGTAAAGTCTAATGTCTAAGCTTCTGTCAAACAATCATCGGCCGGTGATACAGAACATACCGTACGGTACATTGGAAAGTGACACCTGGTGGCCAAAATGTTGTATTACACATCATGAAATCACACGCATGCGCTATGTAGTTTAGGAAAAGTGACACCTGGTGGGCAAAAAGTTGTATTACACTTAATGAAATCTGACGCATGCGCTATGTAGTTTAGGAAAAGTGACATCTGGTGGGCAAAATGTTGTATTACACGTAATGACTTTTTTCACTAATAAACTTTCTTTGTGGCGCGACTCATGGCGTGGTGTGTGGCGCGCCATACGTGGCGTGAGAGATAGCACTGTGATGCCACGTTATAGCTGGGCACATCAGTAATTTATATGAGCAAGAAATATGAGTATAGCATTTAAATAAATATTAATAGGAAGTCTATTGTCTCATATGTAATTATGATGCTTCTCTCTACATTACCCTGTACTAGTCTTGCGAAATTGAACAATTCCAGGATTCAATGTAATAATACTTTGTCAAGCCTCATTCATGTCTTTAAAAGCTCATTACCATAATTGAACTAAGAAACTTCACCTCATGTGCCTATATTTGCTTAATTAGACACATGATGCAGCAATATGGCATTTGTCATGCCTCCAGCATAGGGTTTGTTAATCCATCTCACTTCTGTTACACTAATTCATATTAGCAGCCCCACCTAGTGGTCAGGACAGTAGCATCTTAAATCTGATCTATTTTGTCCTTCCTAAGATGCCTTAGCAGTCTAGCAATGCATTCTGCACTAAAGGAGCTGTTAGCAGCCATTTCTTATTCTCACATGGTCCGAGGCAGACATAATCTCATATGCTCAATCTAGTATAGCATCCGATGGTGAGTTTCTAACTTCAACTGTGCCATCATAGATCTGCTTAGCCAGTTATGTATGTTAGCTATACTATGTCACACTGCAGCCATACTTTGCTTACTGTATAACTTCATGCTGTTTGCATATTCCATGTTATGTATATGTTGTAATTGCCTTTTATTGTTAACATTTACAGCTTTACCGCACACTCATTTATACGCACGTCCCTGTGTACATTCATACAAGTTCCTCTATTGAATAATAAATTCCGTTCTTCAGACCACATCTGACCGGATTATTAGAAGATAGAGTATTGGTTATGCTGTCTGCTCCAAATTTGTCAGACACTTAGGGAGGGGCAGAACAGCATTCGTATTGCATTTTTGCAGTTTCATAACCAAACTTTAGAGAGTTTGATTTACTATTTGTAAATACAATTGGTTGAGTAAATGGTTTTGTATTGTATAATAGCATAGTATCAATGGCATTCCTTAAAAATATTGAGTATTGATTTGCTAGTAATTGAAATTATTTTTGTAATATTTCTATTTTAATATACAATCGAGTAGTTAGTATTGCATTGTATAGTAGTATTATTTTTTTAATATTGAATAGAAAATTATATTAAGCATTGACACATTAGTAAGTGAAGTTTACTATTTGATTTACTATTACAATTTACAATTCGCTCTTAGTAGTTATGTTTTTTTTTGTACTATGCTATTTTTAGTCATAATATGGTTGTCACACCCTTCATACCTCCTAGTGCACCAATGGGCAGACTCGCTTTTGCTGTTTTTAATGTGTAATCTAGAAGGTATTGTAGCCATGCAGCCAACTTTGTCCTAAGTTTAACGAAAAGAATTATCAATTCTACAATTCAATAGAATGCATAGAATAGTTTTTCTCTCACTTCATTTACTATTGCAGTAACAAGCAATTGTAGATTATAATATCACATTTCAAAGCAAGTTATGTGAAACAAATATATAATTTGGTATGTATCAAAATTACGGTAGAACTAATTTCAGCAAAATTACCAATAAACCTTCCAGTTATTCACCAACATGCTTTGGTTGGGAACCTAGCAGATACAGGCCTACTTCCTGTTTAGACAGGAAGTCCATTGTACAGATTGTACACACATGTAGGAGATTTTACCACTTCCTCGTGTTAACCTCTCTTCTAACTGTAGCCCACCCAGTGATTCCTGACCACATCAGTGGTGGTGGTGGTGGGAGTCTTTGGTCGTTAATGTGGCTTGTCACTACAATATCAAAACATCCTTCAGTGGATCTTAAGTCAAAGTGGAAGAGACTTGTTACTAGAAGTCTCCATTGTGGCAAGCAAATGTAAAAATATTGAGGTAGATTTATTAAAATGTCTAAAAAGGAAAATTGAAGGCGTTTCCCATAACAACCAATCATTGTTTAGTAGGTACTAGTAATATGACAAGCTGATTGGTTGCTTGCTATGGAAAACACATCCACATTTCCTTTTTAGAACTTTTAGTAAATCTACTCTTAAGTATTTAAAAAATAATTCCTGTGGATTTGTCCTCATTGCTGCTTGTTTTCATCTGGTCCACGTGAAGTAGGTGTGATAGGTGGGAGAGGGAGAGAGAGGGAGAGTGGGAGAGAGAGAGAGGGAGAAGGGGGAGAAAGAGAGAGAGTTTTTTTTTAATGAGGTCAAATTGCATTTTTAACTATGCCTTTAAGTGGAAATAAATATTTAGATGGTAAAGTAATACAGTAGTTGAACAATGTTTTTAAAAGTTAAAATATCTCACAAATTCAATATGTATATTTTATGTTCTTATTCCGTGGCAAGACTATGATCCAACAGCAACAGGGAAAACATATTTTAACCTGTCTAAATGAATATTTCCTGGCTAGAAAATCCATTTTTTATTATCTAATACCATTCCCATCTGCTAAATATGTGCAACATTTGGTCTGTTTTAATATAAGTGACAGGCGTATTTAGTTTGTGCAGGCTGTTAACTACCAGCGATGTATAATACAGGGCTTTAATCAATGATATCAGATGTAAATTGCAAATAGATATCTCTCCAATTAAGAAGTTAAATAAGGAATATAAAACTAGGGCATCAATCTTATCTTAATACTTAATACATATACTGTAATTTACACAGGTCTTTTACTAGCTTTGGCAATATATTAACAAGAAATGTTGATTTATGTACAGTGCTAGCTTTGGGAAAAGTAAACTGATTTTCTGATAACTAAATATAACATTAAGACCCTTGGAAAAAAAAATACCCTCTTTCGACCAGGTACAATATGCTCTGTTCCCGAACTTCCCACTTCATTTACTTTGTGTTGAATTAATTCATTGTTATTTACAAAAAGAAACCCTTCAGATCATTTGGCTACTTCATCAAAGATATGTAGAATAGCAAATTTAGTGGGGAATTTGGAAAAAAACATTTTGTCGTAGAAGAAATCAGCTCCTCTCATTTTACAAACACAACCTGTAACATGATAGTAAGGAGCTGAGTGGTTTATCAATTTACAGGGCTTAGTACATCTCCCTCTTGAGAGGAGACAGAGAAAGAATGGTCAGAGAGGTAAGAGGAAAGTCATAAAAGGCCAGTATCCCATAGACCAAGGGAGTAAAGGTTTTGTAGGAGGAGACGATGGTCCACAGTGTCAAAAGCAGCTGGTAAATGCCCTTGAATTTGACACCAAGGAGGTATTTGCAGACTTCAGTGAGGGCAGTTTTGTGGAGTAGAGAAGATGAAAGCCAGGTTGAATTGGTTGAGCAAGGAGTGGGATGAAAAGAAGGCGGTGAGGCGGCTGTAAACAAAATGCTCAAGAAGTTTGGAGGCAAACGGAAGAGAGATGGGGTGGTAGCAAGTGAGAGTGTCAGGATCAAGGGTGGGTTTTTTAAGAATGGGGGAGACAAGTACATGATTGAATTCAGAGGGGATAGTGCCTCATGGGAGAAATTGAGGAGTCGGGCAAGATGGGAACAGGCAGCAGGAGAGAGGAAGCAGACGAGGTGAAAGGGAATAGGGTCAAGGGAGAGGTGAATGGAGTGGAGGAGCAGATTAGGGCCATGACTTCAACTTCAGACACTGAGTAGAAAAATGTCAATGTTGGCAAAGTGGATGGGGGGATGAGATGAGGCAGGGTGGGAAAAATGGGATGGGGTGCTAAGGTTTTGGAGGGATGTGATGTCCTGACATATTGTTTAAATTTTAGATGTGAAATGAGTGGCATAGTCAAGGGCTGAGAGAGAAGAGGTTGGCCAGAGGAGGGAGTTGAAAGTGGCGAAGATACAACAGGGATTGGAGGACTGGGAGGAGATAAGGGTCTTAAAATAAGAATGTTTAGAAAGGGAAAGAGCAGCACTATAGTTTGAGAGCATAAATTTGAAATGGAGGAAGTCAGCATTAGAGCGTGATTTCCTTCACTGATGCTCTGTGGTACGTGAACACTTTTACAGGTATCTGGTGCATTTGGAATGCCAAGGTTGAGGTGTGGTCAAGGCAGGAGAGAGAGACCATGGGGAAGAGAAGTGAGTTGAGCAGGGAGGATAAAGATTGCCTCCAGGTTACGCTTAGTGATGGCAGTCTTGGGAGGCAGAGGTGGAGAAGGGGTGAGGGATACGTTTAAAAAGAGAAGACGATGGTCAGAGAGAGGGAATCGGGAGTTGGTGAAATCAGAAATATCACATCGGTGAGTGAAGACTAAAGCAAGTGAATGTACACTCACATGGGAAGGTGAGGAGGTCCATTGAGAGAGACCAAATTATGATGTGAGGGTAAGGAGTTTAGAAGCAGAGTAGTTAGTAGGGACAATAATAGGGATATTGAAGTCACCTAAGATGAGGGAGGGAAGGTCTGAAGAGAGAGTGAAGGAGCCAAGAAGCAAAGTTGTCAAGGAATTTGGAGGCTGGGCCAGGGGGGCGATAAATGACAGCTACATGAAGGTGAAGAGGTTGGAAGAGTCAAATAGCGTGTATCTCATATATATAGAGAATGAAAGGGATGGTATCAGATAAGCTCAGGTCAGTGGCTGAACTACCACCACAGCAAGCTGTGCAGCCGCTAGGTGAGGGGGGCCTAGCGATGCTGGTACATCCTCCAGTGGCTGCTGCCCTGATTTCCTCAACGGATCAGTGACTTTGCTGCACATTCGCAGGGCAGTTGTATGCTTAGAAGATGAAAGCAGGAGCTCGGGTAAAATCACCAGGCCCTCCATCAAATTTTTCTTTGGGGTGTGGTGATGATGCTTATGTACTTCCCCTGGCCCAGGTGTTGATATGGGTTAGGTATGGAATCCCGGCGGTCAGAATCCCAACACCCATAGGTAAGTAAGGTAAGACTAACCCTTACCCCTACCCAGTTCCTAACTCTAACCTCCTCCTCGCCAGTGCCTAACCCTAACCTCCCCTTGCCCGGTGCCTAAGCCTAATCCTCCCACTAACCCCCAACGCTGTATTTCAATCATCGGCATCCCACACGCCGGGATGCTGACTACATACAACTGTGCCGCCTATCAGAGCTACTTGGACATGTAGTGTAGATGTCTAGAGATCAGGGCTGTAACTAGGGTAGTGCGACCAATGCCTTGGCACAGGGCACCACAGGGCAGGGGGTGCTGTTTGGGCCTGTCAATGTTCCTGTTTATTATCATTCTCACTTGTAGTTTCCTCTTCTTTTATCCCCAGCATCTCCTGGATTCCCGTATCTCTTCCCTGGCCCTTCCCCATGAGGCCATGGCCCTTTTTCAGGTGCTGTATCTTATGTCCCTATTTAAAAAATGGTGGTGGGGGGTGCCAATGCTCTCTCTGGCACAGGGCATCGAAAAGTCTAGGTACGGCTCTGTTAGAGATATACATTCTCTTTTCTAAGAAAGATCCTTATTACCCCCCTTCCCACACAAATACCCCATATGATGCGCTGAGGTACACATTATGTAAAGCCATAGAACTAAGACTAGTATGCATTCATTTTCTTGGAAGTACATAACAAATACACTTTGTTCGTTAATTGGTCTTAAAGGCAGCATTTAATTGGTGAATAAATACCTGACACTGGCATACAATGAAAATATCTACATTTGGATCAATGTTTCTGCAAAATGGCCTTAACTCCTGCACTGTACACGTTCCATCAATGCTCAGTTCCAATATACTCAGTAAAGGTTAAGTCATTGAGTCTGGTTATTGACAATGTGTAAAACTAACAGTCATTGATATTGATAAAATCACATAATGAAGATGCTTAATCTGTGATTTGGGACACACCGAAGGATGTTTTGGCCAATACAAATTTCAGACTTGATTTACATAATGCATTACTCTTGCCTGCAGTAGTTTGCCTTTGTAACTCTATTTATCCAATTATATACATCCATGCGTTAATATTTAATACAGATTTGTTTACTATTGGAAGACCTGGAGAGCCAACCTTTTGATGCAGTTTTCACTATACTATAGAGCAGTGCTGTCAAACTTGCGGCCCCACCTTCTGAAGTGGAACTACACATCACAGCATGCACTGACAGTTTTGCTAATAGGGCATGCTGGAATATGTAGTTCCACAGCAGCTGGATGGCCACGAGTTTCACACCACTGTTATAGAGCATTTGTGGAGGTAGTTTTGGTGTATGATTGTAACATTAATATATAACAAGTCAATGTAAAAACATCTGATCGCTTCTTAGCTTCCGCTACAAACCGTTAAGGTGTCCCATACATTATAATTACCTGTACAGAGTCCGTCGCCGCAGAAATCACTGTGCTGCTGTAACAGGAGTTTAAAACTGTAATCCTCAACTACACTCAACAGGTCATGTTTCCTGGATTTCCTTAATTATGAGTTAATCTATTTTGTGGGGTTATAATTCAACCTATTTCTTGAAAACATGACCTGTTGGGGATTCTTGGATAACAGAGTTGAAAACCCCTGTTCTGGCCCATGCACTGAGAACGGTGTCATATAGCGAAGGTGGGCTTAGAAGTATATATATATAAGTAGATGCGTCCTTTGATTTTAAGTGTGTAAGAAGTATTGCTTAAAAAATAGAAGCTATTGGTGCACTCACACTATGTTGTTTTGTCATAGCCAGCTAGCAGAAGCTCACTAGGACTAGGGCAATACCCTAGACCAGAGGTTCTCAAACTCAGTCCTCAGGACCCCACACAGGTCACGTTTTCCAGGTCACCCAGTAGGTGCACAGGTGTGTTCATTACTCACTGACACATTTTAAAAGATCCACAGGTGCAGCTAATTATTGCACTTGCGATTCTGTGAGGAGACCTGGAAAACATGTACTGTTTGGGGTCCTGAGGACAGAGTTTGAGAACCTGTGCCCTAGACTTCCAGGATGCAGAAAGGCCAGCCGGTAATCTGTTGCTTTATATCTGCACTCCTTCATGTACGTAGGACTTACTTGTCTCATTTATTTGTCATGCCTCCTGGAGATCCTGAAATGGAGATTCAAGTGGCAAATGCAGCGATATGTGTCATCACACAGTGGGGGCAGGACTGTGATGACACGATTTGCATTGAACTTTATTATACCCCTTTTCCACCAAAATTCCGGGTCTGACCCGGAGTTGGACGTTCTGACAGGGCCTTGTGGTAGGGTCTTGTTGCCGCAAGCTCCAGAGAGATAACAGAGCCGAAATCTCTCCCACTGACATCACTTGTGCGAGCGCTCAGCACTGGTGACCGGGTCTGAACCAGGCCCAGAGTTCCTATTCGGATAAGCCCCGGAAATTAGCCGGCGCCGACTCGGGATATTCCCGAGTCGGCACCGCTCACACCGGAGTCTGGTCTGCATAGACCCGGCTTTCCTGGCGTGAAAGTGGATGCTTGGAGATGACGTCATCTCTAAGCTCCACTGAAGCCGGACCAATCGGCCGGCTTGCAGCACACTCCAGGTAATCTTGACCCGGAGTGCGCTGTTCTCATAGCAGGGTTTCATGGACTACGCCCGTGTTAAACCTTGCTAGTTACCTAGGTTGGATTGCCGGGTCACTCGACCCGGCGATCCAAAACTCTCCCCTTTTACACGAGGGAGCTGCCCGGGTTAAACCTGCAATAACCCGGGTAATAGCTCCGGTGTAAAAGGTGTATTAGAGACAATACCAAAATGTAGGTCTCTCCCAGACAGTGCGTGAGAGTAGTCAGGTATGACGCAGGATAAAGAGGACGATATATAATGAAATGTATACTTTTTAATACGTCTTCATTAAGAGAATATACCGGGTGGTGTAGAGGTAGATTGCTAAACGAGTAGATTGATTAGCCGATGGGCGAGGTGATTGATGGCAGGGGTGGACTAACACAATTACTGATGTAATCAATACTTCTTCCAAAAACCTCCCCCCCCCTCACTCTACAGCGGTCCAGAGGCAGGGAGGGCGGGTGGAAATAAAATACTTTCTGTGCTGCTCCGTGCTAGGAGCATGGCGTTTTGTTGGTAGGCCGGATCTGTGCAGTGCATGGCGCCCTACACACCTGCGTCGTTTATAGAATGGTCGGGCCAGCCATGATTGATCGCCTGATCCATCGATTTGGTAAGTTCTATACACTAGATTCAGAAATGTACGTAAACCCGATGGTGTAAGGACGCCTCTATGTCTTAGCGGGCGAGGGCTTATTGCACTCGCAAGTGTTTAAAGACGCCACCTTGCAACTCGCAACAAACGTCATCTCCGGGAAATGTAGGATTAATCGGGACCATCAGGAGCCATTAGTGCTGCTCGCAGCACTTAAGGTAGCCCTAGCCTCCCGCAAGCAGTTCATGGAAAAATCATCCAAGTCACATGTTCAATGACGCTACTTTGCTAATTATGCACACCCATTAAACGCCGTTCTGACAGTCGGGCACGCCTGCATTCGCACATCCGCTCCCCCGTTCACAAGCACCTTCCCCTGTTACCACCCACAAACGGCACTGTCACTCAAAATAGCGGCCTGACTGCGTGCTACGGGCGAGCACTTTCCCATCACACTGACTGGTTCGCGCACACACATTGCAAATTATACGCATGAGCAGATTGAGAAAAATCGCTCAATGCGAGCAAGCACAGCATAGCGAACAGGTCTGAATCAGGCCCAGAGTCTTTACTGGCCTCAGAAGTGGCAGGAGGTGGCTGTTCCGAGTAAGCTTCGGCTTTCTGAGATGGCCAATGCTACAAACATCGCGACCGGTGGCCGCAATGTTGATCTATTGCTGCATCTGTGAACGCACCACTCGGATATGTGATGCCGGCTGAAGGCGTCTTTTTCCCTCAGATGCCTCCTGCAGGCATAAGCATATTAGTTGTACAGTATTGTACAGTCGCAATACCATACATATCTGAATCAGGCCCATTGTGTACACTTACCAATACGCCGCCTGACGTGTCTGGCCACAGGAACCGGTAGTGATGTATCTGTCGGTGGTTCCTGCGTCAGCATATGGGTTGGTTGGCGGATCGCCCATACAATCAGATGTACCGATATATCTACAAGACAGCCGAGCAGATGTCATTCAGACATATCGTCTGTACACAACCGCCGATGCACTAGTGATGTCATTTATCTGCTGATTGAACGTCATAGCACATAGTGTGTACTCAGCATTAGACTTGTCAGAGAGAGATCATTGCTGTCTATAGCAAGGGCAGTCTCTGTGGACTGGACGGGCCAGACTGGGTGGGTTGAGAAAGACGCTAGAAGAGTGGTGGCTTTTGGGGTGGTTATTGACAAGGCACTCAATTAATTTGGAGGAAAATGGGAAATAAGAATTTGGACAATAGTTGGATAGGGAGACAGGGTCGACAGAATTATTTTTTTTAAGGGCGGGTGAGAGATGTATAAAGGATGCAGGGAAAATAGTAGTGAAGAAGAACAAATGAATGAGGTGGGCTAGGTGCAGGCAGGAGAGATGGAGCAGAGAAGGTGAGCGGGCAGGGAGTGAATGGGGCATGTAGAGTTGGCAGAAAATAACAGAAGAGCATGAATCTCTTACAAAGAGATAGGTTGGCACAAAACCGGTTTGCTATGGGTGAGGGTTTGGGTGGAGTGTGGAGCCTGGCATGACAGATATTGGCAGATGGTGTAAATTTAGGAGATGAAGTGAGTGGCAAAGTCTAGTGGTGTTAACAAGGAGGGGAGATGAGAAGAGGATGGCAGATGAGGGAGGTATATATCTTAAAAAGGCAATGGGGGTTGGAAGACTGGGTGGAGTTAAAATATTTAAAGTAGGCTTATTTAGTGAGTGAGCAAGTGAGAGAGCACAGAGGTGAGAGTGAGATTTCCTCTAGAGAAAATCAGCAGTGTGGGAGTATTTTTGAAAGTAGCTGGTGTGCTTTTTTTTTGTTTGTTTGTTTCTTCCTTTTATATTTTCCCCTTTTTCATATTTAATTTTATTTAACAACGGAAGTTTGGAATCAACCCCCTATATCTTTCCAAGTATAGTGAGGGCATATAAACCATCAATAAAGTTGGCCACTTCAACTCTTACGGCCGGAACTTTACACCATAGGCGTTTACTATTATCCTTGTGGGGGATTTTGGGTAACCCTTACGAGCAACAGAGACAGGCATTGCTTCCACATAGCGAACAACTTTTATCTTATCACCCAGGTAACCTTTGTTTATCGTGGGTAGATGAAGTACCTCCTTATGTGTAAATGAGTACACACCTCCCCTTATGAGATAGACAAAAACTAGAGCCCTTTGAAATCTATAGGGTTGTCAAGTTTACTATATAAACAGTATACCCAGGATCACAGGTGAGTGGTGATCGGGGGTCACGTGATCAGGTTTTTTCTGACAACAATGTTTCTTTTAGTAATGCATGTTTATTTGTATTTTGTGTTACATTGTCTCCAACAATTTTTTTTTCAGATAAGTGGTTTGTTATAATCCCGCCCTCTTAATCACATATGAATCTAGTTTGGATAATGAAGAAGGGTATATAAATATATATTTATCTGTGGGAGATATTTTCATTGCCTCTGAGGAAGCTGTCTATAGACAGAGAAACGCGTTAGACTATTACTAGCGCTGATTTTTATGGACATTGATCTGCCAATTACCATTTCGATCTTGGGATGCTGTTGGACTTTATTTAGCTGGAGACTGGATTGTTCCTGTGTCCATTATTGAATACTATCACAAAGGGATTCAGGGCCTGATTCAGAGCTGAACGCTCTGACCAGAGCGCTCGCTTTGAATCAGGGCCCTCCTACCTGTTTTAGGAGCATCCTCATGGACGCTCGCATAGCTGTGGGTTACCACCCACAGCTTATGCGAGCGTCCATGATGATGGTCGCGATGGTCAAGACCATCGCGACCATCGGGCTTGCGACGGAGACCCTGCGGTAGGGTCTCGCTGCCGCAAGCCCTGGAGTGATTTTGGCTCTATCAGAGCCAAAATCACTCCCACTGACATCACTAGTGATGTCAGTGGGGCCGGCTTCAGACGGTAGATTTTCCCATGGGAACGCCTCCGTCTGGCAGGCACGCCCCCCAAAGGGGGCGTGCTGTCAATCAACATCGACAGCACGCCCCCTTTGGTGCGAGACCCGGAGCGATGGAGAGCCCGTCGCTCGCCGGGTCTCGCGCATGTGCACGATGGAGCTCCCTCCGTCGTGTGCATGTGCAGTGGGGGAACATCGACCCGCTTGCGAGCGTACTGCCACTCACGAGCGGGTCTGAATGACCCCCTCTATCCACAGCAGTAAGGAACTACAATACGGATCGTTGGGTGCCCCACACTACTATCATTAGTGTGGGATTGAAAACCTGCTGGTTTATTACATCATTATTGGTTGCACAAATCCACCACTACAGAGTAGTTTCATCACCAGTGTAGGACCCTTACTACAGCACCAAAGATACCTATGGTTGCTACGGGATGTAGTTATGTGACCGACGTCGGAATGCCAGGGATTTATGACAGGCGTCAAGCTACCGACGCCTGTCATAATCCCGACGCCGGAAAGCAGAACGGCGCGGGCCCAAACGAAGGAAGTACAGGCACCCATACTCTTAGCCGTGTGGGTAGGGGGGGAGGGTTAGGTTTAGGGCACCCCGGGGGGACTTAGGGTTAGGCACCCCCCCGGGGAGGGTTAGGCTAGAGGAAGGGGTGATAGGGTCAGGCACCCCTGGGGGGAGGTTAGGCACCCCCCTGGGATGGTTAGGTTTAGGCACTAACAGGGGGAGGTTAGGCACTGGGGGGAGGTTAGGGTTAGGCACCTCTAAAGGAGGGTTAGGGGGGGAGAGGGAAGGGTTATCTGTATTTACCTCCGCTGTTGGGATTTCCTTCCTTTAGCCAGCCGCTGTCGGGATTTGACAGCAGCCAGCAATACAATCCCATTCTGGTTGCTACAACATCATCCTATTGTAGGTAACTGCTCATCCCTTTAAGGACACTTTTGGACACCGGTAATTATGTTTACAAACTGCATTGACTCTATCTGGCAGTAATTAGATACACGTTTCTTTCAGCACAAGTCTGGTGAATAATTTTGTGCCTCCATCAAGTTTTTTTACATGTGTACATTTTATATATGTATGTATTTTAGATACCATTATTTTTATATGTTCCATTGTGGATCTATCACTCTAGATTAAATAACATTGTATATCAACATTTCATATGATCTTTTGGTATTTATATTTTCCAATTTATACTGCTTAGCACCATTCCTACTTTTTCTCTATGACTGGTGTGCTCGGAATGCCACATGTCCCGGTAGAGAGTAGAATGTACAGGCCGCCACCAGGTCTTGGGGTGTCGGAGTAGGAGTTGCAGGAGATATGAAATGAGATTCAAATAGGGCATTGTAAGCCGTGAGGAGGGGGTTATTCCTATAGGTTCAGAGGAAAAGGATATGAGAGTCGTCACGGCCATAAACTCAGTCATGTGGGTGTTCAGTATACCCTAAAGGACTCATGTAATTCAGGGGGTACGGAATAATTCTTTTCAACATCATTGCAGTGTTGATGGAATTATCACCTATACACAGCACTCTGTAATATTTTGTTGCTTTATAAATAAAATATTATGGGTACATCCACTTTATATTTCCTCCATATTAGAATTAAAACTGACCTTGCTATGAAAGACCAGTTGAGCAGGATTACACTAAACAGCAGATTCCCACTGACGCCCTCCTAATTAGATTCCACAGAAAAGGTGCGTACACACGGTACGATATATATGAACGAGAACGATATATCGTTAATTTTTATGCAGTGCACGACCAACGATGCGCGTTCCCGCATGAACGATAACGATATCTATGATCGTCCGTACATGCAGGTTAACCTGCACGATATTGGCAACTTTGCCTGTTCAGAGATGTGGCAGGATGATTTCACTGAAAGATATCTTTCAATTTGTTGGTGGTACAGATCGTACCGTGAGTATGCAGCTTTAACCTTTCATTTCCATCTTACTGAATATAGGGAAGTCATTGATATCTAGAAAATACAGTACATATATCTCCTTGTAAGACCTATTTTGGAATGTTTTGCAGACAATGACCCCATCATCAGGAATAGGGGACTGACAAAAGCACACTTTAACACTTCATGTTATATGACACTTCCCCTTTAAATGCCATTGAATGAATAAGTAACATGTAGACATATGGCAGTTTATTGCATTATAGGTCCTCCAGCATTGAAAGGTTAATTGCTTAACTGGAAGGTTGAAATATAGTATCTGAGAAGGATGTATTGAATGTGAAGTGATTGATCTCTGAATCCATAGAGGGTATTGCTCAATGACACGTCTGCCGTCCTTAATAGGTAATTTTATCTAGTATGCACACGCAATAAATCATTGATAAAGCTATTGTGTTTCTGCTCTTATTAATTGAATGCCTTTATTGTGGGAAGGAGGACACGTAATCCATACCATGAAATAATATCATATATAAAAAAAATAATTAACTACACTGCTTCTTAGTAAAAAAAAAAAAAAAGCAATTTTCTTATTATTCTGCATCTATTAAATGTATTGATTAACGTACACAAAAATAACTAAGTTAGGTGTGTATATTTGACTATTGACTTTCAAGAATAATAATATAAAAAAAAAATACACACCGTAAGATGTGATACATTTCATAACAAAAATGCATTAACGCATTTGGATCAAAATGTGAAAAAGTCTCTGACATCTCACTGAAATCTGTGTTTAAATATATTTTCTTTAATAAGAAATACATCATTTTGATTAAGGTATACTTACAAGTTATTGTACCAGAGTTATATTCAGACTCCCTTCTAACATCCCTCCCAATTATTATCCCAAGCTAGGTAGGACAACCCAGAGACTAATGGACTGCACCCACAGTCAGCAATGGCCAGTCTTGTGATATGAGATCTAATTATTGTACATTCTATCATGTTAATCTTCAACTCATTTATTGGACCTAAAGCCCCAAAATTAGAAAAGTTCTGGTATAATAAATTTAATGGACGCTGTGGATCTGGAGATCCTTGGACCTCCCCAACTCAAATTCTCCTGCACATTCACCGACCATCTAGTGTTGATCATCGCCACTCGGCAGCCATATAATACAGAGAAACAACTCTCACTCCTATTACAAAAAGTATATTGCAGAGGAACACACAACACACTGGTCAGTTGTTTCCTGTAGTTTGGACCTGTTAAGACTCAAACGGAGCTAAGAACATTAGACGTTACCCTCAGTGCTTAATCCATACAGATCAAGGATTGAGATATGGGTACTGGGTATCTGAATTGATAATGGTCTCTGGGGGTAAACAGGAACTATTTGAAAAGTTGTCCACTATCTTTATGTAAAACTTAATGAGGAGGGTCTTTAGGTCACTCTTTAGTAAAAGACCATTACTGTATCAGAGTGTTTATGTTGGAGAGGTGACATATATTGTAGAAATAGTTATAGAAAGATAAATTCTATTTTATGTGCAGATAGCCTTCACCTGATCAATACTCTACATAGCATTCTATTAAGTCTGTTTATATATGTCAGATGCTATTTTAACAGAGAGAGATTTAAGATGCAAGCAAACAATTTTGTAAGGCGTCTCGTGAAGTGACCTAACAACTCAGCTTTAGCAAAATGCATACAGAACCTAACAAAAACAGCAACATTTCTCGAATACCCCTTTCCGATGAAGGCCCTGATTTAGGGCTGATTGCGAGCGGCCAGGTGATGGTCGCGACCATTGGGCTTGCGACGAGACCCTTGTGGTAGGGTCTCGTCTGCCGCAAGCCCCAGTGAGCTTCCGGCTCTAATAGCTGGAAGCTCACTACTGACATCACTCGTGATGTCAGTAGGGCTGCCCCCAAACAGCAGGCATTCCTTCGGGAACGCCTCCGTTTGGCCAGCCACCTCCCCTCCCAGCCTATAAAAAGGGGCGAGCTGTCGATCAACATCGACAGCCGCCACATTTGTAGCGAGCTCTGGAGCGAGAGAATTTCCTGGCTTAGTGTGAATGGGTCAACCCAAGTTGTGTATCCTGGCATCTCGACCCTGGTGGACACCAGGGTTATACCCAGGACCGACCCGGCTCGGCTGTGGTCATTTGACCCGGGTCATGCATAAAATGAGCTGATTGGCAGCTGTAGAGCGCTTTCCATGACCACATCCTTGTGTGCCAAAACAAAAATCCATTTCTTATGACATACACTGTTTTACAGGACTGACAAGGGTTCAGGGAGAATGGGGTCTACCAGGACCCCATTCCTGGTAGACCCCATGTGTTCAAAAACCCGGAACTTTGGTCTGAAAGCAGTATTATTGGGGACCAAAAGGTATCTTTATTAAAGATAAATCGATAGGTCTGGCCATTCTGTCCTGTTGTGGAAAATTGACCCCCATCCCCAAAAGGGGAGGGGGATTGAGGTGGTGGAGGTGTGCTACTATTAGAATGCTTGTAATGTCTGGGAGCATAGTGATTTTACCTGGTGACATTGTACACTGTACATGTAATTTCATGTATCTAGGTAACACCATATGCCCTATGAGGGATGCAGTCAGGATACCGGCGGGCGCTATCCCACCCGCCGATATCCTGACACTTACATCCCGACATGGGGCTAAAGATAGGCATCGAAATCCTGACGCCTATCATTAGCCCCACTACGGAATCCCGACACCCGGCATACCGAACGAAGGTATGCTGGGTGTCTTAGCATCTAGCCACAGGGGGGGGGGGTTAGGTTTAGGGACCCCTGGGGGACTTAGGGTTAGGGGAGGTTAGGCTTAGGCACCACTAGAGGGGTTAGGCACCCCTCGGGAGGGTTAGGTTTAGGCACTAACGGGGAGAGGTTAGGCACCCCTAAGGGAGGGTTGGGAGAGGGGAGGGTTAATGTGCTTACCGGCCCCAGTTGGGATTTGGCTCCTTCTGTCTTTTTCCGTGGATGATTTTTGGGGTTCCCTGCGCCCCAGACGTGAACCCCTTAGTGTTAGGGACTGCTAGTAACAGAGAAGCCGTGACGTGGCCTAGCAGCTTCCCATGGATTTGCAAATGCATGCAACCAATATCTCTGAATTTCTATCACCATATAGTCTTCATGTATTGTTGCAGGTACAATTCAGTGTGCTGAGGAACAATAGGGGGTTAAAACCCCCCCTTTTTTTCTACTTGGTATGACCCCTCCCTTTCATGCACCTGAAGAGTACTGCCATATTGATTTGAGCACCTGCCATTTTCTGTTTGTTGTTATATGAATGAATGAGCCAGCATTAGGAGGGCATGCTGGTTCTAGTTGGAGTTCCCAGGGGTGACTCCCAGGTAAGCTGGCACTCAATTTGGATGCATTTATATTTGTGCCTTTATCATGAGGCCTTATAATTGATAAATATATTACTTGTGGGGTTAGCGTTTGGGCGTAGGGCCTCCAGGGCTACTCTGGCTGGGCCTCTTCAGGGCATCACCACTTAATACACAGTGTAATTTTTTTACATATTTTAACCCTTTATTCAACACATTAATTATTCTCACACATCTATACTTTACACTTCACTGTCACCCTTTTTCTTTTTTTCGTGTGATGCCCTGGGCTGGACCATTTTTGGGGTGCCCTGCGCCCGACATGAACCCCTTAGTGTTAGGGACTGCTAGTAACAGAGAAGCCGTGACGTGGCCTAGCAGCTTCCCATGGATTTGCAAATGCAGCAACTAATATCTCTGAATTTCTATCACCATATAGTCTTCATATATTGTTGCAGGTATAATTCAGTGTGCTGAGGAACAAAAGGGGATAAAACCCCCCTTTTTTTCTATAGGGTTAGGGAGGGGGTGAGTGGGGAGGGTTAGGGTACTTACCTTCAGCTGTCGGGATTTCGACCCACCGGCCTGCTGCTGTCGGTATTTGATCCGGCGGCTAAACAGCAGCTGGCATTACATACCGATTCCCCTTATGGAGGTAGGAGTAAATTGAACATTATACAGCAATGTCATACCAATAATACCAGATTAGTTAGACAGATGTGTGTGGAACATGCAGGGGATGTGATTGTATTCAGATTTATTGGCCTTGAACATGTTCTGATACCTCTGTAGTGGGTGACATACACAATCAGCTTGCAGAAAGAGTTAGGTTGGTCCATTAGACTATGATCTGCAGAGCCCATTGGCTTAATTATGTATTTGTCTTGATATTATTAATTCTGGGATCTATGTAAGTGCCACTTCAGTTCATTCCTCGCGTACAAACCTTGAAAAAATCCAATTTGGAAAATTATTTGCCCCATCCTGTTTCTTATATGGATTAAAAAAAAAAAAATCTTAATAAAGAAAAGTTTCAACCTCCCGTTTGTACCCGGTAACCTGCTGTCTGTCTGTCTGTGCACCAATACTTTCTGCACTGGGGCTCTCGGCTGATTTACGCTCTAAATCAGATGTAGACGCAATGCAGATATTTACGCAGTTGAGCGACTATCGAGCAACTGCGCATGGGTCATGTTCTCACTGCGCACGAACCACAATGCCTTAGCTATGCCGCTTACAGTGAGGATTTGATTGACATTCAGGAATCATTGGGAGGCGGCTACGGGGAGTGGCCGCAAAAAACGCGGGCCAGTCTTGACCATTTTCACGGCGTGTATCTGCCTACATCTGCGATTCCGCACGCAGAAAATATGGCACCAATGCCTCAGTTCCGTCGGCCATTCTGCACTACTGTAGGGTTACTCAGATGGTCGATTATCGGAGGTTCTGCGACCGCTGCTGCGCATTTCGACGCACATGCTTGGATCTGCGAAGCCGCCAGTTGACGTCTCCATACATTTCCCAACGGCTAACTCATTAGCATATTTTCACATCAGCTGCGTACAGGATCACAGGTGCGACTGTATTAGCATCCATATCTGAATATGGCCCCTAGTAATCCACCGAATGAATCGCAACCTGCCCATTGGATAAGCACAGCGGTCTCACTAGCCAATGTTTAGTAATACAAGTTATTGTCTGTAGTATTAATGCAATTTTCACACTGACCTAGTGTATTCTAATGCTGTAGTTCAGTGGTTCCCAAACTATTTTGAATCACGGCGCCCTAGAGTATCAGCATTTTTTCCACGGCACCCCTAGGCCAAAGGATTCTTATTGAAAAATGTAAGAAAAATTATTCAATTAGGTCATTTGTGTTCAGCTGTTATTCTTAGGCTCATGTATGTGGTGGTGGACAGGGTTGTGCTCTGGTTGTCCACATATCTTATGATTGGCACCACCAAACACAGGTTTTTCCTACTACATTGGCCATCAATATCTTGATCTAGTTCTGGGCCACCAACCCGAGGCTCCTTTGCAAGTACCCCGAGAGAACCCAGTTTGGGAACCACTGGTGTAGTTTATACCAATACATTCTAAAAACTTAACTGGACATATAAAGGGGTCATCCACCTTCAGATAAACCTTTTTTCAGTTTGTGCAGGGCTTGCTCCAACTAATGCCAAAAACATTGATTAACCTTTGCGGCTTACTTCTGTACTGCTAATTAAAATGTACTCTCTGTACGGAATTGGTATGTAATGCCAGCGTCTGAATCATATACCGACACCAAAAGACAGAAGGAGCCAAATCCCAACTGGGGCTGGTAAGCACACTAACCCGCCCCTCTCCCTACCCTAACCCTCCCTTAGTGGTGCCTAACCCTAACACCCCCTCCCTGCACCCTAAACCTAATCCCCCCTTTCTAAACCCTAACCCTCCCAGGGGGGGTGCCTGACCCTAAGTCTCCCTGGGGGTCCCTAGACCTAACCACCCCCCCCCGCGACTAGAACCTAAAACACCCATCTTACATTCGTTCAGTATGCCAGGTGTCAGGATTTCGTAGTGAGGCTAATGATAGGCGTCAAGATTTCGATGCCTATCTTAGTACAGTCGGGCTTGCAGCGTCGGGATATCGGCAGGCGGGATAACGCCCGCCGGTAACCTGACTGCATCCCCTCTGTACTGTAATTATATCCAGGGAACTCTTTCTACCTGTTGTCAATCAAAATATACCACTCTTCCCGATTACAGACCTGGTTAAACAAAAAATGAAAATAAAAAAAGCATTGTAATTAGTATAACTTGCAGGAGGGCACATAAGTAAAACAAATAACATTTTTCATGTGTTAAAATTAATTACGTGTGAACTTAGAGCGTGTAGGAAGCTCATGAGATGTGCTGGAAGTAATTCAGTTAAACTTTTCAAGCAATAAACTCTTTTAGAATTGATTTAAAGTAAAAGGAGAACCACGTTTGACAAGCACACGGAGAATGCATGATAAAATGCTGCAACGTCACGCTTTAATCTCCTTATGAAATGTCAGCACATACATGCAATCAGAGCCAGCTAATCTGCGTGCGTCACATTTCCTAAACCCATTCCTTCTCCCGCAGGATGACCTCTATTAGAGCCGTCCGTGGCACACACGTCAGAGGGAGACATGGCACGCAGGAAGGCAATTTGTGCTTATATCAAGGGGGCAAATAACATTTCTTTTTGGTGATATTTTATGTAGAGTGTTACGGCAGTGTGAATTCTTCATGTATTACAGATGTACGTTCAGGAATAGGAATATGATCATGGTGATGTAATACAACAGTCTACCATTTTATTAGTCTTTATACAGTGTCAAAACTTTTTGAATGCTGACAAAAGTAATGGGCTGATTCATTGCAACACACTTTAATAAATGAGGATCTTTCAAGTAAAATCTGTCAAATAAAAATTCACTTTTACACAAGGAAATATTACTCATTACTCAAATAATCCAGAATAATCCCAAAATGCTGTGCTACACATACAGGCATTCCCTGACACATTTCTGGCATGCCCTAACAGCAAAACTGTGTTACGAGATGCTGGGATGTGTAGTTCCACACTTTGCCTACCCTTGCCATAGCCTACTACTATAAACAGGTAAATGGTACTTCCCTCTGCATACATTCACTTCTCATAGCTACTACAGTACTTTGCGTAGCTGCTCTTTAAGTCTTGGTCCTGCATAATTGAAGAGGTTATGCACAAAATATGTTAATTAAGGGAGGTTACACATTACTTAAAAATATAATGTTACTGTGAAATGTATGTGATTATCCCCTCTTGCTGCTCTTGTGCACATTTTGCTGATGACGTGTGTATTTGCAGTTTGGTAGAAAAAGTATGATGTACAGTATCAAAGCAGACAATTACAGTATGTGGACATGCACCTAGGAGGCAGCTACAGTATAACAACACCTCTACTTATGCTGGGTACACACTTGAACGATATAACATTTAACCTAGAGTTGAACGATAGATTGTTCTACCATCGGAGGGTGTGTACACCCGTTATGTCTGTGAACATCTGACTGTCTGTACGGCCGACCATAGAAGTAAATTAATATGACGTCACAAGTGGGCGGGCATCTGCAAATGACTGCTGGCCACACACATCAGACGAACGATTGGTAAGTGTGTATGCACCAACCAATCATTAGATAGGTTGTGGGTCAGCCAGGTGTCTACCCAGCATTATACTCATTCTAGGTGTTATTATTCCCACCCTGATGTTTGCAGCACGTTATCTATTGCATTAAATGGTCCCTTTATGAACTGTTCAAAGCACATTTAATAGATATTTTGTTTAGTGAATGTTCTACTGCTCCAATAGGCTTCAGGTTGGTATTTTGTGAGAATAAGATGTTGTGACTTCTATTTTATCTTTCTTTTTACAGAGGTCCAGAAAGCGCTGTGCCTTATTAGGTCTTTCCCTGGGTACTCGGTTTCCTACAGGAGGTTAGGGATGGTTAGAATCCTCCCATGTGAATACTCGGTTAAACAAAGCAAAAATAAAAGTAGTGATATTGTGTCTGTGACTTTTTTTTCCCAGCATTTGAGTGGAAGCGACAATGGTAAAATAGGATCCCTAGGGCAAGGTGTTTCCCCCGTGCCCCTTATAAGGCTCATCAGACCCCCCCCCCCCCCCACATGCCCTTCATATAGCATCAGACCCATCCATATGCCCATTTTGTGCCATCAGACATCGCCACATGCCCTATTTGTACAGACTCCTCCAGCATTAAGTGGTCAGGGGGTGCGGCAGGCGATACAGACACAGCTGCACTCATTACGCACAGTGAACTGCTAAACGCGGGATGCATTTCGGAAGCCGACGGAGGGAATCCCGACCGCTGGCTTCCCGACTGTCTAATCCCGGCAAGGGTTAAATGACAGGCGTCGAAATCTCGATGCCTGTCAATTTACCTACGCTGGGAGCCCAGCATCCCGATCAAAGGTAAGCCGGACGCTGACAGCCGCGGGGAGGGGGGGGGGGGGAGGGTTCCCGGGAAGGGGGACTTAGGGTTAGGTTTAGGCTAGGGAAAGTGAGGGTTAGGGTTAGGCACCCCCCCCCATCCCGGGGACTTAGGTTTAGGCGGCGAAGGGGGGGGTTAGGTTTAGGCACTTGGGAGGAAGGTTAGGGTTAGGCACCCCTAAGGGAGGGTTAGGGGGTAGAGTTAGATTAGTAAATACCTACCTCGGACGATCGGGATTTCCTCCTCTGCCGGGATGCCGCTGAACGCAGATTCCCGATGTTTGAGACCCGTTCTGGCCCCATGGGTCACCACAGCCGGCCCATGGTACGCAGAATAACCGCCTGTACATTACTATGCCTGCGAGGATTGCAATTGCAAAGCTGCCTGCGTGCAGCTTTCAATCACGATCCTTACAGAATCAGGCCCAGTGTCCACATGCTGTCTATGGCAATGGGCTGCATGCGGCTTTGCACAGGAGTGGGAGAGATTCCAATACCCCCCCCATCATCTTAGTGCTGTTTGTCTGCCAGGGATCACATAGACAATCGTGGCCCTGGCAGCGCCCCCTGGCACTTCCTGCATCAGGAGCGCATGCTCCACTCACTATGACCCTGGTGGGCGCTTATTTTGATGATGCAGAAGAGCATCATCATCCAGACTCGGCCACTTCCCACCAGGACCGGCGCAGGTGCTGAAACTGGTACATATTTTCAGCTTGGGGAGCGGCCGCACCCCCTGCACCTCCCTTGGCTACGCCACTCAGGATCGCTCTGAACAAAAGTGATTTCTAAATACCGTGTGCCATGTAGATAAGGGAATGCGACACTATTTTCAATGACTATAACTTTGTATGGCAGGATTACTGTAAAACAGTTTTTTTTATATGACTGATACATAAAAGCCACATATGGAAAATAAACATAATGTGATACGAATATCTGTGAAGGCGTATATAATTAAATATAAAAGTGTAACAGTTACAAACACACATAGCTAATAATGTTTTGTTTTTTTGTCCTCAAGCATGATTATACAGTAAGTAAGGCAAACAAGGTCAATACTATTACGGTCTTAAAAACCTTCTTGGCTGTCCCCTGACGTGATATGCCAAGGAATAAATAGGAATAACCAGGCACATGCAGAGATCGGCAGTGAAATCTTAGCACCTATCGATAATCTATTTATTCTTTGCTGCCAAAGGCTTGCGGCTGATTTTCTTGGATTTGTCATTGTTCTTCTTTGGCGGTTCTGGGTTTGCCTGCATGTGTCTTCCGTAGAGGCTAAGAGACGGAAATGAGGGAACAGATATTATATACACACAGAAGAAAAGCAAAACATTTATTAAAGACTAAAACAGTAAATTGGTCATGAACAAGTGCAAGAAAATTATACTATACAAATTAAGCTAATCAAAATAAATACACTATAATATATATAAATAATTAAAAAAGAAAAAAAAGTTATATATATATATATATATATAACTTTTAACAGAAAATAGAATGTCATATATATAACCATCTGGGGTGCTATATATATATAACTTTTAACAGAAAATAGAATGTCATATATATAACCATCTGGGGTGCCCTTGGTATGTGCCCACACCATTTAGAAAAAAAAATAAAAAAAAATTATATTTATTTTATAAAAATATATATATGATATCCTATTGTCTGTTAAAAGTGTATTAAATACCATGTAGACTTTTTATCATTGCTATAGACTAAAAGTAGTAAAATGTGTTACAATTGCATAAGGTTATGGGATAGCTGACTTTAGTATTAGATGGAATTTCTCACTGGTACCACAGGCCCAGCCACAATACGGGCTTCTGGCATGCCCTGAGAGGACAGAGAGGCAAGTCTCCATATCAGTCTACAGTGTGGAATGGGAGGGGGTGGATGGCTGAAATAAGAAACAACTGGGAATACATAGAGGAAAAAAATATGAGTAAGGATTGCACGACGTGGAGCTGTTACTAAGGGTGGAAACTGATGGGCTGGCGGTTTGCGGGGACAAAATACAGTATTTACTAAGCATCAGTCTTGACTGTGTTTTAAAAGCCACCGTCGATGCCCATCAGTTTGTAAACTCTTAGCCCCCTGTAAATCTGCCATAAATCCACCGCTGTTTTCCAATCCCTTGGAAAGGTTCTCTTTGGTCCATGTAGGCATTGTCTTTGGCAATAAAACCCCACTGATAAATGTCGCATAACCGCTTCCTATGGATGACATGCCCATTACAGACTATGCCAAAGGAGTGAATGGGAGCATCCTGATTGGTCACAGCATGGGAGTTGCCTGGTGGTCCTCCAAGTGCCAGCATGCCTGACAACCCATAAAAGTGGCACTCACAAGCCCTAGCTGAAGGCTGGCGAACCTTACAGTACCTATACCACTGGCTGCGCCAAAATTACCCAAATTGTTTTTTCTTTCATTATTTTAAGTAAAATCCCTATAATTAATCCAAATAAGAATAAAATTCACTAAATAAGATGCAGTTTTACTGGCTATTCCTTCCAGAAACATCTATACAACAGGAACCTGCAAATTAACTTAATAATAGCCTAAATTCTACTTTCTAATTGCACAGGCAGCTCACAAATGACAACACGCTACATGTGGCCTTTGTGTAAAGATAAGCTGACCGTCTTTTCTTATGGGTTGTGCTTAATCACTGAAAGATATTATGCAGACATAAAGCATCATACTAATACAATCTGTGGCATCTGTGCAAAAGAAAATGTTATTACATTTAAAGGGGTTATCCCCAAAACATACCTATAAATACTTTGCTTGTATATCTCCTCCTGTAACTTTTTCAAGAAGCATTGCTTTAACGTTGTAAGTTTTTTTTTTAGCCATGTGTTTTATCATCAAGTAAAGAATGTTATTGTAGTTGCCTGGATACGGCACAAAGAGCATTAGCTGCCAATGCAGAACTGGGTCATATCCCGGGGTAACACAGCCAAACAACTCTGCCTGGCAATATACTGTATATACACGAAGGTAAAAAGCACCGTAGGAAGCTAGGAAGAAATTGTACTATATTTAGTACATGAGGTCACATACAAGCAAATACATTGCAGTGATTCACCATGTGGATTTTTGGATAGTGGTAACTTACCTCCCAACATTTGGGAGTTAAAGATCGGGACCCCACGCACCCCAAAGGTGTGTTCGCCCAAACAGAGGTGTTACCATCACTCTTGGGGCATGCCTAGCACTCCCTTAGCATCTAGGCTGTGCCCTGGGGTTCACCCCCAGCACTGGGACAGGGGGCAGCGCCCAAAATGAGGGACTGTCCCGCTGCAATCGGGATGGTTGGGTGGTATGGGCTAGGAAACACATGCAACGCACAAACATGGGAGAATGTACAATCTTCACACCGATAGTTTGGACTTTAACCTGTGGCCGAAATAAAGTAATATAGCAATGCTGCCTACTGTGCCACAGCGCTGTCCAGGGGGATTACAATTGATCTGAGATCTCAAATAGAAATACTTTTACTACATATAGAGGTTTCATTCTCACTGTATAAATTACATAACGTATTAGAAGTGAGAAGGTTAATATTTGCACATCACCAGCAGTACTGGCACACGATGAAGACATTAAACGGTGCAGCGTAAAGTTTTGCCTGAATACCCGAGGGCTGAATAATGTGACAGAATAATGCTGTCAGGATTTTCCCCAGCTCTCCCCGCATGATGGATTGTACAGGCACCGCTATCAACACATCAATGCCACATTAATAAGTAGTACTGATTGCATGTTGACAAAGCATTCAGCAATTAGAATAGCGGGCACTTGGGGCAAACCTGGCTTCATGTGTCCTGGGGAGACGGCACGTTACATGAGTGACTGTTCATAAAACTAAATGGAAAAGATAAATATTTGTATTAAAGCTTAATCCAGAAGGTCGACCTGAAAATATGAACATTTTACCGGATTGTTTCAAAATCAGGTTATTGATTGGTGCGATAACTTTATCTACTATAGGTTTAGATGCATCAGACCAGAGCCGTAACTAGACTTTTTAGTGCCCTGTGCCAGAGAGAGCATTGGCGCCCCCCCATTTTTTAATCAGAGGCATAAGATAGTGCACCTGAAAAAGGGCCACGACCCCATGGGGAAGGGCCATATAGGGGAGGCCAGGAGATGCTGGGGACAAAAGAAGAGGAAGCTGCAAGTGAGAAGAATAATAATCAGGAAAATTGACAGGCCCAAACAGCGCCCCCTGATCTGTGGTGCCCTGTGCGCTGGCTGGCCGCACTACCCTAGCTACGGCCCTGACTAAACAACACTTGCAGCTGACAGTTACTACGAGTACAGAAAGCGCACAATATTCAATAGACAGGTCCTTCTCCAAATATAGAAAACAGATTTTTACATTCACGTCCCTACTGTACATTCAACACAAATAAAGGGGAAAAAACAAGGTTTGAGAGCATTTCAGCATTACGAAGCCGTTAAGAAGAGGGTCAGGTAGCTGCTTATCAAATGTCATTTGACATATTAAAGAAAGCCAAGCCCAGGGTGACAGGTACAAGCCATGAATTAGTGGTATCTGACATAAGAGTCAGTGCTACCAGTCTGTCTCCTGGCTCCTGTCTGCATCACCAGTATGTCACATAACCACTTCAAGTGACCGACTGCTATTTTGTAATGCAGAGTTTTCTATTAATATATCACATGATCATATTTGTGCTTGAGATGTACAAAATGGTAATACTAATACATGGTTTAAAGTCTATTTTTATTCTGAAAAATAGATTTGCAATATAATGGAATTCTCTATACTAGTTTCAAGACAATAGTGTGTGCAATACAGCTGCAGGCTGTGTCCAGGGGTGGAGGAGTGAAAGCATTAATTACATCAAATTCCTCCTTAATAAAAGGAAGCAAGATTAATTCACTAATGTGGTGCAAGTGGCTGAGCTGTAATTGGATACTTGCGGTCATTAGTCTGAATTTGCACTGGAACTGACTAAAGCGAATACTTTATTGGACACAATGCAGTTTCTTTTTTTTTCAATAAGTTACACATTCTCAATGACACAACTAACTGTCCTGGTAACCTTGTGGCACTATGCTGAATGAGTAGTGGTTACTACTTTGCTGGCCCCATGAATAAGTGCGACTGTCCCACACCCTGCACTCAGTATAATACAGGTTGAGTCTCCCATATCCAAAATGCTTGGGACCAGGGGTATTTTGGATAACGGAATATTCCGTATTTTGGAATATTTTCATATCATAATGAAATATCTTTGGAATGGGACCCCAATATACACACAGAATGCATTTGTGTTTTATATACATGTTATACACACAGCCTGCAGGTAATTTTATATAATATTTTCAATATTTTTGTGGCTCAAGCAAAGTTTGTGCACATACATGAAATTCAGTTATGTTTCATATACACCTTATACACACAGCCTGAAGGTAATTTTATACAATATTTTTAATAATTTGTGCATTAGACAAAGTGTGTGTACATTGAACCATCAAAAATCAAAGGTTTCATTATCTCAGTCATGCTAAAAATATTCCGTATTTCGGAATATTTGGATATGGGAGACTCAACCTGTAATAGCATCTAGCAGTATAATAATAGTGTCTAGCAGTAAAAATAGGTATATGACATCCCAACATTTCATGCAAAGAATATGTACAAAGTGACATACATCACAGGGTGGCATACTGTACCCACACTGTACATCACAGGGCGGCATACTGTAACCGTACATCACAGGGCGGCACCCTGTACCCACACTGTACATCACAGGGCGGCATACTGTACACATACATCACAAAGCAGCATACTGTACTCATACTGTACATCACAGGAGGGCATACTGTACCCACACTGTACATCACAGGGCGGCATACTGTACACATACATCACAAAGCAGCATACTGTACCCACACCGTACATAACAGGAGGGCATACTGTACCCGTACATCACTGGGCGGCATACTGTACCCACACTGTACATCACAGGGCGGCATACTGTACCCACACTGTACATCACAGGGCGGCACACTGTACTCACACATCACAGAGTGGCATACTGTACTCATACCGTACATCACAGGAGGGCATACTGTACCCACACCGTACATCACAGGAGGGCATACTGTACCCACACCGTACATCACAGGAGGGCATACTATACCCACACCGTACATCAGAGCGGCATACTGTATCCGTACATCACTGGACGGCCTACTGTACACATACATCACAGGGCGGCATACTGTACTCATACCGTACATCACAGGGCGGCATACTGTACCCACACCGTACATCACAGGAGGGCATACTGTACCCGTACATCACTGGGCGGCATACTGTACACATACATCACAAAGCAGCATACTGTACCCACACCGTACATCACAGGAGGGCATACTGTACCCATACCGTACATCACAGGGCGGCATACTGTACCCATATCGTACATCACAGGAGGGCATACTGTACCCATACCGTACATCACAGGGCGGCATACTGTACCCATACCGTACATCACAAAGCAGCATACTGTACCCACACCGTACATCACAGGAGGGCATACTGTACCCATACCGTACATCACAGGGCGGCATACTGTACCCATATCGTACATCACAGGAGGGCATACTGTACCCATACCGTACATCACAGGGCGGCATACTGTACCCATACCGTACATCACATGGCGGCATACTGTACCCACACCGTACATCACAGGAGGGCATACTGTACCCACACTGTACATCACAAAGCAGCATACTGTACTCATACCGTACATCACAGGGCGGCATACTGTACTCATACCGTACATCACAGGGCGGCATACTGTACCCATACCGTACATCACAGGGCGGCATACTGTACCCATACCGTACATCACAGGGCGGCATACTGTACCCATACCGTACATCACAGGGCGGCATACTGTACTCATACCGTACATCACAGGCGGCATACTGTACTCATACCGTACATCACAGGAGAGCATACTGTACCCATACCGTACAATACAGGGCGACATACTGTACCCATCCCGTACATCACTGGGCGGCATACTGTACTCATACCGTACATCACAGGGCGGCATACTGTACTCATACCGTACATCACAGGGCGGCATACTGTACCCATACCGTACATCACAGGGCGGCATACTGTACACATACCGTACATCACAGGGCGGCATACTGTACTCATACCGTACATCACAGGGCGGCATACTGTACCCATACCGTACATCACAGGGCGGCATACTGTACCCATACCGTACATCACAGGGCGGCATACTGTACACATACCGTACATCACAGGGCGGCATACTGTACACATACCGTACATCACTGGGCGGCATACTGTACTCATACCGTACATCACAGGGCGGCATACTGTACTCATACCGTACATCACAGGGGGGCATACTGTACCCATACCGTACATCACAGGGCGGCATACTGTACCCATACGATACATCACAGGGTGGCATTCTGTGCCCATACCATACATCACAGGGTGTGCTGTACCCATACTGTACATCACAGGGCAGCATTCTGTATCCATACCGTACATCACAGGGTGACATACTGTACATCACAGGGCAGCATACTGTACCCATACCGTACATCACAGGGCAGCATACTGTACCCATACCGTACATCACAGGGTGGCATACTGTACCCATACCGTACATCACAGGGCAGCATACTGTACCCATACCGTACATCACAGGGCAGCATACTGTACCCATACCGTACATCACAGGGTGGCATACTGTACATCACAGGGCAGCATACTGTACCCATACCGTACATCACAGGGTGGCATACTGTACCCATACCGTACATCACAGGGCAGCATACTGTACCCATACCGTACATCACCGGGCAGCATACGGTACCTACTGTACCCATACCATACATCACAGGAACAAGGATTTAAGTAAGCCTACATCCACAGAAGATCTGTGGTTAGTTCTCCAAGATGTTTGGTACAACCTCCCTGCCGAGTTCCTTCAAAAACTGTGTGCAAGTGTACCTAGAAGAATTGATGCTGTTATGAAGGCAAAGGGTGGTTACACAAAGTATTGATTTGAATTAGATTTCTCTTCTGTTCATTCACTTTGCATTTTGTTAATTGACAAAAATAAACTATTAACACTTCTATTTTTGAAAGCATTCTTACTTTGCAGCATTTTTTCCACACCTGCCTAAAACTTTTGCACAGTATATATATAAAAAAAATTAAATAGGGGCACTACAATTCCTATACATTACAAAACCATATATTAGGCCATAGAAGAGTAATATAATCAGCAGAGTACACCATCTCGATAGTACTTTTCATAACATTTTTAACTGAAATCCTTTCTCCATGTAGGCAAATTTAAGACGGTTCATTGTAGTTTTCAGCTTGGGATTGCCCTGGCTCTCTTCATGCCAGATCTTACTGTAGCAGACGTCTTGTATCCATGAAACAACTTTACACACTGAAGGCCTGATTCAGCAAAGAAAGGCACGGATGCAGACGCACACAATCGGCCGATGTTTGCAGTCTGCACATGAGTCTTGGTCGCAGTGCGCATGCGCGAACCGCTCACTGCAACCGCAAAAGCAAGCGCCCTGAATACGCAGACCCAGGGATAAGTGATTGACAGGAAGTACCGTTTGTGGGTGGATACAGGGAGTGGTCGCACCCCGTTACAGGGGCGTGCATATATTAGCCACTGAGATGATGGACGCAGCCTGGCGTCCCTCTGCGTGCAGGAAGTCTCAACTCCTGCGGCAGGGTCAGGTCTGCCTTTAGCCTGCGTGCTGCTCCGATGTTACTCGATGTTCCATCAGCCTTGCGCATCAGTACGGACGTTAGCGGACGGTAAAGGGGGCGGCATAATGTAGTGCTGGGCGTCTGCATCTTTGTGCTGCGATTGCCGTGCGTATGCAATCAGTAGCATATTCTCGCAGCTGCTGGGCGAGTGCATCTGCATCCGTCCTTGCTGAATCAGGCCCTGAATCCTTAACCACTTAAGTGACGTGATCACATGGGATGCAAACGCAGCCAACTGTGCTTCAGCTGACAAGGTGCAACTGCACCACCCCGCTGTGTTTTTGAAGAGGAAATCTGTTCTACACATGTGCATAACGGGTCTCCTCTGACTCCCCGGCGACCCGGCAATTTCTGACTGTACTCATACCGTACATCACAGGGCGACATACTGTACTCATGCCGTACATCACAGGGCGATATACTGTACTCATACCATACATCACAGGGCGGCATACTGTACCCATACCGTACACCACAGGGTGGCATACTGTACACATACCGTACATCACAGGGCGGCATACTGTACTCATACCGTACATCACAGGGCGGCATACTGTACCCACAACGTACATCAGCGCGGCATACTGTACCCGTACATCACTGGGCGGCCTACTGTACACATACATCACAGGGCAGCATACTGTACTCATACCGTACATCACAGGGCGGCATACTGTACTCACAACGTACATCACAGGGCGATATACTGTACTCATACCATACATCACAGGGCGGCATACTGTACCCATACCGTACACCACAGGGCGGCATACTGTACACATACCGTACATCACAGGGCGGCATACTGTACTCATACCATACATCACAGGGCGGCATACTGTACCCACAACGTACATCAGCGCGGCATACTGTACCCGTACATCACTGGGCGGCCTACTGTACACATACATCACAGGGCAGCATACTGTACTCATACCGTACATCACAGGGCGGCATACTGTACTCACAACGTACATCAGCGCGGCATACTGTGCCCGTACATCACTGGGCGGCATACTGTACACATACATCACTGGGCGGCATACTGTACTCATACCGTACATCACAGGGCGGCATACTGTACTCACAACGTACATCAGCGCGGCATACTGTGCCCGTACATCACTGGGCGGCATACTGTACTCATACCGTACATCACAGGGCGGCATACTGTACTCATACCGTACATCACAGGGCGGCATACTGTACTCATACCGTACATCACAGGGCGGCATACTGTACTCATACCGTACATCACAGTTGCTGGAAAAAACATCAGTTGAATGGTTAAGCAAAAATTATTATGTAAGTAGAATATGTACTGATGTCAAAGGAATTATTGTTTAGTAGTTCCCGATTACACAGGATAAAGGTGACATTAGTGAATGTGTCCTTGTTTCAATGGAGATATTAGCCTCTAGTCTGGGCCTTCATGGATGAGACAACTCATGAGTCTCCCTATATGGACAACAACTTGTGATTAGAAAAGGCTGGAAACTGTACACAGCTGCACCAACTCCTTCACAAGCTGATTGTGGTTGCAGGCAAGGATGTACAGTGAGAGAGTTTTAGAAACTGAATAAACTGGTTCTCTTTAAAAATTCTGGTGCCAGTGTTTTATCCCTTCCCTTCATTTCCACTTTCAGTGACGTGAGCATTGTTTCTGCAAATGTACCATAACTTTTACTTCAAGTAAGTCTTACGCTTCATAAATGACCATTGGGGGAGATATAGAAAGACTTCTAAATAGTGAATAAGTGGACAAGTTGCCCATAGCATCAGATTCTACCTATAATTTTATACTTTGTACTTGATAAATGCTATGTACAAGCTGATAGATTGCTATGGGCAACTTCTCCACTCTTTAAAAGTTTTGATACATCTCCCCCATGTCTTTAGTGTGTCACTGTTATCTGCATCAAATGAGAGTCACAGACAGCGCCTGGAGACCTCAGCTCAAAAATGAACTAGTAAAGATGGCCTCATCTGCATAGTAATGAGGACATGGCGACCAATATAGGACATGGTGACCGATAAAGGTATTATTTACAACATTAAGAGGCCATACAGGAAAATGAATATTTCTCTCATATTTCGATAGAAATGTAGAATGACAGGTGTACTTCTAATGGAGCTGCCCTAAATCAGATTTGCTGTATTATGAATTACTAGGCCCCGGATTTTTAGGATCTAAAAAAAAAAAAACTAACATTTAGTTTTTTTCAATCTATATTTTAGGATTTTATAGATTTTAAAATGTTAAATTTAGGAATTTATACTTTGTATGAAAATAAAACAAAACCTCTCAACATATCATTAGGTTTGTAACACTGTGTTTATTATATATGAATGACCTATGAAAACTACTTATGTGAAACTCCTATCATGAGGCTTAACCATGACGTACAATATACCATTATATGTGAAATACTGTGTCATATATGAAAACTACTCATTTGAAACTCCTAAGTTAGAACATTCCTACTTCTAACATGACACTGAGCAGGGAATTTCAGGAGTAAAACCTCTTCTGTCTTGAATGCGCCAAAACCACGTCATATGAGGTAAGGGGTGCATTTCCACAGGCTTCCAAGGGAGTGTTTCTTGCACCCTCTCTCTAAAGAGAACAAGACCCACTTTTTTAATCTTCTTGAGATCGGGATTATGTGCCAGCACAGCCTCCAACTTCTTGGCTATGGATGCCCCAACTGGTCCAGGAGCCACCTTGTTCCTTACTTCCTGCATGAGCTGAAGCGCTTCTGTCATTGGGAGAGTTGCTTCTTCCAGCTTCTTGATTGCACATTCTAGGTGGGAAAAGTCAGCCTTTCTGTAGCTCAACTCCTGTACAGCTGGCACTGAGCGTAATGCTGTCTTTGCATTTACAATAGCAATAGATTCATGTTAATCTAGTACATCAATGACTTCCATGATGCTCTCATAGTTTTCTGCGTAATGTATTGTGGTTGAGAGACAGCCCCACCCACGACCGTGTCACTACAGGTTGTGGAGGGAGAGGTATCGATGAAAGCTTCTCCCTGAATATAATTCATTACTCTCCGAAAGATCTTCACTGAAGAAATGATCTTGTTGACTACGGAATGCTGCTCCCGAATTGCATCAGCTGCCCGGTGGAGCCCATGCGTTAGACAGGTGACATGGAGCATACGAGGGTAGAAAGCCTATACACATCTGCTTTCAGCATGCAAGCTGCACTGTCTTTCATGAGTAAGCATAACATGCTCCTTCTCTGCATCCTGCTACAGACCTGTAAGGCATCCCTCACTGCAATGGACACACTGGAGTGGTTGGTTTGTAGAAGCTCCCTGCATAGGACGACATGCGGAATAGTCGGTTCCTCACAAGTGAGCTTACTCATGATGGCGGCAATGTATCTGCCACAGGCATCCGTCGTATCATCCAAATCAGAAATCAAATTTCACAGGGTGATGCTGGCACTGCCTGCCTTCTTTTTTCACACATTTCCACAGTAAATTTATATAGTTTCAACCAGAGCTGTAGCTAGACTTTTTGGTGCCCTGTGCCAGAGAGAGCATTGGCGCCCCCTCCCTCCATTTTTTAAATAGGGACATAAGAAAAAGGGCCATGGCCTCATGGGGAAGGGCCAGGGAAGAGATAGCGGAAGCTAGGAGATGCTGGGGATGAAAGAAAAGGAAGCTACAAGTCAGAATGATAATAAACAGGACCCTACCCTAGTTATGGCTCTGGTTTCAACCTAAGTAACAGAATCAGTCTTTTCAGGTTCTAACAGTCAAAATAGGTAATTTTAGGTACTAACACCCAGATTAGGTCATTTTAGGTCCTGTAGAAATCAAGTATGTTATCTCCCTGATACATAAAACGAAACTGAAATTTTGAGTATAATGGGAAAAGATTAGAATAGGTTAGAACCTAAGAATCCTAGGCTTACTAATTACCCAGTAATCAGGAAGGCTGCACTTAGACCCAGATGGTAGACAGCTATCATCTTGCTGTATACACAGAGACTCCCACCCACACTGTAGTAACAGTGAGGAGCACTACAGCTATGGTACAGAAGTAAATGCTTGGATGCATCTGAAGGTACTGTATAATGGGAGGGACATTTATTTTATTTATTTATTAACAGTTTCTTATATAGCGCAGCATATTCCGTTGCGCTTTACAATTGTAAACATTAATAGAACAAAACTGGGTAATAACAGACAGATATATAGGTAGGAAGGCCCTGCTCGCAAGCTTACAATCTATAGGATACAGCCGTGTAGGTGCTTATTTGAGGCATCAGTAAATGCAGTTGTATGAAAGGTATGCCAAAGTTTTTGCCTAAGTTTCCTGACCTTAAATCACTCAATCATAGTAATGCAACGCCAATAAAAATCTCATCAACAGGACAATGACTGCTGATGACGTACTCTTAGAGACCAAAGCAGCTGGCACTACACAGACCTGCAGAAGCTCTGGACGATATTACTGGGATTCAGTGAGGCTGTGAATAGGCTGCACATTGCTTTTTGTTCTAGTGTCTATCCATAAATAGCAGTAATAGGTATTAAAACAATAAACATGTCAAGCAAATCACAATGCCAGTACTGAATTGAAACTTGAGAACTTTTAATAATGTTTTAGTAAGGAAAACAATTCTGGACAATTGCATTATATCTCGAATTCAACCAGAAGTATGATTTGCGTTAACCACAACAGTGGAGGAAAAGCTGTGTCATACAGGTGTGAGATGAACACCAACATTCATATACGCGTTTTACAGAAGTCCCACATGACTAAAAACTGTTAGGGAACCCTGCTCCTTCTACTATACATCCAGGAGAATATCTATATTGGGTGCAGGGTGTGCGGTGCACACGGGCCCCTGGGTCCAGGGGGGGCCCGCACTGCACACCCTGCACCCATATTATCTAATACTTACCTCTCTGTCCTCCTTCACACATTTTCTGATATACTCTGTGCTGCTGGGGGACACTGCTCCTTCCACTCAGTTTAAGGCTTCCTACTGCATCAATTCCCCCCCTCCTCCTCTTATGTCCCTGTCACATAAAGCCCTGTCCTTATGAATATCATCACACATGATATGATATATTCTGTGCTGCTGGGGGACGCTGTGTCTTCTACTATATAACTCTAAGTGTGTGTCTTCCTGCTGCTTCCATTCCTCACGTCACATCATGTCACTGCCCTTGCCACATGTAGCTCTGTCCTAATAATGGCCATCGAACATAGATGATTAGCAAGCATCGATGAGCCATGGTTTTGTCATTGATGCTACATAGCCAAAGGTTCCCCACCACCAATGGCAGAAGCTCAACAATGTGTTTTTGATTATTTTTTTTAAAGCTGGTGCATTGGGAAGGGAATTTAAATGAACCCACCCCCAATGCACCACTAAGCCCCACTCTACTTCACTGAGCTCAAACGTGATCTGCCCTTAGTCAAATGCACCTTTTAAATGTTTACTGCTTTTGTTTAGGTGCACATTGAGAAAAGTGGGAATAAAAGAAAAGATGAATACATATTTACATACCTAGATATTATGATCATCCTTTATTTATAAGGAGTCAGCAGTGCCTAACAATGTACATAAACAGAAACAGTATGGCCAAAATATGAAAAAAGTGACCAATTCAGCCCACAGATCTACAATGGATTGAACCCATCCCCATTCTGCCGTCACAAAGGTCAGGGAAATCCAGCAAATTAGAAATCCTCAATTCGCTAATCTTGACCAAAGAATAATTGGGATCCGCCAGTTAGGGATTTTTGACAGGCTGTTTTTCCCCGATCAGCAGACTAGAGATGTCTAGTGAGTGACTGTCTCAACACAATGACTCGAATCATTTAGACATTCGAATGATTCGAGGCACTCAAAGTTTGGTGTGTCGAGACAGTCACCTCTCTAGTCTCTGTCAGTCAGTCTCACTTACTGTGCACAGCCACACTGTGATTGGGCAGCAGCGCTCTGGGTGACACCCCTCTGGGAGGGAGTACTGAATGATTCTGCTCAGGGCAGGCTGCTGCTGCAGACTTAGACTCGAGAGCCGACCCGTTCCCGGAGGACTGAGTCAGCCCTCCCTGAGTCCCTGCTGCACTGCCCCAGTCTCTGCACTCATGCACTGCAGAGTGTGCAGTCTGCAGAATCCAAAGAGCCATGTGCCGAGACACTGTCTCAAGACACTCCACTGACCTGAGTCATGTGGCCCAACTCTGTTCAGTGTATCATCTTGCCCAAGACAACAGCAAACAAATAGCCGATCATCGATGTCGTGGATAGGCGTTTTTGATCGCTGAACAGTAGAACGATTTAGCAGAACGGGGAATCGGGGCTGTACATGTATGGCTCGCATTATTGTACAAAACATTGCAGAACATGGACAAGGCTTATAAACACTGCTGTAGCAAAAGTCATAAGACCCAAATAAGCAGCAGGTTGGCCGATCCCAGAGGTTTGGTGTCTTTGTTGGCAGTGGGGAGGAGATGATGGCATAAGTGAGGGAAGGGAAAGCACATGAGGGAAGAGGGCCCTGATATCCGCGCTTACAGTGACCAATCATGGAACATAGCAGGTAGAATAGTGCATTTTCTAAGTGATCAATGCATTTATAAAATAAATGATATGCTGTAATCTAAGTTGCAGAATAATATATCACATTAATGTGCTACTAACAAGAGTGGAATAGCTACGTGCAGATCCATATTTTTCATCTACCCATATTTCATACTGCATTCGGTCAATGGGTCTGGCACAGGCTCTCTGAGCGGCAAACAATAGTATCCACCAATTAGCAACAACAACAAAACATCTTCAGAGAAAAAGCAAAGTCTGCTGAAGAGAGAAGCTACAGACATTAGCTTTAGGGACATTTAGTACAAGAAGAAAACTTTTGTACAAAATTGTATCTACACAAACATCTCAACGACCAGATCCAGGACAGGTTACATGCCAGGAGCTCAGGCACCTCCGAAATTATCGAAGGGCTTTAATATTTTCAAAAATATATCTGTGGATGTCAATGGACTAATCTCCCTCCCTACTAGGTTCTATTTTAACATATAATCAATAAAAAAATATATAAGACCGTAGACCAGGGGTGGGGAACCTTTTTTCTGCCAAGGGCCATTTTGACATATGTAACACTATTCGCGGGCCCGATGTAGACCACGGCCCCTCGGTGTGATGTCACACGGGGGTTGGGCCACAATCGCCGGTGATAATAGCAATGCCCGGATCTTCCTGAGGATGCTCCAGGGAGCTGTAAGGGCAGCGGTGTAACCGTCTGAAGAATCTTAAGGATGCTCCAGGTGGCACTGCTGCATAGATTCTGGCTGCAGGGTGCCATTCTAGGCCAGACCAAATGATTCCGGGGGCCTTATACGGCCCCCGGGCCTGAGGTTCCCCATTCCTGCCGTAGACAATCAGATATGAGCATATGCATTACAATGAAATGTTTTTGCTAAAAAAAAAAAACTTGCCCCCAGGTAGCAAAATATGAAATTCTAAAATCACTTTCAAAAGTCCAGTTAAGAAATGTTTTTTATTTAATTCTACAAGTAATGGATGGACTCCAGAGGAAAGGATGTTATTCTGACAATAAGATGACATATCTCAGACACGGCATGTTACATTTCTACACCACTATTTATGGGGGGGTTATGGATATACATTTCTAGAAATAAAGGTATATGATTTTGTGTGAATTTCTACAGTTACTAATTTACACCTGTCAATATAAAGTATATATCATATTTCAAACTGCTGTCTGTCTAGGCCGTGTTCCTGTGCTGCAACCTAAATAACGAGGTATTATTACACAAGATCAAAAAAAGAACAACAATAATTTGCAAGGATCTGGAGTTAAGTGCTTCCCCAAGTCTAAGCGGCATTTCCAAAGATCTCAACCGGAGCATGTTTGCCATTTCAAGAGGCGTATGTGCGTGCAATATACAGTATATGGCGACCAGATAGTGAAATATGTTTGATCACATAAATAGAGATGTGCGCCGAGCCCATGTGTTTTGTTTTGGTTTTGGATCTGTATTTAAAAAATAAAAAAAACAGCTAAAATGACGTCATTTTGGCCTGTTAGCATGCAATCCAAAACCAGAGTTGTTTTTTTAAATCAGCGTTCTGAACCGCAGGAAGATCCAAACCGGAACTTGGTTCGACTCTGTACCCCAAAGTGATTCCGAACTCAGCCTCTGTTCGACTCGGATCCCATAAATTCGGTTGTCGTCGGTTCTCTGAGAATTGGACCCGCACATCTCTAGTTGAAAGTAGCGTCTTTATTTAAAGTGTTCCTATTGTTGCTGGACTGTCTTTGGTGTGTAGATACCGCAGTTGTATACATCTATAAACGTCTTTACAGATAACCCTGAGAAAGCCCTATAATAAAAGGCACAAAATGCATAGGGTGCAATGCACTGATCTCTGACTCACCTTGTATAACCTGGATTTCCACTCCTTATATTGTAAAAATACCTAATTGTTCATACATTCCATGCTGAAATGAACAAAAAATGCCCGAGGATTGCATCAAATGCCACTCAGGATTATTAACAAGGGCTACATATAAGTTTCATTATCTACCAGCTATTTCCACCACCCAAAAGGCATGATTCAATCAAACAATGTAACCAATCGACCTGTGACCATGTTAATGTAATAAGGATATATCAATCTAGTGACATACAGCTGGAATGCATCACACACCTGGGCAAGCAGGTTATTTAATTTTATTACAAGTTATTTATATAGCGCACACATATTCCGCAGCGCTTTACAGAGAATATTTGGCCATTCACTTCAGTCCCTGCCCCAGTGGAGCTTACAATCTATATTCCCTACCACATGTACATGCACACACATACACACTAGGGTTAATTTTTTTGGTGGGAGCCAATTAACCTACCAGTATATTTTTGGAGTGTAGGAGGAAACCGGAGCACCCGGAGGAAACCCACGCAAGCACAGGGAGAATATACAAAATCTGCACAGTTAGGGCCGTGGTGGGAATTGAACCCACAACCTCAGTTTATTGGCTTAATCTTAAAAGTTAATTGCCAGTTTTTAGTGACGGGGTCCACATTTCTACACACTATTTTGGGTTTTTACAGTGAACAATAAATAAAGGCTGATGTGCAAGAGGCATTATGGGGTTAGTTATACAGTGCCTTTCTATTAACATATATGGATGGCACAACCACTAGAGTGCTCAAAAGTTGATCGACAGTGGCCTACAGCAGTGTTCATTGATTTATCAATTTAACGTGGCACATTTCACTAAATGTAAACACACAATGGCTAAATTACATAGTCACAGGTTACTTTGATGGAAGACTTGTTATATGAGCTTGATAAAGATCCAATATGGGAATTGACGTTTTATCACTTCAATATATATTACCGTGTTGGTATTTCTGTAATTTTTAATTATACACCACGTGCCGGTCACCAAATCAAGCAACGTCTATTTGGGACAGAATATGTGAGTAAGCAACCTCTGATTTTATATTATATTCGTTCACGCAGCTGAAAACCCTGCATTCTACAAGCTTCAGCATTCTAGGAAAGGAAAGACAAAATAGTTTAATGCACAGCTATTTGCGGGGCGTATCATTAGTGTTTTCGACCTGTGTATGATCTGGAAAACAGCGTGCGCAAGGTCAAGCGATGTAGTGTTAAATGCACAGCCATCTGCAGGGTGTATTACACTACGCATGCTCTGGAACACAGTGAGTGCAAGATCAAGCGATGTAGAGGTAATGTACAACCCTCTGCGGGGCGTAATACACTGCGCATGCTCTGGAAACATTGGCCCTCATTCAGAGCCGTTCGCTATTTGCGGTCGTTCGTTCAAAAACAAGGGGTGGCTATTCAAATGATCCGTTCGCACATTGCAGTCTGTTCACACCTCTAAGTCTGAACGAGCGAGCAAAACATACGCTCGTTTATTTGATAAAAACGCCCCCTGGCCGCTCGCACCATACGTCATGTCCGCTATTTACTAGATTAATCTAGTACATCGTACAGCGTATGAACTGCTCGCTATTCTTGTGGTTGGTTTTTTCAACCGCTATTTTGCGAGCAGTTCTGAGTTTAAAAAAACCAAGTGACGTGGTCAATGACGCTGCTGGATTAATTATGCACACCCTTAAAACGCCCGTTTTGACCTTTAAGCACGCCTGCGTTCGAATTCCACTCCCCCGTTTTCAAGCACCTTCCCCTGTTACCACCCACATACGCCTCATTCTGTCACTCAAAATAGCAGGCATTCGCTATTTTGCGAACACATGAATTTCGACCGCACTGACTGGTTCGCGCATGCGTATAATGATCCGTACGCATGCGCAGTTGGGCAAACATCGCTCGGAGCGAACGAGCTGCCGCTTAGGAGTGGCTCTGAATCAGGCCCATTGTGCGCAAGATCAAGCATTGTAGCGTTAAATGCACAGCCATCTGCAGGGCGTATCATTGTGTTTTCACACTGCACATGCTCTAGAGCAGGCTTGTCCAACCTGTGGCTCTCCAGCTGTTGTGAGACTACAAGTCCGAGCATGATTTACCAGCTTAACAGTGGGAGGGTATGCTGTGACTTGTAGTTTCACAACAGCTGGAGAGCGACAGGTTGGCTAAGGCCTGCTCAACAGCAAAGAGTAAGTTCAAGTGATGCAGAGTTGTACATATTTGAAGCGCATCTGACCAAGGCATAATTGGGCTGTGACGGAACGTTCTCACGCATCTTCAGTAAGAGAATGCTGAATGTACAGCAAACTAAACGTACAGATATGAGTGGTCTGTCACAAAGATCTGTATAACTGTATGAATAAACGGGATGTAGTTATGAGACCGCGGGCCGCGATGCCGCCGGTCTCAATCCTGACGCTGAAAGTCCGACACAGGACTTAAGATATGCGTTGAGATACTCTTAATCCCGATGCCAGAAAACAGAAGGACGCCAGCCCAAACAAGGTAAACTCGGGGTGCCCTAAAGCTGGCCACACATCTAAAGATTATCTGTCCAACCAGCCAACTAGTAGATTGGTTGGAATGAAAATCTGGTACGGAATACAATCAGCAACTTGCTCCCAGACGCTGAAATATGGACCAAAACTGTTGTATGAACAAATAGTTTAGATCAAACATTTAACAAACTTGTCTGAACGACCATTTTCATCTGTTTTCTGGCATTTAGGAGTAAATTGCTGATCATCATTTACTCCAATACGTTACCAGATTTTCATTCCAACCAATCAACAAGTTGGCTGGTTGGATGTAAGTTGTTCTAGTGTGTGGCCAGCTTTAGTGTTAGCCGCGGGGGAGGTGGTTAAGTAGCAGAGCGGGGTTAGTGTTAGGTTTTGGGAGGGGGGAGTTAGAGTTAGGCACTAAGGGGGGAGACTTAGGTTTAGGCACTGATGTGGAGGGTTAGACTACAAGAAGGGAGGGTTAAGGTTAGGGGGAGAAGGTGGGAGGGTAAGTATACTTACCTGACCCCTGTCGGGATACCAACCATCGGGATGCCGCTGTCGGTATTTTGACTGGAGGCATCCCAACAGCCGACATTACATACCGATTCCGAATAAACACATTTATTCCTATTTTCATCTACGGAGCAGTCGTGTTCAGCTCCAGCCATTAAAGTCACATTTATGAAAACTGTTCTACATACCTCCTACAGCATCTGACAAGGGACGCGTGTCACTCCAGCTGCTGTGGAACTACACATCTCAGAACGCCCACTCAAATTCTTTCTGTTAGGGCATGCTGGGATATGTAGTTTCAAAGTGTCTGGAGTGCCGTTCTTTGCCTACCCCTAGTTTAGACAACGGTGAGAAACTAAATGTTGCAAGATACTATAAATATCTTGCAAATAAGACCTATTTTATTTTTATCCCCCCGAAAACCCTGTTAAAGTGGTTTTATAATTGATACATTTGACAATGTTTCTCTATCTCCTCTTTGAGACTGTCCCTTTAAATGAGCCTCGTAACAAAAAACTGTAACCAAACAAGATAGTAAAATATTTACTAATAATAATAATAAAAAACATCCCCAATAATTCCTAATAGAAATAATATAAGGCATAATTAAAAAAATAAAATAAAATGCGGAGAGTAGATACTGTAAGCGGCTCTCCTCGTACAAGTGTCCCCTAAGAAAAGAAATCCGTGTTTAAGCACGCAGATATTTCCCAGCATTACAGAGGGATTTCTCTGTGTGTTATAAGTACAGGACGAGCAGCGTCTTCTGCTTACACCGATGCGCTGGACTCACTGGAACTCACCAATGAGCCGCCTGTGGCTTCTACAGCAAACTAACAATGTCACGCGAGAAAGATGCTCATTAAGCTTCATCATCCTGTCGGCTTTAATGGGGCCTTTACTTAATAAAAATTCCCAGAGCAATTGCAGCGATATTAGGCCGAGTCCTTGCTTATGTACCAGGTGGTCTCAGCTGTCACCGGCAAGACGCACAGCTCACGCGGCGGACTCTCCGGAGAGCGCAGTGAATTTACCTTCCACATAATGAATGCAGAAGGAAATCAATATCTGGAGCCTGGCACATTACTTAACCATTTAAGAAAATAGGCGATTCTTTCAAATTAAATGGCATTGTGCTTAATACTGTAATTTCCCACTTAAGATTTTGCATTGCTACAGAGAAAAACCCAATAAACTATGTTTTGTTGTTGTTGTTGTTGTTTAACTTAAATGCAAGACCAGCAACACAAGGAATATCCTGGGCGATTGTAAATGCACACAGCCAGTCATGTAATGGGTCCGACATAGACTAGAGAGATGATTTGTATAGTCTGATAAGCAGATTGTGTTATATATTCCATTTAGCAGGCTGTAATACGAATAATGTAGTCTATGTTTTCGATATGGTATAGTGCAGTGGTTCTCAAACTCGGTCCTCAGGACCCCACACAGGTCACATTTTCCAGGTCACCCAGTAGGTGCACAGGTGTATTCATTACTCACTGACACATTTTAAAAGATCCACAGGTGGAGCTAATTATTTCACTGACTGTGAGGAGACCTTGAAAACATGCAATGTTTGGGGTCCTGAGGACAGAGCTTGAGAACCTGTGGTATAGTGTATATCAATGTGCACACAAGTAAATAGAGCAGGCAGCATTTTAATAACTGGTGTTCATTCTAGCACCCTGCACCTGTCACAATCCGTGCAGTTCCTCTTTCCTGCTTTGGGAGTCGCTCTCTGCTCTGGTGCTTCTAGCACACTCGCAGAGCTGAGTGTGCTAGAAGAACCAGAGCAGAAAGCGACACCCCCAGGCAGGAAAGAGAAACTGCACGGGTTGCAGGAGCAGGGTGCGAGAATGAATACGAATAACAAAGCAAGGGCAAACGCTAGAGTCGGCGATATGGACACCAATGGGTTCCAGATTGTGTAGACGGTAGTAGGAAAAAATTAAATCACACCTCCCAGCTCCTCTTGTGGGTGAAGCCTGGACAAGATAGCAGCAGCACCCTCGTGAGAAAGTCAGGCATTATGGAGGCATGACCGGCACATCTGGTGTGCTGGGCCGCCCCTGTCCTGTTAGCTTCCCCTGAGGATTACTTAAGAGAAGAAATGGGATAAAATAACCTATAAGAGAATTCTTAAATATTACGTGCACCACATTTATAAGTAATAAAGTCAAAAGAATGACTAATTCTCCACACTTGTCCGCAAAACATAGACACTGAGGTCAAACAGAAGTTTCCACACTGTTACCATCAGGTTGAGAAAAGTGTTAAAAACATTATATAGAAAAAAAAAAAAAGATAAATTGCAGTATATCTTCTTATATGAAACAACCAGCCACAGCTAATAATTATATGGTATATATATGAAGGGTTTAAAAAAAAAAAAAAAGTTAAATTATTCAGTAATGACAGATTAATAACAGCTGCATAAGTTTATGTGCACCATTGTGTGTGTATATAATACATACACACACATACATATATATATATATATATATATATATATATATATATATATATATAGTTTTAAGAACATTCTAAAAGGTGAGGTCCTTTTCTCATTTTCCACAACATTTTAGAAATGTGCCTTGAGAACATGTTCCCTAAAATGTGTCCTGGTCTCGGTGCAGATTTACCACCCAACTCCTGAAAAAGTTATTAAAGCACTGAGACAAGGGTTTTGATTTACTTTGGGTAAACTGGGTATTTTACAATAAATATAACTGTAAATATAACTAGCAGAGATGAAATACAGTACATGCTGTGCCAACCCAATATTTTATTGCTGGGTGCAAAGTAACTAGTTTCTATAAGGTTTTTGTTTTCCTGAAATGCTCAGTAACAGAAGTACTGACATACATTTCAACAGTCCCTATTTTAGAGGTATCCACACATTTCTTAGTACCCAAACAGGGGTGGTGGCAATCGAAGTGGGCAAGCAATCCTCTAACCCAACCCTAACCCCATAACCCCTAACACTAACCTCTATCCCTAACACTAATCCCGAAACCCCCTAACTACAGCCCTAATAATTTAACCCAAAAAGGGCTAACTAGATGGGCCAAATTCTTCTTATCTGCTTCCCCAGAATGTGGGCGTGGCTGATCAGATCAGGGCTTTAAATGGGTTGGGGGTGAGGATTATTTATCCTGCTTTTTTTTTTTTTTTTAACACTTGGTAAATGTATAGTTGCGGCTGCTTGTGTCTCATCAGCTGTCTCAAAAACATTAATCAGCTACATTGCTCATTTCAGTAACGTAGGGTAGACACTTAAGCGACCAGCCAATCGCCCCTACAGACAGAGAGACCGATTTAGTACGGTGTAATGGTTAGCATTACTGCCTCACAGCACTGAGGTCGTTGGTTCAATTCCCACTATGGCCCTACCTGTGCGGAGTTAGCATATTCTCCCTGTGCTTGCGTGGGTTTCCTCCGGGTACTCCGGTTTCCTCCCACACTCCATAAAATATACTGCTAGGTGAATTGGCGCCCAGCAAAAATTAACCCTAATGTGAATGTGTACATGTGGTAGGGCATAGAGATTGTAAGCTCCACTGGGGCAGGGACTGATGCGAATGGACAAATATTCTCTGTAAAGCGCTGCGGACTATGTGTGCACGCTATATAAATAACTGGTAATAAATAAATTTAGTAAACTATACAGACATACCAATCGGCCGCTCGATATGTCTGTCCAGACATCACAACTGGGCGGAATTTGCCAGCCCAGTTATTAGGTCAGTGTTAGCGGTCTCTGCGGCCAGTATACAGGTCAGTCGGTGGGTCGCCCGTACACATGTCGATGCTCATGCCATAACTGCAAGATATACGGCACCTGCTGTGCAGCACGGCCGAGACAATAGAGCTGTGTGTACACTAGAGCTAACGTACTTACCGATACAGCGTTCATCAACTGTACAAACAATATATCACATAGTGTGTACCCAGCATAGCTGCACAAAAAACAATATACTAAACATTTTCTATTACGACAGACTGCAGTGAATGCATGTATGAAACATGATGGGTCAATATAAATACATTTTCAAAGTAATTGTTTCAATATTTTTGTACTTTTTACACCATTCTCCTCGGTACTCCATTTCAGACTCCTACTGAACCCCAACGACTTGCAGGACTATTCCTAGCCAGAGTAATGTCATCCTGTGCAAAAAAAAACAATAGGACTTGATCCAATTAGCCGTGATGATCCTGCAGCTGCGAGGCATTGCGGCAATGGCTGCACTTTACGACAGCCAGTATTCGCATGAAAGTGCTTGCAGCCCTATAGGGCTTCGAACAAAATTATGTGAATCCAGGCTTGGAGCGGGAGTGGGCTGCGAGATGCAATGCTGTTGCCGGTATTTTAACGCTGTGGTAACGGCACATTGCACCTTTCTCAAACAATTGAATTGAGCCCGAAACCTTCAATATATGTTGGCCAGTGCAAAATGATGGCTCCTTACATTGCCTGACTAAAGGGGGACGGATGTAGCAAAACCCAATTAGCCATTAATTGCGCTAGTTCCAGGAGCAAAATAAGTGTTCAGTGCAAATATATTGTCTTTAATAAATTATGTGAATGCACAGTCAAACAAAGTTTGAGAAAAGAATTTAATTCTGATTATGGTGGTTTCATCATCAATGAGATAAAGCTATGACCACTTGTGTCAATATATAGGGCGTAGAATCCTTTTGAATGCAGAGTAGTCAATTATATATATATATATATATATACACATATACATACACACATACACAGTTACTACTTATAAATCCTGTTATGGGGTTCTTTGTTTGAATACTTAAAGTTTCAGAGTGCCGCCTGTTCTTCGTACGTGACAGTATATATATTCCATAGACATAAAACCTTACGTTTCACATGTCCCGTTACAGCTGCTTAGACATGATCTGAAAATAAGCACACAATTCTGTGAATTAGCAGCTCCACCATTTTGTGAGTGACCGCAATCTCATTCTGTGAGAGTGCAGAATCTGCAGTTAACGACAGGGTGTGATGGCATACCATCTCTGTATTGCGCAAGGAATACGTCCATTAAGGTGTCAGCCCTTAATGATCGTAATTTCATTGCTTTTTGATGTTTGAGTGGCAGAAAATCAATAGGTTTTGTGAATTTTCAGATCATGTCTAAGCAGCCTTAATGGGACATGTGAAACGTAAGGTTTTTTGTCTAGGGAATTTCATAGCTTTTTTAAAATGTATTAACTATCAGGGTTTGGATGAGCAAACCGGGCCACCTGCAAGGGAGAAGGGCAACAAAATGGTACACTAACGCACGTGGAAGAGGGGACAGCACACAGGAGGTTGGTTTGGGCAATGCAGAGTGCGAGGTGGCTGTAGGCGTGTGGGGTAGCGGCAGCAGCGGTGGTGCAGAGCAGTGGCAGCGGTGCAGTGCAAAGGGGGCACCAGTGAGATCCATCTACGCATCTGTTAAAAATGTAATGTGTAAAAAAAATAAATAAATAAGCGTAGCCCCACCCACTAGATGACAACCAGCACCGGGCTTTAGAGCTCCAGTACTGCTTGTTCTACATACAGGGGACAAACAATGTAGGGGGTCCCCTGTACGAAGCACAACCAGCACCAGGCTTTTGAGAACCGGTCCTGGTTGCCAAAATACGGGGGACAAATAACATAGGGGGTTCCCCGTATTTAGAGCAACCAGCACTGGGCTCAGAGTCGGTCCTGTTTCTGGAAATACAGTGGGAAATATAAGGGTCTTCTATACCCAAACTTGCCTACTTTTGAAAAAGCATTTCAGGGAGACTGAGAAAGCAGCACCTAAGTGGACGTGTACGGCTACATCTGAGAGGCGTGTCATAAAATTGACTTATGGTGCATACACACGATCAGATTTTTCCTTCAGATATGAACGATAACGATTTAAAAATCGTTCAGTCGTTCATATCTGAAGGAAAATCGTTCATATCTGACATGCCTGAACGATGGACGATCAACGATGTGCGTTCCCGATGGTCAGATAACGATTTCTGACATCTGATGTGTTTGCAGTCAGACTTGGACGATTCCATTCATTTTAATGCAGTCAAAAATTGTTCAATCGTTCAAATCGTTCAAAACTTTGGTAAAATCGTTCAAATCGTTCAATCGTTCAGTCGTTCATCTGACAAATCTGACAAGTCTGACAAATCTGACCGTGTGTATGCTCCATTACATCCAAATGTAAATGAGCCCCAAAGCAGCTAGTAACATCTACTTTTTGATGAAAACACACCAATACTTTTCAGACAATACATGTAGCCATAGGGATCATTGTGCCTTATAACCAATGCAGGGAGATTATACTAGATATCACATTTGAATGTTTATCTCTCGGTTTCTCTTCTTTTATTATATAGCAGCAACATAATGGGAGTAAGATGCAATCAGAGATTGCTAGACTCTTCAGGGGGTCAGGGAGATTGCTAGACTCTTCAGGGAGTCAGGGAGATTGCTAAACTCTTCAGGGAGTTTGCTACTATTTCAGTGAGTCTCACTGACAATCAGGGAGAGTTGGCAAGTATGTACTGTATATACCCACACTCAGGGCCGTAGCTAGGGTAGTGCGGCCGGTGCCATCGCACAGGGCACCACAGGTCAGGGGGCGCTGTTTGGGCCTGTCAAATTTCTGTTTATTATAATTCTCACTTGTAGTTTCCTCTTATTTCATCCTCAGCATCTCCTGGCCTCCCCTATCTCTTCCCTGGTCCTTCCCCATGAGGCCATTACCCTTTTTTGGGTGTATTATGTCCCTTTGAAAAATGAGGGGGGCGCCAATGCTTTTCTTGGCACAGACCAAAAAGTCTAGTTACGGCTCTGCCCACACTACCTATGCTCAGGGTTCTATATACCAACACTACCTACTCTCAGGGTTCAATATACCAACACTACCTACTCAGGGGGTCTTATATAACCACACTACCTACTCTCAGGGTGCTATATAATCACACTACCTACTCTGGGGGTCTTATATACCCAAAACTACCTACTCTCAGGATTCAGTATACCAACAATATTTCCTCTTTGGGTCCTATTTGACTACACTGCCTCTTTAAAGCAACTTATTGAATTCCACTGCATCTCATTGGTATCTTTCAGGATTTCCCCACTCTACTTCCAACTCATTTAATAGTCCATCACTTACCTGTCTTTTTAGCATGTTAAAAAATATGAAAGTAGCTATGATTAGATAATTCAATAACTTTTCAAGTGAGTTTCCGCATCACGCTGAACCTACACTTCATTTCAGTAATGTTGTTTTGACAGGCATTGTTTTTCCGCCATATGTACCTTGTGCCTGCAGTCCGACTGATGCTACCGCTGCTCCCAAGTCCCAGCTGTAAGAGGTTATGTTTGCAGGATTTAACTAAATTTACAGGTCATGGCTACTATACACTGCCCTGCGCTAAAGCCAATTATGGCCTAAAAGTATGTCCTACCCTAGTACCTAAAGGAACGCTGTCTCTGTAAAATATTCCTTATATCTAAACTCTTTCCTCAATGCATCACTGATGCAGCTGATCAACATTTCTGCAGCTTAAACTTACCTTCTTCAAATGACAGTGTCGGCTCCTCTGACATGCTTAAAAAGTGGACTTGTCAAGCTAGTCTTTGTTGTTGGGTTACTTTATAGATCTAAGGACGAAAGACAGAGAGATCGTTCCAAGCACACGTTCCTGAGCGTGGAGACAGATTATACTTTTTAAATGTACAGTATTTACTTCCATGTGAGACGTTATATAGGAAGAGCAATAAAGTGATATCTGTAGAACTGTCAATGAAATGAACAGGTGGAAAAACCTGAGGCCAGTGCGCTGCAATCAAAGACTTGCCCTGCCTAATGTATAATTTACGATCACTAGGACATCACAGAAAAAAAAAAAAAGTTTATTTTTTTATTCAACAAACAGAAGCATTGATAGAACCCCTGGCTTCCCTCTGGAACACCGCCTTACATTTTCAGAAAGCTTTTGATGTCTGCTTGGTAAGTTTTCATTAAACTCTAATGTCTGTGACGGAGCTCAAACTAGCATTGCGTGCATAACACAATTCCTAGTGATTTTAGTGTGCTATTTTAGCATGTGCATGGCCGAAGCTGCTGCGTTTAGCTTTGTACTTTCATTTGAGCCTGCTGATCTGACTGGCGCACGTTCTCTGTGAAATCCTTCCGCTACTGAAAGACATCAAATTATGCCGAGGCTCTCACTGGGAAAAAAAACACGTTCCGGGATCATTAATTTTATATCTCAGCAGATCTATTGTACTGTGAGCTCTGCCGCGCTCCGGAGGAAGAATAGAGCACTAAAGTATGGAACAGATTCATCTGAACACAAATTCAAAAATAAAAGGAATCTTAAAACAAGCATGCTTAAATCCCTGTACATCCCCACTTTGATGTACTTTAGCTGGGTGATTTGCCTGCCAATACGTATGTATGACACTGGTGTGCATTGACTGTACTAGGATTCCCTCTTCAGTAGATATATAAACCCCTTTACGGAGGATGGTCAACGAAACGCAACATAAAGGCGTACAATTAGGCTTTTAGCTCGCGTCATTAATATACTGCCTTGTTAAACCTATTTATAGCTTTAAATTGTGGAAGTAACATTTTTGCGCCAAATCACAGGTAGTCAGCAAGGAACTGAACTTACAATCGGAATCAGGAAACAACACACAACAATAGAATAGTGACTGCAATAATCGTCAGACGTCATGCAACAATATGGCTGCTGTACGGGACTGTAACCAGATCTTAAGAAATCACTCTGGACAACCCCTAGAGAGATGCATCAAATCGAGAAAGACAAGCACATTGTTAATTAGGCTATTCCATTTATAGAGCCATGGTAACTTGTGGGTTTCCAGGGCATAATGATCTTATTGCATGGTATAGTAGCCGTAGTAAAATTCATTTACAGAGTTTACTGAAGGATAAATCCGTACGTAGACCCAGGAGGTACACCTGCAAGACGAGTAAACTGGGAAAAGTATTAATACCAGTCCTCAAATACCAGAGCCTCACGCAGAACCAGTCATGGCCATAAAATATCTCTCTACAAGGTATGTGAAGACCCAAAATAAAACAGATGAAGGCATTTCAACTAAATTAAGCTCTGGGGAGCAGATATATTAATGTAAAGACTGTAAGCTCACACAGGCAGGTCTTAAATATACTAAAATAAGAGGAAATGGTAAGATTATATTGTAGTATTAACCCTTTCAATTTACAAATTATTTTCTCTTGATGGTAAAATATAAAAAGTCGCTGTATCTGTACATTCATGACATCACATGGCCAAGGTCACTGGACATAAAGGAAACACTTGACAGATGAGGAGCAGGACTTGCCCCCTGTAGCATTGCAACGTTTGGACATTACGCGCCCCATTCGCTCCCTACAATGAACAGGTTAATAATTGTTCTGTAGCAATAACCTTCAAGGTACAGTATAGTACTTTAATATTTTGGAAACCAACCATAAACATTTCAACATGGACAAACATACTAAATAAAATAAAGAAATAAAAAAACATCGTCTTTCTTTTTTTGTTAAAGAAATATGTGACATATATATCGGTTTAGAAATGAGAGCGAGCTGGATGGGTATATAAAATGTTAGGTTGTAAATTCAGTGGGTTACATCGTTTCCTGTATCTTCGCCCGTACATTAACTAATCCTACAGCAAGGTCCTTGATGTGTCATCTGGTGATGAATGAGCCTAAATAGGGAAGACCCGAGCATCAAGCTGTATTGCTGGACACATTTTCATCTGCAGTGAGCTCTCCGAGGAGGAAAATCTGTCAGACAGCTTCATCTCCCCATGGATGCTATGTGGCTAGATTCGTAACCTGTGAAGCGAACGACTTACAGGAGCCAGTAAATGCATTCATATACATTAAGGGTCTGTTTCTCAGCAGGACGCAAAGCGGCAACAAGTGTGGGCGTCTTTGGCGGCCAGATTTACTTCCTTATGCTAATGTCGGCTTCATGCAAATATTTGCGCCATTTACTGTTATTACATCCGCAATTGTCATCAGCCATTTCATCAACCCCCATTCTGGGTACGAAAAGGTCTGTCAGAAACAGGAGTACGACGCATACGCGCGATTCATAATAGCACGGAAATCTGGCTACACGTCCACGACACAGATCTTTTGCGAGCATTCGCAATGCAGCAGTCAAATTGACACCCAGAAATGACCATTTAATGTACAGAGAACCGGACATGTACGGGGCCTCCGTCAAGATGCAGTGCACGCGTAGCTTGGTATGCATCTCTAGAACCATCCGCTTTTGGATTTGCACTAACTGAGTGTAAAATCTAAACACAAACTGGTGAAGTGCACACAACACTGACCTTTATTTCCTGGGTATTACTGAGCTACAGTATGTAGTATAACAGCTGTTTAACACTTTTATTCTAAGCTGTGTAACCCGTCTAACGTGTAATGTGCACCATCCCCTTGCTAGATAACATGTATGACACTGTGCAAGGTGCTTCTCCATCTTCTTTGCACGATGTGGGGGTGCTTCTCTATCTTGCATTGCTTTGGAAATAAGGAGAACAAGTATAACAGAAGTCCAAGCACAATAAAAGCCGTGCTCGTGAAATGACATTGCTGCCAAGCAAAGGGAGCAGTGCTTTGCTTTCAAAGAAAACACAAAGATGGTATAGGTTTTGGTGGGCACAACTGGTAGAAGTTGGGCTGACAGTGTGGCGGGTAATGCTGGTAATATACTAACCTTTGTATCATGATGAGGAGGCATCTGCTAATATAATGGGGTGGGAATGCAATGCTGGTATCATGAGGAGAGGACTGCTGGTTTAAAGTTTTGGACGTTGTATTATGATGAGGAGGTGTCTGCTAATATAATGGGGAGGGAATGCAATGCTGCTATTACGAGGTGGGAATCTCTGGTATGATGTGATAGACTTGGTATTATGATGAGGAGGCCTCTGCTAGTATAATGTACTGGATTTTGCATTATGATGAGGAGACTTCTGCTAATATAATGGGGTGGGGGGGGCAAGATGGTATCATGAGGAAGCCTCTGCTCAGAGGCGGTCCTAGCCAAGATTTTGGGTGGTGCCCCCCTCCCCGTGGGATCCTGAAAAAGGGTGTGGCCTCACAGAGATGGGCCACACCCTTTTTCAGCACCCTCATATCCCAGCACAGTATCAGCACCCACCACCCCTCTCCCGGCAGTGAGCACCATAGCACCCCGGCCCTCTCCCAGTTCCAAACTTACTTTATTTGAGCGCAGCCTGAAGAGCTGTCCGACTCAAGGTACAGCAAGCCGCAGGCGGCAGACCTGCTTTTCCAGTCTCAGTGTGATGATTGCTGGAGGTGGAGCCCAGAGCCGTGAGGTGTGACTCACTACTCCGAGCTCTGCAAAGGCCCATGGGTGCAGCAGCCGTCCCACAACCATTACTTAAAGTCCTGAATGAGCCTCTACCCACGCGCAGAAGCTCATTCTGATTGTATGACACCTCAGAGCCGACCCAGTGCTAACCACTGGCCACCGTCCAGGACTTACCGCTGGACCCATGCCCGGCGGTTGGAATCCCGGCAGCGGCATCCCGGCAGAGGAGGAAATCCCGATAGTCCAAGGTAAGTATCCTCTAACCTAATTCTACCCACTAACCCTCCCTTAGGGGTGCCTAACCCTAACCTTCCCCGCCAGTGCCTAACCCTAATCCCCCTCTAAGTGCCTAAACCTAACGTCCCCTACCCCACTGCCTACACCTAAGTCCCCCAGGGGGTGCCTAACCCTAAGTCACCCCAGGGGTGCCTAACGCTAACTCCCCTTCCCCTAGCCTAAACCTAACCTCCCAGGGGGGTGCCTAACCCTAAGTCCCCCCCCAGGAACCTTAAACCTTTAGACGCCTGTCATTTAACCCTCGCCGGGATTAAGCAGTCAGGAAGCCAGCTGTCGGGATTGGGTCCGCCGGCTCCCCGACTGCATACCCGTCCAGGTGCTTTGCCCCCGCAAACTGCCGTCGGCTGTTCTGCAGATGTCGCTCACTGTTTGCTGCTGCCAGGCATTGGAGTGGTCAGCTGAGCTGTGCAGCAGCAGTAGCAGCTGCCAGAGTCTCTGCCCCCACCAAACTTCGAATGGCCATAGGTGGGCTTGGATGCCCCTAGGCATTTGCTTAGTTTGTCTATGCATAGGGCCGGCTCTGCCTCTGCTAGTATAATGTACTGGACTTTGTATTATGATGAGACCTGCTAATATTAATGGGGTGGGGGCATGATGGTATCATGAGGTCTGGTATAAATGTACTGGACTTTGTATTATGGTGAGGAAGCTTCTGCTGGTATATAATGGGGTGGGCAATGCTGGCATAATAGCAGCTTTCGACCTGCGTGATATATTTGACATTTAAGACAAATTATAAGCTGGTCACAGTTACATATGTTATTATGGCAGTACAGTATGTCCCAACCCTTTGAAAAATGTTCCCCCCCTTATAGCTAATGGCCAGAAAATTGGATTTTCAGAATATGAAGATTCATCACATAGGTGTTTGTTATATACAGCACTGATATTCATTGCATAGGTGTATGTTATATACAGTACATTGTATGGGTGTTTGTTATACACAGTACTGATATTCATTGAATAGGTGTTTGTTATGTACAGTACTAATAGTCATCTTATATGTGTATGTTATATACAGTACTGATAGTCATCTTATATGTGTATGTTATGTACAGTACTGATAGTCATCTTATATGTGTATGTTATATACAGTACTGATAGTCATCTTATATGTGTATGTTATATACAGTACTGATAGTCATCTTATATGTGTATGTTATATACAGTACTGATAGTCATCTTATATGTGTATGTTATATACAGTACTGATAGTCATCTTATATGTGTATGTTATATACAGTACTGATAGTCATCTTATATGTGTATGTTATATACAGTACTGATAGTCATCTTATATGTGTATGTTATATACAGTACTGATAGTCATCTTATATGTGTATGTTATATACAGTACTGATAGTCATCTTATATGTGTATGTTATATACAGTACTGATAGTCATCTTATATGTGTATGTTGTATACAGTACTGATAGTCATCTTATATGTGTATGTTATATACAGTACTGATAGTCATCTTATGTGTATGTTGTATACAGTACTGATAGTCCTTATGTGTATGTTATATACAGTATTGATAGTCATCTTATATGTGTATGTTATATACAGTACTGATAGTCATCTTATATGTGTTTAATACAGTACTGATAGTCATCTTATATGTGTATGTTGTATACAGTACTGATAGTCATCTTATATGTGTATGTTGTATACAGTACTGATAGTCCTTATGTGTATGTTATATACAGTACTGATAGTCAACTTATATGTGTATGTTATATACAGTATTGATAGTCATCTTATATGTGTATGTTGTATACAGTACTGATAGTCCTTATGTGTATGTCATATATAGTACTGATAGTCATCTTATATGTGTATGTTATATACAGTACTGATAGTCATCTTATGTGTGTGTTTAATACAGTACTGATAGTCATCTTATATGTGTTTAATACAGTACTGATAGTCATCTTATATGTGTTTAATACAGTACTGATAGTCATCTTATATGTGTATGTTATATACAGTACTGATAGTCATCTTATATGTGTATGTTGTATACAGTACTGATAGTCCTTATGTGTATGTTATATACAGTACTGATAGTCATTTTATATGTGTATGTTATATACAGTACTGATAGTCATCTTATATGTGTATGTTATATACAGTACTGATAGTCATTTTATATGTGTATGTTATATACAGTACTGATAGTCATCTTATATGTGTATGTTATATACAGTACTGATAGTCATCTTATATGTGTATGTTGTATACAGTACTGATAGTCCTTATGAGTATGTTATATACAGTACTGATAGTCATCTTATATGTGTATGTTATATATAGTACTGATAGTCATCTTGTATGTGTATGTTATATACAGTACTGATAGTCATCTTATATGTGTATGTTGTATACAGTACTGATAGTCCTTATGTGTATGTTATATATAGTACTGATAGTCATCTTATATGTGTATGTTATATACAGTACTGATAGTCATCTTATATGTGTATGTTGTATACAGTACTGATAGTCCTTATGTGTATGTTATATACAGTACTGATAGTCATTTTATATGTGTATGTTATATACAGTACTGATAGTCATCTTATATATGTATGTTATATACAGTACTGATAGTCATTTTATATGTGTATGTTATATACAGTACTGATAGTCATCTTATATGTGTATGTTATATACAGTACTGATAGTCATCTTATATGTGTATGTTGTATACAGTACTGATAGTCCTTATGAGTATGTTATATACAGTACTGATAGTCATCTTATATGTGTATGTTATATATAGTACTGATAGTCCTTATGTGTATGTTATATACAGTACTGATAGTCATCTTATATGTGTATGTTATATACAGTACTGATAGTCATCTTATATGTGTATGTTGTATACAGTACTGATAGTCCTTATGTGTATGTTATATACAGTACTGATAGTCATCTTATATGTGTATGTTATATACAGTACTGATAGTCATCTTATATGTGTATGTTGTATACAGTACTGATAGTCATCTTATATGTGTTTAATACAGTACTGATAGTCATCTTATATGTGTATGTTATATATAGTACTGATAGTCCTTATGTGTATGTTGTATACAGTACTGATAGTCCTTATGTGTATGTTATATATAGTACTGATAGTCATCTTATATGTGTATGTTGTATACAGTACTGATAGTCCTTATGTGTATGTTATATACAGTACTGATAGTCATCTTATATGTGTATGTTGTATACAGTACTGATAGTCATCTTATATGTGTATGTTGTATACAGTACTGATAGTCCTTATGTGTATGTTATATATAGTACTGATAGTCATCTTGTATGTGTTTAATACAGTACTGATCGTCATCTTATATGTTATATACAGTACTGATAGTCATCTTATATGTTATATACAGTACTGATCGTCATCTTATATGTTATATACAGTACTAAAATTCATACTTAGTCACACAGACTTTGCTTGGTCTCGTCTAGAATACAATATATTTACACTACAGTTTTCATCTTCAGCAGAAAACCAAAACCAGACAGATTGCTTCATATATAACATCATGATTTCATTTTAAGAAATGTGCCTATAATCTGCAGTGGACATTTATAACCGTGCAATAAAGGAAAAGGAGCAATGTGACATTTTCAATCCGATTGTGTGGACAAGATAGTACAAATATTCCCTGGCTATATTTTTTTTTAGTCTGCCTGTATTGCATTCAGACACTCAGTAGCATTAATAAATGTGGCCAGTATTATTACTGTACTTTTTTCTTAGAGGGAACTGCAAATTTAAAACCATTAAATTTTTATTCAAATATACATACACACACACACACACATTATATATATATATATTACAATAATGCGTGAAGGAGGACTAAATAAATAGCTGCTATATTATATCACTTGGAGGAGCTAGTTTCTCATTACTGTGTATTAGTGAGCTAGACACAATCCCATATACTTCTTAATTATTTGTAACAAAATCTGGACAATAAGTGATCAGGGTGTTTTCTTCCCCCAGGGTAGGTGGGGGCTTAGGGTGGGTGGGGGCTTCCCCGTCTTTCATCACTGTAGAATGAGAACGATACAGTAGCTTCAGAAATAACATAAGTGAGCAAAGTGCTTGTGTGGCATTATAATTATTAATATAGTTTATTTTACGGAATGCCACAAAAATCTGCAGCATTACACAGTAAATTCATCCACTACCCAATTAAACAGAGCGATTACAAAATCGTTATCGTTCAATAGCTCATTAATCGGGCATGCAAATGTCAGAAACAACCAGCGATGCGCGCTCCCGCTGGTCGTTTCCGACATCAGTCATCGCCCGAACATGCTGGTCAATCTGCCGATAATGACAGATTGACCATGTTTGGGGATGATGGAGGGTGCCTACACTGAACGACTGATCGTTCAGTGTAGGCACTGCAGGGGATGGGGAACGACTGTACGATTACGATGTCGTAATCGTACCGTCTTCCCTGGGTAGGGTAGTGGATGTGCGGCTTAAGGAAGTAGACCATCTTACAAAGGCACAGAAGCATAATTAAACTATAGCATTAATTTATGCACACTACCATATAAAAAACATAATTGGTAAGATATAGAACAAACAAAGGTTTTACTGAACATACAAGGTAACATAGGTGGACAGAATGGGAGCAGCCCAAGAAGACAAGAGGTAAGTGGGTCCTGCCCACAAAGGCTTACAATCTAATGGCGAGGGAATAAAGACTGGGAATGTTGGGGAAGGTTTTAGGCATAATGGGGAGGTAAGATGATGAGCTGAATGTCACGCTGAAACATCATTGAGAACATAGGGGGTCATTCAGACCCACTCGCGAGCGGCAATACGCTCGCAAGTGAGTCGATGTTCCCCACTGCGCATGCGCACGATGGAGGGAGCTCCGTCGTGCGCATACGCAAGACCCGAGGAGCGACGGGCTTCCCATCGCTCTGGGTCTCACACCAAAGGGGGCGTGCTGTCGATGACGATTGACAGCACGCCCCCTTTGGTGGGCGTGCCTGCCAGACGGAGGCGTTCCCATGGGAACGCCTACCGTCTGAAGCCGGCCCCACTGACATCATTAGTGATGTCAGTGGGAGTGATTTTGGCTCTGATAGAGCCAAAATCACTCCAGGGCTTGTGGCAGGGAGACCCTACCGCAGGGTCTCCGTCGCAAGTCCGATGGTCGCGATGGTCAAGACCATCGCGACCATCTTTTTGGACGCTCGTATATGCTGTGGGTGGTGACCCACAGCTATACGAACGTCCTGGAGGACGCTCCATTTTCATGGAGGAGGGCCCTGATTCAGAGCGAGCGCTCTGGTCAGAGCGTCCGGCTCTGAATCAGGCCCATAGTACAGAGACAGCAGGACACACAAGAGGATGTAAGGGAAGAGGCCAGGGATTGATAGGTAGATTTGGATGTCACCAACATAGAGGCGACACTGGAAGCTGCATGAGCTGACTAGCTCACCAAGGGATAAGGTGCACAGCAAGGAGGGCAGTGCTGAGGACAGAGCCTTTTGGGGTTCCGGAACAAATGGTTGTGCTCTGCTAGTATAAGAGGTTGGACACTGCTGTCATAATGCGCTCAGCATTACCATATTAGCATTCATATGTTTATCAATGGGTCATCATTATGTTCCGTAAAGATAACAATTAAAATCAGTGAAACAATATTTCAGGATACCACCACTCTCACTGCAGCTCTAAGACTGCATTCATTGGACTTATTCTTCTGACTTTATACCATCTCTTCTCACTTTCTGCACATGGTACCCCCATGCAGTATTTTGCATTATTCTATCGCTGTATGGTTGTTTTTGCTGGGAAATAATGCAAGTAGTTAGTAGAATCATTTATTTTTTAATTCATGCAAAACTTACAAAACACGGTACATACAGCAACCAGGTCTTCAACATCTGCCAACCGCACACAGAATTATACCGCGCAGCAGTCCCTGGTCTCTGCAGTCTGCTAGCGCTTCTGTACCCCTGTAATCTGGATCTAACTACAGTAACGCTATTAAAACCAGTTCATACATCTTTCTTTAGTGCTGGCAAAAGTGGAACTCAAACAAAACAAAACAAACCAAAGTTCCTCAAGTTAAATTATATATATAAAATAATAATAATAAAAAAATAATAGTGGGCAGCTTTAACTTACAGACCTATAATACCATCTAATAAGCTATTTTGGTTGGCGTCAGTTACAGGAAAGCTTAATAAATGTAATTAAGGTGCGTTGTGAAGGATACTGTGCCTTACTTTATAATACTTTGTGAAAATACAAAGACAGAACATATGAAATAAGCTTGTTATGAGTTTTGTGATCCCTCCAAGTATAGAATTAATTGCACATACATGTTAGGTTAGGGTACGGGATGCCTGCGCCCAGAATCCCAATGCTGGAATCCCGACTACGGGGCCTATTTATCAACGAGTTTTATCATACGCAACAAGTGATAAAACTCATTGCGTATGATAATGGTACTCAAGCCAATCAGCTACCAACTGTCATTTTTCAAACAGATGACAGTTGAGGGCTGATAGGCTGGAGCACCATTATCATACGCAATGAGTTTTATCACTCGTTGCATATAATAAAACTCATTGATAAATAAGCCCCTTGGTGAGAATGCTGACACCTGCAGTTAAGTATCCTAACCTTAACCCTCCCTAAACCTAACATTTCACCCCCCCAGCCTAAGCCTAACCCTCCCCCCCCCCCGCCCCCAGCCTAACCCTAACCCTTATGTCAGCGGTCAGGATGCCGGAGCCGGGATTCAGACTGGTGTCCGGGTTCCGGCGCTAGTATCCTGGCAGCCGCAATGGTAACTACATCCCACATGTAAGTGTAGAGAGATTCGACTGTAAATGTTATTGGACACAACAATATTAGCAACTACTGCACTGGGCACGTCCACTATTTGGCCTAGATGGTGCAGTTCGCTACTTAAGAAAATCATATATATTGTTATTGTTCCAACAGTCCTATTTTCAACCTTGTGAGAAGTACCACAAATATACTGCATTATACAGTGCCTCCTCCATACTTAAAAACAAGGAAAATAAGCAGTGTACAGGTTGAGTCTCCCATATCCAAATATTCCGAAATACCTAACAATTTTGGCATGACTCAGATAATGAAACCTTTGATTTTTGATGGTTCAATGTACACAAACTTTGCATAAGGCACAAATTATTAAAAATATTGAATACAATTACCTTCAGGCTGTGTGTGTAAGGTGTATATGAAACATAAATGAATTTCATTTTTGTACACAAACTTTGCTTGAGCCACAAAATTATTGAAAATATTGTATAAAATTACCTGCAGACTGTGTGTATAAGGTGTATATAACACATAAATGCATTGTGTGTGTATATTTGGGCACCATTCCCAAGAGAATTCATGATGATATGCAAATATTCCAAAATACGGAATATTCCGTTATCCAAAATACCCCTGGTGCCAAGCATTTTGGATATGGGAGACTCAACCTGTACTTGCAAAAGTATTTTGCATGGGGCCTTTTTTTTCGTTTGGTTTGTAGGCAAATGGACACATTTTACATGAGAGTAAATATTGTATATGTGTGCATAATATTATATATATATATATATATATATATATATATATATAATTATTAATTAGGGGTGTGCACACCACTTTTCGTGTTTTGCGTTTTGGATCTGGATCTTTCTTCGTGTTTTGGATCTGAATTGGTTTTGCCAAAACCACCCCTTCCGTGTTTTGGGTTCTGGGTTTTGGATCTGTATTTTTTTGAAAAAAAGCATAAAAACAGCTAAAATCACAGAATTTGTGGGTTTTTCTGCTCCTATGCTATTATTAACCTCAATAACCTTAATTTCCACTCATTTCCAGTCTATTCTGAACACCTCACAATAGTGTTTTTATGTCCAAAAGGTTGCACCGAGGTAGCTGGATGACTATGCTAAGCGACACGAGTGGGCGGCACAAACACATGGCCCATCTAGGAGTGACACTGCAGTGGCAGACAGGATGGCAGTTTGATAAACTAGGCCCCAAACAGTACATAATGCAAAGAAAAAAAAGAGGTGCAAGATGGAATTGTCCTTGGGCGCTCCTACCCACCCTTATGTTGTATAAACAGGACATGCACACTTTAACAAACCAATCATTTCAGCGCCAGGGTCTGCCACACAACTGTGGCTGAAATGATTGGTTCGTTTGGGCCCCAACAAAACAAGCTGGCAATTAATCTGTCCCTGCACAAACTGGCTCTACGGAGGCAAGATGTTGTCCTCATCCTCTTCATCCACCGATTCCTCACCCTCTTCAGTGTTGTGTACATCCTCATCCTCACAGAGTATTAATTCGTCCCCGCTGGAATCCACCACCACAGGTCCCTCTGTACGTTCTGGAGGCTGGTCTCCCTGGAAGAGTTGATAATTCATTTTTATGAACATCATCTACTCCGCATTTTGTGAAAGCAACCTCCTACGCCTTTCGCTGACAAGGTTCCCGGCTGCACTAAACACTCTTTCGGAGTACACACTGGAGGAGGGGGGGCAACTCAGGTAAAATAGAGCCAGTTTGTACAGGGGCCTCCAAATTGCCTCTTTTTCCTGCCAGTACAGGTACGGACTGTCTGACATGCCTACTTGGATGCTGTCACCGATGTAATCTTCCACCATTCTGTCAATGGTGACAGTATCATATGCAGTGACAGTAGACATGTCAGACATTGTTGCCAGATGTCCAAACTTGGTCCTGCCTGCCCTGCATCACCGCCAGCGGGTTGCTTAGGATACCTACGTTTTTTCCTGGCAGCCCCAGTTGCGGAGGAAAATGAAGAAGGAGCTGTTGATGTGTCACGTTCCGTTTCAGCTGACTGTTTTCACCAGCAGGTCTTTGCACCTCTGCAGGCTTGTGTCGGCTGGAAAGAGAGACACCACATAGGCTTTAAACCTAGGATTGAGCACGGTTGCCAAAATGTAGTGGTCTGCTTTCAACAGATTGACCACCCTGGAATCCTGGCAAAGCGAATGAAGGGCTTCATCCACAAGTCCCACATGCCGAGCGGAATCGCTCCGTCTTAGCTCCTCCTTCACTTTCTCCAGCTTCTTCTGCAAAAGCCTGATGAGGGGAGTGACCTGACTCAATCTGGCAGTGTCTGAACTGACTTCACGTGTTTTGCTTCAGGATGACTGCTGTCGTACTTCATCCTCCTTGCTAAGGACTGTTGGAGGGTCAATTGTTTAGTAAAAGTAGTGGTGTTCCTACTTCCTCTCTGGGATGATGAACGACTCCCAGCAGCAGCAAAAGCAGTAGGCGTAGCAATGCAGGATCCTCCAGAGGAATCCCGGATAGGAGAATCAGTCATGCCAGTGACATGGCCTGCAGGACTACTTCCAATCCTGACTAAGGAGAAAATTGACGAAGAGGGAGTTGACGGTGTGGTTTGCAGGCGCTTGGATACAACAGGACAAAGGGATTTAGGTGTCCCTGGACTCCTTACGGTCTTAGCCAAAGTTTCTGAACTTGACAGTAACTTTTTATGAACGCGCTGCAGGTGCCGTATAAGGGAGGATGTTCCTAGGTGGTTAACGTCCCTACCCCTACTTATTTCACCTTTACATATGATACATATGGCAAGACAGTTGTTGTCCGGATTTGGATAGAAATATTACCAGACCAAAGAAGTGGAATGTTTGGTCTTCTGCCCAGGCATGATGGTCTTATTCATCCCACAGACAACAACTGTCTCCCCCGGAGCCTGATTTAAACAAACCACATCACCATCAGAATCCTCCTCGCCAACTTCCTCCTCAGTGCCAGCTACTGCAGTATCGTCATCCTGTTGTACTTCAACAGTGACATCTTCAATTTGCGTATCAACAAGTGGACTGTGGGTGCTCCTTGCAGCACTTGCAGAGGGCGTGCAAATGGTGGAAAGAGCCACCTCTTCCCGTCCAGTGCTGGGAAGGTCAGGCATCGCAACCGCCACCACACTTGGACTCTCCTTGGGGATTTGTGATATCTTCTTAGAACGCACAGTTCTTCGCTGTGCTTTTGCCAGCTTAACTCGTTTGATTTTTTTAGCGGGAGGAGGGCTTCCATCGTCATGTGAAGCTGAACCACTAGTCATGAACATAGGGAAAGACCTTAGCCGTTCCTTGCCACTCCGTGTCGTAAATGCCATATTGGCAAGTTTATGTTTCTCCTCAGATGATTTAAATGTTTTTTTTAAGGTCATTTTCCTGAACTTTGTAATTTAGATTGTATATGCCCATTACTATGACATTGGGCAACGGCCTTGGCAGACGACGTTGATGGCATGTTATCGGCTATGTCATGACTAGTGGCAGCAGCTTCAGCACTAGGAGGAAGTGGTTCTTGATCTTTCCCTATTTTATTTTTATCGGAGAAAGTTTGGTCCTCCATTTATGTTATATTGATATATACATGCGGCTAAGCCGCACACAAACAGAAAATAATTTTTTCGTTTTGTTGGAGACTAGTGCACTTTGTGGGTTACACCACCCTTTAACCACTTAACTGACTAATTCTTTTTCCAAAAACAGCTCCAAAATTGTCGGTTTCTTTTATGATTTAATTAGGTCAAGAACATAATTTTAAACTTATCCATCAATATTTTATTTGCAAACATTTTTTTTTAAACACCGTATACCATAAAAATAGCGACTTTTATGTTATACTGTAGTGATGGCCATTGACAACTGTACCATTGATGGTTCAACCATCGTTACAAGCCATCAATTGTTTAGCGATTGGTCGAGGAGATCTGTGTAGACCACATCTGCCGATGTTTCCTAAACATCGATTGAGGGTTGCCATTGATGGTGCAACATTGATGGCCACCAGCAATGGCAAACCGCTTGTTTTTAGTCAGACCATCGATGGTTTGCAAACCATCGATGGTCGGTTGCCATCCCTAATCAGAGGCTCTGCGATATATATATATATATATATATATACATATACACACATACAAATATATATATACATACACACGTATATGCATATATATATATATATATATATATATATATATACACACACACGCATATATATATATGCATATATATACACACATGTACATATACACACACACACATATATATATATATGCGTATATGCATATATATGTGTGTGTGTATGTATATATATATATATATATATATATGCACACTATTGTGGACCTTATCAAAAACTCATGGGGGACGAGGAGGAGGAGCTGAGGCCGGGGTGGGAGTGTGTGGAGGGCTGCTGGGCTACCTGGGTACATAGAAGCAGCAGCCAGAGTCTCGGCTGCTGCTTCCTGTACATTGTAGTTCCAGAGCCACAGCGGGAGCGTGTCCCGCTGGTGGCCCGGATACAGAGCAGCAGCGGCGGCTACCAGAGCCGCCGCTGCTGCTCCTCCACCACACAGTGATCACCTAGTGATCACTGTAGTGCCGAAGCCGCAGCGGCCCTGGTACAGAGCAGCAGCGGCGGCTACCAAAGCCGTGGCTGCTGGGGCCGGATGCCCGATCACTGCTGGCCACAGTGATCGGGTCACAGCAACAGCTGCGGCTACATGAGCCGTGGCTGTTGCTTCAATGGCAGTGCGCCGGGATGGGGTTGCCGACTGTGCCCGATCACTGTGGCCCGCAGTGATCGGGTAAAGCTCGAGAGGCAGCCATGCTTGCAGAGGGACCAGAAGGTCCTTCTGATGTAAGCGGCTGCAGGAAGATTAGCTTCCCACAGCCGCCTAGAGGGCATTTCTGACTGGTCGTATCAGATACGACCATGTCAGGGAAAGCCCAGCCTGGTGCGGTCGGATCTGATACGACCGTGCCAGGCAAGTGGTTAAGAAATGAGCCAGCCGGCTCTTTACTTATGGGACACAGGCGCACGCTTGGTGCTGCTCCTTTGTTGATGCACGTGCGGCCACAGTGCACACAATTCACAAACACAGAAAATAATTTGTTATTTTGTTTGGAGTGCACTTTGGGGGTTACAGCACCCTTTAACGGACAAGCCAGCCGGCCCTTGATTTATGACACAGGTGCACGCTTGGCGCTACTTTGTTGATGCACGTGTGGCTACTGCGCACACAATTCACAAACACAGAAAAAAAAATAATTTTTTTTTGGAGTGCACTTTGGGGGAGCACCTCTGATGCACAGATCACCCCCTGGACAATACTACAGCACCCCTCTAGGACTACAGCCTTTATGGGACACTGCACAACACAGCCCAGCCAGCCCCTAAGGACAACAGCAGCACAACACAGCCCAGCCAACCCCTAAGGACTGAGTGGACACAGCCCCTATGGACAACAGCAGCACAACACAGCCCAGCCAACCCTAGCTCCCACCCTCCCTCTTCACTGTAGACAGCCGGAGTGAGAAATGGCGCCGACGTGGGGACCTTTTATAGAATCCAAAACCCGCGAGATCTGGAAGGCGGGATGATGACGTTTTGCCTCGATTTAAGATCTGAGTCAGGCGGGAAAAGTCGAGCCTGACTCGGATACGACTCGGATCGGGGGGGGGGGGGGGGGGGGGCTCGGATTTCAGAAATCCGAACCCGCTCATCCCTAAAATATAAATTATATATATATATATATATATATATATATATATATATGCGTCCCAGTGGATGAAACGCGTTGGGCAAAATGCACTCTTGCTTTTATGAGCTATTGAGATAAGCATTTTTAAACCCATTGCTGTTTTTAAATAATTTATTTCTTTGTGCCTATTCCTCTCCCTAATTGTATTTTTCTATGTTAATTAATATGGTTGTGCAATAATTGCTATGCACTATATCCACTTTATTAACAATGTTGTGTTAATAATAGTAATCCTTCTATTCATAAGTACACTACTTACAATTGTGTACGCTCTGCAGAATTATCTGCATTTTTTTTTTTCATTGCATAGAGGTATTTTCTTAGATCATGAAATGGTCACTATCATAAAGGACCAATTTTGTTCTATGTATTAATTCTTTTCATGTGTGTTTATATTGTTTGTCGGTATACTTTGGATTAAATTGTTTTTATATTTTCATCAACTTGTAGTACACATTATTATCCTATATAATATATTATTGCTGCACTTGCACTTCATTCAATAGAGATGCCCGTCGCTGAAATCATTCTCTTTTTTTCTATTTCATATTCAGGACTCACGCCCCAGTCCTTTCACTTCTGGTAGAGCGCTGTGCTATTTAATTTTGTTACACAACATCACATACTTCTTCTGTTAATACACATACGTACATACATACATACACACAGCACCCCTATTCCCCCGCACCAAATATAGTCCTCCATAACATATATTGCATTAGAAGGAAGGTGAGAATATTTTTAGTAAATATACAGTATTAGTAATAAAGAGAAATATAAATGTCATGTGAACACTTTGGCAATGGCGCATTCCTCTTACAGCGTAGTAATATTATTTAGAATAAATAAAGAAAGTCACCTACACAGGTAGATAGTTTTGTAAAGTATTCTGGACATTAATTTTTAGTTTTCAGAAAATTATGTATTTCTTTTGATAAAGAGATAAATGATCTGCAACTCACATCCAGCTTTCTAAATGTTTGTTAGACAGTAGATAAATGGGAAAAAAAACAAACCTATGTAGTGATGTACACGGTAAGATAGTGCTTTTGCTATGTGAACCTCGGAAATATTGCATATATGAGAAATCATGACTTATTCATGGCGTGTAAATGATGTACCACACATTGTCATTGTACTTCTGCAAACATGAATGAAAAAAAAGAGAAGACTTTACGTTTTCCACAGATATACATTAAGACTGCAGTAGTCAATATAAAATACTAAGGTAGATTACATTTTAGCCTCCCTTCCACAAAGTGAACGTTTCGGAAAAAGCATCTATTGTAACTATAATTTGAAGAAACCAAATTAGATTTTATTTGCAGTTCTTCTTTAACAAGATATATTTCGGCTACTTGCAGGAGTCGATTTACCCAGATCCGCCTCAATTTATTGCATGAAGAGAAACAGATTTAGGGGTACATTTACTGAAGGTCAATTTTTGTTGATTTTAGGCAATTGGAGATTTACTAAAGGCAATATCGACTATAAACTCGACTGAATCCCAACAAGATACTTTCACGTAGGCTACTACAGGATCTCTGGTTTTGAAAATCGAACAAAATTGTTCTTAAAAGCGACATTCAAAGCACCTCAACATAAGACCTGCCAGAGGCAGTCGTGTTTGGGAGAAACATGCACAGATCACTATGATCTGTGCATGCTTCTTAGGGTTAAAAGAACCGAAAGCGTTAAATAAAAAAAACAAAAAACAAACGGTGTAGGGTCCTCCTCTACATCCATCGTTTATATCATTAGCCCATCACCCACCGCCACTATGGGTGCAGAGAAGAGGCCTAGGCTGATTGATGCTCAGGGTATCCGGTTGTCTGACCGACCTCAGTTAGATCGACAATACATATATCGACCACGGTACATCGACTCCATTGAGGTCGACAGGTACTATAGGTCGACAAACTACAGATTGACCGCTCCTCTATATCGATAAACACTAACATTAGATCGACACTATATATGATCAAAACATAGCATACCGACAATATGAATATCGACAACGCACATGATAGACATAATAAGAGATCAAAACTAAATAGGTCGTCAGTTAATAGATCGACATATAAAAGATCGACGAGTCCAAGTTCAACACCGAATAGACGGTGGTCTGGCTCCTACACTTTCATCCTGGCTCCTAGATTTTATAAAAATTTGTCAAGCCCTGTGTATACAATGTAATAGTATTGTATTTTGATCATGTCCAGTGGTCAAATAAAATTGGGAGGTGTAGAGTCCTATGGCTGTACAGGAAAAATAATAAATCAGGACACAATATGCCATGCCCTCGGTCTGTCCAAATGTCACCCTCATTTGTTGAGGTCACACCTCTAGGGATGTAAGTTCTAACCCCAAGAACCTGGACAGCCTCAAAGTTTGGGATACATTCATAGGTCATTTTTCAATCACACAAGTATTCACACTGCCAACGAGAGAGACTATTTTATTTGATATTATGTTGTTGACTAGAGGTCTCATTTACATCTTTTATAGACCCACCTGTTAAATATTAAGAACAGGACGCCGGAGAGAATACAGAGCCGGAAGGGCTCAGCCTGATCAGGGGCTCAACTTATTCACCACTACTTTGAAATATAACCCAGAATACTAAAAATGTTTCCCATTGCTGTCAGTTTGATATATGCTCCCTAATTTACTCTGCATTACGGAGCAAAGATTTAGATCTTAGGTGGCTATTGCCATTTTGAGCATTTATTACCAGCATGCATCAGAAACACTACACTAGCACTTGTAGTGAGTTAGGCACAATTACCAAATAAAAAAAGCAGGTAAGGATGTAGTATGAGTGTGTAATAAAGGACTAAATCATACAGTGTGTGTACTGGCTTTTTTTTTGGAGGAGGGGGGTACAGGTGCCAGCAGCTTGCTGGAATTTGTGGTTCTACAAGTACCTGTAGTCCCACTGCAAAGAACAATATTATTTCTTTTGTTTACACAGTAGCCCGGCATCCACCGCCACCAGGGGTGCTGAAAAGATCCCTGGAAGGAGGGACTACATTTTATTTTTGAGGTCCCCATTTCCGGATTGCCAGCCCTGGGCTGACCAGTTTGGGGTTGGTTAATGCTTTGGCAGGGGGACTCCGCACTGTGGCCCTGATTCAGAGCCGGACGCTCTGACAGAGCGCTCGCTCTGAATCAGGGCGTCTTTTCTTTTTTTTATGGAGCGACCTCCTGGCCGCTCGAATTACTGTGGGTTGCCACCCACAGCTAATGCGAGCGGCCAGGATGATGGTCGCGATGGTCAAGACCATTGCGACTATCGGGCTTGCGACGAGACCCTTGTGGTAGGGTCTCGTGGCCGCAAGCCCCAGAGAGCTTTCGGCTCAAACAGAGCCGAAAGCTCTCCCACTGACATCACTTGTGATGTCAGTGGAGCCGCCCTCAGACGGTAGGCGTTCTCATGGGAACACCTCCGTCTGGGCAGCCACCCCCCAGGGCCCGCCCACCAAAGGGGGTGTGCTGTCACTCAACATCGACAGCACACCCCCTTTGGTGCGAGACCCGGAGCGACGGATTGCCCGGGTCTCGCGCATTCGCACGACGGGCCACCATCGACCCGGTTGCGAGCGCTCAGCGCTTGCGACCGGGTCTGAATCAGGCCCTGTGTTATGGCATTAGAGAGAGAGAGAATTTTCCAGAGTATTACGCTTTATGGGGCAGAGTTGAATCAACAGCCTTTTGTGCAGAACATCCTGCTGGAATTCAATCAGCGTAGGCTCAGAAACGGAGCGTTCACAAATACAGAATCGTACACAAATTGGGCACATCGATCCTTGCAAAAGACGAGTCGGAACTGGGGTGGGAAGACAAAGTGCATGTACACACATATGAGTCTCTCGCTCAGACATGCATGTAAGATTCTACACGCACCTTCTGCACCTTGTATAGGGCATTGCAGGAACACACTGATGACGAGACTTGTAGCAACCCATGTACATATGTTACCCACACAGAGGCGGGCACATCTGGAGATGCTGTCAAATGATGGTTAGTGTCAGTGCTATGTTGGCCCCTTGGAGATGGGAGGGTTTTTGCAGGTGCTGGGGTGATTCCACAAAATCCCCTTTGCTGTGAACCAAATATTTGAATGAGGAAAAAAAACTTGCCCTACATATGAGCAGATAAACTGTATTTTTCCGTATACATTTGTGCATGCCTCCTTTTACTTCCAAATGTGCATCAATCCCTTTTGTACACGATTTGAAACAATGGATTCTATGGTGTAACACTTGAAAGCGCAACCCTAGAGAGCAACCAAGGTTAATGCGAGACTGGGCATAAGCCCACACAGAGGGTCTCATTCAGACCCGCTCACAAGCGCTGAGCGCTCCCAAGCGGGTCGATGTTGAGGCCCTGCGCACACGCAAGCCCCAAAGCGAGAGAGAAATTCTCTCGGTCCGGGGCTCACTACAAAAGGGGCGGCTGTCGATGGTGATCGACAGCTCGTACTGTTTTGTAGCTGGGGTGGGGCACCCCCTCCATTCCCGAAGGAACGCCTGCCGTTTGGGGGCGGCCCCACTGACATCACTCCTGATGTCAGTGGTGAGCTTCCGGCTCTATTAGAGCCGAAAGCTCACTGGGTCTCGCGGCAGACGAGACCCTACCACGAGGGACTCGTCGCAAGCCCCGATGGTCGCAATGGTCTTGACCATTGCATCAATCAACCTGGCCGCTCGCTAAAGCTGTGGGTGGTCACCCACAGCTTAGCGAGCGGCCAGCTCATTATAGAGAAGAGGCCGCCCACATTTTGCGAGCGGCTCTGAATGAGGTCCAGAGTACAAGAGTTGAATTAATCAATCAGAATACAGCAGTAGCCCCCAAGTTGTCTCATGGTGACGAATAAATCTTCTCTGTACTGGTGCAGATGTTTCCCAGCAAAAAAACACATTCTCATGTTATGGCAGTCACTACCGCAAAAACAATAACTAAAACAATACAATAAGAATCGTACTGTGCACAAAGAAACAAAAAAGAAATGAAAATAAACTTCTCAACGGTTACAGATCAGGAATGGGTTAAGTACTTCCCATAATGTACGTACAGTAGGTAATTGAAGTAAATGGTCCTTTACATCTACTTAAACAAACAATTGCTTACCTTATTCAATTCTTAAAATACACACAGAATCGTGAGCAAGAATCGTAATGGGGGGGAAAAACAAAACAAAAAGAAAAGCCAATGAGAAATCGCTGTGCCCCACACTGATTACCAGGAGCGAACTGCAATTTAGCAAAAGGCCTACAAATGAAAACAAACGATGAAACGAGCCACACAAACCTAGGTTAGCGCAATACCATGAACTGTTAATTAATTGCCTGTTGAAAAGTTACCAAGTTGTACGTGTGCAAAATGTAATGCTCCTATTCCTGTGGAACGCTGCCATCCGATTCCATCTGGCATTAGAGCTGTGCAGGAACAGCAGGGGCTCACCTGTCTGGAAATAATGATTACGAGCCATTAGCTGGAAAATTACAAGAAGCTGTCAGCAGGGCAGGGATATGAATAAAGAATAAAAAATAAAACATACTACTAAACTGAAGTATTGTTAAAACTGCTGACAAATGTCACAGCTTGGGAAACGTTTGTGTTTTGTGCCCATTGTAAAAACATTATTCTATCGCAATACATAGAAATACATAAATACGCCGTCAGTTACACACATCGGCGGCTGGTAATTGGGAAGCGTGATGTATGTGCACGAATAGGGGATGGTTCTGGGTTGGAAGGAAAGCAAAAGATAACAAGTACTTTTTGCACCTTAGCAAAACCATGTTGCACTGTTAACATTACATTCAGTCCTAAACCCCAACGTGGGGCCTGATTCAGCAAGGAACGCAGTTGCTAACACGCACGCAATCGGTTGATTAATTTGCATTGCGCACGCATCGCAGTATGCGTGCGCGAACTAGCAATTGCGATGGGAACTGGGTTTGCAGAGGCTACGCAGGACCTAGAGTGATTGACAGGAAGTGCCGTTTGTGGGTGGTGGCGGGGGAAGGGGGGGGGAAATCGGACGAACGCAGGCTTGCCAGTGCGTTTCAACACTGTTGCATGGGCGTGCATATATAGGCACTGCGATACCAGACGCCTCCTGAGGTCTCATAGCGCACGCTGAAGTTAGCAATTCCTGAGTGAGGTCTGAAGTGGGCGTCCTTATGTTAGGCTGCGATCGCAATCATTTGCATTTCACCGCTGATATTAGCAACTGCGTAGCGCGCATACTAGCTGAATAGCGATCCTTGCTGAATCAGGCCCATTGTCTCTTTCCAAAACCAAGTAACGGCATGCACACAAAAAGAGTGCACAGTGCTTCTGAAACGCTACATCCTAAGGCCAGGTACACAACTTGCCGATGGTCGGGACAAATTCCCTTTGCCCCGGACCATCCAAGATTACCCATACACACTATGCGATTTAATGAAAGACGGAACGATAGCTCTTTCCATCCTACATTAAACTGCACAGCCCCGCATACGATATCGTCTGATCGCACGCACGACCAATGAAAAGATCCGCGGGAGTGTGCAATTCCGGGTACACACTAAACAATCGTCACAAATTGACATTTCCAATATGACAAATCGTGAAGATATCGTTCTAGTGTGTATTCAGCCTAAGAAGGTCTGTGTATTGGCGCACACGGCCTCTACTTCTCAACAGTTCCAGCAATCAGGTCCTTGCTCAAATCAGGACTAGTCCGCATGAACGTGAAGCAATTTGCTGTAAACCATAGCAGACAGTGCTGACTTTCAGGACTGAAGAACAGTGCCTTAATATTGGCACAGTTAAGAGGTAGGGGATAGCAACTTCGTGTAACAGGAGGTTCAAGCTTTAAATCTAGATCGGCTCCCGACACACAGGGTTAAACTAGTCACAAAACAACTTTTGCAGTATACTCACTGAAGCTACACAAATAGTCCACCTGTGATGTATTTAAATCTTTATTTTCTTGGCACATACAGACAAAAATCAGCAAGATACCAAATTCAAAAGATCACCATATGTATACATTCTTAGCAATGAATTTATTTTAGTAAATATTATAATATGAAATCTGGATGCTTTTTATGCAGTCATAACTAACATAACATAAGACAAAGATTAAAAGGGGATATTCAATTCGCCGCAGTAATTTACCGTTTGCTAATTGATCGCCATGGGCTTTACAATTAGCCCCACTTAACGGGTATTTATTTTCCGGTCTCACGAGAAATCCCAGATAACACACAAATCCGTGGACTTTTCAAGAATTCAGTGTGTTAACACATTCATTTAACGGGTGTTAACACAGGTATCGGGGGTGGGGGGGGGGGAGCCCAAATGAATAGCCTCAGGCAAGGGGCATTTCTATAACGGGTGCAGGGTGTGGGTCCAGGGGGGACCCACACCGTACGCCATGCACCTATATTTTTTACTACTTACCACTCCGCAGCCCACGTCAGTGCTGGTATCAGGGCTGTCATGCGCAGTAGGGAAAACACCTGGAAAATGGCCGCTGCGCCATTTTCCCGGTGACCTGTGCATGCGCTATAGATGAGAGAAAATGAGCGCTTATATGTATAGTTTATATAGCATAATAATCATACAATAAAATATAAAAAATATTGCAATGTTTATAATCCTTTTGGACAAGTTAGGAATGGTGATTGCAGCGGTGGCACCCTGGTGTGACCCGCAGATGTCAATAATCCATGTAACAGTCCCCTCTCCCTAGCTATCCCTACCTCATACGGCGGTGGCCTCCTAGCAAGCCGTCTCCTCCTCAGCCTGAGAAGAGAAGTGTATTGCAAGCTGAGAAGACCCACCGCTAAGTCCATGGATACAGCCAACGCCTGACGTCATCTTATAGCGCCGCACCCGATACTAGCTGGAACTTATCAGGCTGAGGAGGAGACGGCCTGCTAGGAGGCCACAGCCGTATGAGGTAGGGATAGCTAGGGACAGGGGAAAAAGTCTCTTGGCCGGAAGCCCCCAGCTGGGTGGTCGGTGACACGATTTGTGCTGAATGTCGGCATTGTGTAGCAGGGGTGGGGCCACGATGACATGGTCACGACCCGCGCTCTGCCTCCAAGTCAAGTCCCGCCAACCCAGCCCCCCGTGCTGACTTGGCTGTAGCCAAAATGTCGGCAAGTATGGGGAGATGTATCGAATCTTCTAGACAGAACATGTGGAGAATATAGCAACCAATAAGCTTATAGCTATCATTTTATAGAATGCACGTAATAAAGGATGGCATTGGCTGCTATAAGTTACTTCTCCTATTTAGAATGTTGCTATGTCTCCACCCCTAGGAGTCATACAAGGAGATTAATTTAGCTAATTATTCACAAGTTAGTAGTATATGGGCTTCCGGACTCCCACAAAGAGGGTAGGATAGGGAAGGGATATGACGCACCCATGTAAAAGCTGAGTTCAACCACAAACAATAAAAACAACCAAAAACAAAACGATGTCTTGGATAGAGTGACTGTCCCATAGAAAACAGTCTGTGCCCAGTCACCAAGTGGTTAAGATGTTAGAATTAGGCTGAATTATCACCATTTACTTTATTTTTTTGGTGATGAGCATATGAGGGAGCACAAAAAAATGTGTCTAATGTAAATCCAGGCCTCAATAGATCTCAAGCAAACGGTTGAGCTGCGGTTGTCACCTACACACAGTGGAGTAGCCATTTGGTGAGCTTAAACAATACCCCTGACAAATCATCAGTAACCAGACTTACCAGGAATATAAAATATGCCACACACTAAGTTGCAATAGCAAGAATGTGATCTACTTGCTGGAATGTCCATGCCATTTACAATATGTAGAGAGCACTACTAGAAGTCAGAAAACAAGAGTAGGAGAACACATGCGTAATATCAGAATTGGTTTTGAACAGTATAGTGTGTCAGAACATTTTAAGAAAAAACACCAGAGCAACAACAAGGGATTAAAGTTCTTAGCAATAGATCAGGTTATACCCAATTGGAGGGGAACAGACCACAACATTAGGATAGACAAGATCGAAAGCAGATGGATATTTAATCTGCACACCCTAATTCCAGAAGGTTTGAACATTGGACCTCATTCAGAGTCTCTCGCAAGCAGCCGCTCGCTCGCATCCAGCGTATGCAAATTTTACAAAGTAACGCCATGGGAAGCGATCGCTCGCCAAGGCATAAGCACACACACTTTGGCTGTGCGAGCGATCACTCTGTGTATGCTGACACTCATTAGCCTATGTTGAGGTGCCCACTTACGCACGTCATCTCCAGGAAGTGTACTAAAACATTGGTACATCGGGCACCATCGGTAGCGATCGCAGCGCTTGTGGTTGCCTTACACTTCCGCAAGCACTGCGAGGACTTCAGTGAAAAAAACCAGGCATGTGACGTGTACTATGACGCTGCCTGTTAATTATGCACGCCTTAAAAACGGCGTTGAAACACTCAGGCACGCCTGCGTTCGCACCTCCGCTCCCTCGTTATTAGTGTCCTGTCCCTATTACCACCCACAAACGGCCTCTCCTGTCACTCATTTCACTGGGCTGTCTTTGCTGGGCGAGCAAGCGGGCTGCGCTCGCACATTGTAGTTTGCGCACGCGCAGAACGAAGCGTTCGCAAACCATCGCGCCACTTGCGAGCGCACAGCTCTTGCGAGAGACTCTGAATGAGGTCCATAGATCCATATATGAGAACCGTTCTTGAATATTAAATGATTGGCACCAGAACTCAATAAATTATATCCTATAAGAATTCCCCTGGTACGACACTGATCGCATATTGGAACTTGAATAGGTTCCGCATAATGAGAAGAAAGAACTACATACATCACTCACATAGAGATAACATCATGAAAACAATGTATGGTATACATTAATAATAAATATTACTAAGGGCAGATAAGGATATAGACGAAAATATCTTTATTTATTTCTAACAATCAGGCCATCCATGGACAGACGAGCGACACTATGCAGCCCAATATAAGTAATTTGAGACAGACCAACTAATAATAAATTCAATAGGAGGGATTAACATGAATAACGTGGGTACAAACATGTAATCTGCATAGACTGTATAACCAGTAAAATGGCTGCTCACTACTGAGAGACACATTCCTAAATATACTCTACATTCCAATTAATATGGACAACCGAAAAGATGGCCACCGCATGGTACTTAACATCACAAAACCACTACCAAAATGGCTGCCGAGGACGGCGCATGTGCAAGGCAAATATGAAGACTTCAATGCACACTCTAGCATTGATCGGGTTACATGCACTAAACAGCAATGACGCGATCACAAACCCGGAAGTGCGGGTAACGTTAACACCAGCAACGAGGACATAGCTAAATGCACAGCCTATTTAAAGGAGAACACGGAGAAGGGTAAGCACCTTGAAAAAGTCCGCTATTTTGGATGAAACGCGTTGGGCCACGCTCTCTTTTACACAGAACGAATATAGGAGGACACTTGGAACTTTTTTATAGCAAGTAAGATTATTTTAATAGTTATGTCAGACTCTGATGAGTCAAAGTACCTGTACTTGTAGAATAAAAGTGTTGTTATGAGACCAGAGTCATATATAGTGCATAGTAATACTAATCATTGCCTCCACATCACTCCGGGTGCCGAACTGTAGATAGACAGTAATTAGTTAGACAATGTCAAGATCGACCACAGTTGTTAGACAGTCAATAGATCGTCAGGTACAAAAGGTCGACACACTAAAGGTCGACATGTAAGAAGGTCGACAGATACAAATGGTCGACAGGGTCAAAAGGTCGCCATGAAAATGGTCGACACAAAAATGATCAACATATTTTTTTTTGCAGGTTTAGGCACTTAAGATTAGCCAGTGTCCAACGTCATTCCCTACCATCCAAGTGGGCATGGAGGGGGAATAAATCCATGTGGTGAGCGAAGCGAGCCACCGTGCCCGCAAGGGGCCGAATGGTATTTACGCAAAAAAAACATTTTTTTTAAATGTGTCGACCATTTTCGTGTCGGCATTTGACCCTGTCGACCATTTGTACCGGTCGACCTTCTTACATGGCGACCTTTAGTGTGTCGACCTTTTGTACCTGTCGACCTTCTTACATGGCGACCTTTAGTGTGTCGACCTTTTGTACCTGTCGATCTATTGACTGTCTAACAACTGGGGTAGATCTAGACATTGTCTAACTAATTTTTGTCTATCTCTTATACCACACCCCTATCCTGCATTATTGTGTTTACCAAGTTCCTGATACCGTGCATATGTATTATATTTGAGGTGGAGAGGAGAACGAAGAGGACAGAACACCCATCCTACAGACACCACAAGTGTAATTTTCTGGGATTGTCCATTAACCATAAGAGTTTAATTGGATTCTTGGACATAATCAGTGACATTTCCCGTTCAAGGACTGGACTATATTAAAACTTTATGGTCAATTGTTTAAAGAACACCCTACCCACAGATTGACAATTGGGACTTTTATATTAAGGCAACAGGACAAGACTTGATTATAATATATTGGAGGATACATATAAGACACACCATCAATTGGGATTATCCCTGAGCACATCACTGTTGTATGTAAAGTATATGTTTCTTAAGAGGTTGGGATATCTCTACAAGTTGAGTAACTAGGGAGGTTCCAACAAACGATCTAGAGAGCTGTAATCCCTCTCTTTGATATAATACCCCTGACAACAAAGCCGATCCTGCCACCAGAAACCTGTGACCTCACTGAGAATGCACTGGGAAGTGTGACCTCAATGAGTACCTCAGTGATGTCACCAGCTCTTATGAATATTTCATAGCATTGATAGGCTGCATTGTGATAAAATATTGGTTCAGTTGACAAAATGGTGGCCTCAACTGTGTGAAGGAAACGGGAGCCTTTTTTTTTTTTTTAAATAAAATGTTTAGGAATGTATAAAGCAGTTAAAATAAAGTTTAGAAGAAAAACAAAATGTTTTCCACTGAGATATTCTTGTCTGAAGCGCTGCCTCAGTAAACATACCGTATTCCTAATTATCGTTTGAAATTGTTACCAAGTCATAAACCCCACAAGAAAAACGTATTGAAGGCATATTTTTATCACCTGACGAAGAAAACAGTGATGTGCCCCCTTGCTGTATCTCCTAACACATTAAGTCTTAGTGCTTATTAACACCTGTCCAAAAGCATGCTACACATTTCAACACTTCCACGGCAGTTATGAACTGTAATTAGTCTAGCTGTCAGGAACGGACTAATAATATTACATTACAGTTCCTTTATTACTGTTTGATGGATTTAATAAGTAGATGCCCTTTTTTTCTTTTTTTTTTCCTTTCCTTAAGTGACATAAAGGGAGCACAGTATTTCTTTTTCGTGGAACGACAACACAGTTTCAAGTGTTTTAGAGGAATATTATCTATTTAGCTGTGTTAGTTATAGAAGCATATAAAAATGGTTTGGTACTTGATAACAATATACTGTAAGTACGGCTTGGTTCTGCCAACCTGTCAATCTAGGGAGAGCTGTGTTCTTTTCGGTGCGATGGGCGATCAAGAACCAAAATGGCAGGAGGGCGTAAACCAGTGGCACCCTTGTATTTAACCATAATTTTTTTTTTTTTACTGTACAAGAAAGAAGTTATTACTTGCACTCATCTTCAGGCTTACAATGCTAAACATTCAATGAATATGTTATGCAAATTGATGTGTGGCTTTGTAATATACAGAGAGTGGCCAGATTATTATGACCATCTGATTATTACTTTGTTGGGCCATCTTTTGCCCTTATTACAGCTTGAATTCTTCTATGTATTGATTTTACTAACTGCTCACACGAAAGGGCTCAGACACTCCCATGAAAACGTGCCCTATAAGGGACCATAATTCTTATGGGGTCCTGCTAGCATTATCAACTGACCCTATTACTAGACACAACTAAGGGAATTACATTTTGAGGTTAACATGTTGGAACATTTCAGAACTTCTGTTCATTATATATGGTAGATTTAATTTGTTTATATACACACAAGTATATATACATACACGCACACACTATATATATATATATATATATATATATATATATATATATATATATATATATAGTGATACTTGGGGTTAATTAGCTTGGTGGACTGGGGTCAGTGGTGCAGTGAGTAGGTGCAGAATTAGAGTCCACACGTATATTCCAGTTAAACAAACATAAATGGTGCTTTTACTTCCAGCATGTGAGATCGGGAAACAGGAATCCGATGTAACTGCAAGCTCATCCAATCCAGGTAGGACCTTTTTGGGTGTTAAAAAACATGGTTGCTTTAAATGTGCTAGCTACATTACATGCAGATATTTAATCAGTGGTGCTTGTTTTCATCATCCATTAACTGGAAAAGTTTATCCCATCAAACACTTCTTGACCTGTACCACTAAATTTGTTGTTTATATAATCACTTGCCCCTGTAGTAAAAATTATGTCGGGAAAACCGACAGGATGTTTAAAGAGCGTATGGCTCTCCATAGGAGTGCCATTAGACTAGCATTGGAGAGGGGACATAGTGATCAGCCGGTGGAAAAAAAACTCTTTTTGGAGGCAAGACACAGTTTAGCATCAATCAGATACAGGATAATAGATCATGTACCTTGGAATTTTAGAGGGGGTGATCGTTCACGCCAGTTGTTAAAATTAGAGTCTAAGTGGATTTTTGAGTTGGACACGCTTGCCCCGAAAGGCTTAAACGAGCAATTGGGGTTACAATGTTTCCTTTAAGAAATTATGCAGTAGGCTTTGTGGCCAGTAACTACTATTTATGAATATATTCTGGCGCGGCTATTTATGTCTTATTCCATGTTAAATGAGTTATAAGTGTCATTATCGTATAAGTAATATTAGTTAAATAATGGTACTGTAGTACTAATATGCAGTTTTGTACTTATAGATTCGCTTAATGCACTAATTTTTACCTTCTAGGTTTCCGTCTGTTAGCATTGTTGTCATGGTGATGGGTATGTCACGTGTTGATGACGTCAGAGGTAAGCCGCGTCTGCGACGGGCACCCGGCGTCTGCTCACTCGTGGTGCAGTGTACTTAAGGTAGGACGTATGTTACTGTTTTTCCTTCTATATCCTGACGAAAGGGGCATTAAAGTTCCTGATTATTTAACAACGGGATGTTGTCTGATTTATTAGTCGTCGCGAGTGCCGCCATATATATATATATATATATATATATATATATATATATCTCTCTCTCTCTCTCTCTCTCTCTCTCTCTCTCTCTCTCTCTCTCTCTATAGATAGATAGATAGATAGATAGATAGATAGATAGATAGATACTTGGGGATAATTAGCTTGGTAGACTGGGGTCAGTGGTGCAGTGAGTAGATGCAGAATTCACGTATATTCCAGTTAAGCAAACATAAATGGTGCTTTTACTTCCAGCATGTGAGATCAGGAAACAGAAAAATAATAAACAAACCTAGCCCTTGTTTAAGGCACTAGCTCACTTCTTGAACCCTCACTACAGAAGCAGCTACTCTGCATGAAAGTCTCTAACAGTCTCTGAGATTGGTGGTCCTTCCTGCCACATGCAGGACTTGACACTGGCCTCCTGGCCTGGTATAGCTTCCTTAGCTTGTTGGCTGTCACCTCTCACAGTCTGGCCTTCTTCCTTGGAGTCCCAGAGTTGGATAGCCTTCCCTGTATCTCACAGGTCTAGGCTCAGGCCTCCTGGCCCTCTCTGGCTTGCTAGCACAATGAACTCTGTCTGACTGGTCTGCCTCAGTCCTCCCTGGGCTGAGTTCTCTCGGCAGCCATTAGGCATCTTCCCACAATGCCTTTCTAGTCTAGTCTGTGTGGGCGGATCTCCCCTGCCCCTCACAGAATTTGCAGCTCACCAGTGTCACCTCTGGTGATACTGCCACAAAATTTTATTATATATATAAAAAATCATTCACAACTGGTTATACAGGTATTCAGAGAATTTGTGTCTGCTTACTGCATGCTGCCATATTGTCACGCAAAATCACTAGTCACTGGCTGTATAGTAAGTTGTCATTAAATTGCCATTAAATCACTGCCTGTGTATACACAGTGCATTAGAGCTCACTGGCAGAGATCAATATGTCAACTCCCAGCCAGAACTATTAAAACAATTGCTTTAAATCAGCATATATTATACGAATATTGAGTTTACTATTTAAAAATAAAACTCCAGTGAGTTAATTCGGTTAGTAAAATGATTTGACTTCTAGAATGTACTTTCAACTACTGAATGGATTGTTCTAATTAACGTTGGATAGTTTAATATCTTTAAATTTGTTACTGTATCACTGTTACCAGTAAATAGATTGACAACAACAACAGAATTTAAATGCAAAATGTTTTCTTTTTGTTTTTTTTGGTCATGAACCAAAATCAAAGTAGCAGAAAGGATAGATACAAAAGCACCATATTGAAACAGTACTTTACATGCTACACTGTTCAGCCTATTAAGAAGCCAGTTGTTTCTTTGATTTATTAGCTAATACATTTTTGATGACTGGTAACTCCTATAAAATTGCTTGGGTGCAGACTACATTGATTAATAATTCTAGAGCACGGAAACTGTCAAGAATTCATGTATCAAAGTAAATTACTGCTAGACGTATATTAGGTAATCCATAAAACAAAGAATAAAAAAAGGTTGGTTTGGTAATTTTATCTTGATATCATTTACTTCTACTCATTTACATTATGAATTATCATACTCCAGGCAGTGTAGCAATTGTGTCTTTGTTCCACAAAAAGTATAAATAGCCAAAAAAAAAAAAAAAAATCAAGTCAAAGTCAAACTTTACTTATCAACCAGGATTTAAAAAAAAAATAAACACCCAAAACATAACATAAAACGGTCACGTTGTATTGAGACATTTGTGTCATTTACTACCCGTGGAAGAAAAAAAAAATGGCAGGACATTGAATTTTTTGCAAATGTGCCTAATTGTTCGCTTTGTGCATAAGGTGTTCATATTCCTTTGCAATTACCCTAAAACAAGTACTCGACTCGACCTTTTGCAGGACCAAAAGTTTGGACTACTAACATTTGAAGATCACCCTCTTTATTCATTTAATAAATAAATATGCGGCTATTTTAATAATGATGACAGGAAAGACATTGAGAGAGCACTACCAATGAGCCAAATCAGCAGCAAGTGCAATCATGATAGTCCCTGCACTTGCATCTTCCAGGCTGAACTACTGTTCACATATCTATGGCTGCAAATTTACACCTATCTTTTGGCATAAACTGCATCCAGCTCTACAGGAGCCCCAAAATGTCAAAGTCCAGTAAAAGACACGAACAGCACTATTAGGCAATGAGCGGGATCACAACAGGTAGGGGTAGAAAGTAATTAGCACACAGAGTATACTTGGCATGAGATATGGCTCTGCACATTAGTCTTTTTAGCAGCTACGTCTGTGAACATGATGCTCAGGATCAGACTTGGCTTTGCACATGGAACTGTACATCAGACTTGGCACCAGGTACAGGACCCCATATAAAATGGCACCAGATATGGTCCCTCACATTACTTCTGGCACCAGATAGGTCTCTGTACGATATTTACAGTACCAGATATGGTTCTGCACATTATTTACAGCATAAGATATGGTTCTGCACATTATTTACAGTATAAGATATGGTTCTGCACATTTACAGTATCAGATATGGTTCTGCACATTATTTACAGTACCAGATATGGTTCTGCACATTTACAGTATAAGATATGGTTCTGCATATTTACACTATCCAGTGGCGTAACTAGGGTATTTGGAGCCCAGGGCAAATTTGAAAAGGGAGTCCCCCCACCCTAACCACCCCGATATGTGCGCGCGCCTAAGGCGTGCGCGGGAAAAAATGGGCGTGGTCACTTAAAAATTGGGGGTGTCAACATGACACACCCCTTTATTTTCACGCTGAACATTCCTATCCATATGCACCTTAACCCCAGTAGTACCCCTTATACAGTACCCCCAGTATGCAGTTGTGGTCCCTCTTATGCAGGCCCATAGTAGTGCCCCTTATACAGTATCCCCAGTAGTGGCCCCCCTTATACAGCCCCCAATTAGTTCCCCCTTACTCAGTGCCCCCAGTAGTGGTCCCCCCAAATTCAGTGCCCTGTGTAGTGTTCCCCCTTATGCAGTGCCCCCAGTAGCAGTCCCCACAATGCAGTGCGCCCAGTAGTGGTATCCCCTTATGCAGTGCCCTTTATATAGTGCCCCCAGTAGTAGTCCCCCCCCCCTATGCAGTGCCCTTTATATAGTGCCCCCAGCAGTAGTCCCCCTCCGTGCAGTTTTCCCAGTAGTGGTCCCTCTTATGCAGGCACCCAGTAGTGATCCCCCCTATCTAGTGCCCCCTGTAGTGGTCCCCCCAGTGCAGTGCCCCTAGCAGTAAGCCCCTTATATAGTGCCCCCAGCAGTAGTACCCCCCCTCCCATGCAATGCCCCCAGTAGTGGTCCCCCTGATGCAGGCCCCCATTAGTGACCCCCCCCCTATCCAGTGGTCCCTGTAGTGGTCCTTCCTGTTATTGCCCCCAGTAGTGGTCCCCCCAGTACAGTGCCCCTAGTAGTAGGCCCCTTTTATAATGCCCCCAGTAGTAGTTCCCCCTCCCCTCCCATGCAGTGCCCCCAGTAGTGGTCCCCCTGATGCAGGCCCCCAGTAGTGACCCCCCCTATCCAGTGGTCCCTGTAGTGGTCCTTCCTATTATTGCCCCCAGTTGTGGTCCCCCCAGTACAGTGCCCCTAGTAGTAGGCCCCTTTTATAACGCCCCCAGTAGTAGCCCCCCCCAAGTAGTGGTCCCCAGTTGAGGTTCCCCCTCCCGATTAAGTGCCCCCAGTAATAGCCCCCCCCCAGTAGAGGTCCTCCCAATAATGGTGCCCCCAGTAATAGCCCCCCCAGTAGAGGTCCTCCCAATAATGGTACCCCCAGTAGTAGCCGCCCCCCCTCGTTGTGCCCCCACCACCAGTAGAGGTCCTCCCAGTAGTAGCCACCCCCCTCCCCCGTTGTGCCCCCAGTAGTGCAGATAGGTTTAAAAAAAATATATATAAAAATATACTTACCTGAATTCACGCTGCTGCTGCTCCGGTCCGCGACACCGCTCCCGCCGCCGCCCACCAGTCCTCCCGGGCTGGCGCGCTCAGCATTATGGGAGAGACGTCATGATGTCATGACGTCTGTCCCATTACCCACTGCAGGAGACGGACGGAAGCCCCCTCTTGCAGTGGGTGCTGCAGCAGTCAATGTGAGTCTAGCTTACTCTCATTGGCTGCTGTTTAACACACGCATCGCTGCCAGCGCTTTCGGCGATGCGTGTGTTATGCACAGCCTGAGCCCGCCTCCTGGCGCTATTGGGCAAGCGCTCAGGGGGAGGGAACGGGCTCAGGTATGCAGCACAGGACCGGCACTGGAAGCCTAGCGCTGTGTAAATGTGCAGCGCTAACCGCACTCACTGCGGTCGGCACTACACTAGTGGCTAACTAGGGCGGGCCGGACCGTGGCCGGCGCCCCCCCCCCGCGCCGCCGGTCCCACGGCGCCCCCCCCCCCTAGTTACGCCACTGAGGTTCTGCACATTTACAGTACAAGATATGGTTCTGCACATTATTTACAGTATCAGATATGGTTCTGCACATTTACAGTATCAGATATGGTTCTGCACATTACATCTAGCAGCAGATATGGCTGAGCACAATACTTATAGTATCTGCTATGTCTCTGTACGTTACTTCTAGCACTAGATATGGTTTTGGAAATGACTTTTGCCACCAGATACGGCTTTTTTAAATTGCGTCTGTAATCAGACATGGCTCTGCCGTTGCTTCTGTCACCAGACGCTGCTCTGCACAATACTTTGGTCACCAGATAGGGCACTGCACACTGGTTCCGTCACCACATACAGCTCTGCATGTTATGTATTGCATTAAATACTGTATGGATTTGCAGAGTTAATCTCTGTCTGTACAAGGCTGAAGTAGAGGTTGTATTTTGACCGAAATTCATTACTATCGATATTTATTGGTGCTGTGTGGCAATTCTGATTTAGTGCTAAGGAACGATTCCAGTATGTCTTCTTTACATGGTCCTTTCAACAACCAGCAGCAAATAGCATCTTATTCAATTAAAAGTTAAACAGAGAATCATTATTTTTTTTTCTAATGCATCAGAAATCTAAACTGGACTAAACACAATCTCAGCTTACAGACATGCATATTACAGGCTGTAATACACTGGAAAACCACCAATTTGTGAACAGTAAAAAAATAAAAATCAACAGCTCAAGCAGCTGGCTATTACTACCTGGGATATCGGCTAGAAATTCCTCATGCACAATTACCTAATCACTTCTGAAAAGTAAATCAGTACGACTTTCAGGACAGGCTGTCTAATTGAGTAGAAGATAAATTGATTAAGTATTCAAAGGTACACTTGTTGGCCCGTGTCCATACCGAACGAAGAGTAAATATTTTGCTAGACCTCCTCGGGAGAACATGCCAATATGTTATTGCCTGAGCACTGTACATGGCAAACTTCAGTCATACAAAACTACAAAAAAAAACAAAAAATAATGAGTGCGTATTTCCACTCATTCGCTTCTAAATCTGCTTACATTTTACCTAAATATTGAACAAACCGCATCAGTGGAAAGAATAGTTGATTGAGTTTTTGCTGAAGATGATATATTTTTTGTATATTTTCATACACATTTGGAATCTTCCGTTTATGCATCTACGGTTGTTACACAAATCATTCTGATAAAACAGTGGCAAATTGTTTTGTTTGAAAACAACAGTGACCATTTGCAAAATGCACATCACAAAATGCTTTAGATCTGCATGATTATTTACTATCTTGATCCTTTATTTATATGGTGCCACAAGGTACAGGGATTAAACATCCCAATTAGGCATTGTAGTATAACCATGAACACAACGAGAAAACCGAAGGCAGGGTGAAGGATAGGGTAGAGTAACTCACTACGGCGAGTAAGCACTAGCAATGATTTGTCACGTAAGGAAGAGGAGAAGGAAGTAAATTGTTGCACGTAAAATTTCTGGTATTAAGGGGCCAAATATAGGAAAAACATTCCCCACATCATGACACCATCACGACCAGTGTGAACCATTGACACAAGACTGGATGGATCCACAGATTTATGTTGTTTACGCCATAACATCTGCATTTTGCAGCAGAAATTGCGATTTCTCGAACCAGGCAACTATGTCCAGAATTCAGTTGCCCAATTATGGTGAGCGCGCCCACCATGATCCCAGGTTCCTTTTGTTAGCTGACATGAATGGAACTCTGTGTGGTCTTCTGCTACTGTTCCAAGGGTTAACGCACTGTATGATCGGGGATGCACTTCTGCATACGCTGCTGTAACGCATGGTTATCTGGGTTACTGTCACATTCCTTTCAGTCTGGCCATTCTCCTCTGACCTCTCTCATTACCTATTTGCTTTTTACCCACAGAACTGACACTCACTGGATGTTCTTGTTCTGCGCACCATTCTGTGTAAACTTTGGAGACTTGTGCATTTAAATCTCAGGAGATTAGCAGTTTCTGACATACTCAAACCACCCAACCTGGCACCAACAATCATCCCACTCCCGAAGTCGGGTTGGGTTTGTTTTGTCGACAATCATCATGTAGACATTCATAAAGGTGATATGGTCGTAATGTCAGCATTCAACATGTCAACACTGAATAAATGTTGACGTAATTAGAACGTCAACAAAAAAGTCCCAATGGTGCAGCGGCTTTCTTTACCTGCTCCAGCGGTGCATTGTGGTCAAGTAGTCAGCTGACACGGCGTCATCTACGGCGAGTTTGCTACCCATACCCCTCCTCCCTCCTGTAGCCTAACCCTATCCCTCTCCTCCTGCAGCCTAACCATAAACGTCTCCTCCCGCAGGCTAACCCTAATGTCGACACTGTGCAGAAAGTCAACATTTCAGATATCAACATTCTGCAGATGTCGACATATTTGACACTGACTGTCGACACGGTGACTGCATCCCCCAACTCACTTAGAACACACGTCTTTCCTATTCTGGTGTTTGGTATAAACAACAACTGAACCTATTGACCATATCTACATGCTTTCAGTTGTTGCCACATGATTGGCTGATTAGCTATTTGCATGAATGTAATGCACAGATATACTTAAAGTGGCAACTGAGCATATATTAGAAACACACATATACATATAGAGACCAGCACAAAATACTCCCCTGACTGACTTAAAGTGGATTAATTTCCACAGGGATTACATATATCTCTGTACGAAATACTGAGAGATGTCAGCCGTTAGGAATAACAATTTTTTAATGGTTATCTGCCTTTCCCGTCCACCTGATAAATATATGAAAGAAGATTCTTCCTATCCGAAACAATCTCGCCGGAGATCTTGATTGTTACGCGACTGCCCTCTGGGAAGAAAAAAAAAAAAAAACCTGTCCCGGTTCCCTAACAACTGTTGACTTCTCCATCATGGTTACAGCTCAAAGTAGAAAGGAGGTCAGACAAGGAGACGACAATCGTTAAATAAGTCGCTGTCCGGCTACTGTTTAACTCGTCAACATTCTGCGCACACTCCCGTTCCCACTATGACTCTCTCAATAATATTCAGATTGCACCAATTCATCTAATTCCCCAGAAATTGAAATCAAATTGACATGAAATAATGATGGATAATGACCACTTCTGGACAATGAGATGACAGCAGAATATATACTTTTTTTTTTCTCTACTTCCTCAACCAGAGAACACAAGACTGATTGTCTCTTTAGAAAAGATAGGGAGAGCAAGATTAATAGTAAAAATGGTCCAGGGCATCAATCTTCTTTACTGGTGTCAGAACGCACGCAGAGACCTGAAGCTGCTGCTCTAGAAGGCTTTAGATAAGTTAGTAAACAAGTGATAATTTATCAATATGTTGTGCCCCAGCAACAACCTGTGTGCATCATTAAGAGAAATACATTGTTCTAAAGGCACAGATAGCTGCAATCAGCGCAAGATTTGCCAACGTGAAGAACTAAAATCTAAATGTTCTGGTACAGGAAGTTCGAAATGTCTTCATATTACGGGCAGCAGAATAAGAAGCACGGATGCTGGCTGTTCTTATTTCCCTTAATCATTATCATGGGGTTCTGCCTGTCCCTATTTAAAAAGGTACCAGCGCGCTTGTGTCTAGTGCAATGTTTATGTTATGCCCAATGACTAACATATTTCATTTTATAGGCTCACAGCGTATAACAGGTGGAAAGCTAACACTCATGTTGGGGGCTCGAGGGTACGGCTGGGTCCTCATGCACCTTATCCATTTTGCACCATGCAGCTGTGTCCTCATGCCCTGTGAGCCAAACAGCCCCCCTCGGCAACCCAGGTGCCAGGCGACTCGGCAACGCTGAGCATCTTTATTGTTTAGATGTGCTTCTTATGCTCATCAATAAAACAAATGCAAGCGACAAAACTACTCTGCTACATTGCACTGATCAATTAGATGTGAGACATTTGTACATCATCATGTGCGGATGAGTCTGGGTCTGCGCGAGAAGTGCTGCGATGCAGCCAGTGGCGGGCTGGGCCGGGTGCCATGTGCCCCCCGGGCCGCAGCGTCTTGCGGGCCGCAGGCAGTCTGTGTCACTGTGACACAGACTGCACCGCATGTGTGGCGCTGACCGGACGGAGTTTGGTCAGCGATACACAAGTGACAAACACACAGCCGCCGGCTCCGGCAGCTGTGTGTTTGTTGTAAGCAGCAGCCAATGAGAGTCTGTCAGACTCTCATTAGCTGCTGCTGCGCCCACTGCAGGAGCCGCTCCATCTTCCGGCTCCCGCAGTGGGCAATGGGAGAGGCGTCATGACGTCATATGACGTCTCTCCCATAATGTAGAGCAGCCCGGCCCTGGAAGGACAGAGGAGCGGATGGCGACGGCGGGAGCGGGGATTCAGGTAAGTGTTTTTTGTTTGTTTTTTACTACGTGTGTCTACTGGGGGGGGGGGAGGCTGGCACTACAAGGGGGAGACCACTTCTGGGTGCACCACAAGGGGGGAACCACTACTGGAGGCACTGCAAGGGGGGTACTACTACTAATGGGGGCAATACAAGGGGGGGACTACTACTACTGGGGGCAATAGAAGGGGGGGGACTACTGGTGGCACTACAAAGGGGGAACCACTACTGGACTGGGGGCACTACAAGAGGGAGGGACTACTACTGGGGGCACTACAAGAGGGAGACCACTACTGGGGGCACTACAAGAGGGGACCACTACTGGGGATTATAACTGGGGGCACTTCAAGGGGGGACTACAACTGGAGGGACTACTACTGGGGGCACTACAAGGTGGGGGACTACTATTACAAGGGGGGACTACTACTACTAGGGGCACTACAAGGGGAGGGGACAACTACTAGGGGCACTGCATAGGAGGGAGGGAACTACTACTAGGGGCACTACATAGGGGGGAGGGGACTACCACTGGGGGCACTGCATCGAGGGACCACTGCTGGGGGCTCTATAAAAAGGGCAATACTGGGGGTACTGCATAGGGGGGAGACTACAACTGGGGCCACTATTTAAGGGGCACTGCATAAGGGTTACCACTATTGGGGGCACTGCATGGGATGTGAACTGCTACTTAGGGCACTATATAAGGAGCACTGCATAGGGGGTACCACTAATGGGGGCACTATATAAAGGGTTACTACTGGGGGCACAAGGGGCACTGCACAGGGGGGACAACTACTGGGGGCATTGTATAAGGGGGAACTGCATAGGGGGATCACTACTGGAGGCCTGCATAAGGGGATCCCCTCCTGGGGCACAGGGGGGCACTGCATATGGGCACCACAACGGGGCTGTTCCTAATCTTTATTTTTACTTTACATTAATCCCATATGGACCCGCCTCCTCCCTGGAACACTTGAGGCGGGGCGGCGCTGTAGCACGCACGTTCTTCGGGCACCCTGGCTACAGGCTACCCCTCTGCCAGGGCCGCCGGCATGTATTTGCCCCCCAGGCTAAAAGTTGCCAGCCAGCCCCTGGATGCAGCGACAGCGGCTTTTTCTCACGCCAAGTTCTGTTGTGCTTCACCTGCAACTTTGTACGTGTTTAAAACTTCCTGTGCGGTTAAAGTTGTAGCCCAGCGTCTGTAGTACACGGTGAGTGGTGTTTTGCTGCATCTGCGATGCGAACAAGATGCAAAATGTAACGAATAAGACGGTACCCTACAAATCTCGGGAGCGGCTCAGTCTTGCCGTGCTTCTCACATCGTATGACTTATATATGCTAGGTGTATGAGGACACATCTGTATGGCGCGAGACACTTGCCGTGATTTAGATGTTCCGCCATGGGGAGTGATTTAGCCATTATTTTCAGAATTTTGCATCTTATTCGCATTGTACCGGCATACAAATTCACTTATAGTTTCCTAGGAACTTGGGGCCGTATTCAATTTGGAGCGAAAAGCCGTTTTCGCCCTTTTTTTGGAGATAATTTCGCCTGAAAATTTATCTCCGTATTCAATTCCAGTCCGTTTTTGCCTAAGCGAAAAGTCAAGGCACTGAAATAGGCGATGCTTTTTCTCCACAGAATAGCAGGAGAAAAAAAGTGCAAAATCTATACTTTGGGGTGCAGATGTTGGCAAACCACCCAGAATCCTTGGTACACCCCTCACCCCCCCCCCCCAAAGAACAATTCACCCGAAAATGGAAAAAAGAATTCCCAGAACACCCCAAAAAATGCCTTAGAAATTTGGGGCGAAAATGTAAAAAGTGGGGGGGACTTCAAAAACTGGCAAATATGATTCTGGGGGGTGCTCTAAGAAGGGGCCACGTCTTTTTGGGATTGCAGGTGCTTATATGACGGAGGAATTTCACTTTTTCTAAAACTTCACGTTAGAGACATAAAAATATGCTAGTACCCATTTTTTTTTAAGCACCCCAAATTTGATGAGTCTACTTATTTGCTCCAAAAACCACTGCTTTATGCATTCTTCATCACTTTTACCTAGACGCTAATAGCAAGCAATTACCACCACTTAAGTACCCTAACTAGTTCAATTAGGGCTAATGCTAAACTACCATAATAATTTCCGAAGACAGCCCAACTTTTTCTGGGGTACAGAGTGATTCCCCCAAATCATCCTGCACTTTTTGCCTGGTTCACATTCGTCGGGTCCTGTTTTCGCCTGTTTGGGAATTGAATACGGAGTAATTCCGGAGCACGCACAAAAAGTTTTCGCCTCCAAAACAGGTGAAGGCGGCGAATAGTCGGGTAGGCGGAACTTTTTAGCCGAGGCAAAACTAATTGAATACGGGCCTAAGAATTTGTATTTTTGTCGCAAAATAATTGGTATAAAGTCACAGATTAAGCATAACGAAGGGTGGCACCAACCACTCGTATCGGTCCTCCGTCTTTTGGCTTTTTACCCAGTTTAGCGACTTCAAGTTGTACCCCTGCATTGAACTTTTGTCGCATTAGTGATGCTAATAACACTCAATTTGTGAAAAAGTCTCTGGTGGGATGCTTGTCGCGGCTATGTCACAATGTCCGTGGCTCGCCAAACGTGGTTCATTGTGCAGGCTCCAGCTGCTAAACTAATATTAGTGTTAGTGTAGTCTGACGGTGGGCGCAAAGTAAAAATCTAGATCGGTCATCTCATGGCCGCAAATTGGAGAGGGGCTGAGAAGATATTGGACAAGGGGCAAACATTTGTGTGTTTTGATGAACATTAGCCAATTACTCAGATAGTTTTCAGCCCTAATGCGCTCGGACTGCCGTCACTATAGATTTTCAATCTCCCCTAAGAGGTGTGCATATGATTTATTCTAAAAGAACAATAACCAATAAGAATACTTGTTTAGTGTTAGGACAACGCATGATGAATAAAACATGCTCCACCCTTAAAGCAAAATGGTCCTACTTCTGTATCTTTACTGCTGTACAAAAACTTTAAAATGTTTTATTTTGTTGCCGGTGGGGTTCACCTACTCTGCATAATTTCTACAGCGGTAACATTTTAAGCAGCGATTACAAATCGGAGAACATTTGCTCATTCACATCAATCCCTGCACCAGTGGAGCTTACAATCTAATTCTCTACCACAAACACACAAAAGGCACGTCCTCACAAACCAGTGTTGTGATAAATCTACCAGTACGATTTGGAATTGTGCATCAATAGAGAACATACGCTTTCCACGCAAATAGCAACATGGTCAAATCCAAGGCTCCGGTAGTTGAGGCAGCAATACTAAACACCATGGCGTATGTATTAATCTCTCATTGTTAAACTTATGGACAGTAAATATAACTGAAGTGGTTGAAATTTAGTATTAAAAAAAATGTGTATGTGTCATACTTGCCTACGCTCCTGGAACTTCCAGAAGGCGCCTGAATCTTGGGTGGCACTCCTGGATGCCTGGAAGAGTGCGCAAGTCTCCTGGAGCCTCCAACCCAATGCCCGCAGCGGCCCACTTCCCAAATGAGTCACATTGTTGCGTTTCCGTTTCAAAAAGCTGGTATAGCAGCATTAGGTGGCGTGGCCATAATTATGCGATCGTGCCATCACGGTTACCCGTGTCGGCCACTTTGCCGCACCACGTCCCCTGCAGGGCCGACCTGGCTGGCCCCTCCTGGAGTGGGCTGACAGTAAGTTTGCAAGTATGATTTGTTTCTCAATTGGTGACATTTGTGATTTATGTAAAATCTACAAATTATTATGTGTTATAAAGTGCACATTAAAACACCAAAAAGAAACTGCTGGGGCTGACAGTCATGTAGACAGTGGCAAGACGTTTCACTTTCTTAGCTGATAATTAATTTCACATGTAAATGATCTTAAAAATAAATGTATGCATTAAGACATACATCTGGGGAGCAGCAGACAGATATTAATAGGATTAATTAGCTCTCGGCCAGTCAAGGCAAAGAAATAAAAATTCTGAACTTAAATTTTCTGATTTTTCTGCTAATAATATTCAGATTTTTGTTTTGTATCCTAATTTGCAGTTCCTTAAGGTTTAGAACAGTATTAATCACATATATCGGTCGCACATCCAACCTTGTTACAATAGACAGAAAGTCCCAAATCTAAAAATACTAAATTTGCATATAATGCAGACGCAGCCTTAATAATTCAATCTGTTACTTATTCTATTGTAAAGACAATTAAAGTAGTAAAGTAATATGACATCAGGATTCAGAGTTAGCATAAGACAGAAAGTATTCTGATTGGCTCCTTTTGCAGCCAGAGTCAAAGGAAGATTAAGTTTTCACCATTGCGGTTCGAAAAGATCGGTGAACAGATTTGGCCGAATCTGAAATACGCCCAAATTTCAGAGATTCACGGTGGACTAGTTCACAGAATGAAAATCTCCAAATGGAGAATTAGGCCGATCACAATTTACGGAAAAAGCCAACTAGCAAGTCACATGTCTACAGCCTTCCAAACGCTTATAGCCCAAGGACATTTATTCTTCCTGGATTTCAACAAGGAAAAAGTCGGGGGAAGCTCTTTGCTACTGTGACTTTTATCAACTGTGCACCAACTCTTGTGTGCTCTGCATTTACTACATCCAAGGCTCTTTTTCAGGCAAAATAGGCAGGAAAGCTGTTCCTGAAGCTCTTTTGTTGAAAAATGACGTAATTAGGAACGGCATTCCGGAACTGCCTTCGAGCACGGATGTATAGGTTTGCAGCAGTTTGGATTGGCGCCGGTGAAATTGGCTTGCGGCCTGCGCCACATTCAAACTACAGCCGCTGTATCTATGACTGGCTGGTTGCTGGTCTGTGATCTGCAGCCAGCTCAGTGTTCCCAGCGAACCAAGGGTCTTAGGAGGCAGCAGAAGCATTTCTCCTCTTGCCTTGCCCCTCATCCCTCACTTCTTCATCTCCTACCATCCTCCTCCTCTTCTGCTGAAGGCAATGGAGTCCTGCTGACCAACTATCAGAAGCGATGTGGAGAAACCGGAGCATGGCAGGTAAGCACAATCTTCTGATTTAAATATTTTTTTCCCTCCAACACTGCTATTGCTGGCGAAAACCCTGACGGCTATAACCTTTGCTTTCCCCATATGAACTACACAAGTGTTATGGTGATACTTGTATCGCCATTAATACCTATTTTATGTGGATCTGGCTTTTTCAATGTATTTTATGCGGATCTGGCTTTTTCAATGTATTTTATGCGGATCTGGCATGTTCAATGTATTTTATGAGGATCTGGCATTTTCAAGGTATTTTATGTGGATCTGGCTTTTCTTATATAGAATCGATGTGGCTTTCCCTATAGATATTTAGTATGGATTCTGGTTTTCTGTGGGGGGGGTGTGTATTTACAGCTGTTTCCTCTCCTATATTAATATATTTGTATAGTATTATATATTATATGATAGATTGACGCGTTATAACACCTACCCCACAGCCCAAACTTTGACAATTTAAAAAAAAAATTGGTTTACGCAGCAATTTATGCCCCACCCTCACTGTAGTTCCACCCACATTACATACAGACCCCCCCCCCCCTTTCCATGAGTTCCTAAACCTACTTTTCAAGAAAAATAGCACTGACTACATCTATAATAATATAAGAAGTGTTGAGTGTTGTGTCGGTTTTTTTGTTCCAAGTTGGCACAAAAACTACTGAACCGATTTTCATGAAAACTATCAGTTTGTAGCAGAAACTCCTAATAATAATATGCACTGTGTTTCATCTAGATCTGTCATGTTAAAGCAGAACAATAACAAACAAAATGTATTGACATCGTCAATGCAAGAGGTAGGTGTGTCACATTGCGCGTGGTCGGTAAGGGGTGGTGAGGTTCTTTGGGTCCGCATTCACTTGAATAGGATAGGCTACATAGCAGTCTGTGCACAGGACACACAGTGACATTGGTGTGAGTGGTGGGTGAATAGGAGAGGTTACATAGCAGTCTGTGCACAGGGCACACAGTGACATTGGTGTGAGTGGTGGGTGAATAGAATAGGTTACATAGCAGTCTGTGCACAGGGCACACAGTGACATTGGTGTGAGTGGTGGGTGAATAGGATAGGCTACAAAGCAGTCTGTGCACAGGGCACACAGTGACATTGCTATGTAGCCTATCCTATTCACCCACCACTCACACCAATGTCACTGTGTGCCCTGTGCACAGACTGCTATGTAGCCTATCCTATTCACCCATCACTCACACCAATGTCACTGTGTGCCCTGTGCACAGACTGCTACGTAACCTCTCCTATTCACCCACCAGTCTGTGCACAGGGCACATCGTGACATTGGTGTGAGTGGTGGGTGAATAGGATAGGTTACATAGCAGTCTGTGCACAGGGCACACAGTGACATTGGTGTGAGTGGTGGGTGAATAGGATAGGCTACAAAGCAGTCTGTGCACAGGGCACACAGTGACATTGGTGTGAGTGGTGGGTGAATAGGATAGGCTACATAGCAGTCTGTGCACAGGGCACACAGTGACATTGGTGTGAGTGGTGGGTGAATAGGATAGGCTACATAGCAGTCTGTGCACAGGGTACACAGTGACATTGCTATGTAGCCTATCCTATTCACCCACCACTCACACCAATGTCACTGTGTGCCCTGTGCACAGACTGCTATGTAGCCTATCCTATTCACCCATCACTCACACCAATGTCACTGTGTGCCCTGTGCACAGACTGCTACGTAACCTCTCCTATTCACCCACCAGTCTGTGCACAGGGCACACAGTGACATTGGTGTGAGTGGTGGGTGAATAGGATAGGCTACAAAGCAGTCTGTGCACAGGGCACACAGTGACATTGGTGTGAGTGGTGGGTGAATAGGATAGGCTACATAGCAGTCTGTGCACAGGGCACACAGTGAAATTGGTGTGAGTGGTGGGTGAATAGGATAGGCTACATAGCAGTCTGTGCACAGGGCACACTGACATTGGTGTGAGTGGTGGGTGAATAGGATAGGCTACATAGCAGTCTGTGCACAGGGCACACAGTGACATTGCTATGTAGCCTATCCTATTCACCCATCACTCACACCAATGTCACTGTGTGCCCTGTGCACAGACTGCTACGTAACCTCTCCTATTCACCCACCAGTCTGTGCACAGGGCACATAGTGACATTGGTGTGAGTGGTGGGTGAATAGGATAGGTTACATAGCAGTCTGTGCACAGGGCACACAGTGACATTGGTGTGAGTGGTGGGTGAATAGGATAGGCTACAAAGCAGTCTGTGCACAGGGCACACAGTGACATTGGTGTGAGTGGTGGGTGAATAGGATAGGCTACATAGCAGTCTGTGCACAGGGCACACAGTGACATTGGTATGAGTGGTGGGTGAATAGGATAGGTTACATAGCAGTCTGTGCACAGGGCACACAGTGACATTGGTGTGAGTGGTGGGTGAATAGGATAGGCTACATAGCAGTCTGTGCACAAGGCACACAGTGACATTGGTGTGAGTGGTGGGTGAAGGTGCTGCTGCCACCAGTCTGTATAGCGCTGCTGGTCACGTGGGCCACTCCTGCCACAGGGTCTTTATGCAAAGCAATACAACTAGAACGCCTCAAGTAAAAAGAAATGTTGGCAGAAGCGATTTCATCGTGGGCGAAGCTGCGGGCAATCGCGAGTAGCTATATATAAACAGCAACGTACCACTGCCTGCCTGATCTATCTCTACCCTGTTCCTTCCACATTATTCATTTATCAGCAGAACCCTGTTGAGATCTGTTGATTTGAACAGTAAGGTGGTCATTTATTATGCAAAACTGCAGAGGCGTGGTGGAAAAACTCTGTGGTGACGCACCAGATTTGCACCGGAGAAGCTAGTTTTCTTCTATAGTGCAAAGGTTTGAGGGGAAAAATAGCAGCGTTTACACTGGTCATTGTGGGCAGAGCTATGGGTGTGCACAGTTTTGTCGACTTGTACAAAAAGAGTTTCCATTTTGCAGCGTTGGACAATGTTGTTATTTGTGGCATTTTAAAGCAGGGATTGGGGTCACTAAATGCACTATTAAGCCCTCTGCATCTGGGAGGCTGGTCTACACTCCATGACATTTGGGAGAGTAGGCGAATATGATTAAAATTAAATAAAGGCTTGCCCACAGCCATTTCTACAAACGGTATTCAATCTGGAAACTGGCTGACGTAAGTCCGACAGCCGGCTTCCAGATTGCTTTATCCCGGCGAGGGTTAAATGACAGGCGTCTAAATCTAGACGCCTGTCATTTTTCCAACGCCGGGAGACTGGCGCTCGGCATCCCGATCGAAGGGATGCCGGGTGCCGCGAGCGGACAGCCACGAGGGGTGGGGGGGGGGGTTAGGTTTAGGGTACCCGGGGGAGACTTAGGGTTAGGCACCCTCCCGGGAGGGTTAGGCTAGGGGAAGGGGGTTTAGGGTTAAGCACCCCCTTCCGGGAGGTTAGGGTTAGGCACCCCCCCCGGGGGACTTAGGTTTAGGCAGTGGGGAAGTGGGGGGTTAGGTTTAGGCACAGGGGGGGAAGGTTAGGGTTAGGCACCCCTAAGGAGGGATGGGGGGTTAGGTTAGTTTGTACTTACCTAGGGACGATCAGGATTTCCAGAGCTGTCGGGCTGCCGCTGCCGGGATCTCTGCATCTGTCGGACTGACGCTGCCGGGGATTTAACTGCCGGCCATGCGTCAGCCGGTATTTCATACCGATTCCCTACAAACATTCACTGAAAACTAGCAAGATGGATCTCCTATTCAGATAGACATGAAAAGGAAAGCGAACTCAAGAAATTGGGCTGGAATGGAGGATTTTGCATCACACTTAAAACTAATACGTTTTCTGTAGTTCTCTACACCTGGGGTGCCCAGTATTTGATGTTCCTGTGTATTCTGACTATAGGCGCTGGAGATTGCAAACAAAGACTGGTTACTTTCCCAGAATCCATACTTGTTATAGAAGGATATCTTTACAAAACAGCTTACCTTTAGAACAAAGGAATCTCTGGCTTTGATAAACAGAATGAACCCTATGCTGCGGGTGTCCCTGGTTTCTAAGCCCTACAAAGTAATACTAACACCCTATTACTGGTCTTCATATCAGGCAGACTATCTATTCAGGAGTTCTCTTCTAATGTTCTGTCATTATCCATCATTATTTCATAGCACAGATAATCCGTACTGGTGCCACCATGGTGATGATCCACTTTCAGTGTTCCTCTTGCTGCAAAATCACTGTAGCTTAAAATTGAGTACTCGCGCCTTACATAAAACTCCAATGTGATACCTCAGTGTGGCATACTGTCAAAGGTTTACATTGTAGCAGTCTGAGCTGCAAACCAGCTAATGTAATAGCCTGATATAAGAAACCAGCCGCTTGAATGGGACAGTATTTGCCTAGGATACAGCTGCGATTTAAGCAGTACAAGAAAATGAGCATAGGCCGTAAGTCAGATATGGGTGACAGGCATTCCTTGGGCAACCAGAGGCCCGGTGAGCATTAGCTTCCTGCTCCTAAGCTCTATGACCATCCTCTGAACTGTACTCTACATAAGGCAGAAAATAAGACTGAATGTGATGGAATCATCCACTATCTTATTACGTTACTTCTCCTGCACGTTGAGCTAAAGTTGGGAGTTCTGAATGGCATGTGGAGGCATTTCTGGTATATGGAGGAGTCAGAACGCCTGTGAGGGAATACTGGAGTAAGTGTAGGTCTAAGGACATGCGGGAACATTGAATGGCAAACAAAATATTTTAGTGGCATTTTTTGGGGCATTTTATGGCAAGAGAAAGTGAAGGGAAATGGGATTACTCATAAAATCAGCACTTGCCCTCTCTCTAAATGAGGCCTTCAGGGACCAGTTCAATCAAGTGTTTGGAGGGATATTTCTGGTGCTACACATAGCTTATTTTTGTGCAAGTCTCATAAAGTTGATGCCAACTATTTTGAGTCTTATTTCGGAGTATTCGATCTTAAAAACGTCAAATCTGGATGACCAGACCTGCTTGTATGAAGGCTATCAACACATTGGAAGTGCTATCCATTGCACTACTGAAAATCCCAACGTCACATGTAATAATGAATCACACCTTTAAGGCTTGTTTCAGAACATTGTATTTAGAAGAAAACTAAAAACAGCATCCAATCACGGTGATCCAATGAAAGCAAATGTCTTCAATAAAAAAAATCTTGAGGATGATGGGTTCTTGCGTTTCACTGCAAGTCTACACCTCAATGCACAACCCATTACTAGACTAAGACCGATTTCATCTTTGGTCAAGGATAAGGGGTCCCGAAAGTGTGACCACCACCAAACAGGATCCTGGAGTGGGTAAGTATTGGAGTTATCATTTAATATCCAACACTAAACGCACAACGCAGATTTGTAAGAAGGATCTCTGTTATCCACTTAGAGAAAATCACTAATTTAAGAGATTAAGGGGTCTATTTACTAAGCAGTGTTAGGAGACAGAGTGAAAAGTGATAAGAAAGTGATAAGGTGCCAGCCAATCAGCTCCCAACTGTCATTTTTCAAACACAACCTGTGAGATGACAGTTGGGAGCTGATTGGCTGGCACCTTATCACTTTCTTATCACTTTTCACTCTGTCTCCTAACACTGCTTAGTAAAAAGACCCCTATTACTTAATGCAGACAATGAAAGATTTCAGGGAAGCTGGAGTCAGAAAAAAGTCCCCCTCCCCCCAAAAAAGAAGACTACATCTAGTCAAGGGACAATAGACAAACACCATTCTTTTATAACTTGTATCATTCCAGATAATGCGTGTAATTATTTTACTGCTGGAAAATACATAGCAATATAGTGAACCACATCCTAAGAGAATACACTTATAATACAAGCCAGATGTTGTAAAGCACAAACTGCAGCATGCCCTGCCAGACATGCATGGTCGGGCATGCTTGAATTTGTGGTCCCAACTCCACCAGCTGGAAAGACACAGGAAAATCCTGGCACTCCCCCATTAAAGAAGCCAATTTAACAATAATGTCTAAAAATAGCTTATTATCCGTACTCTATCTCCTTCTTTTAAATCAATAAACCAGAGGAAATCATCCAGCCTGTCAGGAGGGTCAGCATCCACAGTTTGATCTTGCTTGGATGATTCCGTTGCATCAAAGTGCTCAATTTAGCGTAAGGTTACTGAATTGTGAAGGGATTAAAGGGAACTTCTCCTCAGCCTGGTGATTTGCTTAATGAGAAGCGTGGTACTATGACTCCTGCTAGTTGTAGATGAGAGTTAAGAGAAATCCAGGGGTCACATTAGAAAACCACATATTAAACACGGCAAAAAAACTTTTCAGATACTTCACAGAACTTTTAAGTCCTTGAAATTGAAGCAGTGTCTTATGAATGAATGTAACAGTCTGCCGGTTGCGGGCAGCCATGAGATTTTAGACACTAGATTTAAAGAGGTGATAATTTAAAAGGCAAAACCATGCTACATGGCCGAAACCTCGTGGCTGTGTGGAAATCGCTTTTACCTATACCCCATAGTACACAAATCTTCATTCATGACCTATCGTAACATTAATGCAAAAATTAAGAAACCAACAAATGGCCAAGTAAGAAAAGAAGTCTTAAAAGTAGACCAAAGAATAGAGTATAGAAGCCCCCTTACATCAGCAATGGATTGTGGCAATTCCCCGATCCCCAGACGCCTGCATCAGGGATTCCCTCAACTTTCCGATCCCGATCACAAAATAATTGGTATAAGCAAATCAAGGATTTTTAACATGCAGAATTTCCTCAATTCACAGACGGATTGCCGGTCATCGATTCTCGGCGAATGGCCTTTTTGATTGCCGATCGGCGTCAGGGGACCTGGGAATTGTGGCACAGATGTATGGGCCCCTTAAGGCCCAATAGAGATCTTTATAAAGGCAATTTAAGCCCTATTATGTTTATATTAGATTTGATAGAACAGGGCATATTAGAAAGACTATGGAAAACCAATGAAAATACAGAGAAAGATATAGGGGGAAATGTATCAATCCTTGGAGAGAGCTATTGGAGAGAGGTGAAGTGGAGACAGATAAAATACTAACCAATCCGCTCCTAACTGTCATTTCACATGTAAATCTCCCCCCCCCCCCAAAGTAACAGCCAATCAGCATCTGTCATGTTACAGGCTGTGTTTGAAAGATGAAAGAAGCTGATTGGTTGGTATTTTATCTCTCTCCAAGCTTTGATACATCTCCCCCATAAGCAGCAAATCGGACATTAAGTCATAGCAGAAATGTGAACTATCAAAACTGTCAAACATTGAAATTTTCTCTTACCACATATGCAGATGTGGTCTTCTGGGTTCACGGCTTTGAACTGTCATCCAATTAATACTATACAGCCAACCACCTAGCAAATCTCACAGCAGCTGAACAAATTCAAGCTCTTAATAATGAGGCGTTTGGCAAATCAAGAGACACCTCAGAGGCAGATTTTAAATGTAACATAATTCCACACATTTTTGGGGACTCCACACTTTTATGCATAATCACAATGTGCAGAGGTTTAAGGGAGCTGATCTCAGCTGCCTCGTACACATGGAGTCCTGGGCCTGTATTAGGTTGGGGACTCCGGGATCCCGACCGCTGGCAAAAAGCAGACGCCGCAACCCCGAATGATATCAGGATACCGGCGTCCCGAACGCAGGAAGCCTGAACGTCCGGACGCCAGTAAGTACGGCACTGTCCCCAGGGATGGGGGGGATTCGGTTTAGGCACCCCCGGGGGAACATTAGGGTTAGGCACCCCCCGAGGAGGGTTAGAGTTAGGCTACGGGGAGGGGTGGTTATGGTTATGTACCCCCGGGAGGGTTGGGTTTAGGGTGCGGGAAGGGGGGTTAGCGTTAGGCACCTCCGGGGGGAGGTTAGGGTTAGGCACCAGGGTGGGAGATTAGGGTTAGACACTAGGGGTAGAGATTATGTTAGGCACCACTAAGGGAGGGTTAGGGTAATGTGGGGGAGAGGGTACTTGCCTCCCCTGTCGGTATCTGCAGTGTTCGAGGTTCCGGCGTCGGGATTTGATTTCATACCACTCCCGTACTCATAACTCACTGGCACATTGTAAAAGATTCACAGGTGGAGCTAATTATTTCACTTGTGATTCTGTGAGGAGACCTGGAAAACATGCACTGTTTGGGGTCCTGAGGATCGAGTTTGAGAGCCTGTGTTCTATCTGAATTTGAAGGGACTTCTAATACAAACATGCAAAGGAGACAGCTACAGGCACATCATTGTATTATTAATGCACATAATGTAGTGGGTGTGTGTAAGGAATGTAGGCCCTTAGTCTGGTATACCTGGCAAAAAGCCTATTTGGCCAAAGTGATCTCCTTAGTATGTTTTTTGTTTTACTATTTAAATACAACAACATAATCTGAATGGAGGATTCTACATTGGCATTTCCCAGGTTATAGGCGGTGGCTGATGGTGTCCTGGAGTGTGAGATGTATATATGATTAAAAATACATTTTAGTGACATGGCCAATAAGTTGACAACCAATATGTAGACATTCAATTAGGTCGACATGGTTAAAATATATCGACATCAGAATGTCAATATATGTCTGTTTTTGTTGATTTTTTGGGTGAGGCTAAAATAAGCAGAAAGCCATAAGTCGACATTTTAGCCTAAATGTACAGATCGACCACCTGACTGTCGACATTCAGAACCTGTCGACATTCTGTCTGAGATTCAACCTGTCAACATACCAAACTCCCGGTTTCCTTCCACTGTGCAAAGACTAGGTGACTGCTGAAAATTGCCCCTGGCTGCGGTGGGTAAATAAGATTGTAAGCTCCACCTGGGAGCAAACACTGGTATCTAAATGAAGTTATAGTTTCTCATATGTTGGCAATACATGAATGAAGGATAATAATAATAATAATAATGTCATGATATAGGTGTATAAAGACTGTCATGCCTGCAAACCCAGCCTGTCACATACACATTAAACAAAAATCTAAACAGACAACATAACTATGTATTATATGTGGTTATAGCTTCCTCTATATATTCCCCTATACAAATGTACATATTTATGAGCATTAACTGGGAACATCATTTATTTTACATATTAACCTTTATTAATACATTGTCAACATGTTACGCTGAGATGTAACCAGAATATTTAATCATTCACACCTGCCCCTGCCCCAGTTGAGCTTAAAATCTATCTACCCTCATCACAGCCACTAACACTAACCCAGCAGTATGTTATTGGACTGCAGTATGGGAAGAACATACACACAGATGGTACTGTGGTTGGTATAAAACCCATGCCACCTATAGCGTACAATAGAGGGCAGGTTATAGTCATTATTCTCAGGAATGGTATCTGGGCAATATGAATGTTGTTTATTCGGACCCTTGGCAGAAGGAAAGTTGTGCAGCACAACACAGTAATAATAGACTTCCTACTCCTAAGCAATGACACCTGTCAACCGTGTAAGAATAATAAGTATTAAAAATGCACATAAATGGCGATATCTCTATTTATATAGGAACAAAATTAGAGTTAGGTCACAGATAGACGAGAACTTACTATTTGTAGGTTTCGGAGCGGATGTATTCAAAGACATGAGAAATTCCCAGTTGAAACTGGTCGGCTATGGGTGTAACCCAGGGGTTGTTCTCTGCTTTGAAGACCTGCTTTTGACCTGTGAGATCCAAATTTCCTAAGGACGAAACAACAAAAGTGTCTATGTCAGAATACACATACACACAGGAGTATCTGCATCAGGTAAGGACTGAGTAGCAGTTTGGTCTGTCATCCACGTCCTAATAATCCAGGGCTCGACAAATTATTGTAAAATCTAGGAGCCAGCTTAAAAAGTTTAGGAGCCAGCCCATTGCCCCAACCAAAATATATGAAACCTTGTATAGACCACAACACGAGCCCCTTCAATGCCCCTCAGCAGAGCTCCCAACATGCCTCTTCAGTGCCCATCACACCAATGTAATTGAGTAGAATGTCAACTATATATATATGTATGGGCACACATTGAACACATAAGTATACATACTGTATATATTGACCTGGGAATACCTTGTATGTATAGGCAGCGGGCGTCTTAGCTCTGTTCTCTGCCTCTCACTTCTTCTGCATACCTCCCAAGATGACCCTCTCCAGGAGGGACACAATGCTCTGGTCCTGGACTTCCCTGGTAATTTATGATTGGTGGAGGCTCCAGGGGTGGGGCTGCAGTACAGTCCTAAATTCAAATAGGGGAGTCACACCAACTGCCAGTGAGTCCCAGCCAGTGATGTTTGGCAGCGTGTGAAATGACAGTTGGTGTGACTCCCCTAATTGAATTATGAACTGCGCTGCAGCCCCACCGCTTACCAGGGAAGTCCAGGACCAGAGCATTGTGTCCCTCCTGGAGAGGGTCATGTTGGGAGATATGCTTCTGGTCTGCACAGTCACACATAGCGGGCCCCCACACCTTGTCCCCGACACTTACTATAAAAAACCTGGAGTACAGCGTTTAGCTGTGTCGGCTCCGGTCCTTGGTCTCCTCCTCGGCGGCTCGCTGAAACCGTGAGATTTGACTCATCATCTCGCGAGACTGGTACTGTGATAGCTCCTCCTCCTCCCCAGTGGCCGCGGCAACAGGTAATAACAACTGAGCTGCCGAGGAGGAGACCAAGGACCGGAGCTGACACAGATAAACGCTGTACTCCGGGTTCTTTATAGTAAGTGTTGGGGACAAGGTGTGGGGGCCCCGGGGTTGCAGCGACGCCTATAATTCAGTCCTGTCTATAACCTGCACAGCTGCAATCCGTGCCGTGCATACATGCTCTTACCAGAGCTCTGTGCAGCCAGACAGCCGGGACGGAGAAGGTGTCGCCGCAGGCGGAGGAGTCAGCTCAGGATATGCCGTCAGCGCATGCTCTCCTGTGAAATGGTCGCCCACGAACCTCCGCTGGGGAACCGCTTCCTCGGATCCTCCCTCCCTGAAAAATCTGGTCGCCAGGCAACAAAATAGAGTCGCCATGGCGACCTGGCCCCCGGGATTTGTCAAGCCCTGTAATAAACACTTCTTAGTTCACTTATGTGCCACGTAGGATCGATCCATATTGGGCAGCAGAAAAAGATTAAAATTAAAATTTACATTAAATGAACAAGGCCTTCAAAATGTATAAAACCCCTTTGGCATGGACTCGGCAAACACAACAACAAAAAAATCATCATACTGTTTGTGACGCACCAGCACAAACCGTAGCAGTGATGCCTAGATATATTATTATCGTTTATTTATATAGCGCCACAAGTGTTCTGCAGCGCCTTACATAGTACATAAACACATAAGTGACCAGTGACTTACAGTACAATACAATACAATACAATGCAGGGCAAAGACATAGCTAATATACATTGCTACATTGGTGACCTCAGCACCCAAATAAGCAACAGAGCATAAGCAACTAAGTGTTAGGTGCCCTAGTGGGGAGTAAGGAGTAGATGAAAGTAAAGTAAAGAGAAGCACAAGAGGGTAGAGGGCCCTGCTCGTAAGAACTTACATTCTATTCTATGTTACATTCTACATTCTATGTTGACTATTCTATATAAAGAAGCAACATTATCAGTAACAGCAGCCCAGACCCTAATAAACTGCAAGCAAAAGCGCCCAGTAATATACCAGCAGTAATCGTAATGTCCAGCAATAAGCAACCAAAAGCAGTAATAAGGCAAAATTATACATATGTAATACTAAATTCATTAATGTTTATTAAACAGTTACAATTAGTAGTAATGCCAAATACCAGGGGTCTATTTACGAAGCCTTGGATGGAGATAAAGAGAATGGAAATAAAGTACCAACCAATCAGCACCTAACTGCCATGTCACAGTTAGGAGCCGGTTGACTGGTGCTTTATCTCTCCCATAATGTGAGTAGTAGTACTAGAGATCAGTAGCATACCAGCAGTAAGAGCAAGGACCACTGTTCAAACCTCTTGCATTTGTAAAGGCCAATAAAATGACAGCAGTACCAGTAATAAGTGATATACTAACAACAATTTATTTATTACCAGTTATTTATATAGCGCACACATATTCCGCAGCGCTTTACAGAGAATATTTGGCCATTCACATCAGTCCCTGCCCCAGTGGAGCTTACATTCTATGTTCCCTACCACATGCACACACACATACACACTAGGGTTAATTTGTGTGGGGAGCCAATTAACCTACCAGTATATTTTTGGAGTGTGGGAGGAAACCGGAGTACCCGGAGGAAACCCACGCAAGCACAGGGAGAATATACAAACTCCACACAGTTAGGGCCATGGTGGGAATTGAACCCATGACCTTATTGCTGTGAGGCAGTAACACCGTCTGTGCTGCCCAATAATGTATACAAATAGGCCACCTGTAGCAATAATGCTCAGTAACAGGACAACGATAACAATGACTAATACTAGCATTAGCAGTGGCCAGTAATACGCCAAGCAGTAACCAGAAGCAATGACGTTACAGATGTGTCCTCCATCATTGTTGCTGTAGTTGCGTCAAACAGCCCTTCTAGTCCCGCCTAGTCCCATGCGAGTTTACTCATGCAGAGCGTCTTTTTTTATGCAAATGCGCTGTATTCGTGATGTGATGCTAATAAGACACACCAGCAGACTTTGCTGATTACAATGATAGGCGGCATGTGTACGCCCTGCGTTACAGTGCCAGAGGCGGTTTTCCACACCACGTTCCGTTGTGATGATTTTACAGACTCGGCCGCACACAGGACATACACATGGTGCATATCATATTAATCAACGTAGTCTGCTTGTGTGTCATATCCGCATCGCATTGTGCATGAGATGCATTAGCGGCAAAAAAAAAAAAAAAACACCCGATGCCGGGCGAGTCACATAGGAGTCAGCGGCTCTAATGTGCCCTGTGTATCGCGACTCATAGCGCACGGAGAATGGACGAGGAAGGACATGTCTGTATCTGGACTACTTTCCAATAAACCCATTGTTGTTCTTGCAGTAGCCTGCTGCAGCCGCACATAGGTCTCTAGTTGGGGTCTATCAGCGGTCAAGCAGAAACAGTTAATATCCAATATCATACAAAATGACATGGGATAATCAGGATTGTGTATCTCGCTTTAGTATTCTGTAGCTCCCCCATTACATGTCATCTCATCCAGGCATGGCCTGTTCTGCCCAGTGTAAACAATGCAGTGGATGGCTGTCCAGTACATTTGTTGTTGGTAGGAATTAATCCTTGGAATTGATGACCCAAAATGGCCGCCCTCACCCTTGAGAAATGTTTATGGTTGTATTTTATTAAAAATGTATACCTCTTCATGATTTCTGTAAACTGCCTTGAGTACTATTAGAGAAAAGACTTATATAAATAATAAAAAATATTATTAAATAAAATAGTCTACAATAATTTTGGAACTAGAGTCTAAAAGTGCATACACACAACGATTTGTGTATCCAGCGATTTTCGTTAACGATTTCCCTTCAGATTTTCCCTTGAAAAATAGAATGAATTTGTGTAATGAAATTAACGATTTTGACAACTATTTAATCAACGATGAAGGCTGTGCTTAGCTGAAATAGTCATGTAGGATAGTCAGAATGGGCGATGAACGATAACTACCAACTACAAACGGGAGCGCGCATTGGTAGTTATCGTTCATCGTTTTGCCCCTGAAACTGGACAATTTTTTGAACTACTGAACAATAACGTTAATGACCAATCGTTCAAAAAATCATTACGTGGGTAAATTTACTAAAATGAGAGTTTTTACAAGTGGCGATGTTGCCCTTAGCAACCAGTCAGATTCTACTTAAAATTTAACTAGCACATTCTAGAAGATAATTGCTAGAACATTATAGGTTGCTATGGGCAACATCACCACTTCTAAAGACTCTCGCTTTAGTAAATATACCATTTAGGGGTAAATTTACTAAAATGCAGGTTTTTAGAAGTGTATGCTGCATAAGCATTCTGAAAATGTTAAATGAAATATATGGAAGAAAAAAAAGCCTTTATTCCGGTTAAAAATGATAAATAATCAGTGTTTTGCAGCAGACTAAATGTGAAAAAACAGGAAACACCCTCGGTTGGAGTATAAATTCTGACAAAATAATTTCAGTAGCAGACTGGTAATAAGTAACAGATGTGCATTAATAAATGCAGCTTCCCACACATTCTACACATGCCTCAGCTCTGCAGGTAGTGACAGTCATGAGGTATCACTCACAGCCAGACAAGATGCACACACCTGACTCACAATTCCCGCTAGGTTTTCAACTTGTGCACTCGCTTCAACAACTATTTTAACGTGAAACTTTCTTTTTACTTGGATGAACTGTTTTGGTAAACAACATTTCTTTTATAACTAAATATCAAGGCCAAACCTCAACTCTGTTCTACTGCATTCTAAGGACCTACATTGGAGCGCCACACCAATTTTGATAAAAAAATTTTAATGTTTTATTTATATATATATATATATATATATATATATATATATATATATATATATATATACACACACACACACACATACATACACAGTCAGGTCCATAAATATTGGGACATTGACAGAATTTTCATATTTTGCCCTCTATTCACCACCACAATGGCTTTGAAATGAAACAAACAAGATGTGCTTTAACTGCAGACTTTCAGATTTAATTTGAGGGTAATTACATCCAAATCAGGTGAACAGTGTAGGAATTACAACGGTTTCTATATGTGCCTCCCACTTTTTAAGGGGAAAAAAGTAATGGGACAAACTAAACAATCCTAAATCTAACTTTCACTTTTTAATACTTTGTTGCAAATCCTTTGCAGGCAATTACAGCCTGAAGTCTGGAACGCATAGACATCACCAGACGCTGGGTTTCATCCCTGGTGATGCTCTGCCAGGCCTCTACTGCAAATGTCTTCAGTTCCTGCTTGTTCTTGGGGCATTTTCCCTTCAGTTTTGTCTTCATCAAGTGAAATGCATGCTCAATCGGATTCAGGTCAGGGGATTGACTTGGCCATTGCATAACATTCCACTTTTTAGCCTTAAAAAACTCTTTGGTTGCTTTTGCAGTATGCTTTGGGTCATTGTCCATCTGCACTGTGAAGCGCTGTCCAATGAGTTCTGAAGCATTTGACTGAATATGAGCATATAATATTGCCCGAAACACTTCAGAATTAATTCTTCTGCTTTTGTCAGCAGTCACATCATCAATAAATACAAGGGAACCAGTTCCATTGGCAGCCATACATGCCCACGCCATGACACTACCACCACCATGCTTCACTGTTCCTTTCCTTCTCTCCTCTTCCCATCACTCTGGTACAAGTTGATCTTTGTCTCGTCTGTGAATAGGATGTTGTTCCAGAACTGTAATGGCTTTTTTAGATGTTGTTTGGCAAACTCTAATCTGGTCTTCCTGTTTTTGTGGCTCACCAATGGTTTGCATCTTGTGGTGAAACCTCTATATTCACTCTTGTGAAGTCTTCTCTTGATTGTTGACTTTGACACATATACATCTACCTCCTGGAGAGTGTTCTTGATTTGGCCAACTGTTGTTAAGGGGTTTTTCTTCACCAGGGAAATAATTCTTTTGTCATCCACCACAGTTGTTTTCCGTGGTTTTCCGGGTCTTTTGGTGTTGCTGAGCTCTCCAGTGCATTCTTTCTTTTTAAGAATGTTCCAAACAGTTGATTTGGCCAAACCTAATGTTTTTGCTATCTCTCTGATGGGTTTGTTTTGATTTTTCAGCCTAATGATGGCTTGCTTCACTGATAGTGACAGCTCTTTGGATCTCATATTGAGAGTCGACAGCAACTGATTCCAAATGCAAATGTCACATCTAGAATCAACTCCAGACCTTTTACCTGCTTAATTGATAATGAAATAATGAGGGAATAGCCCACACCTGTCCATGAAATAGCTTTTGAGTTGATAGTCCCATTACTTTTGGCCCCTTAAAAGTGGGAGGCACATATTGAAACTGTTGTAATTCCTACACCGTTCACCCGGTTTGTAATTACCCTCAAATTAAATCTGAAAGTCTGCAGTTAAAGCACATCTTGTTTGTTTCATTTCAAAACCATTGTGGTGGTGAATAGAGGACAAAATCTGAAAATTCTGTCAATGTCCCAATATTTATGGACCTGACTGTATAAAGCATATATTATATGCTCATATTCAGTCAAATTCTTCAGAACTCATTGGACAGCGCTTCACAGTGCAGATGGACAATGACTCGAACCCGTTATGCAATGGCCAAGTCAATCCCCTGACCTGAATCCGATTGAGCATGCATTTCACTTGATGAAGACAAAACTGAAGGGAAAATGCCCCAAGAACAAGCAGGAACTGAAGACATTTGCAGTAGAGGCCTGGCAGAGCATCACCAGGGATGAAACCCAGCGTCTGGTGATGTCTATGCGTTCCAGACTTCAGGCTGTAATTGCCTGCAAAGGATTTGCAACAAAGTATTAAAAAGTGAAAGTTAGATTTAGGATTGTTTAGTTTGTCCCATTACTTTTGGCCCCTTAAAAAGTGGGAGGCACATATAGAAACCGTTGTAATTCCTATACCGTTCACCTGGTTTGGATGTAATTACCCTCAAATTAAATCGGAAAGTCTGCAGTTAAAGCACATTTTGTTTGTTTAATTTCAAAGCCATTGTGGTGGTGAATAGAGGGCAAAATGTGAAAATTCTGTCAATGTCCCAATATTTATGCACCTGACTGTGTGTGTATAATATATATACACACACACACACACACACACACAGTATATATCAATATCACACACCCACTTTAAAATTCCTAACTGCATTGTCCATAAACCATTTTTGTTATGTTGCCATGATCTTTTACTTATGTGGCGCCACAAGAGTTTCGTAGCGCCGACCTGGGGGGGGGGGGGGGGCAAACGTTTAGTAGTATTACAATAGTATAAAGTTGCCCAAAAGTAGAGTTATATGCAAACTAACATAGATACACAATTACACTGTAACCACAGAAAGAGAGAGGGTCCTGCTTGTGAGAGATTTATGAAATCAAATTAAAATATGTGGTCTCTGGCCTGAGGTTCTCCGTATTGTGAGTATCAGTAAAAATGTACACTATACGTACTCTATAAAGTTATCACTAATCTTGGAGCAGTGCAGTGGGGGATGGGGGATGTAGTTAGCATCCCTGCTGTCGGGATTTAGGAACTCAGAATACTGATGCCGGATTCCCGCCGGAAGCCGGAATCCTGGCTCCAGAATACCGACCGCCGACATCCTGACTAAATATTACGGTTAGGTTTAGGCACTAGGGGGAGGGTTAGGGTTAGGCTGCAAAGGGAAGGGTTAGGGCTGGGGGGATGTTTAGGGAATAGGATACTTACCTAGTTGGTTCGGAATTCTGACTGTCGGGATTTCTAAGGCAGGATGCTCAAAGCACGTTTGTGTAATCAGTGGGATAAGCTCATCGCTGACGCCCGTAGGCAACTTATAATTTGGTGCCCCCATCCCCTCCTCCTCCTAAAAAAAAAAGGGAAAATAAATATGGTTTATAAGATAGTGACCTATATAGTGAGGCTCAGAGTCCTCCTGATGGAGGCTAAAGCCATCTGATGCTACTTGGTGGAACTACAAATCACAAAATGCCCAGTCTATTGCCAACTGCTTCACATGCCGGGATGTTGCTCCACCAAAGATCTGCCCCCAAACTCAGTCGCTGGTGCCCCTTACCCGCAGCTCTGTGTGGTACATCCTTGTTGATCTCCAGCTCCTGAAGATCCGCAGCCGCCCTTATGCTCAGGTCCACGGCTAGAGCTGCCACCAGGGTGGAGTGGGACGGGGAGTTGTGGGAGAGGGGGAGCGTCAGAGTCACATTACTGGCATGAGAAGCTGCTCAGGAGCAGCGACATCAATGAGCGGAGACAGGCTATAGATACAGTAGATGGAAGCGGCATCTGATGGTGTGACACGGAGCCCTCCACTAGTATATGGTTATGGTGGCTTCTCAGGTGCCTGGAAGAGGTGCCATGTATTGGGCGGCCGTGACGGTACACTCCGGGTACAAATTTACAGCCCTAAGTGGGGTTAATATATTGTGGGCAATGGAGGAGGTGTCCTATCAGTATTGTCTCCCATAGTTCTGCCCCTGTGTGTAATGCTGATAGGATATGGCGTGTTCATTAATATGTAATCAGAGACCAGGTAGAGGGAAGCCATCACCTTGACAACTGCATTCTTTTAATTGGGTGTCCACCAGGGATTTACCATGTCCAAGATAAAACTAATCTCATTGTGGAAACTGTCCCAGTGATGAACCATGAAGTTATTTAGGAATTATGGATTCATGTAAATTGTGTTTAAATGGCCATTTTAGATATTAGCACTTTGTTACCTGCATCCAGCCTAATAGTAAGCATTAATATGTAATGGTGCGGTGTTGAAAGCGCTCATGTTTGCATAAGGAGAGGTCTGTCCTCTTAACCAGTCAGGGGAGATATGAACTGCCCATGAGCGTAAAGGACATGTCTATTGCCCCAAACATATTCAAGTCCTGATTGGTTGACTCTCTCCCACACTGCTCTAATCAACTACTACAATTGGTCTAGTATTTCAAGTAACTGTATAAATATATGGCGTGTAATAATCCCAATACCTGATATATAGCAGATCCAAATCTGAACACTATCCGCTCTATATCGTTTTCTCACCAAAGTGCGTACGTGAGGGGGCCAGTTAGGAAAGTGAATTTGTCACCTGGGACCAGATTGGCCTTTATATTACCAGCTTTAATGTTATTCTCGTTATAGAGTCATTTCTACAAATATTTCTGAAAGCTCTTATACAGATCACCTTGAATATCAATACAGGCTTGAAAAATGATGTCACTTCATTTCAGTTTAATAGTCAGTATGAAGAGCCTTATATCGTCCTAATTTAGAATTAAATACAATAATGAAACCCGAGAGTCAGTGCCCGTCACCTGCATCTTGACAAAGCCCACAGACAACTTTGTGACAAGTGCAGTGCAATGCAGTGCACGAGGGCAAGCCCCTGGCACGGGGGACAAAGCTGAACAACGGAACAGCATGAAGACAAGGCTTTTCACCTTCCGCCAATCATGCAGCGATTGCCCTAAATGCTCAATGCCTCAGTGGTCGTACTAGACACTGTCTCCTTTATTAGAGAGTTCAGAAGCAATAGTGTTTAACAAGGATCAAGCAGCAGGCAGCCAGATTAAGCGGCGTGACAAGGAGAACCTAATAAGATAGGCGCCGGTGAATCTCAAATGATGCTGGCTGGCTACGAGAGAGAGAGGCACCTTCACACTGGTTCCTATTCACTTTCCAAGCACAGACCACAGCAGAAGAGGCCTCTCTCCGATTAGCAGTCACCTCTTGACCATCTCTGCCATAAAGATATATATCACTCACAAGTCTACTCTGCAATTGCAAATTGGATTCTGTGTTTATTGCTTAAAACAGAACAACATGTCTTTGTTTCCAAAGTCATATAAAAGTAAGAGGTTCCATTCTGAAGGGAGAGAAAATAAATAAAAAGAATTTAAGATTGCAAGTCTAGGAGTATAAAATACATTGAACACACAAACCAGTTACAAGCGTGCAAGTTGAATGCACACAGAATGCAAGCCTGTCACTTTACTAGATAAATGGAGGTATGAGGCACAAAGTGCCTCAATAAGGTCACTAGGCCTACTGTGCTGAACACCGCCGCAAACTGGATGTCTTTAATGTGTGTGTTGCAGTAACATTAGGAATTGTCAATTTGAGGACTGCCCCAATACTCATGAATGTAGCCTGTGCCTCGTGCATTAGTGATGTCACTTTCTCATCCATATAGTTTTAGTCCGACTAAACAGCAGCACTCAGATGTGTGTTGTTGGTGGGTATACTTTAAATCGGGGTCCCCCAGAACTACACATCCCAGGATGCCCTGCAACAGTTGTGCTATTTGGCCATGCTTAAACTGTTGCAGGGCATGCTGGGATGTGTAGTTTAACAGCAGCTGGAGGATCACTTATTAGCCCCCGCCTTCCTTTAAATGTTCAGTTTTCCATGCATTTATTTCTAAAACTCGCACTATTATTATTACCAGTTATTTATATAGCGCACACATATTCCGCAGCGCTTTACAGAGAATATTTGGCCATTCACATCAGTCCCTGCCCCAGTGGAGCTTACAATCTATATTCCCTATCACATGCACACACATATACACACTAGGGGTAATTTTTGTTGGGAGCCAATTAACCTACCAGTATATTTTTGGAGTGTGGGAGGAAACCAGAGCACCCGGAGGAAACCCACGCAAGCACAGGGAGAATATACAAACTCTGCACAGTTAGGGCCGTGGTGGGAATTGAACCCACGACCTCAGTGCTGTGAGGCAGTAATGCTAACCATTACACTGTCTGTGCTGCCTATGGAGGACTGTTGTGAAACATTCAGAGAGTTTAATTCACAGCTCATAGAAAGCAATCTGGAGAAGGTGTCCTTGGAGGGCCTATATACACAGCCATAACCTGCCCACTAATGTCAATCTTTGGCTCCATATGCTTTCTGCAGGAAAGGTTTCCGTCATTAGAAGTAAGTGGGAGGAAGTGTTTAATGCAAGCAAGACAACAGCAGCTCGTTTTAATGAAGCAAATTGCTTCTATTGGAGGAGACTCTGAAGATGCAAAGAACTGGAAGCTGAGAGCATTCAATGAGTATGCAAATGGCAATGATTGCCCAGAGAAGGCAGAACTTCTACAGAAATAGCCGATCATTTTAATAGTAGGAAACCAGATACAGCAGGATACAGCAGAAATCTTTAAAATTGTGTTCTGTGTTGCAGAACCCATAAAACACAAAGCAATGTAAAGGCTCTTACTGGGAGAAATTACACATATAAAATACAATTGTTCCAATTCTTAACAACCACTTTAAACGTTTCAAACTGCTGCCCGAGTTTATTTTTCGGTTCGTGTTGACAACTTCTACATACTGAAGTGCACACGACGCTGTATCACGTTCTTGTGCTGCAGATGTCAGTAGTCTCTAACTAATGCATGGGCTCCTATAGATTTGCTCACCCCACAAAATGGCTGCCTGGACGGTGTGTGTAGGTGAGTAGTAAGTGTAAAAGTTGAATTTATTAGGGAATGTGAAATATCAAAATTATATATTATAACAAAACCATAAACGGTACAGTGGGAGAACCAAAGGTTTGGAGCATATGCCCTGTAGAAAGGAGATTAATTTACATTTAGTTTAACTCCAAATGTACCGTTTTAACACGCGATTTTACCGGCTGAGTCATTCAATATTCTATCCTCTGATAGCCCTTTCAGACAGAAATCCAAATTACCGGGTTAAACATGTCAACCCGGAAATTTGGTGATTTACACAGGACCTTTTTCTGTCTGAAAGGGTCATCCCGGGTCTAAATTCCTTGGACTTCGACCCAGGAATTTACCAGGGTCAGAGACACGGGAATTTAGTCTCGGGTTGACCCTTTCAGACAGAAGAAATAAACGTGTAATTCAGCAATTTACCGGGTTGAATTTTTTGACCCGGTAACTTGTTCTTCTGTCTGAAAGGGGGGTACAGACAGAGAATGGCAAAACAACCCGATACGCAAAAGTCGTGAAATATCCGGATTTTCTTTTACACTTTCTGTCTGATAGTGGTATTAATAAATATTTGTAAAGAATTAACAGAAGTAACGCATAGACCTAAACTCCTGGGCAACACAAAATATAGCCACTGAAAATATAGCACATTACTCATAATGGATATTACCGCGACTAGGCCATCACATGGATACAATGGTTTTGGCTATTCTGAATGGATTATTGCTGTGCTTCATTGAGGAACGCAGATAGCAAAATTGGCTGTTGCCCTTATGTTTTCATGCGGGGTATAATAAACATTATAATAATAATGAATAGATGGAGAGAAAAGTCCAGCAAGGTCTGGGCAGCACCAGGAGGCTGATCCTATTGCCAGCAGAATGCAATCTACTCTGCAGATCTGTGCAGAGACCCTGGACCTGATTTGGCAAAAGACGTCAATGCGATCAAAGCTGCCATCTTGTATGGAACACCCCTGCGAATATATGCTAATGCTTCCAACACTTACCCAAGCATGAGAACACCCACTGCTACCTTCTCATATCCGTCCAATGCGGCTCTTCTACGTAATCGTCGATCGACGCACATCAGACTGTCACATAGCATTTTAAGCTGCATACACACATAAAGATTTTCTGTCCAACAATCCAACTAGTTGATTGGTTGGAATGAAAATCTGGTAATGTATGGAAGTATCTGATGATCAGCAATTTGCTCTCAAATGTTCGAAAATGGACAAAAACTGTTGTTTGAACAAATTATTTAGATCAAACATTTAACAAATTTGTCTGATGACCATTTTCATCTGTTTTCTGGCATTTAGGAGCAAATTGATGATCATCAGTTACTCCCATACGTTACCAGATTTTCATTCCAACCAATCAACTAGTTGGATGGTTGGACAGAAAATCTTTACGTGTGTACCCATTTGTATGACCAGTCGCAAACACTTTAAAACATACAGTTTATTAGATATTGTACAACTTTACTTATGAACAAGAGGCTAATATAGGTGGGATATTAACCCCTAATTTCAGGGTACAACCACCCTAATATAGTTTTGCAAGAACATTATTTCTCAATTTAGGGTGTATCTTGGTACATCAGTGCCTCTGGGAAGGAACTCTTGGCAAATATCAGAAGGATCCCACTTTAACATCTTGGTAGATAGACTGCACAGAAGTTTGGATCTGATTCAATATACGATTGTACAGATAGAGCAGTAGTACAGAGTTTTGGTGGAACATAAAGATACACAGGGCCTGAATCATTACGGATCGCCAACTGCAAAAGCGTACGCAGTCGGACAATTCCTGCGTACTGCGCATGCAGCTCAGTGCGCGACAGGTACACTGCGATCGCACTGTGATCACGCAGAGCACGGTAAGCCATCGCGGAGTGATTGACAGGTAGTCAGCGTTTGGGGGTGGTGACGGGGGAGTGGTTGGAGAAATGCAGGCGTGCCTGTCCGTTTGAACGCCATTGCGTGGACGTGCACAAATTAGCCACTGCGAGAGCATACCCAGCTTAAAGTACTCACTGCGTGCGACGAGGTTAGCAATGTCTGAGTAAGGTTACTCGATTACTTCAATTTTATTGTAGGGATGTGTGCACCCACATAATAGCTTCTTTTCTCCTATGTGTAGGTCAATATGTTGTGAGCTAGTGGGTTGCATCACCCAGGACTAACATCCATAACGATTAATAAGTAGATACTTCCACAAATTTGGTCCGGGAGTCACCCTCATTTCGTTTCAGTCGCAAACACTGCAGCTCTCCTCTCACACAAAGAGCCAGTCCTGGTTGTGGAACCGCGAGGTTGCTAAAGAGCATTCCCACCATTGACGTCAATGGGGGGAAGCACTCATTGGACGAGAGGCGGAGGCTTGCCTCTCAGCCAATGCATTTCTACAGTATATGAAATGCAGCTGCATTCGGGCAGTACCGTCCTTCGAGGACGGTACTCTGTCCAGTGGGTCCGCTCTTCTCACCTGTGGCTGCCTACATGGAACGAAGAGGAACGGAACCAAGGGCAGGCGAGTATTTTTTAGGTTTTGTTTTACAAGTACCGATCTGGATTCTACTGGAGAAGGGGACAGTTTGGCGCTAGGGACAAGGTAAGTACAGTATGTAGTGTGAGTGCAGGTGAGTGAGTAAATGAGTGAATCTGTACTTGTAATAAAATATACAAGATACAGGACCTCATTCAGAGTCGGTCGAAGCGGCCGCACAGTCGTACGCGAAAAGGGGCCGTATATGCAAATGATTCCCTCGCAAGTTGCGTCCCTAAGTTCGGATCGGTAGTTGGCCGACTAAGGGGAGGAAGCGGTCGGAAGACAAAAAAATACGCCCCCTTCTCGTACGCATTGCACGTCATCTCCGGGCATATAAGGATTAATCGAGACCATCGGGAACCATCGAAACTGGTCGTAGAGCTTAAGGTTGACCACATCCTCTCTTAAGCTCTACGATCATGTCAGTGTAAAAACCTCCCATGTCACATGTGCCATGACGCTACTTTGTTAATTATGCACTCCCATAAACCGTATGCACTCCCACAAAACGCCGTCCGCATAATTAGGCACGCCTGTGTTCAGATCTCCACTCCCCCGTTTTCAAGCACCTTCCCGTTACCACCCACAAACGCCTCAATCTGTCACTCAAACTACCGACCTGGCTGTGTTCAAGGAGAGAGAAATTTGTGATCGTAGCGGCTAGTTTGCGCACGCGCATTGCGAACTGTACGCATGCGCAGTATAGCGAACATCGGTGGCGTACGACCGTGCGGCCGCTTCGAACGACTCTGAATGAGGTCCACAGTGTGTGAGTCTTGTCTTTTTTTAATATTTGTTTTGCAGGTGAACTAGAAGGTACCAGTGGGCCCTTAATGCCCCGCATGCTGGTACTTGTGGTTCTCCAAGTACCAGTATGTGGGGGGGAGGCTTGCTGGAACCCAGTTCTCCTGTAAAGAACATTATTATTTTAACTATTTATACAAATCAACTCCACACCCACCACCCAGGGGTACCGGGGACATTCATCCCAGGCCTTGGGTGCCATGGAGAGGGGGGAACCCTTTATTTGGGGGACCCCGCCTCCCCAGGGACCCCCGACCTGGGCTGATTTGCGTGGGGTGTTAAATCCCAGACCAAGAAAAAAAAAATAATAATTTTGGCTAAAACCAAATACGTTAAAACCATTTTCAACCATTTTTTTTTTCCGCCAAAGTATGCAACTCACAAATGTTGTTTTCTGTAATTTATCATTAGGGGGAGGTTGTCCTAAGGGTTCTGAAAGAAATCCCCAAATGTTTAGCCAAAAATAGGGATTTTGCTTTTTTTTTCCTCCTGGTCTGAGATGGAGAAAAACTTTGAGGTTTTTTTTCGCCTGTTTTTTTGGCGAAAAACATACGTTTTCAACAATGGCAAAAAAAGGACCGTCTTCGCCGCTAATTGAATACGGCCCTGAATCGTTTACCTAATTCTTAAGATTTTTTTTTTCCCCTCAAATTCCATCCAACTTTTTTAGTTTTGGGCAGAATTCTCCCATAACACCAAACTTACACTAAAAACTTTTAAATAAATATACGGCGCACAGACATTCTTCTGTGACAGAGTACAGGAGCAGCAAGAAAGGTGTGCTTTATAAACTGTTGTCTCCCACAGCACCGTCGTATAAAAAGTGGATATATTTCCTTAATTAAAAGTAGACCGTGCAACTGACATATTAATGTAATATTCTACACCTACTTAAGAAACTAAATTCCAGTTTTATTAAAGGTTAAGCAAAGGATCAAAGCAAACCTGTTGCGCAATCTAGAAGTACAGCGATATGTGAAATCAGGAAAGTCAAAAATGGTGTAGGTTTTACTCCGGGGCTTTGCATTCTTTATTAGTTTGGAGCTAGGAGTTAAGGTTCAGTGACGGGCTTGGTAGAGTACAAAAAATACTTATAAAAAATAATAAAAATAATTAAAATATAAAAAAAACCATAACATTGTCGCAGTGCCTCAAAAAACTTATTCACGTTTCATGTGATACATATTCTGAATTTTAAATACACTCAAGCAGGATTTGTTTTGTTCTGGCACTGTTCTACGAAGTACTGAGTGCCACGTAAAATAAAATAAAAAAAAAATCTAAAATCTTTTCCCCAAATTAATAAAAATATATAACATAAATGATTACATTGAAAAAAAGTAAGTTCTCATGAACCTATGTAATTGTAGGCTCATATCTGCACAGGTTCCACCTGTGTAAGAAATTAGTGAATCCTTCTTTTAGGGGAGATGTATCAAGCCATGGATAGAGATAAATGCCCAAATCAATCAATCAGCTTCTAACTGTCATATCAAAGACTGTACTAGATAAATGACAGAAGACGATTGGTTGCTTTGGGCGACTTCTCCACATTATCTACTTCTGGGAGCAATTCAAATGATTGTAGCTAAGGTCTAAACTGTACGGGAGCTAATCAATTGTTTATGCGTCCAGACCCTTTCTCCCACGAAAATGCACAGGATTAGTCGCGTTTAGCAGATTCTCCTGTGCCAAGTGATGACAGCGCTGCAGTTACGGCACGCCCTGGCCCTTTGAGACCAGCCTCAAAGCTGTATTTTGCGTGGATGCCTGCTCACGCCTGAGGGTGTAAGCAGAAATCCACGAGAGGAACTGCAGCCTCATTGGTTTTTTTTTTTTATTTTGTGCACCACCATTTTATCCATTATTCTTCCAGTGCCATTGCATTTTACTGCTTACATGGACATCCCTTATTTAATTAATGGAAATGACCACGTCTGTTGTAGTTTCAGGAATTCATAAAAATATAAATGCATGGTAATTTAGAGAAGGATGCTATTAGAGCTTTAAAAGACCAGAATAGTTTTGCGTGGGCATGACAAGGCGCTGTTTGTAAACAATTTAAAAAAAAAATGGAATGCAAAAGTTAAAAAAAAAAAAACACTTAGAAGAGTTACAGGAAAATAATAAAACAGATAAAAAAGGATAAGAAAAAAAAGAAAGAATGTTACTATGTATGCAGAAATCTAAAAACACACTCACAAATCAACTATGCAAAAATATTCAAGATCATAGAAAAGGTCATGCAAATCATTAGAGAGAGCCTGGCAATACATTATTCCTATAACACAATAAAGAGAGGATAGATTAAACAGCTAAAGACTAAGCCTGGATGGTCAAATGAATGCTGAGTGGAGTCATCATTTACCTTCACTAGTCAACAATCTATCACAGCGAGAAGAAGCTGTAATCTTGCAAAGGCACAGCCTGTTGATGGTCTCCAACTTTCCCGTAGTCAGACTCATCAGCAATTATGGAGATAAGAGGGGAGGGGACGGGACAGAGACACAGGGAAACAGGTACTTCTAACTTCTGCAACAGTGATTTTTTGTCAATTAAAAAACAAATAAAAATGTCATCTGAAATAATGTATTAAGGAACTGTAAGCGCCACTACTAAGAAAAAAAGGCAAAAGTGCCAATATAAGTCTAAAGGTTCATTCCCACCCATCTACTTTATCTGTCTAATCTATATATAGTATAAAATAAAGGTCCCTGATAGGTGTCTGTCGGTTTGTTCGGGCTTATCTTGAGAACCATTAGACAGATTTTGATGCCGTTTTTCACTATTTCATAGAGCATTTGTAGAGGAAGGTTGAGATGTATGACACATTAATGTATGACAAAAGGGAGCCGGGGAGTGACAATTTTAGTGAAGCAAGTCAATGTAAACATGGACAGCTGAGCGCTCTCTAGGCTTACGCTGCCTAAACCGATATATCACAACGATGGACTTTATTTTACCACGTAGAGATTGATACGTATTATCCGGTTCCTACAGAAAAATCTATGTAAGCCATGTTTACCGATACAAAATTTGAGTTCTTCCCTTTTTTTTTTTATCGTTCCTATTTTATTTATGTGAAAAACTATTTTTTAAATGCAAACGAGCCCAATTCCCGGTAAGAGGCTGCTTTTGCGTGACAATAAGGCGTAGGTACAGACCTTTAACATGGAGAATGTTTATCTCATGGACAACTTTACATGGCCCTTTTGCGCGTCACATAAAAACAATCTTTTCGTGTTGACGTCAGGAGGAAAAAAACGACTACAAGGCAATCTTATAAGACCTCTGTTAAAAAAAGATTATCACCATAAATTAAAAATGTCTCCCGTGTGAAGCCAGAGCAGGTTGCTAGTACAATATATTGTTATTCATGAGATAATCAAGTAGAGATCCCCCTATTGTAAAATGATGCAGCATCTATTGGTGCTGTAAAGGCAAAGGATAATAATATAGACTGCATATGTTGTGATTCTCCAGTCAAGTCTTACCTACCAAACACAACGATCTGACAAACATTGGTAAGTGGAACGTCCGCTCTATCTTAGAGTGACAGAAAAGGGATACCTTTAGCCCGAGAGTTCACAATCCATCATTTTTACATCGTTACAATGTCAGTTGAAGTGTTTGGGCTTCATCAATAAATGGTGCTTATGGAAGATGTGATGCACAGTTCAATTCATTTACAAAACAAAAGACGAGTAATTTGTCTGCTCCATAATGGATTTTAATTTAAAGCGAACTTGATTCATTAATAGCCCTTACAATGAAACAAAAATATTATATATTTATAACTTTCATGGAATTACCGATTTTAATACCCCCCAAGTTTACTGAAAACGTAACATCTGATTAAAAGATAAATCAAAATCACGTAAAGCCCATTTTGACACTTGCACAGTTGAACTACAATTTATGGCAATATGCACCAGCGACTTCACTGAGGCACACAAGGCCTGACAGCTTGCATTGTCCATGGTGTCATTATCTCTTGGTGTATCCATCTATTTGCCAACGTTCTAAATCAATGGTGTAAAACCCAGTCTCCCTATTGATCGATCACAAGGTTGTGGAGGTAGACCTGCTGCATCCATTAGTGCCTTTTCCTCCACTCTACCGACAGCCCTGGTGGTGGTGAACAGATTTACAAAAGTTCAAGACTTCAGGCTATAGTGTAAACATCAAATTCTGGTCACAATTTGAACTGGTTTTAGTGGATTAATTTACGTTGCTCTGAATTTGTGCTGGAAATAGCAGATGTGCCGAGTCTAATGGCCCACCAGTCTTCATCTGTGATGCCTGCAAAGAGATTTGGGTTTCACTGCTGGAGGGCTCATTCTCTGACTTGTCCCCAAATGAGATGCAAAGGAGTCAGGTACAAGATTTAGGCAAGTGGATCACAAGAAGACTCGGAACCAAACAGACTGTAAAGCTGGCCACACACACAGCGATATTTTACCTGATCTGGCTGATTCTGACACATTGGAACGACAGATCGTGTAAAATATGGGCAAATCCTGGGTAAATCGTGAGTCCCCACTCATGATCACGATGCGATGCACGTCCCCGCTGGTCGCATGGTCAGATCTGCCGTGCTGTAGGGCAGATCTGACAATCTAGGAGGCCATGCACTGTGAAAGCCTGGATGCAGGAGAAATCGTATGAAGATTGGACAGCAAATTATGTGGCGATCGTGTGCAGAGCTGCCGGGGAGAGTTTCAAGGGAAATCGTACACAAATCGTACACATCGGCTGATCGTGTGCAGATCGCAATGTGTGTGGTCACCTTAAAAGTGCCAAAGCAGCAATCAAAAGGAATGTCAGGAACAGAGTCTAATTAGGAGCACAGGAGTAAATCAGAATGGAGGGTACGGATAACCACGACACTGCAAACCTGGAGCACAGATCAGTGCATCCACTGATGTGGTGGAGACCAGGCCTTGGCGCCTGCTTCCAATGGGACACCTATTGCAACTTCCATTTTACAAGCCGTATTTCAACCAATGTATTGCTAGTTTTCAGACAGACATAGGGGTCGCGAACAAGCCATATTTTAGGAATTAAATATGATGCTCGTCTTAACTAACTCCCTTCCACACCATGCAGATTACCAGCCACAGTCCTGCAAGAGAATGGAGGTTTTCCAGAGGCAGTTTCAAAAACCAGAAGCAGTCTATGTATGGTCACATGACTACACAGTATATCAGTCTAAGCTTGCCTCACATCTACAGATCACTGCTTTCATGCTCCCTCACAAGCCCAATTATGCACAAGCCTGAGCTTCCATATTAGACGGAAAACCAAAAATGACCTGTGGAAAAGTAATATTTCAATGTAAAAGTTCTCTCTATCCAATCTCATTAAGTAGACTTAAACAAATGTCTCTTTACAGTAAAATCACCTTGTGCAAATTGGAATCCTTCAACCACTCCTGAGAACTGATGTAAAGAGCGATATTACGGTTCTTTCTGCATCAATAACAGCACATCTACATGCCCTGTACTGTAAGACACTGACAGGATAGCCGGCGTATTGTGTCACTTTAAGATAATGTGTTACTTTACATTTAAAGATCAAATTGGCCAAGTTTATTGATCTTAATTAGGATTACTGGTTTCAAATACATGGGAATTCCCTTGAATTATTCACAGACTCTATTGTGTTACTGTATATGCACCAACATAACAATGTATGCAAGGTAATATATTGTGTTACTGAATGTTCCAGCATAACAATGAATGTATGCAATATATTGTGTTATTGTACGCTTCTGCATAGCAATGTATGCAAGTTAACATATTGTGTTACTGTATGCAACATAATGTAAGCAAGGTAATATATTGTGTTACTGTATGCTCCAGCATAACAATGTATGCAAGTTAACATATTGTGTTACTGTATGCAACAATGTAAGCAAGGTAATATATTGTGTTACTGTATGCTCCAGCATAACAATGTATGCAAGTTAACATATTGTGTTACTGTATGCAACAATGTAAGCAAGGTAATATATTGTGTTACTGTATGCTCCAACATAACAATGCATGCAAGGTAATATACTGTGTTATTGTATGATGAAGCATAACAATGTATACCGTGTTACTGTTGCTCCAACATAACAATGCATGCAATGTAATATACTGTGTTATTGTATGATGAAGCATAACAATGTATACCGTGTTACTGTATGCTCCAACATAACAATGCATGCAATGTAATATACTGTGTTAGCAAGGTGATACAGGTTGAGTCTCCCATATCCAAATATTCTGAAATACGGAATATTTTTAGCATGACAGAGTGTGAAAACTTTGCTTTCTGATGGTTCAATGTGCACAAATTTTGTTTAAGGCACAAAATTATTAAAAATCTAGTAACCTTCAGGCTGTGTGTATAAGGTGTATATGAAACATAAATGAATTTCATGTAAGAACACAAATTTTTTTTGATGCACAAAATGATTAAAAATATTGTATAAAATGACCTGCAGGCTGTGTGTATAAGGTGTATATATAACAAATGCATTCTGTGTTTAGATTTGGGTCCGTTTCCCAAGATATCTCATTATGGTATGCAAATATTCCAAATTACGGAATATTCCGATATCCACAATACAGCTGGTACCAAGCATTTTGGATATTGGAGACTCAACCTGTATATTGTGTTACTGTATGATGCAGTAGAACAACGTATACTTTGTTGATAGAACTCATCCATGTCAAATATGCAAGACTGTCACTACAGAAACGGTCACCCTATAAATATTAATGATGATGATAAGTAAAAGGTCACAGTTTGGAAGTAACATTTCTAGCAATATTATTACATAGATAGGTTACAATTAGATATTTTGTGAATTACAATAATTTTTCCCTAGTGCTCCTCCATTCCCTTTAAATCACCACACTGCTCACACCCACCCTCTGGCATTTTAAAGTGTTGAGCGGCACTAGATTTCTAGGTTCTGTATTACAGAACTGGCTGCGCTCTGGGAACAACGGTGGCATGTAGCAAGGGTAAGGGGACATTAATAAAGCCTTGTCGACAGGTAGTAGTGCAGCTTTTGTTGTGTAAATCACAGTTTGGTGCTCATTTAATAGTATGAAGAAAGGGTGCCAATCAATCGGCTACTTGGAATAAACTCTCTGATCCCTGGAACATTTATTAGATCAGTGCGACCCCCCCCCCCCTTTGTAAGTCCCGTACTCACTTATTCTGTGAGATCGGGAGGTCAGGCATCTAAAATATTAAAGATGTGACTTCCCGTTCAGTCCACAGCAGGAGCGTTTTAAACCATTTATTAGCGAAGGCTGGGTACACACTGGCAGATATATTGTCCGATTCACTGATCGGCCAATATATCTTGTGTGCCAGCGATATGTCTGTGAACGACGTCGTTCACAGCTATATCGCGACGGCTGTGCTGCACAGCCGATGTCCAATCTATCTGCAGATAAATTGGGGCATCGTGCTGTGTATACGGCCGGTCAGTCGACCACCCGAACGTTTGCAGCAGAGGCCGCGACGCCCCCTGGCCAGCGGGACACGCGGTCAGAAGACAAATGATGATTGTTCAGTGTGTATGTTCAGTGTATATGATCTACAGATATATCTGTAAGGTGTGTACTCAGCTTATAACGCTCCTGCAAACCCACCTATAAAATAGTTGGGTCAATCAGCCGATATGTGGTGATCGGCCCAATGATTGTATACGTGTGTACCCACAGCAACCAATCAGCAACCATAGCAACCAATCAGCAACCAATCAAATATCAACTTTTAGCCATCTGCTGTAGTCAGACTAGTGATAGCGCAAACTGGCTAATTTGATACTATTGGTTTCACCGTAGGTGTTTATTGTGCACCATTTTATTAAATAAGCTCCATTTCATAGGCATATTTATAATCAGTGCAGGGTGCACGCGGGCACTGGGTCCAGGGGGGCACACACCCGTAATATATTTATCTTGTGCTGGCAAGAGGTTCCCTCCTCCTCCTCCTACACAGCGCCATCTTCCCAGTGACATCCTCAGAAAGGAGGTGCCATCTTCCCAGTGTCCTCTTCGGGGAGATGGCACCATGCAGTGAAAGAGATGCAGGGCTGGAGTGGGGGGGGGGGGGGGGGGGGGGGGGGGAGTGCTGCTGAAATATGAGGGGCCCGCTGCATACTGGCCCCCTCGGGCGTTATTACACCCCTGCTCTCACCGCATCACTTTGGGGATTGCAGTCAAGCAAATTGTCCCAAACGTTGCTGCCTTATCTCATAATACTTTACAAATGTACAATTACAGATACAGTAACACGCAGAGCGCACAGAACCCAAGTGCGATGCTTTATGGTCTAAGCAGTAAAAGTGAACAGCAGCGTGTTTAGCTTTACCTAGAGCTCTGAAGAAACGTATTAACTCTAGCATGCCAGGGGAGAAATATTTCCAAGGCTCTGCAGCACTAGCTATAAATGGTATTTTGTTTCAGCGCAGAAGGATAATGGGGGACAAACCTGTATTTGGAGAAAGAGTGGAGAGAAAGAAGAATTATAACTAACAGGCCGAAGGGTGCGTTCTCTCTCGGTTACCTGTGTGGCTGGCACTTTATAGCAGCCAGAGGTCATCCATTCTGTCCCATAGCCCTCTCAGGGATTTCCTCTGCATTACCCAGCTAATACATTTCTTCCTGTAGCGCTAAGGACAGAACTTTTTATGCGTTCACAATTCCAGGGGAACGAAAGCAAAGAAAAACCTCATTAACTTTAAATCTGTGCTCTCATGTGTCATTCACCGCCCGAATGAGATGAAGAAATAAAACAACTGGTACTAAATAGTCATTTTTTCTCCCCAAATGTCATTTCTTTGCCCCCGCTTTCGACTGTCCCAGAAGCACCATAGAGAGATACATCAATGTGCACATCACTTCCTTGGGAAATTCATTGTCCCGGAAAATGGCAGTTCTCCGAGACGGACAATAAGCAAAATAAAAAATAATGACATCTGGATGTCACTCTGCGGATTGATAGTGTCATCATCTATAACGCAGGTATTGTTTTTTTTCCCACTGCTGCACAAAGGGAGGTTCATTAATGCATTAACATCGGAGTACCACTGATGGCAGCGGATTTTATGTGCTGTGCATACAGAAGTAGAGGTGGCATAACTCTGTGCCACCTGTACAGACACAATGACGCAGCTGCTGATTGATCTTCTAAGGAGTATCTGCCGCTTCCCTTGGATTTTACGGTCTGAATCTGACATTGTGATATAAAGGTCTAGCTCTGTAAACCCTCCACGGGCTCCAAAAACAATATAATTTCTATTTTCCATAATTATATGATCAAAATTAAAATAAATTTCAGGGCTTAATTCAATTAGGCGACTATGTTGGGTCCGCGAGTCAAGATGCCCACAGACATATCGATTTTTTACCCGATCTGGCCAATTCCGACACCTCGGAGTGACAGATCGGGTAAAAAAATGCTCAAATCGTGAGTCCCCACTCACGATCACGATGCGATGTGCGCCCCCGCAGGTCGCACATCACATCGTCAGATCTTCCGCGCTGTACGGCAGATCTAACAATCTAGGACACTATGCACTATAAAGAAGTCTGGCTGCAGGAGATCGGATGAAGATTGGACAGCATATCGTGTGCTGATCGTGTGCTGAGCTGCCGGGGAGAGTTTCAAGGGAAATCGGACACATCGTCGGATTGTAAGTATATCAGTATGTGAACTTGTGGATTTTTGTACACAACCCTAAAGGGCTGCGTACAAAAGTCCACAAGTGCGGGGCGAGATTGGCCCACGAAGGGGGGAGAGCTCCGCTGTGGTTGCTGGCTTCTCTACGTCGTTGCAACGGCAGCTCACCCCCCTTACTCCTAATTGAATTGATCTCTTAAAATGTTCTGGGGGAAAAAAAAGTGAAAAGGGTTATACACCTACAGATGGCTTTCCATATAAGCTACTTGTACCCGCTCTCCTACAACTTTTATGCTTTGTTGCTGCTGATGTTCTTTTGTGCTTCTCAGTCAGGTCTTTATATCATCATCATGCTGAATGGTTTATTTTATGCTCTGGGATGGGAGAGTTTTCTGTGCCCTCTGCATTGGATATAGGTACCTAGATAGAGGCTTATATCGCATCCCAAGGCAATATAAACAACTCTGCTGATATAAAGACATTGCTGAAAGCCAGAGAATGGAGGCAGAAAGGAAAGGCAAAGAAATCTGTAAAAGTTACAGGCTGATTTACAGAAGTTATCTAAAGAAGGGAAGACACCATTAATGCATTTTTGCCTCAGGTACTACTACTGATAAACAATATTTAACAATAGTAATAACGTCTACATTCTGGCCTGAGCTCAAAATAGATACGGGATGGAGATCATCGGTTGATCCGCACAGCAGCAAAATTAATAATCATACAGTTCAATGGGTTAAAATGAGGGTTTAACACCTGCCCAAAGTGTAGAGTTAGGGTTTTATCCTAGTAGCCATTATCACATTATAACAAGTTCAAAAACATACATTGTAAGAATGATTTTACACTTTTTTTCCTAACCTATCACTCCCACTGCTTCACATATACCATATTCCCATTAATCAAGACTGATACCTTCGTTCATTAACATAGTCTGAGCTAATTAACTTGGTTGATCAATACAGCGTCTCAATTTCAATCAGTATTCCAGACAAGACCTACACTCCACACAATAAACGCCAATTACCTTTCTGTATGACATCAATTAAACTGGTATTAACTTCCACAAAGGTTACAGACCTACAGAACACCCTCCGGATGTTAAGTATATTTAATTGTCATTTGTGAGATTTCACGCTATCAGTTTTGTCAGATGGGCGGAATTTGTTCATCTCAAACGTAATGTAAATAATATCAATGTTATTTATATAGCCAGTTTCTCCCAATAAGACTCAAAGGGGGAGATGTACTAAGCTCTGGAAAGTGATAAATTGGAAAATGATAACCTACCAGCAGGGCCGAAACTAGGATTTTTGTCACCAGGGGCAAGACAGTAATTTGGCGCCCCCCATATAATTCCCCCTGCAGTAGTGCCCATATTGTAATGCCCATATGTTAATACCCCCATAGTAATGCCCCTGTAGTGCCCATGCTCCCATATTAATGCCCCTGTAGTGCCCATGCTTTCATAGTAATGCCCCTGTAGTGCCCATGCTCTCATAGTAATGCCCCTGTATTGCCCATGCCCCCATAGTAATGCCCCTGTATTGCCCATGCCCCCATAGTAATATCCCTGTAGTGCCCTTACAGTAATGCCCCTGTAGTGCTCATGCCCCCACAGTAATGCCCCTGTGGTAATGACCCTGTAGTGCCCATGCCCCAATAGTAATGCCCCTGTAGTGCTCATGCCCCATTAGTAATGCCCCTTATTGCCTATGCCCCCATAGTAATGCCCCTGCCCCCATAATAATGCCCCTGTAGTGCAGCTTATTAAAAAAAAAAATACTTACCTTGAACCCCGCTCCTGCAGCCAGCGTCGCGTCCGGTCCGCCGGCTGCTCCTTGGAACTATGGGGGAGATGTCATGACGTCTCCCCCATAGTGCCCGTGGGGAGAGCCGGAAGCTGGAGTTCGGGAGAGAACTCCAGCCTCCGGCTACACCGCGTCGCTGCAGAGAAGGAGCCGGGCGCCTGCTGGTAATAAATATTACCAGCGGACGTCCGGCTTGGAGCCTCTCTGCAGCGCCGGGCTGGAGGTCACTGGCACCGGGTACAGCGGCTCACCCGATGCACGTGCACCTCCAGCCCGGCCCTAGTTGCGGCCCTGCCTACCAGCCACTCAGCTCCTAAGTGCCATGTTACAGGCTGTGTTTGAAAAATGACTGTTAGGAGCTGAGTGACTGGTGCTTTATCACTCTCCAATTTACACAGTGCAGAGCTTAGTACATCTGCCTTAAAGTGCTTTACATTGGCATAATAAAACACAGGATATAAAATAAATAGTGTACAGAAAAAAGGAGGCAAGTACTTCTCTTTTTTAGAAACTAAATGGCGCGATGAAACAGATCTTCAGTCTGTCTAGGGCAGGTACGCAACTAGGGGGGCTAGAGAGGCACGTGCCCTGGGTGCAGAAATGAAGTGGGCACGCGTGCCACCAAAGGGGGCCGGGTGGCAGCATGTTTGGATTTGAAGCTGCACACCGGACCTCAGGCCAGCCGCCCGCAGCCCTTGAGAAAAACAGTGCCCTCCGCCGTCATTCTAATGTGGCCACTTGTGACAAGTCAATTGGAGCTCACGGACTGGCAGCGAATCAGCAGTGGTTACCGGTCCGCAAGCTCAGATTGGTTGGTGACCAGCACCACATTAGAATGATGGCGGCGGGCGCTGTGTCTTTCTCAAAAAATGACTGCGGACGGCTGGCTGTGGGGCGGGTGTGCGGCTTCAAATCCACACCTGCTGGGCTGCTTGCGGGAGGAAGGGGATGAGGGGAGAGGCTGCAATGTGGCTATAATGGTGGGAGGAGCATTATTGTGTGTGCCATAATGGTGTGAAGGGCATTACTGTGTACCATAATGGTGTGAGGGGCATTACTGTGTGCCATAAAGGTGTGAGGGGCATTACTGTGTGTGGCATTGTGTATAAGGAGCATTACTGTATAAGGGGCATTGTTGTGTGTGGCATTACTGTACATGGCACAATGGGGGGTAAGCAAAATTACTGTCTTTTCCCGGGTGACAAAACTCCTAGTTTCGGCCCTGTCTAGAGTGTAAACCTCTTGGAACACTGGGAGGCAGCGAGCTCCAGAAACTTATGCGTTGCTAAGCTGGGTACAGTTTAAGCTCGAGTCCCAAATGCATTATGGGAGAATCTAGCTACTGCTAATTGTATGGGAAACATTTTATATTACATTATATAGAAGATAACAGCACTCCCTACAAGTCAATTATATGGAAATTAGAAGTTACCAAGGAGCATTGACATACAGGTCACATATATACAATGTCACTTGTAATGCCTGTAATAATTTGCAGGACACAGTGCATTTTCCTAAAGATCACTTAGGTGATGACATCAAAAAATTTATGCAGACATTTTAATTGCTGTTTATGCATATATCAAGATCATTTGCTTATTGTATAGCTATAAAGTATCACTTTGCTGCAAGAACCACACTTTATACAAACTTAGATTGTGTTTTATAAAGATTCACCAGCATGGGCAGCACGGAGGTACAATGGTTAGCTTTGCTGCCTCACTGCGTCCTGGGTTCAATTCCAACAAAGGTCCTATTTTGTGTGGAGTTTGTATATTCTCCTAGTGTTTGTGTGGGTTTCATCCCACAATCCAATAAAATACTGGTAGATTAATTGGCTTCTGACGGAAAAATAAAACCTTGTATATGTGTGTGTATCCATGTTATAGGGAATATAGGGGGAGATTTATCAAAGCTTGGAGAGAGATAAAGTGGAGAGAGATAAAGTGGAGAGAGATAAAGCACCAACCAATCAGCTCCTAACTGTCATTTTAAAGGCTGTGTTTGCAAGATGACAGCTAGGAGCTGATTGGTTGGCATTTTATTTCTCTCCAAGGTTTGATAAATCTCCCCTCTACATTTTAAGCTCCACTGGTGTAGGGACTGATGTGAATGACTAAACATTCTCTGTAAAGCGCTACGGAATTTATCAGCTGATAACAAATAACTTATCAATAAAGACCAAGGCATGTCTGTCGTCACAACAGTGATCCATTAAGTGCTCTTTACATGCCACCAGCTCGTAATTAGAGTCTCCCACTGGTGGCATGCTGGAGTTTTCATCAGCAGAAAAACTCTGTGCTGCTGTTAAGATTCTAATGCTCTAACTGGCTACAGGGTGTGCTAACCCCACGACTTTCCTCTCATACTCATTCGGGTTGCCTCAGTTTTGAACAATAGCAGCTCTGACTCCTGTCAGGTGCACCTGAATCTGTCGCACAGATAACTGCAAAAAGTAAAGTTGTAAAGCTACTACACACAGGGGTTGCCAAGAAGGCCCGGCCCATTTAATGTCTATGGGTTTTCAAACATTTGCAATCCCCCAACTTATCTGCCTGTCATGCCACACGCCTCATTCTGTAATTGTTCCACAATTGAACACATAGGAGTCAGTTAAGGCCATTTGTACAATTAGTACGAGAGAGAGAAAAAGGGAAGAATCTACTGTATGTGGTAAAAGGGGTGCATAGCAAGATTTACAAAAGGGAAGAACCAATTGCAATAAAAACTAATGCTTGTCAGAACAAATACAGACAGGAAGATGGCCTCTCATACACAATTATAGGCCGAACCAATATGGGCATTGGGGAGCTCTCCTGAAGGTGAGCTAGAACAATGGTTACCAGGTCACATTTCATAATACTAGGTTGTAAAATGAGATCATAAATCTGAATGCCGCCATTTTGTAAATGTTTACAGATGAAATTATACAATGGTTTGGAATTTTCCTCGCTCTATATATACTGCTAACTTACATTTACCTCAGACTTGTTGAACACTTCTAAGTCACTTATCCCTAAGTTATGACTGTCCATAAGAGACTTTCCACTACATAGAAGTTCAGAGACGCATTATACAAGGAAATCATCACATTCTGACTTGCAAAACTGAATGCCCTGCTATAATATTGGATATAAACCACTTAAACAGGAGTCACATGACCAGACTCAACCTAGTCATGTAATCATTCTACCCCATTCTGTGCAAAGATCTTCTGGCGTGGTAGGTAATCCTATACCTATTGCTAAATAAGAAGGATACAGTAAACGCCGATCTCTCAGATAAATATAGACTTTTCACAAAGGCTATTGAGGCAAGGATCCAATGTGACCCGCTACTGTGATTTCTAGGAATCTGTGGAAGTTTAAATAAAGAATAACAAAAAAAAAATTCTGTCTATTCCCACACTGACCCTGGCATTCTGTGCCACGACAAATGACTTAGCATTGCAAGGTTTCCATCAGTGACTGTGGAAAGAGGCACTTGGTGATCACTTACTGTTTGGCGGGCACCGGCTAGGAGAGGGAGAGGCCGTGAGGCTGCAACGCTTCCAGTGCAGGGCGGGCCGAGGTCGAGGTGTAGCGAGCAGCCGGCAGCCTCGTTTCCGTTGGGGTCAGCTCCGACAGGGTGGGCCGGGATCGAGGTGGAGGGGCGGCTGGCATCCTCCTTCCGGCGGGGGCAGCTTCAGCAGGGTGGGCTGGCATCCTCCTTCCGGCTGCGGCGACTCCAAGCAATGAGCTGCACTGTGACACAGCCAAAAAATCGTGCTACACTGATATTTCTATACGAAAAGTCAGCATAGAGCGACTTTTGCCTGCGTCACAGTGTCGGGCGGCAGGGAAATTTGCCGGGCTATATTTCCCGGGTTCGCCCGAGAAATATAGCGTGGGGAGAGCACTATAGTACAAGCTATAAAATAATAGCTAGAATCTAATTGCGGTGGGCAACTTCACCACTCGTCCTCTTTAAAAGGATTGTTACATCAGGTCTCATGTTTATAGTAATCACAGAACAGGAACAATGATTTACTCTTCACTTTCTGGTGTTCAGAAGCATCTTCCCAGTAGGAAAACAATGGGCGCAAACCTGTAGTAACCATAGCCAACTCGCAACTTAGGAATGTATTGGTTCCTACCAAGTTCAGGGGGCAGCACGGTCAGCCTGTTCCCTTGTATGTGCAGTTCCTTCAGCTGGGTCAGCTCGCCGATCTCTTTCGGTAAGGAGATCAGGTCATTATCCCGTAGACTGATCTTTAGGACAAAAACAAAAGGAACACAAATTAAAAAAATTAAAAAATAATCAAGGTTAAAGAAGGTGTGGGCGCAAAGCAATGATTAATTCTGCACATCGTTCCCAATTTACTGGCGTGGCTGCGCCGACAGGCAGGACGGCCGTATAAGGAGCAGCAGTTTATAACTGAAAAATAAACCGTGCTTCTTCTCAAATTGACTGGAGTTTACTCTTACAAAAGGGCTGTGAAAGCAAATTGATTTTCCAGGAATTTAGATAAATTACTTACTATCTGCAACTTTGTGAGTTTCCCAATATCGGACGGCAGGACTTCAAAATCGTTGTCACTTAGATAGAGAGCGCGGAGGGTGGCTGCAAATTAAACAGCAATATATAAACAAAGTAGCGTAGAGACTGAGCGCTGCAGTCCTGATCAATAACACGAGTCAGCTCTGATTAATAACCCCGACTTGGTGAAAAGCCTCTGACATACCCAGGGCTCACAGTAATAACAAGCGGGTCAAACGCAGATTTAGAGGCTTATCGTACGCCTCGTATGTACAGGAAAACATCTATATCTTGAGGGCTGACACAATTAACAATTTGTGCCGTTGTAAATTGTGGCAGCTTTTGTGACACATTCGGGGGGTGTTACGGCCATTGATAGGCTGCTCCGCGCCTTTATAGGCTCATTTACATTTTATAGCAAAAGGGATTTTTAAATGGCAAAAGCATGACTGTAACGCTCACGTGTGTGTGTTTTATAGCACATATTGTGTTAAAAGGAGACATCCACTCAATTTCTCTTCAATATTCTCCAAGAGATAGGAAAATGAGACGTGTGTTGCTTTCGTGCTGTCTTCTGGTTAAATACAAAAAACACTTTAACACTTTTTTTTTTTTTTTAAGCTCAGCCACATTCTCTGTCCCAGTACATTTGTAGGGGCTCCTCACCACTTTATCTGTTCAGCAGGGTCCCCGTCTAAGCAAGGGCGAGGAATTCAACACCCTAAAGCAGGAGTTCTCAAACTCTGCTATTGCAGTCCAGGTTTTAAGGATATCCATGCTTGAGTGCAGATGATTAAATCAAATTGACTGAGGCACTAATGAAGTCATCTGTGTTCAAGCATAGATATCCTTAAAACCCGAACTGTGATGGCGAAGTTTGGGAACTTCTGCCCTAAGCTTATTTACAAATGTGCAAACAAGCAAACCCACAGTGCATTTGGGGCCTGATTCAAATGCAAGTCAAGAAGTGAAGACTTCCATCAGTATTTGCAAACTGCGCATGCGCCAAGCCATGCATACGGTCGGCTCGCTGTTGCCACAAAATAGGTTTTCTGGGTGTCAACTGGGCGGCTACTTTGCGGACACACGCAAGAGAAAAGTTTCAAGGGAGTATCATGTTATGTGGCCAGAGTTCCGTGCCAGTCTGAGACCTGCGTATGGCAAAGGGATGCCAGTTTCACAGATCTCTTGCACGCAGCATTTGGTAGGTGTAAGTTGTGGGGTGTGCAGGTGTTTACACCATATGATGAGTGTATTGGGGGTATTTCTTGCGTAGTATAAAATAAGGCACTTGAAGAGGTGGGCCCTGAGATGGGAAAGCGTGATTTCATTTTGTTGGATGGATTTATATAAAATAATGTGCTTAAGAGGGAGGCACACTAGATGGGCCAAGTGGTTTTTCCTGCTGTCAAATTCTATGTTTCTAAAAGGAGCATTTTATGACGATCATAAATACTTTGCGGGAGGGGGTTATACAGCTCCCCCCACCCTCACATTAAAACTTTAATCAATGCTGGAAACTTATACATATAGTTGACGCATTCGCACAATCACATTTCTGCTGTGAACTGCATTACCAGGGCTCGCTTCAGCTAATGTAAAAATCTTCATAACAACAAGAGTGTAACATGTAATAAAGACAGGGCCAACGTTCCCTCAGGATTCATTTAAACCATAAATGAGAAAGAACCTAGCAGGATTATAGGGGGAAATTGCTTTATTTAACAAAGAAGACTGTAAAACGGAAAGTTGAATGTTCTTTCTACCATGCAAATTTTCTGAACCACGCACCAACCCACAAAATAAGGGACGGGCCGATTTGTACAGGAGTGATACCAAAGACCGGGAAGAGAGGGGGAGCTTAAAGTGTGCTTGGGGTACAAGTAGATACACTTAAAACCATCAAAAGAAACACTGTAGTTCTGTACAGTTTTAGCGATTAGTAAATCATCCTTACTGGCTGAAATGAATCTTGCTGCTGATTGGACAAGCACAACCATCCAATCAGGAGCAAACACTAATTGCAACACAATGGTCTTGACCCATCTCTCATGTGCTAACATCGATCTTTATTGCCGCTGACTGCCAGCAGTTTTGGTTACTTAGAAGCACCAGGCCCTTGAAATTAGAGAAAACAATAAGGATCCTGGCGAACAGCCAAAGTAATGAAGCAGAGATATGAGTAGTGTTTACAAGTATGTGTGCAAAATACCAGTAAACTTATCATAAATCCTACAGTAATAAAGATTCCCGTTTTTTTGCAGAACTTAAGTTCAATGCTGCAACAAGAGAAGCAAAATGAAAAGAATTATTGTAACACTCTCACAACCCTCATGGTCAAGGAAAGGAGGGAAGTGCGTTCCTTTAAACTACAAACATTTCACACTAACTGGTTACAGAAACATGCTAATATGATGTTTATATTGTCCAAGAAGTCAGCAGAATGACACACGCCACATTATTAGCAAAAATCTCTATCAAATGAAAAGAGAATTGTGTGGAGTTTTCTTTTAAAGTCTGGGTGTTTCCGATGTTTTTATTTACAATTATATGTGAAGACTATAGAAGAAAAAAAATTGTCGCAAAATAACTTCACCAGTTTTCTTTTAGAATAGGATGTCCCAGGGGCAAATGACAGATCTAACAGGGCAGACACATTATTACATCATTCAGAAACGGTACTTACTTAGATAGAAGAAGTTCCCAGGTAAGGAATTCTCACTCAGGTTGTTGTAGGTCAAATCAAGGACTTCTAATGAGGGCAAGGAACCAAACCCTCGCGGTAATGTGTTTAACCTGTTCATCCTAGAAAACACAGGGATGAAGTGTAATTATTTAGTTTATTTTGTTTCTTTCACATCATTTTTTACTTGCAACACAGTATTTTAGTAGGTAATGTAGTCGGCATTGCAGCATTTGGGATGCTGGTGGTCACAATCCCAGCTCCAGAATCCTGGCAGCAGTCATATAACCCTAACCCTCATTAGGGGTGCCTAAACCTAATCCCCCCCCCAAGTGCCTAAACCTAATCCCCCCCCTTCCCCGCCGCCTAAACCCAAGTCCCACGGGGGGTGGGTGCCTAAACACTCCCCTCCCCCCCGGGGGTGCCTAACCCTAACCCCCCCTTCCCCTAGCCTGACCATAACCTTTCTGGGGGGGTGCCTAACCCTAAGTCCCCCCCCGGTAGCCCTAAACCTAACCCATCCCTTCGATCGGGATGCCAGGCCCCGGTCTCCTGGCATAGGTAAAATGCCAAGTGTCGGGATTTTGAGACCTGTCATAAAACCCTTGCCGGGATTAAGCAGTCGGGAAACCAGCGGTCGGCACCGCGTCCGCCAGCTTCCAGCCTGCAGGGGGAGTTTAGGGTTAAGATGCGGGGGAGAGGGAGTTACCTGCATGTGTCAGGATTCTGCTGTTGGTATTCTGACCTCCCGACTGCAGAGATCCCTTACCCAACCCCTTACTAGTAAATATTCGGGGATAGCTGAAATACAAGCCTGGTGATGGGCTACGGATGGCACAGCAAGTCATCACTTGCGGGCCTCATCTCCCATTCTGATTTATCTGTTTGGTCATAAAGTGATAAAGCAGAGAACAAGACTGAAGGTGAGCAGCCAGATTCCCCATCAAATGACCTCCTCATAACTGCGCCATCCTGAGAGAGCTATACCTAATTACAGATAACCCCTTTAAGTAAACTTTCTGAATAGGAAAACAAAAATCCTCTACAAAAAATGATTCAATGACTGAAGGAAAAAAAAAAAAAAAAGTAATGTTATAACATACCTTTGTTAACTCTGTTTCTTCGAGGTCCATGTGATGTGATCCAGACACCAAACAGTTAAATATGAGCTCTCAGCTCACAGGATGCACTGGGCCCTCCCCACATACACCCTGGCTGTTGGTAGTGACAAGAGCTTAGAGTGCATAAATTCACAAGGGGGTGAAATGTTTATGCATTGCATGTAATTTGAATGTGTGTGTGGTACTGCCTTTTATGTCAATAACTGTTAGCTTGTAACCTATCACTACTGTTTTCTCCCTATAACTTTCTACTACAGGTGTGTGGACAGTTGGAACTTGACATCAAATATTATGTCTAAGGAGTCTGAAAGACAGGTGGCTGAAGCCCCTGTACAAAGCAGGGGTTATCCCCACAGGACTTCATACAAAATGGATTATGCGGTAACTGCTTTAGACAATCACCACATCAGTCAGGTTTACCAGCCTCTGGACCAGAAGCCCCTTGGGCTTCTTTTTCACAGATATGGCACAAGTGGCGGAACGTTTGGCTGCCCCAGCTCCCCCAGTATGGGGGTACCTTCAGCAGTTGCAGCCCCCTATGGTAATGCCCTCTATGTTCCCATCGTGGGTGGATATGTATGCTGAACGGGGCATGGCATCATCTTCAGCGGCTTTTCAGCAACCGCCACAAGCTGCTAGATCAATGCAGCCAAAGGCCAGATGGCGTTCAGCCTCTAACGCAGGCCACGCCACAGAGAAAGGAGATGACTCTGATATATCCTCGGAGGATGTAGAGGTACATAATTCCTCTCAGGAGTCTGTCTCCGGAGAAGAGGAGGATCATTTTTCAGTGTCTGACGTCCCTTTTTTGATTAGGGCGGTCAAGACTGTACTGAATATAGATGAGGAAGAGCCTCCGCAGAAAAAAGCTCCAGTATTTAAGCAACAGAAGGTGGTCAAGGCGGAGATCCCCAAATCAGAGCACTTGTCGGAACTTATGGGGGAAGCATGGAGTTGTCCAGGTAGGAAATTCTGTCCTTCAAAAAAGGTGGCAGCCTTATACCCATTCCCGTCAGAGGAGTGTGCGAAGTGGAAATTACGCCGTCTGTAGATGCACATGTGGCACAGCTGGTAAAGACTGCCACTCTGCCCATACCATCTGCTTCCTCTCTCAGGGACTCCATGGTAAGGAGACTTGATGGTTGTCTTAAAACAATCTTCTCGCTCTCAGGAGCTGCCACTCGTCCAGCTATGGCTACGGCTTGGGTTTCCATTGCCATTGAAGAATGGATGAAGGCACTGACAGAATCTCTGCCAGAAGCATCCAGGGAACAACTGGAGATTATTTCCTATGTCAAGGAAGCAGCATCGTATCTGGGAGACGCGTCATTGGATGCTGGTATACTATCTTCCAAAGCATCAGCGGTCTCGGTGGTGGCACGCAGAGCCCTGTGGTTAAGAGATTGGAAGGCGGACGCGGGGTCCAAGAAGGCCCTAGAATCCCTTCCGTTTACGGGAGGCGTTCTCTTTGGCACAGAATTAGACAAATTCATGGGACTATGTTGCAATCAATTTTCTTTTATCTATTAATACATTTTATATTCAATTTGGCCCAAAACCCAATACGTGACAGCTTGATATTCAAATGTGAAATTAATTTTTTTGTACTGGTATCCAACTCTGTAATTGTGTAGGCTGTAAAGTCTTGCAGGTATGCCCCATTTCCCAGTCTATGTTTGCGTGTTATGGAAATAGATTTAGAATCATCGGTGATTATTTGCAGCAACTAAACCAAACTCTAGTGGACAGTGATCAACCAGGAATGCTTGGATGCAGCGGGGCACTTGGTTTGAAGAGAGCGGCAAATGCATACGAATACTGGCTAACCAAATACAATGGGGCCGGTGCTGAGTTGAATTCAAGTCAGCCGTCATTGCTTGCGCAGTGCATTTGCGGAACTAAAGGTGTACATTCACCTGGATGCAGAGGTGTATGCCTCTCTGGGGCTGGATCACCCTATCTGTATACTTGCTTTGGTACCCGTTATCATCATCAGTGCCCACTTGGACCGGCTCTATCCCTGGCGCAAAAGGTACGCACAAAACATCATGTTCTCCCCGAACTTGGCCTAAGTGAGAATTCCCAGTTACCACCCAGTTCGGCCTCTTCAGCAAATCGGTTTGAGAATCCTGCATCCGCCCCATGGTGTCCGTACCCAGCTCGCAGTGTGGGATTTCAACTGTGTTCTGACAATCGCTGTCCAGCGGCTAAAGGCTTAAAAATGCTATTAATGCAGAAGGGTGGTCCAATCACTTTAATATATATATATATATATACACACCAATGGAGCATAGAGCATGCCTTCAGCATCCCAATCCTGATTGGTATGGTAGTTTGCCTTTATAATGGGGTCTGTGGAACATGGGGGTGTTGTACCAGAGGCCCTGTGAACATGCACAGAATAGGAAACGGTGGTCCAGACTGCATGCATCCCCTCATTAGCCTGTGAAAACACTCAGCTACATCTAGAACTGCCTGTAGCACATTCTTGGATTAGGGTATTTATCCAAGTCATTAAATTCCCCCGATGTGAGAAGCTTTCTTTGTGTATCCTTATTGAATGGTGTCCAAAATCATTAAGACGGCTGATGTATGAAGTGGTCCCCGGAGTCTCTTTCTTGGAGGCCTCTGCTTTAACAAATATCCAAGCTACAGCTCCAAAAGCAATCACATTCCTGCCTATTGGAAACACGTTGTCAGGGCTACGCATCTGCAGAAGGCTGCGGACATACATCACCAGCAACCGGTTATCAAAGCATCTTCAATTCAATAAGCGGACAAATGCACACACTGGTGCTGGTGCAGAGCTGGTATTGCACCGTGCGTGCTCCACAGTCCAGCATAAACCATCTACGGGCAACGCAGAGCCAGACGCTACTCAGTTATATCTCCACTTGTGACTGAAGAGGTGTAACGGGCTGCTTGTACGTAGGCAACGCTCAGTGAGGGCGCGTCCACGTAAAATTGTGCTCACGTGTTGGTGCAAAAGGTTTGTCCAAAACCAGATGTACTAAGACTGGGGCGCACTGATAAGGACGTTGGCTATGAAATGAAGAGCATAGATATGCGCGGTCATGCGGCAGATGTGTATAACCCTGTGTACAGGTTAATGTAAACTTTTAATTTTGTGCATGCAATGCACAGGCAATTACCGCTCACTTGCGTTCAACTCTGTTACAGCCTCACCGTGTTTAACAATTTTACATTTACTTTTTTATAGGTTCTACATAAAGAATACAAAATTTAGTTACAGATTAAGAGAACATGGATTTTCAACCTGCTGACATTAGTTGTATGGTGGCGATAAAAAGTGATTAAAAAAATAAAAATATTTAGTTTTGGTGTGCTTGGTAAAGTAAACACACACCACGTGTAACAAAATGGATGCCTATCATGACTGTTACTTGGGGAGTGATATGTATTACCCGACAGCGGCTGGCCGACAGAGGAGGAAATCCTGATCGTCCCTAGGTAAGTAGAACCTAACCTATTTTTCCCCCTAACCCTAACCCTCCTTAGGGGTGCCTAATCCTAACCTCCCCCCCTGTGCCTGACCCTAATCCCCCCTCTAAGTGCCTAAACCTAACCCCCCCTTCCCCGCTGCCTAAACCTAAGTCCTCCCGGGGGTTCCTAACCCTAACCCTCCCTCCCCCTAGCCTAACAATAACCACCCAGAGGGGGGTACCTAACCCTAAGTCCCCCCCGGGAGCCCTAAACCTACCCGCCCCTCCCGCGGCTGTCCACTGCGGTGCCCGACACCCACTCGATCAGTATGCCGGGCGCCGGTCTCCCGACGTCGGTCAAATTCCAGGCGCCTGTCACTTGTCCATAGTCGGGATTACAGTGTCTGGAAGCCGGCGGTCGGCATTTAGACCGTCGGCTTCCAGACTACATCCCGTGACTTGCTCTGTATTGATATTGAGAACATGATATGGGTCAGTGCCGAAATATAAGAATACAGAATAACGGATTTGCTCTCCGTGAATCTCATTAATGTAGGTTAGGGATTTCCTGCTCAGCACATGATGTGCTTACAAGTGCACCCCCACTAAGACATGAATAAAAGTTTAGGAAAAAAGTTTTATGCAAGAAATCTTAATGTTTTTGATATTAAATAAGTGTAGTCATTCATACGGCTGGCTGTAGACCATTCTGTATAAGCGCCATAAATAACATGCAAATAGTCCATAAAGACATACCCAAGATTAAGATGCTTTAGCTTCTGAAGGCTGCTAATCTGTGTTGGAAGCTCCTCGATCTGGTTGTTGAAAAAGTTTAGCACCTCCAGGTTTTTCAGATCGGCAATGTTGGCTGGAACAACTACAAAAAAGCAAAAGGCGCAAAATGAATGAAATAGTAACACATAGCACTGCCTAAATATAAAAAACCTGGATCGATATCTACACAGGGCGCTACAATATTCACCATTTGATGACCACAGGCTACTGTATATAACAGCAGCAGAACATTACTGTAGCCTGAGTCGTCAGGACACAGTAATGCCTTTGTGACCTCTCCGGACACAGAGGCCAGTCAAAAAAACAAAAAATCCACAACCTCATAAAAAAGTAATTAATATTCACCAATACAGCAAACAAGCCCACTCGTTATTTGCCTTATGAATAAGAAGCAAAGTTGAACAAGGCCCAATGAAGGGAAAGTTTCATTATGTAGGAAAGTGCAACAAGAGTAACAACACAAAACACAACAGATAAAGAGACCGTAAAGACTAGCTCGACTGACAATAATAATAGAGACTACATAAGAGATTAATGAGCTCACAACCCACAGATAGAAAATATATAACATTAACATTTTCGGCATGGAATGTTTACACTTCGTTCAAAATGTTTGTCCAATGTCCAAATGTTTTGATTTGAGAGATTTTTTTTCTTGAAATATATATAAAAAACAAACAAAAAAAAACCAAGAACAGAAACAAGAGATGGCAAGTGAGGGGAGCAGTTTCTAGTACTATAACATCTTCAAATCTAAAAATAAAACAACAACAAAAAAAAAAAAATTGCTACAAGTCCGGTTTACCGTTGAAACATTTTGACAATTTATAGTAAGACACCCCCCACACATACCGGTAGCCTAGGTCGGGACATGGGGACGTGCCGCTAGGGCGTTCACCTGGCTTGCTCTGCGCAGCTCCCCAGCCATGCTGATCAGTGTGAATGGGTCAATCCTCCCAACTACCAGGCAGATTGGGACAATGCAGTTCCAACTGTCACAGCGGTGCAGTGCCCTTAAATAGGGACTATCCTGCTGAAACCAGGACAGTTGGGAGGTACGCTCACAGCACTGAACGAATAGCATGACTATATTGTTTCAGGTAAAGTGTAGAGAGCAGAGGGCCTGATTCAGAGACGGACGCTCTGAAAGAGCGCTCGCCCTGAATCAGGAGTTTTTGTTTTTTGGTGCGGCCTCCTCGCTATTGCGAGCGGCCAGGATGATGGCCGCGATGGTCAAGACCATCGCGACCATCGGGGCTTGCAACGAGACCCGTGTGGTAGGGTCTCGTGGCCGCAAGCCCCAGAGAGCTTCTGGCTGTAATAGAGCCGGAAGCTCTCCCACTGACATCACTGGTGATGTTGGTGGGGCCGTCCACAAACGGCAGGCTTTCGCATGGGAACGCCTCCGTTCGTGAAGCCAGCCCCCGCTACGCCTACAAAACAGGGCAAGATGACAATCAACATCGACAGCCGCCCCTTTTGTAGTGAGCCACGGAGCGAGAGAATTTATCTCTTACTCCAGGGCTTGCGTACGCGCAGTGCGGCCGCTGTGCGTGCGCAGAGCACACCATCGACCCGCTCGCGAGCGCTCAAGTGCATGCGAGCGGGTCTGAATCAGGCCCAGAGATCGAGGGGCAACCTGAGCAGGTTAGTACGGAAGAGATGGAAACGTCTAGTGTAAGAAAAGAAAAGAAAAAAAAAAAAAGGAGTAGGGAAACGGGAAGCATTTGCATAAGAAATCGTAACTAATTAGATTCTAAATTTCATTTATTTAGTACATTCTATAAGATGATAACTAGAAGTTGATTGAATGATATGGGCATCACTTCCAGCTGTACTCTTTCGAAAGTTTGATACAGTTCCCCCTTAATAATGGCTGAAAGTGTGTGTGGGTCAGGATTCTTCCAGTGTGAGACTATCAAACACTGTACGGCAATGTGAATATGGTTGTTGAGCTTCCAAGTCCATTTAGGAATATCCGAGATAGATCGCAGGAGAAGGTGAAAGGAGAGGTTGGAGGTGAGAGAAACAAGTTATACAGCAAATTAGGCATTGAACTTCCCTGCTAGGAATGTCTATCCTGGGGAAGGACCACCAGATGTGAGACAGAGTTCTTGGCATGCTACAGTTTCACCAATACAAATCTGAAGCAGAAAGGTAAATAGCATGGTCTGGGGACCAACAAAATAACTGCTTATACAAGATTTGTTTAATATGTGTACAAATGGAAGATCTGGCAACCTCCTCTCAAATACCAGTCCATTACTCTGCATCCAGGACCTACCTTATTCCCTCCTCCCAACGAAGCTCATGAGGGTCTTTGGTTGATTATTAATAAGTCAGGAGACAAGAGTGGAGATAAGATCCCTAGAGGATGATCTGCAAAAGGAAGTAGGCTGTTTGGGGTCCTTGGTTTAATTTTACCGCTGTATAGATGACGAATTTGCAGATATCGATAGAATGAACCAGGCAGACGACTGAGTCGTTCATGCAAATCAGAAAACATAGGAAGAGAACCATAGGGCATGATATCAGAAAGAAATTTTATATGAGTAATTCCCGTTAGAGAATGCTTTGGGGTCCATGTCCGTGGGAAAGGCTGAGTTATGTCTGTTCTGTCTAGGTTGCCAATACGTTTGTAGGTGTGAATGCAATAATTCCAAACTGAAAGTGTGAAGCGGACTGTAGGAGGAAGACGCACTAGAGTGTGGGGGTCTAATTTCCGTGTCCATCCAGAATATGGTGCAGGGAAAGAACAAACCACTACCCGCATCCAAGTGTGAATATCTGCATGAGCACAAGTGGGTGACATGATAGTATTTTTGGAGACCAGGCAGACCCATTCCAGCCCCTCTTGAGTGTTTGTAAAAAAATAAATAAATAAATCTTCTGGTTGCCTATCAGTCCATATAAAGTGGATAATTTTTGCATGAAGGTCTTTAAAGGCGGAAGATAGGACTCTTGCTGGAAAAGTTTATATTAGGTAAGTAATAGAGACAAAGGCCATCATTCAGAGCCGCACGCTCTGAATGAGGGCCGCCCTCCATAAAAATGGAGCATCCTCCTGGACGCTCGTATAGCTGTGGGTCACCACCCACAGCCTATACGAGCGTGCAGTTTGATGGCCGCGATGGTCGCGACCATCGAAACTGCGAGCCGGAGCCTGCGGTTGAGGTTTTCAACCGCAAGCTCCGGAGTGATTTTGGCTCTATCAGAGCCAAAATCACTCCCACTGACATCACTAGTGATGTCAGTGGGCCGGCTTCTGACGGGAGGCGTTCCCGTGGGAACGCCCCCGTCAGGGAGGCACGCCCCCGGCACGCCCACCAAAGGGGGCGTGCTGTCAATCAACATCGACAGCACGCCCCCTTTGATCAGACACAACGAGCGAAGGACTTTCCTTCGCTCGTCGCGTCTGGCGCATGCGCACGACGGAGCTCCCTCCGTCGTGCGCATGCTCAGTGCAGAACATCGACCCACTTGCGAGCGGACAGCCGCTCGCGAGTGGGTCTGAATCAGGGCCAATATGTTAATCTTTGCAGCAGCAAGTCTACCCAACCAGGAGTTGAAGAGTGGATCCTAAGTTCATAAATCTTTTACAAAAAGAGCCAATTAGTGGACTCGAACGGCAAGTTGGCAGAGTACAGGTCAACATTGAGAATTGTTAGATAGATCCCCAGGAATTAAATTTTCTGGGGTTGCCACTTTAATTTGAAACTGTTCCTATATTTCTATGTTGTTATGTTGCAGAAGTGGGTGTAGAGTCCGATGTCAAGTGAAGTCCAGACAACCCACAGATTTCACACTCCTCTGATCCATGTCAGGCACTTGCAATATGCAACTTATTTTGTGTACAGAGACATACAACAAGACCAGACTGCTCACACTTGCCTACAAAATATCACTTACTTTAGCATCTCTTTAATGTGCAGGAAACGAGGGACCCTTCCGGATCCCGAACACAAAAACAAACAAAAACAGTTGGGCATCACTAGTTGCTTTCAAGGACAGGAAAATATGTAGTTTCACAATGTTTATTGTTATGCATTTAGTGTAACATAAAACACCATATTAATTACACTTGCAGCAGTTTTTACATAAAATTAAGTTTACCATGAGGATACGAGCATCGGATCACTGTAAGCTGGCAAAGATCTCTTGTTCAGCCAAAAAATAAAAAGTATTTTTGGCCTCATCCCCAGGAGTATATCGCTGTGATCAATGCACACAAAAGGTTACATCAGATTAGTGACAGATCGATATTTAGCTATTATCTAGGAATATGAGGATGTTTCCTGACAGCATGGTGTGAATACCAGTCTACAGATGAAAGGTTAATTTAGCTGAAAGGACTTAAAACGATCCAAGTTGTGCAGAGGACATAGGTAGCATGGTCACTGTCATACAAGAAGATAATGAGACCCGCTATAATTCATCTAGTGTCAGTGAGAAGAGTGCAGAACAGAGAGTTATGAGCTTCTTCACATCCACATGCTGGGAAAATGGGTAAAACCACATGAAAACCAATTTGGAAGCAATTTCCATGTGTGCTTATTTACTATCGGTTCTAGTGGCGGTAGTGCTCGCTAACACACAAGCTGGGAATGAGCCCTAAGTAAATACAGAAACAAGTATGAAAAAGATGTGTTTGCTTTCATGGACTATATTTAAAAAAATAATAATTATAGGGATTAAGGGGAAAATTTACTAAAGTGAGAGTTTTTAGAAGGGAGTTTTAAAAGTGATGTTGCCCATAGCAACCAATCAGATTCTACTTAGATTTTAGCTATTATCTTCTAGAAGTTGCTAGTTAAATGTTGATTGGTTGCTATGGGTAACATCACTTTTAAAACTCCCTTCTAAAAACTCTCACTTTAGTAAATTTACCCCTAAGTGTCAGATGTTAGAGCTGCTTGATAGGAGTAAAGGTATTCAACAAGCGGCCTTTATGGAACTACACATCCCAGCATGCTATGCCACAGATTTAGCATGCCCTTATAGCATAACTGCGGCAGGGCATGCTGGGAGGTGTAGTTCCACCGCAGCTGGAAGGCTGCACTTGGGTGCGCTCTCTTACCTCTCTCCGTCTGTCCGTTATTATTACCCAAATTAAAATTTTATTGCTCTTCTGTTTCCAACTGTAAAGCGAAACACAACACGCTGGCGCTATCAGGGTAGTGCGGCCGGTGCCATTGCACAGGGCACCACAGGGCAGGGGGCGCTGTTTGGGCCTGTCAAATTTCTATTTATTATCATTCTTACTTGTAGCTTCCTCTTATTTTATCCCCAGCATCTCCTGGCCTCACCTATCTCTTACCTGGCCCTTCCCCATGAAGCCATTCCCCTTTTTTGGGTGCATTATGACTCTTTGAAAAATGAGGGGAGCACCAATGCTCTTTCTGGCACAAGGCACCAAAAAGTCTAGTTATGGCTCTGGGCGCTATATAACTAATACATAAATACCCAGGAGAAATAAATGTAAAATATGAGAAATAAAATTTTTACCTTTAACGCTTAACAATCGCTGTATAATTCTGAGCCTTCGCATCACTCATCACCTCTAAATGCTCGCTCACCAGTACGCAAGCTCTCAATCAGAGCAGGCATGAAATTAAATGTAACTAAACCAAAAGTCCTCTTCAGAACGTGCCGGCTTCCCTGTGACTTTCTGCAGATGCAATTAAATTTGGATCTAAGGTATTACCCTTTTGACAGGATGAGAGATTATTTCCAGTCTCCTTTCTAAATCAATCCTGTAATTTAGAAACAGTGAATTATGGTCTATATGTTCTGGGCTCTTCAGAATTGATACCTCTCACTTCATTTGTTTAAATCACCTGTTAACATCTGTTCAGCATTTAAACTGGCAGTCCAGCTCCTGCAGAGTCGGTTCCACTTACACAGGCTCCTGGGTACAAATACTCCCCTGTAGAAGGCATTTTATTAGGGATAAATCTCATGTTTAAGTGTACATGCTGCTATACTGGCATTGCAAAGTGTACTAATGCTCTCTACTTTACCTAGGAGCAGCTATTATTTGGACTTAAACAAATCAATACTATATCCAGTATTTCACCATTCACCGAGGCTGGGTACACATCAGAACAATGTCATAACAACGCAATGGTTGTTCCAATTTCCCTTCATCCAAGAACAAACTATAATGAGCGTACACACTGTGCAACCCTTCAAGCGACAGAATGATTTAACGTGTAGTTTGATGCTATACGATTTATCGTTGCTCCTGTACACACAAGAGCAACCATCTTTAAGATCACTGGCCAAATCAGAACAACATATCGCCTGGTGATCCGGTTGGCCGTACCCACTACATGATGTGCACCACATCGGTCACGATATCTTCTGATTGACGGTACAGCACGCCCAACCAGAAGATGTCGTAGACGATGCACGGGAGCATTCGATTGAGAGTACACACTGGGCCTGATTCAGAGCCGCTCGTAAGCGGCCGCTCGTTCGCTCCGAGCGATGTTCGCACATCTGCGCATGCGTATGGGTTTTAGTACGCATGCGCGAACCAGTCAGTGCGGTCGAAAATCATGTGCTCGCAAAATAGCGAATGCCTGCTAATTTGAGTGACAGGATGATGCGTTTGTGGGTGGTAACAGGGGAAGGTGCTTGAAAACGGGGAGTGGAGATCCGAACGCAGGCGTGCCAAACAGTCAAAACGGGCGTTTTAAGGGTGTGCATAATTAACAAAGCAGCGTCATCGACCACGTCAGTGGGGTGTCTTTTAGCCAGAACTGCTCGTATGATTGCGGTAGGAAAATCCAACCACAAGAATAGCGAGCAGTTCATTCGTCTTTCGATGTACTCGATTAATCTAATAAATAGCGGAGATGACGTATGATGCGAGAGGCCAGGGGGCGGTTTTTCCAAAAAAACGTCCGCATGTTTTGTTCGCTCGTTCAGACATAGAGGCGTCAACAGACCGCAAAGAGCGAGCGCTCAATTTAAATAGCCAGCCCCTTTTTCTGGACGAGCGAGCGCAAATAGCGTCTGGCTCTGAATCAGGCCCACTGTGCGATCTGTGCGATCCAGAACCTATGGGTTAAGGCATCTTAGCCGCAATTGTACCGCGCGAGGAAAAGAGGCTGTAACTGAATAGCGCTGCCAAACTTTTCATTGCGCTGTAACTTACCGCAGCTGTTTGAATCCGAACCATAATGTCCGTCATGTTAAAATTAAACGATATTTAAGACAAATTTTAATTACTGATCAATAAGTGAACATATTTAAATATGAGTATTATGAATACAACTTGACGATTACATGCAAATCCCAATCACTACGGGTTTAGAATGGGAGCGTACAGGTCCGATGCAGGAAAATGGAAATAAAGTACCAACCAATCAGCTCCCTACAGGCTGTGTTTGAAATATGACAGGAGCTGATTGGTTGGTACTTTGTCTCCATCCAAGGTTTAGTACAAAGACCCCCAGGTAGAGATGATGCTCATAGCAAACCAATCAGCTACTAGCTATCATTTTTATAGAATGCATGAGATAAATTATAGCTTGTATCTGATTGGTAGTTAAGGACACATGTCCTCTTTACTGGACACAGCATTGTACACACTGAGCTTCAGAGAGATTGCATTAAGCCACATTTAATATAGGAGTTAAAAAAAATGAACTGGAAATTTCCAAGTAGGAGGAATCAGCTTGACATAAATGGCAGATATGCAGCAATTAAAAGTAAAATGTTGAAACATGTCACTAAGGTATATGTATATATAGACTAAACCGGGGTGGGGTGGGGTGTTATTTTATATTGATGTTCACATACATTCAGTATCTTCCTATGTGACACCTCACACCAGGATCATGGATACGGTGACAGAACCGTAAACACGAGTCACTGTTTACCTAGAAGCCTTTTTTCAATTTGAATGAAATATAACACTGTAAAAAAAATAAGAAAAAAAAGAAAATAAACAGTAAACGGCTGCGAGAAATCGTTACTGGCTGTCTGAGTATTCACACTTCAGGTTTATACGGAAATATTAGTTGGGAAAAGAACAAAATGTCAGTTTCAAAAATAAAAGATGTTTAGCAGGTTATATGGTGACCGGAAAGAGTGAAACAGCATCTGGGCAAAGCCCATGAAACAGACGTCGTTACATTGAAGGTCACAGACAAAGACCATGCCACCTTGACATGAAAAATATTGTTCCTAAACACTTTTTTTTAAAAAACGTATTAGTTACTATGTTGCATTTTAAGCACCTGCACATTAAAACATGGGTACCATTGCTAGATTGTGTGGCTGGAGACTATGAGGGAGATTTATCAAAGCCTTGAGAGAGATAAAGTACCAACCAATGTTTAAAAAATGATCATTAGAAGCCGATTGGTTGTTATTTTAGCTCCCTCCGCTTTATCTGTCGCCAAACTTTGATAAAACTCTCCACGTGGGAGCCACAAAAAAAAATTATTATATATATCGTGTGTGTGTCATTATATATATATATATATATATATATATATTATATCTATAATATCACCAGACGGGCAGCACTCCCAACATCATACAAATGAACTTCACGGGTGCCCTCCAAGGTATCCCAGCGAGAGATCCAAATGCAGCAAGTAAACGGAGGCACTCCAAAATAATGCAACAAATCCAGGCAAATAGGTTCAACGTTTCGAGATTTTATTATCTCGTCTTCAGGATACATAGCAAATACAAACAATTACTGACCATATAAACCATTCACCACGTGATCAGCTGGCTCTCGAGACCAGTCCTCGACGTATAGTGAATCATGGCTCTATGTCTGTATCTATTTTAAAAGGTGTTATATAAATGTTATGTCTTTTTTGATAAACTGTTGCTTTATTATTTTTTTGATAAACGCTGGTTATTTTGTTGTTTGTAATTGATTAATGCAGCTGGGTTTGAGAGAATGTTGTGGGCGTCGGGGGCTGGTCTCGAGAGCCAGCTGATCACGTGGTGAATGGTTTATATGGTCAGTAATTGTTTGTATTTGCTATGTATCCTGAAGACGAGATAATAAAATCTCGAAACGTTGAAACTATTTGCATTATATATACACACACACACACACACACACACACACACACACACACACACACACACACACAAATATTGGGACATTGACATAATTTTCATATTTTGGCCTCTGTTCACCACCGCAATGGCTTTGAAATGAAACAAACAAGATGTGCTTTAACTGCAGACTTTCAGATTTAATTTGAGGGTAATTATATCCAAATCAGGTGAACGGTGTAGGAATTACAATGGTTTCTATATGTGCCTCTCACTTTTTAAGGGGCCAAAAGTAATGGGACTATCAACTCAAAAGCTATTTCATGGACAGGTGTGGGCTATTCCCTCGTTATTTCATTATCAATTAAGCAGGTAAAAGGTCTGGAGTTGATTCTAGGTGTGACATTTGCATTTAGAATCAGTTGGTGTTGACTCTCAATATGAGATCCAAAGAGCTGTCACTATCAGTGAAGCAAGCCATCATTAGGCTGAAAAATCAAAACAAACCCATCAGAGATAGCAAAAACATTAGGTGTGGCCAAATCAACTGTTTGGAACATTCTTAAAAAGAAAGAATGCACCAGAGACCTCAGCAGCACAAAAGACCCGGAAAACCACGGAAAACAATTGTGGTGGATGACAGAAGAATTATTTCCCTGGTGAAGAAAAACCCCTTCACAGTTGGCCAAATCAAGAACACTCTCCAGGAGGTAGGTGTATATGTGTCAAAGTCAACAATCAAGAGAAGACTTCACAAGAGTGAATATAGAGGGTTCACCACAAGATGTAAACCATTGGTGAGCCTCAAAAACAGGAAGACCAGATTAGAGTTTGCCAAACAACATCTAAAAAAGCCATTACAGTTCTGGAACAACATCCTATGGACAGATGAGACAAAGATCAACTTGGACCAGAGTGATGGGAAGAGAAGAGTATGGAGAAGGAAAGGAACTGCTCATGATCCAAAACATACCACCTCATCAGTGAAGCATGGTGGTGGTAGTGTCATGGCGTGGGCATGTATGGCTGCCAATGGAACTGGTTCCCTTGTATTTATTGATGTGACTGCTGACAAAAGCAGCAGAATGAATTCTGAAGTGTTTCGGGCAATAATATGATATGCTCATATTCAGTCAAATGCTTCAGAACTCATTGGACGGCACTTCACAATGCAGATGGACAATGACCCGAAGCATACTGCAAAAGCAACCAAAGAGTTTTTTAAGGCTAAAAAGTGGAATGTTATGCAATGGCCAAGTCAATCCCGTGACCTGAATCCAATTGAGCATGCATTTCACTTGATGAAGACAAAACTGAAGGGAAAATGCCCTAAGAACAAGCAGGAACTGAAGACATTTGCAGTAGAGGCCTGGCAGAGCATCACCAGGGATGAAACCCAGCGTCTGGTGATGTCTATGCGTTCCAGACTTCAGGCTGTAATTGCCTGCAAAGGATTTGCAACAAAGTATTAAAAAGTGAAAGTTATATTTAGGATTGTTTAGTTTGTCCCATTACTTTTGGCCCCTTAAAAAGTGGGAGGCACATATAGAAACCGTTTTAATTCCTACACCGTTCACCTGATTTGGATGTAATTACCCTCAAAATTAAATATGAAAGTCTGCAGTTAAAGCACATCTTGTTTGTTTAATTTCAAAGCCATTGTGGTGGTGAATAGAGGCCAAAATATGAAAATTCTGTCAATGTCCCAATATTTATGCACCTGACTGTGTATATATCTGTTTGATTGTTTGCATGGTGACACCCCTTCACAGATTCGGATTAAGCCAAGGCTATGTGCTCCAGTTAGATCCTGGCCAGGTTTTTGGGGTGGTTGAGGTCCCGGTCAACATCACATAATAAAACTTAACTTGAAGTTTTAAACCCGGGCAACGCCTGGTACTCTAGTTAGTATATTATATACACACACATATGCAAATATCTGGCACTTGTCCACAAATTGAAGATAGTATTGGCTACGATGCCCTTCAATGGGTTGACCCCAATATAACATTGCAATTTGGCGGCACTGAGACTTATACGTAAATGAAAACGCTTTTATTGGTCCAACGTTTCGGGTTAACCCTGTCGTCAGGGAAACAAAGCAATATAAAACGCCAAACCAGTAGAGAGTGCTGTCCTGAAAATAATTGGGGCTTTCTCCGGAATCCCTTCCCGGGCTGTGAGGGTTGGTATAATGAGGAATATGGGGACTACTTTAGCGGTCTCGATATTATGGCAAGGTGCCCCTAGGTATTCCTGACAAATATGTAAATAAAATACCCACAACTGTCAAATCAACTTTTATTGAATTATGTATGTATGTACCTATTTATTTTATTTAATCCAATAGGATCTTCATCCGTAAATGTAATCTACATCTTTATGTTTAATACATGGGAAAGTGGCTTGTAACCCATGGGAATTAAAACCGCATACGACACTGCAACCTTCTTAGTGGAATTGCTACCGAATAACCAACAAATGAATTGAACAAATATAAAATGTGGGGTTTCAAACTGTGTGCGCTGGAAGCAGCCAAAATAGGACCCCTTAACTCTAAAATGGAATCACCTCATCCATACAAATTTACATATGAGAAAATAAACGAATCAAGGGATACACAAATAGACGCTATAACAGGTGTATACAAATCATACAACGTCCCTTAGGGAGTACTTCGTATGCTTCTTTCTTTAATGAATTCTTCCTTCTGAATTTCAAATCTTTCACTCCGTGAAGTTTATACATAAAAAAAGGAAAACATGGAAAGTGTCACTGATATGTAACACATTCACCCATATGATGAGGAGGACAAAGATTCACACGTATAGATGTCTGAAGAAGATATGGAGCGTACCCCAACTCACAGAAAAAAACACTGTGTGGTCTCCCATAAAGGTATCTTTACATAGGAAATGCTCTCACCAACGTGTATCAACCAGTGAAAGGTACTGCATACCGTTAACTCACTAGAAAGTGGATGATATCAGTATGTAAAGGTTTCTTTATGATGGTGTACCCCACTCACACAATATCATACGGTATGCTTGCACATCAAGGTTTCTTTTATGTAGATTCCACCAAGTCTGAATCCACTTGTAATATATCCCAAATAGAAAGGTAAAGTATTCCAGATATTGCCGATCAAAAATATTTATCCAAATGCAGTCCGTAAAATTCTTTTGGTACCCCAATAACAGCGGGTTCCACAAAAATCTAATAAAAGATATAATAAAAAGTACGACTGGGGGAGCACATACGAAACATCAAAAAAGGTCTTGAGACCCACTCCCTGTCTTTGCACTTCAGGGATGTACATAGGTGCTCTCCCACCGATATTCGGGGGTTTTATGGTTTGAGGACTATTATGCCTAACATAAGATCCTCTGATACCTCTTCATCATTAGCTAAGGCTGAAGTGAATTGTATCTATATGTATAAGACTGATGCCCAACAGTTTAAATAAGGACTTTGAAGTAAAATGGTTCTTATGAAATACTAACTACTGTCTCATTTTAGATTTTGTCTTTTTATGACATAGGGCTCTATTTACTACAATCCGCATATTGGATGCAGATTGTAGTGTGATATTAACGACTGAATTCTAGGCAATATCACAGGGATACCACAGGGATTTACTACTAATCCTTTGCAGGGACAGAGCTTCCGAATTTAGGGACAGAGCTTCCGAATTTACACCCCCCCCAAAAGCTGGCAACCTGTCAGTCACTTTGTGATGGGATCCTCTATGCATGCGCCATGGCAAACAATCGCTGAGTCTGCGTGAAAATCGGATTAGCGTCCATCTCCAAAGTCGCAGAAGTTGGCGTGAGAGAAAGCTGCAGCCGCGGCAGCGTAGCACTTTGTACGTAGATTCAGACGCAATTGCACAAAGCTTTATAAATGTCACACATACAACTGATCAGTGAAATCTAGTAGAAGTAGTTTTGTCTCTTCCAGTGGTTTTTATTTATGAGACGAAGATGTACAATTTGAACGAGGAAGATGCTCGGGGCGACTGAGTTACCCGGGGACTAGTCCACCTAGAGGGGCTATTTGGTGCGGCATAAAGACACGATGAGCAATGCTGGTGTCATTGTTTTTATTTTGTTTTGTTTCTTTTAACCCTTAGTGTGTATGATCACCACTCCCAGAGAGATTAATTTACTAACGGAGTTTGGACATAGATGAAATGGAGCAAGCGGCGTCCCAAAAAACGCGAACACAGGTGTGCCAGTGCGTTTCAATGGTGTTGCACGGGCGTGCATAAATTACCATACGCAGCCTGAGGCCTCATAGCGTGCGCTGAAGTTAGAAATTCCTGAGTGGGGTCTGACCTGCCTTAACTGTGCGTATGGGTCCGATGTTACTCGGTGTTACCGATTATTTCACTATGTTGCCACAGAATGGGGAAGTGGGCGTCCTTCTGTTAGGCTGCGATCGCAATGCAATCATTTGCATATCACTGCTGATATTAGCAAGTGCGTTGCGTACGTATTAGCAGAATGGCGATCCTTGCTGAATCAGGCCCATAATCCCCCCCTCTATTAAAACATATCTGCATAACTCTAAATAATTCTGATTTTCGCAAGACTATTATTAGTACATTTTATTTATAGGGCGCCACAAGTGGTCCGCAGCGCCGTACATACAGTAAAGCGTACACAGAACATTACATTACAATACAGTAACCAAAATATAAACAGAACACAAGTAACAATTAGCAACACAATTCTCCATACACAGTACTGCTCTGAAGGTGAAGGCTGTCATAGAAGTGCTAGAGACGAAGGCTGTGAGACAGTGGGGAGGAGGACCCTGCTCCTAGGAGCTTACAATCTAGGGGAGGAGCTTACAATCTAGGGGACAATCACATGCCTTGACCGCGAGAGGGGCGGGGTTTAGACCAAAAGTGAGAATTTTTGAGGCAGATCAGGAGGGGCTTATTTTGGCCCGGTTCGGCAGGTGTAAATGTTGGGAGGTTTCTATCTGTAGGGTTTAGTTGCTTTGTAAGAATTGCAATTTCATTCATTTTTAAACAGGAGTTGAAAGCAATCAGTAAAGAGCTGTACTGTATGTAACCAACTGTTTTAGGGTAAAGCTACAAAGTGATTATTAGTCGCTTCATCACAGGTGATTAACCCTTTTACAGCAGCCTGTTTCCTATGGGATGAGCTACACAGGAAGTTTTTAAGCCCCGTGTAATTCAACCAATTGCTTCCTATTACGCAATGGTCGACTATAATGGAATAAGGGACTGAAAGACACTTCTGTTCTCCAAAGAGATTACATTCCAAGTTTTTTTATGCGACTTCTCTCAAGTCATTTAGTCGCACAAAATTAAAAAATCACCCGTATAGTTTACACTTCAAAATAAAAATATTTCTGTACCACATCACACACAGTAAGCTCGCATAATTGTATTATATTCCCTTAAAGTTAGCAACCGACTACTCTTCTAATAGAATAAAAGCACACGCCACTATAATCAGAGCTAGGGTCGAAATATTAATTAGGTAAAGATAAACACTTAAAAGGTCGGAGGGTCTTAATAATACAGATTCAACTGCTTTATTCCTCAACAGATGTTATTTAGTCAACATAAGGCTGACGGTCAGGCAATGTAGTATCAATCCACTTAAATTGGAGGGCGTTTTGTGTGCAATCAGCAGAGCACTTCATATAATTTGGTAATTTAGATTAACACTTGTCTTCGGCAGAAGAGGTTTCACAATTATGTAAAAGTCTACTTTTTCAATTCCACGATCAGAACATTAGCACAACAGTGCCCCCTGCTGGAATCTATGGGAAATACTACAGTCAACTCACTTAAACTTTTCAATAAAACATTTCTCAACTGCAGTGAGAATAATGAAGTCACACAAACCCGTATTCATTTTTGAGGCGAAAAGTCCAGAATTATCACCTGCTGGACTTTTCGCCTCCTTCGTCTGTTTTCCAGGTGGAAAAGTATTGCGCGCGTGCCCGCTATTCCCTGTATTCAATTCCAAAGTAGGCGAAATCGGGAACCAGCGAAACTTAGATCAACAAAAAAATATGGGAATTTTTGGGAATAATTGTAGGACCCCCCTAAAGATGTCCAGACCTGGGGGGGATCACTATGGAAAGTTTTTTTGGGGAAAAATAACTATGCCCATCAAATTTGGGGCACTTGAAAATGGGTGCAAGCATATTTTTAAGTCCCAGAAATGATTTAAAAAAATTCGGCAAAAATGCACCTGCCGCTACTCCCGCAATGAAGAAAACACCTGCCGCATATAAGGAAACCCCTCTCCAAGAACAGTTTGGTGATGAACAATGGTTTTTCCAGCATGATGGAGCACCGTGCCATAAGGAAGAAGTGATAACTAAGTGGCTCGGGGAACACAACATTGACATTTTTAGGTCCATGGCCAGGAAACTCCCCAGACCTTAATCCCATTGAGAACTTGTGGTCAATCCTCAAGGTGCGGGTGGAAAAACACCCACAAATTCTGACACACTCCAAGTATTGATTAGGCAAGAATGGGCGCCCATCAGTCAGTATGTGGCCCAGAAGTTGAGTGACAGCATGCCAGGGCGCATTGCAGACGTCTTGAAAAAGAAGGGTCAACACTGCAAATATTGCCTCTTTGCATAAACTTAATGTAATTGTCAATAAAAACCTTTGACACTTATGAAATGCTTGTAATTTTACCTCAGCATAACATAGTAACATCAGACAAAAAGGTCTAAAAATACTGAAGCAGCAAACTTTGTGAAAACCAATACTTGTGTCATTCTGAAAACTTTTGGCCCTGGCTGTATAGTTGTACTTGTTTTTGCCCCCTCCCACCATTTGTACTCTTGGTTTGATACTTATCATCGGGGCGTACTGGCACCAGCCCTATTGTTGGTGCAAAAGTTACATCTGCACACAGGCGAATGTACACTTCTGGCCCACTCTGCATCGCCTGCAGTTCCAATGGCGTGTCCTCAATGAGCATCGTCAAGTTGAGAGCATCCCGTTACAGCCCAGCCACAAGTATAGATGTGATTGGGTATGGCCTTTACTTGCGTCCGTCTGGCTCCAGAAAATGCGCAGAGCGAAAACATGAAATGTACAGTCCAACTCGCCATCAGGATCTGTTGTACATTGTGATTTATGCTGCTATTACCCTGATCATATCAACTTTAGACTAGGGATGTGCAGGCTCGGTTTTACTCGGTTCTTATCGCCACTTTACCGCAAATTCGGATTTATTATATTGGCTATCCAAAACACATGATAGGCGATAGCCAATAAAATGCCGTTTAAAGATCCGAGTAAAACCGAACCCGCTCACCCCTACTTTAGACAGCTTCTTGATAAATGGAGAGATAGGGGTGTATGCTGCGCTTCTCAGTGCCCGGATTGTGTGTATCGGAAATTAATCGTGTTGTGTGTTACGAGTCCCCAGTATCACCATACAGCAAATAGCCCCACACTTATCAGGAGGAGCTTACACTGGACAATAGAGGGGAGCATACTATACATTGTAAGGTGCACCCCTAAAAGGCAACACCCCAAACCTTACAGGGGGCCTCATATCAGATACGATCACTCCTGACGAGGAGTCCGCAGCTGGCTGAGGAGGAGAATAGCCACAGGATATACATATTAAGGGCAACCCCAAAAAGGTTGCACCCCAATCCCTGCAAGAGTCCCGCAGCTGATGTAGGAGTATAGCGGTCTGACACTGCTATACCCTGAAAGGGTGCCCGCAACATTACTCCATCCAAAGTGCACCTTGAGAGCACGATGTCTCTTACAAACCAGTTCAATAGAGCTACACCTAACTGACTACACTGACTCAGTCTGATCATTAGAGCTACACCTAACTGACTACACTGACTCAGTCTGATCATTAGAGCTACATCTAACTGACTACACTGACTCAGTCTGATCATTAGAGCTACACCTAACTGACTACACTGACTCAGTCTGATCATTAGAGCTACACCTAACTGACTACACTGACTCAGTCTGATCATTAGAGCTACACCTAACTGACTACACTGACTCAGTCTGATTATTAGAGCTACACCTAACTGACTACACTGATCATTTACACATTATCATCACGTACATCCACCACTGACACTACATCCCCTATCCCACGGTCACGCATCCGTCAGCCCTTCTCCCGACATATAGCTCATAGGGGCATATTCAATTAGACGCGAAAAGTCCCGTACTTTTCACATGCCGGACTTTTCGCCGTCATCGCTGGTTTTACCTGCGGAAAAGTATTGTGCGTGTCCCCGTTTATACTTGTACTCAATTCCAAAGGATGCGAAAACGCGTCCCGGCAAAACTCAAACAGGCAAAAACTGCTGTCAGATTTGGGGAAATCAGCCCGACACCCCCCAAAAGATGCACTAACATTGGGGATCATGGTAGAAGCCCCCGAATAGCCCTGCTGAAGATATTTGGGTGTACTTAAATGCTCTCATTAGCTGCTAACTACTGTCCTTGCACAAGTGGTGAAGAATAGCATTTAGCAGGTTTTTTTGGAGAAAATAACTAGTCCCAGCAAATTTGGGGTACATGAAAATGGGTGCAAGCATGGTTAAAATTCGCAAAAGGTAGATTTTAAAAAAAACAGATAAAAAACGCACCTACTATAAAAAACAAACAAACAAAAAAAAACCCTCACCCATACTTGCAGACCCCCCAAAGTCTATTTTGCTAGTTTTGAAGTTTGTACCCCAACTTTTAATTTATTTAAGGATTTTTTAACAGTTTACCTTTGGGGACCTGTCCTGAGGGTGCAGGGTGGTTTCCCCACCTTTGCACCACAAAACCGCAATTCTGCACTTTTTTTCAATACCTATTCATAGGCGAAACTGTACATTGCATTTTCGCACCAGCGAAATGTCGCCACAATTGAATACAGGGATAAGTTTCCACTGGCGAAATGACATCATCGGCTAAACTTTTTCGCAGAAAATGGCTTTTCGCCACTAATGGAATACCGCCCATTGTGTTCATTCTAGCACCCACAACCCGTGCAGTTCCTCTTTGCTGCCTGGGGTGTCGCTCTCTGCTCTGGTGCTTCTAGCACACTCAGCTGATGCAAAAAAAAAAAAACAGATACAGACCAGAGGGCCTGATTCAGAGCCAGACGCTCTGAACGAGCGCCCGCTCTGAATCAGGGCGTTTATTTTTTTTTTGGTGCGTCCTCCTGGACACTCGCATAGCTGTGGGTTACCAACCCCTGGAGTGATTTTGGCTCTATCAGCCGGACCCAGACGGTAGGCGTTCCCATGGGAACGCCTCCGTCTGGGCAGCCACGCCCCGGCACGCCCACCAAAGGGGGAGTGCTGTCACTCACCATCGACCGCACGCCCCCTTTGGTGCGAGAGCCCGAGCGACGGCTTCCCCGTTGCTCGCCGGGTCTCGCGTCCTGCACTCGCGAACGGGTCTGAATGAGACCCAGAGTGTGCTAGAAGCACCAGGGCAGAGAGCAACACCCCAGGAAGAGGAACTGCACAGACTTTGACAGGTGCAGGGTGCTAGAATGACCACTACCTCACTCACCGGGAAGCAATCGGGAAGCCGACTGCCTATATACCGGCAGCCGGCTTCCTGACTGTCTTATCCCGGCATGGGTGAAATGCCGGGCGTCTAGATGTAGACGCCCGCATCTCCCCGACGCCGGGAAACCGGCGCCCGGCATCACGATCGTAGTGATGCCGGGCGCCGCGAGCGGACAGCCGCGGGGGGGGGGAGGGTTATGGTTAGGCACCCCCAGGGAGGGTTAGGGTTAGGCTAGGGGGAGGGAGGGTTAGGGTTAGGCTAGGGGGAGGGAGGGTTAGGGTTAGGCTCCCCCGGGGAGGATTTAGGGTTAGACACCGCCCCGGGGGACTTAGGTTTAGGTAGCGGGGAAGGGGGTGGTTAAGGTTAGGCACTTGGGGGGGGGGGGGGGAGTTAGGGTTAGGCACCCCTAAGGAGGGTTAGGGGGGTTAGGTTAGTGGATACTTGCCTATCCACGATCGGGATTTCCAGCGCTGCCGTTGCCATGCGGCCGGCGGTATTTCATACCCATTCCCACTCACCCTTACCCACCCCAAAATCCAACCTCCACCTCATCACCCCCAACACACCACAAGTACTAGCCATGATTGACCGCTGGAACATACCCATATCGCATGTAGACAACTTCTGACCTTATCCATAACATTTACATATATAATGTAACTTACGGTCCTCCAGTACCCTCCCTAGCAATTTTCCTACCACCACCAGCACCCTTTACCCGTAAGGGATTTCCTCTCTTCCACTTCCCCCATCCCTCTCCAGGTAGTTTCCAATTTCCCCAATGTAACAAATTTTTTACCCCCCGCCCTCTCATGCTATTTTTCTCCACCTCCCCTGTAATTCATTCTTCAGCTACACCAAAGACGACCAGCGGATATTACACAACACACAGAGTGCCCTGCTCACAGCCAAACAACGACTCCCAACAGGCTCCCCCTTCTCTGTCTGCTGTCTGTATGCAAGGTCGGAAGCAACGGGACAGAGAAGAATTTATTTACAGTCGATTATTCATTTTATAATATTGAACTATTCCGGGGAGGCAGTAAAACAATTTGCCCCGCCAATGAAAGTAACTGGCCTGCTTTCATTTGGGACTAATGCGAATGAGTCAACATTCTCTGGAAAGAGCTGTGTAATATGTAGGTGCACTATAAATATCACTTCTAATAATACGCCTTAGACCTCACACTGTTGGCCTCATGAAATAGCCTTCGAGATACAGTTACAGGCGCGATTCCGGCAAGATAGCAAGTTATCGCTCTGTCAAAGACCCCCAGAGTCCCCTATACACAGAGTCCCCTATAGAGTCCTGAATCAGTGGCCCTGATTCAGAAGCGCTCGCTATTTGCGAGCACTCGCTCTGAATCAGGGCGGAACATTTTTTTTTTCCACCGGCCTCCAGGCTGCTCGCTAAGCTGTGGGTGACCACCCACAGCTTTAGCGAGCAGCCTGGCGATGGTCGCGATTATCGCGACTATCGTGGTTGCGACGAGACCCTTGTTGTAGGGTCTCATCCACCGCAAGCCCCAGTGAACTTCCTGCTCTAATAGAGCAGGAAGTTCACTACTGACATCACTGGTGATGTCAGTAGGGCCGCCCACAAACGGCAGGCGTTCCTTCAGGAACGCCTCCATTTGTCCAGCCACCGCCCCTGCACGCCTACAAAACGGGGCGAGCTGTCAATCACAATCGATAGCCGCCCCGTCTTGAAGTGAGCGCTATGCGCTCGCGAGCGGGTCTGAATCAGGCCCAGTGCCCTACAAATAATGACATTTATTTTTTGAAAATACTCTCCTCCGAGATTTACCCCCCTTACCACATTAATGGAGAACCCAATGCTAAATTCGTAGTAGAGAAAGTTAGACTGTAAAGGATTTCCTTCAATTGATTGGACAAACACCATGCAATGTTAGCACAAGATGAATTAACGGAATACAGTTAATATTTAAAGAGATCCTGGGATTATATAGAAATTGTGACTGCTGAACAGTAATGGACATTGTGAAAGACACAGGACTCAGTGGACATTACTGTACAGTCAGATGAGTGACAATATATATTCTCCTAATTGCCACCTGCCTGGACAAACTGAATTAGTGACTGAGCGCAGACAAAGTATTTTTATACTCCAGATGCCTTGGTGTAAATCAGGTTATAATTCCGCCAGGATTCACCTGCGCTGTGAAAATACACAACATGAAGGCTCTGCATACAATTCCCTTTTCTTTTTCTGTGCAAATATTTATACATCCAGAGGACATATTGATGTCAAGCCCAGGCAAAGAGCGACAAACATGCGTTGCCGTAAATGCCACAAACGTGGGGGAAGATGCTAATTTGACCTTAGGAAGACAGTCCGCTGGCCTCTGCCAGGCACTTTCAAGTCATTTAAAGCGTCATCCGCAGAGACAGTTAATTAATGTACTTTATTGGATTAGGTCAAAAATGTCTGAATCTCTGTTAATGCGAGTCTGAACACCCAGGAACATGTACAGTGCCAGTGTGTCTAATTTCTCCAGACAGGTGGAGAAAACTTGGTTGAAGAGGAGAGAATAAGAAAACAGGGGGTTTCTGAACAAGCCATTGACAAAGGATATATATAAAAATCATCTTTAACATGGCTACATCTTTAAGTTTATTATTTCTGTGTCTACAATAAGGTTTAACTGCTCATAGGGGGCAATTCAAATGACAGGAGATCGGGGTGCGATATTCAATTGTTTTTGGGCCTCATGTCGAGCCCACAGAAACAGGGTTTAGCCGAAAAAAAAGGCCACACCAGTCTGAAATTATGGTTAGGGCGTCCAAATTCAAACCAGAACTTATCGCATTAATCTGCCCGCCACCCCAGGAGGGTGCAAGCAGAAATGCTAGCGCTCGAACATATTATTCATACTAAAAAGGTGTAGCCACCTTTATGTGACTTAAAGGCCATATATTTTGGCCATTTGACAATCATTTCTTATATATTTTAAATGCTCCTCTCTGCACTTGTCTGTAGTATATAAACAATAATTGTCAACTTTATACAGAGATTAACTGAAGTACCCGGCGTTGCCAGGGTTTAAATTTTCAAGTTATTAAGTTTTAGTATGTGAGGTCGTCCAATTCAATCCAGTGGAAGGCCCAGAACAGGCTCCCTGGGTCAAAGTTCTGCCCAGCATACACCAACGTGAGGCCCGACCGGGACCCAAACCTCCCTAAAAACTGCTTCAACTGGACCACCACGCATTGGTTTCATCCCTATCGGTGCAGGGGTGTATCTTCAAGTTATTACGTGATGGCATACAAATCCATCCAGTGGAAGGCCCAGAATAGGCTCCCTGGGTCAGTTCTGCCCAGGGTACACCGACGGAAGGTCAGGCCAGGACTTCAAACACCTAGTATGTGTTCTGAGACCTAATTTTACCACTCTGTGAAGTTTTTGTTCAAATCCATCCAGTGGAAGGCTCAGAACAGGCTCCCCAAGTCAAAGTTCTGCCCGGCACACTCCGACATGATATCCGATAGGGACCTAAACCACTCCATTAGGCATACCACACCAATTGCCACCCCTCTGAAGTTTTCATCCAAATCCATCCAGTGTACGGCCCAGAACAGGCTCACCGGGTCAAAGTTCTGCCCAGCGTACCCTAAAACCTGGCCAGGATCCAACTAGACCACCTTGCGTTGGTTTCATCCCAACCGGTGCAGGGGTTTTCCGAAGACACCGGACAGACAAGCAAACAAATAGATCAATTAATTTTATACTAAATAACTATGTAAGATTTGGCAGCTTTACCTTGAGAGTTGTGGAAGATATTCGCAAACAAACATAAAATATATATATATATATATACATATACACACACACACATACATATACACACACACACACACACACACACACACACACACATACAGTCAGGTGCATAAATATTGGGACACTGACAGAATTTTCATATTTTGGCCTCTATTCACCACCACAATGGCTTTGACATGAAACAAACAAGATGTGCTTCAACTGCAGACTTTCAGATTTAATTTGAGGGTAATTACATCCAAATCAGGTGAACGGTGTAGGAGTTACAACGGTTTATATATGTGCCTCCCACTTTTTAAGGGGCCAAAAGGAATGGGACAAACTAAACAATCCTAAATCTAACTTTCACTTTTTAATACTTTGTTGCAAATCCTTTGCAGGCAATTACAGCCTGAAGTCTGGAACGCATAGACATCACCAGACGCTGGGTTTCATCCCTGGTGATGCTCTGCCAGGCCTCTACTGCAAATGTCTTCAGTTCCTGCTTGTTCTTGGGGCATTTTCCCTTCAGTTTTGTCTTCATCAAGTGAAATGCATGCTCAAATCGGATTCAGGTCAGGGGATTGACTTGGCCATTGCATAACATTCCACTTTTTAGCCTTAAAAAACTCTTTGGTTGCTTTTGCAGTATGCTTCGGGTCATTATCCATCTGCACTGTGAAGCACCGTCCAATGAGTTCTGGAGCATTTGACTGAATATGAGCATATAATATTGCCCAAAACACTTCAGAATTCATTCTGCTGCTTTTGTCAGCAGTCACATCATCAATAAATACAAGGGAACCAGTTCCATTGGCAGCCACACATACCCATGCTAGACACTACCACCACCATGCTTCACTGATGAGGTGGTATGTTTTGGATCATGAGCAGTTCCTTTCCTTCTCCATACTCTTCTCTTCCCATCACTCTGGTCCAAGTTGATCTTTGTCTCATCTGTCCATACGATGTTGTTCCAGAACTGTAATGGCTTTTTTAGATGTTGTTTGGCAAACTCTAATCTGGTCTTCCTGTGTTTGTGGCTCACCAATGGTGGTGAACCCTCTATATTCACTCTTGTGAAGTCTTCTCTTGATTGTTGACTTTGACACATATACACATACCTCCTGGAGAGTGTTCTTGATTTGGCCAACTGCTGTGAAGGGGTTTTTCTTCACCAGAGAAATAATTCTTCTGTCATCCACCACCGTTGTTTTCCGTGGTCTTCCGAGTCTTTTGGTGTTGCTGAGCTCGCCGGTTCGTTCTTTCTTTTTAAGAATGTTCCAAACAGTTGATTTGGCCACACCTAATGTTTTTGCTATCTCTCTGATGGGTTTGTTTTGATTTTTCAGCCTAATGATGGCATACTTCACTGATAGTGACAGCTCTTTGGATCTCATATTGAGAGTCGACACCAACTGATTCCAAATGCAAATGTCACACATAGAATCAACTCCAGACCTTTTACCTGCTTAATTGATAATGAAATAATGAGGGAATAGCCCACACCTGTCCATGAAATAGCTTTTGAGTTGATAGTCCCATTACTTTTGGCCCCTTAAAAAGTGGGAGGCACATATAGAAACCGTTGTAATTCCTACACCATTCACCTGATTTGGATGTAATTACCCGCAAATTAAATGTGAAAGTATGTAGTCAAAGCACATCTTGTTTGTTTAATTTCAAAGCCATTGTGGTGGTGAATAGAGGCCAAAATATGAAAATTCTGTCAATGTCCCAATATTTATGCACCTGACTGTATATAGTAGATGCATGTGGCGATTGACGGGTGCAGGGCTATACAAACAGTGTCATCGCGCAATGATGCTATTCGCCAAGCATTATGTAAAATCCCCTCATTTCAGATTATGCCCATTAAACTATAAAGTGTGCAGGATGGTGACCCGCTCTACTGAGAGTCAGTGGGGACTTCCACTTAATTTGCGAGTGTCCAAAACATTCCAGGAGCGAAAGTAAGTATGACATAGACAAGTACATGCAGTATATACGGGTGTGTTTACATATGTGTAAAATGTTTTGCCATTGTTTTTTGCTCATCTCATTCACCACCGTTTAAAGCACATTTACCTTTCCAGTGAAATCAATGGGAACGAATTACAGACGCAGGTCAACACTTGACACTTGCTTACAGTGTTAGCAAAGAACTGGTTTCACGGTGCAATAAGTGAAAATAAAATATGAGATATGGTAAGAACTTACCCTTGTTATCGCTATTTCTACGAAGTCCATAGGGTTCCACAGGATACCTTGGGGTATAGGTGATGACGTCAGGCATCGGGCACCATAGAGTTAAGTTTCAGCCTCCCAGGATGCACTAGGGTCCCCCTCCTATACCCCGCCCCCGAGCCAAGGCATCTCAGTTAGGTACCAAGCCATAGGCCGGAGGAGGAGAAGGAAGAGAGAGAAGAAAGATCTGGACACACACAAGAATCACATTCTCACCAGAGGGAGACGGAAAAACCGGTGACCAGAGTAAAGCCCATCTGCAGCACAAGTGCGACAGGGCGGGAGTCCTGTGGAACCCTATGGACTTCGTAGAAATAGAGATAACAAAGGTAAGTTCTTACCATATCTCATATTTTCTACTTCAGGGTCCATAGGGTATCCACAGGATACCTTGGGGATGTCCCAAAGCAGTATCCTTTAAGGGTGGGGACGCTCCTGTGCTGAAAGGAGAATCCGCTGCCCGAAGGAAGCATCCTGAGAGGCAAAGGTGTCAAACGCATAATACCTCACAAAGGTATGGACAGAGGACCACGTGGCAGCCTTGCAGATCTGGACTGCAGAGGCACCACGTCGAGCCGCCCACGAAGGACCCACAGACCTAGTGGAATGAGCCTTCACAGAAGGAGGAACCGGCAGGCCTTCATGAAGATAAGCTTCAGAAATAGCAATAAGGATCCAGGCTGCCAAAGTTTGCTTTGAAGCAGGCCAACCCTTTTTACGGAAGCCATAGAGGACAAACAAGGCGTCCGACTTCCTAAACGAAGAAGTGCGGTCAACATAAGTCCTTAAGGCCCGCACAACATCCAAAGTGACCTCACCCACTGAAAGGCCGGGTGAGTTAAAAGCTGGAACAACTATTTCTTCGTTAACATGAAACTGGGAAACAACTTTGGGAAGAAAATCAGGACGAGTGCGTAGCACTGCCCTGTTCCCATGAAAAATCAAGAAAGGGGGTCTACAAGAGAGAGCCCCTAAATCAGAAACACGTCTGGCCGAAGCTATGGCCAGAAGGAAAACAGTTTTAGCTGTAAGCCATTTAAGATCCACTGAGCCCAGTGGTTCAAACGGCGGTCCTTGGAGAGCTCTCAGGACCACAGTCAAGTCCCAAGGCGCAACGGGTGGAACAAAAGGCAGCTGAATTCGCAGAACGCCCTGCATAAAGGTGCGTACATCAGGGATTGTAGCAATCCTACGGTGAAACCAGACAGACAGGGCAGAAACCTGTACCTTCAAAGAAGCAAGGCGAAGCCCGTGGTCTAGTTCCGCTTGTAGGAAGGAGAGTACACGAGACAGACGAAACTCCAGCGGGGCATAACCTCTCGGTCGACACCACTGGAAGAACATATACCACACGCGATGGTGTATTCTCGCGGAAGACGGTTTCCGAGCTCTTAGCATGGTTCGTACCACAGAGCTGGAAAACCCCCTGGACCTTAACATGGCCGTCTCAACAGCCACGCCGTCAAAGACAGCCGAGTCAGGTCCGGGTGAAGACAAGGACCCTGTGACAGAAGGTCCGGTCGGAGCGGTAAGCGCAGAGGACTATCCACGGACAGACCCTGAAGGTCTGAGAACCAGTGCCGTCTGGGCCACGCGGGAGCTATCAACAGGAGCGTCCCTCCTTCCTGTTTGAATTTCCGGATTACCCGTGGAAGAAGGGAAACCGGAGGAAAGAGGTAAGCAAACCGGAACGTCCACCGGATGGACAGAGCATCCACCAGAGACGCCTCTTCGTCTCTTGTGCGAGACCCGTACACCGGCAACTTGTTGTTGTGCCGGGACGCCATGAGGTCGATCTCTGGAAGACCCCACCTGTCCACCAGCAGTTGAAAAACGTCCGAGTGCAGGGACCATTCCCCTGGATGAACGTCCTGGCGACTGAGAAAGTCCGCCTCCCAGTTTAGCACTCCCGGGATGAAGACAGCTGATATGGCCGGAAGATTGCGCTCCGCCCATACCAGGATCCGGGACACCTCTACGAGAGCCGCCCGACTTCGGGTTCTTCCTTGCCGGTTTATGTAGGCCACGGTGGTAGCGTTGTCCGACTGGACCTGTACTGGGTGACCTTGGAGAACCCGATGTGCCTGCTGGAGAGCATTGAAAACCGCTCGGAGTTCCAAGATGTTTATTGGAAGCTCTGCTTCTGCCGGAGTCCATCTGCCCTGGAACAAGTGTGGACCAGAGACCGCTCCGCAGCCCCGAAGACTGGCGTCCGTTGTTAACAGGACCCTATTCGCCACCCAGAACGGACGACCCCTGTTGAGATGGGTCGTCTGCAACCACCAGGCGAGAGACAGGCGAACCTCCGGAGTGAGCACCAACGTCTGGGACTTCAGACTCTGAGGTAGTCCATTCCATTTGGACAGGATCAGGTGCTGCAGAGGTCTGGCGTGAAACTGGGCATATTCCATCATGTCGAATACCGACACCATGGAGCCCAGTAACCTCATCGCCGAGTGCAGAGACACCCGGCGGCTCTGCAGACAACTGCGCACCCTCGACTGTAAGGCAGAGATCTTTTCCCCCGTCACAAAGATCCTTTGCTGTCCCGAGTCCAATAAGGCACCGAGATGCAGAATCCGCTGAGACGGGATCAGGGTGGATTTCTGCCAGTTTATCAACCAGCCGTGCCGTTGCAGTAGCGCAATGGTCAGGTACAAGTGGTGCAGAAGGAGCTCTGGAGATCCTGCCACTAAGAGAAGGTCGTCCAAGTACGGCAACATGCGGACTCCCTGCAGCCGCAGGGAAGCCGCCATGACCGCCATCACCTTGGTGAAAACACGTGGTGCTGTCGCCAGGCCAAAAGGTAATGCCCGGAACTGAAAGTGGTCGCTGCGGATTGCAAAGCTGAGGAACTGCTGAAGGCGCAAAAGAATAGAGACATGCAGGTAAGCGTCCTGTATGTCCAATGACATCATGTAGTCCCCAGGTTCCACCGCCAGAATGATGGACCGAAGGGTCTCCATCCGAAACTTCGGCACCCGCAAAGACTTGTTGAGGGCTTTGAGGTTGAGAATCGGACGAAATGACCCATTGGGTTTCTGCACCAAAAAGAGATTGGAATAGAAACCCTGGCCCCTCTGGGATAATGGAACAGGCACTATAACTCCAGCCTGGAGCATAGTGTGCAAGACCTTCCGCAGCTCCGTGGCTTTGTTCCGGTCTGATGGTAGACCGGTGGTGAAGAATTGAGCCGGGGGTCTGTGCCGGAAGGAGAGGGCATACCCGTGTGAGACCACCTCGAGAACCCAAGTGTCTGTCGTGGCGACCGACCAACACCGGGCGACCTGCAGCAGGCGGCCTCCCACTTTGGGATCCCCCAAAGGGAGGCCCGGACAGTCAGGCCGCAGGCTTGTCATCTGGCTTAGGGGCCGGACGTCTGGTACTCCAGGCCTGCTTCCGGGGCTTGGCCGATTTCTTGGGACCAGCCTGTCGGGGAGAGGACTGTGCCTTAGGCCTACCCTGGGCCCTATAAGGCCGAAAGGACGACTTACCGGAACCGGAAGGAACTGCAGCAGACGGGAGACATGCCGATTTGGCTGCCGCCAGCGTGGCTACAATTTTGTCCAGGTCCGGACCAAAGAGAACTTCTCCGTTAAAAGGCAACGCTTCCAAACCCTTTTTGGAATCCGTGTCCGCCTTCCAAGATCGCAACCACAATGTGCGACGAGCAGCTACAGTTGCCGAAGAAATTCGAGACACCAGGGTACTAATATCCAAGGCCGCTTCGTTGATATAAGTGGCCGAAACCCGGAGATTGCCGATCAACTCCGTCTGCTCAGCCGAACAGTCGGAATCGAAGGACGCCTCCAACGTATCAGCCCAGCGCTCCATAGCTCTGGCAACCCAGCAAATGGCCATAGCTGGCCGCGCTGCCCCCCCGCAAGGGAATAAACGGACTTCAGGCAGATCTCCACCTTGCGGTCCGTAGCATCCTTAAGGGAGGACATGGATGGCATGGGTAATGTGGCACTACGGACAAGGCGTGTCACATGAGAATCCACCTGTGGAGGGGACTCCCACTTGGCAAAATAATTGTCCGCAAACGGATACGCCACTGCTAAACGCCTTTGAGGCTGATATCGTTTGCCTGGCTGTTTCCACGCCTCCTCTAAATGGTCAACTAATTGCCCCGAAAGAGGAAACACTGTGGTATCTCCTTTAACATCCGTGAAAAAGGCGTATTTGGACTTTGATACTGGAGGCTCCTCATCCTCAATAACTAAAGCAGTACGGCCTGCACGAATAAGGCCAGGTATATACACCTTAGACTTAGCGTCTGACTCTTTAGTACGGGGAGGTTCCTGGTCAGAAAGATCCAGAATCTCCCCATCGTCGGACGTCCCGTCGTCATCCTCATAAGGAGCAGACAGAGACGCCACCGGCCGCTTGTGAGGCCGCATCACAGACTCCCCCTGCAACACGTCTGACAACTGCTGTACAGAGCTTGTTAACGAATTAACCCACGCAGGCTCATGAGAGACCTGAGGAGGGGAAATAGGGAGACTGTGGGGTACCATCAATTGTCTTGGGAAACCCTGCATGGGTGACGACACCACTGACTGCTGGGACAAACCCATCTGAGTGAAGGCAGGCTGCGGAGCTAACTGGCCCACGAGGGTTTGTAAGCGCTTTGGCAAAACAAGCCCAGGGCGGCTCCTGTACCGGAGCCGTGACCGTAATCGGTCACGTCAACGAATAACACCGTCGACATAGTCCCTCCACACTACCGTCCCCCTCCGCTATAGGTACCTTGCATGTAGTACATAAAAGCTGGAGAGGAAAATCACTTTCAGACATAATGGTAAGTATGTGACCCCTCTCACTGATACTCGTTAGTATAGTGTGAGACCACCCTGCAAGCACCGCACCGCAAGGGCTTTAGCAGAAAGAACAGGGACAGTTAAATGCTGACAGATAGAAAATGAAAGTACAGGCAGCAGACGCTAGCATAGGTCACATACAATGCAAAGAAATCAATTCCTGCACTATCAGCGCTGATCCTCAACTACACAGACTCAGAGCCTGCATACACAGACCTTAATCCAACGGAGAAGAGGTATGCAGGGGGACCCAAACCGCGATGCCACCGTTCATCAGCGTCCAGCAGCGCTCACCATGCTTCTTCCAAAGATGGCCACCGAGGAGCAGAGAGGAGGCCGGCCTGGGGGAAGAGCGCTGACACAGGACCAGTCAGCTAGAGCAGAGAGGGCTGTGTGCAGCGGGGGAGGCGCCGGCTGTGAGACAGGGAAGGCGCGCTCCCCTGGCATGCATTTAACCCCTGGGACGCCGCAGCGCTACCGCTCTGCCGCGGTCCTGCTGTCCCAGGGGGGTAGTGGAAGCGCAGGTTAGAAACTGGCTCCACGCTGCAGCCAGTCCCCAGGGAGCCCCCTGCCTGGGGACTCTGGACCATGTATCAGCGGGGACCCACCGTGGGACCCCGCTGCTTACCTGTTGTCCCCCTTGATTCCGGCCATGGTCCTAAACATCTGGGGTCAAAGCTAGCTGTGACCCCAGATGCCTACCAGCATCCCCGGATCAGTACCGGCGTTCTGGTACCGGCGGGGGTGTAGGGAAGACAGCATGGACGTCAGGACTGACTGTCCATGCTGTACTTCCAGATGTGCAGCCACAGCTGCATTGAAGAAACTTCAGGGGCTCTTCATGGCCCCCCTCTAACAGGTGCATCCGACTCCGGCCTTCGGCTCGGGGGCGGGGTATAGGAGGGGGACCCTAGTGCATCCTGGGAGGCTGAAACTTAACTCTATGGTGCCCGATGCCTGACGTCATCACCTATACCCCAAGGTATCCTGTGGATACCCTATGGACCCTGAAGTAGAAATGCCGACTACACTCACTAACACTCAGAGTAATGAGTACAGCAACTAGGAGATCTGGAAAACATGCACTATTAGGGGTCCCTGTGGACTGGTTCTAAATGCAACAAAGACTTGTGTTTGAACTGGTCTTAATGCATACATTCCAAGTGGATTGATTTAGACACACATTGATTTCATATGCACAGAGCCTGCATTTGTGTGTGCCCTCCTACAAGGGCCTTGCTTTATCTGTCTGCCACCCTTCTGAGCAGGGCTGTCCAGCAGGTACAATAAACAGATGGTATAATACAAGCAGGCCAGGCAGACGATGGCAGACGATGCAACGCGTGTATTAAAATCTGCAGAACATGCATAAAACAATGGAAAAAAAAAAAAAAGTCAGCAAATGTGCCAAATACAAAAAGGGTTAGTGGGATCAAGAGAACTAGGACTTGCTCAGGGTTGGAGTCTTGTTTGTTTCCTTTAATACCCTATGTGATGTAAATGCCATCAGATCTCCAAAATCAATTAGAACATCCTCTACATAAATTATCATGAACCACATTTATTATTATTACCAGTTATTTATATAGCGCACACATATTCCACAGCGCTTTACAGAGAATATGTGGCCATTCCCATCAGTCCCTGCCCCAGTGGAGCTTACAATCTATATTCGTTATCACGTGCAAACACACATACACACGAGGGTTATTTTGTTGGGAGCCAATTAACTTACTAATCTGCAAATATCTTGTATACATAAAGTGGTTGGTTCTGCACTGACCAACAGGGGGACAGAGAAGGAGGGCACTGACTACCCAGGCCCGGCAGGGGGGACTTCAGGGGGCTCAGGACAGCCATGGAGGAGGTGGAATGCCTTATTCTAGACACATGTCACTATGAAGCATAGTTAAGTCAATTTTAAGTCAAAGTTTTAACAGGTGCGTGTGGCCACACCCCCGTTTTTTGCCACGCCTCCACTAGCACCCGGCCGCCATATGTCTCGCGGGCCCTGCTGACCAATGTGACCGGAATAGCCCATTGAGTTCTATGATATTAGAAATGTATTTGCTACCTTTTTAATATATGTAGAGGGTTTGTTTCTACACATTTGTATTCTGGATAAGGTCATTTACAGTAAAGCTGGGTACACACTTGTCCAATCAGAGGCCAATCTGACCCCCGACCAACCAGTTGACATTAACAAGTGTGTACCCGACCGACCAATGGTTTCAGCCAATCCAGGCCGCCTAGTCGGGTCAAATGATTTTTAAACATGCTTCAAAATTTGGAGACTAGACCACTGAGCAGCCGACCAATACTGAAGGGTGTATTCTGCCGAGACCGGAGCTGGCGACCGATCTTTAGAGCAGCTGCACACACCGTCAAATTAACACCCATTCCTGGGCACGGCATTGGGCCAGGATCCGGAGGGATCCAGTTACCTTCCGGAGATGCGGCAGGACCAATCAGCCATTACTACAAAGTTCAGCAGCGCCTGTGGGTACAACAGTGGTGGATTTCCACGGTAAGAAAGCTGGGCGCCTGGTAGGCTAGAGAGCAAACTAGAGACCATGCAAACGACTTAGGCAGCTCTACTGAAGTCAATGACCCTAAAGAGGATTACGGAGATATTCCATCATCATGACAAAGAACCCATACACTCGATCTGGACATGTAATAAGGAATTCCTTTGGTTCGTCTGTCACTTCTTAGCATCAGTACATTAAATCAACCAGCAACCTTACAGCTGCTCTACTACCTAGGAAACTACTTCCCAAAGATGGTCCCACCTCTAACTAAAGCCCTGGGGAAAAAAAACATTACAGGTGATACAGAAAAAATATTTTGTTAACCAACTTTAAACAATGCAGAGAGGGATGAAGAGGATGGACATAAGGAGAAAACTAGGGATTGGTCCTCCGGCTCGTGACCTCTTCCCCCATATGGCTAATCACTAATGATATAAGAAAAACAGAGTAGCCCCAAGTAAAATGTAGCTCAGCGCAGACTTGCAGGAATTTGCAGACGAGTGATGTGGGTGGAAAGCTTAAAATGTTTTGAATAAAATATGAACCCATAAATCATACTTTTATTTTTCAAGATATATAGGAGATTTGCAAAAGTGAGGACACGCACTGGCAGTCTTTGCATCCGTATGGGCACATGGATTTAGACGTCTGTCATTTAACCCTCACCGGGATTAAGCAGTCGGGAAGCCGGCTGTCGGGATTAGGTCCGCTGGCTTCCCGACTGCATACCCATAGAAAGTAAAATAGACAGTATCCACCTTAGCACTGAGTATAGGGGAGAGGTTATATAGGGGGAAAAAGATCAACTATATGTACTGGAGCAAAAATACAGGTAATGAATACCAATTATCCAAAATAGAAGTATAAAGTTGGTAACATACACCAAAATAATAAATATAAGGTAATCTTCTTCACAATGTTAGTGATAATATGTAAAAGCAATATGGATATATGAAGTGGATAACAAACACTAAAACCGATCGCCTTTGTCACAATATAGATAATGAACCTTCTAAATTAAGGATAGGCTGAAGTAGATAGTAATATACAACAATACACATTTATTTAGAACCATATATTCCAATGAAGAAAATAATTTACACTCAAGGCTGAGGGAGTAAATAAACACATTTGTTGCAGAATCCAATCATGTAATTACCCTTAAATAAGGGAACATAGAAGATACATGTACTGTATTAATATTCCCCAATGTTGTCTTGGCAGCTGTCTATTGAGTCCTTTGGGTGTGGCTTACAGGCCAGACTTGCTGCATGACAGCCGCCATGATTGTTTTGCTCAGAATACGAACGATTACCTCATACTTTCACTCTGCTATTTATATCCAGAGACACTGAGGACAAGTACTGACGGCAGCTGTCTTTTTGATTTGAACCCCGCCGGCTGCAGCTCTAAAGGTGTATACACACGTAACGATTTTGTAACCAACGATTATCTGTCAGATTTTCCCTTGAAAAAGTGAACGATTTTTCAAGTGTAATGAACGATTTTTACACCGATGATCGAAAAATATTCCTTCCCTTAATGAAAATCGTTATGTTGGACAGTCTGAAATGGATGATGAACGATAACTACAAACTGGAGCGCTCTTGAACGATTATCGTTCATCGTTATAACTCAGAAACTGAACGATTTTTTGAACGATAACGACGTCGTTAACGACAAATCGTTCAAAAAATCGTTACGTGTTTATGCACTTTAAGGGTTCATCTTGTTCTGTCTGGCGGAGCAAGAGCGTACGCAGGCACAGTGATGGAGGGGAGCAGAGCGCTGTCACTGTACTACCTTGCTGGTGTTGCTTTTATATAGGAAACTATGGCTTCTCCTCACCCATATGGCTGTAGATGGTCTCCCCTTGCTAATTCTGAGGCTATTGCCAAAGGATCATTCCATATCAAGCGGACCAGTGTTGAAGTGCACCCCCCACCTGCTGACTGTGCAGTGCGGAGTCGGTGGCATTTGCACCCACCACCCACTTTGAGGGTCATTGCTATTATTGAATATTGTGAACTAACATTTTCCCTAAGCTAGTCTGACATTTATGCCAACCTTCATGTAAAATGTGATCAAAATTGGAGATGGTCAGACGGGGACCCCTGGTCCACTTGACATGGCATATGTAACCAGTAATATCTACTATAGCACCACTTACTAAGAACAGACCAATTCTGTTATTATGCACTTTGCGGTGTTCTTAGCATTTACAGCACCGTACCACCAAGCCTGGGAGAAATCTCAGCCACCAATCAGAAATCACTAAGAAGTAGAAGAAGGACTGATGTAAGACAGTAGGGGGTATAATTACTAAAGTGTGGGTTTTTAGATGTGGAGTTGTTGCCCATAGCAACCAATCAGATTCTACTTAACATTTATCTAGCACCTTCAAGAAGATAATAGCTAGAATCTGATTGGTTGCTATGGGCAACAACTCCACTACTAAAACCAGCACTTTAGTAAATATACCCCTAGATCAGGGGTGGGGAACCTTTTTTCTGCCGAGGGCCATTTTGATATATATAACATTTTTCGCAGGCCCGATGCAGGCCACGCCCCCTCCGCATGACCTCACACGGGGCAGAGCCACAATTGCCGGTGAATACATGATGTAGCAGGGGCCTGGCACTCATATATAGCTTCAGCGCTGCTTACGACTCTCCGAAGCAGGAACCACCAGACACAGCTGAAATATTTGTCATCTTTTTCAAACACTATACATATAACCAATACAGAAACTGGAGACGATCAAGATCCAACCTCAAACTATGGGCCGTATTCAAAGTTTTCTCCATCCCAGACCAAGTGAAAAAAAACAACTCACTATAAACTCACTGTAGCAAAATCATAATTTTTGGCTAAAAATGTGGGGATTTCTTTCAGAACCCTTTGGACACCCCCCCCCCCCCTGAAAAATTATCGGAAAAAAAATTACTAAGTTGCATACTTTGGTGAAGAACGACCGCACAGATTTTGGGCAAAAAAAAAAAAACATAGTTGAAAATAGTTTTAATGTATTGGGTCTGATTTTACGAGGGGCGCCATGAATTTGTAAAGTGTTTTAATTATCGCACGCGGTCGCAGCGGGCAGGTTTTTTTTTACGGTTTTTAAAATTGTGTGTTTACGACACGAAAATATACTTGCACCCATTTTAACGTACCCCCAATTTATGTGGAACAGTAATTTCCTGGAAAAAAATAACTTTCTATCTTTTTTCAACATTTTTTGACCAAAATTCGCACACGTTTTTCGGCAACGTACGCAACCTACGATTTTTCCCCCCCGGAAATTTATCATTAGGGGGGGGTGTCTAAAGGGTTCTGAAAGAAATCCCCACATTTTTAGCCATAAATAGGGATTTTGCATTTGGTTTTTCACCTGGTCTGGGATGGAGAAAAGAGTTTTTTTTTCGCCTGTTGCCGTTTTCGCCTGTTTTTTGGCAAAAACGGATGTTTTCACCAATGGCGAAAAAAACGTCAGTTTTCGACGCTAATTGAATACAGCCCTACAGTGCAGAAGTGCCAGGCTCAACTCTCACCCGTCTATACCTCATTGTATATACTCCAGTGCCCCCTAATGGATGAAGGAGAAATGTACTTACTTGTCAGCTTGTTATGACTCAGAATGAGCTGGGTAATGTGGGACAATGTAACTAGAAAGAGAGGACAAAAGGAGTGTTTATTTCAGTTGTGTCAGCAATTCCTACTAAAAGGTTATCAATATCAACATACTTAGTTTCGGAATTGGTTCAACATGAAGCACTTTCTGCAAATCCCCTGCTCACATGATCATGCCAACTTACATGGATAACCCTGCAATGATCTTCCTCCTGCCTCACCCCGCTCCCTGTATTGATCTCCGTCTTGCCTCACCCCACAATGATCTTCCTCCTGCGACACACCCCACTCCCTGCAATGATCTTCCTCCTGCCTCACCCCGCACCCTGCAATTATCTTCCTCCTGCTTCACCCCGCAATGATCCTCCTCCTGCCTCACCCTGCTCCCTGCAATGATCTTCCTCCTGCCTCACCCTGCAATGATCCTCCTCCTGCCTCACCCCGCTCCCTGCAATGATCTTCCTCCTGCCTCACCCCGCTCCCTGCAATGATCTTCCTCCTGCCTCACCCCGCTCCCTGCAATGATCTTCCTCCTGCCTCACCCCGCTCCCTGCAATGATCTTCCTCCTGCCTCACTAAGCTTACTGCAATGATCTTCCTCCTGCCTCACCCCGCAATGATCTGCCTCCTGCCTCACCCTGCAATGATCCTCCTGCCTCACCCCGCACCCTGCAATGATCTTCCTCCTGCCTCACCCCGCTCCCTGCAATGATCTTCCTCCTGCCTCACTAAGCTTACTGCAATGATCTTCCTCCTGCCTCACCCCGCAATGATCTGCCTCCTGCCTCACCCTGCAATGATCCTCCTGCCTCACCCCGCTCCCTGCAATGATCTTCCTCCTGCCTCACCCCGCTCCCTGCAATGATCTTCCTCCTGCCTCACTAAGCTTACTGCAATGATCTTCCTCCTGCCTCACCCCGCAATGATCTGCCTCCTGCCTCACCCTGCAATGATCCTCCTGCCTCACCCCACACCCTGCAATGATCCTCCTCCTGCCTCACCCCGCTCCCTGCAATGATCTTCCTCCTGCCTCACTAAGCTTACTGCAATGATCTTCCTCCTGCGACACACCCCGCTCCCTGCAATGATCTTCCTCCTGACTCACCCTGCTCCCTGCAATGATCTTCCTCCTGCCTCACCCTGCTCCCTGCAATGATTTTCCTCCTGTCACCTACACTTAATGGTCTTTCTTGTGACCTCCTACCCTGTCTACAATGATCTCCCCCCTGCCTCCATTGCTCCTGAGATTGATTTTACTCCAGCCATCTTGCAATGTCTCCCTCTGCTCCCGGCAATAATCTTCCACTTGCCTCTCACCGTATATCGATAAACCGGGGTAAACATGAATACACAGACATAGCAAAACGCAAGGAAACACTCTAGCACAGTGCTACTTACTGAGAAGTAAGGGATAATAACTACAATACAGTACATGCACAAACATAGAAATAGCAGTTTATGCAAAACGGTTCCTAATATATAGTAATAAAACACACCTACACACTATAAGGCAGACATTCGCACAAACCCATACAGTATTTGTACAAACAGATATACGCAGAAAGCAGACAAAACGGTCACACACTGATGGTCATTTACAGACATGCAAAGGTCCGAATATGTACAGACGCAAGTTAAATATATTCGTCCATTACTAGAGTGGCCTCACGCTTAGGTGCATCTCAACTCGGAATATAGACGTACTCACCAGGATAGTTCGTTCCTGCATAGAAATTGCGTCAACTCTGTGGTTCTACTTTAACCCTAAATAAGTCCACAGTTCATGACCTGTGTCGCTGCGCCCTGTACCGCACGTGACCTTTCATAGCACGATGGGACGCAAGTGCTAGATGCGTACAGCTCAACACATTGGCATTAGTTGTGCTCATGTGCAGCCTGAAAAACTTAATGCGGGATGCAAACATGCAATGCCCGCTTCACACTGAAGTGCCAAAAGTCATGGGATAACAGTAAATAAAGGTAATGGTAGGAGGCGCCAATGTACTGTGACATCTTGGAAATGCCCAGACCTGCATCAGTTGTAATCTGACATCTCGTGAGTCAGTCTGTACACTGGCAAGGCGACGTGAATTATCGGAGTTCAAACGGGGCAGGATAGTGGGTGCACGACGAAGTGTGGACATTCAACATTCCTCGATCTATAGTGTCACGTGTGTACCAGGAATACTTCACGGAAGGCATTACCACCCACCGTGGACAGCGCAGTGGCCGACCACAGGTGCTTAATGATAGTGAGCTGCGGGGTCGAGCCAGATTGTCCGTGGTAACAGGCAGGCGACACTGGCTCAACTCACATCCACATTCAATGCAGGAGCTACCAGATGCATATCCAGCAGGTCAGTGGGGTGTAGTAGGTACTACCGCCGGCCGCATGGTAGCCCGGCAAGGGTGAAGACCCCGATCGTCCCTAATGTAAGTATCGCTAACTTAATTCTACCCCTTAACCCTCCCTTAGGGGTGACTAAACCTAACCCCCCCCTTCCCCTGCCTAAACCTAAGTCCTCCGGGGGGTGCCTAACCCTAACTCCCCCTTCCCCTAGCCTAAACCTAACCCACCCAGGGGGGGGGGTGCCTAACCCTAAGTCCCAACGGGAGCCCTAAACCTAAACCACCCCAAGCTGTCCGTGCCCGGCTTACCTTCGTTCGGTATGCCGGGCGTCGGTCTTCCGGCGTATGGTTAATGACAGGCATCGAGTTTTTGACGCCTGTCATTAGTACTACGCCGGGATTAGAGAGTCTGGAAGCCGGTGGTCGGCATTTAGATCAACGGCTTCCCCACTACATCCCGGTCAGTGCAGCATTCTTTAGCTTCCATGGGATTCGGGAGCAGAAGACCCACCAGAGTTCCCCTGACGACGACACCGGACACAGCGCCTCACCTGGCCTTGTGACATTGCTAATTGGACCCTGGAGGACTGGCAACATGTGGCGTGGTCCAATGAGTCACAAATCCAGTTGTTTTGGGCGTGGCTCAGACCACACAAGGCCATTGACCCAAGTTGTCAACAAAGCACTGTGCAGGCTGGAGTGGTTCCATAATGGTGTGGGGTGTGTTTATGTGGCATGGGTTGGGTCCGCTGATCCGACTGAACAGGTCATTGACCAGTAACCGCTATGTTGCATTGCTTGATGACCATTTGCAGCCCTTCATGGACTTCATGTACCCCCACAACGATGGAATATTCTAGCAGGATAATGTACTGTGTTATTGGTCTCGAGTTATCCAGTACTGGTCCAAGGAGCATTTTGGGGATTTCCGACAAATGGCGTGGCCTCCACGTTCGCCCAACATTAACACAATCGAGTATTTATGGGACGTGGTGGAGAGGTCCATTCACATCCAAGTTCCTGCACCTACAGATATTAGGGAGCTGTGGGAAGCTATCCAGACAGCATGGGTCATCATCTCTTCAGATGTCTTCTGTCCACTTGTGGATAGGCATCTGTACCAAGACTTTTGCCACTTTAGTGTATTATTATTACTGCTCATTCAATAACATCATTCCTTACTTCACAACAGCCAGCTCCTATGCACACACACTTTTGTATACTTATATACAAAGTGAAGCTATAATATAATAAAACACATTTTTACTCAACAGTGACTTAGGGAGAGATGCATCAAACCTTCTAAAGATGACAAGTGGAGAAGTTGCCGATAGCAACCAATTAGCTTCTACCTATCATTTTAAAGAATGTACTAGATAAATGAGAGGAAGTAGCTGATTGGTTGCTATGGGCAACTTCTCCACTTTAGAAAGTTTGATACATCCCCCAGCTTTCTAAACTTCACATTGGGCCGCACTGCTGCTAGTCTCATATAATAGCGAATTCTACATACACAGTCCTGGGATATCCAGCATATTACTGATGCCTCTGTCGCACATGTCTACGTCCATGATGTTCTTCTCCTTGCTCTCCTCCACTATCTTCTTTAAAGACTTGGACATTTTGATATCTAAATAAAAAAAAAAAAAGAGATAGAGAACGTGTCAGTAACACTGACAGCACAGCTTTAAAAATTGCTGCCGATCGTTGTCATGCCCTTGCTGCGCACATATCGCCCACTTTTGGTAACGCCAGTGTTGCAATTTCTCCTGTGCATCTCTGTAGGGTGCTTGCGACACAGACGGACGCTATATGCTATTCCGGAACGGCAAAGCCTCATCCATCGCAACTGAATTCTGGTCCCGATTCATTACAGGATCCCTATTGCGATCGCAGCTGCGATTACGCACGCAGACCCACTGCAAAAATATCCTGTTTGCAATCGCTAACACCCACTCGCCCTTGCTCACATCCGTAATACCGTGCAAGTCTGCAAAACCATCGGCAACATCGAATACCAGCGGAGCCTCGTGCACAACTACAACAGGTCTGACATTACTCAGGAATTGCTAACCTCACCGCACGCAGTGAAAGCTCAAGCCTGTGTTTCACGCCCCCTCCCGTCACTCTTCGATAGATCTGCGTGGTCACTGCGGTCGCAGTTCGCGCACCACGATGCATGCGCAGTACGCAACAATCGGCCATCTGCGTGCGTAATCGCAGCTGTGATCTGTACTGAATCAGGACCTCTACTCCTTGGAACTATTTTCTAGCGCAAAACTTTAAACTAAAAAAACAGGCTTGGGCAACCTGTGGAGCTTTTTATCTATTTGTGGTGGAACTACAATTCCCAGCATGACCTGCCAATTCTGAGGGTCAGATTATGCAGATCTGTAGTCCCAAGCCACAGGTTGCCTATTCCTCTCTAAATCTATAGTTATACAGAATAATGACCGATTTCACTTGGCTATTGCCAGCACTTGTGTGTCTGTGGCTACTATTACCCTGATTACTTCTCCCTGAAGCAGGAATGGGCCCAGCAGCAGCTTACACCCGAATGCCAGCTCTTAGGAGGGATATAAACACACCCTACAGGAAGTAGTAGCCCCGGGCTGTAACATTACTCAGAATACTCACTCTCCTAATAAGGCAAATTCCACTCAAACTCCAGCCGCCCGTGTAAGCAGAAGTCAGCCCTCTGTACGGAAAGTCAGGGAAACCGTCCAATCAGCTCGCTGGGGGGAGTGAACGTCTTCGTTACTCGCAGCCAATCATAAGTAAGGAAACACAGCCTCTTCCAATTACAGCCATGCGAAGGGGAGGAGGCTTCAGCGCAACCAATTAGACAGAGGGAGAGAGGAAGCGCTGCAAGGATAGGTGCTGCAGCGGTGTAACTCTTCTTCCGCCGTACAGTGATGGATGTGGAGGAATAATGATGATCTGTGTGTGTACCGCTGGGGTTCTGTCTGTCTGTCTGCTCCTGTAGTAGGGTTGCTTGATTACGATTTGAGTTAGAGAGGGCACCATGGCATGGAGGAATCCCTTGTCCTGCATGGGAAATCTCTGACATGGTAGTTGGACAAGGTATCATTATAAACGGATTTTTAAGGATTTAGGGGCCTGATTGATTCAGTAAGGTTTGCTATCGCACCTCCGTAATCGCACGCAGATCCACTGCGAAAATATGCTAATGACTGCAATCGCAAAGCCGTCGCAGTCTGAAATTAAGGACACCCACATCCCCTTATGCACATCCATGATACTTAGCTAAATAGCGAAACCATTGAGTACCATCTGTCCCTCACGCAGAATTACAGTAGCCCTGACCTTACTTAGAAATTGCTAACTTCATTGATCGCAGTGGGAGCTCAAGTTGCGTACGGCATCGAAGTGACTAATTTATGCATGCCCATGCAATGGGGTTCAAACGCACTGACACCCCCCCCTCCCGCCTCAACACCCATAAATGCCACTTCCTGTCGATCACTGCAATGGGGGTCTGCATAGTCATTGCGAACACAGTCCCGATCGCAGTGGAGTACTCGCGCACTGCATATGCATGTACAGTACGCAACAATCGGCTGATTGCATGCATATTAGCAACTGCAATCCTTGCTGAATCAGGCACGTGGTCAACTAAGAATTGCATGGTGGCATAGTGGTTAGTACTACTGCCTCACAGCACTGAGGTCATGAGTTAAATTCCTGATCATGGTTTATCAGTGTGGAGTTTGTATGTGCTCCCCATGTGTGCATGGGTTTCCTCTCATTTTCCTAAAACATACAGGTATGTTAATTGGCTGCTGAAAAAAATCCTTATGGCAGTTGTTCTCAAACTCAGTCTTCAAGGCACCCTAACAGTACAGGTTTTAAGGATATCCATGCATTGCCACAGGTGACTTAATTAGTCAGTCAATTTGATTTACCACCTGTGCTAAACCATGGATATTTCTAAAACCTAAACTGTTGGGGTGCCTTGAGGACCATGTTTGGGAACCTCTGCCTTATGGTGTGTGTCCATGTGATAGGGAACATAGATTGTAAGCTCCGCTGGGTAAGGGACTGATGTCATTGACTAAAATATTCTCTATAAAGGGCTGCGTAATATGCGTGTGCTCTATAAACAACTCTCAAGGTGCGTACACACACAACAATGTAAGTAATGAATGATTTTCGTTCAGTTTTTCCCTTGAAAAAGTGAACGAAAATCGTTTTACAAAGTAGATGGTTTTACTTTACATAATAAACGATTTTCTGTGTGTTGAAGGAAAAATGTTGCAACTTCTATTGAAATATCGTTCAGTTGGCCAGTCTGACTGAACTACAAACTACAACCGACAATCGTGAACATGCATGAACGATAATGCTTCATCATTTTACACTGAACGATTTTTTGAACGATAATGACGTTGTTATAGTTAAATCGTTCAAAAAAATCGTTGTGTGTGTACGCACCTTTACAAATATGTACATGGGTAGTCCACTTCTAGAAGTTCCTAATCCTTGCCTTGTAATAACAATAGATGATGGGTCTACAGTTACCCATTGGAGATCACATTTGACATGCAGTGTGTAACCAGCGTTTACATCTAAGCTAACAGGTTGATACTTAAATTACCTTTTTGTGTTCACATGACAGCAGACAATGGGCCTGATTCAGACCCACTCGCAAGCGGCTGTCCGCTCGCAAGTGGGTCGATGTTGTGCACTGCGCATGCGCACGACGGCGGGAGCTCCGTCGTGCGCATGCGCCAGACGCGACGAGCGAAGGACTTTCCTTCGCTCGTTGTGTCTGATCAAAGGGGGCGTGCTGTCGATGTTGATTGACAGCACGCCACCTTTGGTGGGCGTGCCTCCCTGACGGGGGCGTTCCCAAGGGAACGCCTACCGTCAGAAGCCGGCCCACTGACATCACTAGTGATGTCAGTGGGAGTGATTTGGCTCTCCGGGCCTTGCGGTTGAAAAACTCAACCGCAGGCTCCGGCTCGCAGTGGCGATGGTCAAGACCATCGCGGCCATCAAACTGCACGCTCGTATAGGCTGTGGGTGGTGACCCACAGCTATACGAGCGTCCAGGAGGACGCTCCATAATTATGGAGGGCGGCCCTCATTCAGAGCGTGCGCTCTGCTCAGAGCGTACGGCTCTGAATGAGGGCCAATGTCCAAAAAATGCTGCTGTGCTGCCATCACTTCTGATCTGAAATGCAGGTGGGTATGTGGTTATTGGAACTAATATACCCATATAGGCTTGCATGTTACCTGTGTATTAATAAAAGCACACTTTATTATCGCCAGTGGGTAACAGAACTCACAGTTATTTGTGTACACGGGTATGCTGTTGGCTGGCCATTATGTTTCGGTGGCACTCTGGCACCCAGCTCTCCAATTCAGGAGGCAGACAGAGTGATGAAAATTAATCCACTTATTCTATTGAATTTGTCTAAATATCCTAATTATAAATTCCTCCACTTTAAACATCCTTTGTGGCACTTGCAGAGGTTTGAAACCCTTACGGGGTAGGAGGGTCTGTAATGCTAAAGACTGCAATATAGTTTGAAGGGATGCGGTTAAGATACCGCCGTCTGGAATGCTGCCCGTCGGAATCCTGACGCTGGAAGCTCAACCAGTGACTAAAGGTAGGCATCAAATCCTGCTGTCCATCTTTAGCCCCACGCCAAAATCCCGGCGCCCAGCCTCCCAAACGAAGCTAAGCCGGGGCTTTCTAGCTGTTAGCCTCGGGGGAAGGGGTTAGGTTTAGGCACAGGCACCCCTCAGGGAGGGTAAGGGTAGGGGAAGGGGGTGTTAGTCATCACTAGAGGGAGGTCAGGCAGCCCCTGGGAAGGTTAGGGTTAGGTACCTTTAAGGGAGGATTAGAGGTGGGAGAGGGGATGGTTAGGGTACTTACCAGCCCTTGTCAGGATCTTCACTGTTTGGGTTTCCAACGTCGATATTTGGTGTGCCGGGAATAGATCCGGCGGCATTGCATACCAATTACAGTTTGAATTGTGATAACTTCAATCCCAGTATTTCCAGCAGCTCTTCATAGCTTCCTCAAACTCAGAGGGGAGGGGTATGAATGCTCCTGCCTGTTTAAATCAAGTTAAATGGGACAGCTCCAAGGCCTTACAAACTGGAACCTGGTGAGGGATGTCCCTGGTTTATGGGAACAGTGGAAGAGAGGATAATAATAGCGTTCTCCTTTTGGTAGTTATACCCTTTAACAAGGATACACATTTAAGGTCACTGCAAAAAGTCTGCACCCCTTACTCATTGCTCCTTTTTTTTCCTGCACTAGACGACTATGGGGCCCATTTATCATTGTATATTTGAGGTACAAATCCCTGAAAACACCCGTTTTAGAGGTGTTACCCACAAATATTATGTAGTATCCCTCGGATCTATGAAGGAGGGACCACAGCCGGTATCTCCGCTACCTGTGATCCTTCCAGTCCCGCAGGCAGCCGCCTCCCCATAGGTTTCTATGGGGGCTGTGATGCTGCCAAATTTACCAACACCCAGAATGCGATGCATTCCAGATATTGGTCCCCAAAGCGAACGTTATCTGAAGATAGCATTAGCTGCTGTAGCCTATGCGCTACACCGCGCATAATTAGCCGCCGGAGGGATGTCCGGGCACATAGCAGGGCTTTCGGTGCCCATGTTCCTGGTAATAAATCTGGGCACTATGATCGCATATTGCAATTCGATCATGGGCGGTAATGTCATGCCCAGCTCACATTGCAATAAAGACCATTAATAAATGGGGGCCCATGGGCGACCGTTTCATCTTCTGTGCACCTGCCGTGGATCATTATAATAATTTCCTGGCCTTTATCCTTACAGATATAATGTTCTGCTCTGTTCACCACTATTATGACTATGACCGTAACTAAGCAAGAGTAATGAGGAAGCGTTCAGGCAGCAGTAAGGTGAGGCAAAACATTATGGGGCTGATGCAGAGTTAGAAGCTTATTCTTAGAAACAAAAAATACATATAGACCTAGCATAGACACACCTCTTGTTGCAGAGTCAGGCACAACTTGCGGTGTGCCCCAAGTTTATGGCAGACGTTCATCAGATGTACTTACAACTAACCGTGTCACAATTGGCTTACTAAACTATACTATTAAACTGGGACACGCATGAATTACACAGGTCCTGTGGCGGATTAAATCCAGGAGACATGCAGGCTTGAATTCAGCCAGCCACAGAACCTGTGCAATTCATGAATTGCACAGGTTTATGGTAAGCCCAGGGCGGGCTCTAGGGGTGTTCAACCAGTACGGTCAGACAAGGGCGCCACCCGTAGAGGGCGGCACTCCTCCCCTAGCATCCCAATTTCAGCGGGACAAATCGGGAGGCTGGGGACCCCACCGCCGCAGCTGTGCCAGACCCCAGCAGAGTGAATGAATGCCGAACGCATGCGCGCGGCAACCACTCACTGACAGGAGAGGGCTGGGGGAAGCCCAGCCAGTGACTGAGTGCTGGGCTTTACCCCCCAGCCTGACGTTATTTGAAGGCGTTCCATGCGGGCACGCCTCCAAATAACGTCACACAGGGTGCATGGCCTATGGTAATTAGGCCACACACCCAAATTCAATCTTAGGGCGCTCTCTCAGGGTCCGGCACAGGGTGCTCAGAACCCTGGAGCCGGCCCTGGGTAAGCCTATGTCACAAACACAAGAATGTTTAATATTAAATATTAGCAATTATGTTCATTTTAATAAAAAGAAAATATATAATACAGCCAGTATAATCTTGCTTCTCGTGTACGGATTAAAAAAAACAAACAAAAAAAAAAACATTCTAAATTGCACCCACAAAATCATAATATAGGTGCAAACAATGCAGAAAGCTCCTATCAGCTTCAGAGGTCAATTCGCAATCAGCCAGTCTGAAGCAGCAGCTGGTGCCAGCAACCATAATCTTTTATGTGTGTATAGCACCAGCACTCAGAATCTCACAAGTGACCAGCTTCTGTGTGCGGGTCTGCCTCATTACATGAGCGTGCTCCTAATGTACTGTATTAGTCCACCCTATACTCTATCCTCCTCCATTCCACCTCTCCAAGCGTAAGGAGGCACAAAATTCTGATGTGGCCAACAGGGCCACGATAATATGTGGTCGTGCTCCAATGTAAGTAGGAGTGACCACTCATTTAAAAAAAAAAAAAAAAATTTTCTTCTCCTACCTGCGCGGCCAGGATTGCGGCTATTGGTCCCACAGCAGCATATACTGAGGAGACACAGACTGATGCCACTGACAGGTTTTGGGGGGCGGGGGGGGGGGGATGGAGGCGCAATGCTGCGTGTGGGAATTAGCTGCTGTGTACTATTTCTTTGTGGGTAACATTTATTATTGTGTATACTGCTTTTTTTTTTTTTTTTGCCTGCGGACATACTATTTTTTTGGAAGGTACAACAAATAGTATTTGGTGATATGGGCTGGTGTAGGTCTGGTCATGGTGGGACAGGCTGGTGTCTCATTTCATTTGCGGGGACAGAGGTTTTATTTTTTGTTAGCAGCTCATGTCTGAATGTTTGGGGACACAGACTTGTGTGTACGATTTTTATGGGGGCACTGGATGGTGGCAACTGAGAGATGGTAAGAAAATTTAAAAAAAAAAAAAAACCACCACACACACACCACCTCTGAATAGAAATAAAAAACTATATACTATATACACATTACTTCTGCACCCTATACCCCAGTGTTCAAGCATTCCCTGTGGATGAATAAGAATACATTAACACAAATATGGTTCATATTGTGAAGATCATTGTCACACAAGGTTAAAAGCTTAGGTATCCAGCATGTAGGCTTTGTTCAAAATAAATATAAAGTTGTGTGTGCAAAGGATCTAAATGACATAAAAATGTTTCTTCATGTAACAGAATCTAAACACTCCCAGGAAATCTTAAGGTGCCCACACACATACAGACTTGCTCCCAATCAGCCGATGTACACGATTTCCTCTGAACTCTCCGTGGTCACGATTTGGAGTTAAAAATGTCCAATCTGACTTAAGATCTATCTTGCAGCCAATGCATTGTATCCCAGATTGGCTAATCAGCACGGCAGATCGACGAGCAGGGACGTGCATCGGTATCGTAATCAAGAGTAGATACTCGCGATTTCGCCATTTTGGATGAAAAGTCGCTATGTGGGTGGGCATCTATAGGATGTCAGCGGTATCATAACTGGCTTATATATGTGCAGCCAAGCACAGCACACATTGCCAGTAAATGGATGGCAATCTATAGTGGTACCAAATAAAATAAAAAAAAAACATGCTCATTCCATTGACCCTCAAAGTATTTAACTGGCATCTCTGCCAAGGCCATTGTCATTTTGCTCTCATCACATTTCAACACAATAGCATTGTTTTTTTTTCCCAGTAAGCATATATTCACCAAATACAATTTTCTAACACAACAAATACAATGTAACCAAAATGCCCAAATAATACCCCTTTCAGATATAAGATTTGGGAAATTGCCAGGTCTATCAACCTGGCAATTTCCCAGGTTAGGGCTACTTGACCAAGAAGGAAAGTGAAGGAGTGCTGCCTCAGATGACCCGACCTAAACCCAGTTGAGCTGCTTTGGGAGGAGTTGGACGGCAGGGTAAAGGAAACGCAGCCAACAAGTGTTCAGCACCTCTGGGAAATCCTTCAAGACTGTTGGAAATCCATTCCAGGAGACTACCTCATGAAGCTGATGAGAGAATGCCAAGAGTGTGCAAAGCTGTCATCCAAGCAAAAGGGGGATACTTTGTTAAACAAATCAAAATGTTTTATATTTTAGAATCCTCACTTTTTTTAGTTTAAAACATAATTCCATATGTGTTTTTATAGTTTTGAGGTCTTCAGTATTAATGTTGAAAAGAATTTAAATAAACCATTGAAAGAGAAGGTGTGTCCAAACTTTTGACTGGTACTGTATATATATATTTTTTATGTGCGCGCTGTTAAAGTAGTCGCCTAGTGATAACCTGACCATAACTACTAAGGGACATCATTAATTCAAAGTTGAGACTTCCCGCTTTCACCCAAGGGTGCTTACACAGGTGCACGAGACAGTAAGCTAGGTCAGACTGTGCCCTTTACCCCATTTATGGGAAATTAACTTTTTTCCAAAGCACTGGGTGATATTGTCTGGTGAGCACCAGATAATAGATGATAATGGGCCACATAATTTGAAATTAGTGGACTCCCCTCTTTCATATGTAGAGTATCTAATATTACAGGTATAACTATAGATGTGAGAGGCCTCCAGCCCATATCTGGAAAATGATTTTACCGTACCACAGGGTAAGGTCTTGCTAGAAGGGGGTTATCCTAATTTTAAAAAAATGGGACACCCCTCTTTCAAATATGGGTGCCCCACAGTTGCAGATGTGATTATGGGGGTGGTAGAGCACAATGCCCAGCCCATATATGGAAAATGTACTTTTCTGTAGCACAGGGTAATACGGTCTGGTGACCACAGACAATATTATACCCTGTGCTACAGAAAAGTAGAACCCTGGAAAGGCAACATCTTTCCCCATCCCTGGATTCCATGTTTTTTTTGCAGTGTAGGGGGTTAATAGCTGGTGATCACTAGACATTAACTTTGAAAGAGGGCGAGCACCTATATAACAGGTGCCCCATGTCTCTAGCTGTCATGGTTGACGAGTCATTCCTTGCCATAACTACTACTGCTTCAAAATGACGTAGCTCCAATTTCCTGGCTAGAATACACACGCTGAGCACTACCTGCAGCATTTATAAAGTATTAGAACGAGTGTGGCACAACCTCCAATAGCACTGCCTACGATATGTAGACAATGGGGTTGATTCAAATTAGCTGCTGAGATGTGTATTGCGAATTGCTGTTGCAATGGCATAGAAATGAAAACAGCACCTCAAGTCGCCCCCTCTCAAGGCCTAATCTTGTCCCAGACTTGTGGATTTTTGTATGCAGCCTTAAAACCAGCAAGGCCAGGAGATACCATATAGCTGCACTGACTCCTGAGTAATTGAATTGACCCCAAAGAGTGCAAGCTGAAAGTGCTAAACACATATGGGTCCTCAAAGCAAACAGACTATAAACATTTGTTATAGTATTTTTTATTTTTTTTTCCAACTTCGCTTTCTATGGACTTTATAGTTTGGACACAACATATGGATCCTGCTACAAAATGTACTCAGCTAAAACCAGGGGATAACATGATAATGATGGAGCAGCCTGCGTACACAGGCATTCTGAGTCTATCGATACTATCAAAGCTTGCTGGGGCTTCTGCTGTTAAACTATTCAACTGCAGTGTCTGTTCCACTCAAAAGACCGTAAGAAAGAGTGCGACACTTCCTCACATTGGATACGGCACAAATCTCAGTCACAGATGCTCGATCACTGAAAAGCCAGATCCATCATAAGGAATCAGCAAGACCGGGTGGTGTTACTAATAAGACAGCAATGCTACAATCAGTTGTAAAATCATTTCCTCATTCACTTCCCATGTCCTCCTTCAGCGGTGACTGCTCTCTTCATAGAGATGTGGCCCATTACAGCTGCTGTTATTTACCCACAGTGTTACTATAATGTGTGCACAGGCAAACTTCCGCAGGTGAGCGAATGCTAAGGGCTTTATTGACCAAACTCCGTTCTATGATTTATTTATTTTTTTTTCCAAAAATCATAGATTGAGCAATTTCTTTTGTCAGATTTAAAAAGTAAAAAATTTTATGAAAAGCAAAACCAGGACATGATTTGCTTCAAATAAAATTGCCACTTTAAATCCCACAGCTTTAGAAATCATCACCTAGTGCAGGCATAGAAAAAAAGTTCTAACATACATATTTAATCTTTTAGGGTTTCAAGTCTGCAAATATAAAACAAAATGACATTTAAAAATCTAAAATAAAATTTAGATCAAATCATAAAATCTCATTAAAAGCCATTAAAAGTACAAGCAGAGGAACCAGTGTGTGAAAACATGGACCAGAGAACGTTCCCATGAGAAGATGGCTGTGCCTCTGTCCCCTCCGTACTACACGGACTGTCCAAAGAGCTGCAAGAGAACCCGTAGAATTCAGATTGCATACCGCTGCTCTCAAATACCACTTCGAGTCTCTCTTCGGATAAACTGGACTCGTGTTGTTCCACTGGAACAGATACCTTACATGTAGGGTTACAGTGAAGTTCCCCCTGCTTCCCCGCACTACATACTACCGTGCTCACATTTCCGTGCAGTTCGCTAGGAGAGCAGTGAGGCATTTGGGAGGGTGAAGCATCCAACAGCTTCGTGGCACAGGACGTCTCAGCCTTACACAGAGATTTCCCCGATGGCGACAGTCCAGCGTCCAGAGTTCTAGAACACAAAGGCAGTACATCCAGGGACTCATCCAGCTTAATCTTTTTACTGGGGTAGACAATTACTGGGTCAGAGAAAGAGTTTAGGAAAGCTTTAGCTGCCTCCGACGGATCCCACTCCGTTAATCTTTGAGTGTTACTTTCCTGAGTGTGCATGTCTTTTTGGCTATTGTCTTTATTGTAAACAGTTAACGGGTTCCCTGTCTCACCCATGGGTGTAGGAGACTCCGCAGTCTCATTACTTGGGGTAATGACTTGTGCACCAGGCTGTTTGCAAGATGAGTCTGTTAAACAGGTGAGGAGACACAGAGGTTGATCCAGGCATAGCAAGGTGCTTATTGGCTCAGAACAACGAACCATATTTAAGACAGAACAAGCAAGTTCTTGCGGTGCATTTAACTCAGTCTTCTTTACACCACTGGATTCCGGGATGTTGCTGGAAGGCGGTTTTTGGGAAGTGTGATCGCTTATCAGAGGGATTTCTTGCTCTTCTTGTTTAATAGTTGCAGTTGGCACCAATCTTTCAGCACTAAAAGGAGAAAAAAATTCAAATAGAGAATATTAATTTACAATACACTGCACTTTTTCCATTTGACCTGCTCTTCGCTCATGACATACCGTTAAATACATTCGGGAGACACTACTACCTTGGGTTTTAGGGGGCATTGTGGCTGGTGTAGGCACTGGTGCCAAACTCAGACTTGTTTACAGTCTCTGTAAACTGATCTCCGATTAGTAGAGACAAGCAAAGTCCACAGAACACAGTTAAGCAATCAAACAATACTGAAACATTACACAGCAAAAGAAGGGGTGTCAACACGGAATCGGTATGATTTACCACCGGACCCCTGCCCGACGGTTGGAATCTCAACAACAGGAGGACGGCAGAGGAGGAAATCCCGATAGTCGAAGGCAAGTTTATACTAACCTAATTCTAACCCCCCAATCCTCCTTTAGGGTGCCTAAACCCAACCTTCCCCCCCCCCCCCCCTCCCAGTGCTTAACCCCAGTGCCTAACCCTAACTCCCCCCCCCCCCCCCCTTAATATAGCTGGACAATAAATGGGTCACACATCCTGGCTGCCATATTCCTTTACTAGGAGCAGCTTAACTCAAATAAATCTGGTACCTTACAAAGAGCAGTACATTGAAGCTTATACAAGTAATTATTGGACTGTAGCCTCTAGTTAAGAAGCAGGCAGTGTACACGTTACATCATCAAGTCACAGAGGCACATCTAATGATGTAACTGTAGTAGTGGCTTAATAAGAACCCATATATTTCATAATACGATATATATTTTTGTGTAAATAGCATTTAAAAAACAAACAAAAAAAAAACAAAAAACTAAAAACATACCTGTTTGCTTCCTGTCTGATTTGCGACCAGTCCACAAAGTCAAAATCAAATGAAGAAATGAGATTATCCACATCTTGATAATATGGCCCTTGTGCATAGTTCATGTGCTGCTGATTTATAAGGTGCTGCAGTATAGAGAGAAGGCACAGAAATGTGTGTTTGGGACTAAAGACCTTTCCACAAGACAGGAAACCAATATGGTCAACTAGAAAAGGCAGAGCCTGAATAACGATTCAGGGGCCTATGTATCAAGCAGTTTGATACATAAATTTATGCAGAAACTGAAGTTTCTGCAAAATTTTATGCATCATTGCTCCTATGTACTAAAAAGCACAATGCAAGATATTTCACAGAAATCTCCAGCAAAGTGCTAAATAGCAATGCAGATCGCAGTCCCCATTATCATCAATGGGGACTACGATCTGACCCCTATGTACTAAACTCCGAAAATCGAGTTCCACCCCCCTCCCCCCCCCCCGTAGTTTACACAATCTTCAGATGGTTTTTCGATCTCTCTCTCTCTCTCTCGCAGCCCCTGGCCAGCCCCAGCAGCTGACACTGTGCGCATGCGTAGTGACAGCTTCCCCCGATGAAGTCTTTCACCTCTGGTAAACCTTCTCCGATATGCTGGGGATACAATTTGCAGGGGACAGTGGTTACTGCAACCACTGTCCCTATGAGTTCCTTGTAGTACATAGACGGGATATGTTTTATTAAAAAAGAATAAATACCTGGTGAGTTAGGTACATAATAATTGTGGCAGTACCGCGATTATTAGTACATAGACCCATAAGACAATTTTATTATGGTCACTACACCAGAGTTAAGTTAATGTCCCCATGACACATTTTGTTTAAATGGAAAAGTACCTCGGTGCATCAAAAGTATAGTAAAGAGATGTGAAAAAAAATAATTAAATAAAATTTAATAATGGATCATAAGGGAGACAAGTTGTAATCCGATCTACCAAAGGGAACAAACATTTACTGCATTTCCCTGATCCATGCTGCAGACAGAGATCCTGCCTGGAAGACGACAGTAATAGCTGGGAAAATCCCCAGATCATCCCTTGCTCCTTAATACACGGTTCTTTCCTTGTTTATGACTACCTACTATCATAAGGCAGTAAGAATACATCACACAGTACTTACAGCGTCCAGGTCATCATATTTCTGAAGGCAGCACTCGCAGTATCCGCGCTTTTTCTCCTCCTTCACTTTAAAGTGCAAATTATTTCCACCGTCCTGCCCATGCCAAGTCTTATTGACACTGAAGACAGAGAAAAATAATGAATACAATGCATCTATTTTTATGCCAGCTAAATCCCATTAACCTAAAACCAAACACTTTTACGGAAAAAGCCGGGAACACGTCAGATGATATATTGGACCATATATCGTTCAGATGTGGATCGGAGCGATATAGATATAGCTCAGGGTGTGTACACTCAATAGCGCATTCATGGATGTCGCCCCAACTGATGTGCTGCACGTCAGATGGATGATGTCGCCGACGACTGCAGGATGGAAAGGTATATCGCGCGGTTGTACACTGGATCGTGCATTGTGTATGGCTGCCCGATATATCCTTTCATCGGGAGTCTGGTGGGCTGGGATACACGTGAAAGAATAGTATTTCTTTAGGGACGGTACACCTCACAGATGACACACGGTCAGCAGCAAAATATTACATTAGAGCACAGGTTCCTTAACTCGGTCCTCGGGACCCCAAACAGTGTTTTCCAGGTCTCCTCACAGAATCACAGGTGAAATTAGCGCCATCTGTGGATTAAAATGTGTCAGTGAGTAATGAATACACCTGTGCACCTGCTCAGTGACCTGCAAAATGTGACCTGTGTGGGGTCCTGAGGACCGAGTTTGAGAACCTCTGCATTAGAGCCATTTACAGATATCTATTTTTTTTTTTTTTTCAAAGAAAAGCAGTGTATTGAAATCCAATAACCAACCTTTGTTTATTGTCTGCCACTTTAGGAGCAACAACAGCTTTCTTATCCACCGAATGGCACGGCTTAGAGATGGGCGACTGAAAAGACCGGAAGTATGGCAACACCAGATAGAGGGGTCTGTACTGGCTGCAAAGGAAGATATGAGGTTTGTCTTATACTGTAATAGCGCCGTACTGCACTGTACGATTAATGAAACCTACAGGAGACTGAAAGTGCTAAGATACTTCAAGGGAATGTTGATTGTCAGTATGTCTTATGTGGTTTACTTCTAAGAAAAGCCATCATTGATTTAACATTCTGCAGTGTCACTGGCTACTTTGGCAATCAGTCACAAAATGCAGAGGAGCTTTGTAATGCGCCCTCTTAGCCATGTCCTGTTAAGGACAGCTAAGAAAAAAAAAAAGTTGTGGTAAATGGGGGAAAAAAAAAGATTAAATAAAAAATGTGGGATTGCGGCTTAAACATATCGGTTTACTAAACTGGTGGAATCTGTGAAAGTGACAATACATGTACACACGTTAGAGTGACATTGCGGGAATATGTGATAAACACGCACCAGCTGCTATCTTCCACCTTGATAAATGGACTCGATAATTTCTGTGCTAAAAGAAAACAAAATAAATAAAAAATAATTTGACCATCTAAAACTATGTGCAGTTTTTTTAAACACTTATCAGAGCAAAATATTTATAAAAACATAAAAGCACTGACCTTTTACTTTGCGTCGTACTGGCCGTTTGACCTGCAGTAAAAATATTTAATATTGTAAAAAAAAAAAAAACCTCTGAATACAAAAAAGGGTTTAATAAGAGTTATGGTATAACTTATATTTGTTAACTCTCTTTCTTCAAAGTCCATAGGGTCCACAGGGAGACCTTGGTGTGTAGTTGGTGGTTGAGTTACCCGGCACCACGCTGTTAAAGTTTTCAGTTCCTAGGATGAATCGGTCCCTCCCCCGATACCCCACACCCAAGGCACCTCAGTTCGTGACAAGTCAAAGGCCGGAGGAGAAGAGAGAAGGAAGACTGGTACACACAGGAATAACACTCTCACGTAGGAGGAGACTGGAAACCGGTGACCAGAAACATAGTCCATGTGAAGCCAGGTACGTCAGGGTGGGTGCCCTGCGGACCCTATGGATTTTGAAGAAAGTTAACAAAAAGGTAAGTTTTACCTTAACTCATTTTCTTCTCCAGGGTCCATAGGGAGTTCTTGGGGATGTCCCAAAGGGTGGGGACGTTCCTGCGCTGAGAGGAGAGTCCGGCTCCAAATGAAGTATCCCGAGAGGCATATGTATCGAAGACATAGAACCTCAGAAAGGTATGGACAGAGGACCATGTGGCTGCCTTACAAAGCTGTTCAGCTGAGGGTGCCACGGTGAGCTGCCCACGAGGGACCCACAGAACGAGTAGAATGAACAGTAACAGTAGCCGGTACAAGAAGGCCTGCCTGCGTGTAAGCCTGTGAGATAGTCATGCGAAAGCCATCTAGCCAATGTCTGTTTGTTGGCTGGCCATCCCTTCTTGTGAAATCCATAGAACACAAATAAGGAGTCTGATTTCTGAAGAGAACTGGTATGGTCCACATAGACCCTGAGAGAACGGACCACATCCAAGGCCCCACCTGTCGATAGGTCCGATGATTGAAAGACAAGGTCTACAAATTTCCTCATTAATGTGGAAACGAGTAACAACTGTTGGAAGGAAACCATGGCAAGTTTGAAGCACAGCCATGTCCTGATGGAATATCAGAAATGGGGAGCGACAGGAGAGCGCCCCTAAATCTGACACCCTTCTGGCAGACGTCATAGCCAAAAGAAGAAAAAAAAAAAAAAAAAAGTCTTCGCTGTGAGCCACTTGAGTTCCACAGATTCCAGGGGTTCAAACGGAGGACCCTGAAGGGCACTGAGAACTACTGACAAATCCCATGGAGCCACTGGAGGGACAAAGGGATGTTGCATACGGAGGACACCCTGGAGGAAGGTGTGGACATCTGGTAGTGGAGCAAGTCTACACTGGAACCAAATGGATTGAGCAGAGACATGAACTTTCAATGAGGCAAGGCGGAGTCCAAGGTCCAATCCAGGAATCTGCATACTCGTATTTGAAGTGTGGAGATCTTGTCTGATGTCAGAAAGATTCTCTGATCCTTAGAAACCAGCAGGGCTCCCAGATGAACCATTCTTTGTGAAGGATTCAGGGAGGACATTTTCCAGTTGAATAACCATCCGTGCTTTTGAAGGAAAGCGATGGTTAGCTGCAGATGGCGTTGAAGCACCTCTGGGGATCCTGCTAAGAGCAGGCGGTCATCCAGATATGGTAGCAGTCGGACACCCGACTATGCAGGTGGGCCACCATGATGGCTATAATTTTGGTAAATACCTTGGAAGTGGTGTTGTAGTATAGCAAACCGGAGATATCGCTGATGAGAGGGCGCTATAGGTACATGTAGGTAAGTGTCCTGAATATCCAGAGATAACAAAGTGCCCAGGCTCCATAGCAAGGATGATAGAGCGTAGGGTTTCCATCTCGAACCTGGGTACCTTGAGGAATTTGTTCAGGGATTTGAGTTTGCGGATAGGCCGATGGGACCCATTCGGCTTCTGAACCATAAAGAGTAAATAACCGGTCCGTCGCTGAGATAGCGGGACTGGCACAATTATCCCTGCTTGCAGCAAGGATTTTATGGCTTTCTAAATTTGCAGGACCTTGTTTGGGTCTGAAAGAGGGCCTTTGTAGAAAAATTGGTGGCGTGGCCTTTTAAGAGATGAGAGGGCACACCTGTGAAAAACCACTTCTTACCCAAGCTTCCGTGGTGGTTTGGCACCAGCACTGGGCAAACTGAAGAAGCCTGCCTCCCACTGGGGTACCCTAGGGGGAGGCACGTCACTTCAGGCTGAGGGCTTGTCCTCGGATTTTGAAGCAGGGCATCTGGTGGTCCAGTACAGCTTGGTCCTGGGTTTGGTGGCCCAAGGGAGCCGACTGCCAGGGAAAGAACTGATCTTTAGGCTTTCCTTGAGGACAAAAGGACCTAAAAGATGTAGACTGAGGCTTTGTAGTAGTAATAGTAAACGCTGAAGGCAGCAATAAAGTTTTTGATGCCAATGTGGTTACAATCTTGTCAAGGTCTGGGCCAAACAAGATTTCCCCGTTGTAGGGCAATACTTCCAAGCCATTCTTAGAATCCGCATCGGCCTTTCATGAGCGTAGCCACAGGGTAGGACGAGCAGACACCGCCGTGGATGAGACTCTAGAAGTTAGAAGACTGGTATCCAATGTCGCTTCTCCAATGTAGGAAGCTTCACCTCGTATGTGAGCTATGAAAAGACATCCGATACCTAGATGCATCTGAGGGAAGAGAGTGTTCAAGTGAGTCAGCCCAGCTCTCTATTGGCTTTAGCCACCCATGCAAAAGCCATGGTCGGATGAGCAATAGCCCCTGAAGATTCAACCTTTCTATAGGCAAAGTAGCGCTCTTAATTGCGTAACATGGGAATCCATGCAGGGGGGGGTGTCTCCCATTTTGAGCAGCAGGAATGGATAACAGGAGGTCAGACGTTTTTGGGGCTGAAACCTCTTACCAGGCATCTGCCAGGCTGCTGCCATGTGTTCAGCTAGTTGATCCAATAGAGGGAACTCTGCTGAAGCCACTTTGTTGTTTACACAGTCTGTGCTTTGATTTAGGGGCTGGTTTGTCATCTTCTATTAGTAAGATGGCTCTAACAGCTCGCACCAAAGCAGGAATATTAATTTTTGACTGACTATCTTCCGCCCTCGGAGGGAAATCAGTGTAAGAGAGATCAGCATCTTCTACCTCCTCAGATGACACCTCAGAATCTGAGAGCTGCGTGGACTGTGAGGATAACACAGGATGCTTAGACTTTTTACTGGGTAGGGGCTTCTGGGTAGGGGCTTCTCACCTTGCAACAGTTTGAAAGGCTGTAGAGGTAGCCACCAGACTGTACTGAGCTAGAAAATAAGTCTACCCATGGAGGGGGAACAGGAGGTACCTGTATAGTCTGAACCTGTTTTGGCAACCCACAAGGCAACCCTATAGGGGGAATTACAGCCAGTCTGCAATAGCAGCCAGCACCTGAGAAAAGGAAGCCAAGGGGGACTCTTGTGCATGAGTTAGGGGGTTAGATGGGCTTGGTGGGATATAACACTTAGCACATAACCCATCTTGTATCAAACCCTCACTTAAGCCTGCAGCACATAATTTGCATGATAGCTGTAAGGGTGCAGTTGCTTGCTACTCTTGTCCTCACTAGACATAGCTGCAGAGTAGTACAGCACACAACATGGCACTGGGTATAATGCAACCACTAGGTATGTAGAATACAAGAACGAACACAATATACTGATCCTGTCTTATGCTTGGGCAAGCTGCAGGAGCGCACAGCACAAATATGGCACAGTGCAGTAACCAACTATGTGACAAGCCTCACAAATACAAGAGATGTGAGGCACAGGAAAACCCTGAACACACCTGTATGTTAGGGTAAAGTAAGGAAAAAAGGGAAAGATATATGCTGACAGTATAGAGAAATATACAGACAGGCAGCACTAGCATAAGTCACATAGAACTGCAGAATGCACTACAATCAACTACACAGATTCTGTGGTCAGAGACTCAACATCAGGTAGGCTATAGCGCTACATAACCTGACTCCAGGTTGAGGTACGTAGGGGGACCGGACCCAGCGTTTCCCTGAGAGCGCTGTGGCTGAACCTGAGAAAATGGCCGCCAGAAACCTGAGGTGGCGTGGTCGGAGGAGGGGTGCAACTTAGGGAAGAGAGACCTCAGAAAAATGGCTCCCTGAGCTGCAGGGCCGATTTAATGGGAAAGCTGACCTCCCCATGCAGATTGTTAAACCACCAGGACGCTGGTTTCCCACTCCATATGTACCCTGGTGGCCTAGTTGATCACTGTGGACACTCTCAGCCCTGTCCCCAGAGGTCAGACTGCCAATCCGTGGGTCATCACAAGCGGTGACCAGTCTTACCTGTCCCCTTGTGTCCGGGATGCAGTCTGGGTACGTCCAAGGGGCCGGCTACCAAGGACTCTGGGATACCCGACTATATCCCCAGCCGCAGCTGGCGTTGCGGCGCACGGAGCGGGAACGCAGACGTCCTGTGGACAGTCTGCTGCTACACGCTCAGCAGAAAACCTACGAAAACTAAGTATAATCATAAAAATAAATCTAACTGGGCTGCCTAAGCATTACACTGCAGAATGGTGACCCAACTCCGGCCGGGCACCGCCGAAACAGAGGTGACACAGGGGCGGGAGCGATGTATCCTTGGAACTGAAAGCTTTAAATGTGTGTTGCCCGGTCCTCAACTACCACCTACACCCCAAGGTCGCCCTGTGGAGCCCTATGGACCCTGAAGAAAAACAGATCCCATGGAAACCCAGCATATAATTTATATGGTGGTAAACTCCCAAAACCAAAATTATGCTAAAGTGCCCAAAGTATACTATATATTCTATGTTATAGTTTATTGTAAAGCTTAAAATTTTACCTCTGATTTGTACTTAAGCACTCTCAAAACAATGTGCGTTAATACAGACTGGTGCATTTCAGATTGATGGAGTTATATAGATAGATAATGAACTCACGTTTTTCCAGGTTTTATATAGGGATAGTATGATCTCTTAAAAAAGCTATTAAAATGCCAATGAAATAAAAGTAGTGTTTTGTGTTTACTTATTCAAGTTACCATAACACATACAAAAAAAAAAAAAAAAAAGTGTATAAATGTGCAGCAAGATTTACCACGGGCTTGGCGGATGACTCAGATTGTTTAACCGGTTGCAGAGATTTCTTCTTTTGTTCTATATAAATTTTTGCCTCTGAAACACACAGAAAACAATTTTCACAGAATATTAGTAAATAAAGGTTGTACATTTCCTTCAGTGAGTAGTAATTGGCAGACTTTAAAAACCATCTCTGCAAGGGGATTTATCATGCAAATCTTAGTGCAGAGAAACCCAATTACAGTGAACAATACAACATGAGTATGATTTATATACGTTGATTAGAGTTTTTATATGCGTGTCTAGCACAAATATTTATTGTGTACCCAGTTTTTCACAATATTTTTTAAATTGCTTTACCAGAATACTTTGTCGATTTCTTTCCTTTTGGCTTTGTTTACGGAATTAGCAACACTAATGGCACGCAACAGCTACCAAAACAATCCAATGGCATTTGTCTGAATAGAACTGGACAGCCTCTCTTGTGTTCATCATGTAAGAGAACCAAAGGGTCATCCGTCCTGTGTAATTCCCAAGTCTTATAGACGTAGATTCTGAATGCTTAGAATCTAAAGAGCGCTCTTCTGGAGATGCTTCCTATGCTAGGACCAGTACCACAATGTCCGGATTTAAATGGAAATTGGAACCAAAGCTTCCGACCCAACTTCTGTGGACTTAGCCAATAGGAAGATGGGCTCCAGGTGAAGAACTTTAACTGTATCAAAACTGAAAGCTTAGAGGGGAGATGGGGAAACTGAGTTTACACACGCATCACTGTGAAAGAAAAAAAAAAAAAAAGTCTGCACCAAGTGTGCCAAGTTTTCTCTAACCGAAAACGGCTTGTTGAAGATTTTCAGGTCTCTGCAATCTAAGTTTGAAACTGACTTTCAAGCGATCCTGCAGGAACAGTAGTTTTTGGACCAACCAGTGAAGAAATTATGAAAGCAGCCCATACATAAGTGATCGCGTCTTAAACACAAACAAGACCAACTTGGCAAGTCTCTAGCTACCAGAATGACGCAAAACTGCCCTCTAAACCTCTGAGGAAGCCTTGCTATCTGTGAGAACAGGTTATACACACTCTTGGAGGTTAATGGAATAAAGTCAAATTTTGATCAATCTGAATCAATGTGGTGTTTCAGGGGCTAAATCTCACATTTACTAACAGATGATTTATATAGATTTTTTGAAAGTTAGTAAATGTGCAATTTAGCCCCTAAAAAAAAAAAGAATTAAAAATTTATCAAAAAATATGAGATATGGTAAGAACTTACCCTTGTTATCTCTATTTCTACGAAGTCCATAGGGTTCCACAGGATACCTTGGGGTATAGGTGTGACGTCAGTCGCAGGGCACCAAAGAGTTAAGCTTTCAGCCTCCCAGGATGCACTAGGTCCCCCTCCTATACCCCGCCCCCGGGCCAAGGCACCTCAGTTAGTTACCAAGCCATAGGCCGGAGGAGGAGAAGGAAGAGAGAGAACAAAGATCTGGACACATACAAGAATCACATTCTCACCAGAGGGAGACGGAAAACCGGTGACCAGAGCAAAGCCCATCTGCAGCACAGGTGCGACGGGGCGGGAGTCCTGTGGAACCCTATGGACTTCGTAGAAATAGAGATAACAAGGGTAAGTTCTTACCATATCTCATATTTTCTACTTCAGGGTCCATAGGGTATCCACAGGATACCTTGGGGATGTCCCAAAGCAGTATCCTTTAAGGGTGGGGACGCTCCTGTGCAGAAAGGAGAATCCGCCGCCCGAAGGAAGCATCCTGAGAGGCGAAGGTGTCAAACCTGTAATACCTCACGAAGGTATGGACAGAAGACCACGTAGCAGCCTTGCAGATCTGAACTGCCGAGGCACCACGTCGAGCTGCCCACGAAGGACCCACAGACCTAGTGGAATGAGCCTTCAGAGAAGGAGGGACCGGTAGGCCTTCATGAAGATAAGCTTCAGAAATAGCCATACGGATCCAGGCTGCCAAAGTTTGCTTTGAAGCAGGCCAACCCTTTTTACGGAAGCCAAAGAGGACAAACAAAGCGTCCGACTTCCTAAACGAAGAAGTGCGGTCAACATAAGTCCTTAAGGCCCGCACAACATCCAAAGAGGCCTCACCCACGGAAAGACCCGGTGAGTTAAAGGCCGGAACAACTATTTCCTCGTTAATATGAAACTGGGAAACAACTTTGGGAAGAAACTCGGGCCGAGTGCGGAGCACTGCCCTGTTCCCATAAAAAACCAAGAAAGGGGGTCTACAAGAAAGAGCCCCTAACTCAGAAACACGTCTGGCCGAAGCAATGGCCAGAAGGAAAACAGTCTTAGCTGTTAGCCATTTAAGATCCACTGAGCCCAGTGGTTCAAACGGCGGTCCTTGGAGAGCCATCAGGACCACAGCCAAATCCCAAGGCGCCACAGGTGGAACAAAGGGCGGCTGAATGCGGAGAACACCCTGCATAAAGGTGCGCACATCCGGGATTGTAGCAATCCTACGGTGAAACCAGACAGATAGGGCCGAAACCTGTACCTTCAAAAGAAGCAAGGCGAAGCCCATGATCTAGTCCCGCTTGCAGGAAGGCGAGAATCCGAGACAGACGAAACTCCCGCGGTGCATAACCTCTCGGTCGACACCACTGGAAGAACGTATGCCACACGCGATGGTATATCCTCGCGGAAGACGGCTTCCGAGCTCGTAACATGGTACGCACCACAGAGCTGGAAAACCCCCGGGACCTCAGCATGGCCGTCTCAACAGCCACGCCGTCAAAGACAGCCGAGTCAGGTCCGGGTGAAGGCAAGGACCCTGAGACAGAAGGTCCGGTCGTAGCGGCAACCGCAGAGGAATGTCCACAGACAGACCCTGAAGGTCTGAGAACCAGTGCCGTCTGGGCCACGCGGGAGCTATCAACAGGAGCGTCCCTCCTTCCTGTTTGAATTTCCGGATTACCCGTGGAAGAAGGGAGACCGGAGGGAACAGGTATGCGAACCGGAACGTCCACCGGACGGACAGAGTATCCACCAGAGACGCCCCTTCGTCTCTTGTGCGAGACCCGTACACCGGCAACTTGTTGTTGTGCCGGGACGCCATGAGGTCGATTTCTGGAAGACCCCACCTGTCCACCAGTAGTTGAAAAACGTCCGGGTGCAGGGACCATTCCCCCGGATGAACGTCCTGGCGACTTAGAAAGTCCGCCTCCCAATTGAGCACTCCCGGGATGAAGACCGCTGATATGGCCGGAAGATTGCGCTCCGCCCAAACCAGGATCCGAGAGACCTCTACGAGAGCCGCCCGACTGCGAGTTCCTCCTTGCCTGTTTATGTAGGCCACGGTGGTAGCGTTGTCCGACTGGACCTGCACCGGGCGACCCTGGAGAAACCGCTGTGCCTGCTGGAGAGCATTGAAGACCGCACGGAGTTCCAAGATATTTATTGGAAGCTCCGCTTCTGTCGGCGTCCACCTGCCCTGGAACAAGTGTGGACCCGAAACTGCTCCCCAGCCACGAAGACTGGCGTCCGTTGTCAACAGGACCCAATTTGGAACCCAGAACGGACGTCCCTTGTTGAGGTGGGTCGTCTGTAACCACCACGTAAGGGACAGGCGAACCTCCTGGGTGAGCACAATCATCTGGGACTTCAGAGACTGAGGCAGCCCGTTCCACTTGGACAGGATCAGGTGCTGCAGAGGTCTGGAGTGAAACTGGGCGTATTCCACCATGTCGAACACCGACACCATGGAGCCCAGTAACCTCATCGCCGAGTGTAAGGACACCCGGCGGCTGTGCAGACAACTGCGCACCCTTGACTGTAAAGCAGAGATCTTGTCCTCCGTCACGAAGATCCTTTGCTGTCCCGAGTCCAATAAGGCTCCAAGATGCAGAATCCTCCGAGACGGGATTAGAGTGGACTTCTGCCAGTTGATTAGCCAGCCGTGCCGTTGCAGCAGTGCAATGGTCAGGTCCAAGTGGCGTAACAGGAGCTCTGGAGATCCTGCCACCAATAACAGGTCGTCCAAATACGGCAACATGCGGACTCCCTGCAGCCGCAGAGAAGCCGCCATGACCGCCATCACCTTGGTGAAAACACGTGGTGCTGTTGCCAGGCCAAAAGGTAACGCCCGAAACTGGAAGTGGTCGCTGCTGATTGCAAACCTGAGGAACTGTTGATGGCGCCAAAGAATAGGGACATGCAGGTAAGCGTCCTGTATGTCCAATGACACCAAGTAGTCCCCAGGTTCCAGCGCCAGAATGATGGACCGTAGGGTCTCCATCCGAAACTTCGGGACCCGCAAAGACTTGTTGAGTGCTTTGAGGTTGAGAATCGGACGATATGACCCATTGGGTTTCTGTACCAAAAATAGATTTGAATAGAAACCCTGGCCCCTCTGGGAGAATGGAACCGCCACTATAACTCCAGCCTGGAGCATAGTGTGCAATACCTTCCGCAGCTCCGTAGCCTTGTTCCGGTCTGATGGGAGACCCGTGGTGAAGAAGCGAGCCGGGGGTCTGTGCCGGAAGGAGAGGGCGTATCCGTGGGAAACCACCTCCAGAACCCAAGTGTCTGTCGTAGTGGTCGACCAACACTGGGCGAATTGTAGCAGGCGGCCTCCCACCCTGGGATCCCCAAAAGGGAGGCCCGGACCGTCAGGCCGCAGGCTTGTCATCTGGCTTGGGGGCCGGACGTCTGGTACTCCATGCCTGCTTCCGGGGCTTGACCGATTTCTTAGGGCCAGCCTGTCGAGGAAACGACTGTGGTTTGGGCCTGCCCTGGGCCCTAGATGACCGAAAGGACGATGGTCCCGAACCAGAAGGAGCAGCGGCCGACGGGAGACAGGCAGATTTGGCTGCCGCCAGCGTGGCCACAATCTTATCCAGATCCGGACCGAAGAGAACTTCTCCGGTAAACGGCAACGCTTCCAGACCTTTCTTGGAATCTGCGTCCGCCTTCCAGGATCGCAGCCACAAGGTGCGACGAGCAGCTACCGCTGCTGAAGAAATTCTAGACACCAGAGTACTAATGTCTAGAGCCGCCTCGTTGATGTAGGTGGCCGAATCACGGAGATTGCCAATCAACTCCGCCTGATCGGCCGGACAGTCGGATTCAAAAGAAGCCTCTAATGAATCCGCCCAGCGCTCCATCGCTCTGGCAACCCAGCAAATGGCCATAGCCGGCCGTGCTGCCCCCCCTGCAAGGGAATAAGCGGACTTCAGGCAGATTTCTACCTTGCGGTCCGTAGCATCCTTAAGGGAGGACATGGATGGCATCGGCAATGTGGCACTACGGACAAGACGGGTCACGTGAGAATCCACCTGTGGAGGGGATTCCCACTTCGCAAAATAATTATCCGCGAACGGATAAGCCACCGCCAGGCGTCTCTGCGGCTGGTATCTTTTGCCAGGTTGTTTCCACGCCTCCTCTAAATGGTCCACCAACTGACCCGAAAGAGGAAAGACTGTGGCATCGCCCTTCACATCTTTGAAAAAGGCATACTTAGATTTAGCCGCTGGGGGAACTTCGTCCTCAATTACCAAGGCTGTGCGGACCGCCCGAATAAGTCCAGGAATATATACTTTGGACTTAGCATCAGCGTCCTTAGTATGGAGAGGTTCCTGATCGTAAGGATCTAGAATCTCCCCATCATCAGACGTCCCTTCGTCATCCTCATAAGGAGTGGACAGAGACGCCACCGGCCTTTTATGAGACCGCATCACAGACTCCCCTTGCAACACATCCGACAAGTGCTGTACAGAACTCGTCAGGGAGTTAACCCACGCTGGCTCCTGAGAACCCGGGAGCGGGGAAATAGGGAGACTATGGGGTACCACCAATTGTCGTGGGAACCCCTGCATGGGTGACGACACCACAGACTGCTGGGACAAACCCATCGGAGTAAACGCGGGCTGCGGAGCTAACTGGCCCACTAAAGCTGTTAACGCCTGAGCGAAACAAGCCCAGGGCGGCTCCTGTACCGGTGCTGTAACCGTAATAGGCCGCGCCATGGACAAACACTGCCGGCAAAGGCCCTCCGCGCTACCCTCCCCCTCCGCTAACGGTACTTTGCACGTGGTACACTGTAGCCGGAGGGGAAAATCACTTTCAGACATGATGGCACCACGTATGTGACCTCCCTCACCAATTAAGTATTAAATAGGCGAGAGACCACCCTGCAGCACCGCACCGCAAGGGCTTTAGCAGAAAGAACAGGGACAGTAATAAAGCTGACAGTTTAGAGAAGAAAAGTTACAGGCAGCAGCGCTAGCACAGTCACATACAATGCAGAAAAATAACAATTCCTGCACTAACAGCGCTGATCACTCAACTACACAGACACAGGGCCTGGTAGGACACAGCGCTGCATACACAGAGCTGACCACAGCGGAGGAGAGGTATGCGGGGGGACCCAGACCACGATGCTTCCGTCCAGCGCTTCCAGCAGCGTTCACCATGCGTTCTGGAGAAGATGGCCGCCGAGGAGCAGAGAGGAGGCTGGCCTGGGGGAGGAGCGCTGACACAGGACCAGTCAGCACAGTGCAGAGAGGGCTGTGTGCAGCGGGGGAGGCGCCGGCTGTGAGACAGGGAAGGCGCGCTCCCCTGGCATGCATTTAACCCCTGGGACGCCGCAGCGCTACCGCTCTGCTGCGGTCCACTGTCCCAGGGGGTAGTGGAAGCGCAGGTTGGTCGCCTGGCTCCACGCTGCAGCCAGTCCCCAGGGAGCCCCCTGCCTGGGGACTTAGGACCATGTGATCAGCGGGGACCCACCGCGGGACCCCGCTGCTTACCTCTGTCCCCCTTGAATCCGGCCATGGTCCGGAGCATCTGGGGTCACCGCTAGCTGTGACCCCAGACGCCCACCAGCATCCCCGGATCAGTACCGGCGTTCTGGTACCGGCGGGGTGTAGGGAAGACAGCATGGACGTCAGGACTGACTGTCCATGCTGTTCATCCAGATGTGCAGCCACAGCTGCATGAAGAATAAGCTTCAGGGGCTCTTCTAGCCCCCACTCCAACAGGTGCACCCGACTCCGGCCGGGCACCAAACTAAACTGAGGTGCCTTGGCCCGGGGGCGGGGTATAGGAGGGGGACCTAGTGCATCCTGGGAGGCTGAAAGCTTAACTCTTTGGTGCCCTGCGACTGACGTCACACCTATACCCCAAGGTATCCTGTGGATACCCTATGGACCCTGAAGTAGAAATTGCCTTTATTAAATTTACCCCTTGGGAGTCTAAAGAACTGGCTGGTCATGTGCTGGTCTGGGCCACGCAAATGGAACTGTACAAATTACACTGCCTAAAAAAAAGTCTGATACCATCTCTTTCAGGACCTCTATGCAAAGGTGAACCTATGACTGCCTACAGCCTAACAGGGTCTTCACCTGGTCTTATAGGAAGAAGATCTTGTCCTCTGGTAAGGACACTCGTCTGCTCACGTGTATCCAAAGTTAGACCCAGGGAGATCATCCACTGGGAAGAAGTCTTTTGAAAATTGAGAATTCAGTCAGATACTGGATTGCGGTCTCCAGAACATGGGGCCTGATTCAGCATGGATTGCTACTGCGATAGCGTTCACAACTGGGCGATTGTTACAGACTGTGCATGCACCACAGAGTTAGCATTGCGATCGCTCATACAGACACAAAGCCATCGCAGATGGAGGGACGGGAGGTCAGCGTTTGGGGGTGGTGACGTGGGCGTGGTCAGAAAAACGCAGGCGTGTCTTTCCGTTTTAACGCCGTTGCATGGGCGTACATAAATAAGCCACTGCAATAACAATTTCTGAGTAAGGTCAGACCTGCTGTAATTGTGCGTGAGGGGCCGATGTTACCGATGTATATGCAGCAGGGTTGACTAGTTTAAACCACCCCGGTTTAAACCAAATGGTTTTTTAAAGAATAGAGTAAGCTGAACCAATGCAGTAAATCACACACACTACAAATATAGGGAGAATGAACCAGATAAGAGGTGCTAAATCTGCCTTACATCAAGCTAAGACTTCTCCCCCATCAATCCTATAGGGCAGGAAAAAAAAAAAAAAAAAACAGCTAACATTCTCAATCTTAAAGAGTAAACACCAACACATAAAACAGGCAATACACAGAGAAACACCTCATGGTTTAATCTCCATGTTTACCTTTGTATTTCAATTCAAAACCTTCAGTCCTATTGAGAGGAGTGCTAGAAAGACTAAAGCTGGGTACACACCTAAAAATTCTGTCCAACCATGCAAATAATTGATTGGTTGGAATGAAAATCTGGTAAGGTATGAAAGCAAATGACAATCAGCAATTTGCTCCCAAATGCCAGAAATATATATCACAAGTATCATATGCATGGGTGTGGCATAAGAGATAAACAGTAATTAGTTAGACAATGTCTAGATAGACACCAGATGTTAGACAGTCAATAGTTAGACAGGGAAAAAAGTTAGACAAAAAAGTCAGACATTAAAAGGTAGACATGTAAAAAGTTCGACAGGTCAACACACTTTTTTTTAGCACTAATTTTCACCCTAACCGTGGGGATAAGTGCCTAACCCTCCAGTAAGTGCTTAACCCAAAAAAAATAAATAAAAGATGATGTGTAACTTTTGACCCTGTCTAACTTATCTGTGTTGAACTATTAACTGTCTAACATTTGGTGTCTATCTAGACATTGTCTAACCAATTACTGTCTACAGTCTGGAACCCCATATGAGTGGTGGACAAAAAAAAAAAAAAAAAAAAAAAAAGCACAATTGAAAAAAAAAAAAAAAAAAAAAAAAAAAAGCACAATTGAAAAAAAAAAAAAAAAAAAAAGTTAACCCCAAAGTATTTCCCATAATTTAACATCTTCTGACTGCTCAAGCATCTTCAGCTAGTGTAGAAAGGTATTTTTTCTTCTTTCGCTGTAGTTCATTTTGAAGTTTCGAAACAGACTGGGAACTGAAAAAACTAGTTTTTATTCAAAAAGTTTAATGCCAGTGACATTTCCAGTTCCAACGCTTAGCTCCTTTTTTGTGTTTGTGTGTTTCTCTGAAAAGTGCTTTTGCATGTTTTAATTAGGTTTAGTCTAAAATTGGTTTTATTGAAAGAGGTCAAATAAAATCATATCAAACCCTAATACTTTGGTTTGTTGGAAAGCATTAAAATGTGATTGATCAAGGTTTCTAACACATAACAAGATTATAATTTATTTATTTCTTTCTTTCATTTAAACATTAAATGTTTGTTTGGTTTTTTTTCCCACCCCGATACGAAGGATTGGTATTACGGATGTGCAAAAGCGATAGTGGGCGCCTCTGTGCTGGCTTTGGGCGTCTCTATAATAGCTTTGCGAAGGCAGTCATTAGCATTTGTGCTTAATCCAAGCTGCGATCGCAATAGCAATCCGTAATGAATCAAGTCCATGATTCTTTAAAAAGCCCAGGGAAATAACCCAGCCTACAGCTAAGGATGACTGTCATCCCCCTGGATCTGCGAATGGCAGCCATCAGCTTTGACGGGACTGAACGGCATATCTGAGAAGGAACTGGTGTAAACCCCAGATTGAAACATGTAAGTAAATGTCCTTCATATCCATGGACAAAATTCTTTTGAGGATACAGACTTGTACTGGAGTTCATACCTAGTCACACCGGGAATCCTTACAGAGTATATTACTAAAGGAATATTCCGTCTGGAATGTAGAGTAACACCTTTACAGCTCATTCCCCATGAGTGGATGGGGACAGCTGCGGATCACCAGCGAGTGCAGATAGCAGACCTGCTCCAGTAACAGCGGGAGATACTTACTCCACCTACGACATCGACCTGTGTCACCGCTGCTGGGGCATCTATTGCAGCTGGTGACATTCCTTATCGACCAGGGAGGGCTGCCACTGATCTATAGTGTGTACACTTATTCCATCACAGCTTAGCGCTTGGTCTTTTTAGGAATCAGACTACTGGCTGCACCAGGTCTAAGCGGGGACTGACTGCACTAAGACGGAGACGTGTCTTGCACACGCAGGTGAGCAATATCCATCTGTTTTCAGGCTCACTATTAGAATCTCTAACAATCTATAGCCAATACACTATACACCGATATTAGCTAGTCTCAAGATTAATGGATGACCAATTACATTTGAAGGAACCCCTCAGGTGTGCCTTAAATATTACATCTGTGTGGACTCCAATGACATGTTACATGGTTAACACTAGGTACTGGCTATTATAAATGACTTTAAAAAAAAAAAAATCCCGGGAGTATTGAGCTTATATTGTTTATACTGTATTATCTACAGAATACATTTTTGACATTTCTGTGTGGAAGCGCTACCTGTTTCTGTATTCTTTATGTGTAGTGTGAGAAAGTATTAGCTATCCCACTCTACAGGTGAGCAGCTCCAAGATTTAGAACTTTGCTGTCTAAGCCCGATTATGGTGAAGTGGAGAACTGCCCCTTGGAGGTCTGACTCCTCACTTTCCTATACGAACATTAGGTCTAGGGGAACTGAAATTGGATTAACTCTGATGGAGCACATCTCTGAGGCCTCATGGACATTTGGAGTAGCCACCATTAATATGGGACTCTTTGGAGATGGAATTGTAATCTCTGCATGATGTTTCTTCTGGCTTCACACTTCGGTTGTAGACATGGCATACAAGAGAATTCTTGAACGCCTTTCATCTTTTTTTTTTTGCAATGTCCTGTTTGGTCCTTAACTGTATAACATTTTTCAGGTCAGAGGGGTAAGAGTTATTTTCTCTCTTTTGGTCTCAGATTCCTGATCTTCCACAAATTGTTCCGACCACCCCTTAATTTTCCTATCAATGCTATTCTTTAAAAGGTAATAGTGTTTCCAATCAGAATGGTGGTGGTCTTTTTTGCAATGTCCTGTTTGGTCCTTAACTGTATAACATTTTTCAGGTCAGAGGGGTAAGAGTTATTTTCTCTCTTTTGGTCTCAGATTCCTGATCTTCCACAAATTGTTCCGACCACCCCTTAATTTTCCTATCAATGCTATTCTTTAAAAGGTAATAGTGTTTCCAATCAGAATGGTGGTGGTCTTAGATAGGAGAGCTATGGGAATATCCAACATGTGAGGAAATCCATCTTACCATAACGTCACATAGGAGAGGACAGAGGGGGGTCCAATCTGTGGGATACCCGAAATCTTATCAGGCTTAGTCCACACTTAATTCAGCAAAGTGCAAGAGGGCATAGAAATGGCTTAAATTTCCCTTTGAACAGGGATCTGCCGTAATCGCCGATTGCACAATGTCCTTGATCGCTACTGTCTGCCCGATGACATGCATTAGGATGTCAACACCCAAGCTTCATGCTGGAATCCTTGTCAGGTCCAGGCTGGCTTCAATAGCTCAGTAATAAGTCTGCTCACAGCCGATCTGGCTTCTGATCCGCCACCTCATATACTATCCACAGGGCATTAGAGTTCCCACTAGGCTTCTCTCGCGGGGCGCCGCACCCTGCCCCTTTTTTAGAAGGCAAAATGCTCGGCATCTACTGCCGCATATCTGGTGCATGGTCTGGAGCCAGCCCTGGCCTTATGGTTGCAGGAGGCATGTGTATCCTGGTTACTACTTGCAGTGGCACTGTCCAGCCCTCTTCCCTGAGGAAAGCCCATGCTGGGAGCATACTTGCAAACAAGATCGATAAAGTCAAGTAGACTAAACATGTCTATAGTAAGAACTTCCATCCACAAATAAACCTGTAACAAAACTAAAACCACCTAACCTAGAAATGTTTCCCCAAAACTAGTCTCACTGCAATAACATGAAAACCACAGAGCAAAGCAGAATGTCACAATGCCATAAGACTAGATCTGTGCATACTAAACCCCTAATAATCCCTTTAATGTGGAGCAAAAATGTAAAAAAAAAAAAAAAAAAAAGATCCCTATTAGGCCCCCCAAAAAATATTTAAAAATGTACTCTAGATTTAGCTTTACAAGTATAAATTATATAATGTCTTACCTTCTACATGTAGGATTCTGACTCCCCAGTTCCATGCATTGGCCAATATGCTGTTTTTTTGGAGGATTTTCTGTTTAACAGACAAACCATTCAAAAAATTAAAAGTTATAGACAACTATCTGCAAATTTTTTTTCTGCGTTACTCCAAGGTAACAATTACTGTATGGTGTGCTGCTAGGGCAGTAAGATTTATTATTTACAAGCAGGGTGTGGTGTTGCAGGGATCCTCACATGAATCTCCTCTGTGGAGAAGCAGTGCTCTTGTCAACCAAGGTCTCTTCAGACCTTTATACGGTCCAATAAAAATAAGGGTCGTGTGGCTTTTTTCATTTAAGCATGACAGAAGTAACATGCGCTCTTCTATATTTATCCACACACTACAATCTATTACAACAAGGGACAGCTCTCGGCTGGGAGGGCCATGGAGGGGATTCAGTAACCACAGAAGAATTCATCTGTCCAGTTGTGCAAAACGGCATCAAAACTCCTGTTACCATTTATCCTGCAAGTGTCATGGCACTGCCAACAGCATCAGGCCTGTCACAGGGTCCAGATCAATGTGTCACAGTTAAAACAACTGAACCTTGAAACTTACTGTTACTTAAAAAGCTGTATGATTAACAGCCAGAAGCTAGAATGCCTCGCCGCAAGATTTTTAATTCACAATACAAGATTAAAGTATACTATACAAAATAAAGTCAGCACCCCGCCGTGCGGGATTCAGAAGGTCGAAATACCGGCAACGACAGGATACCAGCACCAGAATCTTGACCACCGGAATCCGGAAGGTAAGTATTGGAGGCTAGGGGGGAGGGTTCGGTTTAGGCAACGTGAGGTTAGAGTTAGGCACCGGTGAGGGGGAGGTTAGGGTTAGCTTAAGTACCTAAGGGTGTCGGGATTCTGACTGTCGGGATGCTGCTGTCTGTATTGACCTGGTGGCATCCCAACCACCGGGATCCCATAGCATTCCACTGACATTATCCGAGGATAACCACAAACAATTTGACGCTATTGCTTGTACTCCCAGCTGCAAACACAAAGGACAACCCTATATATCCTAGTCCAGCATCCGATTGCATCTATTACGATAGTGATGAATTGTTATTAGGGCTCGTTTAAAATGAGTCATTTACTTACAGATTCCTTGATCACTTTCTTAAGTAAAGATTTCCCTCTGCTCACATCCTGTAATGAAAGGGGTATATATATTAAGAAACTAATATGTGCAAAACTTAGTGTGGTGCACAGTGTGTGGCCTGAGGATACTGTGGAATGCATTGCTTAGGCCAGGGGTCTTCAACCTTGGCCCTCCAGCTGCTGTGGAACTACACATCCCAGCATGCACTGCCATAGTTTTAGCATGCTGTTATATCATAAAGGTGGCAGTGCATGCTGGGATGTGTAGTTCCACAGCAGCTGGAGGGCCAAGGTTGAAGACCCCTGGCTTAGGCAGTACTTAGACAGCAACAAGTATCTGTTATAGAGTTTGAAGGCCAACACCCCCACCACAGCCATGTGGAGGTGTCTTTCCAGAAAAGTGTCAGAATGCACTGGCATCAGGTGATTGAGGCGAAACCTTCCCTAGCACCAAACTAATCAGCATGAATAGGAATTACTCTAGCGATTTAAATCCACCAATACCTAGGATGCTGCCGAAGTTGTGTAGGTGATGGTACATAGCCGTAACATTTACACATTGCAAGTTTTCTGGGATTACCAAATGTGAGAGGCTAGCTAGGTTGTACCTATACTTGCTAAACAGATCTCATATTAGAAAACCTTTTTGCATGTTGTTTTACATTAACACTACTGAGACGATGGCAGTAGCCTTCACAGTGTAAAACATTGGACCTGACGCAGCGCTCTCTATTGCGCCCCAAAACGCAGATGCAGTTTGCGTTTATTTAGAAAAAAAAGTGACACCATCCCGAAATACCTTACCTTCTCTGGCTTCTTACTAGAGCCTCCTTCCTGGCACCCTGCTTTATGACTGCTTGGTCGAGCGGGAACAATTCCTGGGTTCTGGCCAGACTCAGGACTTGCCATGGAACACGTGAACTTCAAGGTCTTGGCACACTTTGCCTCCTTTTTATTTGTGATTAGATAACTTATTTCTTTGCTGAGAAATCCTTCAACAGTCTAAAAAAAAAAAAAAAAAAACCATTTGAGGAAAAGCAGCACAGGTTAGGCTGGGTGCATACTGGAGCGACAGGCATTCGTTCAGACATTGGAAAGAATGCCCGTCAGTGATTGTGCGTCCCACACTGGGCGACTAATGAACGTCGTAACAATCACAGTTAAGTCATTCATTATCAATGTACTGGCAGTTAGCGATATCGCTAGGATTGATGTGCAGCTGGCGACCGTGGGAGCGCGCAAATATGTGTACCCTGAGTGATGTAAGCGATATGTCGTTACGAAACGGAATATCGTCCCAACATCGTTCCCGTTTGTACCCGGCTTTGGTAAAGGGGTCCGGCACCAGAGCACGGGTTGGTAAAGCATCACATTAGTTAGTAGAACTAATCTAGGGGAAGAGACCTACTTCAAAATACTACTTCCTGTAAAAGGCATTAGCCTATATAGAAGAGAGTTTTTACTTTGGAAACTGTTGTGATCAGCTCTTACTTTGTAAAAAAAATTACATTAAAAAAACATGAGCCATACAGATCCTCATACACTGAGCACCTTTAAGCCATACGTAACGTGACAGCCCAGCACGGCTCTGGCCCTCCGAGAGGAGTACCGTATGTCTTTAAATGTAGCATCTTAGTCGCATTGCAGACTAAGCCACAACAGAACTTGGCCTCTGAGCCCTTTTAACACACATTCGGACTCAGTCTCACAAATTTGGCAAGGCTCAGAGTGTACACTATCAATGCAGTTTTGTATCTTCCAGTTTTATTTATGCATTTTTTTATTTTTTAGCAGAAACGCACTCAGCGCATCCGAGTCGCCTAGGACCTAGAGTGCTGATGGGGCTATTTGGAGCGACTGAAGCCACAGTTCGGACTCAACCAGACACATTTATCTACACCAGTGTTGGCTAACCTTGACACTCCAGCTGGAACTACATAACCCAGCATGCACTGCTACAGTTTTGCTATTAGGGCATGCTAAAACTGTGGCAGGGCATGCTGGGATATATAGTTCCACAACAGCTGGAGTGTCAAGGTTAGCCAACACTGATCTACACCAAAATGTCAATATTGACGCTGTTCCTTTGCAGCCAATGAAAGGAGTTTCCGGTATCAGAAAGCCACGCTACCTGCCTTTCATTCTAATAAGTAAAAACTTGCACCTATATAGTTCAGTGAGGACATGTAGAAAAACCGAATGTACAATGCAGTTCAGAGAGCAAATATCTGTAGGCAGTAGAAGGTGATCAACACAATGGTGGATTAAATGCAAAAATGCTCAAATTCAAACATGTTTTATACAAATTACAACAGTCTAAGGGGTATATTTACTAAAGTGTGGGTTTTCAGAAGTGGAGTTGTGCACCTTCTAGGGTAGGCAATAAGCAGCCCCCGCCCCCCCTGAATCCCCTCCCCCAGCTATCATAGAGCTACACATCCCAGCATGCCCTGCCAGTTTTGCTATTTGGCAATGCTAAAACTGTTGCAAGGCATGCTGGGATTCGTACTTCGACAACAGCTGGTGGCCCGCTTATTGCCCACCCGTTTCAAGAAGATAATAGATAGAACCTGATTGGTTGCTATGGGCAATAACTCCACTTCTAAAGACGTGCACTTTGCTAAATATACCCCTTAAAGTCCTATAGATTGCACCGACTCAAGTACCTTGTATCTATAGACAGGCTCACTTTAATAGAAGATGTCTTAAACAGAGTGGAGGGAAAACATAACGAGAGGTTACCTCAGTAGTTTTATTTGCTAAGAATACACTTTAATAGCTCAGTGTAAACATACCCCTCCTAGTTCTTTAATGTCCTTCTCCAGCTTTTCAGCTACCAGCGTTGAAGTGACGTCCAGGTAGAACACTTTTCCAGTGAAAGGCTTCTGCACTGGGCCCTTGTCTGGAAGAGGAGTTTTTGCTCTCTGGAGACATGGTTTAATTTTCACCCCTCTTCCCTGCGTTCCTCCTCCTGGATAATGCAAGAAAGAATAGAAATAATAGGAGCCCGAGCTTATGAGTAGATCATGAAGCTCTATTAATATTGGAGGATAGTACCAACTGGTAAGGTTTGATGGTAAAGAAAAAAAAAAAAAAAAAAAGTTAAACATATTGTGGGACACCTTGACCCATTCTCATGGCAAACTTCTTTCACCCAATTGGCAACTGCGACAAAAAAAATAATAAAAAAAAAAAATCTTAATTTCAATGATATGTAGCTACAGACCCTACTCCAATGACACGTTTTTGAAGACTATCGTTCTTATTTATGATGGATTGAATGGAGGCATCAAGTCACAAAGATATGTTAGTGAACACTTGGTTTCCATATACTCTGTCACCCATAATGAAAGACACCATGTGGAAAGGTTATCACCTCACTACAAGGTACAATTTGGAAGTTTTTACTAACGGTGTTCCTTTTGGAGCCTATAAATAACAAGAGATATGGTAAGAACTTACCTTTGTTATCTCTGTTTCTACGAAGTCCATAGGGTTGACCTTGGGGTATAGCTGGATCTGGATCCACGGGCACCACGCAGTTAAAGCTTTGCTGCTCCCAGGATGCACTTGGGTCCGTCCTCCTCTATACCCCGCCCCGGCCACAGGCACCTCAGTTGGTAAGCAGCTAAGGCCGGAGGAGGAGACTAAACAGAGAGAAGGAAGACTGGAACACACAAGAAACCATACTCACAGAAATGGGAGACGGAAAACCGGTGACCAGCCACACAGCCCATTTGAAGCCAGGTGCGTCAGGGCGGGCGCCCTGTGGACCCTATGGACTTCGCAGAAACAGAGATAACAAAGGTAAGTTCTTACCATATCTCTTGTTTTCTACTTCAGGGTCCATAGGGGGTCCACAGGGTTGACCTTGGGGATGTCCCAAAGCAGTTCAACTAAGGGCGGGGACGCTCCTGTGCTGAAAGGAGTACCCGGCGCCCAAAGGATGCATCCTGAGAGGCGAAAGTGTCAAACGCATAATACCTCAAAAACGTCTGAACTGAAGACCAAGTAGCCGCCTTACACAGCTGAACAGCGGAGGCGCCACGTCTAGCAGCCCAAGAGGGACTCACAGAACGAGTGGAATGAGCCTTAACAGAGGCTGGCACAGGTAAACCCTCCTGCGCAGAAGCCTCACAAATAACTGAACGAAGCCAACGGGCTAACGTTTGCTTGTTGGCAGGCCAACCCCTCTTGTGAAAACCGAAGAGGACAAACAAAGAATCAGACTTCCTAACCGAAGCAGTCCGGTCCACATAGATTCTAAGTGCCCGGACCACATCCAAGGAAGCCTCACCAGCAGAAAGATCAGGTGACTGAAAAGCTGGCACAACAAGTTCCTGATTAATGTGGAACTTTGAAACCACTTTGGGCAAAAACTCAGGACGCGTGCGGAGCACTGCCCTGTCCTGGTGAAAAATCAGAGAAGGAGGGCGACAGGAAAGCGCCCCCAATTCTGAAACCCTCCTGGCCGAAGCAATTGCCAGGAGAAAAATGGTCTTAAACGTCAGCCACTTGAGCTCCACCGACTCAAGCGGCTCAAAAGGAGGACCCTGCAAGACCCTCAGTACCACCGTCAAGTCCCACGGAGCCACCGGAGGCACGAAGGGAGGCTGGATCCTGAGAACACCTTGGAAAAAGGTGCGAACATCTGGCAGTGTAGCAATCCGTCGCTGAAACCACACGGACAAAGCAGACACATGAACCTTCAGAGAGGCCAGGCGTAAGCCGAGGTCCAAACCCGATTGAAGAAATTCCAAGATTCTGGAAACCCGGAACACCTGCGGATCATAGTTTCTGGATTCACACCACTGAAAATAAGTGCGCCACACCCTGTGGTAAATCCGCGCCGAAGCAGGCTTGCGTGCCCTAAGCATGGTACCAATCACTGAACTGGAGAAACCCCTAGACCTCAAGACGGCTGTCTTAAGAGCCACGCCGTCAAAGACAGCCGACCCAGATCCGGGTAAAGGCAGGGCCCCTGAGACAACAGGTCCCGACGCTGAGGAAGAAGGTACGGAGCGTCGATGGAGAGGCACCTCAGATCGGAGTACCAAGGACGTCTGGGCCACGCCGGAGCCACCGGCGTGCCGCCGTCCTGCTTGAATTTCCGCAGAACCCGAGGAAGTAAGGATATCGGAGGAAACAGATACGCCAGGTGAAACATCCATTTCACCGACAGAGCGTCTACCAGACAGGCGCCTGCGTCTCTTGTCCTTGACCCGTAAACGGGCAACTTGTGATTGTGACGGGAGGCCATCAAGTCCAGCTCCGGCAGCCCCCACCTGTCCACGAGTAGCTGAAACACCTCTGGGTGAAGCGACCATTCCCCGGGATGCACATCGTGACGGCTGAGGAAGTCCGCCTCCCAATTGAGGACTCCGGGAATGAAGACTGCCGAGATCGCTGGAACGTGACACTCCGCCCAAGCAAGAATGCGAGACACCTCCGACATTGCTGCCCGACTGAGAGTTCCCCCTTGGTGGTTGATGTACGCCACCGTGGTGGCGTTGTCGGACTGCACCTGAACTGCCCTTCCGTGAAGAGCGGGGCCGGACGACTGCAGGGCCCTGTACACAGCCCTCAGTTCCAGGATGTTGATGGGGAGAAGTGCTTCTTCCGCGGACCAACGACCCTGAAGCGATAATGAGCCGGTCACTGCCCCCCAACCCCGAAGACTGGCATCAGTCGTGAGCAGGACCCAGTCCGGGATCCAAAAGGGGCGCCCCTCGACCAGATGCGACGTCTGAAGCCACCAAGCCAAAGACTGCCGAACCTCCGGGGACAACACCAGCATCTGAGAGCGGATCCGGTGAGGTAACCCGTTCCATTCCGATAGAATCAGCCCCTGCAGGGGCCGGGAATGGAACTGGGCAAATTCCACCATGTCGAATGTCGACACCATGGACCCCAGAACTCTCATAGCTGAATGGACCGACAGGCGGCAACTGCTCAGGCAACTGTGTATCCGCAGCTGCAGGGAGGAGACCTTCTCTGGAGTCAGGAAAATCCGCTGCTGACGAGAATCCAGCAGGGCTCCCAAATGAACCATCCGCTGTGATGGAATCAGGGAGGACTTCTTCCAGTTTATCAACCACCCGTGTGCTTGAAGACAAGCAATGGTCAGGTGGAGATGTCGAAGAAGCACCTCCGGGTAGCTCGCCAGCAGCAGAAGATCGTCCAGGTACGGCAACTGACGTAGACCCTGCCCCCGAAGGTGGGCAGCCATAACCGCCATCACCTTGGTGAACACCCTCGGAGCCGTGGAAAGGCCAAAAGGCAACGCCCGAAATTGGTAGTGATGGTTCAGGATAGCAAACCTCAGATACCGCTGATGTGCCGATGCTATGGGCACATGGAGATAGGTGTCCTGGATATCGAGGGAGACCATATAATCCCCGGGTTCCATCGCCAGAATGATGGAACGTAACGTTTCCATCCTGAACCTGGGAACTCTGAGGTATCTGTTCAGAGACTTCAAATTCAGGATAGGGCGATGAGAACCATTGGGTTTCTGTACCAGAAACAGAGTAGAATAGTACCCCGTCCCGCGCTGAGACTGCGGAACGGGAACAATGACCCCTGCTTGTAGCAAGGATTCTATAGCTACCTGAATCTGACCAGCTTTGGTCCTGTCCAGAGAAGGACTCGTACAGAAAAACTGGTGGGGCGGCCTGAACCGAAAAGACAGGGCGTACCCCTGAGAGACTACTTCTCGAACCCAGGCATCCGTGGTGGTATTGTGCCAACACTGGGCGAATTGGAGAAGTCGGCCTCCCACTCTGGGGTCCCCCAGGGAGAGGCCCGTCCCATCAGGCAGCAGGCTTATCCTCCTGCTTGGAAGAAGGGCGCCGAGCACTCCATGCCTGCTTCTTGGGCTTGGGTGCGGCCTTGGTCGCCGAATGTCTCGGGAAGGACTGGCCCTTGGCCTTACCCTGAACCCGAAAAGGACCGAAAGGCAGAGCTCCTCACTTTAGCCGGCGCAGAGGCCGAAGGGAGAAAAGCCGACTTGGACTTAGCCAAAGTATCCACTATTCCGTCCAAATCCGGACCAAATAGTAAATCACCATTAAAAGGCAAGGCCTCCAGACCCTTTTTTGAATCTGCATCAGCCCTCCAGGACCTCAGCCACAGGGAGCGCCGAGCAGACACCGCTGCAGCCGACACCCTAGAAGTGAGCAGGCTGGCATCCAAAGACGCTTCCCCAATATAGGAAGCTGCATCCCGCATCTGTCCCACTAACGCTCTCTGGATATCCGGAGCCTCATCAGGAAAGGTATCCTCCAAGGCATTGGCCCATGCCTCAATGGCTTTAGCCACCCAGGAGATAGCCATGGACGGGCGAGCCACCGCCCCGGAAAGAGAATAAATGGACTTTAAACAAGTCTCCACCTTCCTGTCCGTGGGATCCTTCAAAGAGGAGATAGACGGCAATGGCAGCGTCGCGCTTTGATCAAGCGGGTAACGTGGGAATCCACCGCCGGCGGAGTTTCCCATTTCCTGCAATGAGCTTCAGGAAAAGGATAGTTCGCCGCCAACCTCTTCTGTGGATGGAACCTCTTACTAGGTAATTGCCAGGCCGCCGCCATATGATCCGATAATTGATCAGACAGGGGGAACACAGTTGAAGTCACCTTGGCCTTTTTAAAATTAGGAAACTTCGACCTAGGAGCCGGCGCATCATCCTCAACATGTAGGATAGCCCGCACCGCCCTAACTAAGGCTGGAACATTAATGGAGGACTTAGCTTCCACCTCCTGCCCCATGACATCAGAGTCAGAGTCCTCATGGATTTCTCCATCATCTGAGGACACTTCCGAGTCCGACAACTGCGCAGCTAGTGAACTCACAACCGGACGTTTAGACACCCTTGGTGGCACATCACCTTGCAACATGGACTGAAACGCCGAGGATGAAGCCGCCAGACTCTGTACGGAGCTGGATAGAACATCCACCCAAGGCGGAGGAGCCGTCGGAGAAAAACTCTGCAAAGGCACTACAGACTGACGCGTCCCTGGGGAAGACTGCACATACACAGGCAGTCCCGAGTAAGGACCCACAGTCTGGGCCCCGGGGGAAGACCGCAACATTTGTGGAACCCCCGGGGAATGGGGGATGGTGGGCTGCGGTAACGCCCTAGAAGGGACCGCTGATGGGACCGATAACCGGTCCGCAATAGACGCCAGCACCTGTGAAAACATCGCCCAAGGAGGGTCCTGTGATACAGGGGGGTTGGAGGGGCCCGGTACCAGCTGGCACCGCCCGCACAGACCATCCTGAGATAAGTCCTCCCCATCAACTCCAGCAGCAGAACGTCTGCAGGAAAATAGCACAGGAGCCACAGAGCGCTCAGTCTCCTCATCAGACATGATACCGTAAATCACAAGAAATAGGTATCACCAGAGGAATTACGGTTTTAACACCCGCGCACTCACCAGTATGCGACACAACAGCCCAGATGGTACTGTGTAGCACACAACAGTATGTGACTGACCCCACAAATACGTGTTTTATATAAGTGAGGGTCTCAGAAAAACGCCCTTCCCCCACACACCTGCCGGGCCGTAGGAGAAGGAAAGGGATAGTTATAAGCTGACAGTAAGGAGAATAAGTCACAGACAGGCAGCACTAGCAATAGTCACATACAATGCAGAACAGTTAGTACTCACTGCACCTTCCGCTACAATCAACCGCCCAGATTCAGGGTCTGGGAGGGCTATAGCACTGTGTAAACTGTCCTTTAGCAGGGGAGAGGTACACAGGGGGACCGGTCCACCTGATACCGCCTGGGAGTCTGCGATGTGCCAGTAAAGATGGCCGCCAGAGACCTCAGAGGAGGAGTGGCCGAGAGATAAGAGCAGCTCAGCGACGCCAGACTCCTAGTTGAAAGGCGCGCTGAGGGGAGGAGCCGCTAGACAGGGAAGGCTGCCTCCCCTGGCTAGCAATTAACCCCCGGGTTGCCGGTCCCGCTACCAGCCTGATACCCTGGTGGTCTAGCGGACACGCGGGGTATTCCTCAATTGAGGGGGAGCCCGCCGCCGCCAGCGCCTCGGGTCTGTCCCCAGAGACCGGAGGCTCCTGACTGCATTGAAGTATCCGCGGGCCGCACGCGGCGACCCGCGGCTTACCTGATCCCCGCCGCGTCCGGCGGCAGTCAAGGGAGTCCCCAGAGCCCGGCTAGTACAGGCTCTGGGGTCCCGCCGCGATCCCCAGAGCTGTACTGGCGTCGCGGCGCCAGCGGGGAGAAGGAGCGGCAGCGTGGACGTCCTAAAGGACAGTCTGATGCTGCCGCTCTAACAGTGTAAGAAAAGTAGAAAAAAAAGCCCCACTGCGACAGGGTGACCCGACTCCGGCCGGGCACCAAGTAAAACTGAGGTGCCTGTGGCCGGGGCGGGGTATAGAGGAGGACGGACCCAAGTGCATCCTGGGAGCAGCAAAGCTTTAACTGCGTGGTGCCCGTGGATCCAGATCCAGCTATACCCCAAGGTCAACCCTGTGGACCCCCTATGGACCCTGAAGTAGAAATTGCACTGCGTTGTGGTTCACCACTGTCCTGTTATATGACCTCAGATGGGACTATAATATGTGATATTAGGATTGAACCTGCGTCCAGCTGCAGGTCAGTTTCTGAGAACTGCAATGCAGGGTTCAATGCAGATCTATAATGCCGGTGTGCTGGCTCCCTTATGTGAAGTCAGCAGCCCTTGTCACATATACTGTACAAGCCCGTTTCCTTAATGCTGTGCCAACTATATATAGTAAAGAACGACCCGTCCTGTTGCTGCCTTCAGCAACGACACCGGGAACAACCCTAACACTTTGCACACCATACTCCATGGCTCCCTGGCTAGCTATTGCAAATGGAGGGGAGAAAAAAAAACCAAGGAAGGTAGCAAGGAATCTAGTGATATACCTTCCGGGAGAGTGAGCAGCTTCCTGTCTGTGGAATAGGATTTACCCATTAGCCAGGGCTGCCATGAACTCTGAAGAATAAATAATAGTTAGGGATTTGGCAATGCAAATGGCACATTACATATGTACAGGGCTGAGTGCTCAGGTAGTTTGTAGGGTAGGATGAATGACAACATAACAGGGGCACGTGTTGGAGACCCAGTTACTGGAGAATGGAGAACAAGACCACTGATTGTGGGAACAGACAGGGCAACATAATTTCTAAAACTGCTTTTCAGGGTTCAGATTAACCTCGACACAGGTCCAGCCACATATGTATGAGACAAGAAAAGAGCAACTCTGTTAGACTACATCACCTTCTATATTATATATATTCTGGCATTGGAATTACAGAGACAGAAGAGTTACTTGACATGAAGTGTAATTCACAAACCGAGTACATTATTTACAAGCCCTGCATTTAGTAATCGGTGGCTATATTTATATTACCATCTATGCACATTGGATCTAATATCACCATACCACCAGTCATGCTGGTCATAGCACGGGGTTAATTTACTTAGAATCGAGTCTGGTCAAGATTGCAAACGCTGATGTTTTTGGACATTTTTTTTTTTTTTAAACTCGCAAATTTACTAAAAGGCAAACTTGGGTGAGGAATCATGAAACTCTCTGCAAAACATGGATGAAAACACAAATAGAAATAAATACAGCATCGGCTAATCTCACAGGTACTTTCCATAAACCGGAATACAACACAGGAATTTACCAAGAATAGTCATTGCAATCATGGGTGCAATTTACGCAAAAAAAGCGTTAACGTGACACCAGGGACAAGGTGAGAGTATGTAATAAGCTTACTTTCTACGGTGTGTCTCTCCTCTGTTCATTTTTTTTTTTTTTTTTTTTTTATAGGGAGAGGGGGGTTACCGGTGCCAGCCACCTGCTGCAAATTGAGTTCTACAAATGCCAAAGGGCAGGCATGCTGGGACCTGTAGTCCACCTGTAAAAATACAATATTCCTCTTAGATTATTATTACCCCTGTACCCACCGCCCAGGGGTGCAGGGAAGAGCCCCAAGCTTCAGTCTAGGCCTGGAGTGCATAGGGCAAAGGGGAAACCTTTATGGGGGGGGGGGGGGGTCTAGTTTTGGGTGTTAATTCTCTGGACGGGGGACCCGGTGAAAGGATCCCATGGCTGCGGCAGTACACCCCACCTAGTGGAGCCTGGTGCTGGTTTTAAAAAATACAGGGGAACCCCACGCCATTGTTTCCCCGTATTTTTAAAACCAGGACCGTCTCACAGAGCCCAGTGATGGTTCATTAAATACGTGGGAACTGTACCCATTTTGTCCCAGGTATTTTTTGAATCAGGACTGGCTCACAGAGCCCGTGGCTGGTTATACTTTTGAGGGGGAACCCTACGCTATTATTGTTTCATTTTTTTTTTTTTTACACACACACACACACACACACACACACACACACACACACACACACACACACAGCCTGCACGTATCTCAGTGATATGTGCAGTCTGCATGTTCGGGAGTATTTGGCTATGGGGAACGCAGAGGACAAAACACGATCTAGCAGAAAAAAGATTTAGTAAATTTGAGTGTTTCAGCTGTCAAGTCTCAGCGATACTGTGAGTGTTTAAACTCGGGCAATTTCAGACCAAACACTATTCTTAAATTTACCCCCAAAAGTGCATTATACAGACATGGACAAATTTGTTGGTACCCTCACAGCCCATTGGGGGAAATTCTATTGTTTTCGCCGCCAAGCTGTCAGTTATGGACACTAAATTGTTGCTCTATTCAGAGCTCAGAAAGCTCTGTTTCAATCACAGGTCCTCAAACAGGAGAATTACCTAAATCACAAAGCTAAAAACACCCACTAATGGAAAAGAACAAAACATTGGGACTATCCTGAAGTGGCCTTCTATGGGTTCTAATCTGAATCCTATGGAACAAGCCAAAACCTGTAGTCTGGAGAAGGCACCCATCAAACCTGAGACAGCTGGAGTAGTTTGCTCTGGAAGAATGGTACAAACTACCTGCTGACAGGTGCACTGAACTACAAAAGTCACTTGATTGGAAAAATTGCCTCTTAAGGTTGTGCAACCAAACATTAGGCCAGGGGTTCCCAACCACGATCCTCAAGGCACACTAACAGTCCAGGTTTTAAGGATAGCCATATTTGAGCACAGGTGACTTAATTAGTACCTTAGGTATTTTGATTTAACCATCTGTGCTTAAGCATGGATATCACTAAAACCAGGACTGTTAGTGTGCCATGAGGACCGAGGTTGGGAATCACTGCATTAGGCCATCTGTTCCATTGTAATTTTCTTTATTATGTAACGTTCTGTTGACACAAAAACAAATAAAATGTTATGTATGATTTCTATTAAAAATGGAAAAAAAACAATGATGGAAGCCAGTTACTTTTGTCACTCAAGTTATTTAAGGGAAAAATTTTTTTTTTTTTCGTGGAAGGGTACTGACAAATGTGTTCACGACTATTTTTTTTATTGCTGCGGTTATTTTAAAATAATCTGCATTACGCTGATTGTTTTTAGTTTAGATAATTCTATGCACGTGCAGCATTATCCTGCTCCACTGACCGCACAATATTAGAATAAGGGCACCTGACATGAACTTAGTGATTTTCGGTCATTGGCTTTGAACCGTACAATAAAAATCCTCACAGACAGAGTGGTGGAGAAAATCCATTTAGCGAGTCAGTAGTGGGCACGCGTTCTTTTACTTCCATTAGGACAATACTTTGCGGCCTGCTCAGAGTTGGTGGAAGCTAGGATCTTCTAATAGTAGGCCTACATATTTCTTATGGTGCATACACACAGTCAGATTTTTCTTCAGATCTGAACGGTAACGATTTAAAAAATCGTTCATATCTGAAGGAAAATCTGTCATGTCTGAACGATGAACGTTCTCGATGGTCAGATAATGATATCTGACATCTGATGTGTTTGCAGTCAGATTTGGACGATTCCATTCATTTTAACGCAGTCAAAAATCCTTCATAGTTCATATCGTCCATCTGACAAATCTGACCGTGTGTATGCTCCATTACATTCCAGTTGTGCTTTGGCACACTTTGATGGAAGACATAAGAAAAATACTGGCAAGCAGGTTACATTGCTTTACAAAAACACCAATAATAATGTACAGATTATTGGATTCCTAAAAATAAATAAGATAATTTGCACTCACTACATCTTTGCACCTTGGGCCCCATGTTTATGTCATTCACTTTGCATACTGCAGGTGGCGGTGCCTGAACAAAGACAGGAAACAAGTCTCAAAATAACTTTTTTTTAAATACATTTTATTTAAAAAGACAGCTTGGTCCAGCATATAAATGTCTACACATCATGGGCTAATCTGCTATTCTGTGGCTTGTGTGGGGTGCGTTGTAGGCGCATCTGGGTGGGAGCAACAGCTGCAGAGTATCACCTGGGACTAGGGGTTGGCATAACAAATGCACGCTGTCACTTGGGGGCTGAGGGGACAGCAAAAGCACATCCTGGGAGAAGGGGTTTACACAATAAGTATGCCGACATCTTAGGGGTAATGGGGGCGACAGACAGCAATGGCACGTAGTCCCTCGGGGGAGGATTTGACAGTAATATCCCCATGCAACCAGGATGTGATGACAATAACATCACACAGTCACTTGGGGGAACATCAATAGCAACAGCACTAGTGGGAGGGAAATGACAATCACAGCACGCTGTCACCTACCTTGGGGTGTCTCAACAAAAGCATGCAGTCACCTGGCAGAATGGGTTTACACAGTAAAAGTATTGTAATTTCCGAGGGAGAGATAAGACTACAGCATGTAGTTATCCCATGGCAGGGGGTTGGGGGGAGTTGATAAAATCAACACGCTGTCATGGTCAATGGCAACAGCAACTCTCACCTGCAAGAGGGGTGCAATAGCTGCACGCTGTCACCTGGGAAGGAGGGAAACAACGACAACATGGTTACCTGAGAGGGTGGGACAACAGTAACAAAAGCACGCTGTCCCTAGGTAGGGAGGGGGCATCATAACCTGTCACCTGGGAAAGGGGGTGCAATGGCGGCACACTGTCACCTGGGAGGGTTGGATGACAATAACAGCACGCTGCCACCTGAGTGTGGGGTGAAAGTGGGGTGATAGCAGCACACTGACACCTGATTTTGGGGGGGGGGGGGCATCAACATGAATAGCAAGCTGGCAAGTGAAAGGGAGGTATGACAAAAATATGTCACTTTGGGGATGACAACAATAACCATAGCACGCTGTAACATGGGGGGTGACAACAATAACCGTAGCACACTGTAATAAGGAGGGTGACAATAACCGTAGCACACTAACATGGGGGCTGACAACAATAACCGTAGCACACTAACATGGGGGGGTGACAAGAACAGTAGCACACTAACATATTGGGGGGGGGGGGGGTGACAATAGCAGCAGTACCTAACACCTGGGAGTGTGGGATACAAAAACCTCACACCTAGGGGGAGGGAGAAGAAAGCAGCACGCTGTCATATGTGAGGAGTGGGTGGGGGAGAGGTGGCGGCAGTGTCACCAGTGGGTGGGGGAGAGATGTCACCAGTGGGGGCATCATCGGGTAAAGGTAACTCTCGTCCTTTGTGGTACCGGGAGAGATCTCCATGCACAACAGGCCCCGGGGAGCTCGCCGCCCCCCATGCGTGAGCCTCCCGCACTCACCGCCGCTGCCCCGGGGCGCTCCCGCCTTCCGGTCACCTCCGGCCGCCCCGCCAGCTCGCCTCTGTCTCCGGCTCCTAGATTCCGATTTCCCGCCTCTCCCCGGGGCTCCGCCCACTGACCCCAAGTAAATTGAGCACCGTGACCGACACATCAGATTCCACTGGCTGATAGCATAGGCATATTCTATTTCACAATAATAATGTTTGCCAACTGTGGTATAGGTATTATAATGGACTGGGTAAAAGTTTCTGATGCAGAGGTTAGCTCTGTGTGGGGCGATATTATCAGTTTACTAGTGTGTAGTAAATGATGACAACCAATGTAATAGTGTGAGAGACGAATCTGCTGATCCGGACGTGTAGATAAGCAGCAGAGCCGTGTCATTGTCACATCAGACAGCCAACGGCGGAGATAGAGCGAACCCAAGATACAGTCATGTGACCACCAGTCCTGACGTAATGGTAACTTTTTTTTTTCTGTGGGCAAAGGTGCTAAAGTGGTTTTAGCGCAGAGCCAGACTAAATCTGCGGAAATATAGACGCATTCCCCCACAGGGCTTATTATCCTGCTTCAGTTAAGAAGGAGAACAAAATAATCTAAATGATCTCTTTACTTTCTATAGTAATTGTAGCTGGTACTGTAATCTGACCCAATACAAAGATGGCCGCTGCGACTTCCTTGAAAGTCAGAAGAGGCGTTTCTTTTGCCTTGTGTAAGACAGTCCTGCATGCAGGCAGCTTGCCCAGAGGGGGCATGACCATCCACACACATGTAGCTCCACATGTTCAGAGTTCAGACCAGAGCCTGCTACAGCTCTGCTGGTGTTACCCTGCAGGGATAATGGTCTGTGGTCACCTCTCTCCCACCTTCACTCTGCCCAGACCCCATCAGCTGCCACAGGAGGTCTCTGACAGCCAGCTGTTTGCGAGGATTAACTAGTTACAGGTAGGACTCTGATCTGACTGGCAAATGTAGGCGACCTGTTGATCTACAGCACAGGTTCTCAAACTCCGTCCTCAGGACCCCAAAACAGTGCATGTTTTCCAGGTCTTCTCACAGAATAGCAAGTGAAATAATTAGCTCCACCTGTGAATCTTTTAAAATGTGTCAGTAAATAATGACTACACCTGTGCACCTGCTGGGTGACCTGGAAAACGTGAACTGTGTGGGGTCCTGAGGACCGAGTTTGAGAATCACTGCATTATGCAATATCTGTAACCTGGCGAAGCTTACTTTCTTTCAGTATTCAATAGGTCAGTGGTTCTCAAACTCGATCCTCAGGACCCCACACAGGTCACCCAGCAGGGGCACAGGTGTATTCACTCACTGACACATTTTAGAAAATCCACAGGTGGAGCTAATTATTTCACTTGCGATTCTGTGAGGAGACCTGGAAAACATGCACTGTTTGGGTTCCTGAGGATCGAGTTTGAGAACCTGTGCAATAGATGATAATTAGACCGTGCAAAGAGGAACAAAAATAACCTGCTCACCACTTTATACCTTCTGATTGTTTAAAAGAATGAAAATGTATATATATTTTAAAAAGAAACACAAGGAAACACCTGCTATCTCCTAATGTAATTGAACCAAAAGCAGACGTCAAAAATGTGGATCGTTCATACTTTCACGGTTAAGTAACTAAATTAATCTCAACCAATATATATTTCTGATGGGACTATAATATGCGGTGAAATGCATTGAGCTGGTGTCTTTCTTCGAGATTTGCATTATTACATCAGATATTTATTTGCCTTAAGATCTGCCGTTTTGTTATACTACATTTTGAATAAAAACCAAGATCCCTAAAGATTTTGTGCTAAAGATTAAAGCTGGCCACACATCTAAAGATTATCTGTCCAACCAGCCAACTAGTTGATTGGTTGGAATGAAACTCTGGAAAGGAATAAAAGCAAATTACAATCTGCAATTTGCTCCCAAATGCCGGAAAATGGACAAAAACTGCTGTTTGAGCAAATTTTTTGATCAAACATTTAACAAACTTGTCTGAACGACCATTTTCATCTGTTTTCTGGCATTTAGGAGCAAATTGCTAATAATCATTTACTCCCATATGTTACCAGATTTTCATTCCAACCAATCAACAAGTTGGCTGGTTGGATGTAAGTTGGTCTAGTGTGTGGCCAGCTTTAGGGCTATATTCAATTCGAGGCAAAAAGTCTGAGGTTGGACTTTTTGCCATCATCAACGTTTTTTTCAGAGATAAAGTATCGGGCGCGTGCCCGCTTATCCCCGCATTCAATTAGGATCCGGCGAAAAACGGAATCCGGCGGAAAGGTAAATATCGAAAAGTCCTGTCAGTTTTTATGGAAATCATGCTGTCACCCCCCAAAAGATGTCCTGACATGGGGGATCACTATGGGTACCCCCGATTTGGACTGCTGAAGGTAGTTGGGGTTTTTAAATAGCCACGGCAGGTGCATAAATGCGGCTCTAGAAGAAGTGGTGATGAATAGCACTTAGGCTTTTTTTTTTTTTAAATAACTAGTCCCATCAAATTTGGGGTACATGAAAATGGGTGCAAGCATATTTTTAAGTCCCTAAACTCATTTTTTAAAATTCTTCAAAAATCCACCTGCTGCTACCACCCGCATGCTAGAAAACACCTGCCGCATACCAGGGGACCCCCCCATGAGTCAATTTCGCTCGTTTTAAAGTTTGTCCCCCAACATTTTTTTTTCACCCCCAAAAAGAAAGTATCTTTTTTGGGGTGTCCTAAGGATTGTTTTTTAAAATTTTTGACACACATTATATTAAGGGGACATTCCAAAGGCTGCAGGCTATTTTTATTTTTATTCTGCGCCCCTAAACCTCAATTCTACCCTTTTTTTTGCCACCTAAACAGTGGTGAAAACTTATCCCCATTTTTTTACAATGACTTTTCGCATCGAATTGAATACAGAGGAAACTTTTCGCATGGCAAAATGACGTCACTCGCGATACTTTTCCGCAGAAACCGGCTAATTCAATACGGCCCTATGTCTGACACATCAGCGCTTTCAATTACTATTTTTTTCTCTAAGGGTGCGTAAAACCAGTGCTGTTTTAATATACAGATTGTCTATGTAATCTATTGGCACCAGTCATCTGATTTAAAAATACCAGTGCTGTTTGAATATACTGATTTTCTAGGTAATCTATTGGCACCAGTCATCTGATCTAGAAATACCAGTGCTGTTTGAATATGCTGATTCTCTAGGTATGTTGTCATTAATTAATATCTGCAAAATCCAGAGTGACTTAGATATATAACTATATATTAACTCCTAGTTACATGGGATGCTGTTTAGGGTCTGTTTTATACAGTATTAGAATGTTATGACTTGCATCTGGTGTGGGTGAGGATATTGGAGGGTGGGATGCAATCAGTTACTGCACATGTATGCTTCACTATATACTCAGTAGGTTACAGGCTCCAAGTGGCAGTATATGCACAGCAAAATTTAAACAGTTAGACAGGAGTTAAACAGGAGGACAACATTTAAAAATAACTCTTTACAACTTGGAAACAATTAAAAAGGATTTTCCAGCCTCTGGATACCCTGCAACTCAGCCACCAGCTGTCATTATAACCTGGGCACACCTTTTGCCAACACCCTGCTTCAGCATTGCAAGCAACTACGTACCAGTTAGTTTGCTGCATTTTAATTTTTGTATGTATGATTTTCGACTCTACACTGTTTATATTATCCCTGTACCACTGTCAATTTATCTCTATACCACTGTAGTATGTACCATTGTTTAACACCTATTCATCTTTAAGAATATTTTATCTTAAATTTAAAGTCCTGCGACTTTAACAGCTCCAACCTCATTTTGTTTATTAGATACTATTGTAGTTGTGCCTTTACATCTACCAGCAGTGTTCTGCCTTTTATCTGATTTTTATACATTTTTAACTGTACTGTTCCTGTATCTCACTCTCATCACTGCTGATGCTGTTTCTCTCCCAGTTCTCTCATCTACACTCTATCTTTTCTTCTGCTCCCCCCCACACTCAGCAGCTACATAAATCTTTCCTCTACCACCAGTTCCCATCTCTTTTCCCCCTCCATAGTCTCCTCTACTTTCTCCTCTCCCTCCTTCCTCTCCTCTGTATCCCTTCATCCCATCTAGTACTCTCTACCACATCTCTCATAACTCCTAAGCCCTGCACCCTCCCTTTTGTCCAAGATACCTCTCCTTCTCCACCCACGCCACACTAAACGTCCACCTTGCCCACCACCTGCTGTCATCCTTCCTCATTTAGAAGCCCACCACATACCCACACTCTCCTTATCAACCTTGCTCTAAATTAAGCTCAACCCTACACTACAGCAACCTGAACAATCTCCTCCTCTCTCTTCCTAACTCTGTCCCTCTCTCCTGTGTCCTCTGGAAAGCCAGTTCTGTCTATGATCAACTGGTCCCCATTCATGACGGCTTCATCTCCAACTCCTTGAATATCCTAGACATCACCAAATCCTGGATTTACCCACCTCTTCTCCTGCAGCTATCTCCTTTGGAGGCTTCACATTCTTTCACACTCCCTGGCCTAGAGGTTTCCACAGTGTTGGTGTTGGGGTACTTCTATCGTCTGGTCACTCCCACCAACTCTTACCTTCTAAACTCTCCATTTCATTCTTTCCATTCAATGCTCGTGACATTCGTCTCTTCCAACTTCTTCGAGTAGCTGCCTTTTTTCATCCTGCTGGCCTTGGCTCCAAATTTCTTGATAACTTTGCTTCTTGGCTACTAATCTTCAAATGGGCTCTCAAGACTCCTTTCTTCCTCAAAGCTTTCCAGCACTCATCCTAACCCACTACTCCATGTTCCTTCCTCACAATCCAGCCCATCTGTGTCATTCCTGTTTGTTTGCCTCCCCCCCCCCATTTTAGAATGTGAGCTCTCACGAGCAGGACCCTCTTCCCTCATGTGCTTCTTCCCTTACTTATACTTTAATTTACAACAGCACCTAACACTTGGTTGCTGACACCCTGCTGCTTATTTAAGTATTATGCAGAAATGTGTATAAATCATGTATTTGTCCTGCATTGCTTGTTTGTTTTTACCCCTCATAAGACGGGAGTATTTTCTTTACCTCTTTATTAGGTACAATTGGAAACCTTACACTACCACTACTCTATGTGTATGTGTAGTCATCTTTTTCTTTTGTGTAGGATGTCCTGTCTTAATTGTATACCGGTATTAGACTACATTTTTAGTTTTTGTAAGCATTTTTTTTAGATTGTTTTATTCATACAGATGCTTTTATTAGACGTGTGTTTTTTTCATATACACATGTCCATATGTTTATATGCAGTGTATTCATACCTTTTAAAATAAAATATTTTTAGAATTCACTATTTAGTGTCAGAATGTACTGTAATTATAGAGGTATCCACAAGGCTTGCGCTGTTATTTCCGAAGTTTACTGTTTCCAGTATTGTAGAGTTAACAGGGGTACTCTGGTGGGTCTTCTTATCCCATATGCCATGGAAGCTAAAGAATGCTGCACTGACCTGCTGGATATGCATTTGGTACCTCCTGCAGTTGATGTGATATGAGCCAGTGTCGCTTGTGTGTTGCCAAGGACAATTCTGGCCAGACGCCGCTGATCACGATCATTGAGTACCCAGTGTCGGCACTGCCTGGTCAGCGGTAGCTGGTAGCTTTCCATGAGGTATTCCCGGTATACACATGACACCATAGATCGAGGAATATTTAATGTCCTCACAACGGAATGTCCCATCCGTTCGGACACCCACTATTATGCCCAGTTCAATTGTTTGTAGTGGTCCGGCTATGCTGCCTTAGCAAGGCGCCTTACCCTGCCCGAATTCAGAACAGCAAAATGCAGATGCCCTGCCGGCTCCCTGCTGAAATAGCCTGGCGGGTGCCACCCCCAATCATGGGCTGCAGTGTCCTGTGGAAAAGGGAGGGGGGGGGGGATGAGTTGCACTCAATAGATGAGCATATTTTTCCAGTGACTGGAAACCTTGTGGGCAGCCCAGCATATCTGTAAGTGCTGGGCACACCCCCAAGAGTGATGAAAAGAGGGTCTGTATTAAGGATACGCCCTCTTTTCTCATGACCAAGCCCCCTATTGGAGCGCGGTAGTGTCGGACCTTGAATGATCGCTATGGTTGACTGTATATGATGATAACAGGGGTAAATGACATACAGATGGGCCCTCATACATCTAGCCTCCTTGTGCGTTAAACAGCCCCTCAAGTCGCGCCATGCCCTGGCATGACCCGGTAGCGCCTAGCGTCTTTTGTGCGACTTTTTACCTTCAAATGCGTCTTATTTGCACAGAGAAGCGAATAGATAGCACAAGCAGCTTCTGCTGCGGAGAGGAGAATCAGCTGACAGGGGCGGGGGCGAGCTCTCCACGTCATTGGGCACTGTGATTCATGTCATTTCAGCTCCGCCTCTCTGTATGGACCTGAGATTCCCTGTATTATCTCCCCATCCTGCCCACTAGGAAATGGGCGGGACGCGGGAGATCCACCTACTCTTCTGGGGGTGCGGGGGACTACCCAAAATATCTAGAGACTCGCGCAACTTCTGGGAGAGTAGGCCGGTATGGTATGCATAATATGTGTATTATATATTTCACTTCACAATAACTGATATTGTACAATACTGTACAACATCATGTACCTCAGATTATATTAGCTTAAACCAGTGGTTCCCAAACTGTGTGCCGTGGCACCCTGGGGTGCCTCGGGATACTTGCAAGGGTGCCTCAGGTTGGTGGTCCAGCACCAAATCAAATTATTTATGGTCAATGTAATGTAACTATGTGGACAAACAGAAGCTCAATCCTGTCCACAACCACATTACTGAACCTAAGGATGACAGGTCAGCACAATTTACATCACTTTACTACTTTTACTAAACTTTTTCAGAATTTCTCAATAACAAACGTTTGGCTTAGGGGTGCCGTGAAAACAGTGCTGATACTCTAGGGCGCTGTGATTCAAAAAAGTTTGGGAACCTCTGGTTTAAACTAATTTTGATTACTGTACTTTTATTTAAAACACAATGTAGTTAATTTTTTACATTTTATCTATTTCAGTTTTATGGGAGGATATCAAAATGGAATAAGGAGTTATGTAACTTTAAGTACAAATTCAAATCAATTACTACTTAAAAAATAAGGCCTACATGCAATATAAAACTGTGTTAAATATATAATGAACAGAATGAACCATTGTCACACTGCACAAAATGCAACCTTGCTCTCAGCAATGCCACACCTAGGAAATGTAAGTTGTCAGCACTAGCGTTACCCAGAGATTGCATCAGTCAGCCAGTACTAATTACAAAAAATACTGGGCCTGATTCAGAGCCAGACGCTATTTGCGCTCGCTCGTTCAGAAAAAGGGGCCGGATATTTAAATAGAGTGCTCGCTCTTTGCGGTCTGTTGACGCTTCTATGTCTGAGCTAGCGAACTAAATATGCGCTCGCTATTTTGTAAAGACGCCCCCAGGTCGTTCGCATCATACGCTATTTATTAGATTAATCGAGTACAACGAAAGGCGTCTGAACTGCTCGCAGTGCTTGTGGTTGGATTTTCATGCGAACAGTTCAGGCTAAGAGACAACCAAGTGACGTGGTCGATGACACTGCTTTATTAATTATGCACTCCCATTAAACGCCCGTTTTGACCGTTTGGCACGCCTGCGTTCGGATCTCCACTCCCCGTTTTCAAGCACCTTCCCCTGTTACCACCCACAAACGCCTCATCCTGTCACTCAAATTAGCAGGCACTCGGTATTTTGCGAACACACGATTTCCGACCGCACTGACTGGTTGGCCCATGAGCATTACGACCCATACGCATGCGCAGATGTGCGAACATCGCTCGGAGCGAGCGAGCGGCCGCTTACGAGCGGCTCTGAATCAGGCCCACTGTTCTGTATAAATTTAGACCCATAAAAGTAAAAAGTTACCTTGTTATGCCCGGCATTCTGGGAAGAGGAAGGAGGTGTCCGGGCGCCATTTAGTCGGGGTTGCTACAGGCCGCAGTTTCCCGAGCTGTAGCCTGGCAATCCACCCCATGAGCCACCCATCTCATATGTACGGCTCCCAATTTTCTCTTATGATGTCATGCACCTCAATTTCACAGGCTCATCTAGATGTCAGCAAATTGCATGGGTTTGCAGAGCAGACGATTACACCAGCTGATGAAACAAGATGGCAGAGTGGACGCGTTCCTTGCAACAGTACAGAGCAGGCGCACAGATGCATTTAGTTATGTGTAGCAGTGCAAACACAATGTTTAAATTTACTGGACAAGATATTATTAAAATGAGATAAGGAATGGAAACTGCATTTTTAGGGCCATTCCTTGCATTAAGGAAGGTGTATAGCCTTATTCACTATCGAAAAAGTACTTGATTTTTGCAATAGTTGAGATCTGGTGCAAATCGGGTTTCATCCTGTATTATTATAAATGGTACATACACACGGTCAGATTTAAAGGACGATTTAAATGATAATGATATCATTTATAGTTTGATCATTTAAATCTTCCTTTTTTTGACCCCTGAAACGATGCGAGGGCACGGATGGTCGATATATCGACCATCGTTCGTGCATGTAGGCCAACCTGGTCGATATCGACCAGGTTAGCTTGGTTACTATAGGGATCGTTGATCGAGAGTCGTTATAGTAGTTGAGGGAATGGTGCATGTGCTGGATGTTCGATAACGATCATCCAGCACATGTAGGACGATCAGACAACGATATCTGATTGTTTTCTGATCTGACCTTGTGTACGGCCCATAATTATACTGTTACGTTTCTGGCAATTTACAAGATTGTTGCAGTGAGATCAAGGTGGGGGACGGTGCATTCTTAGGAGCATTTCCATGGGACATTGATAGTCAGTGGTTCTCAGCCATCCATGTTTTATTTCTGATGGCAGTGGTTTTTCCACACGATGGAGGCTTTCCGATGTTCACCGCCATCGAATGGTATGTAAGCGATGGTCTTCCATGCTAGAATACAGCTGTTAAAAACTGTCCCAGCCATGGGACCACTTTGGGTCTCTCTTGCACATGCACAAGCTGGGTTTCTTGCACCTGCGTGAACCATCGTGATGATTTTGCCATTGAAGTGTTTTGATGCAATGGTCACTAACAGAGCATGATTCGATGACTGGCTTCCAATGCCCATACCAATATGGAGGGCTAAACAGCCATTTTCACTCCTCTAAAACATTCATGCATAAGTTTTTGCGCTAGCTTACACCAGGCAGAGATCAACATCTTTTCCTATACTTGTAATGGGATGATTTTCTTTTTCAGGATCCATAGGGGATCCACAGGGATACCATGGGGTGTGTGTGGTCGGAGAGGTCCGGGCACCAAACAGTTAAAGCTTTAGCTCCCGGGATGCACTGGTCCTCCTCCACATATAAACACAGACAGTTTTTCGTTTGGTGCCAGCAGGACTTGTCGCACCTTTAGACTGAACGTCTTTTATTTACTGAGCAAGCAGCAAGGTGTCCTAATGGGCACCTGTGCGGCTGCTCAAGCTACCGGTGCCGCAACACCAGTGAGTGATCCAGTGATTACGGTGGGTGCCAGCAGGGCTCGGCTAGGTGTTCCACTGGGGACCCAGGACTGCAGCCTGATACACTGAGAAGTACAGGTAAGGTGACTCCTAGCTTGCGGGGGAATCCCATGTTGTGCAGTCCTTCCGGTGGTAGAGACCTGCCGGAGGACGCCGCAGTGGAGCGACTGGTTTGTCTGCTCCCCCGCTAGACCACAGGGCAGTTAAAAAGCTGGCATCGGGGACCATGTAGAGGCCAGCGGTACCCGACGGTTGATGCAGCAGTGGAGAGGTAGGCTCTCCCCCAGCAGCTCCTCCCCCAGCCCAGAGCGCGATCCCTCACAAGAGGTTTCCTGCCTCTTAGCTGCTCCTCCCCTGACCCTCCTCCCTATATGAGATGCTCAGCAGCCATTAATCAGGGCTTTTCTGAAGCTACAGGTCTCAGGAGTTTTGGGTCCAGTCTCCCTGTATACCTTTCCATGGGGCCAGGTCATACAGCGCACAAATCCTACCAGCCCTGGTAGACTTGAGTAGTTGATTTAGTGGCCATTATAAGTATATTTATATGCATTGTACGTGACCTTTGCTAGCTCTGATGTGGTGATATACTGTCTTAAAACTTTCTGACTGTCAGTTACATCTATCTCTGCTGCTCTTGTTTAACCCTCAACTAAGCAGGTGTGTAGGGGTTCAATATTACTTCACATTTACTTGTATTTGTGAAGGGTGTCACATTGCATTACTAGCCATACACTGATTGTGTGCTCCTGGCTGGTTATTACTATGTCTTCTAAGGGAAAACAGGAGCCTGAGGCCCTGTGCTGGTTACTTGCAGATCCTGTTCATCGGGCTTGTCCTCTCAGGATTTCGTGCAGGATGGTCTGTATGTTTTTTGTTATGTACCACCTTCCTAGTCCACTGTACTAGCTCCTTAGCCACCAAGGCACATAGGCGGACTGTATCATCTCTCAGTCCACCCAGCTTTCGGATTCTGATGCATCATCTGAGGAGGCAGATGACGCACAAGGTTCTCTTTCTGAGTCGCACTCGGGTAAGGAGCACCATCATTCAACAGTGGATGTCCCTTCTTTAGTGAGGGCGGTTAAATCAATCCTGATTATAGAGAATGATAAACCGGCCTCTAAGCCTAAAACACAGCTGTTTAAACATCAAAAGGTGGTTAAGGCTGAATTCCCTCAACAGAACCGCTCACTGAGCTCATGGGAGAAACTTGGAGTACTCCTGGAAAATGTTTCCAGGTCCCAACAAGACTAGTGTCTTTTTACCCTCTTTTTACCCTCTCCCTACTAAGAAAGTGTACTATGTGGGAAGTCCCTCCCACTGTTGATTCGCATGTGGCACGCTTAGTCAGGATGCCACAGATAGAAATCTACAAACTTCTCTCAAGTCAGTCTACTCGCTTTCTGGCGCTATGACTAGGCCAGCTATGGCTGCGGCCTGGGTGGCTAAGGCTATCGAAGGATAGGCAGAGGCACTAGAAAAGAGCCTGCCATCAGACGCTACCAGGGAACAACTGGCATACATCTCCCATATTCAGGAAGCGGCCTGTTATTTGGGAGAAGCTACATTGGATACTGGACTCCTTGCCTCTAAGGCATCTGCGACCTCGGTAGTCGCCCTCCGGGTCCTTTGGCTATAGTCCTGGAAGGCGGACACAGGATCCAAGAAGGCACTCAAATCCTTACCCTTCTCTGGAGACAGACTGTTCGGCGCAGATTTGGACAAGATTGTGGCAACTGTGGAAGCCTCAAAATCTGCTCCTGAGCCTAGGCTGTCCTCTTCTTGGTTCTTTCGCCAGGGTAAGGAAGAAGGACAGTCCTTTCTCAGGCAGTCTATTTCTCACAAGACCACCAAGCCGCAATCCAAGCAGTCTTGGTCGGCCAGGCGTCCAGCTTCCAAGTCTGACGACAAACCCTCCGCCTGATGGGGCGGGCCTCCTCCTGGGGATCCCAGTTTGGGAAGCCAACTTCTACTTAAATTTTTCAAATTTTGGCATCAAACAAAAACAGACACCTGGGACCGAGAAGTGGTCTCTCAGGGGTACACCCTCACCTCCCTGAGGCGTCCTCAACAGCAATTTTTTTTTTTTCGTACAGGTCCCCCATCAGACCTTGTCAAAGCCCTGGCCCTCCCTCTTGGAGGCCATTCACTCCCGGCTGCTTTCAGGTGTTATAATGCCAGTTCCTTTGGCTCGGAGGAACTGGTTTTTATTCCACTCACTTTTTGATTCAGAAGCCGAATGGGTCTTATCGGCCTATTCTGAATCTCAAACCCCTCAACAAATTTATCTGAGTGCCCAAGTTCCGCATGGAAACTCTACGATCAATTGTCCTGGCATTGGAGCCTGGGGATTTCATGGTTTCTCTGGACATTCAGGATGCATACCTGTATGTACCTATTACTCCAACCTACATGGCTGGGTCATCAATTGGAAAACGTCCTCCCTATCTCCGAAACAGTGGATGGTACATCTGGGGGCACTCCTGGATTCTAGATCTTTCTGCCAGCAGACAAGGTTTTGACACTACACTTGCGTGTGCGCTAATTGCTCCAGAATCGAAGGGTATCCATTCACTCAGCAATGCATGTTCTGGGGTCCGTGGTATCCACCTTCGATATGCTGGAATATGCCCAGTTCCACTCCAGGCCCCTTCAACAACTGATTATCTCCCGGTAGAACGGGCATTATCATCTGATCTGCTCCCAGGCGATCCTCCTCTCTCCGGAGGTTTGGCTTTCGCTTGCATGGTGGCTACAGATGTCCCATCTAGACAAGGGTCGCCCCTTCTGGATTCCAAATTGGGAGCTTCTCACTACAGATGCCAGTCTTCGCGGATGAGGCACGGTAACCAGTCATCATACCTTTCTGGGTCGGTGGACAACCCAGGAAAGTCATCTGCCCATAAACATTCTGGAGCTTCTAGCAGTGTACAGAGCACTCACTCAGGTGCAGGATCTCCTCCAGTGCAGGCCGGTCCAAATCCAGTCTGACAACGCGACTACGGTAGCCTTCCTCAACCATCAGGGAGGCATCCAAAGTCGGGCAGCCATGCGGGAAGTGGCAAACATTCTGGTCTGGGCCGAAGGTCAGCTCCCGGCAATATCGGCAGTGTTCATTCCCGGAGTCCTCAACTGGGAAGCAGACTTCCTAAGCCGTCAGGACATGCATGCCGGAGAATGGGCTCTCACAAGGTCCCTAGGTACGGGTCCAGGACCAGAGACCCTTCAGCCGTCTTCGTGGATGCTTACAGTAAATTCCTAAGTATTTGTTTTGTTCTTTTCTCTCTTCTCACTTACCAGCACCATCTCACACTCACCACAATTTATTCAGTGGTTCCAGTGAAGGATTGCTCCCCTGCCCAATGTTAGAACATTCTTGCAGGGTGTTCTCCGCATTCAACCTCCTTTTGTCCCTCCGGTGGCTCTGTGGGATTTGTCCTTAGTTCTCCGGGCTCTGCTGGCTCCTCCTTTTGAACCTCTGGACTCAGTAGATCTCAAGTGGCTGACAGCTAAGCCGCTCTTTCTCCTCGCTATCTCCTCTGCCCGCAGGGTATCTGATTTGGCAGCGCTCTCCTGACGCTCCCCATTTTCGATCTTTCATCCAGATCTCAGGCCTACACGCAAGCTAATCTTCCTGTTCCAAACAGGGTTAAAGCACATTCTACTCGGTCCGTGGGACCCTTGTGGGACGTTTGACATGGCGCTTCTGCTGAACAATTGTTCAAGGCGCCCACGTGGTCTTCCGTCCACACCTTTGTCAGGTTCTATGCCTTTGATATCTTTGCCTCTCAGGATGCTTCCTTTGGGCATCGGATAATCCTTTCTGCTCAGGAGCGTCCCTATCCTTATGGGAAACTGCTATGGGACATCCCCATGGTATCCCTGTGGATCCCCTATGGGCCCTGAAGAAGAAATTAAGAGTTATGGTAGACTTATCTTTGTTAACTCTATTTCTTCGAAGTCCTTAGGATCCACAGGGCGACCACCCTGACGCACCTGTTTTCAATGGGTATTTTTTCTCTTGATCACTGATTCCTTCATTTTCTGGGAGAGTTCTTCCTTCTCCTCTTTCCTGCTCCTGCCTTGGGCTTGTTTACAAAACTGTTTGCCTGTGGCTGGGGGCGAGGTATATGTGGAGAAGGACCAGTGCATCCTGGGAGCTAAAGCTTTAACTGTTTGGTGCCCGGACCTCTCCAACCACACACAACCCATGGTATCCCTGTGGATCCTATGGACTTCAAAGAAATAAAGTTAACAAAGGTAAGTCTATCATAACTTATTTTTTTGTGAATGCATTAGAGATAAAAACTTTAACCACCAAAATTATTCTAATAAGTTGATGATCGTGTTCGGTGTTAACCTAGGCCCAAAGCTTAGTATTTTATAAATCCTGCAAGAATTGTTTAATTGTATATTTTTTTTTTTCTAGTAAAAAAATGAAGGAACAGGAGAAAACAGCACTGGCATCTACCAACATCACCCCCCTCCAGCAGATTATAGCATCTTCTGCTGGTGCCCTGCTTACGTCACTTTTTGGTAAGAATCTAATATGGGTGTCTTTGAATCATACAGTGCACCCGGAAAGTATTCACAACGCTTCACTTTTTCCATATTTTGTTATGTAACAGCCTTATTCCAAAATGGAATAAATTAATTTTTGTCCTCAAAATTCTACACACAATACCCCATAATGACAACGTGTAAAAAGTTTTTTTGAGATTTTTGCAAATTTTATAAGAAAAATAACACTAAAGCTGTATACACACGTAAAGATTTTCTGTCCACCCATCCAACTAGTTGATTGGTTGGAATGAAAATCTGGTAACGTATGGGAGTAAATGATGATCAGCAATTTGCTCCTAAATGCCAGAAAACAGATGAAAATGGACGTTCAGACAAGTTTGTTAAATGTTTGATCTAAACAATTTGTTCAAACAACAGTTTTTGTCCTTTTTCCGGCATTTGGGAGCAAATTGCTGATTGTCATTTGCTTTCATACCTTACCAGATTTTCATTCCAAACAATCAACTAGTTGGATGGTTGGACAGAAAATCTTTACGTGTGTACCCAGCTTAAGAAATCACATGTACATAAGTATTCACAGCCTTTGCCATGAAGCTCAAAATTTAGCTCAGGTGCATCCTGTTTCCACTGATCATCTTTGAGATGTTCCTACAGCTTAATTGGAGTCCACCTGTGGTAAATTCAGTTGATTGGACATGATTTTGAAAGGCATACACCTGTCTATATAAGGTCCCACACTTGACTGTGCATGTCAGAGCACAAACCAAGCATGAAGTTCAAGGAAGACCTCCGAGACAGGATTGTCTCGAGGCACAAATCTGAGGAAAATGTACAGAAAAATATCTGCTACTTTGAAGGTCCCAATGAGCACAGTGGCCTCCATCATCCGTAAATGGAAGCAGTTCGGAACCACCAGGACTCTTCCTAGAGTTGGCCGAACATCTAACCTGAGCGATCGGGGGAGAAGAGCCCTGGTCAGGGAGGTGACCAAGAACCCGATGGTCACTCTGTCAGAGCTACAGCATTCCTCTGTGGAGAGAGGAGAACCTTCCAGAAGGACAACCATCTCTGCAGCAATCCACCAATCAGGCCTGTATGGTAGAGTGGCCAGACGGAAGCCACTTCTTAGTAAAAAGCACATGGCAGCCCGCCTGTATTTTGGCAAAATGCACCTGAAGGACTCTCAGACCATGAGAAACAAAAAAAAAAGAACTCTTTGGCATGAATGCCAGGCGTTATGTTTGGAGCTAACCAGGCACCGCTCATCACCAGGCCAATACCATCTCTACAGTGAAGCATGGTGGTGACAGCATCATGCTGTGGGGATGTTTTTCAGCATCAGGAACTGGGAGACTAGTCAGGATAGAGGGAAAGATGAATGCAGCAATGTATAGAGATATCCTGGATGAAAACCTGCTCCAGAGCGCTCTTGACCTCAGACTGGGGTGACTTTTTATCTTTCAGCAGGACAACGACCCTAAGCACACAGCCAAGATATCAAAGGAGTGGCTTCAGGACAACTCTGTTAATGTCCTTGAGTGGCCCAGCCAGAGACCAGACTTGAATCCAATTGAACATCTCTGCAGAGATCTGAAAATGGCTGTGCACCGACGCTTCCCATCCAACCTGATGGGAGTTTGAGAGGTGCTGCAAAGAGGAATGGGCGAAACTGCCCAAAGATAGGTGTGCCAAGCTTGTGGCATCATATTCAAAAAGACTTGAGGCTGTAATTGCTGCCAAAGGTGCATCAACAAAGTCTTGAGCAAAGGTTGTGAATACTTATGTACATGTGATGTCTTTTGTTTTTTTTTAAATATCTCAAAAAAAACATTTTACACATTGTCATTATGGGGTATTGTGTGTAGAAGTTTGAGGACAAAAATTAATTAATTCCATTTTGGAATAAGGCTGTAACATAACAAAATGTGGAAAAAGTGAAGCGTTGTGAATACTTTCCGGAATATATATATATATATAATATATATATATATATATATATATAATATATATATATATATATATATATAATATATATATTATATTTTAGATTCTCTTTCACAATTGTATCTACCATTATATAAATTGGCAAATTCTTCATCTGCAAGTCGCACTTATTCTGTGCGCTGGTTGCCTGTAGGGTAAACAATCTATTCCAAGATCTGTAATGACTTTTAGTGCATTATATAAGCCAGGTCTTGGATGCTGGTCACAGAAATTGAACCCTAAAATAAGAAAACTCTGTATAACCATAGCTCATTTAAACTTTTGGGGTTTCATCTTTTTGTCATGGCAAAGTTTCGTTTGTATAGAACCATTTGTAAGAAGACTTAAAACAAATCTTCTAATGTCAGCTGACTGAGTAACATCACTATGGAGCTGCTCATTCTGTCACTGACATTCATACTGCAGTTGTTGACCATATGCTGTATTATAGTGAACAGGCCCAGGAAGATATAGGGGTATATGTATCTAGCCTCAGAGAGAGAGAGAAAGTGGACATAGATAAAGTACCAACCAATCAGCTCCTAGATGTCATTCATTATCTCCATCCACTTTACCTCTCCAAGGATTAGTACATACTGTAGAGCCCATAATTGCGGCTATGTGACGACTGAGAAAAAATGGCCGCAGTGTGTGACCCCCTAATCGCTCACATGCCACATGTCCTACCAGACGCAATTCCCTACATGTAAAGACAGAAGTTTGCAGGCCTATCACAGTTAGGGCGTAGTATATATTTTTTTGTCGACATTCTAATCATGTTGACATTATGAATGTCGACAAAAAAATATACTAAACCCTAACTGTGATAGGCAGTGGCGTAACTAGGGGAAGTCGGGTGGGGTGCGTGCCCTGGGCGCCGTTGGACCGGCGGCGCGGGGGGGGCCACGGTACCGGCCCGCCCGCCCTAGTTAGCCAGTGTAGCGCCGACCGCAATGAGTGCGGTCAGCGCTACACATTTACACAGGACCAGCGCTAGGCTCTCATTGACTGCTGCAGCACCCACTGCAAGAGCCGGACTTCCGTGGGTAATGGGACTGACGTCATGACGTCTGTCCCATAATGCTGAGCGCGCCTGGGCTCCAAATACCCTAGTTACGCCACTGGTGATAGGTCCTGCAAACTTCTGTCTTTACATGTGGGGAATGTCGATAAAACGTCCCTGGTGGTCTAGCAGTGAATCACCTGGTACGGCGATGTCTGACTTCCGGCTCTTCATGCAGTGCTTACCTAACCTCCCTTTCTGTAGCCTAACACTAACCCTCTGCTTCCTGCAGAATGTTGATATTGTGAACATGTCAACATTCTGCAGATGCCGACATGTTCAATATCGATATTTGAAAAATGTAGATATGACTACATCCCTCAAAGACTGTGTTTATTAACTTAATGCATCGTCCCGTAGCTGACCACGCGTCGTACATAATACATTTCTATAAAACGCATACGCTGTAATAGTTTTTTAAATAATGTTATTAGTTGACGTCTTTGTTTTTGTTTCCCGCTTAGTAACGCCTCTAGATGTTGTCAAGATTCGACTTCAAGCGCAAAGCAAACCTTTTACTAAAGGTAAGTTCTGTCTGTCTATGCACTATGGGTCTGATTCATGCGTATGCGTCGCAGTCTGTGAGCCAGTCTGTGCGATTGGGAAGTGATCGCTCGTAGCCCGCAGGCGGAGCACTACTTTGAGTGATAGTGCCATTTGTGGGTGGTAACGGGAAAACGAGGGAGTGGATGTGTGAACGCAGACGTGTCTCAGCGTCAAAATGCCGTTCTTTGGGCGTACATAATTAACATGGAAGTGTCATAGTACACGTCACCTTGTTGTATTTCAGCCTGCAGGGATTGCAGTGCTTGCGGCAGGGTAGGGTCTACCTCAAGGGCTACGAGCAGCTCCGATGGCTCTCGATGTTGCTGATTAATCATACACTTCCTGGAGATGACGTGTGCTTAGAATGAAAAGTGGGCGTCATTACACCGGCGTACGATCACTCTGCCGTCGCTCTCTAAGACATAGAGGGCGTCCTTAAGCCTGGCCGTGCGATCACGGAATTTGCATATCCGCCCCCTGACAGCTGCGAGAGAGAGCGCAGCATAGCAAGCGGGTCTGAATGAGCTCCTATGTACTCTGAGATGGGCATTTACAGGATGCCGGCACTCGGGATCCCAGCTGTCAGAATCCTGTCGCCGGAATCCAGACAGAGTTAGAATGCCTGCACTTGTCGGTCAGTATTCTAACCCTCCCCCTCTCCCTCCCCTCACCCATCCTTCCTGGAGCCTGACCCTAACCTCCCCCTCTAGTGCCTAAACCTAACCTCCCCACACCCTAACCCTCCCCCCGCTAGTGCCTAACCATAACCCTCCCCCTAGTGCCTAACCCTCCCCCTAGTGCCTAACCCTAACTCAACCCCCTCAGTGCCTAACCCTCCCCCTAGTGCTTAACCCTAACCCCCCCCCCCCTTATTCCCTAGTGCTAACCCTCTCCCCCAACCCCACTACTAACCTTTAGGATTCCTGCAGTCGGGATTCAGGCGCCGGAATCCGACGGTCAGGATATTGGCCGTATCCCCTTCTCTATAGCCCCCACCTTGATCCACTGAGAGCATATAGCACTAAACTAAAGTCAGATAGGTGACTAAACTCAGACAGCCTCTGACTGGACGGGTGGCACATTTAGTCGTGTCCCATCTGGTGTTATTATTCTCTATGACTGTAATGGCCATCGATTGCTGGAGGACTGACATTGGTAACCACTACACAGTGGTGGGACTGAGTGAGTAACCACCATATTTTATTATGGTGGTGGAGGGGGGTGTTCTTCCTGAGTTCAGTTATCCTTTAAGACCACCTTCAAACAAGTTAATTTTCCCAGCATGCATGTTCTCTCCTGCGCTTAGGACGACAAATGTCCTTAGTTACATTATTGTTGCAACACATTATAGCTGTATATTTACAGCTTGAAGGTACTGAATTGTTCACTATATAAAGCTTGAAGCGATTACAGTTGTCATTTGTGTGTGTGTGATCAAATGGGGGGGAGGGGGGTGCTCCAGTGCTTCTCCAACCTTTAGTCTCAGGATGTGTGGGTTACTTTACCAAAATCAAGAGGACAACAAATATAGTGTACACTGTGTGAGTCCAAAAACATACACTCCATAGAATATAAAGGGCGCGTACAATGTTAAAGGATTTATTTGGTCCGATTCACCATTCGCGACAGTAGACATTATGTTGGATTTTTCTGTAACTCTTTCCGAGTATCCTGAGGAAAACCTACCAGAAATTTTGTAATCCACCAAGTGCTATCTGCAATCACCGGCAGGTAACGGTGCAATATTACCCAAGGTTTGATTACATTATACAATCGTTGATCATATATCATTTTGGGCTCCATTCAATTAGCCGCGAAGAGGGCGAGCTGGCATTGCATAGAATCATTGGAAACTGCACCACAATTCGCCCCAGACTCGCACATTTTTGTGCACTGCCCTATGGGGCTGCAAACAAAATTTTGCGTGTATGTTTTTGGACTCAAACAGTGTACACTAGATTTTTTTCGCCACACATCTTGAGACTAAAGGTTGGAGAAGCGCTGCAACACCCCACATTTGTTCCTGCTATCTTCCAGGAGCTTATTGGTTGAGTGCTAAAGGTTCGAGCTGCATACTCCTAACCTCCTTTGGACTTTTTGATTGACGCAAGTTATCTTCACTTCTAATTTGATTACATGCCTTAAAGATATTTCACTGAATTAAGAACAAGTTTTTATCTGCCATGTAATGATTACTAAGGGACAGGAGTTTAGGCCGTTCTCGTCCTTAGATGTAAGTGTTTGGGGTTAGAATTTCCTCCTCAGTCATTGTTACAGTGTGAGAGCTGTGAACCAGCTCTCTGCGTTTTTATTGGGCGGTAATAAAACTCCCTTTTATGATGCATTAATGTTACTTCTCATATGTCCTCTATTAGGGAACTGCTTTGTTTATTGCAACGGCCTCATGGACCACCTTTGTGTTTGTTCGAATGGAAACGGCAAAGCGTGGTATAAAGCACCGGGGCGATTCGGGGGAACCGCGGTAAGAATGAGGGCTCTTTATTATTACTATACAGTGTTTTATCCAGAGAAGTATTTGTGGTCTCCTGGAACTTGTCTGTATTGGTAATCATTGCCTAAACCTAGATCTATGCATTAGAGGCATTGCCAAACCTAGATCTCTCCACACTAGGGGTGGAGATTTCTCAAACTATCTAAAGAGGACAAGCAGAGCAGATGCCCATAGCAACCAAATCAGATTATTCAGATCATTTCTTCTTCAGGGTCCATAGGGGGTCCACAGGGATTACCATGGGGTGTAGTTGGTTGAAGTGAGCCGTGCACCAAACAGTTAAAGTTTTAGCTCCCAGGATGCATCGGTACTCCCCCACATATACCCCGCCCCCAGCCACAGGCAGACCGTTTTTTCGTTTGGTGCTGGCAGAAGCAGTCGCACCTTTGAGAACAGTGGGTCTGTGTTAGACAGCCCAAGCTTTTATTCTATGTTTTAAAGTTTTTACTTTGTTACTGAGCAAGTCGCGCTGAACGTCCTAATGGATGCCTGCGTGACTGCTCCTACAACCCCTGCCGGTGAGCGCTCAGGTGATTACAGCGGGCACCAGCGGAGCTTGGCTAGCGCTTCCCTGGGAGACCAGCCGGAGGCTGCTGTTGTGGGGCAACTGGTGTGACCGCTCCCCCACTACACCACCATGGCAGTAAAATCTGGTGTCTGTTAGACCCGGGGGTTAATACAGCAGTGGGGAATTATGCTCTCCCTGACAGCCCCTCCACCAGCTCACAGTGTGATTTCTTAGGTGAGTTTTCAGGTCTCCCTGTATACCTCTCCCTGGAGCCAGGTTATACAGCACTCAAATCTTACCAGCCTAGTGTTGCTTGAGTAGTTGAGTCAGTGTCCATTGCAAGTATATTTATATTTGTATTTATTTGCATTGTATGTGACTTGTGCTAGCTATGCTGTGGTGATATACGGCCTTTAACTTTCTGACTGTCAGTTATATCTATCCCTGCTGCTCTTTCTTAACACATCACTACCAGGTGTGTAGGGGTTCATTTGTACTTCACATCTACTTGTATTTGTGAAGGGTGTCACATTGCATTATTAGCTATACACTTTATTGTGTGCTGCTTACTGATATTACTATGTCTTACAAAGGCAAGGGTAAACAGGAGGTTTCGGCCCCTGTGCTGGTTACATGCATAACCTGTTGAGCAGGCTTGTCCTCCGGATATTGTGCAGGATGGTCAGTGTGCTAATTGTCATGTACTGTACCTCCTCTCCAGCCTACCTTACCAGTACCGGTGCAGGAGCCACCTTGGGGGTCCTCCTTTGCACAGGTTATGACGAAGTTAGTGGATCGCTTATCAGCCTCCACAGTTCCTCCCACTGTGGAGTACCCACAGCAGCCTGCTGTGTTTGTACCCCCCATACATCCTCCGTGGAAGGATGCCTATGCCCACCCAGCTCAGAATGTGGCTCATAGGACTGCCGCCTTTCAACAAGGTATGTTACAGGCGGACAGACCGTTAGCTACTACAGCATATAGGCGGCATGTATTATTTCAATCTATCCAGCCTTCAAATTCTGACACATCTGTGGAGGCAGCTGATGCACAGGGTTCTCCTCCGTCATTCGATAGTGGATGTTCCTTCTCTAGTAAAGGCGGTTAAATCAATCTTGAGTAGAGGATGAGGAACCCTCGTAAGCCTAAAGCCTCGGTGTTTAAAAGACAAAAGGTGGTTAAGGCTGAGTTCCCTCAATCAGAACAGCTCACTGAGCTTATGGGGGAAGCATGGAATCAGTGGCGTAAGTAGGGGGGTCGAGCAAGGCTTATGCCCTGGGCGCCATCAGACTGGTGACTCAGGAGGTGATGCCGGCCGCGGCCCAGGACACTGTGGTCAGTGTAGTGCTGACCGGACGGAGTTCGGTTCACACTACACAGTAAAAAACACAGCCGGCGGCCAATGAGAGTCAGACAGACTCTCATTGACTGCTGCGCCCACTCATGAGCTCCATCTACCGGCTCCCGCAGTGGGTGATGGGAGAGACGTCGTGACGTCTATCCCATAATGCAGAGTGGGCGGGACCTGGAAGATGGAGGATCGGACAACGGCAGGAGCAGAAGCCGGAGCTGGAATTCAGGTAAGTGGGTTTTTTTTAACATTTGTGTCTTTGTCTGCACTGCTGGGGGAGGACCACTACTGGAGGCCCTGCATCGGGGGGGGGGACTACTACTGTATCAGGGGGGACCATTACTGGGGGGCACTGCATCGAAGGACCACTATTGGGGGCTACTACTGGGGGCTCTATATGAAGGGCACTACTGGGGGCACTGCATAGAGGGGACCACTACTGGGGACATGCATGGGGGGGGACTACTGGGGGCACTATATAAAGGGTACTGGAGGCACTGCATCGGGGGGGAGTGTACTACTACTGGGGGCACTGCATAGGGGGATCACTACAGGGGTCATGCATGGGAGGGGGGCCTACTACTGGTGGCATCATATAAGGGCCACTGCATAGTGGGGACCACTACTGGGGACATTGTATCGGACGGGACCACTACTGGGGGCACTGCAGGGGGGGCTACTACTGGGGGCACTATATAAAGGGCACTACTGGAGGCACTGCATAGGGGGGACCACTACTGGGGACATGCATGGGGGGCCTAATACTGGGGGCACCATATAAGGGGCACTGCATAGGGGGGACCACTACTGGGGACACTGCATAGGGGGGAATACTACTGGGGGCACTATATAAGGGGCTAACTACTGTGGTCACAAGAGGCACTGCACAGGGGGGACCACTACTGGGGGCACTGTAAAAGGGGCACTACTGAGGGCCTGCATAAGGGGGACCACTCTTGGGGGCACTGTAATAGGGGCACCGCATAGGGGGGATCACTACTGGGGGCCTGGATAAGGGGGGGCCACTACTGGGGAGGGGCGTATGAGCACTACTGGGGGCCTACATAAGGGGCCTGGATAAGGGGGGGCCACTACTGGGGAGGGGCGTATGAGCACTACTGGGGGCCTACATAAGGGGGACCACTACTGGGGGCACTACATTAAGGTGCATATGGAATGGAAATGGAAAGGAATGTTTCCAGAGTGACGAGAAATGGGTGTGTGTCATGTTGACACGCCACATTTTTCAGTGGTCACGCCCCTTGTGGGAAGGGGAGCCTCATACCCTAGTTACGCCACTGCATGGAATACTCTTAACATACTGATTCCAAGAATACTAGGGTCTTTTTACCCTCTCCCCCTGGTGAGTGTACTAAATTGGAAGTCTTTCCTATGGTGGATTCTCAAGTGGCACGTTTAGTTAAGAGCTCTACGTTGCCTATAACGTCCACATCCTCCCTAGCGTCTCTTTACCCTCTTCCACCTGGTGAGTGTACTAAATGGGAAGTCCCTCCTATGATGGATTCTCATGTGGCAAGTTTAGTTAAGAGCTCTACGTTGCCTATACCATCCGCATCCTCCCTTATGGATGCTACAGACTTGTCTTAAGTCTGTTTACTTGTTTTCTGGCGCTATTACTAGGCCGGCTAGGGCTAAAGGACCTTCCAAGGGGATGTAGTCTGGAAGCCGACGGTCTAAACGCTGACCGCCGGCTTCCAGACTCTCTAATCCTGGTGTGGTACTAATGACGGGCGTCGAAAACTCGACGCCTGTCATTAACCATACGCCGGAAGACCGATGCCCGGCATACTGAACGAAGGTAAGCCGGGCGCGGACAGCCGCAGGGGGGGAGGGTTAGGTTTAGGCAGCGGGGAAGGGGGGTTAGGGTTAGGCACCCCCGGGGGGAGGTTAGGGTTAGGCACTTAGAGGGGGGATTAGGGTTAGGCACTGGGGGGGAGGTTAGGGTTAGGCAACCCTAAGGGAGGGTTAGGGGGTAGAATTAGGTTAGCGATACTTATCTTAGGGACAATTGGGATCTTCACCCTTGCCGGGCAGCCGCTGTCGGGATTTGAACCATGTGGCCGGCGGTAATACCTATTATACCCTTTCCAAGGCAGCCTGCTTCAGTCAAGGCCAACAAATCTATATCTAATCAGCCTTGGGCGGCCAGGCGGCCAGCTCCTAAGTCTGATGACAAACCCTCCGCCAGATGGGGCAGGCCTTCCCCTGGGGGATCCCAGGGTGGGTGGCCAACTCTGCGGTTCACCGACTCATGGCATCAGACAACCACAGATGCCTGGGTCAGAAAAGTGGTCTCTCGTGGATACGCTCTCACTTTCCGGAGACTAAAAAAAAAAATTACCCAGCAATTTTTTTGTACAGGTCTTCCATCAGACCCCATCAAAGCCCAGGCCTTCAAGGAAGCCATTCACTCCCTGCTAAGTTCAGGTGTGGTAATATCGGTTTCTACAGTTCTTCGAGGAACTGGTTTCTATTCCACTCTTTTTAATTCAGAAGCCGAATGGGTCTCCTCGGCCTATTCTGAATCTCAAACTCCTCAACAGGTTTATCGAAGTGCCTAAGTCGGCATGGAAACTCTACGGGCTATTGTTCTGGCAATGGAACCTGTGGATTTTATGGTTTCCCTGGACATTCATGATGCGTATTTGCATGTGCCTATTACGCCATTCCACCAGTGATTTTTACGGTTTGCTGTTCTGCAGCGACATAACCAGTTTCAGGCACTGCCATTTGGTCTGTCAACGGCCCCTTGGGTCTTTACCAAGATAATGGCGGTTAAGACTGCCTTCCTGAGGCATCAGGGAGTCAGAATCCTGCCATACCTAGATGACCTCTTAATTTTGGCACAGTCACAGGCTGTTTTACAACGCTATCTGCAACTTGCCATTGCCTGTCTGCAAGCACATGGCTGGATCATCAATTGGAAAAAGTCCTCCCTCTTTCCAACACTGAGGATGGTATATCTGTGTGCACTCCTAGATTCCCAGGTACAAAGGATCTTTCTGCCAACAGACAAGATTTTGGTACTGCAATTGCGTGTGTGCAAATTGCTCTGCAATCAAAGAGTATCTATTCACTCAGCAAGCATGTCCTGGGGTCCATGGTATCCACCTTCGATATGGTGGAATACGCGCTCCAGGCCACTTAAACAGTTGATTCTCTCCCCGTGGAACGGAAAGTGTCATCTGATCAGGAGGTTCGGCTTTCCCTCTCATTATGGCTACAGACGTCCCATCTGGACGAGGGTCGCCCCTTCTGTATCCTAGAGTGGAGCTCCTCACTATAGATGCCATCCTTCGTGGATGGGGCGCGGTGACAGGTCATCATACCTTTCAGGGAAGATGGACATTCCAGGAAAGTCACCTGCCTATAAACATCCTGGAGCTTCGAGCTGTGTACAGAGCGCTCATTTAGGTGCAACACCTTCTCCAGGGCAGGCCGGTCCAAATCCAGTTTGACAATGCGACCACAGTTGCCTACCTCAACCATCAGGGAGGCACGCAAAGTCTGGCAGCCATGCGGGAAGTAGCACACATCCTGCATTTGTAGCCAAAAATAGGGATTTTGCAATTTTTTCGCCTGGTCTGGGATGGAGAAAACTTCTCCAGTTTTTTTTCGCCAATTGCGTTTTCGCCTGTTCTTTTGGCGAAAATCAGTTTTTTCGTCGCAAAACGGCCGTTTTCCCTATGGCAAAAAAAATTGCCATTTTCGACGCTAATTGAATATGGCCCTACATTTCAAGGGTGCTCATCCAGACATTATGACCCTATGATTTTAGGGTTTTCTCTGTGCTTTCTTTTTTTTTTTTTCTCTTTTTTTTTTTTTTTTTCCCAAACAGAGCTTTTCTATGTACCCGGATTGGTTACCTTCCATAAGTGGTATCCCAAATTTTTCATTTGAATAAAGAGTGTGTGCTTTTGTCCACACCTTCTTTAGTTTTTTTGCCTTTGAGACTTTTGCTTCTCAGGATGCTTCCCTTGGACGCAGGATTCTCCTTTTTGCTCAGGAGCGTCCCCACCTTTAGGGGAAACTGCTTTAGGACGTCCCCATGATATACCCTGTTGACCCCCTATGGACCCTGCAGAAGAAATTAAGAGCTATGGTAAGAATTTACCCTTGTTCACTCTATTTCTTCAAAGTCCATAGGGTCCACAGGGCACCCACCCTGACACACCTGACAATTTCTCTCTGTCACTGATTCCCTCATCTTTTGTGAGAGTGTTTCTTGTGTAGATTGTTCTACCTTCTCCTCTCTCCTACTCCTGCCTTGGGCTTGCTTACAAAACTAGCTGCCTGTGGCTGGGAGCGAGATAAATGTGGAGGAGGGCCGGTGCATTCCGGGAGCTAAAGCATTAACTGTTTGGTGCACGGCTCACTCCAACCAACTACACCCCATGGTAATCCCACAACCTTCCAAAACCTTATGGACTTCGAAGAAATAGCGTTAACAAGGGTAAGTTCTTACCAGAACTCTTAATTTCTCTAATACATTCTATTAAATGATAGCTAGAATCTTATTGGTTGTTAATTTAGAAGAGTTGATAACTCTTCCCCTAGTACTCTCGATATAATTCAGAAATTTGCTTTAGTGGGATAGAGATAATTATATTGGTGGTCAAGTCTAATCCTAGGGCTTTCTGAACTTTTGGCCTTGGATTTTCTTCCCTCGTGGCCTGGCCCCAATCCAGAACCTCACTACTTCAGACATCCTAGAACAGAATGTCTGAAGTAGAATGCCTAAAAACTCAGATTTCTAAACGGCAGTCAATACCTTGCACAGTAGTTACATGGATTGTATTCCTCACACCAACCGCTTGCATAGAGCACAAAGTCACTAACCCCTGGAACTGATGAATCTGATAATGATTTGCAACTCTGCAAGATCTTGTAAAGAGGTTGTGGGTGTGACGAGACAAGAGAGGTCTAGTGCTAAGCAGCCAGTGTGCGTCCATCTTATCTAACACACCAGGCTTGGGAGAAACCTCCCGTCACTGGCTGTACATCAGGCTAAATGTATAACTGATGTTTCATATACAGTACTTTTCAAAGCAAAAAGTATAGCAGCTATTATTCATTCTTATAATGTAAATATACAGATTTATTTATGTAAATATACAATTTATTTATACAGAATACAGTGTCATGATATGTTTTTTATTCCTACAATATTTAATTAGAAATATATTTAATTAGAAATCATTTTTGGGTTAGAATTTATTTTATGCAAAGGACAACTCTATTGCCGGTGGTGCTTTCTGTACTGCAGTGGGTAGCTTGCCATTTATGTGCTGGCACTCTTATAGCCTTGGCAGTGCAGACCACCCGATGATCATTCTGGACCATGTGCTCAGAGGTGTTACTGACTATGACTGCTTGGTCACCTCACTCTCTACCTTTTCTCTGGCTGATCCCACCCCCCTCTCTGCTGTCCTCCACCGCACCCCCCAGCGCAGCCACATCCTGACCCCCACCCCATCATGGCTGTCTCAAAATCCCCTTCACCCCACCACTCCCATACTTACCCCGGCAGCCAGTCTTCCTCTCCAAAGGCAGTCCTGTCGTTCTCGCACTTGAAGCCATTGGGGTTTGCACACTGAGGAGACATGACATTATAACACAATTATGTTGTATATATTAATATAGATATATATATTTTATAGATATGTATGTGTGTGTGTGTGTGTGTATATATACATATATATATATATATATATATATATATATATATATATATATATATATATATATATATACATACACATAGCAAACAGTCAGAGTGGCACTCCCAAATAATTTCCATCCAGTTTTGCTGGGGTGTTAAATCTCAAGCTATGTCGCAGAAACCATCCACAGCATGTTATAATATATTATAGTATAAGGAGAGCACTCGCCAGTCTTCTTGGTATAGAAAGGTGAAAAAACTTTGGACAAATCCTATTGTCTCTGTGTCTTGACAAAGGGTCCGGTGTGGCCCGAAATGTCGCCTAAATGGACTTGTGGCATGATGTGAGCTATTAAAAAGTTTTTTCACTTTTGTATACTAAGAAGACTGGTGAGTGCTCTCCTTATACTATAATATATAATATATATGCACACATGTCAGCAATCGTACTTATGTGCAACATACTTGACAATTCTCCCTGATTGTTAGGGAGACCCCCTGAAATAGTAGCAATCTCCCTGAAGAGTCTGACAATCTCCCTGATTGTACCTTACCCCCATTATAAAACTGTTTTATATTAAAATACGAGTGGGATCATTAGTATGATTTCCCTGCATTGGTTATAAGGCACAATGATCCCTATTAATCCCTATTGCTACATGTATTTTCTGAAAAGTATCTGTGTTTTCAACAACAAATAGATCATACTAACTGCTTTGGGGCTTGTTTACATGTGGATGTAAATCAGTTTTTTGACACGCCCCTCAGATGTAGCAGTACACGCCCACTTTACCACCGCACTCATAGGTGATGCTTTCACACTCTCCCTGAAATGCTTTTTCAAACGTAGGCAAGTATGATGTGCAATAGCACATCTTTACGTGATATGGGCAACGAGCAACTCCTTTTTTCAATATGAGCGGGTAACGTAGAACGCACTGCAGCCAATAAAATCTGGCTCTGTCAGTCCCCATGCATTCATAGATGAGTTGCTGCACCTTGACTCAGTCATTTCCTCCCAGCATCAGCCCTGCTTTGACATCTCCCAGCTGCCTCTAGTCCCATCAGTCATCACATGGGGCAAATGCTGGCTGGTCCCTTAGCAGAGAGGATTGTGTTGTGCTAGCAGGGTGACCACCGATAGACCCCTCTGACACAGAGCCTGTTGAACCAATAGTTGCCTATCGCTGCCATATTCAGTGGGGACTCTTGAATCCCCCGTCGCATGCCCCGGACTCTGTGAAGCAGCCAAGACGGCTGCTTTGTCCCTCCTCTTTCTGTTCCTCACTCACTCCTCAGTGGTGAACTTTCTTGGGCACTCTGCTTGTTTCACTTTGGATGTGCAGAGAATTGGCATCCGCCAGCTCACCACGGTATAAAAGTAGCTTCAAGGACCAGGGGGTGGCTCGGTCCTGTCTTGGACTGAGGAATGTGGTACTCTCAGGGGCACATACTTGGACAGGCCTCTAAACTCTCATTCTCCAGTAAAACGGATAGTGGTAATTTTAGCATCCTCGGTGTGCCACGAGTTGGAAATCTCTGATGTAACAGCAGGGGAAGAGTGAGTTTTGTTGGTGGTAGGATGGTTTTATGTGCATGTGGTTGTATATCCATAGATTTGGTGCTTTTGGAAGGTGATGTAAATAGAAATTGAATTGCTGATGTCTTAACTCACAGCCAGGGCCATCCAATCTTCACCCAGGGCAGTTTCTAGCCAATCTGGCTCCCAGTGCGAGCATTCAAAATGCGCCCCCCCCGTTATAATATTTTCACTAAAACTGTCAAAAGCTTTTAGTTGCGTGTGCGTGTGTCTGTGTATATATATATATATATATATATATATATATATAAATATAAATATATATATATACACACACACACACATACACTGTGGTTGAAGTGGATATTTTCATGTAGGGGTATAGAGAACTAATATGTGTGCACGCAGAAGGTGCACTCCCAAAAAAATGGTCGTGGTCACAAGACATAAGGGGCATGTGTCATGAGGGGTTTGGCCATGCAAAAAAGAAGTTCCCACAGCTATTCAATTGTTTCTCCTGCGCCCAACACTAAGTTGGGAAATGCTGGTTAGCGCACCTTGAGCCAGATGTTTAAGTGTGCATTTTCCAACTGAAGTGCTGCGATGTCAGCGCCGTGCTAAACTGAAAAACAGCATCGCGTCCAGCACTTTAATTGGATTTTTGCTCGCATGATCAGGAGGGTGCAAGCATAAATCCTTTAGTTGTACTAAAAGCACAGGACGAGCACACCTCTACCTGGCAGGCGGCGGAGGTACAATTCCGGACTCTGCATCATGTACTGGACATTGCAGAGACCTACTGGCGGGGGACAGGCACCAAGTGCCCTGCACGGGCAGGCGGGCACCCGACACACGCAAGAGGCCGGGCGGTGGTTCAGAGGTTTTGTGCCATTATCTTATTCTGCTCATCCCCTTCCTTTAGCCGACTTCCATATACCCCAACACATTAACTAATTCCTCCCACCTTTTCCATTATCCAAGTCGTCTGAGTCCTCTCATTCCGCTCCACCACCTGTCTCTATTTATCTCCCTTCAAAACCTGACAGATCAAACAGCCTCCATTATCTGGCTCCTCTCACCATGACTTCCTCACTCCCCACTCACTCCACTGATTCCTCCCATCCCCGTCCCTCACCTGACACTTCCAGCCCCCTCCCTCACCTGACACTTCCAGCCCCCTCCCTCACCAGACACTTCCAGCCCCCTCCCTCACCAGACACTTCCAGCCCCCTCCCTCACCAGACACTTCCAGCCCCCTCCCTCACCAGACACTTCCAGCCCCCTCCCTCACCAGACACTTCCAGCCCCCTCCCTCACCAGACACTTCCAGCCCCCTCCCTCACCAGACACTAACAGCCCCCTCCCTCACCAGACACCAACAGCCCCCTCCCTCACCAGACACCACCAGCCCCCTCCCTCCCCAGACACCACCAGCCCCCTCCCTCCCCAGACACTACCAGCCCCCTCCCTCCCCAGACACTACCAGCCCCCTCCCTCCCCAGACACTACCAGCCCCCTCCCTCCCCAGACACTACCAGCCCCCTCCCTCCCCAGACACTACCAGCCCCCTCCCTCCCCAGACACTACCAGCCCCCTCCCTCCCCAGACACTACCAGCCCCCTCCCTCCCCAGACACTACCAGCCCCCTCCCTCCCCAGACACTACCAGCCCCCTCCCTCCCCAGACACTACCAGCCCCCTCCCTCCCCAGACACTACCACCCCCCCTCCCTCACCAGACACTACCACCCCCCCTCCCTCACCTGACACTACCACCCCCCCTCCCTCACCTGACACTTCCTTCTGTAAGGAGACAGCGTGGGTGAGGCTACGGCGGCACTTCCTCCTCCTCCGGTTGTAGGTAACCAAGTTAAAACATCTTCCTCCGCTCCTCACTGACACGCGAGCGCGCATGGTCCGACGTCGTCGTCACCGCGCGCTCGTGCACCAGACACCAGAGGGCTGATTCGATTGGTGCTACACAGGGAAGGCGGAGCTACATACTGTGAAGGTTCTCTCCGCTCCCTGTTAGTCTGAGCAGCATTACCGCCGCCCTGATTCCCGGCCAATACAGCTGCAAAATGGCGGCCGAGGCAGTTTCGCCTAAGCAGAAGAGGTCAGGGCGGAGCGCCCCGTGCGATTGCACGGGTCGCCCGCCCCTAGAAACGGCCCTGTCTTCACCCCTGGCTATTTCACATCAACCGGCTGGCAAAAAACAAGGGCAAAAGCCGTCCGGTTTTCTTCAGGCACTCTGTGCATTTCACGTGCAAGGGGTTTGAGCCGTTTTTTAATGTTCTGGGGGTTTTTTTCTTCATGTATTGGGGATGCGTAGCAGCAGCAGTACAGGACGGCCGGTGTGTGTGAAAGGAAACATTGTACTATATACTTGCCTGCCTTGCAGGGACGGCAGGACACGGCACGGCAGCCGTCCTGCTCAGTGGATATTCCCGGCTGTAACACGGCGACCGTGCTGTGCCCGTGCCGTCTGTAAGGACCCACCAGTTTCCATGCTTTAGTTCAATTTCACACCTGGCAAGAAAACGGCCGTTCTGCCCTGTAACGCTGAAGCATGCAGTCTGTGTGTATGACTTACTGCTCCCCTTGTGTCCTAAACTACACTGCAAGTATCATTAAGGTAAAAGCTCCTGAATGTTTGTAAAGTTATGAGACCTGCTTAAATAAAGCCTAAGCATTGTGCTCAACATATACGTTGGTTACATAATTGTTTTGTTATTTCTCTCCAACTGTTTTACATTATGATGGGTCCTGAAACCATGATATAGGACATAATTTTTTTTACATTATGGGTCCCTTTGAGTCACATACTATACTGTAATATTTGTCAGTGTGATCACTGTATGTGTCTGTGTGTCTGTACTTTAATAAATATTTTTATTTAATGCCCAATAAAATAACAGGTGGTGCATACTTTATATAAGCACAGTGGGGAGAAAGATGGAGGTGGTTGATGGTAAGATGACCACAGTGCAGGTCACACACTTCCGCTACCACACAATAGGGCCCTGCATAAATGTCAGTTTCAGGCCCATGTGGAACTTAATCTGGCACTGGGCGCAAACATGAAGGGGCCGGGTCACCGGGACATGTGACCCAGCGCAATAGTTGTTTTTGTTCTGTTTACAGCGCGTGCGTGGCATCCTGATGTTCGATTGCTGCGACAGAAGGCCACAGGAGGAGCCACTGCCGCTGCAATGAGGTGCTCAGCAGACCCAGCATGGACCAGGCCTGGTTAGGAGAGGAAAGTGTGACTGCTGAGGGACACGTGTAGGGGAGGGAGCTGAGGGAGACTATGGTAGAGAGACACACTTTGAGAGCCGAGGGCCATGGAGATACAGAGGGGGTGGAGGGAGCTGAGGCCATGGAGAGACACAGGAGGGTGGGGGGAGTTTAGGGAGGCCATGGAGAGAGACTGGGTAGGAGGTAAGGGAGGACATGGAGATACAGAGGGGGTGGAGGGAGCTGAGGTCATGGAGAGACACAGGAGGGTGGGGGGGGTTTAGGGAGGCCATGGAGAGACACGGGGTAGGAGGTAAGGGAGGCCATGGAGAGACACGCGGTAGGAGGTAAGGGAGGACATGGATACACAGAGGGGGTGGAGGGAGCTGAGGTCATGGAGAGACACAGGAGGGTGGGGGGGGGTTTAGGGAGGCCATGGAGAGACATGGGGTAGGAGGTAAGGGAGGACATGGAGAGACGGGGGGGTGAGGAGCTGAGGAGAGACATGGGTCAGTGTGTGAGGTCAGTGTGTGCTGCAAGTGGCTCAGTGTTATATGGAAGAACCTGGCATGAAAGACAGCTATGCAAGGGGCAATCAGTGACGGCTGGTAGAAAACCTGGGGCCACTTCATTGCATTTGCCCCACAGGCTAAAAGTTGCCAGCCAGCCCTTGCCAGGTCATCATTCTCTACAACATACACTTTCTGGGTTTAATTCCACTTTTAAAGAAATGATGTTAAATTGTCTGCAAATCACATGTCCCATATTCACATGTTGGTTTATCCTCTACAGGATGCGTTTGTCCAGATTGTCAGAAAAGAAGGGGTCCGATCACTGTGGAGTGGGCTTCCACCAACACTGTAAGTGCCACGCTCGTGCTCTTCATAGCTTTTTGCTGGGGCTAGATGGATTTACTGCTTAAAGGAAAGTAAATATTAAAGAAGTGTAAAAAGTAATTTTGGACCTTTCTGTTAGTAATAAAACCTCTCCTGTTACTAACACAATGTGTAACAATGTCAGAGCTGCAGCTGATTGAGATCAAAACTTTGTGCTTGCCTCTCTCAGCCAATGAGCGCTCAGCACCAGGGTTTCTATAGTGAAATCCCGCAGCTTATTGGTCATTCGGTAAGTACTGTCCTTAGAGGACAGTACTTGTTCAATGGTCCAGGTCAATTTGTTTTTTTTATTTTACGAAGACCGCGTATGCCTAAATGGATAGAAGAGGACGTAATCCACGCAAGGAAGAGGGGAGTATGGAATTTTTTTTTTACAGGCATAAGTGGATTTCTATTTGGACAAGTGTACGTGAATGGCTACAGGGATACTAGGTAGGTATGTGTGATAGTGAGTGTGAATGTCAGTGTGCTTGTACAGTATGTGTTCATAAAATTGTACTCTCACGGTGTTTGTAAGTGTGTCTTTTTTTTTTTTTTTAAATATTTATTTTGCAGGTGAATAACAGGTACCAGTGGGCCCATAATGCCCCGCATGGTGGTACTTGTGGTTCTCCAAGTACCAGCATGCGGGGAAAGCTTGATGGGGCCTGTAGTTCTACTGCAAAAGACAATATTTTCACTTCTTTCATTTGCACCAAATTTTTACACAAATCAACCCGGAACTCACTGCTCCAGGGGTCTTGGGGATAGCCCCAGGCTATCAGCCCAGGCCTGGGGTGCCTTGGAGAGGGGGACCCCTTTTTTTGGGGCGGTCCCCACATCCCCAGCCTGGGCTGACTAGCGGTCAGGGGTAATGCTCGGTGAAATGGTTCCCCTGGCTGTGGCATTACTCCCCCGCTAGAAAGAGCCCAGTGCTGGTTATGAATAATACAGGGGATCCCTACTCTTTTTGTCCCCTGTATTTCCAAAATCCGGACCGGCTCAGCTGAGCACAGTGCTGGTTGTGCTAAATACAGGGGACCGGCTCAGAGAAGTCCGGGGCTGGTTGTGCTTTAGGGAGCGTGGGGCACATCGTTTTTGTTTTTTTAATTTTTTACACTTTTTATTAATTTTTTTTTTTATCACAGATTCATGGATGGATCTCGCTGATCCGTGCCTGCATCTGTGTCAAAAGTGACGACGGCATTGTGCGGGTCATAATATAATCTAGTGTAAAGGCACCATAACTGTATCGATCCTGTCTGTAATCCCATTGAATAAAACTGCAGTCAGCCTCTTGTAGACACTTTTTGCAGGAAGTAGTTGATAACAGAGAGCAGTACCTTACATTCAGCTGCGCAGCAAATGAAATACAATTTCAAACATTAAAATTTTTCTCAAGTTATGGAAACGTTTTACTATTTTTATATATGGTCATTTGTGGTTCAGGTTTAGTGGCCCTTTAAAGGCAGTTTAGCATCTCGGGACGGTATTCTTTGCCAGCAGCTTGCTATAGAATAATACTTTATGTATGCAGAAAATCGACGTGAGGTTCTCTCTGACCAGGCTCTGAAAAAATATTATGGTGGAAAAACAAAGAAAAAACATCAAGAAAAAATGTGCAGAAGTAATTGGTGTAATCAATCATAAATGATTTTTATAGTATTGCGTGGGAATAGCTTATACCGCTATCACTGAACAAACATTACAAGAGATTGTGTTCACGGCTCATTTGTGTGTTTTCTTGTTATGAGCGTAGTTTTGTAGCAGCAATTTCTCCCATTATGAGGGCTCCTTCTACCAGTAACAGTTACCAATTCCATGTAAAACACGTTTGTCTCCTCACAGCTCACTTCTGCGTCAGCTACACAGTCTAGGAACATTGTTGCTAGGAATATGCCTGTTAAGCTGCACACAGAGGGTTGGTCCAGTCATCCGGTGCCCAGCTCACATGGTGTCCGTGTGCTCAATGGGCAGATTAAAGACACACACACACTTGGGTTATTTGCTGGCACAGGTATTTAGATTTTTATTGGAATTTCAGCTACAGCGGACATTTTTGGGGACCACAAGTAGAAATTTTGGGACAGTTCGCCACGTATAAATAACCAAAATCAAAGGCACTATTTAAATGGTTAAACACTTGCAGAACTCATTATTATTAACCCTCTGAGTGGTTTAAATGTTGAAACGAGCAAGATTAATTGTTTGAAAGCAGCACTTCAGATCTCCAAATAATAAAATATCCAAGGGTACTATTTATATTCTCTAAAAAAAAAACCAACCTTTAATATGCAAATGTGTTTACATACACACATAAATCACATATCTAAAAAATTAAATAGATATACTCTCTTAAAATATGTAGAATGTTTACCACAATGTATCATAAAATTGTAATAATGTTACTTTCTTCTGATATAAGAGATAAAGCACTAAGGGGCCTATGTATTAATAATCACAGCAGTGCGGCTATGTACAAAGGGGAACTCTCAGTGACAGCGGTTGCGGTAACCGCTGTCCCTACAAGTTATATCCCCGGCATATTATAGAAGTCTTTCACAAAAGTAAAAAACTTCTCCGGGGGAAGCTGACACTATGCATGCATCGGCCAGGGACTGCGAGTGAGACATCATCTGAAGATGGTGTAAACAACTGGAGCCAAACTCTGAAAGTTTAGCTTTTTTAGTACATAGGGCTGAGATTGTCATCCCTATTGAAAATGAAGGAGACTGCGATCTGCAGTGCTAATTAGCACTTTGCTGGAGATTTCTGTGAAATTGTGCATTCTGTGTTTAGATTTGGGTCCCATTCCCAAGATATCTCATTATGGTATGCAAATATTCCAAAATACGGAATATTCTGATCTCCAAAATACCCCCGGTCCCAAGCATTTTGGATATGGGAGATGCAACCTGTACTAATATTGTAAATACTGTAATATTAGAATAGAAAATTTTAATATTCTATTATTTATTGCAATATTTTTTTTTAAATTGCCTGATGAAATGCTTAAAAAAATCAATATTTCACTGCTGATCCCAAATCCATCAACAGAAGGTGTCGGCATTAGTTGTAAAATGTCTGGGGAGATTATAGTACATGTAGGCGATTGGAGATGGCCGCTAAAGTGTGAGAGACAAATATAGACAATAATATATTATACAAGGTCAATTCAATTACTATCACGCCCCCTGTAACTGTTCTAGGGCGTATCACCAGCCATTACTCCGTAATGCAGCCATGCGATTGGTTCTTTCGCATCTCACAGGCAGGTTAATGGTTCTTTTAATGGTATAGAATTTAGACTGTAAGCTGTGTAATATGCTGGTGCTGTATAAAGATTATTAATAAGGTCAATGATGCATAATATGACAAAAAATGTGCAATAATCCTATCTATACATGGCACATTGTATGTATAAAAGCAGCATAACAAAAAAGCTAACCTGAGCTGGGACTGTATACTTTTTAAAAACCGTAGAAAGTGTCATATAAAGAATAATATAAGAGGTCAACTAAACCAACATGCACATATATTACATTTAATTTAATTATGAAATCTCAGATCCTGTCTATTCGTAGAAAAACATTTACACAAATAATCATTCAAATTCAGGCCAAGCTCTGGAATTATAGTATCTGTTGTATCTAATTGTTTCTTTGTCATACATTATATTTTTCCTAATAGACATATCACATGAGCATTGGAAACAATGTACTGAACGTCACAGGAGTAACAGTCTCTTAAATATGCAGCTGCTCCGCCGTTGTTTAAAGTCCCATATTATGAGATTATGTAACATACAGTTTATAGTCCTGTTTTAGACTTCACAATAGTCACTGTGTATAGTGGTGGGTTCTCTATATTCTTCAGGAATATACTGGTAATTTCCCAGGACTGAGGGCCACCTATATACAGTATGAGAGCTATTGCTCATGCTTAGCCAGCGCCAGCAAAGTGGGACCTCACAGTTTTAAAAGTTACCGGAGGGTCATCTTCGGCAATATGACCAGTGGCGCTAGGGAAACCTTATCCAAATATGAGAATCCAAGTTCGGCCCCGGCTTCGCTTTATCATGTGTTGTCTGGATGGCGGGATATTTAATGTGGGTAACAGTCACCAGATCAGGGTAAAGCTGCTTATATCCGCCAGTGTACGAAAACACCGCTTACTTCTTTATCTCCTTGTAATATTGTGCGCACACCTGCCCTACCCAGTCTGAGGTGACTGCATATATCAAGTAATAGAGAGCAGCAACGCGTTTCAGCCACCTGTGGTTTTTTAAGCTGATTGCTCTCACTCAGTAGTAGTCCCATTAAAAAGCAAGATCCATTCCTTTATTAGATTAATTGGTTTTGTGTTTCATATATTAACCTCTTCATTTGTATTTATAAATAAAGTCAAATGTGTATTTATACGTAAAATAAACTAAATACAAAAATATATATATATCTTCAACAGTATAATCTTTTACACCTATGTGCATAAGCGTATCATTGAAAATCTTTTTTTTTTTTTAATTTCAAGCCATAGACCTACATTTAGAGATTCTTAAATAATGTCAGAGTTGATATTCACTTTCATCCTGATGAAAGTGCCGCTGTATGTATTAAAGGCACTGAAACGTTGAAAGTACATGCCGCTGTGACCTGTAATTGTTTATGCCGGGAGTGCTGCACCATCTTTTGGATATTGATTTGAATACTTATGTGCGGGCACCCAGCCTGATACACAGGGCCAAATGTAATAGGGTGAGAGTTTAGAAAATGTGAGCGAAAACTGTCACATGTTTAAGCTCAGCCAATGTAATAAAGTCACAGAACAGTGTCGCATGTTTTACAGACTCAAAAAACTCTCAAGATTTAAACTCTCATCCAAGTGTTTCCTGTTTTGAAAATAGAACTGGATCAATGTATTAGTGTGAGAGTGTTACTGCTAAACTCTCACCCTATTACATTTGACCCTTTATCTCCAGGGAGAGCCGGACCTTCCTGTTTTTTAGCCTATGGCATTATGTATAAAGGAGTTGTCTTGCTAGTTTAAATTTTTTTGAACTTTAGAAAACCTAATTTTCCGCATATATCTGAGGTTTACTAAGAATTCTAAATTTAAAGTAGCAAGACAACTGCCTTTATGCATAATTCCATAGGCTGAAACTAAATATGAACCCTGTCATGATTTAAGATTCTCTCAATGTAGGTCTATGGTTTAAAAGTTTTTAAACAACAATTTTAAATAATAATACTCTCTTGCACATATCTGTAAAATATACCATTGAAGATAAATATATATTTTTGTATTTCTTTTAGTTTACACATAAAAAAGTTTGTTTTTATTTATAAACATGATTTATTTATGAAAGGAAATGAAGAGGTTAATATATGAAAGACAAAACCAATTCCAATTCAACTAATGAAGGAATGGATCTTGCTATTTAATGGAACTACTAAAGAGCGAGAGCAATCAGCTTGAAAACCACAGGAGTTGCTGAAACGCGTTGCTGCTCTCTATTAATTGATGTATACAGTAACCTCAGACAGGATACTGCAGGTGTGCGCACCCTATTACAAGCTCCTTATTGCTAACGAGGAGAAAGCAGTGCTTTCCTACAGCGGCAGATTTAAGCAGCTTTAACCTGATCTGGCGACTGTTGCTCGTATTAAATATCCCGGCATCCAGACAACACATGATAAAGATTCTCATAGTCTGACATGGTATCCCTGCCGCCCCATTTAAGAACCAGGACAGGTTCAACAGTGCCTGGTGCTGGCTATGCCTGTAGGGAGGGGCACGTCATTTTATACACACAGAAGCATGCACAGATCTTACGGATCTGTGCATGTTTCTGTGTAACTTGGACCTGCTCAGGCTAGACTCGCTATCTTGAAGCGGGTCTGTTATTTTGCCAGTTTCCAGACCGTAATGGTGTGAGAGTTAAACATTTGCACTCTATTACATTGCCGGAGTTGTATCCCCACAATGGCAAAACATCTGGATGCGTGTTTAGGGGGTGAGAAACATGCCAGTGTGCATGTTCTCACACCTTATTACATAGGGTGAGTTCTGAAAATGTGCGAGTATAGCTCTATACTCGCACATTATAGAACTCGACCCTATTACATTTCGCCCTATATATCTGTTCACTAGGCAAAGACAGTTTGAAAAAGTAATATGCACTTTCCTGTTGTACAGGTGCGATAGTGAATTATGTCTCTGTAATGATCCTCCGTGTTAGAAGCTAGTGCACAGTCCCACTGAATTAGCAGATAACCATGAGATGACAAATTATAATATAGTTAATCTCACAGCTCTATTCACACTGGGCTTTTCTTTTCATGCTGGAAAATAAATATTAATGAAATCTCTCTACGGTTCAACCAAATACATATTCATTGGCTGACTCGTTCCATCAACAGCTGGCGATTTCTTCAGAGACAATAATAGTTCCACTCTATACTGACCTTTGCTAACATTGCTTAACCAATTTCTTACTCCCATAGTACAGCCAGTCTGGTTATTACAGCTGCAAGCTAAGCCAGTCATTAAATCAAATAAATTGAAACAAATCTTAATACGCACATCAGTAATGGGCATATCATAGCAATTATGCTATGTAAATGCTATAATCTATAAATGCGGGTTTTAATGTGTAATGGATCAATATATACAGAATCTTATCTTATCCAGAAATGTTTGCTTAAATATAATTTACCACCATTTAGAAGGAAATTTGAAACGGTTGTATAATGATGGAAAAAGAAGAAATAATAATCACATAAATTATGTTTACAGTAATAAGCAGCTCGTACAACCGGACCGTGCTACGTGAAGCGTAGTGTTTATTATCTCCATATTAACTGACACTATTCGCCTCAATAATTTATTGAGCATGAAAAAAGGTGGTAACCTCGGGCTTTAAAGACCGGGACTATTAAATTTCAGACCTTTTTTCTCGCCCAACAAATTATCTGTTAAAGGGTGTTAATACACAGAATCCGGGAAAAGTTCCCGTCCCTATGTGTTAGCCCACAGTTTGCGCCTGATAACAGGCTAATTATCGCGTATATCAGACCCGAAAATAAATACTCGTTAAGTGCCTGCACGCTGCCTTCCGGGCTAATTGAAAAGCCTCGGGGAATCAATTAGCCCTCGGTAAATGACGGTGGCTAATTGAATTCCCCCCAATCTCTGCTTCTTACTTACTAGGTTTAACGTGTTAGTATATAAATTATTAATGATCTGTGTTTTATATTTTTCATGTTTCTTGGTCAGTCTGAGACCTTGTAGCCGCATGTGCGACCCGTCATCCAGTCACCCACATGGTGGCGTTTACCCCTGGTTACCTCTTGGTGGTCATCTGCATAAATATATTTACCCTCCCCTTTAATTTTATGCTGCTGATATAAAAAAAAAACAAAAAAACTGGAAAATATATCAAATGATTAATAAACTGAAGCAAAAACCTGAATAAACTCTGAAGAAAAAAAACAATCCATCCATTCACAATAAAACTAAACTGTTAAATAAAAATCAAGTAATTATTTTATAAGATGGATGTGCGAGCGTGTAAACCAAATAATAAACAAATGTTATAAAATATTAAATAATATGAAATTAAAATTAACAATAGTAATATAAAAATACAATTGATGGTAGAAATTCACTTAGGTGGAAGATCATGTGGTGTGAGAGGAGACGCTATGTCACTACAAGTCCCAACATGCAAAGGTTACATAAACCTGCATTATACTAATAGCTTTAAATTTGTTACTAGACTGCACGTGAATGTCGCTTAGTTGTCCAGCATCCCATATAATTCTGATGTTCATTGTATGTTTTTTATATATTTGTCACAGAGTAATGGCTGTACCAGCTACTGCAATTTACTTCACCTGTTACGACCAGCTACGGGACCTATTGATACATCGAATGAATAGCACAGAAAGTGCCTGTCTCATCGCTGGAGCCGTAGCCAGATGTGAGGCCTACTTCAAATTTCTGGCAACATATTATTTATTTATAACACATTTTAACCCTTCACTGTGTGTTTATTATATATGTACTTCACTTTTTTATTTTCATTCTTTATATGCAGCAGTAGCTGCTCCTAACTATCTCTTTACACTGCACTTTTCTTACTATGGCGGTGCCCTGGGGCGGCTTAGCTGGACCAGTTTGGGGGGGGTCCTGCGCTCTGGATTTGAATCCTAGTATGTTAGGGACCTACCCTAAAGAGGTTACCCGGATATGGTGGGTAGGCCCATAACCTTGGCCAAGATTATGCCAACAACCTCTATTGATTGCAAAATTTTATTGCATTTATATATTATCAATAATTTGGAGTTGTGCACCTGAGATTTGTCTGTTTTTGTGCCAACATAATATTTAGTACAATATACATTTCTTTAGTCAGTTACTGTATAATTTAATTACACTAAATAACATTTTATATATTACTTGGCTATGTTCCAAACTTACCTCTGTATCAGACATTGTGCTGCAGTGGACCCATCATCTGGAAGGCAGCCATTTTGTGTACCAATATTCAGCCTGTTAATGGTCTGTGACATAGGACCATCCTCAGGGCGTATGAAGTTTCTAAAGTTTCTCAGTGATGTTCCTAGTAAATTGACACATCTATAATGGGTGCCCACACCGCACTCCCTGTACCCATTTATTCAACATTTACCCCTCCGGAGCCCTGCGTCGGCGGTAGCAACGCTGTACAAATCACGGGCAAAATGGTGCGGTGGCCATTTTCCTGGAGTTTTGCGCAGTAGGGAAATCGCTGGGAAAATGGCTCCTGCTCCATTTCTGACAGTGAACTGCGCATGTCCAGTAGACTCTGGCACAGCGCTGGAGTCTACTAGTGCCCAGAGAGTCTACTGCTGTGCTCCGAGCACTGCCGGCCGCCAGGTAAACAGGAGGGGGCAGAGACTGCACACGTGCCCCCTCCTCTCCTAATACGCCCCTGCTGCAATCTTATGATTGTGGGTTTTTTTTACACAAAATGGCTGCTTCCAGTGTGCGTAGGAGATGAGTGCACTTTAAATCATAAAACTATTTGGTTCCAAACCAAAAACAGTAAACTTCCTTTAAAGTATCAGTGCGGACAGAAACACACACGTGCATTTGGTCTACAAAGCTCTCTGTGCAAGTTAATATCTGAACCGGTAATTGTTTATATCTATCAAGCTAAACCAGAACCCTCTGCCCTAGTAATCGGAGAGGGCACAATATCTACTGTAGTTTCTCCTCTCAGAAAATCAATGTTCTCCCAACTCAGTCATCTTTTGATAATGATATAAATGTCTGCCAATAGTTCGCACATGAAATCTAAACTGTTGTGAAAGAAAAATACACCACAGTTTATTACCAACACAAGGCTTTTTCATTTTATGGCAAAAGCTCTTCATGGAGCAGCCATTTTGATTAAATGCATGCCTCAAAAGAATTAACGTAATCATTCTGAAGAAGATCTATGAATCAGGCCGCCCTCCACCTCTTCTCCCATGTTATGCAATCAGTCACTGAATGTCAGCTTTATTTGTGCAGAGTGTGCGTCTTTTATTAAAGATAATCTTGTTTTCCCAGTGGGCTCCGTATCGCTGATTAGCCCCTTGGAGTTGATCAGGACCAAGATGCAGTACCGACCTCTGTCGTACAAGGAGCTGACGTTGTGTATCCAGAGTTCTGTGGCCAAAGAGGGGTGGCTGTCTCTATGGAAAGGCTGGGGCCCCACTATCTTGAGAGATGTCCCATTCTCTGGTAGGTTCATTTCTGAACTCATAAGTAGAATTAAAATGTTCTAACAAATTGTACAACAAGCAAAAGTGACCGTAGGCCTTGTGTAATAGTCTGCAAGATGCAGGCATGAGCGACACTACAGCCAGTCTGCCCATATTTTTAAAGCAAGATGCCCTTAAGAGATTGTGGGGTCTATTTACTAAGCCTTGGATGGAGATAAAGCTGTCTGAGATATGGTACCAGCCAAACAGCTCCTAACTGACATTTTTCAATCACAGCCTATGACATGGCAGTTAGGAGCTGATTGGCTGGTACCTTATCACCGTTCACTTTATCTCCTAACACAACTTAGTAAATAGATCCCTTTTTGAAAAATAACAGTTAGGATCTGATTTGTAGGTGCCTTGTTTCCGACTGCTTTATATCCAGCCAAGGCTTAGTAAATAGACCCCTAAGGGGTCTTTTTACGAAGTCTTGGATGGAGATAAGGTGCCAGCCCCTCAGCTCCTGTCAGTTCACAGGCTGTGTTTTGAAAAATGACAGTTAGGAGCTGATTGGCTGGTACTTTATTTACGTTCACTTTATCTCCATCCAAAACTTAGAACGTAGACCCCAAAGTTCCAACCAATCAGCTCCTAACTTCCATCTTACAGGCTGTGTTGAAAAACGGCAGTTAGGAGCTGATTGGTTGGTACTTTATCTCTCTCCAAGGCTTAGTACATCTCCACCTATTATCTGCGTAATACAATGGCAACAAATAAATATATGTCCAATTTCATCTATGTGTGGCTAAATTGGACTAAGGTCCTGTGATTTGGTGCTCACGGTCTTGGGCAGTTTAAGCTGACAGACAGTTCTGACCAACTTTAAGGGGATGATTCAATTAGACGCGAATGCCGCAAAGTGCCTCTCTGGCCCGGCACATCTCTCTGGCCCGGCACATCTCTCTGGCCCGGCACATCTCTCTGGCCCGGCACATCTCTCTGGCCCGGCACATCTCGGCCAGCAACATCACTAGTATATCATCTTACAAATAGGTGCACATGAAAACTAGCGAAGTTTCAGGTACTGTATAGGAGGACATGTGCCGCACATCGCACTGAATTTATTTCCCCCCCTAAGTATTTATTTGACACTATTCTGAGAACATTGAGCTGTGGTTTGTCTTGCAGCAATGTACTGGTATAATTATGAACTTGGGAAAAAGTGGCTGTGCCAGAGATACCACAAAACAGAACCAACCTTCTCCATCAGTTTCGTGTCAGGAGCCGTGTCCGGTTCAGTAAGTTGGACATTTAATGCTTTTTTTTTAATTATTAGTATGTAAGTCTCTGAACTGCGGCTTAATTTTCATTCTTCTCACTTTTTATGTTCATTTTAAAATCCCAAAATGAAATCACCTATATTATAATGTTAATATACCTCCTCTTGTAGTCAGTCAAAGTATATAGTTTCACTGACCTGAATCCAACCTCGGCTTTTGGGGAGAAGATATCAACAATTAGAAACGGCAGAGACCGTGGGCTAGACCAATATGCAAGACGTGCCCTGTGCATGTGCAGAACGGGTCCTGCGAGAGTGCCACCAAAGCTGCGACATGACTGACATGCTGCGGCTCTCTGGGGGCGGGGACGAGGGCCGTTTAACAAAAGGGAGGAGGGTGGCCCCAGTTTTGAAGGCGTTCCAGGGCCACAGTCTGTTTTTCTTACGCAGATTTCCTGGCCCTGGCAGAGCAGTTCCGTTGCCCATTCTGACTACGCTGCAGCTCACTCAGATGGGCAATGACTGTGGCCAAAGGCAAAGCAGTGTTATACTTTGAGTTCCTGATTATTAAAGTGTGATTTGTAAAGGACCCTAAACCGAAATGGAGATTTGTGAGGTTGTCCTGCACCTACCAGAGAAGGGAAAAAGAGCTTTAAGAAAATAAAAATGAAAAAAAACTTTTTAGTACAAAACAGTAAAAAAATAAGGATTCCCGAGAAGCTAAAAATAATATTACTGAGGCCCAGAAAATCTATTATGTAACAATTGGTCATTTATAGCACAATGTGATATGGTGCGTACACACTGGGCGATTAAAGTGGACGACTGAACAATAACGATATCGTTATCGTTCAGTCGTCCACTTTATCGTCCATTTTTAACCCCAAAACGATGAACGATAACGACGACGCGCGTTCCCGCGGGTCGTTCGTCATCATCGTTCATCAGGCTGACATGCAGGCCAACCTGACTATCTCGTCAGGTTGCTGCATGTCAGGGAATGGGGGGAGAGAGCCCGGCACTGAACGATATCGTTAATGATATCGTTCAGCGGCTGTGCTCAATGTCATGAACGACACACTAGACAATATCGCTCAGGGAGCATATCGTGTAGTGTGTACGCACCATAACACAAGCAGTTACTATGTTAGCAGCTCAGTAATAGACGATGAGACCACCAATTCAGTACAATAAATATCCCTGCTTAGGCTTAGAACCTTGTGACAGATGGTAACATTTTGCGAATAGGTCGTACTTCCATATTAGTGGTATAAAAGACTTTTCTGGTCAGCTGTAGACTACACTTACACATATACTGTAATAAATGGTGACGCACAACATGTCTCATATGTCCACAATACTAAACAATGACCAGGATTGAAACAATCTCGACAGTCGTCACATAATAATCCAAAAGTTAGTTTGATGACTGAACATAACACGGACAGATTTCAAAACTCCAACATACAGATGTGTCCTTATACATGTTTACTACAGGCGCGCTAAAAGCCCCCTCCTGGCGCGCCTGGTACCATGAGACTCTGCTAGTGCCGATCAACTTTTCTTCACTTTTTGTTTTGAGGAAAATGCGTCTAAGTCGCAATGTGATGCAACTAGGACGCAGCAGCAGACTGTGCTGATAAATTTGATATGCAACACCTGTATATGTGTGTGTGACTGTCTCTGAATCTGTATACGAAGTGCCACAATGCAGCAGCCGCAGCTTTTTTCATTCCAAGTTCCGTTGTGGTTCATATACAGATTACAGTCACACTCAGATATACAAGTGTCCTATTCACATCACATTGCAACTTAGACGCATTTTCAGTACAAAAAAGACGCTTGGCACTAGCAGAGTAGCACGAGATCTGGTGGCACACTCACGCCAGACAAGTCGCACTGCGTCACGCTTCGAGGCTAGATGTAGGAGGAGACATCTGTAATACTGGCATTTCTAAACTTGAATGGAGGTGGGCTGTACCTAGCATGGGCGGTGGCTTGTAAAGTGCTGAGTAAGTTATAAAATCAAGGTCATTTAACAGACACAGCAGGAGTTCTTGATCAGTAGTACCAATGCAGGGCTCACACAGGCACTGGGGATGATGTAGTAGTAGTCATTAACAGTAGTAGTAATAGTCATTAACAGTGCAGACTCAATAATATAATTGTATTTGTACTAGTGAAATTGGACTGCACACCTGTTGATATATTGTTAGTCTGATGTATGGTTAACTTACGTTGCTGATAGCAAGCCAGGTTAATTATTGATTTAAAGTCAGTGAGTTGGACTTTTAAATAAATATGGCATTGATCATCAAGCTGTTAATGGAACAACAAAGGAAATAGCGCACAGGCTCCACCACAAATTCCTTGCAGTGACCTTTTTTTATACATCATTTAATCTTTTTTTTAAAAGCTTATGCAGTGTTCCAGAGTAGAAAGCAATGTTCCACTGGTTCAGGAATAAACTATCGCAGTTCTTGTTTGAGGTGGAACAATCAAAAATACATTTTAATGAAACATCTATATTTTATGTTATATATTTACACCAGTACTAGAGGAAAGGTTCTCTTGTTGCTGGCTCTGTATGATGGGGCTCTTAGTGTTGTGCTCTGTATGGTGGATAATGGGACTCTGCTGCCATCAACTATTCAAAGCTTCACCATCCAGAGTACTGGGTGGTGGAGTGCAGCTCTGAATGATGGGGTTCTGAGGGGTAAGGCTCTGGATATTGACTGGTGGAGCTCTAGGTGGTAAGGCTCTGGATAGTGACTAGTGGGGCTCTGCATGGTGGATGGTGAGGCTCTGGATAGTGGATTGTGGGGCTATGGTGGTGGGGTTCTGGTTGGTGAGACTCTGGATGGTGCGGCTCTGGGTGGTAAGGTTATAGGTGATAGGGCTATGGATGGTAGATCATGGGGTTCTGTATATTGGATGGTGGTGTATATTGGATGGCCTCTAGATGGTGGGGCTATAGGGGAATGGCAGCGCCGGTTCAAATCCCGACAGCGGATGTCTGACAGGATCAAGTTCCCGACAAGGGCAGGTAAGTACCCTAACCTCCCCTCCCTTAGTGGTGCCTAATCCTAACCTACCCCCGGTGGTGCCTAACCCACCCCCCTTACCGCTCCATAACCCTCCCAGAGGGGGTACCTAGCCCTGACCCTCCCCCCTAGGGGTGCATAACCCTAACCCCACTAGACTCCCTAATCCTAACCATCCAAGCCCACCCGTGGCTAATGCTAAGGGCCCCCCGGACTTCCCTTCGGTCGTGATGGCATCCTCGGCATTCCAGCATCGGGATTATGATAGGCGTCGGTATTTCGATACCTATCATAAATCTCTAGCTGGCTTTCTGCTGTCGGGATTGTGACCGATGACCTTGCGGCCGCCGGTCACATGACTACATCCCGCTATAGGTATAGGGCTCTAAATGGTGGGTGATGGGGCTCTGAATGGTTATGCATGAGATGGTGAATGGTTGGGTTCTGGGTGATGGTGTGACTCTGGATGTTGTGTGATTGGGCTCTAGTTGTTGGGCTACAGGTGATGAGACTCTGGATGTTGGATGATGAGACTCTGGATGTTGGATGATGAGACTCTGGATGGTGGGTGATAGGGCTCTGGTTTGTGTATGATGGGGTTGTGGCCGGTGAAGTCCTGGATGATGAGACTGTTTTGCATATTACAGATTGCTGCTATAGTAACTTTGCCATTTGATGTTGTGAAAACACGAAGACAAATTAAACTCGGAGTACTTGAGGTGTTAAACGGTAAGCATCCGAATCCTTCTTGCCATCAAGAAAATCTGTCCATGTTTAATGGTGGACATACAGTATGTGTTTTAAGTGTGATGTATTTTATTTTCTCATGTTCGTTCTTTAGATTCACAGAAAAGATCTAGCTCAACATGGAAGATAATGTCTTCAATTCTGTCTGAGAATGGGTTCCGGGGTCTCTTTGCTGGTAAGTTGCATTATTGCTGTTTGGTCAGTCTGCCAACCTTACTATACTGCCAGTTCTCATATTTATCTGCCTACTGCCCGGCTCAACCCTTCCTTGTTGTCTGGTGATTTCTTATCTGTGTTCGCTTGGGTTTCCCACCACCATCTCCAACTGAACTCCGCTTACACAAAACTGGTTATGAAGAAAAAAGGGATTTAGAACCCGCACAAGAGCAGTTCAATTCTTTACATATTATATACTGCACCCATACATATGATCTAGATTAAATATCACATGCAAGAAAAAGAGGTGGTATTCTAAAGTGAATACTACCTCCACAAAACTGGTTATATTTCCCTCATTTCATGCTACTCATGTTCCCAAATTTTCAATCACTGTTGGTACCTAATCATCACATCTTATACAAATTAGGGGGTTTATGTATCAAGCAGTAAAAAGCATTGAGGAGTGGACCAGTGGAGAAGTTGTCCATAGCAACCAATCGGCTCTGACAGATGTGTTCACTTACATCTAGCCTCCTTTCGCGTTAAACAGCCTTTCTAGTCACGCCATGCCGCGACGAGACTCTGTAGCACCAAGTGTCTATATGTGCAACTTTTTCCCTTTTAAAATGTGTCTTATTCCCAAAGCGATGTGAATAGGATGCACAAGCAGCTTATGCTGAATAAAATGAGATGCGGCATGCCTATATTCTGTATGTGACTGCGAGTGTGTCTGCATGCATAATGCTACATTACAGCGTAACAGCTGCTGACACTGGCCCTGATTCAGAGCCGGACGCTCTGACCAGAGCGCTCGCTCTGAATCAGGACCCACCTCCATTAATATGGAGCGGCCTCCTGGACGCTCGTATAGCTGTGGGTCACCACCCACAGCATATACGAGCGTGCAGGATGATGGTTGCGATGGTCTTGACCATCGCGACCATCGAAATTGCGAGCAAAAGCCTGCGGTTGAGTTTTTCAACCGCAAGGCCAGGAGTGATATTGGCTCTATCAGAGCCAAAATCCCTCCCACTGACATCACTAGTGATGTCAGTGGGGCCGGCTTCAGACAGTAGGCGTTCCCTTGGGAACGCCTCCATCTGGCAGGCACGCCCCCGGCACGCCCACCAAAGGGGGCGTGCTGTCAGTCAACATCGACAGCACGCCCCCTTTGATGAGACACTCCGAGCGAAGGAAAGTCCTTAGCTCGTCGCGTCTCGCGCATGCGCACGACGGAGCTCCCTCCATCGTGCGCATGCGCAGTGCAGACCATCGACCCACTTGCGAGCGGACAGCCGCTCGCGAGTGGGTCTGAATGAGGGCCACTGTTCCTTAGCATTCCGCATGCAGATATAACCGAAATCGCACACAGAATATAGGCATGCTGCATCTCATTTCAATCAGCATAAGCTCCTATTCACATCGCTTTGCAATTAAGACTCTTAAGGGAAAAAGTCGCACGTGAAATCTATGGTTACTACCAAGTCGCACAGCGCTCACGCGTTATGAGTAACACGACTTGCAGCGCACGGCGAATAGATTTATGTGGACGCATCTGTACCTCTTATTTTATAGAATGTGCTTGATAAATCCTACTTCAAAGCTGAGTGGTTGCAACTTCTCCACTGGTATACCTCTCCACTCTTAACACTGCTTGCTACATCAACCCTTATATCGGCAAAATACACCACTTTATGGTATGATACACAGCACCACCAAGATCTTACATGTCAGTGTAACCAGTGGCGTCACAAGGGGGGTGCGGTGGGTGCGGGCCGCACCGGGTGTCACCCTCCAAGGGGGCGACACCAAAATCCGACTCATCCCCGCCCCCCGCTCAGCAGGTCCTGCACTGCAGGGAGACGCCAGGCTGGAGAGGCGCTCTCCCTGCAGCAGCTGCTGAGACAGTTTTTGCTTCTGCCGGCTGCCGCTGCGCCTGTCACACTGAGACAGCCAGCGGCAGCCTTCTATACAGTAAGTGCGGCTGAGCTCCTAATGCAGTCCAAATTAGGGGACTGCATTAGGAGCTCAGCACTCGCACCCCCTCCATGTGGGGCGGGGGTGCGAGTGCTAGAGGCAGGGGGCTGATTACTGATCAGCCTGGCTGAAGCCGCTGGGGTGGATGGATGGCAGCCGAGCTTCTGCTCCTCGCTGCTGTCTGATAGATCGTCACGCTGGGAACAAGCAGGGACAGTCTACAAAACATTTTTCCAGTGTTCAAGTGTATTCAGACACTGTTGATTACACTTGAATACTGACTCGTAGTTTGTACACGGTCCCTGCTTCTTCCCAGCGTGACCCTCTGACCTCTCAGTCAGCAACAGCTATACAGTAGGTGTAATGGGATGTAAATAATTCAATGAGGGAGGAGGGGGGGCATTACCTGTTATTGTGTGTGTGTGTTCGTTATGTTAGACCTGTGCCTGCAGGGGCTGTGTTGTCCCTGTCCTTTATCTCCTATTTAGTGATGAATTGTTTTACCAAGTTAACTAAACTAAATCTCTGTAATTGCTTCTGGAGGAGAAATATTGTCAGTTATTTTTTTTTTTATATAAACTTCATGGCTTACTGGCATGGTCTTTACTGCCTGGTCTGTGCAGAGTTCTGTTTTCATTCCCTTTCCCAATCACTATGTCTTGCTTACCTAACCTAGCATTTCCTTTGGGATGGGTAAGGGATGCCAACGTTCAGGATCCTGGTGGTCAAAATCCCAACGCCGGCATCCCAACAGGGTTAGGATACCTACACCTGTCAGTCGGTATCCTAACCCTCTCCCTACCCCCAACCATCCCTCCCCAGTGCCTAAACCTAACCTCCCCCTCCACGCACCCTAAACCTCCCCCCTAGTGCCTATCCCTAACCCCCCCAGTGCCTAACCCTCCCCCTCTCCATACCCCTAACCATAACCCCTAACCCTCCCTCCCCAGTGCCTAAACCTAACCTCCCCCTCCCTGCACCCTAACCCTCCCCTCCTAGTGCCTAACCCTCCCCTCCTTGTGCCTAACCCTAACCTCCCCCTCCCCGCACCCCCTAACGCTCTCTCCTAGCGCCTAACCCTAACCCTCTCACCTCTAGTGCATAACCCTAACCCTCCCCTCCTAGTGTCTAACCCTAACCTCCCCCTCCCCACACCTTAATACTCTCCCCTAGTGCCTATCCCTAATCCTCTCCCCTAGTGCCTAACCCTAACCCTCTCGTCTAGTGCCTAACCCTTTCACCTCTAGTGCATAACCCTATCCCTCCCCACCTAGTGCCTAACCCTCCCCCCTGGTGCCTAAATCTAACCTCCCCTCCCTAAACCTAATGCCAGGTACACACTAGAAGATCTGTACATATCGGGCATATCGGCCAGTGTGTACCCGCTATGTCACTGACGAGGGTTGCTCCCACGCTTCGTCAGCGACATTGCCCATCAGACCTAGGGGGATGGTATACTTATTCAATGGGGGAGGGTGTATTTGTTTTTAACTTGGGGAGGTAATACTGTCTATGCTGGGGATGGTGATTAATGTATGTGCGTGGGTATAATTATTGTGTTTCTGTGTGTATAAGGGGTGTATTCATATTATGTGTTATATGATGGTCAATGATGGTCTCTGCATTATCTGGCATTCACTGTGACTCTCTACATTATCTGGCGGTTACTACGACGCTCTCTGTATTATCTGGCGGTCACTGCAATCTACGGGGCACCACTACTGGGGTCATTGTGTAAATGTGATTGCTGGACTGGTATTTGGGGAGAGTTCGTGGAGCTGCATACAATTTTTTTTTTTTTTTGGAGGGGGGGTGTCACCATGAGTTATAGCACCGGGTGACACCAGCCCTAGTGATGCCTCTGAGTGTAACCACTGTAACTCATGCTGATTGGCCTTTCTGTCCACAGACCGTCCCCCACTGTAATACCCCACACCACAGGCCAGCTTACCCACATGTGCTACTCCTCTCTGCCAATCATTGCGCTGGCTCCCTTTACCTCAGATAATAAAATTCAATGTATCGTCTTTGAGTTATAAATCCATCCTCAATCTAGCGCCATCCAATGCGATCTCATCACTAAATCCTCTGCTCATTGCGCTGTACACTTATCCTAAGATTTGTTACTCGGGGACAGATGTATCAAACCTTGGAGAGAGTGAAAGTAAAACACCAATCAGCTTCTGTCTTTTTCCCAAACACAGCCTGTAACATGGCAGCTAGAAGCTGATTGGTTGGTACTTTTATCTCTCTCCAAGATTTTATACATCTGCCCCCCTCAGTGTTTCTTGCAGCTGCTTAACAGGACATTCTAAGGGCCGTATTCAATTTGAGGCGAAAAGTCAGTTTCCGCGTGTTTTTGGCAGAAACTTTTCGCCGATGACGTCATTTTCGCCTGTTTTACTTTTACCCCGTATTCAGTTTGAAAGACTTTCCGCTTAGGCGGAAAGTCAATGCAATGTAATAGGCAAAAAAGTTTCGCCTATGAATGGGAGGCGGAAAAAAGTGCCGAATCGGGGTTTTGGGGTACAATGTTGTGGGAACCCCTGTGCAGCCTTCAGACAGTCCCCCAGAGGTAATGTATGTCAAAAAAATTAAAACAAATACTTAAGGACACCCAAAAAAATGACTTTGAAAAGGGGGCGAAAAAAACAAAAATTGGGGGTAAAAACTTAAAAACTAGCGAACTTGACTCTGGGGGGTCCCCAAGTATGCCCCAGGTGTTTTGTTGTTTGCAGGTGCTTGCGGCAGGTGTTTTTTTCACGATTTTTCAACTTCACTTTAGCAACTTTTAAATATGCTGACCCCCATTTTCAAGTACCCCAAATTTGCTGGGATAAGTTATTTTCTGGAAAAAAAGCTCCTAAATACTATTCTGCACCACTTATAGAAAAACGCTATTTAACAGCTATTGAGCCCGTTTAAAATCACCAAATACCTTCAGCAAGCTAAATCGGGGGTAACCATAGCTAACCCCCATGTCAGAGCATCTTTTGGGGGTGTCGGGCTGATTTCCACAAAAATGACAGTACTTTCCTCCTATTTCAGTTTCGCCGGGTCCCGTCTTCTCGTACTTCCATATTGAATATGGGGTAAAGCAAGGACGGCCGCGATACTTTTCCACCTGCAGAACAGGCGAAGTAGGCAGAAAGTCTGTGCCGCGAAAAAGTATCTCGGCTCATATTGAATACGCCTCTAAGAGTCTCACTCTAAGAGGCTCCATTAGATTGTTTGGGGTTTCTGTACCATAAGGGGCTCATTCTCATACTGGGAAAATGAATAAAATGAAAACGAAGACATTTTTGTCATACGTTTTCAATTTGCTTTTGAGCATTAGGGGTAAATTTACTCAAGTGAGAGTTTGTAGAAGTGAGTTTTAGAAGTGGAGATGTTGCCCATAGCAACCAATCAGATTCTAGCTATTATCTGCTAGAAGGTACTAGTTAAATGTTAAGTAGAATCTGATTGGTTGCTATGGGCAACATCTCTTCTATAACTCACACGGATGATCTGCAGTATAGTTGTCTTTTCTGTTGTTCTTTAATGTGTCGGGCTCCGTTGATCGCACACAACAACCAAACTAGTTGCAGCGTAGCCATTTGCATAAACCCATTCTGGATACATGTGAATCATTTGTAGACCAGTCAGCTCCTGTTACTTTGCTATGAATTGCACATGCGGATAGATGCGTTAAGCAGTATCTTTATTAATGGAAGGGTTAAGCGCACTTACATAAGGTAACATTTGATGATTATGGCCTATTATTCTAACACCAGGAAAGCCAGACATACAGTGTAGTGAAACTATTGCTATACAGTAAATCCGTTCCCTTTTCATGCAAGCCGATTGTGTTGGCAAAATAAACATTTCTCCCGTCACTAGCCCTTTATATAAAATCTTGAGAAATTCAGAAATAATGTCCAGGAAATGTATTTATTTTTTCCATAATTTCCACCTTTTTACGGCCAACGTCATTCGTTGTATGTCCTATTATAGTGAATAAGTCACGTACTGTGATGTGTTCCTCTAGGACAGAGGTTCTCAAACTCGGTCCTCAGGACACCACACAGTTCACGTTTTCCAGGTCACCCAGCAGGTGCACAGGTGTATTCATTACTCACTGACACATTTTAAAATGTTCCACAGGTGGAGCTAATTATTTCACTTGTGGTTCTGTGAGACCTGCAAAACATGCACTGTTTGGGGGTCCTGAGGACCGAGTTTGAGAACCTGTGCTCTAGGACACTTCCAGACCATTTGAATCGTACAGAAAGAACATAGTAAAGTAAAATAAATCTGGAAGATTACGCTGAATTACTAATGCCTAATAACGTCTGCTGATCTTTTCCCCTTTCCAGGTTTTTTTCCTCGTTTAATCAAAATCGCACCAGCTTGTGCCATAATGATCAGCAGTTATGAATTTGGGAAATCATTTTTTCGAAAGTTAAATAATGAACAACAGCTGAAAACGTTGTGATCGTGGTCAGCGTTCAAGCAAGAAATGTCCGCGAATCATGTTCTGGTTTACAGTGACTTGTACATGCATGCACCTAGCTTCTACCACCCATGTTATGCCAGATGTTCTAAGTGAGTACATGGCTGTGGTATGATGCATAAAACACACATCTGCACTGGCCGAGATTGGTGAGTGATTCAAAGACCCCGCACTACCTCGTGCCTCAGTGGTGCCTCTGGTTCCCAGTGCATGGATAATCTGCATTATCATGAATATTGGTTCCGCACACAAAACCGCACCCTACTACAGTATGTGTAGGTAATGGTCCGCTCTAGGTCAGTTCAGGTTATATTCCCATAATATAAAATAGTTTATATATTACATTTATTTGCATATGTGTTTCTTGGGAGATTTCTACGCCTTACTCTGGCATTCCATCTGTAATCCTGTCTATGTACATTTTGTTTGCAATTTTTTCAATTTAAATTCTATTTCGAGAACAAGAACCCATCATTTCCCCCATTTACTGTCACATAAAACAAATACTTTGGATTTCTTTCTTTAGAGACCTGAATGGGAGATTCTGTACGCAGTACATGTTATTGGCACCAGAGTAACAGTTGTGATTACTCTGTGGTTATTATCTGCCAGATGGGGAAACATAACCAAACAGCAATTTCTTCTCTGTAGAAACAATCTGCTCTATTTCGTATGTGAAATCAATGGTCACATAAGTCACTAGGAGCTAGCATCATCACTGAGGTGATACCCATTCTATGTCCTATTTAGGTAAATGTATCACGCCTCTGATACTGATCCCCTAGTAACTGCTTCCTTTGTATAAAGCGGCCCGTTCCAAAGGGGTTTGGTATAAAAGAATTATAGTAAAAAGGTCGAAACAGAAAAGGTCGACATGGATGGAGATATACATGTACAAAGGTCGACATTGAAATGGACGATACAAAAATGATCGACCTTTTTTTTTTCTAACCCTAATCTTCACCCTAACCCTCCCTCCTGGTGTGTAACTCTAACCATTGGGGTAAGTGCCTGACCCTCCGTTAAGTGCCTAACCCTAACCCTCCGGTAAGTTCCTAATCATCCATCCTAGAGCCTAACCCTCCGGTAAGTGCCTAACCCTAATCATCCCTCCTAGACCCTAAACCTCCTGTAAGTGTCTAACCCTATAAAAAAAAAAAAGTGACTATTTTTGTGTCGATCATTTCAATGTCGACCCTTTGACCCCGTCAACCTTTTGTACCTATCTGTCTTCAACCATGTTGACCTTTTGTCACTGTCTACCATTTGGTGTCTGTCTAGACATTGTCCACTTTTTTACTGTAGATCTGTTGACTGGAACCCGTTGTAAAGTAACCAAGGAGCACTGCATTCAGGTCATATTATGATTAAATAATATCTTCATTTAAAATTCTGGGTATGCTCACAATACATAATAAAGACTACTGGTAAACAAGGGTGTCCTGCACACTTCAGAAGTAATCTGTCTTTGTATTGCCACAGTTCAGAGGAAAACCATTGGTCAGGAGAGCAGTCCTATGGTGCGTATCCACCAGCAGACTGTGAAACGATTGAACGATTATCACATTGTAAGCGTGCAGTCGTTTCACAGTCTGTGCTGTGCCTACATTGAACGTTCAGTCGCTCAGTATAGGCACCCTCCCTCATTCCTGAACAAGGACAATCAGTCGTTATGGGCAGATTGACCGGCATGTTTGGGCGATGACAGATGTCAAAAACGACCAGCGGGAGCGCGCATCACTGGTCATTTTCGACATTAACCTGCCCGATTTGTGCCTGATTAACAAGTGATTGAACGATAACGATGTCGTTATTGTTCAATCGGGTAGTGGATACCCGCCTCCAGGGCCAAATGTTATAGCACGCGATTTCCAGATTTAAAGCAACTGTTAGTTTAAAGGCAAAACTAGGTTGGTTTGACTTTTAAACTAATTGCCGATTTAAATCTAGTAACCATCTCGCCAGAATCACGCCGCCCCTCTAAAATCGCGGGCTATTACATTGAGTCCCTAGAGTGAGCCTCTCCATTAATCACAGTGGCACGTTGCAATCCCTTTTGCTCTGCAGCAGTCCGCATGGCACACATGGCGTGCCCCAGTCTGCCCCCAGAAGACTCCTTTGCCAAATAGAAGCTCTGCCAGGTGTGCGGTGGGTACGTGTCCAGAGGCTGACTGTGTAAATATCACATCGAAATTCTGCCTTCTGCCCCCTCTTTCATTATTATAAGTGCTTCTGTTCCTCTCCAAAAATGACTCAATTTTATTTCATTTATGGCTGAAATTCATCATGAGAGTGATAGAACATCGGGACTGTCCTTATCGTATGGAGCTTTTTATAGTCTGGGTCAGAGTGTTGTATTGCTCTGCCGAATATCAACATGGCGGGAGCACAACGGCTCCTACTAAGAGTATAGGACAAGATCACAAAACCGTCAGTCCTTTTGCAGAGTGGAGATGACACGGAACGGCCTGTGCACCCCCCTTATCTCATTTCAGTTATCTATCACCGCTAAGGACATTGTGTTTTTTGTGCTGCTCTGGACAACTAGGTGCAACCTTCCATTTGCTCTGCACACATGCCTTACACCACACATCATACATCTACACACATGCCTTACACCACACATCATACATCTACACACATGCCTTACACCACACATCATACATCTACACACATGCCTTACACCACACATCACACATCTACACACATGCCTTACACCACACATCACACATCTACACACATGCCTTACACCACACATCACACATCTACACACATGCCTTACACCACGCATCATACATCTACGCACATGCCTTACACCACGCATCATACATCTACGCACATGCCTTACACCACGCATCATACATCTACGCACATGCCTTACACCACGCATCATACATCTTATTGGCCATCTAGGCACACTTGTGTAGGTCAATACTCCCGTCTGGACAAAGAGGTTGATCTATCAAGCAGCAAAGAGAGTGGAGCAGTTACCCATAGCAACCAATCCGCTTTAATGTAGCATTTATCAAGTACATTCTAGAAAATGATAGGTAGTTGCTGATTGGAATGGGATTGAAATGCTGGCGGTTGTAATCCCAACAGCGTCAGCACAACAGGAGGAAATCCCGACAGCAGCAGGTAAGTCACCTAACCCCCCCCCCCCCCCACCCCAACCCTCCCTTAGGGGTGCCTAACCCTAAACTCCCGGGGTGGTGCCTAACCCTAAGTCCCCCCCCAGGGGTGCCTAAACCTAGCCCCCCTCCCTTGCACTCTAACCTCCCCCCAGCGGCGCCTAACCCCCCTTCCCCTAGCCTAACCCTCCCCTGGGGGTTGCCTAAACCTAACCCCCCCTTCCCGCAGCTAAGTGCTAGGGACGGCCGGACTCACCTCGATCGGTCCAGCATCGGGATGAAGATGGGTGTCTGTATTTCGATGCCTATCTTCTGTCCCTTGCCGATCTTCTGGTGTCGGGATATAGACCGGCGGAATTTAGTCCGCCGGTCTATTAACTACATCCCTGCTGATTGGTTGCTATGGGCCACTTCCTCACTGCTTGGTGCACTGCACAACAGATGGTTTTTGCACTTTGTGGGCTGAACCAGTACTGATCCCATCATCCTTTATGGAAAAGTAATACCCAGATCACTATGTCATTTGGTTATGTATAATGGGCATTATATATATATATATATATATATATATATATATATATATATATATATAGGCCTCCCTGGTCTCTAGTTCCTGTCGCTAGTTCCTAGTGAAGTAAAAGGATGCAGTCTGCTTCTGGCCACAGACTGGCTGCGTCAGTACAGTTCATAGTGCAGTATTGTCAGGTAAAGGCCGGATGGTTGCGGCTGAAGATTGTGTTACACTGTCCTGTGTATATCCTGTGTACATTATAGTGCAGTATTGTCAGGTAAAGGCCGGATGGTTGCGGCTGTAGATTGTGTTACACTGTCCTGTGTATATCCTGTGTACATTATAGTGTGTCAACAGACAAAAATTATTCTCATCAAACAAGAAAAAAAAAAAAAAGAAACAGCGACAGACTGGTCACAAAGATTATAGAGGAATACAGTGACGCTTGTTATGTGCCAGTTGTTACCTGCAGTCACCACAGCTTCAGTGGCCTTTATAAGAGGGTTCATTGAACTTTCTAGTAAACACACCGTCCCTGCTCAGAGACCTCTATACAGAGCAGGGGAAAGCAGTGATCCCAGTTCATTGAGAGGTTAAGTATCATTGTTGGAGTGAACCTGCTACTGGGGATGTGGGGGCTGGTGTCCTATGCAATTATCCAAACACAAAATACCCGCTGCTCACCCCCTGTTCTACCTTGAGAGAGTCTGCTATGTAACAAGCTTATTATGTCAGCTTCCAAATAGAAGTTTATATTACAGCACTTATAAGGTAGAGACTGTAATCTCTGCTTAACTCAGAAGCTAAGTAATTAATATACTGGGTGTGCCATGTTACAGGCGGCCTCCAAGGGGCCAGGGGGATAGTTCCCCAACCCCCCCCTCACACACACATACCACCACCACCCTAATCTGTGCAGTATACTACAGGATAAATACCCTGAATAGGTGCCCACACACTGTACAATTTGAACTGCCAATTTAGCCATTTTAGACCTAATTGTCTGCAAACTGTCGGTCTCAATGGCATCGGATCATGTACAGTATGTTGTTTCTCTCCAGCTGACTCACGGTACCTGTCGGATTTAGAGGCGTATGTTCTTGAAAAACCCTGCCAGTGTTAGTATATTTAAGTCCTTATAAGTACATGTTGAATAAATATTATAAATGACATACTCGTATAGTTTTGTCGCACTCTTTTGTTTGTGCCGAAAGTTAGAACAAAGTAATATAATATTGTGTTTTGCATTTATAAAGTGGACTTGTCACCCATACACTGTGCAGTCAGCCATTTTGTGGGCCGAACCACTATTGCTGAGCATGCAACCAATCGCATCGCTGTGAGCTAATGACATCACTGTCCTAGTGAAATGAAAGACTGAATATTGGTTCATCCTACAAATGACGGCATCCGCTGTGTGTGTGTCATTGTATGCTCTGTGTTTGAAAGCTTTATGTTAAAAAAAAAAATGCCTTATAGTGCCTTCTAATTATTTTATTTCAAATGAATAAAATTCCAATTTTCCTACGCTCATGAGTCTATTTAATATACATACAAAATGGCTTCATTATTGTATATGCTGTTTACCACACAATCACTGCTACTAAATAAAATGACCCGGTGCCACCTTCACATACCATAAACAAATGAAAAATTATATAAATTGGTATTTTACATTTAGCGTTGTGGTAACTTTAAATCTTCACAAAATCCTTTATTGGTTTTAACAGTGTGTCAGAGGATATATAAAATAAAGAATAATAATAGTGTAGTGCCTTCAATATTATAGTTATTACACCCAGTGTCCATAAACAATCCAGGCAATATGTGTTAATGTAAGATAAAGGTTTAAAACCTGTTTATTTGAAGTAATGTTATACTGTATAATCAGGACTGATTCACAATGGAAGAAAGACGTTAATACATCTGTTCTGGTGTTTTTGCTGCAGTACGATGGGATGGGTGTAGTCAAGACGTTCAGAATGTTAACACAAAATGTCAACACCTAGGGGTATATTTATTTACTAAAGTGAGAGTTTAAAGAAATTGAGATGTTGCCCATAGCAACCAATCAGATTCTACTTAGCATATAACTAGCACCTTCTAGAAAAACTCACTTTAGTAAATATACCCCCTAATGTTATCTGTTGACATTCTAAACATGTTGACATGTCGACACCCACCATGCAGTAAAAATGACACATGCAATTAGGTTTAGACAACAATTAGGGTTGGGGTTAGTTTTAAGCTACCTGTCATCATTATAAAGTCGATGTGTCATCTGTCAACACTAAACATGCGGAATGTCACCATTATGGTGTGAACATAATGAATGTCGCCATTCTGCATGTTGACAGATCATACTACACCCAGCACGATTAGTTTGTGTAAGGTTACGTCTTACACTGTCGTGGTTATGTGTGCTGGCAATTCATCACAAAAATAAAAAAAAGTACCGCCTCAGACACATGCAACCCCTAAAGTACTCCACAGACCGATAATGAGGGGAATAAAGACATATTTACTGAAGCCTGTATGGACAAGTGGATAGCTATACTTATAATAAAGTTGTAATGGTTGTGTCTGTACATAGATATTTTTTGGGAAAAAATTTATGAACTACGGAAACGAAAAAAAAAAATCTGAGTTTTTGTTTGTTGGTTCCAGCGTCACGCAAAAACTATGTGATGAATTTGGAATGCGTTTTTAATGTTGTACAGCTTTAGTCACGTAGAAAAAAACTGATGAAACTGAAAGAAACTGATGTCTGCATTATCTCACAGTGATATCAGGGAGAGGAGCAATGAAGGAAAAACCAGATGCTTGACATTCGGCACGTGCAGTGTATAGGCTCTTCAAGCCAAATATGAATAGATGTATAGAACTATAACTGCAGCTGTGTGCAGTGTGAACGGTGCCGATCTGGGAATTACCCGGATCGGCGACGTGATGGAAAAGGAGTCTGGTGGAAATCGGTAGTAGTCAGCAACTGTAGAGCCTATAAATGTTTTTTTCATGTTTGTGGATGCAGCCTAAAAATGCCTATTGTAACTCTACAATAGCCTTAATGTGCTTTGCAGGTTGTACTGATTGAACAAAAAAGAGGTACATGAAAAAAAAAAAACACAAATGTTGATTGTAAGAAAAGTGGTTTTCTTGAACTGCAAGTGCACTATACAGAATGTTCAGCAGAGGGCAGCATCGAGCTGCTGCAGGCTGATTTGTTTTTTGGGGAATTTATTTGACTTGAATGTTGGAAGACTGCAGATTAGCAAGATAAACAAAATATACCTCACAATCAGTCGGCTATTGGAGCTGCTGGCACTAGAAATCTAGTGCTCTTAGTGCTGGTATTAAGACTTTGGGTCTGATTCAGATGTGGACGCAATGGCAATATTTTCGCATTATTGAGCGATCGTTAGCCACTGTGCATGCGTGGAATCCGCCCTGCACACATGCAGCGATTGTATTGCAATTACGCTCACACAGAGGAGTCACTTGCAAAGTGAGTAACGTAGTCAACGTTTTGGGGGGGGGGGGGGGGGTGTGTCAGAAAAACGAGGACCGTCCGTGCTCGCCGCAGGAAAGCCCTCCAATAACTTAGGTCATCACACACATTTGCTTGATGACCTAATCCCGGCATGTCACACCTAGCTCCCACTGCAAATACTGGGCCCATAACTACTAGTTACTTGTAAATGTATCATTTATGGAGATCCAAAATGCTTAGAGATTTCTCTATTTGTAGTTGAATTGTTTTTCTGTTATATAATGTTAACAAACCCTAATGCACACGTTAAATTATTTCACATTTCATTGCCCAAATCATTAGTTCATATTGAAGGGTGTCATTAAAACACCAGTATAAAGTATACTGCCTTTTTTTATAGCCCCTAAAGCAATATCTTTATAATTAAAGACAAGTATCTATATGAATAAGCACACATATAAAAATAACGAGAATAGAGAATAGAGATTTAGATATAGGGTTTTCTGTAGTGTGTCTTAATGAATCATCTGAAATTCGGCGGACGGACCCAGCACGCTCGGGGGACGGACCCAGCACGCTCGGGGGACGGACCCAGCACGCTCGGGGGACGGACCCAGCACGCTCGGGGGACGGACCCAGCACACTCGGGATGGACCCAGCACGCTCGGGGGAAGTACCCAGCACGCTCGGGGGACGGACACAGCACACTCGGGGGAAGGACACAGCACACTCGGGGGACGGACACAGCACACTCTGGCCGACACAGGGACGGAAGCTGATAGCATCGCTGATGCATCTTTAGATGGCATCGCAGATTCCAGTGCTGCAGCTGAAGACACAGCATTAGATCACCATCGTGGCCATCGGTAGCGGTGTCTGCCATCTGAATAAGCCTAAGGCTACTCTGAATGGCCGTCGCGGCTCTGTAGCCGAGGCCAAAAACTCTGTGTCAGAAGATGCAAACACTGGCCTCGGCACTCCCCCATTTTCGGAAAAATTGTCCATCGCCGTCCTTTACCCGCCCCAAACCGCTGCAGAATGTCAATCATGCTGTGAGTTAGGGGGCACTGCAACTGTAGTCATAGAAGACTGCACATGTGCAGATCTCCAACCATCGGAGTTGTACGCTACGCATCGGGTTTGCGTACAACGCTGAATCAGGCCCTCTTATCTAATTAAACAGGGAGCACTCCTATGCAAATATAGTACATGATCTATTGCAGGATTATCATATTTTAAAATACCCTCTACCACTGTTAGAGCCAATAATAGATACAGTCAGGTGCATAAATATTGGGACATTGACAGAATTTTCATATTTTTGCCTCGATTCACCACCACAATGGCTTTGAAATGAAACAAACAAGATGTGCCTGCAAAGGATTTGCAACAAAGTATTAAAAAGTGAAAGTTAGATTTAGGATTGTTTAGTTTGTCCCATTACTTTTGGCCCCTTAAAAAGTGGGAGGCACATAGAGAAACCGTTGTAATTCCTACACCGTTCACCTGATTTGGATGTAATTACCCTCAAATGAAATCTGAAAGTCTGCAGTTAAAGCACATCTTGTTTGTTTCATTTCAAAGCCATTGTGGTGGTGAATAGAGGCCAAAATATGAAAATTCTGTCAATGTCCCAATATTTATGCACCTGTCTGTATATCTGTATACCTACAGGTGCCAGAGTGTCATTGATATATCCCTCACTGTTTGGTTTTTTTACATAAATTCAAGGCCTAGAAGTGTACGATGTCTGGGGTCTCCATTGTGTTCTTCTGTCCTATGTCTGGAAATGCTATGGCTATGGGTGAGATGTAAGAGGTGGAGAAGTAGCCCCATGGCAACCAATCAGCGTCTAGCTAGCATATATCAAGTACATTCTATAAAATGACAGTTTGAAGCTGATTGGTTGCTATGTCTCAATTTCTCCACCTGTGCACTCTTTAGAAGGATTACTCTTTTTGGGTTGGGTATGGATTGCGGTCGGGGTGCCACTGGTCAGAATACCAACATTGGCATCCTGACAGTCAGAATCCCGACACTTTAACCCCTACCCAAACCAATTGGAAGTATCCAATTAGCTTAATTAGTCCTTAATTACTTACCTTCTGCAGCACTGTCATCTTCATCCTGCGTCGGGAGCCGGCTCTTCTGCTGTAGTGGTGACTATGTCAGTGTGTGTGGTGTATGTAAGAGTGTGTGTGTGTGTCCCACTGTCAGCGTGTCCCCGCAGTGCTAGTGTGGCCCCCCGGAATGGGCGCTGGGAGAACAACATATCCCAGCAGCCCTTGATCCACCAGCCCCTGGGACTCCCAGCAGCCCCCTCTCCAGTAAGAAGAGAGAGGGGAGGGAGTCGCGGAGACTACTGGAGACCCCTGGTAAGGTAAGTGGTGTTTTTTTTCCATCAACAAATCCGCGCCGCGGGGTTTTCAGAACTGAAAACCCTGCGACCAGTATTTTTTAAATCGAATACCGCGGGTATCGGGAGAGCGCATACCTGTTGTATTTCTAAATTGGGCGCAAGGTTTTTGTCTCGCTAAACCTTGCGCCCAATTGGATATGCCCCTATATGTATGACTTTCCCATAAATTAACTGTATCTATTCCTTTTTCATACAAGGCCTAACAGCACAGAATCTGGCCAAGCAGCAACAAACCTTTAGGACACCAGGGAGTAAATTTACTAAGATTAGAGTTTGGTCGAGATGACAATCCCGGGTGAGTTTAGCCATGTTTTTTATCTCACAAATTTACTGGTGAGTTTGGGAGAGATTTCTCTCTTCTCACTTGTAAAACTCAGGTGAGATCGCAAACTCGAAACAACTCAGCATTGGCCAAACTCTGAAAAACTTTTCATGATAAAGATGCAATTTGGGAATTTACCAAGAATCGAGATTACAATCTCGGCTGAGATTATAGCAAACTCCCTGATAAATTGATGTTTCAAACACTCCACCTCCTGAGCTGCGAGGTTTGCAGAAACCTACACAGATCAGTGTGATTTGTGTATTTTTCTGCATGAGTACTTAATGTGGAATGGGATTGTATTGCCGGCAGCTGGCCGAAGGGAGGAATTACCGACAGCGGCGGTAAGTACAGGTAACCCTCTCCCCCCCTAACTCTCCTTTAGGGGTGCCTAACTCTAACCTCCCTCCGTTAGTGCCTAATCCCAAACCCCCCTCCCTGCACCCTAAACCTAACCCTCCTGGGGGGTGCCTAATCTCTCCTTCTGAGCCTAGTCCTCCACGGGAGTGCCTAACCCTAAATCCCGCTGGGGTGCACTAAACCTAACCCTCCCGATTTATCCCCCCCCCTAACTCTCCATTAGGTGTACCTAACTAACCTCCCCTCTTTAGTGCCTAAACCCAACCCCCCTCCCCGCACCCTAAACTTAACCCTCCTGGGGGGATGGCCTAACCCTAAGTCCCCCCAGGGTGCACTAAACCTAACCCTCCCGATTCTGATACTCTAGGGCAGTGGTCTCCAACCTTAATTTTATTTTTGAAATCTAAACTCTGGCTAATAACCAAATCTTTAATAAAAAAATTACAATGCATTTATTAATACAGTGATAAAATGTGGAGAGCAGGGTGCTGCTGGATGGTTTGTGCAGGCGGAACAGTGTGTCCAAAAATTCACAAGTCCGGGGAAAGTTTGGGCTGCGAGGGCAGCGAGTTGCGGTGCCGCCGGTGGTGTTTCCACATGACTTGCAACAATGGAAACTTGCTCCGCTCACAGCTATTTAAATTGTCCTCAAAGGGATCTGATTTTCAGTTGCATGTAATGTGAACACAACTTTGGACGCCCGCTGTGAACAGAGTGCTAATGTAACTCTATGCACGCACTGAGTCACACTCATCTATGTGATTGCTCGGCCCCTCTTACACCCGCGAGAGCTACCATCATCATTAACATCGGCATTTATACCTACCCTATGCTGGGTGTAGGAAACTCGAATGAATTTGACTAACACATTGCATACCCACGAATAGCAAATAACTCTGGCTACACACCCATAACACACCCCAACGCTGCCCAGAATTGCAGCTTTACTGCCCGCAGAGAAATGACTAACCTCTGTTGTAAACCATAAACTGGTAGTTAAACGTAATATTAAAAAAAATATTTAAACATAGAAATAACAACTAAGAAGCAGACAGGTAATAATGCAAAAGGTTAATTAGTTATAGATTGAGTTGCACACTGTTTGCGAACATGAATGCAAACAGTGGTGTAACTACCGTGGGTACAAGGGGTGTGGCTGCTATGATGTCCAAGCTGCCACTGTGGCCCGCTGCTCCCCCTGCACCCAGTAATGCAGATATAGTGGGCAGGTCCAGTTAGGGACACAGAGGGGGGCCCGGGTGTCAGCAGTGTTGATTTGGTGCCGGCCCACCAGCTGATTACAGCTGGCGTACCGGCAGGCAGACATGGAGAGATAGCGCCGCCGCTTGTGAGGCAATCAGAGCTGGCAGACTGGCAGCCAATCAGCAGTGGCGGCTCCTGATTGGCTGCCTGTCTGTGAGCTCCGATCAGCTCGCGACCGGCACCGGATTCAAATTGTGGCAGCGCTGTCTGTCCATGTCTGCCACTGTCTGCTGGCGTGCCAGCTGTAATTATCTGGTGGCCCAGCATCAAATCCACACCTGCTGGCTGTTGATAGCACACAGGGGGCTGCTGGAGGGACATGGGAGGTAAGTTGCTGGGTGGAAAAATGTTAAGGGGCATTACTGTGTGACAATGTGTAAGAGGCAATACTATTGTGTGGAATAATGTGTTGTATGGGGCACTACTACTCTGTGACAATCTGTAAAGGGCATTACTGTGATATAATGTGTAAGGGGCACTACTGCGTGACATAATGTGTATAAGTGGTACTTTTGTGTGACATAATCATAATCTGACTGGGCTATGTGCTAAAGTTTGACACTTGCTCAGACTGTGAAGTTCAAATATACTTTTGTAGCTTTCACACAGTATTTTCGCAGACTGACAATTTCCACTTGAGCCAGCCCCGGAACCCGTGTCATTTAAGTGTGTCCCTATTGTTAGGGATTGTGTGACAGTGTGTGGCCCTGATGAAGTTCAAACCTAGGCAAAAACCTAATCCTGGTCAAACTACACCACCATGCCAAATTTGGTGGAGCTAGGTCAAAAACTCTAGCCATGCATAAAGGACAGACAGACATGCTTTCTTGCTTTTAATATAGATAAAGGGGCTGATTCCGAGAAGGATCTCTGCACGAATGCAAATGGAGAGTTTTTGCGTAAAGCGCCTGCGCATATGCAAATTTACGCATTTTTGTATCTGTGCATCCTATTTTGAGTCGAACAGAATTTGGCCAGATCTGTCTTTCCGTAAAAATACAGAATTATGGTATGACATACATAGGATAATTATTTTTCTTTGTGGTCCATAGGGTCCACAAGATCTACCTTAGGGTATCACATCCAATGCACCAAACAGCAAAGCTTTGGAGCTCCCAGTATGCACTGATCCTCCTCCCTATACTGTATACCCCTCCCCCAGCCACATGCATTCAGTTTGTAACCAAGCCTAGAGGCAAGAGACGGAGAGTGGAGTAGGAAGAAACATTGCACAAGAAACACAACATATGAAGAGGGAATCTGTGAAAAAAGGCTGAAGAACAGATCCCAACTGAGGCCAGGTGGGTCAGGGTGGGTGCCCTGTGGACCCTATGGACCTCGAAGAAAAATAATTATCCAAGGTATGTCATACCATAATTCTGTATTTCTTCTTCGGGTTCCATAGGGTCCACATGATCTACCTTGGGGATGTCCTAAAGCAGTTCCCTTAAGGGTGGGGACACTCCTGCACAGAGCGGAGAATCCTGGGGGGGGCAAACGTATCAAAAGCATAGAATTTGATAAACGTATCAACGGAAGACCAAGTGACTGTCTTGCAAACATGTTCAGACGAGGAGACATGTCTTACCGCCCACGATGGTCCAACAGACCGAATGGAATGTGCTGTCACCTTGTTAGGAACAGGGAGACCAGCCTGTGTATAGACATGAGAAATAGTCAAACGAAGCCAGCAAGCTAACGTTTGTTTGTTTGCTGGCCAACCTCATTTGTGAAATCCATATAACATAAATACGTAAATACGAAGTGCTCAAACCACATCCAAGGAAGCTTCACCTGTAGACAGGTCTGAAGTTTTGAAGGCCGGGACTACAATTTCCTAATTTATATGAAAACAGGAGACAACCTTTGGGAAGTAGCCCGCCGTGGTACGGAGGACTGCTCTATTTGGATGAAAGATCAAATATGGTGAACGACATGACAATGCTGCCAAGTCGGAAACTCTGCGAGCTGAAGAGATGGCTAGAAGAAAAAGTGTCTTTGCAGTCAGCCATCTCAAGTCCACCTTATCCAAGGGTTCAAAAGGATGCAACTGCAGTGCCCTGAGAACCAAAGACGAATCCCACAGTGCCACCAGTGGGAGAAATGGAGGTTGCAGCCACAAAATCCCCTGTAAGAATATTCTACCATCCGGCAGAGGAGCAATCCTGTGCTGGAACCAAACTGTCAAAGCCGAAACTTGGACTCTCAATGTAGCCAGGCGAAGACCTAAGTCTAATCCGGCCTGAAGAAAACCTAGTATTCTCGATACCTTGAAAACTTTAGGTTCATATTTTCTGGGGGAACACCAAAGAAAAAATGAACACCAAATTATGTGAAAGATGCGAGCAGAAGCAGGCTTCATTGCTCTCTGCATCATCTGAATCACAGAAGCAGAGAAACCCCTGGCCTTTAAGACGGATGACTCAAGAGCCATGCCGCCAAAGCCAGTCTTTGTAAATCCTGGTAAAGACAGGGACCCTGCATTAGCAAATCCTGTCTTAGAGGCAGTGGAAGTGGACTGTCTACAGATAGATGTGTCAGATCAGAGAACCAATGCCTCCTGGGCCAGGCAGGGGCTATTAGTATCATCCTGCCTCCCTCCTGCTTGAACTTTCTAATGACTCTTGAGAGGAGGGAGATTGGAGGAAACAGGTATGCCAACCTAAAGTTCCATCTCCCATGCCAGAGCATAAACGAAGGTGGCTGAGGGGTCCCTTGTTCTGGACCCTTACCTGGGGACCTTGTGGTTGTGACGTGATGCCATGAGATCTACGTCCGGTAATCTCCCCCTGTCCACCAGGAGTTGAAACACTTCCAGATGAAGAGCCCATTCTCAGGCATGTATGTCCTGGCAACTTAGGAAGTCCGCCTGCCAGTTGAGAACACTGAAGATGAATATTGCCAAGATTTCTGGAAGATGGCATTCTGCCCACTGCAGAATTTTTGACACTTCATGGCTCATGGCTGCCGGATTTTGTGTGCCTCCTTGATGATTCAAATAGGCCACTGCTGACGCATTGTCGGACTGAACCTGGACAGGCATGCCCTGAAGAAGATCCTTTGCCATATTGAGTGCTTTGTACACTGCTCAAAGCTCCAATATATTTATTGGCAGGTGACTTTCCTGGTCTGTCCACCTACCCTAAAAAGGTGTGATGACCAGTCACTGCCCCCCATCTTTGCAGATTTGCGTCCGTGGTGAGAAGTACCCATTCCGGGATCCATAACGGATGACCCTGAGTCGTCTCCAGCCACCAAGAAAGGGAGAGCCGAACCACTGTTGAGATGCGAATCGTCTGATGCTTTATCCAATGATACTGACCATCCCACTGGGCCAGGATCCACAGCTGTAGAGACCTGGAGTGGAACTGGGCATAAACTACCATGTCGAATGTGGCTACCATGGAGCTCAGTTTCTGCATAGCCAAGTGAACTGACTCTACTTGCAAAGTAGATTGTGCACCCGAGACTGTAGTGCTACAATCTTGTCCTCTGGTAGAAGAATCCTCTGTCCCAGAGAGTCCAGCAGCACCCCCAAGTGCACCATCTGCTAAGTTGGAGAAAGAAAATACTTTTTCCAATTGATTACACAGCCGTGCTCCTGTAGGCAGACTATGGTCATCCGTAGATTACATTGTAACATCTCCTGAGATTGTGCCAATATTAGGTCATCTAGATATGGCAGTATCCTGACTCCTTGTTTTCTGAGATGAGCCGTCATGACTGCCATTATCTTGGTAAATACCTGAGGGGCTGTGGCCAGAACGAAGGGTAGAGCCTGAAATTGGTAATGTTGTTGATGTATCCCAAACCGGAGAAAGGGCTAGTGGGATCTTGCAATCGAGACATGCAGATATGCATCCTGTATGTCCAGTGAGACCATGAAGTCTCCAGGCTCCATCACCAGCATAATTGGCCGTACAGTTTCCATACAGAATTTAGGCACCTTGATGAATCTGTTGAGAGACTTTAGATTCAGGATAGGACAGTTTGAATAAAAAAAAAATTAGAATAATAACCCCTTGCCTGTTGCGTCACAGGAACGGGGACTATGACTCCTGACTTCAGGAGTTTCCCAATAGACACCCGGTAGCCTGAAGCTCTGACTGGGTCTGCAGGAAGGTTTGTAGCAACAAACCTCTGAGGGGGATGTGTTAGGAATGTGATGGCATAACCCTGAGAGACCAGCTCTCGCACCAAGGCATCTGTAGTTGTTTGGTGCCAGGCCTAGGAGAACTGTAAAAGTCGGCCTCCAACTCTGACATCTTCCAGGGGGAGGCCCACCCCGTCAGATAGTAGGCTTACCGTCTGGTTTGGAAGTCGGGGGTTTAGTTGACCAACATTTTTTAGGCTGTGGTCTCCTGTGGGACTGTCTGTCTGGCCGAGGACTGTTTCTTTGTCCTACTCTGCGGATGAAAAAACCGAGATGACACTGCCTCCTAGCAGTAGACGTAGATGGCAATTCAGCAGACTTCGGTGTTGCCAAAGAAGCCGTGTCATCCAATCCTGGCCCAAACAGTACCTTCCATGCAAAAGGCAAAGATTCCAGAGCCTTCTTAGACCCTGCATCCGCCTTCCAGGTCTTTAGCCAAAAGGTTCTTTGGGCTGCAATCGAGTTAGCCAAGACTATAGAAGCCAGGATGCCTGCGTCAATTCCCGCTTCCCCCATATACATAGCTGCTTCCCACATCTGGCTGAGAAGGGACTGCTGTTCCCTGGTTGGATAAACTATAGTATCCGCCAGAAATTTCGTCCAATCCTCCATAGCCAAAGGCCACCCAGGCTACAGCCGTAGCTGGCCTGGTAATAGCTCCAGATAGTGAAAACATTGATTTCAAATGATTATCAAGTTTTCTATCTGTAACCTCTTTTAAAGATGCTGCAGGAATGGATAACGTAGCGCTCCTGATTAATCTTGTAACAGGAGCATCTATCGTTGGGGGAACTTCCCATTTATTACACTCTCCTGGTGCAAATGGGTAGCGAGAGGTTACATTCCTTGTGGCATGAAAATGCTTACTAGGAGTACTCCATGCATCAGACATGAGTTTCGACCGCTGCCCAGACTGATGGAAATAATCCTTAGTCACCGCCTGATGCTTAAAGATTGGCTCCTTAGATGCCAGAGACACCTCCTCTTCCTCCATACTGAAGACAGATCTAACCGCTCTTACTAGAGATGGAACATCCACAAGGGACTGACTATCTTTCACCAAGACAGACCCAGAGCTCTGAGTATCAGAGTCCGATGAGGAGGTCGAGTCAGACTCCTGAGGCAACACATGACGAGAACCTCTTTTATGCCCCTGCTTTTTTACTACCACTGGTCTATCCACCTGCGGAGAGGCTGAAGACGGCAGTATACTCTGACTAGAGTGAGCAGCAGAATTAACCTAACAAGAATTCATGGGGGGCATACACATAGGGGCATATCCAATTAGCTAATTATCACGCAGGTCAGGATTCAATTAGCGGGGATTCCACGCGCGGGTGTCCGCGAGTCCCCGCTGACGGACTTTACCTCGCACCTCATGTAGGTGCGAGGTAAAAATCTGCGTGAGGCCGCCCTATTCGGCCTCGCGCGAGCAGGTAAAACACCGATTGCGCAGTTCTCGCAGAATGTGTGTTCTCGCGCAGGAGTCCTGGTCTAATGACGCAGGGAAATAGCTATTTAATTGAGTAGCTAATCCCTGCATCGCAGGACTTTTGCCTGACAATTAGCCGTGGGTGAAACCTCGTGGCTAATTGGATATGCCCTGTAGGATGATGCACATGCTGTGAGTACCCCATAGCATGAGGCACTGCAGCAGCTGGGGCCCGTACCTCCGTGGCTTTGCCTATTAAATAGGACAAAACCTCAGGCATAATGGCCATCCAAGATGACTCTGGTGCTGGTACAGGTGTACCAGATATATTAGATAGTTATTGCACAATCCATACTGGTTAACATCCTGGTCAGACAGGCCTGCAGAACAGGATATAAGCACTGGAGGGCTCTCATGCTCCCCTTTACCTTCAGACATGACAAACAATGTATAAATGGTATAAGGTATACAGTATTAATGCAATGTGACTTTCTATCAATGAAACACTCCACACACCTTCAGAGGGATGAGGAGATACACAGTGATAGACGTACCTCACAGTTCTGAAAAAATAGGCAGTGTACACACAGCAGCTAGCATACAGGACATACAATGCATACATACGCACATTTGCTAAAGCAATATGGACTCTGAATCGACTGACCAGCCCCGGAGGGGTAATGGTAGGATATAGAGTGTGCTATATTCCAAACCCAAGAGAGAGACAGACCAAACCTCTGAGACCAATCGCTACAGCAGTGCACGGAAAAACGCTAAACTGCGCACATCTCACACACGAGGTGGTCATTTATAGCAAGCCAGACACGGGAATCCGTACCCGGAACTTTGCATCTGGGGGGAGGAGCGGCCGGGAGGAGCGCCCATCTCCCCATGGCTGCTATTTTGACGGCCGGGTACGCTGACCTCACTGCAGCAAGACGTTGATTAGTGTATCTTACCACCCGTCCCCGGCGACAGATGATATGGCCCCTGGCTGCCTTAGTGAGGACAAGTTGTATGAGGCCTTCACCCGCAGTCATCTCCGATGAGTCTCAATATCGGAGGCGGGGGGACTGCTTCATGCACGATTCCCTGAGAGGAATCGCTTACCTGCCATCTCCCTGACCCGACTGCAGTCCCGGACCTCAGCAAAAGCCGCTAGCCAAGCCACGCTGAGGCCTGCCGAGAACTTCAGGGCATATAGCGGTGCTGGTGTTTCAGCGACGGTAGGAGACGAGGTGCAAGCGCCTGGTACCGCTAAACTCTGAAGTTAAAAAAACTTAAGGTAAAACATAAAAGAAAAAAACCTAGGACTGCTTAGCAATCCCGCTGTTATAACAGGTGCGTCTTGCCGCAATAAAACTGGATGCCTGTGGCAGGGGTATATAGGTTGGAGGACCAGTGCATGCTGGGAGCTCCAAAGCTTTGCTGTTTGGTGCATTGGATGCGATCCAACTACATACCCTAAGGTAGATCCTGTGGACCCTATTGAGCCTGAAGAAGAAATACAGGTGTTTGACGGCAGGCCCTGGGCAGCGACAATGCGATCACACGGAACCACCCTGAATTGTTAGGAGTGTCATAGGCATGTATCAAAAGCTCTGTGTGATGCTTACTCATGCATAAGGGAAAGGGAAGCCTGGATCTGATGGATCTCGTGTTATGATTCGCTGCAGTACCGCTGTCCAACCAATGGTTTAGGCACTGGGGAGGGAGGGGTTAGGTTATGCTTACCTGGAGGAGTCGGCATTCTAACATGGTCGGGATGCGGCCATCGGGATTCTGACCGCCAGGATACTGAGTGCTAGCATCATGTACCCAACCCTATAGCAGTGATGGGCTGCACCTGTGACTGTCCTATTAAAACCTGCTCCACAGTTCCACCTGGGCCAGATTATTGTGTCAAATTGTGCTCCCAAGTGTTGTTTCCAGTTTGCATTTTCAGGGTTGACATTGCCTCTCCTGGACAACCCTTTCCCTGTCATTTGGATACTTTCCTTCAGACCTCCTGACTACTACCTGTTACACTCCAGTAAGATCTCCATTGGCTAGTTTTGCATGTCTACCTTACTCCAACTCAGGACTATTTCTGTGCTCTAGGTGACTTATGAAGATGGGCGGTAGAACTGCACTCTCGTTGACCAGGGGGTGGTGTGTTGTGGTTTCGGGGTGCTGCACCTTTGTGTGGGAGTACCTTTCCCGCACTGAAAATGTATGGGGGTAGGGGGGGTAAGGTGCGCTCTTCCTGCTAGTAATGGTGATGACTTGTGTGTGTTTGTTAGTGGTGTTAATTAGAATGTTTCTTCTGGTGGTGGTGATGTTTTGGGAGTGAGGAGGGTGTGATTGGGTATGGAGTGTAGTTTGGAGTAATGTGAAAAGGGGAATGGAATAGGATCAAAATGAGGCCAGCGAGACACAGTAATTTTGGGCAAAATCTTTTATTGAGTAGTCACAATGCTGCTCTGTTAAGATCCCGGGCAGGTGGGTGGGGTTCAGTGATGAGTGGTGATGAGACTGGGGAGGTAGGTGGACCCTTTTAGGGGGCTCCTTCCCGTGCGGTTCAGTGACCTTGCACGTCACCCCTGCTGGACCTATGGTCGACAGTCTAGGAAGTCTCGGGGGGGTGGGGGGATTTGCAGAGTGGGTTGGAACACCTGTGCGGCATCCCGCGTGTTGGTGTGAGTCTTGGCAGTACTTACCTACCAGTAGGTTTTTTGTTATGGTGATGTAGGTCGACGTTGCGGCCGTTGCAGATAGGTTGGAAGCTGCAGGTTTGTTGGTGAGCTGGATCAGCGTGTTGCTGGTGTGCTGCAAGTGCACGGCTGTTCTGATTGGTCTGCGGAGGTCAGCGACCGGAGTATGCAGCTGAAATTGGCTCTTGGTCGTGCCGCTGGTGGTGCGGAGCCAGAGGTGTGGATGGGTGAGCTGCTGGGAGGCTGGGTTGCAGCGTGTGTGCTGGGACCACCCCTGGGGGGTGGTCTGCCCGGGATACTGATTCAAAAAAAGCCAGGGAGGAGGGGGGATGTGGAAAGTGTGACCGGGATGGAGCTGGTCACTGGTGATGTTGGCTGGGCGGACTTGCGGCCGGATGTGCGGGATGCTCTTATCACTGACGGTCCCTTGTGGAAATGGGGATCGACGGTGGAGACACCCCTGGCCAGGAGTGAGTTGCTGAGCACGCCTGGGAGCAGGGGGGGAGAGGGGCTGAGAGCTTTCTGCACTGGTGGTCCCTGGTGGGGATGGGGATCTTTAGTGGAGGTCAGCCTGGATCGGTGTCGGGTTAGATGTGAGGGTCTCCAACGCGTTTCGGCACAGGTGCCTTCTTCAAGGTGGTGTGAGGTTTTGCGTGTCTACCTTACTCCAACTCAGGACTATTCCTGCGCTCTAGGTGACTTGCTCTGATTATATATTCTGCTAACCTGCATCAGTGTTCCTACACTGGATATTCTGCTAAGCTGCATCAGGGTTCCTACACTGGATATTCTGCTAACCTGCATCAGTTTTCCTACACTGGATATTCTGCTAACCTGCAATAGTATTCCTACACTGGATATTCTGCTAACCTGCATCAGGGTTCCTACACTGGATATTCTGCTAACCTGCTTCAGGGTACCTACACTGGATATTCTGCTAACCTGCATCAGTGTTTCTGACCAGTTCAAGTATAACCCTTGAAAAAAGTCCTATACTGGGATGAAACGTGTTGGGCATATTTATACTGAACAAAACTTTATACTTGTACTGACTTTGCCATTTACAATTAGATATAATGTCTGTACAATGTACTATTTTAAGAGCAACTGGATAAATAAATGTAATTTAAAGAACACACAGTGTGCTTTTTCTCATAATGCACAAACATATTGGTTGTACTCACTGACTCCAACTCATGCTGCAGGTGAACGACAGAGGGAGAAACCAGCACAGACGAAACCAGCACAGTGCATTACAGTGTGTTAGGACCTGATACTGTCCTTATCCTTTGCTATGAGATGCTGTATTTTGGAGTGAGCATTGTAATCACATATAAGAGGAGTTTTATTTCATGGTGGACCCATCTGTGCACAACTACAAATTGGATTATATATAAGACTATTGGGGATCATACCATGGATTTTTGAACTGTGGCTTTACAAGTGGGGACCAGATAAGAAGTAATTTGTGGCTTAATTGAGGACATCTGAGAATTCAAAATAAAGGGAACCCACAACAATACAAAGACTGAGTATATATTAAGACTTTATTGATTTACATTTAGGACTGTATTACCTACGATGCCGAAGAAAAATAACATCTGTAGCGAGCGCCGCATATTATCATTTTATCCTAACCAATAGTGACTGCCAGCGGCGGATCCTCACCCGTCTGTCCGGAGGTCGGCATGTCATAGGCTCAGCCTATGCAGCCCTCTTTTCCCTGCCATCCCGGTAATTGCGGGTACTCACTAATGTTGTAATCCATCCATTATTAATTATTTATTTGTCATTACTCCATAATCTTGCAGACAAGTGATCTGCCAGCTAGAATCAAGCAGCATTTAGATATGTGTAATTTATTTACATTCATTAATTAGTATTGCAGTATGACAACTCTAAAATCTTTTATTAACTGCTTTGAGAACATATAGAGCCTCATTGATCAGCGAGTTTGATCATTCGCAACCAGTGATAAAACTTGTGTTTGAAAAATGACAGTTGGGAGCTGATTGGCTGGAGCACCATTATCATACGCAATGAGTTTTATCACTCGTTGTGAATGATAAAACTCGTTGATAAATTAGGCCCAAAGTCTGTTGCCAAATACAGCTGTTTTGTTTGCTATGGGCAACATCTCCACTTCTAAAAAGCCGCACTTTAGTAAATATACCCCCAGGGGAGGGGGAGAGGGAATAGAGAGAGAGAATGAGCATATATATAGCTCTATAAATATACCCCCTGTAATTTCACCCCCTCTCACCATGATGTGGAGCCTCCAGCAACTCCCTCATCCTCCATGTTGCCTGAACTGTATATGGACCAACAAGTGGGGATGATTCTCTGGACCACAATGGATGAACCAGGGAACTGGAATGCGCCAGCCAGTCCCTGGAACCTTGTGAGGGGAACTCCGCCCCAGGCCTGAACCCAGAACCGTGAGGCTGGAACCTTAAGCTAAGGACTTGGGTAATGGAACTCTAGGGAACGCATCATAAAATTGCCAACATTCCATGCTCCACACGCAGTGGCAAGGAAAGGCTCAGGCCATGGCCTTCCTTTGTGAGTGGTGGCCCTGCTACTGCTCTCCCATGCACTAAAACGCCTATTGCTGAAGCCTGGGCCAAACACGGCCTGATTCATTAAGGACCGCTATTGCTAAAGCGTACGCAGACAAGCGATTGTTGCGTACTGTGCATGTGTACGCATCGCAGTGCGAGTAGGCACACCACTGCAGTCGCATTGCGATCACACAGATGACGGAGACCATGCGGAGTGATTGACAGGCAGTGAGCATTTGGAGGTGGTGACAGGGGAGTGGTCAGAGAAACGCAGGGGTGTCTGTCTGTTTGAACGCCGTTGCAGGGGCGTGCATAAATTAGCCAGTGCGATTGCATACGCAGCTTAAGTATTACTGCGTACAACGAGGTTAGCAATTTATAAGTAAGGTCAGGGCTGCTGTAATTCTGCGTGAGGAGCCGATGGTACTCGATGTTTATGGAGGTTTGCAAGGTATTACAGATGTGAGATAGCGGTAGTGGGAGGCAGTTGGGGTCTCTATTTTGGCTGTGCGCAGCATTGCGATTGCATTCATTAGCATATTTTCACAGTAGAACTGCGTTCAATTACGGAGCTGCGATCGCAATAGCGATCCTTAATGAATCAGACCCAGAGTCAGGCATCTTCTGGAAACTCACATGCAACACTTTCTGACTCTAAGGCAGGGGTCTTCAACCTTTGGCCCTCCAGCTGCTGTGGAACTAACATCCCAGCATGGCCTGCCACCGTTTTGATATAAACTGTGGCAGGGCATCCTAGGATCTGTAGTTCCACAGCAGCTGGAGGGCCAAAGGTTGAAGACCCCTGCTCTAAGGGCTATATTTACTAAAGTGAGAGTTATTAGAAGTGGAGATATTGCCCATAGCAACCAATCACATTCTAGCTATTATTTTCTAGAAGGTACTAGTTAAATGTTAAGTAGAATTTGATTGCTTGCTATGGGCAACATCTCCACTTCTAAAAATGCTCACTTCAGTAAATATACCCCTAAGTCTTAATGTGTCACATTTAAAACAGGCAAATTAGTTCACCAAAACAAAACTAAGGCTGAAGAACAAACTGTGTGTTCACAAATCCCTGAGGTGAGCCTGTGTCTGAGTGCTATGTGCAAGTCTGACGTTTTTGACACTGTGGACCTGATTCAGACCTGCTCGCTAGCAAGCGATCGCTTGTTGCTGTCGATGTTTGCAAATGTGCGCATGCGTATAGTTCGCAGCGTGTGTGCGCAAACTAGTACGAGCAATCAGAATGCGCGTGCTCGCTCGCCCTGCAAAGACAGCCCAGTGGAATGAGTGACAGGAGAGGCTGTTTGTGGGTGGTAACAGGGGCAGGGCAGTAGTAACGGGGAGTGGCGTTGCGGACGCAGGTGTGCCTGAGTGTTTAAACGCCGTTTCAGAGGCGTGCATAATTAACAGGCAGTGTCGAAATACACGTCACCTGGTTGAATTAAACACTGAAGTGATCGCAGTGCTTGCGGCCAGGTATAGTCAACCTCAAGCGCTGCGAGCACATCCGATGGTGCTCGATGTACCAATGTTTTCATGCACTTCCTGGAGATGATGTGCGCAAGTGGGCATCTTATGAATGGCTGGTTGCCATCTACTTATGCAAAGTGATCGCTCGCCAAGACATAGTGGGCGTGCTAATGCCTTGCCGAGCGATCGCCTGCCTTGCTGGGCATGCACTGGATTTGCATAAGCTGGGAGCAAACGGCTCTGAATCAGGCCCTGTATCCCCAGAGAAGCCTCCTTCTACCATTTATACACCCTCTGCAAATGGGATGAGCAGCAGTAAAAGTAGATATGTTGACTTGAACTTGAGGATGGTACTGTGGAAGTGAAACAGGATGAGGAGGAAATTTGTGCATCTGACACTAATGAGGGTTTTGATGATGATGTTGTTTTTGTCAAAGTCAGCCACCAGTGGCAGCCGTTCTAGCCCCTGATAAGAAGGAAATGGTCATTCCTGAGCATAAGACCAAAAAGCCACCTTATTTGTGTGGAATTATTTTTATCCAAATAATGACATTTGTCAAGCCATCTGTACAGCTTGTGAAGCTAAATTAAGCAGAGGTAGGGATGTTCAAAATCTGGTAACCTTCTCCTTGTTTTGTCATTTGCAGCAAGTTCATGCAGATTATTTGGTAAAGTCTAAAAAATCAAATAATACCAAGCAGTCCAGCAGCACCTAGCAGCAGCATGTATAGATTCCAGCACATGCATTCTCTAACGCCAACAGCTTCATCAATCTTCTCATTAATGATTTCAGGTCATCCTCCTGCATCCAATATGCAAAGGCTAATTGACTCTCACCTACCCAGGATTCCCCAGACAAATCCCTGCATGCTAGGGCTCCTGCTGCTGAGGGTGAATCTTCATCCCAAAAGGGGACCAAGAAAACTAGTAGTTTCAAACAAACTGTAAAACTATACTTTGCAAGAGCATGCAAGCTTAGCAAGTATGAAAGCTGCCATCAGGGGCATATAGCTATAATGGGTGCAGGGTGTGCGGTGCACACAGGCCCCAGGGGGGCCCACATCACTCACTCTGCACCCATATTACTTGAAGCTTACCTCCATGCCAGATGTCAGCGCTGTACAACAATTCAGAAAAATGGCCGCCGCTGCCATTTTTCCATCGTTTTGCGCATGCGCAGTAGACTCCAGGCACACTCTAGTGCCCAGAGTCTACTAATACTCCAGTGACTGGCCAGCTGCGTTAGTCGGCTGCCAGCCACCGGGAAGAGAGGAGGGAGCCCTGAACGGGGAATGCACACGGGCCCCCTCCTCTCTAAAGATGCCCATGGCTACCATCCAGTTGCACAGTGGATCACTGATCCCATGACAACTATGCTAGCATTAGATCTGCATCCAATATCTGCCATCAATGTATGTGGTTTTAGACAGTTAATTGAGGTCCTGTGCCCACACTACCAAATTACTTCTCGATTCCATACCCTTGGGGCGGGCCTCAGTTATAAATACAACCAATAAAGCAGCAGGGGGCAGCATTTGCTTAATTATGGATATAGAAATAATAATACAATTGCCCTTTTGCTCCATCTACAGTCAGGTGCATAAATATTGGGACATTGACAGGATTTTCATATTTTGGCCTGTATTCACCACCACAATGGCTTTGAAATGAAACAAACAAGATGTGCTTTAACTGCAGACTTTCAGATTTAATTTGAGGGTAATTACATCCAAATCAGGTGAACGGTGTAGGAATTACAACGGTTTCTATATGTGCCTCCCACTTTTTAAGGGGCCAAAAGTAATGGGACAAAACTAAACAATCCTAAATCTAACTTTCACTTTTTAATACTTTGTTGCAAATCCTTTGCAGGCAATTACAGCCTGAAGTCTGGAACGCATAGACATCACCAGACGCTGGGTTTCATCCCTGGTGATGCTCTGCCAGGCCTCTACTGCAAATGTCTTCAGTTCCTGCTTGTTCTTGGGGCATTTTCCATTCAGTTTTGTCTTCATCAAGTGAAATGCATGCTCAATCGGATTCAGGTCAGGGGATTGACTTGGCCATTGCATAACATTCCACTTTTCAGCCTTAAAAAACTCTTTGGTTGCTTTTGCAGTATGCTTTGGGTCATTGTCCATCTGCACTGTGAAGCACCATCCAATGAGTTCTGAAGCATTTGACTGAATATGAGCATATAATATTGCCCGAAACACTTCAGAATTCATTCTGCTGCTTTTGTCAGCAGTCACATCATCAATAAATACAAGGGAACCAGTTCCATTGGCAGCCATACATGCCCACGCCATGACACTACCACCACCATGCTTCACTGATGAGGTGGTATGTTTTGGATCCTTTCCTTGTCCATACTCTTCTCTTCCCATCACTCTGGTACAAGTTGATCTTTGTCTCATCTATCCATAGGATGTTGTTCCAGAACTGTAATGGCTTTTTTAGATGTTGTTTGGCAAACTCTAATCTGGTCTTCCTGTTTTTGTGGCTCACCAATGGTTTACATCTTGTGGTGAACCCTTTATATTCACTCTTGTGAAGTCTTCTCTTGATTGTTGACTTTGACACATATACACTTACCTCCTCTAGAGTGTTCTTGATTTGGCCAACCGTTGTGAAGGGGTTTTTCTTCACCAGGGAAATAATTCTTCTGTCATCCACCACAGTTGTTTTCCGTGGTCTTACGGGTCTTTTGGTGTTGCTGAGCTCTCCGGTGCGTTCTTTCTTTTCAAGAATGTTCCAAACAGTTGATTTGGCCACATCTAATGTTTTTGCTATCTCTGATGGGTTTGTTTTGATTTTTCAGCCTAATGATGGCTTGCTTCACTGATAGTGACAGTTCTTTGGATCTCATATTGAGAGTCGACAGCAACCGATTCCAAATGCAAATGTCACACCTAGAATCAACTCCAGACCTTTTACCTGCTTAATTGATAATGAAATAATGAGGGAATAGCCCACACCTGTCCATGAAATAGCTTTTGAGTTGATAGTCCCATTACTTTTGGCCCCTTAAAAAGTGGGAGGCACATATAGAAACCGTTGTAATTCCTACACCGTTCCCCTGATTTGGATGCAATTACCCTCAAATTAAATCTGAAAGTCTGCAGTTAAAGCACATCTCTTTTGTTTCATTTCAAAGCCATTGTGGTGGTGAATAGAGGCCAAAATATGAAAATTCTGTCAATGTCCCAATATTTATGCACCTGACTTGTATATAACCCAAATGTCAAGGCCAACATCTGGTGTTATAACACGATTATTCTGTATATGCAGCACTTTAAGATCAACAACCGCTTGTCTGTGTTTGTCACTACGTATTTCTTTTGATACAAAATATTCTATCCCACGGCATCTTTCAAGGCCCTTTGCTTGAATGTACAAAACATACACAAATCTATACAGAATATGGAGCAAGAGTCACACACACGATATCATTAACCCAATCAGAAGCAGATACTCATCATCATCAGTTCTTAATTTGCACCAGAGATTATAAACCTGCACCTGTGATCTGTTTCCAAACAGGTACATACTGTGTGCAGCTATATTGTGCTCAGCTTGGGACACATTTTGCAGCACGTCCTTCCTGTACTGCCAGTCCCATCCTTAGTGAGAGGACATAATTGCAAAATGTGCCCCAGTCGGCATAACTATGGATGTGTAAGAATGTTTAATAATACATTAGTATAAAAAGAAGGTAAATAGTGGAGTAAAAAAAGAACGTGCATCCTATTGTACGTGAGCCGCATGGGGTTCTGGCTTATGTTGAAGAGGGGAGTTAAAGAATAGGTATAAGTGTTTTTAAATTGTATTGATTACGTAAGCACTATGTTAACATGTTATTCATTACATCATCAGTTAAATAATAATACATTATTACTGCCTTTGGTTTAAACAGAGCATCAGTGAGTTCATTCTGGATAGTTTAGTGCAATTAATAACTACAATGGCTTAATTTGTAAGGTTTACTATATGTATACTGTATGTTGTTCCTGTGGTTTTATAAATACACCTCTCCTCCTGGTTGTATATGGTAAATCAGGCACATCCAAGATGGATTCCATCTGAAGATCTTACTGCAGTCACAGGATGAATGGGGTTCTGTCTGGATAAAGCACCCTCTAGTGACGTTGGCGGATTGGGCTGGCCTCTGTCTTTCTTTACTTATTTGCAATGAACAAATATTCATAATCATTTTCTCTTGAATAATATTATTGCTGACCGCAATGTGTACCTGTAGCTGACACATAACACAGACCAACATTACAGTAATTGTGCCCCATGCCCCAGTAATGACATTGGAGCCTAGTGGATGTGTAGCCTCAACCGACAATATGGCTGCCTCTGCTGTGTACACTTTAACAAGAGCATGACAATACAAAATACACTTTTTCTGTACTGCATGTAAATGTCTGCAAACCATTTACAATTGTGTTATTCAGTAAGGATTCTCAGTCAGTCCTTACACCAAGGGTTCTTAACCTTTTTCGTCTGGAACATTAGAGTAATAAAATTAAAATGACTAATACTATAAAAAGTTGGTTGTAGGAGCTTATGAGGACATTCTAAATGACACCCAGGCTGGGAAGTTATAAGAAACTGACCCGAGATGCTCTACAATCCGATTTATTAAAAAATAATATATTGTTGTGAAGAAAAATATATACTGTATATTTTTTATGTACTTGTCATTAATTTACAGACTAAAAAAAGAAAATGGTCTCAAACTCGGGGCATATCAATTTGGTAGTGAGGTGTTCCCTGCAAAATTAATGTGGGGATCATAACCAATTATTTATTACCGTGGGATTTGCGCTACCAATACCAGCAGTATCTAATAGAAAAAAATTGGTTGTGAAATATTTTCGGGCAAAACCCAGCGGGAAATTTTAAAAGAAAGGAAAATATTGGGTAACAGTATATTACTGTCCCAAAGAAAAATAAATAGATTTTTTTTTTTAAACTGCATTAAATGGCTGATTTGTGCATTTTATAAAGACCAAACTTTTTTTTGTTATATTACACATGAATAAAATGAAAAATGCAAAAATAATTCAATTGGCAATTTTAGTTCAATTAATAAATATTAAAATATATAATAAAGCAATTATAATTTTTAGTTTAAAGCTTTAATTAAATTTGGGGTTATTTGAGGACATTATTGGTTTTAACAACCAATAGTGACATGTAATTATTGGACTAATTTAGCGAATTGGAAACTTCTAATTGTTTAATTAGTCATTACAGCACCACTATCAGCCTGAACCGTTGACACAAGGCAGAATGGATTTATGGATTCATGTTAATTACACCAACATCTAAACTTTGCCATCTGAATGCCGCAGCAGAAATTGAGATTCTTCAGGCTAGGAACCGTTTTTCCAATCTTCAACTCTCTAGTGTTAGGGAGTCTGGGCCCGCTGTACAGTCAGTTTCCTGTTCTTAGCTGAAAGGAGTGTAACACAGGGTGTCTCTCTATTGCTGTAGCCCATCCACTCAAAGATTCAATGAGTTATACGTTTAGAGATGCTCTTCTGTTTACCACTTACCATATAATGCATGTTTATTTGAGTCACTTTCCTGTCTGTTTTAACCTGTCTGGCCATTCTCCGTTGACCTCTCTCATTAACAAGGCACTTTTACCAACAGAAGTGCAGCTCACTGGATGGTTTTTGTCTTGTAACCATCATTCTTTGTAAACTATAAAGACACTCGTGCTGCATGACCATCCCAGGAGATCAGCAGTTCCTAAGATACTCAAACCACCCCATCTGGCACCAACTATCAGTCCACAGTCAGAGTCGCTTCCAGTAACAGCCCAGAGACCATGCAATGTAGCTGAAATCTCAGTCACACCTAGAGCCGTATTAAGGTTTGAGGGGGGCTTGGGGCAACAACTTTGTGGGGGCCCCTATCAATATAATTGTATATATTTATATATACACATACACCACACACATTTATATACTTACACACACATACATTCACACAGAAAAACACATACACCACACATGCATGTGTGACACATACTGTACATTACACACTAACATACATACACACACAAGTCACACACACACACACTCACCCTGCACCACCTGCACTGTATGTTGTGGATGGGGAGGGGACCTGGCAGGAAGACACCATGTTATTAAGCTCTGTCCCCCTTGCGGCTTTGGCAGCGATTCGCAGGTCAATCGGGAAAAGGGCGGAGCCAAATGACAATTGTAATGGAAATGCATCATACTGGCTCCGCCTCCAGCCGATTGACCCGCGAATCGCGGCATTTTGCCACGAGGTGGGCGCGGTTTAATAACGGTGCTTGCTCTTGTGCAGCTGCTGCTGTGTGGGGGCCCTTTAGGCATGGGGGCCCCGGGACGACCGCCCCTGTGGCCCCCCCCTATAATCCAGCCCTGGTCACTCCACGCATAGCCATAACGTCTTAGGATACAGCTAACCTAGTTTTTGCATCTACAGATTTTCATCACACTAAATAAAAGACCAGGGAATATTTGCTGTCAATCCACATTTTATTTCTTTATTTTACATTTCTTAATGGAAGTATTTACCTCGCACATACAAAAATAGAAAAAAAGGCCTACATATACAGCCATGTAGACCAGCAGATGGCACGGATAACATGAGAAGCTTAGAACCAATATAATACAGGGCAAGAACAAACAATTGATGCCACAATGCCATAGGAAACAATGAATGTTGTACTGTCCACGCGTTTCGCTCCATTTTTACCACAGTCCGTACAATGTTGCATTGTTGGTTTTAAGTTCAAATACTATAGACATGGCAGGTGACATTTATTAAAACTGGTACACAGGGAGCTTTGTAAAAAAGAAAAACTGTGCTCTTCGTATCCGTGAATAATTTGTTTTTATTTTCTAAAAATTGTACGGTAAAATGATAGAACATAATTATTTGCACAATTAAAATTTTTGAAATTACCTGTGCACCAGATTTCATAACGGTCACCCATCAAATAAATAAAAATAAAATGTATTAGGAACTGTACATCTTGAACCATGGTTCTCTCAGTCCACAATGTACTTCATTTGCGACATATAATATGATTAAATAAAAAAATAACTCAATGGAGTTTAACAAGACAATGTGCCTTTGTACTGCAGCCATTCAGACATGGAATGTAGTTGGCATACAAAACAACAACTAAAAAAAAAAAAAGGAAAAACAAAAAAGCTTGTCCGTCTCCTGTCCGTTTCCCTGGTTCAGGACGGGGTTAGACCTGGGCTGGTCATCTCTGTGGTGGGACTGGCAAGACATTCGCTAGACTTGAGGCTTGTGAGGGACTTGTAACTTGCAACAGATGTAAGGGATCCACAAAGGCCTAGTAATGACGGTGTTTCCTCTTTACCTGTTTAATAAGAAAAGAGTTGAATTCAGGTGCCGGAGATGAAGAAAGGGAAATTGCACAGCTAAAATAATTTGGGATGAATTGCTTGTAAATAAAATTTAGTCACAGTTGCCAATTTGTGCAAATCTGTAACTGTCCAATATTTATTCACAAAGTGAGAAAAGTAAATATAAAGGGACATTCATTTAGCTGCCAAGGGTTCGATTAGACTAGGGTCCTGTGTGGAGTTTGTATGTTCTCCACATGTTTTCGTGAGTTTCCTCTGAGTGCTACGCTTTCCTCCCACTGTCCACAAACATGCCAGTATGTTAATTGGTTGCTGACAAAAAGTGTTTGTGTGGAATGGAATATAGACTGTAAGCTCCAATATCATAGTGTGTATATATATATATATATATATATATATATATGTATATATATATATACACACACATACATACATACATACACACACACACACACCATGGCATGAATATTATGGACACCCAATTCCAGGTATTGGGTACAGTGCATCCTCTAAAAGAGAACAACCATTTCATTGTGGACAGTACCACTGAACCTTCCTCTAAATATATATTTAGTCATGCCTTGGGAGGTATAATCTATTTATGTACAGATCTGCAGGCCTAATAATTAGAGGGCATTTCTCTACCGTATTTTAATGCTTGTGAAATGATCAATAAATAATCTACACTTAACACAGTGAGCTTTTAATTATATATATTTTACATCCCAGTGCGGTTTTCTCTATACAGGTTGAGTCTCCCATGTCTAAAGTGCTTGAGACCAGAAGTAGTTTGGATACCGTATTTTGGAATATTTGCATACCATAATGAGATATCTTGGGAATGGGACCCAAGACTACACACAGAATGCATTTAAGTGTTATATACACCTTATACACACAGCCTGCAGGTCATTTTATAGAATATGTTTAATAATTTTGTGTATCAAACAAAGTTTGTCTACATACACGTAATTAATTTATGTTTCATATACACCTTACTACAGACATAACTTGAAGATAATTTTATACATTATTTTTTAATAATTTTGTGCATTATACAAAGTTTGTGTACATTGAACCATCAGAAAGCAAAGGCGTCACTATCTCAGTCGTGCTCACAAAATTCTGTATTACAGAATATTTGGATATGGGAGACTCATCCTACTGTATATTATATACATTTGTTTTGGGGAGCCTGACTACCTCACACAGCTGCAGGCCAGCAGAGGTCATTAACTCATTAGCGCCTGAGTCACTCTTATCCAATATGGCAGGGACTGATGTGTTGTCTGTAATACCCGTTTCAGACATACCACCCGGGAAATTTCCTCCTCAGACCCCGGAATTTCTCCTGTGCAAATTCCCGGGTATTTGGTCGAGACCCCCCTTTCACAATACAGTGTCTTCCTGGGAAATTCCCAGGTAGACCCCTTTCAGACAAGAGCAGGGTTTTTCAGATTACCTGCCTCTCCTCTGCTGTCTGCCCCTATCCCCTCTCCGGCTGCCGCTAATGAGATCACCAAAATGCAGCAGGTAGCCGGCCAATCCCAGACCAGCCATTTTTTTTTTACATTTTATTAATAAATTACTTGTTATATCCCCCACTTGCCCCCCCCCCCAATGGGGAAGCGATAGAACCCCTTCCATTAATGTACTGCCCTGGTGGTCCAGCGGGAGTGCGTGTAGCCCGCTGTGGCAGAGACCTGTCGGCGGTCTCCAGCGTTGGCGGGTGTCCCCGGCGTCCGGCCGGGGTCCTCTGTGTCGCGATCTACAGCAACACAGCCACCGGCGCGGGGGGTGGTGAGACGCTCTGAGCTGCCAACTCAATGAAAAAGCTGCTTGGTGCAGCCCGGGAATAGTAAATTCAGACATAAGCAGGGTAATTTCCCGCGACTTAATTCCCTGGTCGATTGAAGAGTCAGCTACCTGAGAACGTGTTCCCGGGTAGGTACCTTTCAGACATAGGCAGCAACCCGAGGTAGGCCAAATTCCCGGTATGTCTGAAAGGGGTATAAGATGCATATTTAACAAGGTGCTTTACATTAAGTACAGTATCGCTTACAAATTGAAGTTTTGCTATACTCCTATATTCATAATTGTGACCAAAAAGCTGCTAGACTAGGCAGTTGCTGGTGTCTGCTTTAGTTTATTCATTGATTTATTCAATACTTAGCCAAAATTCTAAAGCCAGGTGTACTTTGGAGTATTAAAGTGTAATATAAGGTTAAATTATTATTTTACTGCAGTAAATCTATTATCAGTGTTTCAATTCCGCTATCATTTAGTTTCCGGTTCTCGTTCCTCCCAGATCAGGGCCTGGCCACCGTATCTGACTGCAGGAAATCTGAGAGGGGCTGCATGTGAATTTAACAGCGAAGATGGCATCTGACTGACAGGAAGCCATGGCCAGCCAATCAGGTGCTACAATTTCCACCATTGTCCTAATAACAGTCATATAACAATATTGGGCTTTACTGCGGGAACATGAAGAAACACTTTTGCGATTGTTTATTAAACCAACTAATAGGTATCTACCCTATGTAAATTGGGTTGTTCACCCTTCAAGGACTTTATTTTCGGCTCCCTTCTGAGCTTCCACACGTGAGAGCGCGACCTGTGGGGCTGCAGCAGCAGAACGCTATGAGCGCTGCCTTTCGCTGCATCATCACTACCCAATAACTATTGGAACTGGCACTTCAGTAACAATGTGGCAGAACCCAGGTATAGCACAGTGATCCACCACAGCCTACTCTCATATCAGATGCTCCTCTATGGAGTCCAGAGTTCATCAGGGACACAGTGCAGAGAAAGAGGTCAGGGATTTTTACAATTCACTTCCGTGGGATAAGAGAACTAGGGTATAACTTTTTTAAATTATTATTAAAAATGTGGAATTAAGTCTTGGTAGTTTTTTTTTTTTTTTTATAAATAAGAAAGTTAAATATTTGAACTAGGGATGTGCAGGCTCGGATAGGTTCGAGTTTGCACGTGGAGTTCGGATTTTTCCCTCCAAAAAAACGGAACTCAGAACGAGGCAAAACGTCATCTTACATGGACGAACATCATCATTCCTGGACAAAAGACCAGGAATGATGATGTTCGTCCATGTAAGATGACGTTTTGCCTCGTTCTGAGTTCCGTTTTTTTGGAGGGAAAAATCCGAACTCCACGTGCAAACTCGAACCTATCCGAGCCTGCACATCCCTAATTTGAACTAATTCTAAACTAAGATGCATTTAGAAAAAAAAAAATCATTCTATGTGTAGTTTGGGTTTACGCAGTTGTAGCAAGGTAGCACAAATGGTACAAGGGTATTGGTGTTCTATTGAATAAGTCAAGTAGTCAAGCACACAGTACAGTATGTCTATGGCCATATCAGGATCATGTAGTTACCTAGGCTGTTCCACCAGGTGGCAGTGCTGCCCATATTGACATATTTGTAATTGACGGAGACTTTAATGTGACAAAGGTTTATAGCAACATTTTAGTTTCTTAATGCCCTGGAATACAATGTTTTTCCTATGGGCCTAGAGATGAACATACATACACAGTATCAAGATCACTAATTAACCACTGTGTTGCCATTTAAGACAATTTAAAAGCCTGAGATCACATCTGGCACCTATTATAGTAAAATCAAGGATGTGTCCAGATTCTCAGCCATAAAATACTGGAATTATTAACGCCTATGTATCTGAGTCATGTATAAAATATGTTAAAAATTGAATTTAAACTTTCTTCTCTTTCCTGCGGCCAGAATGATCGTGATCATCTCTCATTTTAAACTGCTAGAATACACACTGAGTCTGTCTCCTCTGTCATTTACCTACCCTACTACAGGCAGAATGGCGGGTATGGCAGCAGTGAAGTACGTAACCAGTACATAAAACATGCTGGAACAGAGAGATCTAGAAATAGACATTTTGTGAACCAGAATAAAATCATTATATTGCAGGGCTTGACAAATGTTTCTAAAATCTAGGAGCCAGGATGAAAGTGTAGGAGCCAGACCCCCCCTTCCCCCGGGGCAGCATTACTGAGCACCTACAGCCTGGCAACCAACCTCCATGGCCACACCACTAACGGGGTGCCCCAGGTAAACCACCCTCCCACAGTCACTACTTACTGAGCAGCTAACCCCCCTCTCCAGGCAACCAACCCCCAGAAAGACCACCCCTCCACAACCAAAAAACCTCGGGCAAGCAAAGCCACCACCGGCAGTGGACGAACTAGAGAGTGGTGGGCCCAGATGCAAGAATATGCTTTGGGCACCCCTATGCAGTGCCCCATTAACAGTGCCCCTAGAAGTGGTCTCCCCAGTAGTAGTCCCCCCATGCATTGCCCCCACTAGTCCCCTCTATGCATTGCCCCTAGTAGCACCCCCCCTATACAGTGCCCTAGTAGCACCTCCCCTATAAAGTGCCCCAGTAGCGGCCACCCCCCCATACAGTGCCCCCAATAGTGGCCACACCCAATATGCAGTGCCCCAGTAGTGGTCCCCATATACAGTGCCCCTTTAATCAGTGCCTAAGAAGTGGTCCCCCTATGCATTGCCCCCAGTAGTAGTCCCCCCTACACAGTGCTGATGACCGCCACTGTCCTTTCCTCCGGGCCCACTCTCGCTCTGCACTATGGGATGGGAGAGACGTCATGACATCTCTCCCATCTCCCGCTGTGGGGGGAGCCGGAAGTGAGCTCCAGCCAGCTCCCTCCGTGGATGCGGCAGCTAATGAGAGTCTGTCTGACTGGCTGCTATAACAAACACACAGCTGCCGCTGGTGGCTGTGTGTTTGTTCTGTAGTGTGGAACACGCTCGCTGTCTGCACTACACTTGCGGCGGCAGGTGGTTGCCCTCAAATCTGGTCGCCATGGCGACCTGGCCCCCGAGTTTTGTCGAGCCCTGTTATATTGTATGTTCGGTAACGATGATACCTTTAATGCCAAATCTATCATCACTATAATACAGGAAAGCTAAAAAGATTAATATTTTACATTCATGTCCTCTTATCACACTACTTAATATGTAGCTGTATGAATTAGAGGGGACTGAGATCATTCCAACAACAACCTTCGCTTCGGTGGGAACAGTCATGTTTTCCGCTCCCATCCTGGGACTGACCAGCGTCGAATGACATCTGAGAGAGACTGGTATCTGCAGAGAAGTGACCCAAACGCTGGAAACTTTTACTGAAACACAAAGATGTAACAAGGTATTTAGGTCTTCATTTTATACACTATTAGATGCATAATGTTACATGGAATACATTAGTTTTCCTACAATAGTTTGCGAGAAAATTCACATGTCCCGTTATAGACTCTGCTCATTTCCACTACCTAATTCTGTGTCTATGGTATTTCCTGCTGTCTCCATTCCCCTCCTAATGTCATGACAATGCCCCTATCACATGCAGCCTTGTCCTCACTAACACATCACTCATCTCCTGATATACTCTGTGCTGCGGGGGGACCCTGCTCCTTCCACTAAATAACTGTCTGTAGCTTCCTGCCGCCTCCATTCTCTTTCTCACATGTCACTGTTCCCTTCAGATGCAGCCCTGTTCTCACTAACACATCACTCATCTCCTGATATACTCTGTGCTGCCTCTTCCACTAAATAACGCTGTCTGTGGCTTCCTGCTGCCTCCATTCCCCTCCACACTTTAGGTCACTGCCCGTCACATGTATCCCTGCGCTCACTAAAGCCGCATACAAACTAGACGATAAGTTGGACAATATGAACGATATAGTTATCATTCATCGCGTTCAATATCGTCCATTGTGTATGTGACACATCACTAACAATGCGCGCTCCCGCTGATCGTTAATGTCTTTCAGGGCAACTCGACGATATCATCAGGTACTGCAAGTACGGGTAAAGATGGGCGTGGCCTAATCGCGGGAGGCGTGGCCATGCCCATTTGAAAAAAATATATATATATACTTTTGCAGCGTGCGCCAGGGAGGGGACGCTGTGAGCCCCTCAGCTTGGCGCAAAGTGTGATTGCTCCCCCCCTCAGGCATAGGAGATTGCTGTGGCTGCTGCTTAGCAACCGCGAGCAATCTCCCACTGCATCCCAGCACATGCTGTGTGCTGGGCTGCTGCAAGGGAGGGAGGAAGGGAGGAGGGGGCCAGTGCCGGACCCCCGCCGGGCACCTCTGGAAGCCCGGGAAAATTGTACCCGCTTCCCCCCTGAGTACGGGGGTGAGGGAGGGTGCCATCACTGAACGATATCGTTCACTTAACGATATGCTCAACGAGCGAAATTGTTAAGTGTGTATGCAGTTTAAAGCTGCATATCCACTAAGCGATGTTACTGAGCAATTGCACGATTACGACATCGTAATGGTGGAATCGCTCAGTAATCGGGCATAAATCGCGCATAAATCGTGCACAAATCGCGCACAAATCAGGTACTATGTCGAAAACGACCAGCGATGTGCACTCCCGCTGGTTGTTTCCAACGTCAATCATCTGCTGAACATGCCAGTCAATCTGCCGATAACGACATATTGCCCATGCTCAGAGATGATATATGTGCCTACACTGAGCCATCAATCGTTCACTGTAGGCATTGCAGGGGGAAGGGGAACGACGGTACGATGTCGTAATCGTACTGTCGTGCCGGTATCTGCTAGTGTAGTGGTTCTCAAATTCGATCTTCAGGACCCCACACAGGTCACGTTTTCCCTGTCACCAGCAGGTGCACAGGTGTACTCATTACTCACGGACACATTTTAGAAGATCCACAGGTGGAGCTAATTATTTCACTTGTGATTCTGTGAGGAGAGCTGGAAAATATGCACTGTTTGGGGCCCTGACGACCGAGTTTGAGAACCTGTGCACTAGTGGATATGCGGCTTAACACATAACTCTGATATACTCTGATATACTCTGTGCTGCTGGGGACCCTGCTCCTGCCACTTTATATGTAACTTTCAATCGGTGGCTTCCAGCTGCCCTCATTCCCCTCCTCACATCAGGACACTACCCTTGGTCATATAGGGCAAGATGCATCAAGGGTAAAAATGCGGTCAAACCCCGAAAATGTGAGTTTGACCGCATTTTTCATATGCACCAAGCCCCGGAGTGCGATGCTCCTCCCAGCACCCCCCGCGGCACGCGCAAAAGGATGCCGGAGGGGCTTCTGGGTCATAAAAAAAAAGCCCCTCCCCTGCAAAGGGCCACTATTACTGGCAGAGAGGTCCTTTGCGGGGATCGTCATGCTTGCTGGAGTTGCCAACGCTGGCATGTATGCGATGACCGGCAGAATGCATCGCATTGCGAGTGTGATGCGTCATGATTCCCGCCCATAGATCGCTATCCCCACTAACACAATCACACAAGTGGGCAGGGTCACCACCCCCCAGAAGCAAGACACTCATAACCTGAAATACTCTGTGCTGCTGTACATCCGTATGGCTGGTCACTTCCAACCTTGGGACATCATAGATATAATACAATAAGGTTCACTATCTAAGATAATATGTGATAGGGCACACTAGGCATAGGATAGCATTCTAATGCCTCATACCAATAACCTTGTGTGTGTCTAATAACCCTAGTTACAGTACATACGACATGCGCGGATACTATGGTTTGGAGCCAAGTGCATTTACCCTAGGTAAGTGCAGGTAATACAATCAGATGTATTCTGAACCACAATCTTAGTTATACTCTAAGTAAGTATGGTGACAGGTTTCTAGTGTCAGAACAGTTAAGCAGTCTCCAAATTCACAAGCTCTCTGACATTTATACAGGGTCGGACTGCCCATCGGCAAATGCCAGAAGGGCCAACGGCCAGATGGGCCAGTCCAGCGTTAAACCCTGGTTGAGCAGCTCTCCCGGGATACTGACAGACGGGGGCGTGCCGAAAGGCCAGTCCTGCGTAACTTGCGGAACGATCCTGTGAGATGTAACCAAGAATTAGAAGTGAAGAGATGTCATAACGGGACATACACTGCATACAAAAGTAACGTACATACCTAACAGGACATACACTGCATACAAAAGTAACGTACATACCTAACAGGACATACACTGCATACAAAAGTACAGTACACACCTAACAGGACATACACTGCATACAAAAGTACAGTACACACCTAACAGGACATACACTGCATACAAAAGTACAGTACACACCTAACAGGACATACACTGCATACAAAAGTACAGTACATACCTAACAGGACATACACTGCATACAAAAGTACAGTACATACCTAACAGGACATACACTGCATACAAAAGTACAGTACACACCTAACAGGACATACCCTGCATACAAAAGTACAGTACATACCTAACAGGACATACACTGCATACAAAAGTACAGTACATACCTAACAGGACATACACTGCATACAAAAGTACAGTACATACCCAATGGGACATACACTGCATACAAAAGTATAAAACATACCTAATACCTAACAGGACATACAGATGTGCTCACATACATCTTACCTCCATGCGCTACAAGTCGCATTGAACATAACTTGTGAGAGCTGTACGACTCAGTAGCGCAGTGCGCATTTTCTTGCAACTTTTTACCTACAAATGCGTTTTATTCGCAAAGCGAATGTGAATAGGACGCACAGACAGCTTCTGCTGGCTAAAATGATATGCGGCGTGCCTATGTTCTTTGTGCAACTGCGGATGTATCATAGATACTGATATCGGAAACAAATGGATTCAGGACAGTGCACTCCGTAATAAAGTAAAACACACTTTGTACTTGTATAAATACAGGTGTTCACATACATCTAGCCTCCTTGCACGCTAAACAGCCCTTCCGGTTGCGCCATGCCGTGACTCGGTAGCGCTGAGCATCTTTTTGTGCAACTTTTTACCTTCAAATGCGTCTTATTCGCATCGCGATATGGATAGATAGCACAAGCAGCTTCTGCTGATTAAAATGACATGCAGCATGCCTATGTTCTGTGTGCAACTGCAGGTGTATCTGCATGCTAAATGCTATGTTACAGTGTCAGCGGCTGTGACACTAACGTAGCATTTCGCATGCAGATACACCGGCAGTCGCACACAGAATATAGGCATGCCGCAGATCATTTTTAGATGCTTGTGCATCCTATTCATATCGCTTTGCGAATAAGATGCATTTGTCGGTAAAAAGTTGCGCGAAAAGACACTCGGCGCTACAAAGTCACGCCACGGCATGGCGCGACTAGCAGGGCTGTTTAACGCACAAGGAAATAAGATTTATGTGGACATCTGCACACTGCATACAAAAGTATAGTACATATATAACGGGATAAAAACAATATATCCTTGGCAATTAATAACTACAGTCTCTATAACTAGAAAACCATCGCTGGCTGAGCCTGTACCCCAGCGGATGGACACAACAGAGAGCTTCAGAGCCACAGTTTGGAATAAGAATACCAAGGGAGAAGAGATGACAGTGCAGGTAAGGAATGGAATCGGACACAAGGTATACTTATACATGTGGCCAGCCATCTACTGGAGTTATTATAGATACAGCATCCTGGCTTAACCTTGCAGACCTACCCGTTTCTAGACATATGAAATCTCTGCTTATGCATTTTATCAATGCAGTGAAAGCGATAATCCCGCTTTACTGGGAATCCCCCCCCCACCCTCCTCCGATATCTGTATGGTTTCAAAGAATAGATATGTACATAGATAATTGGATATGGATGATGACAGATCACTTTCCAGCCAGGACAGATACGGAGAGTTCATCTCTGCATGGTTTGCCTGGTTGGGTTACAGAGCATCTGCTGAGCATCAGGCTGGTCTGTAGAGGTGACGTAGGCTGGTGCAGACCTATTGCAATTTTTTTATACCCAATTGCTGTCCAAAGGCGAAACATATCATCTTCACACGGAATCAGTATGATTCTAATCCCGACAGCGGCAGCCCGACAGAGGAGGAAATCCCGATCATCCCTAGCCTAACCTCCCGAGGGGGTGCCTAACCCTAAGTCCCCACCAGGAACCCCTAAACCTCCCCCCCAGGCTTACCTTCGATCGGTAGCCCGGGTGTCGGGCTCCCGGCGTAGGTCTAATGACAGGCGTCAAGATTTCAATGCCTGTCATTTGTACCTTGCCAGAATTAAGCAGTCGGGAAGCCGGCGGTCAGCATTGCGACCGCCGGCTTCCCGCCTGCTTCTCCTTCACACACCTATATTGTGACTGCAAAGAAATATTGATTACACAAAAAATATACATTTAGCTTGGTTCAAGTTGCTGGATTGCTGGAAGCTACTCCCAATATTTTGCTGAAAAGACTTGTTATGTTGTAACTTATGCCGCGTATCCCACTAGACAATATAATGAACGTCATCGTTCAATCGTACATTATATCGTCCAGTGGATATGCGGTCAACGACCAGCGATGTGCGCTCCCGCTGGTCGTTGACGTCGCTCATCGCAAGTACTTGTAGGGCAACCGGACGATATTGTCAGGTTCTGCAAGTACGGGGATGAGGGAGGTTGAAGTCACTGAACGATATATTGGTCAGTGTGGGTGCTCAGTGTCGTTAAGGACATTGAGTACACCACTGCCGGGGACACGCTACACGATATCGCTCATGGAGAGAATCGTGTAGTGGATATGCACCTTAATACATGGAATAAACTTCATAATAAAACTATGACACAGTAGATATCTTAGTATGCGTCTAAATGAATAATTGATCCCTAAGTTAGCTCTGTCCTCTTACGGCAGCACCCCTATAAATGTAACATTCTTCCCACTAAAGTGTATAAACCCATGGTCACATCGAAGCAACTGTCTATGGGTTAATTGATTCTACCGAATGGAGTAGTACTTTAGTATTTTACTAAGCACGGCACAAAATAATTAATCGGTGTATTGTTTACCACTGAAAAGAACCCGGATCGGACGATGCCAGTCACTCCAAAGGTCAATTAAGAAGTTAGAATAGCGGAGCAGATATTCTGCAAGAAAAGGGTCTAAATAAATCCATACATGCCTACTCTCCCGGGAATCGCGGGAGGCTCATGATTTTTTGGGTAGCCCCCCGCGATCCCGGAAGAGTAGGCATATCTCCCGTATCCCGCCCACTTCCTAGTGACATGGGCAGGATGGGGAGATTTTACCTGAAATTATCAGGCCCGTCGGGAAGGGGCGGGGCTAAATTAGGCAAATCGCGTCATTTAGCCCCGCCCCCTCCTCACGGACCCGCAAATCACAGGGGTTTTCTGTAAAGGGGGCGAGCAGCAGGTCCCCTCCTGCTGCTCCCGGAAAGCTGCCAAGCAACGTAGGTAAGTATGAATAAATCCCGTTCTTGGGCAATAGGGTTTGGGTAACACTCCGGATAGGCCCATAGACAGGAAGCTGCGGCAGTGTTAGCACAGTCACATTTTTGTATTAGTTTTTGGATTTTTAGTCACACCTGACCTGGCTATATCTCACTTTTTTACCTTTACACACCTCTCACCACATGAAAACAAGATGGAGAGGGGAGGGGGAAGAGTCACATAGGGTATAAATTAGAGAGATAGACCACCCACAAATGGTGGTATTATAGTACTGTGTGTGTGATGACAAAATAACATGTATCCCCAGGGGTGCTACTCCCTACCGAATATAATATAGACCAAAAATAGAGAAGAATGAATGTACATACATGTACAGACTAATATGTCACTTTTATTACATATAAATAAAAAAATACCCTAAGGCAGAGCTTCCCAAAGTCCTGGTTTAAAGCATATCCATGTTTGAGTCCATGGTTAAATCAAATTAACTAAGGTACTAATTAACTCGCCTGTGCTCAACCATGGATATCCTTAAAATTAGGGGTGTGCACCGGCCACTTTTCGTGTTTTGGTTTTGAATCTGGATCTTTCTTCGTGTTTTGGAACTGGAACATATTTCTCTTTATGTAGAAAATGATATGATTCTCACTAAGACTTTTAGAAAAGAGGTGGACACATAATTATTTACATTTTAACAGTTCACACCATAAACCCTGGATATATAATATTCCTTTTGGTCAACTTAGGAGGATACGTCATAATTGCTCCAGTGATGAAATTTTTGAGAGTCAAGCGACAGAGATCATTGAAGCTTTTAGAGAAAGGGATTATCCGGATGCCCTTCTCAAAAAGGCACTTGAGAAAACTAGATCACTGGATAAAAATGATCTCATGGAAATTAAACCAAGGAACACAGGTAGTTTAGACCATCCTAAATTTATTTCAAAATATAACAACTGTTCACATAAAATTAAAGGGATTGTAAGGTCGAATTTTCAGATTTTATTATCTGATAATGTATTAAAAGACAATATTCCAGTCAATCCATTGGTTGTTTTTAAAAAAGCTGACAACCTGAGAGATATATTGGCACCTAGTTTTTTCAAAAAACAGAATTGCACTGCTGATATAACCAACAGTAAGAGTAGCTGGCTAACTAATAAGCCCAAAGGTAGCTTCAAATGTGGACGTCCTTCATGTATTACCTGCGAGTATATGTTTAATAGATGCAAGGAGATCATTTCCAATTATTCAAATGAAAAATTTTCTATTAATAGTTTCATTAATTGCAACACAACATATGTGATATACATGCTGGAATGCACCTGTGGGACACAATATATTGGGAGAACTTTAAGACCCCTTAGGTGTAGATTCCTTGAGCACAGGAGACTAATTATGAAAAGCAATATCTTACATAGTGTCCCAAGACATGTTACATGTATCTATCGGTCTAACCCTAGGGACATCAATGTTGTAGGTATTGAGCATATTCCACAGACAGTAAGGGGAGGGGACAGGTATTCTAAATTATGCCTGCGTGAGAACTTTTGGATACATAAAATGGGCACATTATCCCCTGATGGCTTCAATGAAAAGATTGAAATTGATTTGTAAAATGAACTGAATATTATAACTTGTCAATTGTTCTTGAATATGGGTAGGGGTGGGATTCGACATCAGGGACCCCCGGTCCAGAGGGATCTGAGGTCTACTTCCATTTCTAAGCATGTTCATTAAACTAATTGCTTACATATTAATTTTATTTATATATTATGGTTATAATATATTAGTTTTTTAGTATCCATGTCATGGGTTCTTCTTTTGATCATTTTAAAATGTTATATTTTTTTATTTTTATTTCATGGTGTATGCTATTAGATACTATTGCTATAGTTATAATATGGGAAAATATTGTTTATACACATTTATCATGGATATCAGTTGCCTGACCGTGCTATTATGTAGGTCAATTATTTTGGTCCATGTTGATACAGGTCAACTTGTATTTTCTTGTGTTAAATATGTGTATATTAATATATTTATATTCATCATGTTAATTTGGTATTGTAACTGGTGAGCAGATGTGCAGATCTGTCTATGGATTTTTTTTATGATCAATAGCATATGTATTATGGTGTTTTAATTTTATTATATGCATTGGTTTATATATATATATATATATATATATATTTTTTATATATAGATCGTTATCTTTATTTTATTATTTCTTTATATTTTTTGAATGATTAAGTGTATATATATTTCTTGTGCAACCTGGATGGCATTTATATGCAGCAAATGGATACCCAATTAAATACTGATTGGTTACTTTGATTCACCTTCTAAAAACACCTGCGGTACCAGGTATATATAGGTCTCTAGTGTTTCACATCACTACCTTTGAAAAAGTCACATGATCTGTGACGAAACGCGTTAGACTGGACCTGTTCCTGATTGGACACACTATTGCCAGCTGACATCACTCCGACATTTGGTAGTCTTTGTTCAGGACCTTGTAAGCGCACCAGCAGGATCCGGCTGGACTTAGCGCATTGCCCGTATATACACGGAGGTACGCTGCAGCATCGTCATACACTGCATTGGCAGTTTTCAACTCAGCCATCAGGCACAACGGACGGCATTGGAAACCAGGGGGGGCCCCATATTACTCGGTTCATTGGTCCGTCAGTATTCTGAACGGTGCTGTGATTGTGCAGTACAGCTGATCTGGATGACCGTCCACGTATGCTAGCAGCTATTCATGTGTTTTTAACATAGTATGATTTGGCTCCTTAAAAAACATTGGGGTCATTTTGGGCTTACATGATATCTACTCTACATCAGAGCTACTATTGAGGTCGGATTATTATATGAGCTTAACAGCTAAACGTGATAAACTTCCTAATTGCTGTTATTCTAAGGAACTGTGACATAATTTTCATATACAAATACGCATTCGTTGTATCCACTGGAGATCAACACCAACTGCAAATTTTTCATATGTTACAAGTGACACTGATAGCAACAATTACCTTTCAGTGGAAACATTGTTACTAGGTACGATAAAACTTTTCATAGTATCAGATTCTATGAGTCACTTTATCTTCCGTGGTCAGACTGGAAAGGTGTTTATCACTGTCACTGGCAACTACTTTTATTGCTTATTGTCTGATTGGTGAAATAATTCACACAATCTATTGTTTAAATTTTATTTTCATTTTTATATTTATTATTTTTTTTATGTATATTGATATTGTTGTGTATTTTAACATGTATTAAATTTAACATCGATTTATGCTTATAATTTACCATCTGCTTGTGTTATTATTCATTTACTAGTCAACCACAATATATATACATATAAAGACAGCGCAGATTCCCCACTTTTTTTCTTTCTGTTCTCTTTTTCAAACTAACACAGAGTTTGATATCTGCAGCAGTCTTTTCTACTATATTGGACTACTGAGTTTAGAGCCAGAACTGTCTATTCTTTTGGAACTGGATTGGTTTTACCAAAACCACCCTTCCGTGTTTTGTGTAGGGATGAGTTTCTGGGTTTTGTTTAGGGATGAGCGGGTTAGTTTCCCTGAGAACCGAACCCACCCGAATTTCGGGGATCCAGGGCAATCCGAGACGCCCCTCTGATCTCTCCTCCTGCCCCGAATCCCTAATCGAGGCAAAACCTCGAGATCCTCTGTGTTGGATCTCGAGCTTTTGCCTCGAGCGGCCATTTTTAAAAATGCCTGATTGGCTGACAGAGCCGTCTGTCACGGCTCTCAGCCAATCAGCATTATGGTGCTCATTTGCATGTAGCATGGACCCGGGAGATACGTGCTACATGCATTGGTGTGATTGGCACAGAGCACGGATGGGTCAGTGAGACCTGTCTGTGTTGCTGTGTATTTCAATGACACAGATGCACGCACGGATCAGGAGATCCGTGCTACTTGCATCTGCATCATTAACACAGAGCACTGACGGGTCCGCGAGACCCGTCTGTGTTGCCGCTGTGAAAAAAAAAAAAACAGTGTAAAAAAAATAAGTAAAAAAATGGCGTGCCTCATGGACCAGTCAGTGCTCTGTGTCAATTACACAGATGCAAGTACCACAGATCTCCTGGTCCGTGCGTGCATCTGTGTAATTGAAGTACACAGCAGCACAGAAGGGTATCACTGACCCGTCCGAGGTCTGTGTCAATCACACAAATGCATGTAGCACAGATATCCTGGGTCCGTGCTATAAGCAAATGGGCACCATAACGCTGATTGGCTTCCTGTCTGCCACTGCAATGCCACTCCTAGATGGGCCACGTGATTGTGCCGCCCACTTGTGTCGCTTGGCATAGTCATCCAGCTACCTTGGTGCAACCTTTTGGCCTAAAAACAATATTGTGAGGTGTTCAGAATAGAGTGGAAATGAGTGGAAATAATTATGTTATTGAGGTTATTAATAGCGTAGGAACAAATAAAAGGTGATTTTAGCTGTTTTTTTATTTTTTAAGAAAAAATCTAGATCCAAAACCCGAAAACAAAACACGGAGGTGAAGTTTTGGCAAAACCAATCCAGATCCAAAACCAGGGGAGATCCAGATCCAAAACCAAAACACGGGGGTCGGCGCACATCTCTAGTTTTGGGTTTTGAACCTGTATTTTGTTGGAAAAAAGCATAAAAACAGCTAAAATCACAGAATTTGTGGGTTTTTCTGTTCCTATGCTATTATTAACCTCAATAACATTCATTTCCACTAATTTCCAGTCTATTCTGAACACCTCACAATATTGTTTTTAGGCCAAAAGGTTGCACCGAAGAAGCTGGATGACTATGCTAAGCGATACAAGTGGGCAGTACAAACACGTGGCCCATCTAGGAGTGACACTGCAGTGACAGATAGGATGGCAGTTTGAAAAACTAGGCCCCAAACAGTACATAATGCAAAGAAAAAAAAGAGGTGCAAGATGGAATTGTCTTTGGGCCCTCCCACCACACATGTTGTATAAACAGGACATGCACACTTTAACAAACCAATCATTTCAGTGCCAGGGTCTGCCACACAACTGTGGCTGAAATTATTGGTTCGTTTGGGCCCCCACAAAACTAGCTGGCAATTAATCTGTCCCTGCACAAACTGGCTCTACAGAGGCAAGCTGTCGTCCTCATCCACCGATTCCTCACCCTCTTCATTGTTGTGTACATCCTCACAGAGTATTAATTTGTCCCCGGTGGAATCCACCACAGGTCCCTCTGCACTTTCTGGAGGCTGGTCTCCCTGGAATAATTGATAATTCATTTTGATGAACATCATCTTCTCCACATTTTGTGGAAGCAACCTCCTACGCCGTTCGCTGACAAGGTTCCCGGCTGCACTAAACACTCTTTCGGAGTACACACTGGAGTGGGGGCAACTTAGGTAAAATAGAGCCAGTTTGTACAGGGATCTCCAAATTGCCTCTTTTTCATGCCAGTACAGGTATGGACTGTCTGACATGCCTACTTGGATGCTGTCAACGATGTAATCCTCCACCATTCTGTCAATGGTGACAGCATCATATGCATTGACAGTAGACATGTCAGAAATTGTTGCCAGGTCCTTCAGTCCGGACCAGATTTCCAAACTTGGTCCTGTCTGGCCTGCATCACCACCAGCGGGTTGCTTAGGATACCTAAGTTGTTTCCTGGCAGCCCCAGTTGTGGGAGAAATATGAAGAAGGAGCTGTTGACATGTCACGTTCCACTTCAGCTGACAGTGTTTTCACCAGCAGGTCTTTGCACCTCTGCAGGCTTGTGTCGGCCGGAAAGAGACACCACGTAGGCTTTAAACCTAGGATTGAGCACGATGGCCAAAATGTAGTGGTCTAATTTCAACAGATTGGCCAGCCTCAAATCCTGGCAAAGAGAATGAAGGGCTTCATCCACAAGTCCCATATACCGAGCGGAATCGCTCCGTCTTAGCTCCTCCTTCACTTTCTCCAGCTGCTTCTGCAAAAGCCCGATGACCTGACTCAAGCTGGCAGTGTCTGAACTGACTTCACGTGTGGCAAGTTCGAAGGGCTGGAGAACCTTGCACAACACGGAAATCATTCTCCACTGTGCTTGAGTCAGGTGCATACCCCCTCCTTTGCCTATGTCATAGGTGGATGTATAGGCTTGAATATCCTTTTGCTGCTTCTCCATCCTCTGAAGCATATAGAGCAGTGGTTCTCAAACTCGGTCCTCAGGACCCCACACAGGTCATGTTTTTAAGGTCGCCCAGCAGGTGCACAGGTGTGTTCATTACTCACTGACACATTTTAAAAGATCCACAGGTGGAGCTAATTTCTTGTGATTTTGTCAGGAGACCTGCAAAACATGCACCGTTTGGGGCCCCGAGGACAGAGTTTGAGAACCTGTGATATAGAGGGTTGAGTTCCACCGATTCTAAACCTCTTGCTTCAGGTGATGGCAGGGCAGGTTCAAGAGTGTTTGCTGGCGCTCCAGTATTCGGCACACAGTCGCTGAATGGCGAAAAATGGCCAGAAATTTTTCGGGCCACCCAAAGTGTCTCCTGCACGCCCCTGACCTTTTTCAGAAATTTCTGCACCACCAAATTTATTGTGTTAGCAAAACATGGGCTGGAATTTGCTCAGATGTAATGCCCGCACAATATTGGTGGTGTTTTCAGATATCACAAATCCCCAGGAGAGTGGGGTAAGCCATTGGGGCGATGATTTCCCTCAGTTTCTCTAAGAGGTTGTCGGCGGTGTGCCTCTTACTGAAACCGGTGATACACAGTGTAGCCTGCCTTGGAACAAGCTGGAGTTTCTGAGATGCTGCTACTGGTGACGCTGCCGTTGTTGCTGCATAAGGCGATACATCTACCCAGTGGGCTGTCACAGTCAAATAGTCCTTAGTCTGCCCATTTCCACATGTCCGTGATTAAGTGGACATTGGGTACAACCGCATTTTTTAGGACACTGAGGACACTTTTTCTGATGTCTCTGTACATTCTCAGTATCGCCTGCCTAGTGAAGTGGAATCTAGATGGGATTTAGTATCGGGGACACACTACCTCAATCAATTGTCTAAATCCAACTGCACTAATGGCGGATACCGGACGCACGTCTAACACCAACATAGCTGTCAAGGCCTCAGTTATCCGCTTTGCTTCAGGATGACTGCTGTCGTACTTCACCCTCCTCGCTAAGGACGGTTGGAGGGTCAATTGCTTAGTAAAAGAAGTAGTGGTCTCTCTCCTGGGATGATGAACGACTCCCAGCAGCAACAGCAGCGGCGGCAGCAGCAGTAGGCGTAGCAATGCAGGATCCTCCCGAGGAATCCCGTATAGGAGAGTCAGTCATGCCAGTGACATGGCCTGCAGGTCTACTTCCGATCCTGACTGAGGAGGAAATTGATGAGGAGGGAGTTGACGGTGTGGTTTGCAGGCGCTTGGATACAACAGGAAAAAGGGATTTAGGTGTCCCTGGACTGCTTACGGTCTTAGCCACAGTTTTTGAACTTTACAGTAACTTTTTAGGAACGCGCTGCAGGTGACGTGTAAGGGAGGATGTTCCTAGGTGGTTATGTTCCTACCCCTACTTATTTCACCTTTACATATGGTACATATGGCAAGACAGTTGTTGTCCGGATTTGGATAGAAATATTTCCAGACCAAAGAGGTGGAATGTTTGGTCTTCTGCCCAGGCATGAGCGTGATGGGCTTTTTCATCCCACGGACAACAACTGTCTCCCCCGGTGCCTTATTAAACAAACCACCTCACCATCAGAATCCTCCTTGTCGACTTCCTCCTCAGCGCCAGTTACACCAATATCCTCATTCTGTTGTACTTCAACAGTGACATCTTCAATTTGAACATCAGCAAGTGGACTGTGGGTACTCTTTCCAGCACTTGCAGAGGATGTGCAAATGGTGGAAGGAGCCACCTCTTCCCATCCAGTGTTGGGAAGGTCAGGCATCACAACAGTCGCCACACTTGGACTCTCCATGGGGATTTGTGATATCTTCTTAGAACGCAGTTCTTTGCTGTGCTTTTGCCAGCTTAACTCGTTTGATTTTTGTAGTGGAAGGAGGGCTTCCATCATCATGTGAAGCTGAACCACTAGTCATGAACATAGGGGAGGACCTTAGCCGTTCCTTCCACTCAGTTTCGTAAATGGCATATTGGCAAGTTTACGTTTCTCCACAGACTATTTAAATTTATTTTTTAAGGTCATTTTCCTGAACTTTGCCATTTGGGATTTTATATACCCTCTACTATGACATTGGGCATCGGCCTTGGTAGACAACGTTGATGGCATTTCATCGTCTATGTCATGACTAGTGGCAGAAGCTTCAGCACTAGGAGGAAGTGGTTCTTGACCTTTCCCTATTTTATTTTTATCTGACAAATTTTTGTCCTCCATTTATGTGATATTAATGCACGTGCGGCTAAGGCGCACACAAACACAGAAAAATATTTTTAACATTTTTTTTGGAGCGCACTTTGGGGGTTACACCACCCTTCAACAGACGAGCCAGCCGGCCCTTTACTTATGACACAGGCGCACGCTTGGCACTGCTTTGTTGATGCATGTGCGGCTACAGCACACACAAGTCACAAACACAGAAAAATATATATATTTTTTTTTTCCAGGCACTTTGGGGTTTACACCACCCTTCAACAGATGAGCCAGCCAGCCCTTTACTTATGACATTGGCACTGCTACTTTGTTGATGCACGTGCGGCTACAGTGCACACAAACAGAAAATATTTTTTTTTGGCACTTGGGGGGAGCACACCTGATGGACAGAGCACCCCCTGGACAACACTACAGCACCCCTTTAGGAATACAGCCTTTATGGGACTGCACAACACAGCCCTGCCAGCCCCTATGGACTTTGGAGTGGACACAGCCCCTATGGACGACAACAGCAGCACAACTCCCACCCTCCCTCTTCACTGTCCACAGTCGGAGTGAAAAATGGCACCGATGCGGGGACCTTTTATAGACTCCAAAACCCGTGAGAATCCGACAGCAGGATGATGACGTTTTGCCTCGATTTCAGATCCAAGTCAGGCGGGACAACTCGAACCTGACTCGGATCGAGGGGGTTCGGATTTCAGAAATTCGAACCCGCTCATTCCTACTTAAAACCT